>OX439483.1:11378427-13778427 GCA_949320155.1 Melangyna quadrimaculata | reverse complement strand
ATTACAAAAAATCGGTTTCACACGAGGATTTTCAGCACCCCAAATTCGTCAGTTTTGCTTATTTACGTATCCGTCGAGTTGAAAATGTGCTTCATCTGAAAAAAATGATTTTTGGATGTGTTTTTACAATAATTTAACGTTATAAATTATTTCTCCATATTCTTAAATCGCGTTGTCTGTATGTGACAACTGCAAAAAAAAAATCAACGTACAGCTCGTATTAAAAAATGGCGACAAATTTAAATCCGGCGCTCTTGATGGGACATGGACGGACAACCTATATTAAAGCCCGTAGATTTGGTAGTAGTTTTAAAAATAGTTTCAAGTGTTTTTTTTTTTCAACATCTTTTTGTTGTTCCACTTAAGCCTAGTACGCTGCTGATGCGAAACAAAAAATCCCATACAAAAATGACACAACGAAATCATAAACAAAAAATTTGCTTCTGCTTTTCGTTTTGCAGTACGCTGTTCAATGAGCGAAATCGATAATTGTAGTAGATTATTTGGAGTAGTTTACACCTTTTTTCGCACAGAATTAATTGACCAGACCATTAATTGTGTCCGGAAAAAAACAGTTTGGCAGTTGTTGTTTTCGCTTTGTGTTCTTTTTTTTTTTGTAATTGGTGACACTTTTAAAGGCAATTTGTACTAGGCTTAAGTTGGTACATGGATTTACAGGAAAAAAATTAAAATTGTAACAGAGGTCAGCCCAATTTCTGAGTTTTTTACTTGAACCTAGCCAAAAAGCTAGATAGTGTAGGTTGGGTCGAGACGAGAAAAAAATGGTAGACATCTAAGAAAATTTTTAACAGAAAAACAAATAATCTGAAAATTACAGTAGCACTATGATTTTTTTTTAAATATAGTTGTTTTTGTAAATAGTTTTTAAAAAATTAATTTTCAAACTCAAAATTAAAAAAAAATATATATTTTTTTTAGTTTTACATTATTACTATTTTTAAATCCAATGCTCATATCGGATGGTTTAATCCCTCGGTTCCCAAACTGTGTTCCGCGGAACCCTGGGATTCCACTGAAGAGTTTTCAGGGTTCCACGACTATCTCGAAGCACAATCATTAAAAACACAAAAATATTTTTTTAGTCCCTTGAAACCAAATTTTCTTTGGCGCATTTAAAAAAATTAATAACTTTTGGAGATTTTTCTACATGGTAAGGATTTTTTTGCACAAGTTTCGTTAATTTTAGAGAAATCAGTTACATAGCTAGTTTAATTTTTGAAAATAAAAAATTGGGTCACCAAAGACATTCTGCAGTTTCGGGTGACTTTGACCACGTGAATGTATTCCTTATTCACCCCTATTGCGATTTGCTATTGTTCATTAATAATTGATAAATATTGAAATTCGATGATAAACCACCCAACCGAAAAAAGTTTTGTTAATCTGGAATAATGCAGACCTATGTGAATTATAAAAAAATTGACAAATATCAATGAATAGTTGATCATATTTTCAGTAAATTGAGTTTAAATATCCAAAATATCAATATTTCTCAACTATCAATCAACAATCGCAAATCGCAATAGGGGTAACCATCTCATTGCTAATCAATCAATGATCCCTTACTAATTGATTATCAAATTATTTTATTTATCAAATCAACTTACAAGTAAGATAACAGTGATCTTTTTAGGTTTGTAAGGCTTAAACAAATTCAAAAGGTTTCGAGCTTAATATTTAAAGCTAAATTATCAAAGCAGGTAAACTAAATAAAATATGTAAACTAAACATCATATATTTACAATTACAAAAAAGAGAAAAGAAAAACAGTTTAACAAAAAGGATTAAGAATAACTGGTTCGTTTCATGGGACAAATGTGAAAAAAGAGTGTTTTTAAAGCAATATATATTTCCAATTTTTCTAAGGCTAATATGCAAAGAGTTCCAAAGTCTGACAACTTGTACGAAGAACTGGCGCTCAGATGCTAAACAGGTAAATCTTGGTTGGATAAGCATTTGAGACCTTCCAGATTGCAAGAAGTTAAGACGCTCAAATAAATAATCTGGTTGATGGGTATATATTATGTCACTCAAGAAGCACAACGCCCGATATTTCGAAAGACGTTCGAAAGAAAGACCGGTTAGTTGTCTAGAATATGTTGATATATGATCGCGTTTTCTCAAATCGTAAACATAACGGGCAATATTTTTGAAAACTACGGTTAATTTCTTACGGCTTTGGAAGTCGGGGTTCATAAGAATTTCACACCCGTAAAGTAAATAGAATTGGCACGAGAAGTGTCTTAGCTATAAGTAATTTCGTTTCAATAGGAATAAAGTGCTGAGTTGCCCAAAGAGTACGTAGTCCACCATTAACCTTTGCCACTAGTACTATTTACATGAGTGTTCCATGAGAGGGTACTATTAAAGATTATGCCAAGGTTTTTGCAGAAGCAACCCACTCTATTGGGATTTGTGCGAGCAGCTTGGTAGGCAATGTTGAAACATCGAGTGTCTTTCGATAAATAGCCAGAGCTTTTGACTTATCTGGGTTTAAACGTAATTTATTTTGTGTGGCCCAATTATGAATGTTTTCGAGGTCTACATTTAAAAGGTCAATAGTTTGATTTAAATGAATGAGTGGGCCGTCTTGGAAGAGTTGAACATCGTCAGCGTACAAGTGGATCGAGGAGTGTTTTACAACCCTATAAAATTCATTAATGTACAGAGAGAATAACGTAGGGCCGAGTGTAGAACCCTGTGGGACTCCATTTTTTATTGATAATAGCTGTGACCGTTTTTGTTCAACTGTTACACATTGCTGCCTTCAATTTAGGTAGGAATAAATTAGTTTGGTGGCACTCGTTGAAAATTTAAACTCAGTTCTTAGCTTCATACACAAAATCGAATGATCGACTGTGTCAAAAGCTTTTGAAAACTCGAGGAGCGTTAATACAACAGGGTGGTTTTTATCAATGGTGTTTCTTATTTCCTCGACAACTGCAATAAGAGCTGTCTTGCAACTTTTTTTCGGCTGAAAACCCGACTGTTTTTTTTAATAAAAGTTTTTCCGTTTTGAGATAGCGTTGCATATGTTTATAGACCAGCTTTTCAAAAACTTTCGAAAGAAATGGTAAAATAGCTATTGGTCTAAATTCTGTCACATTTTCACATTTTTTTAGGTACTGGGATGATCTTGGCTTTCTTCCACTCTGATGGAAACTCAGATGTAGTAAGGATGCTATTAAAGACATACGTCAGGGATGGAAGTATATATGGAAGAAGTAGCTTCACAAATTTAGGGTTTATGTCATCCAGGCCAGGTGCATTTGTTTAATGGATAAAAGTGCCTCCACGACATCTTCTTCACAGACTACTTGAAAGTAAAATGGATTTTCAGTGTTACAATTAGCGGATTGCTCAGAGAAGGTAGGTTGGTTGGTTTCACTACCAGAGGATGGGACAAATTCTGAATTTAGTTTATTACAATCAATATCAATTGGTATATTGGTTTTCTGTTTACCTATTCCGATTTGTCGAAGGTGTTTCCAAAGTGTCTTACCTGTGTTAGATAGGTCTAGTCTAGTTCGGTAGTAGGATGACTTTGCAGATCTGATTTTCATAGTAACCTTGTTGCGTAGCCTACGGTATTTGTTAAGAAAGATTTCTAAATGATATTTCTTCCACTTTTTGTAACAGGCATCACGTTCCTGCATCAAGTTTATAACTTCTTGGTTAAGTCATTGATGCGTATCAATGTGTTTTCGTATAGTTTTCAAAGGAACGTGATTTTCATACAGACAGTTGATGTTTTCTTGTAAAAACAAAACTTGGTCATTGACAGCTGTCATGCTATAAATGCAATTCCAGAATATTTGCGAAATGCCACTTATTAGGATTTCGTAGTTTATATTCCGAAAGTCTCTGAAAGAAAATTTGATATCTTTGGACCAGTTGTTGATGTCCAACGAAAGATAGATGAGATCATGTTTTGAAAAACCAGGTGCCGAGAGCTGGCTATAAAGCTGATTTTTTTCAATATCACTTACGAAAAAGAACAAGAACTTTGAGCAAAGTGTGTAGGGTTAGAAGTGTTAATAGGCCGAAAACTCAGTGATTTCATTTCCTCTAGCAGTAGAGTAGCATTTGGGGTTTCTAAGAGGTTACAGTTTAAGTCACCGCACAGAACGAAGTTTGGTGAGTTACATGCTAGGTCCTTCAGTGCATTGAACATGGGTGCAAAATTAGTGCTTTTATCAGGTCTGTATGCCGAGCAGAGCAAAAGTTTTTCGGATCTAAATGTGACTTCAACAAAAATAAACTCAATAGGACAGTCGAAATCTGACTTGCGTATGCATTTAGATTTAAAAGTTTCACGAATAAAAATTGCGACGAAATAGCCTATACCCCCCTACACTATAAGTTTGGTTTGAAACACTGGGTGAAAACCATGTTTCCGAAACACAAATTATGTCTGCATTTGATTTTATAAAAAGATATCTAAATTCGTCGATTTTTGGTTTAAGGCTCTGCGCATTCAGGTGACAAATATTGATACCATTATTTCGAGATCTGAGTCATTTCGAACAAGTTAGCATTTGTATTAGAATCTCTTTGCTGCATATCATTATCCAAATTCAGATTACAGAGACATTTTCTTATACTGAGGATTTTTTGTTTATTTTTTAGGGTTTCATTAATCTTTTTTTGTTTGCTGTTTAAATACATGGATTGTTAGGATAGTGAAGTGAAATAAGGCCAACTTTCAAGAATTGGCCTTATTGCAAAAGCGAAATAGGGCCAATTATCAGCAGTTGGTCTTATTACACTTTGATAATGTGAAATAAGGCCAAATTATTTTGTGAAATAAGACCAATTTTGCCAAATTCTATAAATATACCGTGCCAAAATCGAAAATGTTATGTTTGATTTTGGCATGTCGCGTTATGACAGTGATGCATTCTATCGTGCAACAGTTTTTGAAAATAATTTCTCAGATACAATTTTCATGTCTTCAAAAATTGCAAAAATGATTGGAAAGTTACCCAACACAGTATCAACATAGTATTAAAGCTATATTTTATATATGTTGACAAGCGAACTATTTGACAATGTTTCCCAAGTAGCCAGACACCTACATGGGTGCTAAACGGCTACTTGGGAAACATTGTTAAATAGTTCTCTTGACAACATACATAAAATATAGCTTTGATACTATAACGTAAATGACACTAATATTTTGAGCTTTAAGGTGTCTGGCTGCCGTTTAGCACCCATGCAGGTGTCTGGCTGCTTGAGAAACATTATTAAATAGTTGTCTTAACAATATATAAACAAACTAGCTTTGGTACTAAAACGTAAATGGCACCATTTTTTTGACACTGCCGTTAGGCACCCATGTAGGTGTCTGGCAAGTGTCAAACAAAGTTTGTGACACCTGTCTTTTGAACATATCAAAAAATCAGCTTTGATCAAATGACGTATGTCTGGCGGCCCTGGGCTCTTAGAAATATAAAAATAAAAAAAAAGAAATAATACCTACCTACTTAAAAACGTACAATTTTGAAAAACAAATAGTTTTTTTTTTCAAAAATGTTCACTTTGAAAATGATTTTTTCAAAAACTAATTTTTAATATTTAATATAATACCTACTATTTTTTACAAAATTTAAAACAAAAATATATAATTTAAAAATCCAAAAATTGTTTTTTTTTTTCGAAAATTTGAATAAACAAATCGTTAAAATTGAAAATTGTATATACAAATTTTGGTTGAAATAAATGTAGACATTAACGACAAATTTCAAAATTCTTACGGGTACAGAATAACCGTTATTCGTATAATGGTATTTAACCAAAATATTAACCATACTAAATATCACAAATTCATAGTTTTGCAGCGTTATTTTTTGAGCTAAAAACCTTAACTCTAAAGTTTGAACAAAAAAAAAAATCGCTTCAACAGCTTACGCTGCAGGTTGAGGTACAGACAGACTTTACTTGTTTCGCGTTCCATCACCGTAATGTTAGGGATAAATATTAACTCGGTTTCGATTCTTTAAATCCTTCTTTTTGGAAAATTGCGCACAATTTTTGTAATTTTTAGTTTTATGAGAAAAAGATATATAAAAAATCCTTTTGTTATCTAGTATTAAACTATGAACAAAACGTAAAACTCATTTCTCCAATTTTTGTTTGTCAATTTAAATTTAATAAATATTTTTTTTAAAAAACCTTTGACTTTAAAATAATAATAAAAGGTGATATTTCTGGCTTTAAAATAGTTTTCACATTATTGTATTAGTTTTGACCTTGGTTTTATTATTATTATTTATTTTTTTAATTAATAATTATTTTAGAAAATTACCGTTCCTGCCTAAACGGTTCGAAAAAGGACCCCTCCTTGTACACAATCTTGACTGCACTATCGTGTCCGGTTTTGCTTTTTGTATAGGTACATTATAAAAAGGAATTATTTGTAAGGATTGAATTTTAAGTTAAACCGCTTTAGAAAAGTTAACCGATTGCGTACTACCTTGCATTAATCATTATCTAACGGTTGTGAAGTTGGCAGGGCAACTTTCACGTAGAGTAGTGGGACCAACGCAGTAATTTGCAGTTTTTTTGCATTTATTTTGCATTTCTATTCCTGATTTTGCAGTTCACCAAAGAGTGGGTGTAATCGAGTGACCTGCTAACTTCACATAGTTAATTTCGAGAACCAAGCATGCTAGAGACTTGAAGTAAGGCTCCAAATTTGCAGTTTATTTTGCATTTCAAGAAATTTGGGGTCCAAATTTTGTAGTCCTTTATTTGAAAAAAAAAAAAAAAAATTCATACTGCCCTGCTAACTTCACAGTGAAGTTAGCAGGTCAGAGGGTATCTCGAGAACTAAGTATGCTAGAGACTTGAATTAAGGCTCCAAATTTGCAGTTCATTATGCATTTTAAGAAATTCTAGTTCCAAATTTGGAAGTCCTTTATTTGAAAAATATGTCATACTGCCCTGCCAACTTCACTGTGAAGTATCAATATCAATTTTTTATCAAATAAAGGACTTCAAAATATGGACCTAAAATTTCTTGAAATGCAAAATAAACTGCAAATTTTGACCCTTAGCTACTGCAAATTCCTAGCATGCTTAGTTCTCAAGATACACTAATATCACAGTTTTTTTTTCAAATTTAGGACTTCCAAATTTTTAACTATAATTTCTTAAAATGCATAATAAACTGCAAATTCGGAGCCTTACTTCAAGTCTCTAGCATGCTTAGTTCTCGAGATACCCTCTGACCTGCTAACTTCACTGTGAAGTTAGCAGGGAAGTATGATTTTTTTTTTCAAATAATGGACTACAAAATTTGGACCCCAAATTTCTTGAAATGCAAAATAAACTGCAAATTTGAAGCCTTACTTCAAGTCTCTAGCATGCTTGGTTCTCGAGATTACTATGTGACCTGCTAACTCGATTACACGGTCACTCGATTACACCCACTATTTGGTGAACTGCAAAATCAGAAATAGAAATGCAAAAATACTGCAAATTACTGCGTTGGTCCCACTACTCTACGTGAAAGTTGCCCTGCCAACTTCACAGACGTCATTATGTATATTAAGGAAATTGAAATTTAATACAGATAACAAAATTATTACAGGTAACAATAATTATTGAGAGGAAGACCAAAAATGAAAAAAGTTGTTTTGGACCACCCTATTACTCACCTTATAAAAAATAAACAAATTGTAAAATTCCATTGATGGACATTTATAACAAAATTTCAGTATTTTTGTCGTTTTCGGTTGGAGGTTCGGAGTTACTCCTTTTGGACTCCGCTTACTCCAAAATAATTCGATTGGCAGTTCCGAGTAATGTTTTCGGAGTGTTTTTCTGTTCCGGATTTTATAAAGGAGTAGACCCGGAATACACATATACATTATAAACCCTTTCATCGAATTATTAATAACATTAATTCTACTCGACTGAACGTGCAAAATATACATAAATATCAGACAATTTACTCACACACACATAAATATTTTGCAAATTCGTCTCGGAACAACAAAAAATAATTCGATTGGAATCAAAAGGGAGTACTACTGTTCCGAAATCCAATCGAAAACGACATAGGTATGTACGACATAATTCTAAATTAATTAGAAACTATATTCTTGCAAATGTATATTTCATCATATATGTTTTATAAAGTTTAATTAAATGAAGGTTTTTCCTATTCATATTTATTAGAGTTTTTAATAGCTTTTATTTTGTGGATAGAAATGCTTTATTCTGCCTACGCATAAAAGGAAAACCAAGATAATTTAATATTGTATACTGGATTCTTAAGTAAGATTATTTTTTAATGATAGTTTCTGTTTGTTTTTGCAATATGGTATTTCTCATTTAAAATGAATTTCACCTTACTTAATGTGAAAATAAAATATTAAACACAAAGTACATCCTCCTATACAAATACTCATAACTACCTCAAAATTAATTGCTTTCCAACCAAAGAAATTTTCATTTAAATTTTCGAAAATATCCCATTACCATCAAAATTTGTGTATAAGCTGATGGTGCATTGGATGAAACATGCGTCTCTACAGAAATACATTTCCGTTGCAAGAGAACCCATTTTGCTGTATAATTGCCAAAATTTTATTACAAATTCCAACCATAAACGTTTTATCCTTTGATATCATTATTGTCCCATGGAGAAGATAGATTTTCCATATGAACCTATATCTGCATTTTCAAAAACTTTGATCATGGGTCTCTACAACTATACGAACCTATGTATATTTAACGAAACGAGAAGCGCATAGAAGCCTTTATATGCTTACGAGGCAATTCAAAACAAATGAAGTGGATTTCTCTCCCTGATAGCCTTTCAATAAATAAATTTACGACCACGAACTTATTCAATGTTATGTTAATCGATCGATATGGTATAGTTTCGTTAGAGAAGAAGATAAGATGATAAAATGTTACCCATACCCCGACTCAAAAGTTGCGGCGCGGCGGCTTATTATGCTATATTTCCAATGACGAAGCGGGGAGGCTTCCATATTTTTGTTATCGCCCTTCATAAATTTAAATTACCACAATTTCGCATATCATGGTTGGAATAAAGACTTTTCAAAGCAGACTTTTCACTGGGAGAATCTATATTATTTGATCAGCCAAAGGTGATAATAAAGTTAATGCCTGGGTCACACGTGCTTGCTGATTAAATGTATGAAAGTTAAAATGAAAATAAAAGCATTTATACTTCTTATTACAAATAATTTTAAATTTCTTATCCTAGATTTCATAAAGCCCTTTTAAAAATTTAACAGGATTTTAAGTCTTAAAATAACGCCTTATTCCATACAAAATACGTCATTTAAAAATTTAAAAGCCAATTAAATGTTTATGAAACTGGCCATTAATAGATAGTTATTTTATCAATTTAGGATTGAGATAGCTTGTTAAAAAGACTAAATCTTTATGGTAAAAGATGTTTGGTCATTTAGGCTTAGTGAGTGGCTTTAATGGTTTGACTGCTGACCTGGAGGTATAACCGAGTAAATTACCCAATTCCAACCGAAAAGATTGAAATTTTAACAGATTAAGTTGGTTAATTTTAACTGAGTAGGTAGTCTTAATTTAACAGAGTAAGTTTGCTTATTATAATCGAACAGGTTATCTAGTTTCAAAAGAGAAAGTTTGTAAAATTTAATGTAATAGTTGGTTAAATTAAACCAAGTAGATTTCCTTAATTTAACGCAGAAAGTTTGCTCATTTTAACCGAGTATATTTGGCTCCTAACCTCTAGCACCTTATATACTATGGGATATTCGCAAAAAAAGTATGCCATCTAAAAGGTCAGGAACTGGTCAAAAAAGGTCAACTAGTTTCAGAAATTGGTCAGCCATAGGAAGTTGCATTCCTCCCCTTAAAAAATTCAACCGTAATACTCGCGCTTCTAGGAATGCCCATCAGTTCACCCTCGAGCCCAACTTCGGACGTACTGTAATGTACAGAGATTCTTTCTTCAGTCGCACCACACGAATGTGGAATGCTTTACCTGACTCGATTTTCCCCTCCCATTTCGTTGTGCAAACGTTCAAAACCAATGTGCATCGGTATCTCCTTCTAAATCCTCTCCTACTTACCTAATCGCTCGTGCTGTGTTAAAAACATTTTCAGGGTAGCCATAACCCCTTTTGCGCGCGTGGAATATTTTTGGCACCTTTCAAATGGTATCTTTTTGTTTGGAAAATTCGGTAAATGAAGTGCTAAAAGTCTTATACGGACTTGAAAAACAAAAAACTTCAAAAATTCATATAAAATAACTTATGGCTGACCAATTACTGAAACAAGCTGACCTTTTATCACGAGTCACTTGCCTTTCAAATGGTATACTTTTTTTGCGAATATCCCACAAATGAGGTGCTAAAAGTCTTATACTATATATATAGATATTATATTATAAATTCATTAAAAAAAAACATATGACTGACCAATTACTGAAACTAGCTGACCTTTTATCACAAGTCGGTGGCCTTTCGAACGATACACTTTTTTGCGAATATCCCATAAATAGTTGGTCACCTTGAAAAACTTTAACCATTGATAAAAAATTTCCTATGGCTGACCAATTTCTGAAACTAGTTGACCTTATTTGACCAATTACTGACCTTTAAGATGGCATACTTTTTTTTTGCGAATATCCCATATATGTGGTGCTAAAGATTAGGAGACAGAATGTTGTCTAGTTTCAAAAGAGAAAGTTTGTTGAATTTAATGGAATAGTTGGTTAAATTTAACAGAGTAGAATGGCTTAATTCAACAGAGAAAGTTTGGTAATTATAACCGAGTAGGTTCTTTAGTTTCAAAAGAGAACATTATTTTTTAAATTTAACAGAGTAGTTGGTTAAATTTAATTAAGTAGGTTGTTTGATTGCAAGAGAGTAACTTGCCTTAATCAACCAACTTAGCAAAGTGAATGATTTTAACGGAGTCGTATTGTTTAAAATATAACCAAGCTGGTTGGTAATTTATAACTGAGTAGTTTGTTAGATATAACAAATTTTTGCTTGTTTTTCTTACGTTCACACCGCGCTTGTTCATATCAAGGGTACTCAAAACCCCTTATGTGCGCGCTCTATTTAAAAAAATTAATTAAGTGCTCTCTATAGAGCTCTCTCAGAGTTTTCTATTTTTAACAGAGTAGATTGGGAGAGGCAATGTCTTCCTTTTTTCTTAAGTTCTCTTAATTTCAAAATGGAGACATTTAGATTTCAAATCCATAAGTTACCTTTATGCTTGCCTATTTATAATATCAAAAAGTTTTTAAAGTCAAAAGACACACTTGCGGAAAAGGTTAGAAATTACACAACTCAAGCAGATAACAAGTGTGTGACTATTTAAATTTTCGTCACGGAGGGTTATTTTGTATACTTGATATTGATATTTATTTGCTTTCTCCCTTTAAACAGCTGCTGTCAAATAATTCTTCTTCAATCGCAGTTATAATTACAGCACTCAAGTATCTTTTATTTCCATCCATGATTTTAGAGAAGAACATCATTATCCAATTAGGATGTAAATTGGGTGATTATTTATCTTGGCGGGCGCCAAAAAAAAAAACACAAGTAAAAAAAGAACACCGTTAGGGGGAAGTAGAATGAAGTTTTATTTGAAAATTATTCGAGGCCTTAACAATATTGCTATCAATATGGCGAACGGATTTGGGTTTATTGTAAGAGACGTCCAAATACTCCGAAGGCTTGGATGTATTTTTTTAAAAAGTACAAACACATTACACATAGAATAGCACCCTGATGTTAGTGTTGAAAAACGAAAATCTTATCTGCATTTTTGCATGGTGTTGAAGAAGAAATTATTATTTTTAGAATTCGTTCTTTTGCTTTTGTTTCTAGTGATTTATTATCGGAATTAAGTAGTGAACAATAACAATCAAGGAGAAAATTGCTTTTACCGAGGATTTAAAATTTTAACGACTGAATAAGTTAACATTTATACTTCAGTGAATATACGCGAGTGAAAGGAAATGAAAACTTGTGCTAGCAGCTAAAATAATAGATACTGTTAGCAGTGGCGGATCCAGGGGGTGGCTATAGGGGCTAAAGCCCCCCCCCCACAGCCAAGTATTAAAATAATTTGAAATATAGAAAGCAAAACCTTACAACTTGTAGAGTTTTATTCTCGTCTAAAATATTGTTAAGGTGTGAAATTTGATGGACAAAATAACGTAGTTGGGGCTGAACAATTTACATGATCTTATTTGTTTCTAAGCCCTAAGCTAAAGCCTGAAGCGTATGCGACAAAAAACAAGTGGGGAGCTATGAATAATGGACATGCTTCATGCAACGACAATTTTCCCTAAAAACAAAACCCAGACAACTGGAAATAAAAAACAGCTTGGGGTAAATATGGTCTAAGAATATTAGACAAAAAACGTTGTCAGAGTTAAACAAATAACTCCCTAAGAAATAACCTTATTCCAGAGGGCTTAAGTCTAGGGACTGTCAGTACGAAGTTGGGGCTAAGCCAAGAAAATATAATTACAAAAAAATGTGGTTGGGGCTAAACATTAACATGTCAAATTCAACAACTTTTTACACTAAAAACTTAGCTAATTTGACAAAAACAACGCAATCGAAGCTAAAACAATTGTAGAACAACGGGTTGTAAGGCTTAGTGTGAATGTTTAATACGACAGGAATTGTTTCCTTGGCCTTGGCTGGGGTAAGAGAATTTTGGGGCTTAGTTTTCAAAACTTCAAAGGTCTAGGGCAATTGTACATACAAAATAATTTTGGACTATGCAATTAAATACAAATTGTAGTCAAGGAGCTAAATTCAAAATGCGTGAGAAACTCAGAAAAATCTTTGGTGCTTAGTTTTCAAAACTTCAAAGGTCTAGGGCAATTGTACATACAAAATAATTTTGGACTATGCAATTAAATACAAATTGTAGTCAAGGAGCTAAATTCAAAATGCGTGAGAAACTCAGAAAAATCTTGCAGGTGGACATGAATATTTACCATCCCTTTAGACTCTAGAGTGACGTGCAAATTTATCGACACATTTATTGAGCAGGAATAAAAAGTGTAGGTATGCAGCGTACACGAAAATTCATTCACACTTGCAGAAATGGGCTAGTTCAGGAAAATGAGATCTCAGTGGACTGACACTGTCAAAGCACATTATGAGCTTTTGCCAGAAGACCACTTAAATATAATTTTTCTGAACTAGCCAATTACAAACAGATTTTAAATTTTAGCAAAAATGTGAAGTTCAAAGCATACCTTCAGCTTATTTAAGCAAACACTTTCATAATGAAGGAAGGTACCTTCTACTTACTCAATTATTATTAAGAAAATATAAATAAACGAATTTGTAACGTGGCTAAAAATTTAAGTTATAAAATTAGTTATACTGCCATGTTTTGCTTAGCCTTTATATTGGCTTCTAGCTCTGCTTTAAAATAATTCCCATGTTTAACACATATCAATTCCAAATTCTTATTATTGTAGGTACTTTATATTGAAAACATTTTAAGGCGCGATAGGAGGGGATATAAATTCACAAAAACACGGCTATTATTAAAGAAGGAAAGTGATAACGTCAAAATTCGATTTCTGTTATATAACTTCATATGTACAGACTGGATCTCCAAATTCCAAGCCCCCCCCCCCCACAGCCAAATCCTAGATCCGCTACTGACTGTTAGTATGAAATAAACAATGAAATAAGTTATTCAAACACAAATTAGTATTGAATTTTATTGGTCAATGGCATTGGTATGCAAAACAAAAATATATATAAGGATATTTGGTGTTGAGAAATTTCATCAAATTGAAAGATGACAATATAAATGTTAAACAAAGACATATTATTCAAATTAAATTTATTTCAAAACATTAGCTCAGACATTTGATTTGGTTTTATACAGATGGTATTCAAGTTAAGCTTATGAACATTAAAAACAAATCACAAACATTTAAGAGTTTCTTTGTATTTTATTTTATTGTTTTCTAGTTTTGCTTAGGGCTGGCCACGAGACGAGAAAAGTCTCGGTGTCGCATGACGAGACCGAGACGAGACCGAGACGTGACTGTATATTTGGACCGGACATTTACAGATAATCTCATGAATTTAAAAAAAAATTCAATTTCAGTTAAATATTTATATTCTTCTGCACATATTCAAACTATAATCGAAAATATTTCGTTCCAACAATCAACAGGTTGTCTGGAAATCGAGACTTAATTATTCGAGACCGAAATGAGACCGAGACGAAACTGAAAATTTTCGATTTAAACGCGACCGAGACGAGACTTACAAAAGTCTCGCCAAGTCTCGTCTCGTGGCCAGCTTTAGTTTTGCTATGCTTCTTTTATTTAAAAATTTTTGTGTTTATTCAGATTTTTGTCTTTGAATCACGCTTAATTAGATGGTATATGTAGATGCTGGTGTGCCCAACTGGAAGCGGCTAGCTAGAGACAGATCTGGCTGGAAGGGGTTGTTGGTTGAGGACGTAGTCCATCTTGGGCTGTGAGCGGCATCTAAAGTAAAGTAAGTACCTATAGATGCTTTTACATTTGGTATGGAGGTTCGTTTTATATTGGAGGAGGGTCCAATCCCAAAATAGTAATTAGGAAAAGAGATAAGCAACGTAGATGAAGAACTTTTGGGCCAAAAGCGTAGGGAAATCAAAGAAACTGCCTCCTTTTGTTAATTTGTGTAGTAGTTGCATTCGAATCTGACGTCCGTCAGTTTAATGAATCAGCAATGGTCTTGTGACAAATGTTAACTCATTTTTTTTTTTTTTAATTTCCGATTTTTGCAGAAGCCGTCAATTAGTTGAATTGCAGTTCATTGAACTATAACGACATCTTATTTATATAAAAGAGAAATGTCCTCCGTGTGTGCACGCATAAATCGAAAAACGATCGTTCGATTTTCACTATTTTAGGTTTGATGAATTTGTATTGGCCCAAGAAAGGACATAGAGGACACTACAGGATAATCCCGGAAAATTTCCAGAAAAAATAAGAAATCCGGTAATATTCCGTTTTTAGTGCATTACCCGAGAACGTATACTTCGATTTTCACAATTCTGGGCTTGATGAATTTGCATTGGCCCAAGGTAGGACCAAGGATAATGCAGGAAAATCCCGGCAAATTTCCAGGAAAACAGAAAGGATCATTCGATTTTCACGATTTTTGAATTGATGGGTTCGTGTTGGCCCAAGGAAGGAATGTCCTTTTGGAATTGAACTTGCTATTAGTCTGAGAGCCCACAGCTAATTTTGGGTGTGAACGATAGCGAAAATTTCTTTTGTTTTAAGATAAGTCCATACTATTCATAAGCAAATATGGAAGTCTGGCATGTCGGGGTCGGGGCCTTTGTACGTAATGATGAATTGAAAATGTTTTTTTTTTTTTTAAAGCCCAGGTACCAGTGATAGGAACTTCAAAATTGTATTTAATTAAAGAGCTGAGCGCCCTAGATATGAATATGGGCTTCAAGACCTTTTCTGTGGGTCCAATTGTCTGCAAGACGCACTCAAAGATTGAAATTTTGAGTGCTTCTAGTAGCCATTTGGCTATTTGGAAAATATTTTGGACTCCATAGCCCTGTCTATGGCACACAGGTATTTCATAAAATATGATTTTGAAGTTCCTACTCTGCATTTTCAATCGACTGCATTTTAAATGCAGTATTGCTTACAAAGGCCCCAACCCTGGCATGCCAGACTTTCATATTTGCATGTGAATAGTATGGACCTATCTTAAAACAAAGGGAATTTTTGCTATAGTCCACACCCAAAAATTGCTGTGGGCTCTTAGTCTATATTATTGCGTGCGGTGAGATAAATAAAATTTAATCAATTTTGTTTCAATTTTCATTGCGTTCAAAGTATTTGAGATAGCGGCTATGTTGTTGTAAGGCGGACAAACAGCTAATTCTGCATTGAAATTGCCATTGAACCTGCAAGTGCATGAAGAACCTACATGTTACTTTTCAAAGAACCCTGCGATGGCGAAAGTATTACAGCAATGTTAAATTTTCATTTAGAACGAGTGCACAATGGCTCAAAAACGCTCATTGTAAGCCCTGAATCGCAAGTTGAAAGATTTACAAAGTGATAAAGGACTAAGTTTGGGTGGTGCAATATGATTGCTGTCAGGATATTTTCGTCAAACGCTACCTGTGATTCCAAGATCAACTGCAATGATGAGTTGAATGCTTGCCTGAAGGCATCGGCACTACGTGAAGAAATTGTAATTGAAAACAAACATGCGAGTTGCTTAACGAAATAATGTAAGGTTTCCTTGATTTAATTACTTGGAACTACTACTAAAAACTCAAGATAGAAGATGATAGAGATAACGAAAAAAAAGGGTCTTGTAATTCTGTCTCGTAAACGACATCACCAATTTCGACCATCTTTACTGTACATGTGTTCCTTCATAATCTTAAGAATTTAGCAAACACAATATTTCCAAAATATATTATTTGGATTTTTTTTAAATATATTCATATTTTTCTAAAAATTCAATACCTTGAAAACGGGTCAGTAAATGATTTTTTAAATTTTGTGTAAAATGGTATAACAATATAATTTAATATTGTTATTATTGTACTATTCGTACTAGAATGTCAGCTTATTAGGCTTGACCATTCTTTATTCCGTCAATTTCATTGCAGTTTTTGAACAACAACAACAACTTAAAGGCGCTACCACCAATTGTTTGGCTGGAAATATAGCTATTTCGTGCTTTGCCACTTTTGCACTCATCAGTCTCCAACCTCTCCCCCATTGATACGTACTGCGAATTGTAGTCTATCGAAATAAGGTATGGAGAAAAATGGGGGCGGAACAAAACAGCATACTTAAAGGCGCTTATAAAAATGCTGATGCTCCAAATGCATTTGATAAACAAATAACACATCTCGACCTGTGACACCAGTGGTCTAAAGCGGTGGAGTGCGTAGTGCACACGACTGCTAAGACTGAACAAATCTGATATGCGTGGGTTCGAATCCTATGGTGTGCATAAAAAGTTTTTCAAATAAAATTGGATTAAAGCTCAGCACCACAAAAAGGAGACTGATGAGTGCAAAAGTGGCAAAGCACGAAATAGCTATATCTCCAGCCAAACAATTGGTGGTAGAGCCTTTAAGTTGTCGTTGTTGTTCAAAAAATTCAATATAATTTAAATATTTAAAATTTGGATAAGTACCTCTTTTTTTATCTTCAAGAAATTTTATACACAAAAATTATTTTTGAAGAAAATCTCTCTAACGATTTTTGATTTTTGTTTGAAAATTTGATGTTTATTAAAATCAACAAAAAACTAAGCTGAAATAATTTATCTAAGCCGGAATCTTCTTATTTTGATGAAGATGTTGGTTGTTATATTTTTAATATTTTGAAAATTAAAATTCCTATCTTGATCTCAGTGTGTGACTAAGATTTAATAAGAGAATGAAATATAAAAACCTGAATCATTTTTTGATTATTTAAAGATTTTTTTAGAAAATATTTGAAAAAAAATATCTTTGTTTGCGATTATATTTTTTTTACTTTAATTTTTTAATTTTAAAACTTATTACCTATTCAAAAACTATTCTTGATTTAAAAATAAAATAACAGCATAGATTTTTGGATTTAAAAAAATGCTATAGCATAATACAGTAAGTGTTGCCGATGCTTTTTAATAATTATTTATTTTCTATCTTAAGACAATTTTTTGGAAAATTGCCCTTTTTCTTTAAAAGAGGTTAGATATACCCCCTCATCCCAAACGATTTATTTATTATCTTCACCCAATCTACACGTTTTAGCTTTTTTAAGCGTCTTTTGCGAATCACCATTTTTATTATGTAAAGATTTGTGGCGATAGTGAAGTTGAAGCACACAACTTATCAATTCGTAATTAACAACTTTTAAGCACCAAAATTCCCCATGTTGTTTTTAACAGCTCAAAAATCTTCTCACATTTACTTTAAACAAAATTAATTGCTTCAATACAGAAGTGGACGCAAAAATAGCTAAAGATGTGTGTGTGTTTTTTATTTTCTTTTTAAATTCGGAAAATTTTACTTACCTACTCGGAAATAGCCTTGGAGTAATAGGACGGGAGGCGACCGTAGGTTTACCTATCTCATCGCGGCTTCAGAAAAGAATGATGCCAATTCAAAGCTTTAGTCTTAACATTAACAAAACCGCTGGTCGGATAAGGTTTTTCAGGTGCCAATGGGTAGAAAACGCACTTTTTCGGTTGCATTTTTGGCTTAGGGTACCTAAACTATGATGGATTTTTATAAATGGGGTATCAAATGAAATCTTAGACTGGCCTCTTTACAAAAACAGTGGTCGGACAAACTTTTGTTGGTTGTTGCGATTGTAAAAAGAGCTATATTTTTAAGCTTTGCATTTAGAATGCATTTAAGTGGTAAAAGCGTTTTTGTAAGCTATGTGAAATAGTTTTGCATAGTTTTCCACCTGTTAAACGCAATGGATACAAAAATAGCTGTTTTTACAAAAGTGGTCGGACTCGCCACAAAAACCAACAAAAGTCTGTCCGACCACTGGTTTTGTTAAGAGGGTAGTCTAAGCTTTCATTTGATATCCCATTTATAAAACTCCATCATGGTTTAGTTACCCTTAGCCAAAAATGCAACCCAAAAAGTTCGTTTTCTATCCATTGGCACCTGAAAAACCTTGTCCGACCAGCGGTTTTATTAATGTAAAGACTAAAGCTATGAATTGGCATCATTCTTTTCTGAAGTCGCGGTGAGATAGGTAAACCTACGATCGCCTCCCGTACTATAAATCTAATATTATTTTCTTTGTAAAATTTTAAATCTTCTGTTTTTTTTTTATAAGAAGGACATAAGCATGTTATTGCTCAAATTCCTTAAGACATTTATGTGTATTTTCTATTCAATTAAGCTGCTTTTTAATACCATCCATAAAAATCTTGGCATTCTGGTAGGATTATAAAAAAAAAATATTTTAGAAACTTCCAAGGAAGGAAAAAAAATAGCATTCTTACATTTTATCCATAAGACTGTTATCTATTATTTGAAAATAAATAAAGTCAAATACCAGGCTATTATGCAGGTATGTGAATTGTGTATAGCTATAACGCTTATTGTATTAATTTTTCTTTCCTTCAATTTATGTAAAATAATATGATAAAGAAAATTCATCTTTCCCTACTCCGATATATGTGTAAGAAATATTTTCGTCTGTTCTTTTTATAGATGCTGGCCAAAACACAAATTACATTAAAATTCAGTAGGTACCATTTGCAATGCCTTCAGGGATAAGGTCCTATTCCCTAATATTTATTGCACGCGTACACAATATTGTTTGACAGGAAATTAAATGTCCATAAATATTTTTAAAGGCAAACAGATATAGGCACACCCTCCTGAAAACATTCCAACTACTAACAAAAATTAAATCATCTTAAGTTTCAACGCGTAAAAATACCAGTGTAAAAAAAAAAACTCATTTATCGTCCTCAATAATCGAATAGAGCTCAATGTGAATTACCCAACCTATATCTTTATGAATGCCAATGGAATCTTGAAAAGCCTTTGATTGAAGCAGTAAACACAACAATTACCATAGTACAAAGTATCACATATTCGTATATGAATTCTTGATCTATAATTATTGATACCCGGAAATCCTCTCAAATGTTATACCAATCCCACTGAGAAGAAGGTATATAGCATAACTAGATAATAATATATGAACGAGTAGCTATCTTTATTTAGAGAAAAGGAAAACAATTTTCTTGGAATATATTCTTATATAGGAGGACGAGGAGTTTGGGCAAAGTCGTATGTAATCACCGGGAGTGAGTTTTGTTAGAATAATGTTTATATGGGTAGGTGGAAATGCTAAGAGGAATCCTGGGGACATTGATGATGTTGATGGTAACTGTGGTGGTGATACCGGAATTTCAATTACCATCATCATCATCATCGTCGTCGTGTCGAAGACGACACAGCAGTTGATCGGATATTTACTGGCTCATCGTGTGTGAATAAGGACCAAACCATAAACGACAATATTTGGAACTCATGATGGCTAGGCTATACATGATACAGAATCTATATTATGAGGATATTTTCACCAGGAAAAAAAAAAACAGATTAAGTAGCTGTCGAAGAGGACACAAAAAAAGGTTTGAGATACTGATAACGAACTGTCCCAGTCGTGCTTTGGGTTGTGTTAGAGGCTCACACACCATAGGAAAAAAGTTGCACAACTGTATCCGTCGAATTTTCTCTTGGCTATAATGTGGCTAAAACTGTGTTAGTTCATTGATTTAAATTGCATTATTATGTGAAAGTGTGGACAAAACTAAAAAAAAAGTATTAAAAAAAAATATTATTGTTCTCGAATTCTTTTGTTGATTATTTTTTTTTTGTTTATAAATTTTTTTTGTTGATAAAAAATATTTTTGAAAAATTTAAAAATGCAGTATTGTGAGTACTACTTTGAAATAATTGTGTGCAAAATATTAACGAAATTAATCGAGTGATTCACGAGATATTTGGAGATAACCTATTCAAATAATGTAATTTCCTACAACAAATGTTTGTATTTACGTGCAGTTTTCCCGAAATCGTTTTTAACATAAAAACAAACAGTTTCATCGCAATTGTTAAAGTCGTTTCTGTGAAAATTAAAAAAAAATCCTTGTAACGTCTAGATGCCTAATTTAGAGGGGTTAAGAAAAATCGAATTCCTTCTCTAGGCAATCACATGCAAACTCAAAAAATATCTTAATCTGTTTGTACAAAATCCCCCAATTCATAAATTGTCTACTTCTATTTTAAGTAGGAACCTTGTTTGATACTTTTCTACCCCACTGTATAATAGTTTCTATATCATCTGTTATTTGTTAGAGCTCTGAGAGAGTATCTTGTCTGCCTGGTTCAACTCTATTTTGCATATTTTGGCTCTAGATATTTCACTGATGCCAAAATTTATATATCTTTGGCATTGATGTCACGTTCTTGCTTCCCCCCAATAAGGAGGTGGCTCTGTTAAAAAACGCTACCAGAAAAATTGTTCATAAAATAGTTCCCATTGGAATACTATCGCCACCTGTAAAGAATTTGTTTTTCATTCGCACGACGTTGAACTTAAGCACTTTTTAATTTACTCCAGAAAAATATATATATGACTGTAAAAAGATGTCTGAGAGAAAATGTCAGCAACCTCATGATAAGTACCTATGAATTATATCTTACAAAATCAGAATCCTTAGCCAAATAAATATTGAAGATTATGCATGTTCAAAATCTGATAATTTAATTCTTAATCGCATATAAGGTAGAGCATTGATGTCAGCTGTAAGACGAGTAGATCAACCAAGCAGAAAATATTGCGAAGTTTTCAATGTGAAACTGGTCAAATGTCTCGAAAACGGGTTTTTGCAAAATATCTCAAAAATGAAAATTTTCCAAAAAAAAAAATTGTTTTACAAATAGGTAGCTGAGTCAGTAGATCAACCAAGCAGAAAATATTGCGAAGTTTTCCATGTGAAACTGGTCAAATGTCTCGAAAACGGGTTTTTGCAAAATATCTCAAAAATGAAAATTTTCCAACAAAAAAAAATTGTTTTACAAATAGGTAGCTGAGTCTATTTTTCATAAAGACTGTTACTAAAATTTCGTTTGTAATATTAGTCGTTAAGAAGTTATAGCACTTCAAAGTTTCACATTTGTAGATATTCCAAAAGTATGTAATTTTTGTATTTTTAGTTATTAATTCTGTTTGTAAAATTTAAGAAGGCAATATTGTTTGTATGCTTTTTAGATGTGTACCTATACATGTTTTCAACTATGATTCAAATGTTTCAACTTTTTATGAGATATGGAGGAATAAACCCAAACAAAAATGAAGTTTTCTGAAAAATCGCCAAAGCCAAATTTGAGGTGAGTGAATTTTCTCGCAGAAACCTGTTTTGTTACAATCACTTTGAATATTGCAGGCACGAAGTTTCATCAAAATCATTATAGCCGTTTTCAAAGAATTTGAAAAAAAACTATATTTTTGTATGGAATTCTTATGCCTCAATTCTAGAACGAGCAGTTGCTTCGTTCTAATCAGTTAAGGCAAAAACTTGGCTTTCATCTTTAGAAAATCCCACACAAATTTTGTGTGGCAAGTTTGATGTGAATAGAACCAAACTTTCTCTGTCGATGGGACAGTCCACTAGCATTTTCCAAGCGGAGGTAAATGCCATAGGAAAATGTGCCGAACGAAATCTCGAAAGAAACTACCATAACCAAAATATTGCCATTATGTCGGACAGCCAAGCCGCGCTCAAGGCACTGAACCCGTATGCCATTAGTTCAAAACTGGTATGGGAGTGCGTGGATAGGTTAAACGACCTTGGCAAAAATAATAATGTTACACTTCATTGGGTACCTGGGCACGTAGGTGTCCAGGGTAATGAAGAAGCAGACTCCTTGGCAAAAATAGGAGCAACGACACCCTTATCGGGTCCTGGGCCCTATTTTGGTATAGGAGAAAATGTGATTAAAAATAAAATCAAAACAGAAGAGGAGGCCAAAAGATCCAAATTATGGACAGAAATCCCCCACCAAGCGAAACTACTTCTTGGGAGCACCAACCAAGAACGCTTTGCATCCTGTATATGCTTAAGCAGGAATAACCTCAGAATAATAACAGGTTTCCTTACTGGTCACTGCAAACTAAAAAGCCACCTAAGTATTCTTGGGCTGGTGAGTAGTGCCACATGCAGATTCTGCGACACTCATGAGGAAACACCTGCCACATATTAGGTAAATGCGATGCACTCGTGCAACAAAGACATAGGTATCTGGGACGTCACCAGATAGAATAGAGCGAACTACCATCTCTTAAAGTTCTCCAAATACTCAAGTTTCTCAAAGAAACAAACTTGGAGAAAGAGCTATAGAATGAGCGATCTCATCCAGCTCTAGACGGGGGCACAATAGATCTTTAGGTCGCAGTGTCCTTAAACCCCTTTAATTATTCATTCATTCATTCATGATGGGAAGCGATTTACTCGTTTAGGCTATAGCTCGATGTACACATGACGTACACATGCATGGGCGAAAAGATCAATTGACAAGGAACTAAGATTTCACATAGAGCAAGTAAAAATATACTTTTCGATGAATTGAGAATTATATGACACTGCATAGCGGAAAAAGTGGTGAATAGAACAGAAATGGAAAATTTGTATTTACATAGGTATTTGATTTTATTTGGTTTGTTAAACCACGTTAATCTAAACACAAAAGTATCAAAAGTTTCTGCCAGCTCTCATTCAAAATTATAGTTTTTTTTTATCTCTAACGCAGTGACAAAATTGAAACTGTCTAGAGTGTGGCAACCTGGAGTGTAAACCATGTTTTTGGCAACAACATAGGCCAATCGTACCTACACGTCATAGGTTAGGTTATGTTAGGTTGATGGGCTGACGGTAGATCTTGTTCCCGTCACACTTAGATCAATGTTGATCCTTTGTGATACCCCTATGGATTGGACCATCCCTTTAAAATAAATAACCTATGAAATCCTATCGAGCATCGAGCCATTTCGAGGCGTTGATGAAGTTCATTAAATTTAAAATGTTATCTTCTGTTGACTTCGAGATTTCTGCTAAATCGTTGAAGAAGTATAGCTACCGAAACATTTTTTCCTAATGTTGTAGAGTGCCGGACAGTGACCTAGATAGTGAAGGGTGTTTTCTTCTACTTCTTCGTCTCCGCAGCCTCTGCATCTACAATATTAAGTCCCATTTTGTTTTTACGATACCCTAAGATAGTTTGTCCTGTGATAATTCCTATCAGACGATGCTGGGATCTCTTTTTCAGGCTCATAATTTTGTCTGTTTTTTTCTTATTGTAGCTGGGCCACAGATTGTTTGTAGTGGTACAAGTTACAAGAGAATTCCACCTGTCATTTGTAAGTTCCACTATCTTCATATTAATCGTCTGTTTAATGGCACAGGGTGAAATTTTAACATTGGAGGCTGTTAGGTTTGGATCTAACGATGCACCAGTCCTTGCCAGTACATCTGCTTTTTCATTCCCTGTTTTACCTTGGGCGAAACACAATTTTTTCTGGAGTTGAGGTTACTTGTACTTTCCACAGTGTCCAGGGATCCAACAGAGTCTGACGTTGTGCTGTGACAACATGGAACCAGTTTGGATTTGATTTCTGTGGCAGAGATGGCCTTGATTGCTGCCTGGCTGTCAATTTAAAAAGTGATATCAGCCCGGGGTATCGTCATCATTAATAATTGTTCCGTACCCTTAATCACTGCCAGAACCTCCGCTTGGAAGACGCTGCTCTAATCGGGGAGTCTATAAGATTTGGCTAAATTGATGGACTCTAAATTGATGGAATCCCGCACCTACACCCGTTTCCATCTTCGATCCGTCCGTGTATATTTCTACCACCGGTCTATATGGTTTCTTTGTCCATCGCGCTCCACCAAGCCGGGCTACCATATGTAAGGATCGGTCTTATAATTGCCGTGTACATCCACATTATGATCTTAGGGTTTGGATCCCAGGTCTTACCAAAGATCATGTTGCAGGAGTAAAAAGCGATCATGGCCTCCTTGGCTCTTTCTTTAATTTTCAAACCCCAGTTTAGCTTTTTGTCAAGAATACGCCCAGATATTTGGCATGTTCTGAAAGACTAAGTCGGGTTCCTCCTATTGATGGTAGGACAATATCTGGTATTTTCCTTTTGTTAGTAAAAAGTACCAGTTCGGTTCTTTGCGTGTTGACCGAGAGTCCACATTTCCTCGTCCAGCTACAAAATTTTCGACAGATCGTAGTTAATCTGTTCGCTGGTTGTGGAAATAAATTAACCTACTCGTCATAAATCTATATTTTTAGTATATCAATGGAGGTAAAATCATAAAAAAAGGAAAAACCAACCAAAATTGACGAATAAATTGTGCATTGCATTAAAATTAACTTAGTCAAAAAGTCATTTATTTTTTTATCTGCTTTCAAAAAATATAAAATTTATTTACAGAAAGCATTAGGGTGATTTATTTCTTAGACATCTATATATTTGTTGTTTGACTTTTACAGATTCATATCTCGCGATTTACATATTTCTTAATATTTTTTAACATATGAACAACTTATTTTTTTTTTATTTTATTTTGCGATGGAAAAAAACAACTCTCTGTAATTTTTCGTTTAATTATTACAGATAATATTTAATTATTAATTATAATATTGTTTATCCTAATTTCCCCAATTGAAAATTAAAATTTCAAAAAATTACCCAATTTAAAGTTTTTGAGTTTAATTTCCTTTTAAATGATATTTTGTTAAAATATCCTTGAAACTTACTTATTATCTAAGCTGGTTTAAATAACCTTGACTACATTTCGCCGTTGATTATTTAGGCACTACCTAGGAGTTTGTATGCCACTCGTATGGTAAAACGATGACGGTAGAGGTCATCATATGGTCGGCTTTTAGACTATTAAGGCTATTAGGATAAAAAAACAAAAAAAAAAACATAATATTAAAATAAATAATTGAAGCGATTTAGTCCCTAAGGCCCCAGTTATAGCTATCATTGAAAACCTCATTGAAAAAGTAAGTTGTTGATTTGGAGGGGGCTTCGATTGTTTAATCATTGAATATTTAAATGCAGAAATATATCTTACGACTTCAAAATTATTTCTCCTCCAAAAAAATTAATTTTGATCTTTATCTTCCCCATAAAGTAACTTTTAATTTTTTCAATGATCATTGGTAAGGTAGTTCATCATTGAAAAATTAAAAGTCATTTTATGAGAAAAGTTGAGCCAAATTAAATTTTGTTTTACCTAGAAATAATTATTAAGTCAATAAGCCCCTTAGGTGCCAGTTATAGCTATCATTGAAAACCATCATTGAAAATATTAATTGTCAATTTTGAGAGATTTTGAAGAAAAAATAAATGATTATTTTGATGCCAAAGTAAAGCTAATTGACCTAATAATTATTTCTAGGTAAAACAAAATTCAATTTGGCACAACTTTTCTCATAAAATTACTTTTAATTTTTCAATGATGAACTACCTTACCAATGATCATTGGAAAATTAAAAGTTACTTTATGGGGAAGATATGCGTCAAAATTATTTTTTTTTTTTGGAGGAGATTTTAATTTTAAAGTCCTAAGCTATATTTCTGCATTTAAACTGTCAACGATTAAACTTTCGAAGGGTTTCAAAATCAACAGCTAACTTTTTTAATGATGGTTTTCAATGATAGCTATAACTGGGCCCTAACACAGAACTCAAAAAATCACTCTTTTCAGCCAACTTCACCACCCTTCCCCTTCAAGGAGATAAAGGAGATAAAGATTGACCTGCGGCTTTTGTTTCGATATTATGATACATAAACCTTAACTCCCTCATACTCATTTTCTGGTTATGCATCCACATCATGGTAGCTATCACATTTTTGGAGAATTTGATGGAGAGAAAAGACTTTTATATAACTAATATAAATGTTGTTGCTTCTATACCTAGATGTTACAGCCATAAATTTTACGCTAGTAATCGGCTAGTATAAAGTGAGTAAGAAACAACAGCTATTTAAAACATTGAATCACTTATAAAAATGATTTTTTTTTATTTGTATGTCAACTCCTATAATACTATCCTATTTCTAATCTTTTATTTGTCCATTATAAATAAGTTTCTCTTTCCTAAATGACGAATACAATTTTTGACTTTCCCGAACAAAAACCAAAGTCATATGAATGTAACATTACCTATTATTTCCATTTATTGGCATGTTTATTGTCTTCTATTGCCCTCAATACACCACCTTTATACCCATAGGTAATTTATTATCTCGTTTTCCATATAAATCTTGATTTTCATTTTTTGTTTTGTATTCAATGCTATAAACTGATGAAATACCTGACCCAGTTTTATTTGAGAAATCCACACGGAACAACAAATTCTAGCGACAATAACAACGGTATATAGGTAAACCGTAACTGTAACCTTAACACCCTATAACCCTAACACAAAGGACTCTCTATAGCCACAAAAACTGTCACACACTCACTCACCTTCATTGATAGTCATGTTATTGTCCTCTATATCTGTCAATATTATAAACAAAATCCACTGTATAACTTAGCTACCATAAACAATTCCCAATGTTCAAAATAAATTTTCCCCTATCTTACCCTTAAAGAACCCTTAATAAATAAATAAAAAAGAACCCACTAAATCCTCATACCTCATCAGGTTTATCAAATTCTAAACACCCAGTTTGTCACCTCAGTCACCTCAGTGTAACCAAATAAATTTCCATTCTTCTTACTAGCGGGCGGCGAGTGGCCGGAGAGTTTTTGGGTTTTGTGTTCGGTATTCCCACAAAGCTCATTTGTTTTGCCATTGTACATCAGGAAATCGTACTTCAACGACATTTCATTAATTTTGGTGATAAGCTTTCAAAATTAATTCCATTAATTGCATTCTGTGATGGTCCAGTCGGTCGGTCGGTCTCGAACCGGGCTTGACAAAACGTCCTTCAGTGCTGCCAAAGCATTTCATTAATTTTAATCAAAACTAGATGACCCATCACAGATATTGACACCTTTTGGTAATTGAAATGCTTTGAGGCTATTTTAGTATTCAATTAATTTGGTATGAACCTTAACGATATATCAGGGCTATCGAAGCGACACAAAAGGGAACTATATTGTCAAAATTCAAATAACATAAATATTTTTTCAGGCATATTTTTTCAGTACGATACCACACCAGTTGTGTAGTCGAACTCCAGAAAACCTTTCCAATTCCGTGAGTTAACATCGTCACTAAACAGGGCTCCAACATTTAAAAAAAAACTTCGGAACAAATATGTTGGCTATAGTTGCTGTGCATGTGCATTGGGTCGGAATGAAGTCGAATTAATTGCAGTTTAGTTATAGATATTAACAAAAAGTACTAGATTTTATCCAGCACCCAAAAATGCAGCATATAAGGTAGTTTTTGTAGAATTAAAATCAATTCACACCAAAAACATAAATGTTAAAAAAAGCAGCCAAGTTCTTCTATATACAAAAACCTTTGCGTATCAAGTCAGCCGTAAAAAGTAGTGAGATCTAAAAGTACGCCACGTTCTAAGTTTATTAATGTTAAATATCAAATATTTCAAGTAGAGTAATAATGGTACCGCTGTACCAAATTTTACGTGAACGGACTCTTTCTATACAATTCAGATCCGCATATAAAATGTTGCGGGTTTTCAATTGTTGGTTGTGTGCTTGCTTAGTGCTTGTGGGAAAAAGTGTGTAGAAACAAATTTGTTTTCTTAATTTAGAATGTTTGTTTTATTTGGAAGTGGGAAAAAAGTCCAAAACTGTCCCTTATTTCTTTTTTAATAAAATAATCAACCAAAACAATTTATTGAAACTTCTTAATATTTTCACATGCACAGGGAACAGCTGTTTAAGTGAATGTCAAATTTGCTTGGGATAATGTAGTTCACCTGACGGATAACATAATCGAAATACAGGGGAAAGAGAATCGAATTGGTGAATCTGATCTACGGTTCACGGGAATAGCAGAATAGGGATGATTATGTATGGATGTAGTATTTAGATTTAACTAAAAAGTACAAGTGACCTCAACTCCAAAAATAATTGTGTTTCGCCCAAGGTATAACAGTGGGCTCTTCAGTCAGTCTGTTATACCCTACTAAGACACAAATTTTGGTCGATGTTTACCGACTGACTGAAGAGCCCACTGTTATACCTTGGGCGAAACACAATTATTTTTGGAGTTGAGGTCACTTGTACTTTTTAGTTGAATTTTATTCATTCACTCCACTTAAAACAAAAGTAATTTCAATATTTTAATATTTAAATTTCTTCATCTTCTTAGTATTTAGATTTATACAAGTTTTCTTTTCGGGACTTGGTTATGAGACCAGACTGCATAAATTTCGGTCACTATTTTGTGGAAGGCAGCAAAAAATGTACAAAAATTGGAGCTGGACTTATGTAGGGAAAGATGTAAAGATTTTCTTATAGTCCTTTGCGAACAGCTACAGCTTCGAACACCTGCAAATATTTAAATTTTGGAAAAAAAAATTAGTGTTTTGTCTCGGCTATCGGCAACTTCGCAATTAAAGGCAGACATATCATCAATTGCAATGAAATTCTCAAATATTTGTCAAAATGTCGACGCAGTTGTAAGCGAGTGGAGTGTTCTTCACCGCGTTGAGTGGCGTGAACATAACACTCGAGAAGGTTTCTGGGCTGAAGTGTCAGGTGTTAAGAACTCTGCAGGGGAAGCCACTTACCTCGTTTTGGCACTATTGAGTCTCCCCTTCTCCAACGCTTCAGTTGAAAGAGCATTTTCAATAATTAATATAGTGAAGAATAACCATAGGAATCGACTTAGTATAGAAGCACCAGATGCAGTTTTAAGAGTTGGCTATAGTTTAGGCACTAAAAGCTGTATGAATTTCGAACCTTCAAAAGCAATGCTATCTAAATTCAATTCGGAAAATCTATATACAGGGCAGCAAAGATGATGGCGATGAGATTGACGAAACTTTGGAAACATTGCAAAAAGTTTTATTTTTATAAATGTGTTCCTAGCCTAAAACCTTTTATTTTATTTAATTTTACATTCAGCTCTATTGTGAGTTTCGCCCGGAAAATATTTCGCCCGAAAATGTTTTGCTCGCCCGGATTTTTAGAACCTATTGTGAGTTTTACTCTCCACTTTACTAAGTGTGTCCTCGTTCGCCACCAAAAATTAAATGAAAATCTTTTCGCCCGAAACTCACAATAAGGGAACAATGAAATGTCATTTTTCCTGGCGGATTTTCTTTTACGCGGAACTCACAATAGGGCTGATTATTTTATTTTATTTTTTGTGTTTTGTTTTTATTAATAAAAAAGCAGATCACTTATCTTCAAATAAAATATTTGTAAGTGTTTGTTTTCTTTATACCCTTGTTCTTAAGCTTAAGACTTATTTATTTAAGTTGAAAAAATGAGAAGTAAGTATTCGTTCACTTTTCTTACTTAACATTAAATCATTTTTTTTTTTAATTATTTATGTAATAGTTGGTAGAAAATGAGGGTTGTTTTTTTTTCCTCCCAGTACAAATTTATTGGGATTTTTTTTTAATTTAGTGGGTTTCTTAAAATTTCATCTGGCATCACTGCTTTGCTTGCTCTTTAATCCCTACCGCTGCATTAAATTTCATCATTCTACGACAATCAGAAGTGCTCCAAATAATTTATATCCAAATAATTTATATATAAAATGGCCAGGTACCACGCCCCCTGAATGGAAAATCTAAAATTTTTGATTTTTTCCTTTGTACACACCACAAGGCCCACTGTTGAAATTACTAGATTCTAAGATGACGGGAAGTGCTCCATAGTTTTGATGATCTGTCAGTGAGACAGTGAATCAGTTAGTCAGTCAGTTACGGTTTTTGCAGTCTTAGATCTCGGGAACCATTTATGCTAAAGAATTGAAATTTGGTGAGTTGCCTTAACATGGTGAGCTAAGCTATGAGTTTGAAGTTTCTGACCTTATTGGTACTGAAATTAGGGGAGAGGTCGAAAAAAGCCAGAGTTTGATCCTGTATAAAGGGTGTAGTGCCAGAACTTGGCTGGTTACTACCTAGCCCTTTGATTTATGATATTTTTGAGTTGGAAATATCGTTAAAAATAATTTTAATTACCCATCTAGCAAACATACTTTTTGAACATTTGAATGCGACAGCACTGGTAGGGTGCAAAATGAACAAAACTACAAGTACCTCACTGCGCTGCAGCAAGCGTTGAAGTTTTGTGATCCGGGGTGAAGCGTTCGTCAGATAAAATTCTATTGTAATCAAAATTAATTAGGTTCTGTGATACCACGTAAGGACGTATATGATTGTACAATTTATGAGCGGATTAGAGTTCACGGTAAATATTAATTACATCATCGCAACAATAACACACAACCGTAGGTACCTAGTTATTATTGGGGTGTAGTAAGCTGAAGGATAAAAAAAAAGAAAACTGGTTCAATTTGACAACCAAATTTGCTGTGGGTTGGGATGGATGGGATGTCAATGTGAATGAAATGTATTTATTTCCATTCGAAATTTAACGAGTCATTTAATACTCATAGCGTCATAGCAACAGAGAGAGTTATCGAATGCACGAGTGAAAAATATAGATTTTTGTGTATTTCATGGATTTGATATAAGTGTACATTTATACACACAAGTTTAAGCCGATTGTGTTTGGTTACAGTCAACTCCACTTAACTGGACTCCGCTTAACTTAAAACATCGGTTATCCGAAACAAGAAATTTATTCCGGAGTCTTTTTGAGAGTTTTTCTAAAAAACTGCTTCGCATAACTGAACTCCGCTTATTTGCAAACTCCGGATAATTGAAACAAAATTGTTTGCCTCAAATGAACATTTTTCACTTATTCAACTCCGCATAAGCGAAACCAGCGTTTTTTTGATTTTTTAAATAAGTTATATTCATGTTCGTTTTGTGTTTAAAAATCGAAATACTTTGTTGTTTGAATTGTTTCATGGAAATATAACTATTTTGACACAATACAAAAAATCATACCTACAATTTTTTTTTTTTATTTTAATTTGTTTTGTCAAAACTCCGCTTATTTGAAACAAGTTTCAGTTATCCGAAGTTCGGTTAATTGAAAACTTCGCTTAACTGAAACAAATAGTCTACAATTATGGTGTTCCAGTTCAGCAGAGTCGACTGTATTTAGAAATTTAGCTCGACTTTGTTTTTATTGCGTTGCCAAAATCACATCATTTGCTCGTGTAAAATTGAACTTTTATAACGAGTTTTTCGTTTTGGTGTCAATTAAAATGGATTTATTGTAGGTACCTATAATACTTTTTGATAGTCAATAAATAATATACAAAACTAAATAGGATATATAAATTTCAGTTTTTCGTTCTTAATTTTGGCAATTTGTTATTATATCCTTTTGAAATGATATAAGATATTAGTTTATTGTGCATTCAATTGTTTTTATGGGTTATTTTTATGGATATTTTAATTGTTGATATTATTTTAATAAGTACCTACAGATGTTGTAGTATTTTATTGAAAATGATTCAAATTAATGTGCAAGGAATTTGTGTGTAAAAGGAAATTAAATTGTATGAATATATTTAAATTATTGACAGTTTTTACGAAAAATAGTGGAAACTAACTTTGACATAAATGTTATATGGCTTATATGTAAAATTGTTAGCATTGGAAATCAAAAAATTGGTCCTGTGACAGACCACAACTCTCCCACTCAATTGCTTCACCTTCACACTTCACAGGTTCCTATAATAAATCACCGTTATTGCGTCAGCGGAGAACAAAATTGTTCTAAGTCCATTTTTTTTTTTTTTTTTTTTTTTTCAAAATGCGTTAATGACGCAGTTTTCAAATTTGAGGGTGTTCTTTCTGAATTTGAAAACCATTTTGGTCTAATTCTTTCGGTTTGGTAGATAACTCATAGCCAGTTTGTTCTAAGAGCCAAATTTTCAACTTAAATTCATTTATGATTGTTCGAACAGGCATTTTTGTACTTAATAGAACAATTGTTCATACATTTTCCACTTTCTAAAATTCATAAATAGTCTAAGTCTAAGTAATTACATATCATAGTACAAAATTTTCGTCCAAGCGACAGTTATTCAGTTATTCAGTTTATCTCAAAGGGGATTAATATGGACATTTCAACCGGTATTATATTTGGAGGGAATACGTTGGCATTCGATGAAAAGGTTGCGTTGATATCCTATGACCTTCAAAGTTTGTTTTCCATGCCAGCTGCTAATATTTCAAACTTTTATTATAAAAGAAAATTTAGTAGGTACAATTTCACTGGTGTGTACAATTTAAACAAGATAACATATTGCTCTTAGTGTTAGGAGACTAATAGCGGAAGGAGTGGTATCGCAAGTACTTTAACAACAAATTTAAATGCAGTGCTGCAAGACTACTGACAGTAACCACTATTGTTCTCTGGTCAGATTCATCGTTTACCTCAAAACAGTTTATAAACAGTGCTCTAGCGAAATAGCCAGTTGGATTCCTCCCCTGAAACAATTCAACCGTAATACTCGTATTTCTAGGAATGCACATCACTTTACTCTTGAGCCCAATTTCGGACGTACTGTTTAGTATCGAGATTCTTTCTGTAGTCGCACTACAAGAATGTGGAATGTTTTACCCGGCACTATTTTTCCCTGCCATTTTGATATTCAAAGGTTCAAAAAGGGTTGAGGGGAGTGCACGTTTAATTTAAAAAAAAAAAAACGGGAATCGTTTAACATCGATTTCCATTCTTTCATTCATGGAAACGCATCAGAAAATCGAAATGATAACGCGACGGTTTCCTTCGGGACATTCCAGAATTAAGGAACTTGATGCAGTCCATAGCGTAATAGATGGACATTTTAAAAATATATCTTATTTCAGTCCAATTTCACTTATGCGGAACCTCGAAAGCATGGAGCATGTTCTATTAAATACAAAAATGCCTGTTCGAACAATTTGGAATGAATTTAAGTTGAAAATTTAGCTCTTAGAACAAACTGGATATGAGATATCTACCAAACCGAAAGAGTTAGGCCAAAATGGTTTTCAAATTCAAAAAGAGCACCCTCAAATTTGAAAACTGCGTCATTAATTAGCAAGGCACTGTTGCAACAGTGGGTTTAAATTTCATCACATACTCAAGATGGAAAGATATAGTTTATGAACAAAATAACCTACTACAAATTAAATACCCTGAAGATTACGATTTAACATACGTTTCGATATTTAACAAAAAATAAACACGTTGCAAAAAGTGCTCAAAACTTCTATCGGAAGTTTAATTTCCAAAGAAATAAAAAAGGAAAGAGTCCATGTTTAATTGGATGCCTGTCGAAGACGTCCAATTTTATAAAACAATCCTTCAATAAATAACATTTTGTTTTAGATTTTGAATGAATTTTCGTTTTATTTTTATTTACTTAAGTTTACGAGTTCTCCAGTTTCACACTGCACATACTTACCGGAATAAGTTGCACATATAGGATTTGTATAGAGGTACTTTTTTGTAATTTTCGCAGTCTGAGTGAGTGGCACTTAGGTACACTGCAAAAATTGACATTTTGTGTCCTATATTTCTTGCTTAAGTGTTACTACTGTTACTGTGAAACTGGCTCTTTAATCATTGATTTTAATAAACTATTTTTTTCAAAATTACTCCGTTTACATGAGAGGATTCGACGATCGAATCGGATTGAGATTTCGATCTAGGTATACGACGTCACTGGATTGAATTCAAATAGAATCGACGTACACTTGATGTGACACTCTAATTTTTTACTGTGTGCATGCGGAATTAAATTCTGGAATCAAAATATTTTGAAACGTTAAGTTTCTCCATGAGCACTAGCATAAATAAGGTTTCTTCATTTTACCAAATATTGCGGGGAGCCATTTCACGAAAAAAAAAATGGAAACACACTTTAAAATCGATCCTTTTATTTTTCAATCCAAATCTACTTGCATCTTTTGATTCAATTCAGACCGCAAATTCAAATCGAAGCGAGAAATCCTGTTTGAATCTGATCCAGGTCTACATGGAATTGATTCAAATAATAAGTTCAAGTGACCGCAACTCCAGAAATTATTGTATTTCGCCCAAGGTATAACAGTGGGCTCTCCAGTCAGTCTGTTATACCCTACTATGACACAAATTTGAGGTCACTTGAACTTTTTATTTGAATTATATTCATTCACTCCACTTAAAACCAAAGTAATTTCAATATTTAAATTTCTTTTTCTTTACATGGAATTGAATCCGAATTCAAGTCTGAATTCATTCTCGTAAACGGAGTAAATGTTAAGTCTTGTTTTTTGTGATAGGTATTACTGATAAAAAAAAATATATAAAATTGGACATAGAACATTTTAAGTGAGGTGAGTCATATATTCTAATTTCAACAGCGTAGTGCCTCATTCTTCTAACTACCATGTTTTGTTCTAAGTCCATGTTTTTTTTTTTTTTTTTTTTTGGGAAATTCACAGTTGTATGGAATTTTTTCTATCTCCATTTTTGTAATTTTTATTTGTAAACTTATTTAAAATTACTAAACGTTTTGTTAACAAAAAAAGATTTGCATTTAAGAAAACAAATATAATGAAATAACTTAAAATAAAATACTTAAATAGGATACGAATCAAAAAATTTTACTATAATTCAATTTGAAGTCAAAAAATCGTCTCCTGAAAAATATTGATTTTGTGACTTAGACAAATTTAGCTTTCCGCTGCTGTCATTGATAGTTTTTTTTTTTTTCTTCAAAAATGTTAAACTAACCTTCAACAGTAAATTCAATTTGTTTTATCAAAATCGTTAAAAGCGGTTTGTGAAATAAATTAGGTACCTTTTGCATTTTCATTTTTGTAGTCACCCTGCGCTGGTGGTCTGGATTCACTTCTCATACTCGTCCACCTAAAAACTAAAAAAAGCATTTTTCCACTGTCTCTTGCGAGGAATTGACAAATCCTCCAAGAATATCACTTGTCATGAATAAGTGCTTCTCGTCTAGCCGTTCGGATTCGGCATAAAATTGTAGGTCCCTTCTATTCCTGTCGACACGTTGTTGTTTAGTCAATAGGTCCTCGTTCTTCACGAGCCGTTGCGCAACCCATTTTTTTTTTTTTATTTTTTACCTTTTGCATTTTGGTTGTATAGTATAGTATTTTGGTTGTATTGCTGATATCGTTATTTTTGGAGCTACAAAATAAAGCTTATGTAAATTCAACCTCTAGGGAATCTCATATAATAACATCAAGTCTGATGAGTTTTGAAGAAAATCGATTCAGCGGTTCAAGGTACAAACAAACAGACGGACAGAATTGTGGGATCCACTTTTTCGCGTTCTCTATTATCGTTATGTTAGGGAAAATTATTATCTCGAGTTCGATTTCCTTTACGAATCCAAAACTTACCCTATAGTACCTGCATCGCGATTTAAAATTAAAATTTAACTCCAAGAAATAATTTTTTGTTTGAAAGGTAATATTTAGGGATGTCCTTTCGAGGATTTTTAGAGGCAGAGATATTTGTCTATATAAATACTAAGCTATTTAAAGTGTTAAACGGCATAAACCCTAAAATATGATATCCTATAAAGGGCTGGCCACAGGACGAGACTCGGCGAGTCTCGTCTCGGTCTCGTTAAAATCGAAAATTGTCAGTCTAGTCTTGGGCACGTGTCGGTCTCGTCTCGGTATCAGTCTCGCCTTTTTTGCGAGAATATTTAAATTTGCCAGTCTCCTAAATTTTGAATATGTGAGCAGAAGAAAATAAATATTTAAATGATATTAGATTTTTCAATTTATTAGACTCTGTAAATTTCGATCCAAATATTCAGTCTCGTCTCGGTCTCTTCTCGGATGCTTAAAAGACAGTCTCATCTCGGTCTCGTTATGTGAGATCGACACCGAGATTTTTCTCGTCTCGTGGACAGCCCTACTCTTTAATTCACCGCTTATTGTCAACAAAAAATGTATGCTCCTAATTGGCTCACACTTCAACCTTTAGTAAACCTAAGGTTGTTAACCACAATTTGTTTTGCATTCTATTTGAGGGTATTTTTTTTTTTTGTTTTTGTTTTCTTAGCAATCAATATCTAATGAGGCAAATATTTGTTGTTTTTTTGTTTATCCAAAATAGCTTGTGGAAATAACATTAATCTTCCGATAAATAAAATAAACCCCTATATTTTTTCGACTAGTTTGTTCCCAAAATATTTCTTCATATAAATCTTGTATTTGAGGATTCTTGGTTTTTTTTTATCAAATTATCTGTCCATTTCATTTGTGGGTAAATATCTTTTTTGGTTCCCACAAAATGAATACTAGGGTGTTTAAAAAAAAAAAAAAATATTTTTCATTTTTTTTCTATAAGTACCTACTTAACTTGTAACGGCATCTGAAAGTGCTTATTTTAATTATTAAATTCAGTTAATTTTTTTTGTTTTAATAATTGTTAGACTTAATTAAAATTTATCAGATTTTAATATTTGCCAATTTAGAAGAGTTAAGCGAATGCTATGCAAGTATGTAAAAAATAATTTATGGAAAACGTTTGAAGAGGATAAGAAAACTTCTAAACCATTTTTAAAGGGAAAGACTTTTATTCCCAGATACCGATACTAGTTTCTAAAAAAAATCTCGGGACACTCATAATAAAACTGTAAAAATCCTGCAAATATACGTTAAACTAAGACTTTTGAACTTATTTGAAAGAAAATAAACAAATATTTTTTTGATACAATCTAACGGATACACTACGTAGGCTCCTAAATATACTCACCAAAATGACAGAAAAAAAACACCACATATCTAAATCAAATATTCTTTCGATTTATTTGATTTGAAACGATTTATTTCTTTTTTTCGAATGGTTGCCTTGAAATTTGAAAGTGTATACATCGACTATATAGCTTTCTACATTAAAAAAACATAATCTATTGATCATTAGGCAGTATAATTTTCATAGGGTTAACCTACAACTTTGGCCAGAAGTTCCCCTTTCACCTTTTCAGCTATACCTATAATATTGGGTCTTAACATTGGGCGCCAATTAATTGTAAACAAAAATAAATTAATAATTTTTATTTTTGAATAACAATTTTTTTTTTAGATGAGCGCGCACTAAAGGGATTTTGGCTGCCCTTAAAATGTTTAAACACAGTGCGAGCGTTGGGAAAATAGGGTAGGATTTAAGAGGAGATACCGATGCACATTGGTTTTGAACCTCTGAGTATTAAAATGGTCGGGAAATATAGAGCCGAGTAAAGCATTCCACATTCGAGTAGTGCGGCTAAAAAAAGAATCTCTATACTTGACAGTGCGTCCGAAGTTTGGCTCGAGGGTAAACTGATGTGTATTCCTAGAAGTACGAGTATTACGATTGAATTGTTTTAAGGGAGGAATGCAGCTGGCTATTTCACTAGAACAATGTTTATAAAAGTAACGGTAAAATAATGTTAGACATGAAACATTGCGGCGGTGGTCGAGGGATGCAAATGTTTCTGTTATATTTCTGTCACCTATCATTTTCAAAGTTCTTTTTTAAATCCTATCTAACAGACTCAAGTAGGTTATTGGGGCAAATGCCCAAATATGAGAATTGTACTCAAGTTTCGGACGGATAAATGCTTTGTAGATTACAGCCAGATCAGAAGGGGAGACAAATTTCTTGCATCGCCGAAGAAAACCTAAGCACTTAGCAGCATTTTTGGCGACGTCGAATATGTGTTCATTCCACAGAAGGTGGTCTGTGATACACATACCGAGGACTGAAAGCTTTTCGGTTTCCTCAATACAAGTACCGCTCATGGATAGCGGCATGGGGGGTGTGTTTCGTTTTGACGACAGTAGACAGCACTGAGTTTTTAAAGCATTAAATTCTACGCGGTTTTTGATTCCCCATTGGACAATGCTGTCGAGATCAGAATTTAATGAGCTAATCATACGCTGCCGTTCAAGTTCCACATCCGAAGGACATGGATGTGAATCTGAAAACGAATATGAGAAGCTGAGGGTGCTCTCGTCAGCGAAACAGTTTAATGGATTAGAAGTTTCAGACAAAAGATCATTTATATATATAAATATAAGGTGTTAACGGTTGTTGCTCAAATTGACATCTTGTTTACTTTTCCCATTTTTTTTTTAATTTAGTAGACCCGTGGTTGCATCGTTTCTTTTAATTTTCAAACTCAAAACCATAATCCTTAAAATCCTGGATTTATAATGAGACAAAATATGGTTCCTTCACACGAAGGTAAAACAACTTGTTACAACTTGAACAATGAAAACTTTTATTTCCTAAAAAATGTAAATTTATCGATACATTCAATAGTAGCCCGTAGCGTTATGGTTAGTGCGTTCGATTGTCACGCTGGAGGTCTGGGATCGCTTCCTAGCCTCGTCCACCTAAAAACTAAAAAGTTTTTTTTCAGGGCTACTGCCTCTTGCGAGGAATTGACAAATCCTCCAAGAGTATCACTTCTCACGAATAAGTGCTTCTCGTCTAGCCGTTCGGATTCGGCATAAAATTGTAGGTCCCTTCCATTCCTGCCGAAAGGCGCACACAGGAATGGTTGCGTGTTGTTAGTCACTAGGCTCTGGTTCTTCATGAGCCGTTGTTCCACCAGATTTATTTTTTTTTTTCACAGAAAACATCATAATATGGGTATGAAACAAACAAACAAAATAAACTTAATTAGTGGTTATATCATGATTAAATTATTTGATATCTTCGGATAACGATTAGAATCCAACATGAGCGTTTATCATTGCGTTGTGTTTATTATTCTTCTCAAATTCCATATGCAAACCTATACAATTCTCAAAGCCTATTAGATTATATAAGAAACACCACCTATTAATACCTTAATTACAAACAACATGTCACAATCTGTAACTTTGTATGTATTTATAACTACTTTGGGCTTGGAATAATATTTCCCCCAAGCACGACAAGGATACAAAAGGATAGATTAGATATATATACTGAATTAATTATGAAGATAGTTCTAAAAACTCAGCTTTCTAATCAGTATTCACAAAAGAAGTAGTCTTCTCATAAAAATAATAAACTCAGGTATGCTCAGTTTCAAAACCAAAAACAAATGAGAAAAACTTTTGAAAGAAAAAACCGGACTCGAATGAAAAAATATTAAATTTTCTTGGGTTACTTGGAAAAAGAAGTTCATAAATCATTTGTACAAAATAAAAAGGGGAAAAGAGAAAGATGGAAAACATCTATGTATATTAGGGTGGTCCTTATAGAGGTCATTGTCTTATTTTGAATGACGCATCCCCTTAATTTTTTCCAAATAAATTATAAAATAAATCCTGTCAAATTTAAGTTCATTATATTAACGTTAACCAGGCCCCAAGACGTCTGAAGTTTTATATGGGAAATCCCATGTATTTTTGTAAATTCAAATTTGAAAAATCTTAACTTTGGTAATGATTGATAAAAAAAATTGAATTTTGGGACACATGTAGTCACTTTTGTCATATTTACAAAAATGTATCAGAAAAAAATTTACAACAATTATTTCCTACTTATAGCCATTTAAACAAATATATTTCTTTTTTTTTATTTAATTTGAATTTTAAAAGATGTTGTGAAATTTTTGTTAATATATTTTTTAAACATGACAAAAGTTACTACATGCGTGTGCAAAAATTCAATTTTCTTTATCAATTATTTCTAAAGTTACGAATGTTTAAAGTTGGATGTACAAAAATCCATGGGATTTTCAATATAAAACTTCGGACATCTTTGGGGCCGGGTTAACGTTAGTAAAACGAGCTTAAATTTTACATGATTTTTTTTATTAACAAACAAAGAACAAATTAGGGGGTTGTGTCATTCAAAATAATACAATGACCTTTATACGGAACACCAACATGTATATAATATCCCCCCAACAAGACCTATCTTAGTTTTTTTTTGTATTTATTTTTATTGAGTTCACCACTGAAAATCATAAGATATTTAATAGCTTTATTTTATTTGAGATGACAGACAAAAATTGTTTTTCTTTTTTTGTTTAAGTCTAAGTCTTAGCAACTTTGCTCTCAAGGAAATTCTATCTGCTTTTAGAAATAATTTCATTTTGTAGCTGTTTACTTTTGTGACACGAGAGAAAGGTGACAATTCTGTTTAGAGATTAAATAAAAAAGCATCATTCGTTGAAACGAAATGGGACTTTTGTAGGGAGTTAAATTTGACCTATTCAAAGAAAAAAAAAATCGTTGAAAATTGAACAAAATCAAAACAATAAATAAAAATAAAAAATAAAAGCCCAAAGTGTAAAAAGACTTCCTTAACTAGTTAAAGTCTTGACAAATCTGAAAATTTCAGAACTAATGATGTTTATGGTAGAGAAAAAAACAAGAATAGAAAGAAATGACGACGCTGAATGCTGCAAAATGAAGATGGATGAATGCTATTGATTAGGGAACCATTATAGGCCAGTCGAAATGTAATTTGAAATACAAAAAATTAAATAGTTGGTAGAGGGGGTCATGAAGAGTGTTCAGTACGGTTTTCGACCGCCTAGCTCTTTTGCGTTAGCCGCCATTTTGAATTTTTGGAAAATCTTAAAGCATGTTTTTTTTTTAATCATTAAGGAGGCCGTAAGAAGTCTTAATAAAAAGTTTCGGCTTCCTATCCCTTAAACTTTTGCCGCCATCTTAAATTTAAAGCAAATTGGTTTTTGTTAAACAAATCATTCACGAACTAGCTTTTTGTGACTATATGCGTAATTCATTAATGGCGGCCAAAGTTTAAGAGATAAGTAGTCGAGAATATATTATTTAGACTCCTTACGGCCTCCTTAATGATTAAAAGAAAAAACATACTTTATCCTTTTGTTTTTATACAAAAATATCCTTTATTGCGGATAACCTATAAATAACGGATCGAAAAGTTGAGAATAAACGATTTATTTAAAAAAAAACAATTTTCCGAAAATTCAAAATGGCGGCTAAGGCGGTCGAAAACCGTACCGAACACTCTTTATGAACCCCTCTAACGATTAAAAGAAATAAAATCCACTATTTAATTTTTTGTATTTCAGCATTTATTTTTGTTTAATTCGATTGGGCTATTATTGCCAGGCGTATTCACGGAGGGGACATATATGTACAGAGGTTATACAGAGTAATTGTAAAGGCAGAATTGGGAGAGTTCTTTGATCTATCGTGAAAAATTGAGAAAAAAATCTTTAGCACTTTTGAAATCCATAAGAAAGCATAACGTACAAAGTCTCAGGTCAGCTTATGTGGAGGCAAATAAAGAATTTAAAAGATGCTGCAAACAGAAGAAAACCAAATTTGAAGAGAACCTCGCGCTGTCCATAAGTCAATGTAGGGATTCAAAGGAGTTTTGGGCATTGACAAGGAAAATAAATGGCAATGAAACAAAAAGTGAAGGGGTGTTCATAGACCTGAGTGTTGCTCATAAGCACTTTTCCAGTCTCTTAAGCGACTACAATGAGCCATTTATTTTAATTATGCTAGACCATATCAACACATCGATGTTTTAGACGCAGATATAGGGAAGGAGGAACTAGATTGGGCCTTGAACTCCCTCAAAGACGGAAAAGCAGCTGGATCCAATGGAATCCCTTCAGAGTTTTTTAAATACAATTCCGATATCTTTAAAGGAAAATTAAAAGATGCCATAAACAATAATTTTGGTTACCCACCAGAGCATTTCTATGAAGCGCTTATCCGACCAGTTTTGAAGAAGGATGATCCAATGGACGTGCAAAACTACAGAGGAATCTCGTTCCTGAACTCGGCATTGAAAATATACACTGCGATTGTATGCAACAGGTTAACTCGGTGGGTAGATAATAATGACAAATTAAGTGAGTACCAGTCGGGTTTTCGCAAGTCCTATTCAACGGTGAATAACATCTTTGTCCTATCAAGTTTAGCAAGAATTAAGATGAGCAACAACAAAAAGTTATATGCCTTCTTTGTTGATTTTAAGTCAGCATTTGATACAATAAATAGAAATGCATTATTTTATAAGCTTTATAACCTGGGAGTGTCACCAAAGTTTGTATCAGCGTTGGAAAAACTATACCAAGAAACCAGTGCGCAGGTTGTCAGCAATAAAGGTGTCTCCCTAAAGTTTGAAATTAACCGAGGAGTAAGGCAAGGATGTCATCTAAGCCCACTTCTATTCGCATTATTTCTTGATGATCTAGTTGAGTTTCTGCCTTGCGGTGTCAGGTTAGGAAACACTAATATAAAAGTCAAAATGTATGCCGATGATATCGTTATCTTATCTGAATCTCCTGCCTCACTTCAACTTATGATAAATAGATTAGCGGATTATTGTAAGATGTGGAGTTTGGAAATTAATATTCAAAAATCGAAAATAATGATTTTTCAAAATGGGAGCGGAGGAGTTTCGAAAGAAGAAAGATGGAAATTCAACGGAAACCCTTTGGAGATAGTCAGTATACTTATTTGGGAATAGGCTTCACTTTTAATCTTAATTTTGAAAAGCACCTCAAACTAAAAGCAAACAAAGCTAAATCGGCTATATGTACTATTTGGAAAAGAGTATTTAATAATAAACTTGTTTCAATTAAAACGAAGTATAAAGTTTTTAACGCTTTTGCAAGATCGATACTATTTTACGGGGCACAAGCCTGGGGTTTACAAAAATATGATACTGTGGAAAATTTGCTGCTCTTCTTTTTAAGAAAAATATTTTACCTGCCGAGTAACTCACCAAAATACATGTATTACCTGGAGACAGGACTTTCTATTTTTTTCGTTACAGCTTTAAAACTAAATGCGGACTATGTATCTAGAATTGCAGAAATGCATAACTCACGGCTTCCAAAATTGATCTGGCTTAATGCAGTGCAGTAAAAGAAAATCTGGTATGAGGATTGGTCAACACGTCAAAGAACAAAATGCATTACAGATAAAAAAATTGTTATATGAAGTGATAAGAACTACTGATGAAAATGAAGGGTATACTTTGATAGAAAAAGCCAGATCCTCGACAGAAAGATATTAGTACGCCAAAGTTAATTATAATCTCAGGGAACTCAACTATTTCAACACCAACCTCCCAAGTGGAGCTTTCGGAGATATTTTTAGACTACGAGGAGAAATGTTACATCTGAACTTTATGCCACATAGAAATGATTTAATGACTGTTTGCTGCCTTTGCAATTTGCAAACATGGGAAGACATTGGACATTTTCTTGGCGTTTGCCCTATTCTTCAGGAAATAAGAAGAATGTACTTTGGAAAAAACATCTTAGAAGAGATAGAAATATTCAACCTGCTGAATGGAGCCAATTGGATGCAGCTCTTAAAAAATGCTTCGTTATATCGATCCACAGGCGCGAACGCAGGGGAGGGTTTTGGGGGGTTCAACCCCCCCCCCCCCCCCCGAAATGTATGAATTTAATTTCCTCGCCATACAATTTCACTCTTAATTTTTGAGTTTTCAGTTTAAACCCCCCCTCCGAAATTTTTTGAACCCCCCCCCCCCGAAATTTTTCCTGCGTTCGCACCTGTCTTGCTTCACTTAAAAAATTTAAATTGCTAATAAAATGAAATTTTTAATTTTATTTTAAAAACTTTTTTTTAAAGAAAACACTTAATTGTATGAAATAAATTAATATTGAAGCCACTTAGGCTGACGGCATAATTTGCCAAGCCGTTATATATTCATGTATAAATCAATTATGGAAATGTAAAATTGTTATTTTGTTTGAATAAAAATCGAATCTAATCTAATCTAATCTCTATCGTATAATTAGTTGCAGAAAGCTGACTCAACAGTGGATATGGTGGTTGGTAATGTAGAGACTAAGCCCTGGGCAGAAGATTTAATGCGATTTAGTAAAAAATTTGACGACTTTTGACAATATTTTGCTCCAAGCTATTTTTGAGGCACCAGTCGGACCATCAGATTCTGAAATCAGGTTCTGAAACTGTTGAGATCTAAGTGAACAAAATGAAAAATTATGTGTCATATACAGAGTGCCCCGTTAAGAATGGATAACCCTGAAACGCCTCATAGAAGACTTTATGGCGGTCCTGAAAACTGATACAAAAAGTTCTATCCCAACCACAAGAAAAGATACATGAATTTTTTCTTTCAGTGCATTATTTTTTGCCTTACCTTACATTTTTGAATACCACGACTACAAGTGAATGAATTCCACCTTTTTTTCGTAGCAATATTAAGCATTATTTGTGCCAGAACATTAGTACAAAACAATTATAATAACTGTTGGACTTCTTAGAGAAAAAAATTATTTAACTTTGATTTTCAAAGCAAAATGTGAAAGAAAATAATTTTTGAAAAAGTTAAATCATCTCCGATATTAAAAAAAATGCATGAATACCTAAGTGGGCAACCATTTTAAAAATATGCGCGTTAAATGCGAAATTCAAATTGGTATAGCTTGTTATTGTAACTAGAGTCAAAAGCAAGTTATTGGTAAAAGTCTGCAATACTAGAGTCAATTTAACAAAAACCAAAGTTTTAAAAATTAACACAGTAAACGTGAAAATAATGCCATGCGTTGAACATGGTAGATTTTTGATTGATTGCCTGTTTTTATGATGTTGTTCTAATGATAAATTCAAGCTTTTAACTTCCAGGGCCGAGTGCAACATTACTAAAAATGTCAAAAAAGTGCAAAAAACGGTTGAAATTTCGAGTTGTTTTGAGTTATACCTCTTCAATTGGGCTTTAACAAAACCATCAAATATTTTGTTGGTTGCAATTATCAGTTGGTTGGTTGCATTTTATCAGATTTTAGGACGGCCATAAAGTCTACTATGAGGCATTTCAGGGTTATCCATTCTTTACGGGGCACCCTGTATAAATAGAAAATAGCCTTGAACAATTTAATATCGTTGGCGTAGTACCTAGATTGATATCGGAATGATCCAATGTTTGTTTGATACTCACATTACTATTGTAAGAATAATAAATAGAAAGGGACCTTAGTCACTGCCTTATGGGATTCCAGACCGAAGGAAGCTACGAAAAGGCTGGAGAAAGAGCAGATCTTAAGTTACAATAATAATAACGGTTTAACAGCTACGAAGAAATCCATCTTAAGAAGATAGGCTCAAAACTAGGCCAGACATTATGAAAAGAATAGAAGTCTATGTATAGGTAATTTTATCAAATCGGTTGAAACATGACAGCCTTAAGAATTTCTTGAACAGAAATATAGATGTGCTGTGCAGTGTATACGCATTTATGCTACCTATTAGAAACGTTATAAAAACACAAAACAAAATGAAGAAGACCTACAATTTTTAGATTACTCTGAACTTCTAAGATAATAGCCACTTTATTAGGAGAGATACTACTGAAGGAAATTTAAATCACATACACGATGCATGTGAAAAAAAAAAACAATTTAAATGGTAAAAGCTGCATTGGACCCTAGACTTTCAGCATGACAGTCTAACACATCAAATATATTAGGATGTTTGTTTAATTAATAGTTAAGTAAATATCTAAACTGATGTTAAACAAATATGCACGACTCGATCGCACGAACTTGCTCTCGGAGCTATAACAACTAGAATGTAGATATGAGGCCGTGAGTGCAATAGTGACCTAACTGCATTTTTCATTATTTTCAGTAGGGCAAAAATAAGAAACGGGTTATTTTTAAATACTTGTCATTTTAAAACTAAGAAACATAACTCTGATTTAATTTTTGCAATATGCTCAAAAAATAACAGGGTTTTGATTTTGAATTCATAATCCTTCAAAATATCGTTATAACTGATTTTAAAGTCAGATAGACCACTATTGCACAAAGGAATAAAATTGAAAACATAGGCGACAGATTTGTAAATAAAACAAGTCTTTTATTTTTTTTATTATTATTAATTAAGTTTTTTTGTTGTGTTAATTAATTTGAAATTTAACATTTGTTTTCATTTTCAGAAGTGTCAGGATTCATAAAAGCCTTTGCGGTATTTGCGGTATTTGTATTTCTAAGATCAGTGTAATAATTGTGATGTACCTATTGACGGTTAAAACTGCAGAAGGTCCAGCAAATCCTTATTCTTCTCCATGCTTCTGTCATCCATCGGGATATAAAGTTTTTAGGTTGAGGCTTGATATCCTTACACTTATTGTTTTCGAAATAAAATAATTTGGAATGGAAAAATTTCTTCAAGAGAATATTTAAAAAATATTAAGAAGAGATTGGTCTTTAAATATTTAAGCTCAAGAATCTTGAGCCAGTTAGCCTTAAGTCCTTCTGTAGAGATTTTTCTATTTGAAATGTTTTTTTTTTCCAGTTTCAAAGTGGAGAAGAAGTGGTCTTTGGTCATTTGTATGACATTGAATGTTTTTTCCCCGCGTATGACTCCTATCCAATTATCGGGGATGAATGTAAATATTTAGAAAATATTCTTCTCAAGCCACCCAAAATCTTAGTCGCTTTGTGAATATGAATGTCCGCTGACAAAAAAATTATTTTATCAACTCTATAGTCCGGATTAGATTTTATGTACCCGTAATGCACTCACTCACTTCGTTATGGCAGCAACAGCAGCATCATTGACTTTAGTATGAAACTCTTTAACTTCATGGCTTATAGAGGGAGATTATCAGGGTGCCCACTTATTTTTAACACATTGCATTGATTTCCATTGTGATCAAATTGACTTAACTTAAAGTTTCAAACAATAAAATCAAATATGCGAGGACAAAAGTGGCCTAAGTGGTAGATAGGCCACTCTTGCACTCGAGCTTCTAACTTTTTTGTATTTGGCCTAAGTACAAAAGGCCTGTAACTATGATATGAAGCCGAAAATTTAACAAATTTTAATGCAGAAATTTGGGTTAGTAGGTACAGACTCAATTTTCGTAATAAACTCAATTTCGATAAAATCGCAGTTAGGCCACTATTGCACTCACGGCCTGATAGTAATAGTTTGCTTATATTTTTGTTATAATATATGTAATTAAAGGAGACTGACAAAGTAATAGTTTCCAGACGTCCGTCACTATCAACTTTTTTTCACCACCCACTGTAGTTTTTGTTTATCGAATTTTAATATTGCTTTCGGTTAGTATTTTTTTGACCACCTTTTAATTTGTTGATGTGTAAACATCTTAGCTCTCGGTATGGGTAAATTGAAAGTAGGATAGCCACGGATACAGCTTTACATATCCGGTTCCAACCATTTTGTTTACCGAACATTTTTGACTCATGGAAGACAGTGCATTGAATAGATTAAATTGAGGTAATGTGGTACAGGTTGGTTATGTGGTATAGGGAGTTTTGACTCATGGAAACCAATGGTTCGTGCATTGAATAGAGTAAATTGAGGAAATGTGCTATAGACAGTTTTTTTTTTTCAAAAACCAAGCTACTGAATGCAGGTTTGGTATGCCTTTTTTACTCATCCTCCCCTTCAGTCCCGGCACTCAAACATTTTTTTTTTATTTCCAAATGTTGAATCACGACCAAACCATTGTGCACTATACAATTATCCAAGATGACAATAACCCTTGCAGATTATCCTGGTTTATTTAAAATTGATTTTGTTTTATAAAGGTATAGGTACTACATATTAAAATTTTTCATAGAACTTTTCATTAAAAAAATAGTGGAAGAAATGCGGTGCATATTCAAATTATTGCAAGGAAGTGACAACAGCATCTCTTGCCATGAAAACAATTTTTAATTAAAAAATACAAAAGCTTTGTTTAACTTTTCCTTATATATGTACATTGACGACATAATTTTCATTCGTTAATCTACACTAAATGTGATACTTAGGTATTTGAAAATCCCACAATTTCAAAAATGTCTTAATTTTATTAGAGTATTAGCATCCATACCCTTTAAACCTTTTATCCAAGTGTATAAGTGGCATATTATTGGTATTATTAGTCAGGCCGATGGCATTTCATTTTGTTTGTCAATTATCTAAACCCAGAAATAAGCTTTGCCAAAAAATTAAATATAAATATGCATATTCATACTCATAATGTGCCTATGTATATACAGTGGTGTGAAAAACATTCCGGATTTTTTTTGGTCAATTGCATTGAGTGTTGGTTTGTGAGATAAAAATGAACAAATCAAATATTTGTAATTTTTCGCCATTTTTATTAAACAATTGTATCATTTTAAACAAAAAACATGGTAAATTATCCATTAAAACAAAAAATAATAGTCAAAAATTAAAGATGATTCAGAATTTTAATGTGACAAACTAACCGGATTTTATCTTGTACAATTAATTATTATTTTGTGTTAAATATTTTGTCCAGTAACCCCTATTTTTTACCACAGCTCGACATCGGCGAGGCATTGACTGAATTAAATTTTCGAAAATAGAAGCAGGAATATTCTCCCATTCATTTTTCAAGGCTGCAAAAAGAAAAGTTGTTGACGTGTGCTTTTTTTTCCCAACCCGCCTTTTTAAAAAGGCCCACAAGTTTTCAATTGGGTTTAGATCGGGTGATTGAGACGGGCATTCTAAAACACGAATATTTTTAGTCGCAAACCACTCTTTTAAGCAGCCTTGAAGAATGTTTGGGGTCATAATCCTGCTGAAAAACCCAACGCAAAGGCATTTCTTCCTCTGCATATGGAAGCATTACTGACTCCAAAATGTCCTTATATTGAAAACGGTTCATAATTCCTCTGATTTGGTGTATTGGACCGCAGGCTGCGCCTGAAAAACAGCCCCAAACCATCACCGAGGCTCCACCGTGCTTAACTGTAGGGAGTACATTTGCAGGCTTTAATCGCGTACCTTTTGAGCGCCTTACTGTCCTTGAACCATCGGATTAAAAGAAGTTGAATTTGCTTTCATCACTGAAAAGCACGCTCCTTCATTTGCTTAAAGACCAGTTAAGATGATTTTTTGCATATTCAACCCTGAGTTAAATATTTTGATTATGAATTTAACGTCTTTTCCAAACACCTTTCATGGCTTACCTTTTTCTACGATGTTTAGCAGTAAGAAGAGGTTTCTTCGCTGGTCGAAATGCAAAAAGACCGAAATCTCTTAAGCGCTTCCTTACCGTACTTGGCCCTATAGGTAGATTTAGTTTATCACAAATTATCTTTGAAGTTGGAAAAGGGTCTTTAAGCACAAAATTCTTTATGCGCCTATCAGTTTGAACAGTTGTTTTGCGAGGGCGTCCACCAAAATGATCTCCTTCTACTGATTTCCCGCTTCTAAATTTTGTAATGATGTCACAAACCGTTGACGTTGGAATTTGCAATATTTCAGATATTAACTTTTGTATTGTACCGGCTTGGAACTTTTCTATTACCTTGTATCGAATCGGGTTGCTATAACGTGTTTAAGCCATTTTCTGCACTTTATAATTTCAACTAACTCAACTCTCAACTTGTAAAGTCTGTTTAATCTACGCCGTGAGTCAAAAGACTCGAAACAACCGCTACTTTAACATCGAGACTCGCAATCTTCCTGCAATCCGGTTAGTTTTGCACAGGCATGTTATTGAATAACTTTATAAAATATTCTTTTTTTATTGTTCTTGTCATCGGCGCATTAGATTTTTAAGGTTATTATTAAATTGTCTCATACCCTTAAAAAATTATGGAAAACCATGGAAAGTTATTTGTTTTCTACTTGATATTAAGAAAAACATTATACTGAGGAAAAATCTGGAATGTTTTTGACAGCACTGTATATGTAATGTATATGTATATATATGCACATATTTAACCTCTTTTTGGCCACACAGTATACAAAGAATAATTATTGTTCAACCAGCTGTTAACTTCGATTACTGGTAACGGCATTTTCATAGCCACTTCAGCAGCGCTGCCGACCATAATTTTGAAACCAACCAACACACGAACGCACCAGAGAAACAGCAAAACATTACCTCCGTGCCAGTTCCACGACAACTAAAACTATACAACCAACCATCACCATTTAAACCACAAGCACATATCAAATAAAACTCATTTCAATTGGCTTCCTCTGCATATCTGGCTGGCGATGGCGATGGTGATGGTGATGGTGCTGGCTTTTGAAAATTCAGATCCTAGATCCTGATCCCATGGATAATGCCAATAGCTCTTCAAACTGCAAAATTCTAGTTCCACTTGAGCAATAAACTTTTCCGCATGAAAATGACTGTGAGCGTTGTAATGCGAATGCGAACTGCTGGTTGGTTGGACGTCCTTATCGTTCGTCGTCGTCGTCCTTTGTGAGTTCTTCGAAATTTAGGTTAATTGTAACACATATATACACTACACAGTACATTCTCCTGTATTCTGTGTCTATAGATACACCATCAGGAGGACGAATGAATGCATACGGTCTAACTCAGTGGAGAGATATTACAATTTACATGAAAACAAAATTGCCATATTGCCAAGAGCCAGATATGGACGGTGCGACGCGCTGCTTGGGGAGCAAGGGCTTGGCATGGCAATGGCATGTCATGGCAGGTCATATATGCTTAATGTCCATGTAGCGTTTATTTTGCAATTTTCGCGAAAATGCAAATTACTTCACATCTGGAAACAGGATATACAAAACCAGTTGCAGAGAAAGAAAAGTCCACTTGAATGATCCGATGAAAACATCAACAAAAACAACAGAAAACATAATGCATCAATGATTGTATTGTTGGTCGGGAGGGGGGTGAATGTTTTCGTCCTTGCAAACAATGAACTCATTTATGGAGGCTTTAATTTAATCTAGCTACTGATTGGCATTTGTTTGTCGAATGTGTGTGCCTTGTTGCTTTTCGGAAGCATAAGTAATCCTTGTGATTGCCCAATGGGATTTCTTTTATCGTTTCCATTGGAATCATTATGAGATACAATTCGAAATTTTGTACACACAAAAAAACTCGGAGTTTTTTTTTTATAGATAAGAAAAATCAAATTAAATGCATGAATGAATCGAATGTAGTCGTTCCTTAAGATCACCTCGAGGCTTTCGCACAAACTTGCTCTCGTAGTTAACAACTTTAAGGTAGCGAGAAATTGATGATGCACATTGAAAATATGTATTTTTTCCATAATACCTATTAAGAAAAAATTCAAAATAAATTATTACAATAAATTTGGTATTTTAATGGTTAAAAAAGTTAGAGCTCAAAAGAAAGTTTGCCACCTGATTTGTTTCCTAAACATGAATTTACGAATTTTTTTTTTAATTTATTTTACACACCTTTAAAATTAAAATCTGATTTGCCATCTTAAAGTCCTTAAACTAAAATGAAAAAAATATTCAACAACCCGTATTCAGGATAATGAATTTACAAAAAAAAAATGTAAATATTTTTTTTTAAAAATCCAAAAATTATTTTTTCGAAATTTTGTATGTATATGCCAAATTGTTAAAATAGTAAAGGACCTTTTCTATTCCTTCTATTGCATCATTCCCGGAGACGGCACTGACACCGACTGCATTAAACAAAGCTTTGATGTAGCAATTTAATAAAAGTACCTGAGCTCAACTGTGATATAAGTGTCATTGTTAATTTTGTATTTGATTATTTTTTGCTAGATTGTTCTTAATTTATTATTTATTTGTTTTTATGTTCAATTTTGTGTCAGTGCCGTCTCCAAGAATGATGCAATTATAGGATATAAGAAGCAAATTATGTAGTTTTGTAACAGTCAAGTAAGAGAGAAAAAAGATATTGTTGTTTTATTAGATTGAATAAATATACCCCCAAAAGAAGTGAGGAATATTCACGAAACGTTTGGAAAATAATGAAATAAAATTGTTTTTATTCGCATTTTCTACAAATAGACCAAAGAGCCTAAACAATCACAGTGGAAAAGATCGTTTTTGTTTCATTTTGTTACAATTATGTTAATTTTTAATTTTTGCTTTAAAAATAAAACAAAAATCCAGTGAGGCATTATTTTATCGAATTATTTTTTTTCAAATGAGGCATGATTTTGTCTAAATGGGTTGGCAACGCTGTACATGACTCTAATCATCCCGGTCCTGCTCTATGGGTCAGAAGCATGGACACTGAAAGATTCGGAAACAAATCTGCTAGGGTGCTTTGAAGGGAAGATTCTTGGTGTGATTTTCGGTCTGGTGTGTATCGAAGGAGTATGGAGGAGAAGATTCAACGACGAGCTATACGGGCTATACAGCGACGTTGACCTGGTAAAAAAGCTGAAAATACAGCGGCTGAGATGGCGTGGAGCGTATGGACAGCAACGCAGCTGCCCGACAAGTCTTCGAATCCAACCGCGATGGGGTTCGCAGCAGAGGAAGAACCCCTAACAGGTGGCACAAACAAGTGGATGACGACATCAAAGCACTCAGTGCACAACTGGAAGCGGCTAGCTATAGGGACAGAACTGGCTGGTGGGCTTGTTGGTTGAGGCCGAAGCCCATCCTGGGCTGTGAGCGCCATCTAAAGTAAAAGTAAGTAAGTAGAAAAAGCAATATTATTTATTATGCTTATTTTTTTTAACTCAAATAAAGAGTTTCAATGAGATTCAAATGAAAAAATATTTGATTTCTTAACTGTCGTATTTTTTTGTGTGTTTTACATAATCCAATCCAAATTCAAACAGAAATGGATATAGGACACAATTTGTAACTTTACTTTTTTATGAGTTCGCAATGTATGGGAAGGTGTCCTATGTCCATCTCGCTTTTTTAAACTCAATTTAATTAATGTTCCAAAAACTTAAAATGTATGTTAATTGCTGAACGAATAAATCCTTTTGATTGAGCACAAACAATTAAGCAAAACATGGTTTTTAAGTTAAAAAACGCTCGCCTGAAAAGTTAGTATTTTGGCGCTTAGGACAAATAAGAACTCACGTGACGAAATTTGAAAACCAGAAAACCAATTAATGACCGTTGTACATAAATATTTTTTTTTCTATCAAAATATTTAATGTAGTCTTAACAGTACCTACCTCGCACTTTTGTTTCCAAAATCTATTAGAGCCGTCTTTAAAATACATCAATTTTTGCATATTTGTTTTATGGCAGGTTACCGTTGATTTTTGAGATAAAAACAAAATATCAATTTCCCCTCTGGGTAATCACCTAAGTCCAACGTTTGAAGAAAATCGCTTCAGTAATTTAGGCTGCAGTGCGAGGTACAGACAGACAGAATTGCGAGACCCAGTTTTTTTGCGTTCTCTATCATCGTAATTTTAGGGAAAATTATTATATTGAGTTCGATTTTTTGTACAGTAATTTTCAAAAACAAAACTTGAATTTTTCAAAATTTGTTTAAAATTATTTTTTTAGTACCTACGACCTACGAGTAATTAAAAAAACGGCTCTAAATCTTTTTTCAAAAAAATTATTGAAAACTAAATGTTTGCAGCATTTTTTTAGCCATCTTCAGAATGAAGCTAAGAGTTGGAGAGTTTTAATGCATTTGATAGTTTCACCAAATGAAAAAAAAATACCTTAATCGTAGGTACTTCATACCTGAGGTGATTCGCATAAGATGCAACAAAGAGTTAAGGTTGGGCCGAGACAAAAAAATAACAACCTAGTCGTTACAGTCTAAACGTCTGGATGAATTTACTTTAAATTTAAATCGTTATTAGTCAAGAATTTTATTTGAGGTTTCTTGAACACAAAAAAAAGCTTTGGAGCGGATTTTGATTTATCTGCCAAGGTATAACATTTTTGAAAAATAAAGGTACCCGTTTTTAAAAGACCGATTTAAAAAGAACAAAATTTGATTTTTTTTCTGAAATCAATAGTTCTTTAAGAAGGGCGTAGATACTCTTAATAACATCCGCCTTCTACCCTATTCTACCGGCATGCAGTAAAAATTTAGTTTCAGTTGAGTGCAGTCAAGTTTACCTAAGAAGAAAGCCATCCTCATCGTTTTGTTTAAATGCTTAAAATATCTTGCACTCTATTTTTAATGAATTTGCTTTTGCATACAAATTTTAAAAGTCTCAACATAAATTAAAAAAAAATGTATTTTTGTTTTCATATTCAACCTTCGTTTCCATACAAAAAACTTTTATTTATTTTTGTATACCTACATCTATTCTTAATTTTGAACCATTTTGATATTGCCTTTTATCATTGAATTTTAATGGATTCCCTTTTGCCTGCACCTTATCCTTTGCCAGATCAAAAAAAGTATTTCACACAAATAAAAAAATGAATAAACTTTTTGTTCGAAGCTTTTCATTCCTCTTGTGTTAAGCGCTATAGTTATTTATAGTTATATATATCTTCTACTTAGCTTTATGCACTCCTTATACTAAATTGTGAATTTGAACTTCTGCTGAAACGTTCTTTTGAATTTAAACACTCTCATGTCTGTGTATATAAAACTACGATGTTTTGAAAAGTTTTTCTGTGCACTCAAGTGGCTATTTGCTCTCGAAAACCCATAACACACAAAAACAACACGAATCCTTTCAATTAATTTTTTGTTTTCTTGTTGAGTGAGGTTTCAAGGAGTATATACCTTCCCATTTGTAGATGAATACGAAAAACCTTTGCATTTAAAAAAATTTACAAACTTTTTCCTACAACACTGCTGAAAATATGAAAAATGAAAGAGGTGGTTTTTTTTGTTGTATCCCTTTGCTTGTTGTTTAGTTTGTTGTGTCCATATTTACTATACACCCAAATAATTATCCTGAAAAGAATTTTACCTTAAAAAAATGATAAGGATCGGGTAATATTTCAATTACATGGGTGTGGTTTTGTTTGATTTTATTATTTATAACAAAAAAGGCTAACGGTGCATGTCTTAAGGCAACAAAAAATATGTACGTATATTAGGGTGGTCCTTATATAAGACATTGTCTTATTTTGAATGAGAAACACCCTTATTTATTATACCTGTAAAATGTTAGTTAATTTTATTAACGTTAACACGGCCCTCAAGATGTCTGAAGTTGTATATGGGAAATCGCATGTATTTTTGTGCAGCCAACTTTAAAAATTCATAACTTCAGCAATAAAGGAAATTGAATTTTTGCACACATGTAGTAACTTTTTTCATATTTTAATAAATTTATTAAAAACATTTTACAACATTTCTTAAAATAAAGATTAAAATTAAATAAAAAAAAATATTTTTGTGAAAGGAAATAACTGTTAAATTTTGTTTCTGATACATTTTTTATAAATATGTCAAAGGTGACTACATGTGTTCGAAAATTCAATTTTTTATCAATCATTACCAAAGTTAAGATATTTCAAATTTGGATTTACAAAAATACATAGGGGCACATTCATAGTCGCGGATAGACCCAGGTTTAACTAAACTACAGTTTAAGACAATTTTGTCTCAATGAATACGGCCTGATTTTAATTACAAATTGTTGGTTTTATATTTTTATAAGATAATTAACTTGGTATACTACAAAAACAGCTTTAAATATTTTGAAATGATAAACTTAAAAAAAATTGAATCAACTTCCGAAAATTCAACGAAAGCTATGTTTAACTTAGACCCAGGTCTTAAAGGACTATGAATACGCCCCATAGGATTTCCCTAAACTTCAGACGTCTTAAGGACCAGGTTAACGGTAATATAATTAGCTAAAATTTTACAATATTTTTATTATTTATTTAGAACAAATAAGGGGGGTGCGTCATTGAAAATAAGACAATGACCTTTATTAGGAACACCCTAATATATATATCTATACAAAATTCCCTTTTCATAATATTCATACATATATGATACCGTTTCGCTTGGCATTTTGCATTATTAATTTTTGAAGAGTATTTTTGCTTGAAACTCATCCGACAAAAAGATAGAACATAAAATAAAATAGAAGAATATTTAAATTTTGTTTATGTATAAAAAACAATCATCGAACCTCAAAGCAATATAATATGAAGCTGTCAAAAATTAAATAAATAGAGATTCAAGGGGGCGCGTTTGCATTACCTACATACATATTATTATAATGTGTGTTCTTAAGCGTCAAGAGTATGTCAATGTCAGCCAGCATATTCCTTGCTTTTTGTTGGTTTATTGAAACTTTTTATTAAGCTGCTACAAGCTGGGTTTTTGTTGCAAAATTTCTATAGTGCCACCGAATAATTTCGATGTATCGTGGATGTATGTATGTATGTAGATAAATTTATTTGTACTCGTATGTAGATCCTCAAATTATTTATAAGTTTATTTATGTCAATCAATTTGATGGATCAGGGTGAATATTCTGTTATTGGCATAGGAAAATTGCGAGAAAAATAAAATCGGATATTTATATTCAATTCTTCGAAAAGTGTGTAGGAATTCATGACAAATATGGCAATATTATTGACATTATTTATTAGGTGAGGACTTTTTTTTAAGTTTTTTGAGTTTAATTTTTTGTTTAAATAGAAGGGAACATCATTTTCTTAAATAAGTCATAAGACCCTAGGGCGTGGGTGTATACAGTTTCTAAGAATTCAAATCAGTCTTAATCTGCAATTTACAATTAACTAATCAATTCTACAGACTTTCCTTCTTCCCAAAGTCAGTAAGACTTTAGTAAGACTTTAGTAAGACTTTAGTTAATACTCAGCTAAATACAAAGTTACGTATAGATACTTTACACATTTTAACAGAAGGGTCTACAATAGACATTGTTAAAGGCATTTTAAGCTATGGTTATTAAAATCAATCCATATATTCTGCCGAACAATAGTTATGCTGACTTATGTACACAATCAGAACTAACAAAACAATGTATCTATATCGATTGTTATGAAAGCTGTTACCGTGCATACGTTGTGTTCGTCAGAATCCGCATGAGTTCGTCAGAACAGATTAATCATTCAAATAAAATTAATTTGTTTATTTGATTAAGCATTTTTCAGAAATGATTGAGGTCATTTGAGTTAAATCTGGTATTTGAAAAAAGGTTTTGATGCGAATTCCAACGGATTCACTGTTGCCACCCACTATTGACAAGCAATTCTGAAGAATACGTAAGAGCAATGTATACATCACTGACTTTTTTTTTACTGCCCCAAAGAAGGAAATCCAGAGGGTTAAAGTCAGGTGACGGGCTGGCCACGAAACAAGGCTGGCCACGAGACGAGAAAAGTCTCGGTCTCCATCTTGGTCTCGCATGACGAGACCGAGACGAGACTGGCTTTTGAGCAACCGAGACAAGACCGAGACGAGACTGTATATTTGGACCGAAATTTACAGAGAGTCTTATAAATTAAAAAAATCCAATTTCAATATTTATTTTCTTTTGCACGTATTCAAACTATAATCGAAAATATTTCGTTCCAAAATCAACAGGAAATAGTATTTTTCGGAGACGAGACTTAATTATACGAGACCGACACGAGACCGACACGAGACCGAGACGAGACTGAAAATTTTTGATTTTAACGAGACCGAGACGTGACTTACAAAAGTCTCGCAGAGTCTCGTCTCGTGGCCAGCCCTACCACGAAATTGCACCAGACCGCCCTATCCTCCTGGCCAGGGTTGCGAGTTTGTAAATTAAAAAATCTTTAAGTCATAAGCTAGTAGCTGACTTATGAATTAAAAAGAATTTAATTCATAAGTTAGTAACTGACTTATGAATTATAAAGTATTTAATTCATAAGCTAGAAAGTGATTTATGAATTAATAAGAATTTAATTCATTAGCTAGTAAGTGACTTATGAATTAATAAGAATTTAATTCATAAGCTAGTTAGTGACAAAACATTTAATTCATAAGCTAGTAAGTGACTTATGAATTACAAAACATTTAATTCATAATCCAGTTAGTGACTAAGGAATTAAAAAACAATTAATTCATAAGCTTGTTAGTAATTTATGAATTAAAAAACATTTAATTCATAATCTAGTTAGTGACTTATGAACTAAAAAAAATTTAATTCATAAGCTAGTTAGTGACTTATGAATTAAAAAAAATTTAACTCATATATTGTTGGTGACTTATGAATTTTAAAAAAATTATTCATAAGCTAGTTGTTGGATTTTTGTTTTTGTGAGATTTTTTTATCTAATTTAATTTATTTAAAGATTAAATAATTAAAAATCTTGTTTAAAATATTTCTTTCTTTTTATTTTATTACAAACTTCTGGTTTCTGCTTATTAAATATTAGCTTTTGAATCTGTTTTTAGCTTTCAAACCTTGCTTTTAAATTGCAAAATTGACCTGCTAGCTTTTAATTTTTCAATTCATAAGACATCTATCAATTGAAAATTTTCTTACTCAAAATTAACCCATTAGCTTACGAATTAAAATTTTTAATTCATAAGTCACCAACTATAGCTTAAGAATTAATTTTTTTTAATTCATAAGTCACCAAATAGCTTATGACTTATTTTTTTTTAATTCATAAGTCACTACCTAGCTTATGAGTTAAAATGATTTTAATTCATAAATCATCAATTGTAGCTTATGAATTAAATATTTTTTAATTCATAAATCACTAACTGGCTTATGGCTTATTTTTTTTTTTAATTCATAAGTCACCAATGAGCTTATGAATTAATGTACAGACTTAGTGACTTAAGTGACTTAAGCCTTTGCAACCCTGCTCCTGGCTGAGTATTATTAATCAAGGAATTGTCTCACTGGGCGAGCATAATGTGCTGGGAAACCGTCTTGTTGAAACCACATATTTCCATAAATGCTAAGTATGTATAAATAATTTTGGTAAGTGATTTTGTAAACAAATCTAAATACACCTCGCAGTTCAAGTTCTCTGGTTGCTCGAATGGTCCAGTAATTTTACTATTCAGAATTCCGGTCCACATATTAACTTTTAAGCGATTCTGCGAATTTTCTTCCCGCATCAAATGTGGATTTTCTACATGCCACTCGTGCAAATTGTTACTTACTCGTCCAAATTGTTACCGGGTTATTTGGGAAAAACATTTTTGTTTCCGTTATTAATGGAGTATTCTCAAAAATGTTATACTATTTTGAATGAGTATTGAACACGCCAACTTTTAAGGTAACTTGCCAAAATTTCGTAGTTCATTTTTTTACACTACAATCCATTGAATTTTGAATACTTATAGATGGGCAAAAAAGTGATATTTTCTTTAAAACTTATGATGGTGTGTTTAAATTTTTTAATTCAATTGTTAGCAGGGTTATTCAAGGTTCCATAACAAAAAAATCATTTAGACAAATTAAGATTTGTAATCAGAGCACTTGAAAGACCGTCACAGGGTGACCATTTTTTTCGATTTTTTTTTTTTGAATGCCTATAACTCACAAAATACATGGCTACGATTTATTATTTTTCTGATAACTGCCATCCTCTCCCCTATCACCCATTTTCATTTCGAAGTTGACTTTTGGGTCACCCTGTATATTTTTAAGCGTGGGTTAAGAAATTAGGAAATATGATAAGATAATTCATTTTACTGTTCTTGATTTTTGGAAAATATTTGTTTGCTGTTAAACGGAGAAAGTAACAATTTAACACTTGAACGCTTAAATGTATTGTTTTGGTTTTCTATAAAGATTTGTTTGATTAGATTCTCTACACTCCTAGAGGTCGTAGTTCCTTACTAACAATTTTACTCCTATACTCATCTATAGAAGCTATTTATAATCGTTTATTGCACTCATTTAAGCTCTCTTTAGTACTCCATAGAGTTTAACTCCTATAGCTACTTAATGAAGGAAATTCAGTTGCTATAAAGAACATTCTAAGAGAGTTCGAAAGAAGTGCTAAAGGAGTAAAGTATAGAGTGTGAAGAAAAAAAAAATCATGGATGCCTCGCACAACTTGTCGAGCTCGCTAACCGCTCGGCCAATCTCTTATATGAAATAATTAGCATTAAAACCGATTTACTTTCTCCTTCAAAGAATATTAAAACTCATAATTTATCTAAAAAAATCTACATATTGAAAGCGTTTTCGCCTGCCGCACTTGAATTAATATAAGAGCCTAATGTTTTCATTGCACATAAATATTTATGCAAATAATAAAGATGTCCACAGTTTTGAAAAAAAACTAAAAAAGCGTGCGATCATTCGCATTATTACAAATTAATTATTACATTATTAGTTTTACTAAAATTGCAAATGGTGGCAAAATGGAGTCATGGCCTTTGCAATATAAGACTTTCCATACTTGCTTATATAAACATTATAGGAACCCGAGCAAGATACTAACTTAAAGGATTGCATTTATATTTCTTTTGATCACTATTGGATATGATTAAAAAAACATCAGTATTGTGACGCTGATGTAATTGCTATTTGAAAGTCTAATGGATCAGTTATAGCACCTTTGACTCCTATACCGATTTGGCTTCCCGTCAGAAGGATTTCTGGGTCACTAAAGAAATGAATGACACTCTAATGTCTGAAATCGGAACCAATTTTGTTAGTTGGGCTGTCAGTTTTGCTTAAATTGTTCACTTCTTCGTTAACGTTTTATTGAAATAAAGGGTTTTAATCCCCTTATGGCTAGTTTTTCAGTAACAAGATTACAAAATTGAACTCATGTTAACTCGCCAAATTATAAGACTTTACTCGAGGTTCACTCTTAAACTCGGATGTTCTTGCACCGAAAATCTGGTCGCTAGAGTTATGAACATCAAAAATACCTAAATGGTTTGGAAAGATGCATATAGGTACCCATTGGATGTTTTTAATATTATTATTTATTCAATAACTAATTCTTTGAAAAAAAAAAGAAGCTGTGGCTGTGATATAAGTCCAAGCTAAAAATTTCATTTAAAACAAAATATATTTATATATTCTCTTCATAAAGGTTGATGTCTGTACCTACCTATAAATTTACCCGAAGGTCACTTGCGGTAAAGTCAAAGTTTTCCAATAAAACGTTTTATTTTAAAATGAATGAACGCTCGTCAATGATGAACAAACAATGGTTTATCTTATCTGGATGTCTTTGTATTTCGATCGAAATTCCCAAAAACCCATCGACTTAAAAGGCATGCGTTTTCTTTTATCTAAATCTCTTAAGAGTAAAAGATGCATGAAATCCACTTGAGGATTAATTAACATTAAGCATAATGGTTCACGAGTGCCTACGATATACCTACTTGACTTCTGACACCATTAAATATGTATTTATTTTTTTATATTTCTATAGGAATACGTACATATACATATGTACAACATGCTTATGTATATTATATTGTTTATTGGTGTATCTCAAAAATTACCATTAAATAAGACAGCCTGAAGCCGAAGAAACAATGTATTTCCTGTTTTTTCTTCAAACAATTCAGTTTATGTGTATAATTCTAGGTTCGAAGCTGCAAACGTTGAATTTAAATAATCAGTTATTCACTTTGTTGTTGCTATATGTTAAATAGCGTCAAACTCACACAAAATGTTTATTTAATTTCTTGATTATATTTACTTTGTCAGTATACAAATTAATTACAAAATTTAAATCATTCCAACTCACTGCACAATTATACTTTGTAATTCATCAAATTTTCCAAAAAAAAAAAAAAATTCAACTGACTATAAGAAGCAATTCCACGCGCTGCTATTTAAATCTATAAATTTTTATTTCACATCGTATTAAATTTCACATGTTTCCTTTAAAAATGTACACAACTCAATCTCAATAATTTTCAACTAAATAGAAAACACACACCACACAAGAGCTATCGAGGATTAATTTCCGTTACAACTCGCTGAATAACGTTGACACCGTACATTTCAAATTCCAATTGACGTCTTGTCTAAGGACACGATACAAAAACCCAAGAGACTTTGTGTAGGAAAAAAAAAAACTATGCACATGGCAGACAAAAATGTTTCGTTCAACAAAAAAGAACAACAAAAAACAAAAACCGAAACAAGTAGAGCACGGTGTTTTCCTTTTTTCTGTATACACGGACAGTATATGGCCTTTCCCGTTCGTAAACGCCGACAAACTAAACCCAAAAGTACAGAAGTGAAAGTATCTTAAAGATAATACACCGAATGCTTTGGGATAAAATTTAATCTTTTTGTTGTTTTGTTATTGTGGGGAAATTACTTTTCACCATACGAACTCGATGTTTGGAAAGCTTTTATTGCGTACAAATTGTACTCCATAGATAAAGAGCGAAAGCTTTTAGTCCTTTTCTGTCTAGCAACATTACAATTCGAATGTGTTTTTTTTTTTTATGGTAATAAAACCAATGCTGAAACTGATTAAAAGTTGACATACATGCATATGTAGCTAAGTAAAAAAATTTAAGTTTATGTTTATGTTTTTTTTTTAACTGCAATAGAACAAATTGAAGCTTAAGGCCTTTTTGCCAGTTGGTAATTGAATGAGAATTATGATTAAATTGTATCTTATGAAATGTTAACGTTTCCTCGTACAGATGCACATCATTTATTAGTGACAAAAATTAATTGTGTGATATAATTATACGTGATTTTAATGTAATTCGCACATGGCCTCAAATTGAATTAAAATCAAACAGGTATTATGGCTTAGTGCCAGTATGTTTTAAGCTAATCATCTATAATATTTTTTTTTTTTTCAAATAATCCAAAGTTTGAGTTGTTAACCATGCTCTGGAAGTGCATGGTGTTTTTTTAATAATAATATTTTTTAACTATTATGTCTCTCCGAGCTAAGGTCTTTTAAATGCAAAACATGGCACTAGTTAGAAGGAATAGAAGGAAAGGGAAGAATCTTTTGCTGAAATCCCACAGGTGGCATACAGTTGAACTCGCTAATATAGAAACGAATGCTGCCTAGAGTGGGCTCGAATTCAAACTTCAATTTGAAATAAAAACCAACCAGCTAAAGTTAGAAAATTTATTTTTGCGCAGCAAAAAACTTACATTTCAAAAGCTATAGTTTCTGGTAAAATAAAAAGTTAAAAAAAAAATTTTTTTTGAATATCCTATTTAAGAGGAAATTTTTTAATAACAAAAAATCCATGTGAGCTACAAAATCAAAGTCTTATACAATTAATCTTGTTCAGAGAAGATTTAAATATTAACAAACAAAAATTTTACTTTTTAGATTTTCGAAGGCCCAGTTTAAGCAATTTTTTTTTTTTAGTGGAAACTTATTTTAAAAAATCCATTAGTACTGCAAATTTGGTGTTTGCACAATAAAAAAAAAATCCCAAAAGATTAGAATTAGAATTGGAAAGAAAATTGAAGATCTAATTTTTTTATATTTTGTGCTCCTGCTTCAGAGCCGCTGAATTGCACTTTTTAAACTGAAACTCAAACACAAACAAAAAAAATGGTCAATTCACATTTCATAAGCTGCAAGTTTTGGTAAAAAAAAAGTTTAAAAATGAAATTTTTGGATCATTAAGACCAATACCCCCATATTAGTTATAACGGAGCTAGCGGCGAGTTATCATTAACTCGAGGATTGGGAGTAAGATTTCTGCCACTAACGAGCTAGCTTAACCAACAAGGTAGGTGGTTTAAATAAAATAAATTGGGTGGCGCAATGGCTCGTGAAGAACCAAGACAGGGCCTAGTGACTAACAACTCACAATTCCTGTGTGCGACTGTCGACAGGAATGGAGGTAGGTGGTTTAGCGAAAGGTTAAATAAGAAAAGTAAATATAAGTAGGTTTTAATTCACGAGTTATCTCCTTCATCCATGCTTACAAGAGAGCTTGAAAGTTAAAGGTAAGTTAAGCGCTCTTTTTATTAATATGGCTGTTAAAGCCTTATTTCAGCGGAATTTTTATAACTAAAAATGCATACGAGGAGGGCTCGCCATGAGACGAGACTCGGTGTGACTTTTGTAAGTCTCGCCTCGGTCTCGTAAAAATCGACATGTTCAGTCTCGTCTCGGTCTCAGCCTCGCATTTTTAGTGAGAAAATTTAAATTTGCAGTCTCGTCCCGGTCTCGCCTCGGTCTCATCTTGGTTTCATATCGGTCTTGTCTCGGTTTTCTTTCGGTCTCTTTAAAAAATCAGAAATATTTTGCCCTGGAAAAATACGATTTCAGGGCGACCTGTTGACTATTCGAAAAAAGTTTGTCCCCCATATATGTAGTTTGAATATGAGGAAGAAAATAAATATTTAAATGAAATTGGATTTTTCAATTTATTAGTATTTATAAAATTCATTTTTTTCTCTGCCGAGACGACCGAGCAACTTTCGATAAATTTCGGTCAAAATAAAAAAAACACGGTTTCGTCTCGTCTCGGATGCTTAAAAAGCAGTCTCGACTCATCATGCGGCAGCGAGACCGAGACATTTGTCGTTTTTTGACGAGCCCTGCATACGAGTTACATTTTTCCTAGACCGCGATAAAAAAAAAACTCAATTTATGAGGTATAAGAAACCTTTAAAACTATAACGAAATAAATACAAAAATGTATTTTATAATTAACTATTTTTCAAATAACAAATAAGTTTATATTTAAAAACATTGATACTTAGCTCAGACTTCAACTCAGTTGGTAGGCTATTGAACAAATTAAATCCCGAATGCATAACAGAATTCTGGGTACTGCTTCTGATGCATATGTTTGGTCTTAAGTCCTCGTTGTTTCGCAAGCTATAAGGCAAAAAAAGATTGCAGATAGTCCGGAACCAAATTGTTTTTCATTTTAAAAATTAACATCATTGCACTGTACTTTAGTCTTTGGTCTACAATCATCCAGTTTAAGGCATTTAACATCACTCTTATCGGTGTATAAATATTCGCTTTTTATATGACTCTATTTGCTTTGTTCTGAAGTCCTTGGAGCCGATTTATTATTTCCCGTTGACAAGCATACAATAAAGTCGAACAATAGTAAAATGAGGTAACACAATGGCATTATAAAGCAGTAACGAACTTTCGAATATTAAATCACACCTTATTCTTCTTAAAAACCCAATCTTTTTACCGATTTTTGTACACACATTTTTCCATGTTCTTTAAATTCAAGTTTGAATCTAAAGTTACACCAAGGTATTTAAAACTGTTAACACACTCAATAATATCTCCATCCATACATATAGTTATTGGTTCAAACACTCTGAACTTCATGCACTTTGTCTTTTTCACGTTTAATTTCATTTTGTTCGTTTGAAGCCATTTATTTATTTATACTACTTAAGTCTGCATTCATACAATCAAGCAACATTTCCGAATTCTTACCACTTATATAAATCAAGGCATCATCCGCAAACAGCATTAACTTACAATATTTCAACACAAATTTTACATCGTTTATATATAAAAGAAAAAGCAACACTCCCAAAACAGAACGCTTAAAATCCAAAAACACTACTATCACTGAATTATTACAATCAATCTCTCTTCTCCATTCACACAACAACCAATTTAAAGCTGTTTCACAAGAATTACCCTTTCTGAATCCAGATTGTTCTTGTATCAAAATCCCATTTCATTCAATATAGGCTTGTAGTTGACTTGCTACCAACCGCTCTATGATTTTTTCCAATGTTGGCAACATATTAACTGGGTGAAATTCCTCGCATTTGATCGTATTCGCCACTTTTTCGACCGGTATGACTATTGACTCCTTCCAATTATCTGTAAATATTCCAGCATATAAAGAATTGTTTACAATTTTTAGCAACATCGGGCCAATGATTTCGATAGAGTTAAAAATTATATCCTTGTTAATTCCACTTAAGTCCTTCTTGTTATTAAGTTTTTTTTACCAAAGAAACCATTGACTCTCTACACTTGCATATTGAAATATAAAAACAGTATCTATCCGCAAATTCGGGGCAACATAGTGTTGAATGGGAATTGATTTATTTATATCATTTACACTTTCAACAAAATAATAATTGAACTTATTTGCTCATTGAACTTATTTGAAGACCTCGACATTTTTGTTTGTCACGAAACTACTACTTGTCCTTATATAGCAGGTAAAAATTAACCAACTAACGTATTTTTAAGCCTTTTTAGACTTTTATAAACAAACAAAAAATAATTCCATTTATTTATGGCAGGCATCCTTTAAAACTCTCAGTCTTTCAAAAATCTTCCATACGAAAAAAAAAATGTCTAATATTTTATATTATCTATTACCAACCATAAAATTCTCCTTCTAACGATTAAATTTTTACTAAATATTTACAAATCGTTTGCCAAAAATATAGACTCAATTTATTGTCCGAGCTAATCAGCAACCCAGATGAGAACATAAAAACTTTTAAAAATCACCATCATACGCCACCGCCAGCCGCCATCGCCAGCCGATCTTAGGCACATCAAAACAATTAAACGTGCACTGCAGAGCTATACGAGGTACCCCATGACCATAGACCATCGAATTGCTTTATTAATTATTGAAATAAAATTTAATTACACCCCCATTTAATCAAAATAAACATTTTTGCATTACATATATTCACACCTGGATTGCTAATCGAAAAATAGATGTGCCACATTCTTTCTTCTGTATCGCAGCTTTTAGCTTATTTTTTTTTTTTTTTTTTTTTTTTTGATTTTTCTTTTTGTTGTTGTTTCTAAATTGTTATAATTATATTGCACTCGTTGGTGCTAATTGATAAAAACCAAAAATATCTACATATATTTTTGTTTGCTTTTTTTTAAATTTTAATTTCACACTCTATGCGGGCTAAGGATGACGCTGCCGCGGGAAATTCTACCTCCGAGGCCCGATTTCTTCCACAACTTGATGAAACTCGATGAAATTATAAAACAAACATTTGGATATCGGAGGAGATTTGTGTGTATGGAGTGCGATGGTGATAATGATGAATGTTGTTTTTATTGCGTGTGGAGGAGGAGGCTCCTCGCTCAATGCTCATCTCAGACTCCCACTGATTCTGATTTTAATTTCAATTAAAAAAGTGTAGAAATAGTATAAAATAAATCTGCACTTTGCTTTCTCGATTCGACTGCGTCATAGATATGTATGGCTCTAGACATAGATTGTACATACAATATTCTTATTATGCTGATGCTGTAACTGATTGCAACACGTATTAAATCCATTCCAAATAAATAGCTATAGAAGGGACACGTCAAAGGAGCGCTACATATTTTTTAATTGAAATGATGATGAGGGAAATATTGAAATATATATTCCTTATTCAGATGACAGAATTATCATGAGTATTTTAATTTATTTATGGAAATAAGATTACTCACAGAAATAAAATTATATTGACAAATATATCATCCTCGAACTTTTCCTATTTTGAAAATACATATCTACGTATTCGAGTGCAGAAGTATTTTTTAATCTTTATAAAATAAGTTTACTTTTAATTACTGTACTACATGCAGGTATTCGTAAATGCATTCACAACTATACATTGGCACCTTCACCTGTGGGTAAATGGAATTATTTTTTAATCAATTTCACAAAGCGTTCTCGAGATACGCGCAAAGAACATGATTTTTTTTATTCAGATGCTACTGACATATTAATCTTATTATAGATCATCCCGCGCAGAAAAATAATCTAGTTTTCAACAAGGCATTAGAGAGTTTAACATAGATTCTGGCAAGAGACTAACAAAGGCAAGAACAATGGCATTGGTGATTATGAACCCTTTTGCCTCATCAGGCAACAAAAAAAAAGTTGGTTAATGTACGACTTGATCCCGCGATCTTCTGCTTGACATTGTAAGTCCAATGCGCTACCAACTTGTCTAACACGCTGTACAAAAATTCAACGATTCCGAAAGTGATTCTGAAAGTGAATACGTTTCATACTCTAATGTTTCATACTATATTATACATATAATACATACATACAGAATACAACAGTATTGTATGTTCTAACTTGTCTGGCGTTTCTTACAAATCTGTGCTGTTCTTTTCTGATCTGATCTGAATTTTTCTTCACTGAACAATCCTTTAATATATAGATGTCTCACCCTCAAAGTAAAAAGTGTGATATGAAAAACAAGACAAAGGAAATATAGAAAAAAGTGTCCTATGATACTTAAATTGTATGATGCATATAAAATACTATCACCTTAAAATACAGTTACAAAAAAAATCAAAGGACACGGTAGTGCCCAGCCAAGTTCTGGCACTACACCATTTTTACATGATCAAACTCAGGCGATTTTCGACCCCCCTCTAAGGGGCTTATTGCGAGAGTCTATTCGACTTAAGTCTATTCGACTTTTTTCGATTCTATCAAATTTGAAATTAGTATCGCCTTGCTCAGTAGACTTTTTGAATAGAATCGATTTTCGAAAATAGAATATTAAAAGCTCTCGACTAGAGCTTTAGACTGAAATGTCAAATCTCCCCAAGAGTTTTAGAAAATAAATATAGTTTGACGAAAATTTGACGTTTTTTTGATGAAATAAATAGTTTTTCTTCAAAAAAATAATATTTCATACCGCGATTAATTGCAAAAGTGAACTCCGGTCCTTTGGAATTTAGACATCGGATGAAAATATGCAGACATACATTTGTATAATATTATTATAGTGTATACATATTTATGATAACGTGGTAGCTTCGCAGACTCCTTTAAGGGTACCGTGGTGATGTGTGCATCTTCAAAATGCAATTTCTCCAAAAGCCTTAATAACAGTTATAACAACTTGAAAAATCATTTCGCAAATGAATTTAAGGCTCTTTTGTACCAAATATGACATTGCAGCTTTTTGCAAACGGAAGAACATTGAGAAAATTGTTGGACATCCATATAAATATCAATAAATACATCAGCATCAACTATTAAGACTTTTTGAAAAAACTGCATTTTATGATGTATTTTAAAAATGCATAATTTCAATAGAATGTATAAGAAGTTTATAAAAATCTTTAAAAACAATGTATTATGGTGTCAAATTTTATATTGCAGCACATGTTAAGATTATTGAGCATCTTGAAGGAAGGACAGCAAACATGGATGACGATATGAAAGTTCATATTGTACCAGAAGATATTCTTTTCCACTTAAATACATTCTTATTATAGGTTTAAACAAAAATTTACACAAAAGTCGATCAGAAATTTTTGATCGAAAAAAAAATTCTATTTAGTAGAAAAAAATTGATTCTAATAGAAATTCGCAATACCGATGATAGACTATAAGTCTATTCGACTTTAAGTCTATTCTCAATAGACTCTCGCAATAAGCCCCTAAGTTCAGTGCCAAATAAAGCCAGAAATTTCAAGCTCACAGCATTTGCTAAGCTCACCAGGTTTAGTCAACCCACCAAATTTTAATTCTGTAGCATAAGTGGTTCCCAATGTATAAGACTGCAAAATTTGCAAAAACCGTGCCAAGTAAACCAACTCAATTAAAGTCAGTAAGCATTAAGTAACAGATTTCTCAGATATATTTTAAGGTTCTTCCATATAACTCTACTAAAAATATTTGATATTTAACATTAATAAACTTAGAACTTGGCGTACTTTTAGATCTCAGTACTTTTTACGGCTGACTTGATACGCAAAGGTTTTTGTATATAGAAGAACTTGGCTCCTTTTTTAGCATTTATTTTTTTATTGTTATATATATCATGACGAAAAATGTAAAAAATAAAAAAAAAAAAATACGTATACGCCACAGTGTCCATTAATATATAATTTGTATGATTTGTATTATCTATATATTAAAACGTGGTGATTAAATTTTGTAGTACATTTTAAGCACAATTAAACAAATCGAATTATCGTAAAACCTTTATCAATGGAAAGGTAATTTCGAGTAGATGTGCCGAATATAAGTTTTAACTTTGAACATTGCATTTAACGCATATAAAACGCAGTTTTAATTTAGGTACAAATCGCCTATGCATTATTACAACGCAGTCACAATTGATTCTATCAATTCCACACCATATAATGCATGTATTAGTGGGGCGCAAAATGTATCTATACTATGAGTAATATGTAAAAGTTCCACCCCGCATGCATGTTTTGATCAGTTGGCGTACTCAGCCAAAGTCTGGCAGGACCCTGTGCAGTATCGGCATGACTATTTCTCTTTTTGTTTCCATATTTGGTTAATTTTAGGGGCCGTACACACGAATGAACATTGTCAATATTATTCAGCATTTATACGAATGGCAGATTGATATTTTTCTGCCAGTATACTGTCAACAGAATGAGCAAATTCATTCTTTGGCAGAAATTCTGACAGTTTTCCAATTTTTTTTTTTTTTTTTTTTATTTTTTTTTTTTTATAAACATGAGTGATGAAGAAAAGAAACCTTGCAATAACACAAACGAAAATTGTTCTGACAGATAATTTTAGTCGCCATATAATATTTTTAACTGTTTTTAGCATAGATATTTATTTCTCACTTTTGTACTTTTTTAGAAATTAGCCCTTATTTTAACTTTTCTTTTTCCTTTTTCCGATTGAAAGGTGGAATTTCTGTATCACGAATATGCCACTTTTTAGTAGTTTAGCCGCAAATCAAGTTTAAAGTGGAAAAATGTGTCAACTTTTGACACTCAGTTTTGACGCAAATCGACTAAAAGAGAAGAATATGACGATTTTAATAAATTGTTTTTTCGTATACATCGATTGAAAGATGGATTAGGAATATGTATTTTTTAAGTCTTCAGGACGATTTATTCAGCCCCTAATCAAGTTTAAAAGTGCCGACGATAAGTGGTAATAAGTGGATAAGCCGGCCATTTTCACATAAACGTTCTTACGAACAGCCGCAAGCTTTGTTGCGATTTTGTGCAGAAAATTGGGAAGCTTTATTGAACGGCTTTCATATAGGTAAATGGTCGAATTTTGACCACTGGGCTACTAGTAAACTTTATAACTCTGGTCCTGAGCAAAACAGTTTTCTTTAAGAGTAAGAGACCACGGCCGCCAAACATCCGTCATTTTATCAAAGCTGTGATTTGATGTGTGAATTTATACCATGGTAGGTAACAACAAAAAAAAATAAATAAATAAATCGGGTGGCACAACGGCTTATGAAGAACCAGGGCCTAGTGACTAACAACTCGCAACCATTCCTGTGTGCGCCTTTCGACAGGAATGGAAGGGACCTACAATTTTATGCCGAATCCGAACGGCTAGACGAGAAGCACTTATTCGTGACAAGTGATACCCTTGGAGGATTTGTCAATTCCTCGCAAGAGGCAGTAGCCCTGAAAAAAAACTTTTTAGTTTTTAGGTGGACGAGGCTGGGAAGCGATCCCAACCCTCCAGCGTGACAGTCGAACGTACTAACCATTACGCTACGGGCTACTACTAGGTAACAACAAATGGGTACTACAAATCATGGATCCGGGTGCAATTCAGAAATAATAAGTGTTAAAGGTGCATTAAAAACTGTCAAAATTACGTCAGTTTACCAAAGCTGATTTTTTGATATGTTCAAAAGGATGGTGGCACCAACTTTGTTTGACACTTGCCAGACACCTACATTGGTGCCTAATGGCAGCCAGACACCTTAAAAGTGTCAACAAAAAATAGTGTCATTTACGTTATAGTATGAAAGCTATATTTTATATATATAATGTCAAGAGATCTATTTAACAATGTTTCCCAAGTCGCCAGACACCTACAGTGGGGTGTTACCGCAGCCTGAGACCTTTAACCTTTTGAACCTTTAAGTTCAAAAAAGTCGTGACCATTTTCGTTTTATTATCAAATGAAACTTTCATAATTCTATGTTTTATTCATTTTATAAAAAAAAAAAATAATTTAGTTAAACATTAATGAAATAATTTTAACAAAACTAAATTTTGTATTATTAAAATTTAAAATTCATCATGTTCTTCATAATCTGTTTTTCCTTCGTCTACACTTCAATCATTTCCATCATCTTCATCTTTTTCATCATCATCTGAAACAAAACAAAGAATTATGAAAGTAACCTTTAATAATAAAACGAAAATGGTCACGACTATTTTGAACAAAAAGGTGTCTGGCTGCGGTAACACCCTACTGTTGGTGTCTGGCTCCTTGGGAAACATTGTTAAATAGTTCTCTTGGCAACATATATAAAATACAGCTTTGATATACTATAACATAAATGGAACAAAGTCGGTGACACCTTCCTTTTGAACATACACTGAAAAACTTTCGTGTGTAAATATTACTAATAACTCGTGGTTTTCAGCCACGAATTGCATTCATAGAATGGACATGTATTTGTACATATTACGAATATTTAATTAGTATTTGTACAAAAACAAACGTATATTGTACTTATCGTTATTTATTCGTACATTTTACAGTGCTATTAGTATATTGTACTAATTTGACTGACTGCTGGTTTTCCCTTAATTCTGAAATTATATTATTATATTTTAGTGGAAAAAACTTTACTAATACTTCGTACATTCTACGAATAATGCGTACGTTCAGTCTACGAATGAATTTTGTCAAATAATATTAGTTTTACTTCGTAAATTGTACGAATCCATTAGTAAATATAACGAATGCAATGGTAGAAATTACGAATGTATTCGTACCAGAAATTAACGAATGTTATTAGTTATATGTACAGAACAATTCGTATCAAAAAATCAGCTTTGATAAAATGACGTAACTTTGACACTTTTGTATGCACCTTTAACACTCATTATCTCTGAATTTCAGCCATATCCAAGATTTGTAGTGCCCATTCGTTGTTACTTACCATGGTGAAATTCACACAAAAAATCTCAGCTTTTATAAATTAAAAAACCGAAAATAAAAAAAAAATATGCACGACTAGATCGTAGCTAACAACTAGAATGTAGCTGAAGATTAACGGTGCTGATACAGTAATGGTTTGCTTATATTTTTATATTGTTAACGAAAAAATAATACAAATTTGTTAAAATAGTTATTTTGAATATTTTTGATTAAAAAAATTAAAAAAGTTAAAAGCAACAAAAAACATAACTTTTTCTTTAATTTTATTTTTTCGCAAAACAAAAATTATTAATTCAAATTTTAAATGCAATATTTTCTAACTAGCTTTGAAGTACCGAATTGTAAAATAATCCCGAAATCAACGAAGCCAATAACGAGATATGCGTGAAAAATGTATCAAAATAAAAATCCATGACTTTATTTCCATTATTCGAATTTTTTGGGTCAAACGTGGTATGCAGTATTATTAAAACTAGTTCAAGAGATGGCATGTACGAAGTTTAATTAAAAGCGTTATAGCCGTTTTCGAGAAAACTTGATAAAACCGAAATCAATGAGGGGCAGTTAACCGTTCTATATAGTTCGGGAGGCAACCGAAGGTTTATACCTAGGGTGACCACCTTTCCCAACGTCGATTTCGGTACACAATATTTTTTTAAGTTAAGTAACAGTTCTACTTGGCTGATGTATTTCAGTAGTATATACAATTTGTATTATTAAAAAATCTCATATGTAAACAATGCCAGGCCACGGGAAACAAAATTTCCAACAATTCTTGATTAGAAATTCTAATTGGGTTGGATATAGTTCACAATTGATTTTCGCTGTAAGGTTGATGTAAGCTGGACTGAACTTAATAAAAATTGCGTCTTGACAAGGCCCTCACTGTCAACTGAAGAGTCCAAGTCAGAACACCGGGACGAAACGCCAATTTTGATGGACTTAAGGCCGTTAAAAGCTATATTGATTGATAATTCAACAAGTCCAATTAAATAATGCTAAGTCTTCTACTTGGCTCCTGTTATTTCAGTAGTAAATAGAATTTGTATTGTAAAAAACACTCATTAAGTAATTAAGAAACTGGGCCTAAAAATTATATGAATAATTAATAAATATAAATATAAATAAATATTTGAATTATCGTGCTTTTTTAATGAATATTTCCCATCCGACAATATTTTTCTCAAACATTTTTGGCTGGCCCAGCAAGAACTCGAAGAACAGAAGACATGACATTTTTATGTTGTTCCTAATGTAAAGGGTCTTACAAAGTTGAAATGCTAAACCGGCTATTATGGGTCGAACACTATCTATTTTGGCTGAAATCGCTGCAAAACATAAGGAATGTACTCCACGATTTCTAGTAAATGATGGTATGAAATTTATTGTTTTTAAAAATGTTTAAAAAATCTCAACACATCAATGGTCAGTAGCAAGTAGAACGCTGTTTTCTTTCGATGGTTGAATCTTTTCCACAGTAACATATTCTGTTGAAAAGGGGGTTCTTAATAAAATAGGCTTTTTCTTTTAAATTTCCACTCAACAGATTTATTCCACACTCTCTTCGAATTTCATGGATTCAGTTCAATTTTTTTTAACAATTGAATAAGACCAGACGCGAACACCGTAATATGCCGCCTCCACAGACCATGATTGATGGCCGAACTATCATGTCTAACAAAAATCCAAAGGAGTCTCAAAAATCCATGTCCAAGCAGTGACATATATCCATACAAATCAGATTGTGGATTGGATTGTAGATTGGATTTTGGACATCATTCATGGCCTCTGGAGTCGGGGTGTAAGAAACGATTCGATACAATAATGTTTGGAATACAGTTAAAAACAAAAAAAATCATAAATGTACAAGAATAATGAAATCGCAAACACTAAAGTTGTGTTCAGGATGTTGATGAATTAAGTTGCAAACACTAGGAAAGAAATATTAAAGGATGTGCCTACACTATTTAAGATTTTATCTCAATTTATTTTTAAATTTCGGTACACGAATTTGATTTTGGTATATTTGTGTGTACCGAGGCTTTTCTTTGGTACACGGTACACAGAGCTAATTTTCGGTACTGTACTGGTCATTTCGGTACAGGTGGTCACCTTATTTATACCTATCTCATCGCGGCTATGGAAAAAAATGATGCCAACTCATAGCTTTAGTCTTAACATTAACACAATACCCCTGGTCGGACAAGTTTTTTTCAGGTGGCAATGGGTAGAAAACGCATTTTTTCGGTTCCATTTTTGGCTTAGGATACCTAAACCATGATGGATTTTTATAAATTTCTTTTTTTAAACCACCATATTATTGAGATGAAAAAACCCAATAAAAAACCCATCCAAATCGCGCCATTCCCGAGATTTTCAAGACTAAAGGAATTAATTTTTATAAATAATTTAATATATGATTCAAAATTATTATAAAGGAAAGTTACTTGGGGTAAGGGTTAAAATTCAAACTTTTCGAACATATTAATCTGAAAAATTCATTTAAAACTCAAGTGCACTTAAATATAAATAGTTGCGCTGATAATATTGAATTATGAGGGCAAATACATCATACATAGATATACTTTCTGCCTCATTATAAATTGGGATTTAAACAAGTAGACGTAGGCGGTAAAATATTTTTTTTTAAATTCAATACTGTCTTTAATTTTTCTTTTTTAAAAATGGTTAATTTCAATTCTGCAAAAAACTCAACTTTGTTGAATTTATAGTACTTACATTAAATATTGGGACAGACTTCAACTTACTCAAAAAGCGGAGAAATGTTTATATGATATTGGTGCGTCCTCGGCTTACGTTAATTTAATTCTCAAAAACGCCCGCAATAACAATAAAACGTAAAGTTAAATTCAATACGTATTAATAATTATTAAGAATTATTTATGGAAAAATTCACTTTAGGAATTTCCATTATTAATTAATCTTTTTTTTTCTTTCTTGGTTGATTTATAACTTTTAACTAACCCCAAAAATTAATATGGTTAAAAAACAAAGTTGCTCTACGGCGCGGCGGCGATTGATCCGTATATTAATCATCCACCACCGTCTATGAACCCACTCTGATTTCGGTCTAATACCACCGCAAGCACTTTTAATAAATTCAACGATTTCTCAACGTCAGCATCCTATAAATAAAAAAATCCATAAAACCGCAAAACTTCAGTAAACATAATTAGAATGATATCCTGTCATTCTGAGAAAATTGATTGCATTCAACAATATTCTATTGTCCCGCCAATAATTTCTCATTCTAACATGGGAGCATTTTTTTTTTTTTTTAAACATCCATTTATGTCTTTTTTAACATCACGAACAATTGGCATGCTTTGAATCTATTCAGGATTTTTTTACTTTCCGTTTTTATTTTCTCAGCTAATTGATATTTGTCCTTTGCAGACAAATAACAAACAAAGGAAGAGTAAACTTTTGTTCAACAAAAGAACGCAGCACACAAAATGAACAAATAAATTCTTTTATTTTAGAGCGAGAGAGATAGAGAGAATAAATAAAGGATACGTCTCAAGCAGCCATCACAATCACACCGACCATCAGTCACCATTACCACCCATAGCCACAATAACTGGCAGGGCACCAAACAAATACGAAAAATGATAATGCATGAATCTTTTAGTTAGTTTAGGTATGTATGTACCAACCTGCAGCAATTAACAAACTTAAATGTTTTCAGTGGCAACTTTGTGTAAGTATTTTTGTATAAAATTGAAGCAGGCCCTAATGTTGTACACAGATATCTAAGGGGTCCTGTAAACTATGGAAAAACACAAAAGAAGAGTCATCAAGGCAACAGCATCTCAGGAATGAAGTGCGTTTCTAAAAAATTTCAAGGGTGGTAAATCTAAAATCAAGGCTAAAACTTTCTGTAAATGATTTTTTCCATATACGTTATGTTTTGGAAAATATTGCAAAATTTAAAAATCAAAATTTCGTTTACTAAAATATTAGACATACTATTAGAAGTTACTCTTAATTTTTCGTCAAAATCGATAAAGCCGTTTTTGAAACAATTATATTTTGTGTACTGGTTGTATGGCAGGTACCGTAATTTCTTGAACAAAAAAAAAATTCAACTTCCGCTCTAGGGAATTTTCCAAAAACCTTAAACCCAAAGTTGGAAGAAAATCATTTCAGTTAATGGCTAAGGCTGCTGATCGAGGTAAAGACTGACAGACAGACAGAACTGCAGGACCAGCTTTTTTCGCGTTCTCTATCGTCGCAGTGTTTGGGAAAATTATTATCTCGAGTTCGATTTTTTTGTACTAATCCTAGAGCTCGCCACGAGACAAGACTTGTAAGTTTCGTCTCAGTCTCGTTAAAATCGAAAATTTTCAGTCTCGTCTCGGTCTAGTGTCGGTCTTGTATAATCAAGTCTCGCCTCGGTCTCAGTCTCGCCTTTTCGGCAAGAAAATTTAAAATTGCAGTCTCGTCACGATCTCGTGTCGGTCTCATCTCAGTCTCTTCTCAGTCTCATCTCAGAAGCTATTGAAACTGATCTAGAGATTATATACATATACGAAGTTTAATCAAAATAGTAAGAGCAATTTTCGAGAAAACTTGATAGAACCAACCCGTTATTATAGTTGAACTTAAACAAAAATTCGAAATTTCACCTCTAGGGAATCACCTTACAACGCCATAGTTTTAACAAATAAGCCCTAAAACATAACAAAGAAATAAGAATATAATAACAAACTTTTCTCTTGAACCAAGCAGCGGATCTCTCTTACTGTTGAATTCATTAATAAAGTTAGCTTAAGGTGAAACTTCTTCCAAATTCACCTTCAAGAAACTATAATTTGCATCCATTACGAATAAATAAAAATTAAAAACAAAAAAAAACTAAGACAAAAACTGTCTCTTTTAGTATTATTTAAGAGAGATTAAAATTTTATGTCCGGTCATTGTCCTGGAAATTACCATTTTTGCTATTATAAACTTTTCCTTTTGCGTAATGATGTTTGTAATGATGCACTTTCAAAAACGTGTACATTTTCATTGTAAGAAGCTGGTAAAGTATGTTTTTTTGAAAATTAAATCTAATGAAACAGCAAAGGAAAAAGAGTCCTTGATGTTGGCTGGGTATAAGTGGCGCGGGGAGGATGGGTATGATGGGTATAGCAATAACAATTGTATTCACTTAGTTTTAGAGCGGAAGGACCAGTTTTAATAAGAAAATGGATTCACATTTTAAGGTGTTATTATCTTGACAGCACGAATGTCTCAATGGGTACATTTTGAGCATTGATGTCCGCCCCCTCTAATCCTTCAAAAAATGGCAGGTATATACATATCTATCCTTATACATAATAAGTGTATCTTTGGGGTGGGTCATGTTATGTTTAGCTGAAATGTTTAGTGCAGTTATGTTTAGAAACATTAAAATTCACCTTTATGGCGAGAAAGGAGATGTATTTTGTTGAAGAGATCAAACGACACAAAAGCTCTTTCTAAAACATGATGGTGTTGTGAGTTGAATAACTGGTAAATAGTATGAACGTTTATCTATTGACATACCTTTAGAATATAAGAGACGTACACTTTTGGCAATTAAATCAGTTTGTCTAGCCTCGTGTTCAATAAAGGTTATACCAAATACACAAAGCCGATACGAGTCTCTCTCTATTTTATTGCTTGTTTCTATTTGATTTTAGGTTAAACAAGATAATTAAAAAGAAAGACACAAAACAAAGATACCTAATTTATTACCGAAAATCCAAAAGGCTAGACTAATTAAGATTTATAGATTTTTATGGGAACATAAACAAAAAACTATTGAGAATGTTTACTTACTTAATGAACTATCGTATTTTAGAAAATTCATCAAGATAACCGTTAACACTAATCGCAGTTTTTCAAGATAAAATTCTTAGTTAAATGGTCACCATATCAATATTCGCCGCATTGTTAATACAAGAAATTATAAGCAAATAGCTAATAGTCTGGCCAGTATTTCACATCTATTCATTAATATAAGCAATCAAACCATTGACGAGACGTACTTTAGATGGATAGGTATTGAAAGTTTCCGATACGCAGAAAAATATCGCCAGACAACAACGAGTGTAGTTTTGAATTTTTTCTTCGAGAAATCTTAAATTATTTTATTTATTTATTTAATAATATTTATTGCAATATAAAATTACAAAAAATAGGTTAATATGAAGGCGTTAACAATTGGTATAGGTAAGTTACAAAATTTTCATTTTGTATTTTTTTTTCTTTAAATTTTACATAACAGGTTTGTTTTCTTCAAGAATTCTAAGATTTTAGTACAGTTTTCATGTGTGGGATGTTTTATTATATCTGTCCGGTTGATCCTATGGTCAGCTGGTTGGAAGTTTGGACAAGCGTTTAGGAGGTGTCTATTGTCATTTTTTGTGGGTTATTGCAGAATAAACAGGAGATGTTGGTTGAGTTTTTATCGTTTAGGTGGATATGGGTAAGGTGGGTATGTCCAAGCCTTAGTCTGATGATTGCTCTTGTTTCAGGTCTGGTCAGATTTGCCGGCATGTGCACTGGAATACGAGAAGGGTTAACAATGTTTGAATAATAGTTATTTATATTTTTGAAAGTGCTTAGGGATTTTTCCATCTGTGAGTTTTTAATTTGTTTGAGGTAGTCATTTGGGTTGACGACTTTTGAAGAGGTAGTGGGCGAGTTGGTGGCTAGTCTTGCAGCAGCATCAGCTGCTTCGTTACCTGGGATGTTAACGTGGCTAGGGATCTAAACAAGCTTTATCTTGGAGTTATATAGGCAAAGCTTGTTGCGTATTTTTACGATTGGAATCAGGTTGCAGTTTAGGTTAAGTATAGCGTTTAAAGATGAAAGATTATCGGAGAAAATGCAAAATTTGGCTTTTCTTTGTTCCGCGTATTCGATAGCTCCTAGTATTGCTGCTGACTCGGTGGTGAAGATGTTGTTGTGCTCATAAAGGCTTAGGGCTTGTAAGGTATTAAAATTGTTGTCAACTATTGCATAGGCAACTTTATTATTTATTTGTGACTCGTCGGTGTATAGGAAATTATATTTGAGTTTGGATAGGCTATCGTAGATTTAGTTGAACATTTGCCTAAAGTGGATAGGGTCTAGGTTTGTTTTTTTGAATATTGCCAGTTGGGTGTCAATGCTTTCACTCTTCAACATCCAAGGAGGGAATCGGCCTGGCTTTACATTAAGTATTTTAAGTTAAATATCCAGCTCCTTTGAAATTTGGTATACTCTGTAGATAGCGTGTTCACATTTGGGTTGTGTTTTACGTTTCATAGTTAGTGTTAGGTCTTTTTGTATTGGTGATCCATATGACGTGAGGAATTTTGGAATAAGTTTTGCAGTTAGAAAATCTCTACGTTCTTCCAGCGGCAGGAATCCAGCTTCGGCAAGAAGATTAGAAATTGGTGTTGTGTGGAATGCACCTAGGGCAATTCCAAGCGCGGCATGAAATGGAGTTTTTAGTTTGCACCGGTCGCTTTTTGGGCAGTTACCGAAAATTGGGAGGCCGTAGTCAATTTTTGACAAAATGATCGCACGGATCACATTAAGAATTGAGTTGGTGTGAACTCTGCTCTTTTTGCTAAAAAAATATTTTATTATGTTTAAGCGTGATATAAGAGCTATCTTAAGTTGTTCAATGTGGGAAGACCATCGATATGTTGTATTTATGGTAAGGCCTAGAAGTTTTATTGTGCTAACCCTATTTGGCGTGAGGGTACCGAGGTCTAAAGAGAAGTCTTTGCAGCTTATTTTCCGCAAATATGCAGTTTTTGGCTTTTTTCCGTTGAGATTTTTGCACCAGAGATTTCAGCCCAGTCACTTATTTTATCTAGAACTCTGATTCTTTTGTCAAATTAGTGTTTGTTATTTTGGCAATGATGAGGAGGTCATCAGCATAGATACCATGGTCTAAAATTTGTGCACTGTTAATAATTGTACTAACTGTGTTGAATGCTATTAGGAAAAGTGTCACCGATAGCGGAGATCCCTGTGGAATTCCGTTATCCAGTGACTTTACTGTTGAGTATTCATTATTAACTTTGGTTCGAAATTTGCGTTTTGTTAAGAATTGTTAAATGAATTTAATAATTTTGGGACCTAGTTGCCATTTTTTTAATTATTGTAGAATTGTGTGGGTACCGATCCTTTCAAAAGCTCTTTCAAAGTCTAACGAGATGATTGAGCCGTGACTCCGAGTTGATAATATGTTGCAAAGGGTGTAGTCTACGTGTAGAAGAGCGTCCATTGTACCCCTTTTTGGTCTAAAAGCTACTTGGGCCTTATTGATAAGACTGTTTTGTTCTATATACCACATTAATCTTTTCGATATAATTTTTTCGAGAACTTCACTGAGGCATGGTTATAGAGATATGGGACGGTAGCTTTCTAGTTTGCTGTTATTTTTGTTTGGCTTCAGGATTGGTACTATTGTTGCCGTTTTCCATTATTGTGGGTGGATGCCATTTGAAAAAATATTGTTGTAAAGATCGCATAAACGTGTTTTGACTGTTTTCGAAAGTTGGGAAATCATTGGGTATGATGTTCGATCATAGGATGGAGTTGAGCCTTTCAGGGGTTTTAACGTGAATTCTAGTTCAGAGATGGTAATTGGCACTTCAATTTTCTTAGCGCTACTGCAAGGAGTCGGGTAGTTTTGAATATAAAGTCCTATTTCTCGTTTGTCCTGTAGGAATCGGGGATGGTAGTTTGAGTCTTTTGAGTAATTCGACCAGGATTGACCAAATAGTTCGCAGAGGATTTTTGAGTCTGACATAGGACCTGTGTTTGTTTCTATGACTTTGATAGTATTTGCACGGTAGGGGCTTGAAATGTTCCTTATGTTATTCCAATTTTTTTGAGTGGGTGTAAGTGGGTTGATGTCCATTGTTAGTTTTTCAAAAGCATTAGTTTTGGCGTATTTACACATCATTTTGAAACGGGCACGCAATTTCTTATAATTTATAAGGTTTTCATTTGTAGGCAATCGTTGAAATGTGTGAAATGCTTTTTGTTTGCTATTCCGAACAAGTTTCAATTCATTACTCCACCAGACAACGTTTTTTGTGTTGTTTTGCTTTGTCTGCGGAGTACCAATATTGGCCCCGAAGAGGATCGGCTTATGGAATTTTGCAGCTCCTTTATTTATGTTTTCACTGCGAGTCCTCATATCTAATTGTTGGTCGACTACATTCTGAAAAATTTCCCATTTGGCATATTTCATCTTAAATTTTGGTGAAGCCAAAACACAGAAGACAAAACTTATGGAGGGTGGGTGGTTTTTAAAATTATTTCAGATTAATTTGTCCTTCAACCATCAAAAAAGTTAATTCAATCTCTGTATAACCAAAAATAGTAAACGGTTTTTATTTTTTTTTATAGCAAACATCAACAAAAGAAAAAAATGTCCAACGCCTGAAATGTAAATTTTAGTTTTGTTTGCCCATGGGGCGGCTTAGGTAAGTCCAATCCATGTTAACCAAATCGTTTGACCAACCTGAGGAAGTAAATATTTAACATTTTATTTCATAGCAACAACTTTTGAACCAAAAACTAATGGGGAACGAAATGATAGGATTATGTCTGTTCATAGGCGAAAACCGCTTAGTCGACCTTCTAGGAAAACCAAATATTCAACCTTTTTTGAAGCACAACTCACTCAATATAAAAAAAAATACAATTTAATATTTTAGATGATAAAAGGATGATGATAGATAAAAAAAATTACATGTTGCAAGGAATACAAAAAGGCAAATTAAGTTTCCGATGCCAAATTTTGATTTTGAGTTTGTTTTTTTGAGTGTAAGAATTTTTCGATGGAAATCTTCTTCGTTGGATTAGAAATTACTTTTCGGACCGTTCAATACAAGTTGTATTGAACAGTTTCAAGTTTCAAATAAATGCTGGTGTTCCCCAGGGCTCAGGGAGTGTGTGCAAGACTCACTCCCTTATTTTTATGAATGATCTTTTGTCTGAAACTTCTAATCCATTTAACTGTTTCGCTGACGACGGTATCTACCCTTAGGTCCTCATATTTGCTTACAGACTCATATCCATATCCTTCAGAAGTGGAACATGAACGGTAGCGTATGATAAGCTCATTAAATTCTGATCTTGACAACATTGTCCAATGGGGAATCAAAAACCGTGAAGAATTTAACGCACTTGCATCGAGAAAACCGAACGGCCCTCAGTTCTCGGTATGTGTGTCACAGACCACCTTTCGAGGAATGACCACATATTTGACGTCGCCAAAAACCCTGATGCTAAATGTTTAGGATTTCTCCGTAGATGCAAGAAATTTGTCTCCCCTTCTGACCTGGCTATGATCTACAAATCCTTTATTCGATCAAAACTTGAGTACAATTCTCATGTTCTCACTTAAGTTTATTGGACCGAATACGAAAGAGAGCTTTAAAATGATAGGTGAAAGTTATGTTTGCCGACTTTTTCAAACAGACCTATAACTCCGATAAACAAAATTATTGTGATATGACTGTACCTTATTCGATCTGTGATATACCTTTCTTAAGACTGAACCTAAATGTAATAGTGCAATATATTGACGACCTTAAAGATAATTTTGTCGCTGGTCCTGACAATATACCGTCTATATTCGTAAAATCGTGTAAGTCTCACATTTCGTCCGCCATCACATTCTTATTCAACTGTTCTTTGTCAACTGGTGTTTTTCCTGAAATGTGGAAATCTTCTTATATACTACCTCTTCATAATGATTGTGGCCGAAAAAACTTAGTTGAGAATTATCGAGGCATTGTAAAACTTTCATGTATTGGAAAACTTTTTGAAAAAATTGTATGCAAACATATCCAGTTTTGCTGCAGAGGATTAATCGCTGACGAGCAACATGGATTTTGCAGTAACAGATCAACAACAACAAATCTGCTTCAATTTACAAAAAAATCTTGAAGGTCGTCACACAAATATGAATTTGACAGAAGAACTTCAAACTGATGTGTTCTATGGTGACTTAAGTAAAGCATTTGATCGAGTTTCCCATACAATACTTCTTCATAAATTAAACCGTTATGGATTTCCTGATTGGTAAATGAATTGGATAAAATCCTACTTAGAAAACAGAACTCAATTTGTGAAATTGAAAAACTCCATCTCCAAAACAATAACCGTTTTATCTGGAGTTCCTCAAAGCAGTCATATTGGACCTATTCTTTTTATAATCTTATTCAATGATATTCACTCGGCCATTCTGTACAGTAAGATTTTAATGTTTGCTGATGAGTTTAAGCTTGTTTATGGTTTTAAAAGCCCTAATGGACATCTGTTTCTACAACACGATATCGATAATGTGTCGGAATGGTGTTTACAAAACGGAATGGATCTAAACACTAATAAATAAAAGATAATGACCTACTCTTGGAGACGACATCTGCCTGAGTCCTTTTATTTTGTTGACAATGCTCTTTTTTCTAGAGTGGAAATGTTCAACGATCTGGGACTTCTTTTTGATGGTAAATTCTGATTTAATCCACACATCGATACAATAATCAGCAAAGCAAGAGGCCGACTTGAATTAGTAATGAGATTCTCTAAGGAGTTTAGCAATCCGTACATTTTAAAAACACTATATTGTTCACTTGTTCGGCCAGTGTTAGAATATTGTAGCAGCGTTTGGTGCCCTAGGTATGACATCTATATTAATACAATTGAAAGTGTTCAAAAACGCTTTCTGTTGTATGCCCTTCGACATCTTCCATGGAACCGAACTCAACACTTAATACTATATGAAAGTCGACTCAGTCTTATAAACTTATCGACGCTAGAGAAAATCAGAGAGGTAAATAATGTCATGTTCCTTTTTAAACTTTTGGCAGGATCTATCGTATCATCTTATATGTATACTAAGCCACCTCAACATCAATACTAAAAGACTAACAAGAAATCCAGAATTTTTCTACACATCATTCTCTAGAGTCAATTATGGTCTAAATGAACCTCTTAATGTTATGAGCAGAAACTTTAATAAAGATTTTAGCATAATTGATTTTAATAAATCTGAAACTAGAATGAAACACATTTTATATTCAAGACTATAGAATAATTTATGTATTTAAAGATTATTGTTATCTAATAATTTGTAAAATGAAATGAATTGTTAATATCTGATACGACTTAGACATTACTGTCTGTGGTTGAAATACAATTACAACTCCTGAACACCGCCGTTATATTTCATGTGTTTCTCTATTTTACCGCTATTTTTATGGTGAGTGTTCTATAGCCAGTTGCATATTCCTCCCCTTGAACAATTCAACCGTAATACTCGCGCTTCTAGGAATGCCAATCAGTTTACCCTCGAGCCCGACTTCGGACGTACTGATTCTTCTTCAGTCACACCCCAAGAATGTGGAATGCTTTACCCGACTCAACTTTCCCCTCTCATTTCGGTGTGCAAACATCGCTCGTGCTGTGTTAAAAACAATTTAAGGGTACCCATAACCCCTTTTGTGCAAGTGAAAATTGTATGCACATTTTCGAAAAAACGACATATGTGTCGTAAAGAGCAATGAAGTTCGAGTAGTGTGTCAGCTTGGTTTCACTATCTGTGGTGTTTAGTAGAGGCAAGTTTACTCGCACAATGTTTGAGCGTTTACAGAGCCCTTTAATTGAAATAATTTCATAATTGCTATTTAAACATCTTGTAAACGGGTAATGCCCAGCCAAAATCTGGCACTACACCCTTTTTACAGGATCAAACTCAGGTTGGGTTATTTGGCAAGTTTTCTTTATTTACCAAATTACTCAATTTTGAATCGAAAACTTGACAAGTAAACCAATTCAATTTAAGTCAGTAATCATTAAATAACAGATTTCTCTGATAATTTTGAGGTTCTTCCTTATTACTGTGCTTGAAATATTTGACATTTAACATTAAAAAACTTAGAACCTGGCGTACTTTTAGATCTCATTACTTTTTACGGCTGACATTTATGTTTTTGTTGTGATTATTTTTGTCGTTAACGATATAAAAATATTATCAAACCATTACTATTGAGACTTGGTAAGTTGCGTTCAACGCCGTCTGCATGTCACAAAGAGTACCCTGTATGTGATATCAATTTTTTTCGAAGAAAAATTAGTTTTACCAAATTATTTTATATGAACGGGCATACAAAACACAATTAGAATAGAATAATAAAATATGTACATAAGTTTGAAAATCAAGAGGAAAATATTATCGAAACTTAATACTTATTTGCTGTATTTTGCAGATAAAAATGTAAACAAACCTGTGTTGTTGTTGTTGTTTTCTAAAAGGGATGAATAGCGCCGTCAAAATGATATCATGTGCGTAGAGGGAAGGTCTTTTAGGGAACTAGAGTTACCCATGGATTTAAATGAAATATTATTTTTACATATTTTTTTCAGGAAAAGAAGAAGAAGAATTGTGGTAGATGCACTTAGCGGTCACGCGAAAAGAAAATATAAATGGTGTAGCCCTTATAATAAAAAAAAAAAAAAATTTAGTATTAAAACTCCTCTCTTCTGTGGGTTTCGGGTCGGGTGTCGAAATGTAAGAATTTGAGGACGTCAATCGATTTAGATGGGTGGTATTACCTTGTGTTTCGGCCAGCGCTCTAGCACCAATAGAAACCGAGAAATTTCACTTTGAAATTTGGCAATTGTCGAAATATCAAAATATGAGGATGCCAATCGATTTAAAATGGTTGTATTACCTAGTGTTTCGGCCAGCGCTTTGGCACCAATAGAAACCGAGAAATTTCACTTTGAAATTTGACAAGTGTCGAAATGTCAAAATCTGAGGAGGCCAATCGATTTAGAAGGGTGGTATTACCTAGTGTTTCAGCCAGCGCTCTAGCACCAATAGAAACCGAAAAATTTTACTTTGAAATTTGACAAGTGTCGAAATGTCAAAATCTGAGGATGCCAATCGATTTAGAAGGGTGGTATTACCTAGTGTTTCGGCAAGCGCTCTAGCACCAACAGATACCGAGAAATTTCACTTTGAAATTTGACAAGTGTCGAAATGTCAAAATCTGAGGAGGCCAATCGATTAAGACGGGTGGTATTACCTAGTGTTTCGGCCAGCGCTCTAGCACCAATAGAAACCGAGAAGTTTCACTTTGAAATTTGACATGTGTCGAAATGTCAAAATCTGAGGAGGCCAATCGATTTAGAAGGGTGGTATTACCTTGTGTTTCGGCCAGCGCTCTAGCACCAATAGAAACCGAAAAATTTTACTTTGAAATTTGACAAGTGTCGAAATGTCAAAATCTGAGGATGCCAATCGATTAAGAAGGGTGGTATTACCTAGTGTTTCGGCCAGCGCTCTAGCACCAACAGAAACCGAGAAATTTCACTTTGAAATTTGACAAGTGTTGAAATGTCAAATCTGAGGATGCCAATCGATTTAGCTGGTGGATTTTACCTATTGTCACGGCCAGCACTCTAAGCGCAGTGGAAACGAAAAAATCCCACTCGACACTTCGACAGTTGTTGATAGTCCGAAAAATCACACCTTTCACTTTGACAGTTAATAGTTAGGGACAACTACGCCTCTGTCTTGATTTTTGTCTAATCAAGCATTGTTGTTGTTTCTTGTTGTGAAAGTAGTTTACATTTTTCACCTACAAAGTAAAGCATTTTATTTATCGGTTTCGATATATTTCACGCTTGATTTACAAACTCACATGTTTAATTATTCTATTCCAATTATAACATGAATACCCTTTCATATAAAAGTAATTAAAAAAGTAATGTTTTCGACGACCCTTTTTCGTTTTCTCTTATGGCAAATACATTGAATGCGAAATTGAAAAAAATGTATATCACATACAGGGTTCTCGCTTTGACTGCTAGGTGCCGTAGTACCAAGTGTCATATTGTCAAACTGTACATTTTTAGCTACTTACTTTTTGTTGGTTCAAGTTTGCAAGTTCATGCAATCCACTTGTGCGATATTCATACTTTTGTTTGATTAAGACGAGAAACCAATACGGTGCCCTGAAAAACATGCTTACAATATAGAACATCCCGTCTACAAAATGTACGCGCAACATTTTGTGGTTTTTTTTTTTAGTACTAAAGCAATACTATCCCAAATACAGATTGTTGTATACAAAAAGATGAACCAATTCACACATATAATTATATATATGTACATAATATTCCTAGTAATAATAATATCGCAACGATGAATTCCTTAAATCAAATTCTAACTCATTACCCAGCGTGTGTATAAATTCATCCACGCTGACTCCATCGGAAATAGTGGTTAACAATTTCATTTCACGCACTGTTATCTAACAAAACGTCAAAATGATATTTTGCTAATCTATTTGCCCCCTCCTGGTTATTTCAATGCTGCCGTACATATAATGTCAATATAATGTTTTTTTTTATAATTTTTCATATGAAGATGGGTGTAAATCAACTTCAATTGAAGGCAACATAATTTTCTAATCTTTACGTGTTTTTATTTTCCTCCCATATAATATGTAGTTTCAAATCATTAAATCTGACAACAAATATAAAGTTTGTAGTTTGAGACCAAACAAGAAAACAATTCTTGCGAAAGGGGTGTCGTTTTCCCCCCCGTTGTAGTAATTTGCCTAAAATAAAAAAAATAAATGCAATTAGATTATTAATAAAAACGTTTAAAGCAAGAACCAAAATTAGACAAAAAAATTTTAAAAGTATTTTTCCTTCATTTTACGGTTTTTTTTTTTAGTGATGTAGGACACCGTCCTAGTAGTAGTAGCCCGTAGCGTAATGTTAGTGCGTTCAACTGTCACGCTGGAGGTCTGGGTTCGCTTCCCAGCCTCGTCCACCTAAAAACTAAAAAGTTTTTTTTCAGGGCTACTGCCTCTTGCGAGGAATTGACAAATCCTCCAAGAGTATAACTTGTCATGAATAAGTGCTTCTCGTCTAGCCGTTCGGATTCGGCATAAAATTGTAGGTCCCTTCCATTCCTGTCGAAAGGCGCATAAAGGAATGATTGCAAGTTGTTAGTCACTAGGCCCTGGTTCTTCATGTGCCACCCGATTTATTTTTATTTATAGGGACACCGTCCTTAATGGTTGAAATGGCAATATACAATTTCGTTGCGTGATCTCAACTCGCATGTCATAGGTTTTTGATCATCTTCTACAAATCAGTGAATTACAGAAATAAAAGTACTAAATAATTAACCACTATCAGAGACTATAACTTGGTGATGAAAATAAAAATCTGAACAAATTATTAAGGGTATTCATTTAACGCACGTCGTAAGTGTACAAATTGTATAAAATGATAAGTTTACATAAACGTTTGCATGAACGACCTTTCTATTCATTTGGTTAAATACTGTGTAATTGAATCAGCTGTTCGTTAAACGTCAAATGTTAAATGCCAATAATTAGACGTGTTCAGATTTCGAAGTTATTTTGGAATGGAGAACCTCTCCCGAAATTGGAGCCGAATATCTCAGAACGATAAAAAATGTAAGATGCATGGCAATTAAAATCTGGTTTTACGCGTAAGTCGCGATCAATAGTTCCAAGCTCATGGCAGTGTTTAAAAGGGAATGAGCGAATGCAAAAAATATATATGTTATTTTTCATTAGTTTATGACATATGCTTCCGACAGCTTCCGACTATTAAGGATCTTCCAACCAAATGAAAATCATTCATTAACGACGAAAAAATAACAATAATAACGCGTATGTTGATGTAGTTTCGTCTTCGACATCGAATGATTCGCATTGGTTTGAGAGAGCATTTATAATTTAAGATAAGAAGGTTTCCTAATCATTGAGTAGGCGTCCGAATTATTTTGTCTTGTATAAACTACGCTTTTATTCATAACTTTAATCGCCAACTTATCGCGATTCGATGGTCAGAATTTTTTTAGTCATCAGAGATATCATATTTCTGAACGCGCCTAATTTTTTTTTTTTTTTTTTGTTTAATTTTTATTGCTCTCATTTGACAAAAATTGGTCGGGTTTGGGAAGTGCTTTCAACTCGTCTTTAATTTTAACTCCTGGGACAACATGTTTTGTCCGTCGCAACCTTTCTGAACTTTTTGTACCAATATTTAATCACTTGAGTAACCTTCAAAACTACAGTGACACTGCTATAGAATCTTTGCAAATGATTTATGAATTTGGTACTTATTTCTGCAAATGTTTCATTAGTGTTCCACACCATTTGGTGCACTAAATATCCGCCATAAATAATTTGAGAAATATTATCGATACAATTATTTTCGACGGGTGTGAAAAACTCATATAAGTCTGATTTATTGGTTTTTCTCATGTTTAACCATTCATAAATAGCTGTTGGGTTCGGTTATAGCTGGTTCATAACTGAAATAGTCTTCAAATTCAGTGGTATTTAGAATCGGTTAAGGTTATAGTTGATTATCAATTGTGGATTTGACTATTGCTGTCTCTATTTTTGCCTTAAGATGTGATAGAGACAGCTATCTTCAAAACGACGAACACCGCAATTGATTTATCACCTTAGCCGATTCCACCCCAGCATTAGATGGCTTGCACATAGAAGCAGATGATATTCTTGAAGACATGGATGATGGCGATGTCCAAGAGATTTAATGAAATCTAGAAGTGAACATTTTTATTTTATTTTTGTATGATTTTCATTTTCAAATTTTATAAAGGCTATAATAATAATCAATTATAATTGATAAATAATTTTATAATTCTTATTTTATTAAATAAAATTAAGTTTTGGTGCTAATAATAAGAATTCAAATTATTTCAAAGTAAACGCAATAGAAATCGAAAAAAACGGCTTACTTTGAGCGACAATATCTTTGTTAATTTTGTTAAAAAAAAATTTCTGAATACGCTATTTCAAATGAAATTTTATAATCTTTCTTTTATATGGAACAATGCCTATACCTTTATCTACCGGAAAAAAAATTAAAGGCAAATAAGTAAAATAAACCTAAAAAAAAATAATTTTTTTCATTTTTTTGCGATTTTGTTTTCTTATTTTAGCACATTAAACATTTATTTAAATTTTTTTGAATAGGCTTATTCGATAGTAATTGTCTTAAATAAAGGCTAACGGCATTTTTTCGAAATTAAGCTTGGTTTTCGAGTTATATGCAAAAAACGAAAAGGGTTGCATTTACCCCCACCCCCCTCCTCAAAATTGCATCCTCCCATTTAATAGAACTCCACGTTTTTCTCATCTTCAATAACCCATAAAATGATTTTTACAATAAAAACCCGGTAACGTCTTATAGCCAAATCACAATCACGCGTAAGATCGCTCCCACTTTGACATTTTGAATAGAAGCAATGAATTTGTATGAAACAAACCGACCCCAGGCGTTGCACCCGCTTCAGATCGTAAATATCGTAAGCGCGAGCTCCAACGCCCGAATAGATCTATTTCCTATTCACAATTCTAATTTTATTTTTGTTGTGGTTGGATTTTATTTGGGTGCGAAAGTTTTTATTCAATTTAACATTTCTTATTTCAAAAAACTCTTTCAATAATTTGTATCAATAAAAAACTAAATATTTTATTTATCTTACTTTTGATGGCGCTCACAGCCCAGGATGGGCTTCGGCCTCAACTAACAAGCCCCTCCAGCCAGCTCTGTCCCTAGCTAGCCGCTTCTAGTTGCGCACACCGAGTGCTTTGATGTCGTCATTCACTTGATTGCGCCACCTGTTACGGGTTCTTCCTCTGCTGCGTACCCCATCGGGGTTGGATTCGAAGACTCGTCGGGCAGGTGCGTTGCTGTCCATACGCTCCACGTGCCCCAGCCATCTCAGCCGCTGTATTTTCAGCTTTTTGACCAGGTCAACGTCGCTGTATAGCCCGTATAGCTCGTCATTGAATCTTCTCCTCCATACTCCTTCGATACACACCGGACCAAAAATCACACGAAGAATCTTCCTCTCAAAGCACCCTAGCAGATTTTTATCCGAGTCTTTCAGTGTCCATGCTTCTGACCCATAAAGCAGGACCGGGATGATAAGGGTTTTGTATAAAGTCTCCTTGGTTCTCTGAGAGAGCGCCTTACTACTTAAATGCCTTCTTAGACCGAAGAAACAGCGGTTGGCAAGAGTAATTCTTCGCTTGATCTCTACACTGATGTCATTCTGCGATGTAATAGTGGAGCCCAGGTAGACAAATTCCTTGACAACTTCGATGTTATATCTGTCCATCGTGATATTTTGCCCGAGTCGACGATGTTGAGATTCCTCTCTCGATGACAGCATACACTTCGTCTTGTCCTCATTAACCGCCAATCCCATTCTAGTCGCCTCCGATTCAATGCTCGCAAATGCCCCTGCCACAGCTCGCTTCGTTCTGCCGACAATGTCTATGTCATCCGCATATGCAAGCAATTGAACGGACTTTTGATAGATTGTAGCGCTGGTGTTGACATGTGCGTTGCGTACAATGGCTTCAAGAACGATGTTGAATAGGTTGCATGATAACGCGTCGCCTTGCCTCAATCCTTTTTCAACATCAAAGGAATCGGTGGTGTTATTACCAATTTTGACGGAGCAGCGAGATTTCTCCATCGTCATCCTGCACAGGCGGGCGAGTTTGGCAGTGATGCCGAGACTCGACATGGCTCTGTATAATTCGTCCCTTTAAACGCTATCATACGCGACTTTAAAATCGATAAAAAGGTGGTGTGTATCGATCTGGAATTTTCTAAAATCTGTCGGAGTGTGAACATCTGATCGACGGTTGACTTGCCTGGCCTAAAACCGCACTGATAGGGGCCGATCAGATCGTTGACACAAGGTTTTAAGCGGTCACACAGGATGGCCGACAAGATTTTATAAGCGACGTTTAGGAGACTAATTCCTCTGTAGTTGGTACATTTCAGAACATCTCCCTTTTTATGGATGGGGCACACTATACCGAGGTTCCATTCATCGGGCATACTTTCATCCGACCAAATTTTGCAGATGAGCTGGTGTATGCTCCTAGCCAATTCATCTCCCGCTGATTTAAATAGTTCGGCTTGTAAGCCATCCGCACCAGCAGCCTTGTATCTGAGTGACTCGATTAATAAATGCAACAACAGCAGCATTTAAATTATCTAGTTAATTTGAGTTTTTTTAATTGTGGTTCAACATCCAGTACCTACTTCGTATGGAGATTCTGCAAACTAAATTGCATACATAATTATGTATTTTCATTTTGATTATTCCAGCACATTGTACATATTAATAGTTGTATTGATTGAATCAAAATAGAATTCTTTACATTACCAAAAACAATAAAATGAATCAATTTCCTGTGAAATCAATTCTATATTTTGTTTCATTTTAAAAGAAAAAAAATGTTTGATTCTTCACAGCTGTTTTGTCAGTACCTTCTTTGGACGTGTTCGATTAAGTATGATTTTAGGTTCCAGAGAGTGAATTCACTCCTGTTTGCGTACATCTGATACCAGAGTATTTTTATTTTTATGATATTTTGATATAATAGTTTATTAGGTATGCACTATACGATGATAGACAGGGAAAAAAGTAAGTTCTGTTTATGGTAAGTACTTTCCAGTCCATTTTCAGCGTCTGCTTTTGCACAACGACTTTTGAGCCATGACTTATCGAAATTTGTTAGAATATTGCGAAGGTGAGTTCATATTTTGTTCTCGTTCGCACTCATTTAATTTCAAAAAAAAGGCATGACTTTAAAGTCGTCTTGCAAATGCAGACGAGAGAATGCACAGATTCTGCAACATCTACAAAGTTATTCACTCAAAGTTGAATATTACTTTGGGATTTTAACAGTCAACTTGAGAAATAGTTTTTATTCACTTCACATTTTATTAACAGTGACGCTTTCAAGTTTTGATTTTCTACTCTAGAGTTGATAAACTTTGGATTTTCTTATTTCTGTCTATTTCTTCATGCTATCCAGTTCTCGAACGATCACCGAAATCAAGCATTGTCGGGTGAGTTAGTACTAAGATGGCGGACCGCATGAGTTTTTTTGGTTTCTTATTTATTTTTTTTTTTATAATTGAAATTTGTTTATAAAAATGGTGCCTTTCCCATACCAAAAATTAGAAGAGGTGTACAATTTCAATCAACAGGTCACTTTAGCATTGTGTTCCATGTTATATACGAAATGATTTGCTGGTCTTGTGATGTTTAAGTAGTGGGCGACGATTTCGCCGGACAAGTTTAAAAAAATACTCATGAACATGGATCCATTCATGATTCCATTTAACAATAACTACAGGTCTTAGGTTTCATGGAGTTGTTAATCTTTGTTTGACTTTTCCTGTTGGACACTGCATTATTCATCTCTGTAAAAATTTGTGTTTCTTCCTTCATAATTTCATTTTAGTAAAACGAAATAGTAGGAACATATTATAGTGTGTGAAAACTCACCTCTTATTGTTAGATATATATTTGCTTTAAAAATAAAAGCTTTCAATTTTGCTTGATATCTTTTTGATTCCGCGCTTCACATGGAATGAAAAATCCATTGCAATTATTCGGAAAAATTATTCAAAATGCTAAATTATTCTAATGCAAAACAAAAGTTGAGAATGACGTCTTGCGCGTCATGTCACTCATGTGTCACAAATATGCCAAGGATATTTTAGAAACTGCAGGTGGGTTTGAATTTCAACTCTGGAGTTCAGATTCGAAATAGTGAATAAAAGCATTTTTCAACTTTCAGTTCAACTACGGATTTGAAGTCAACTTTTGAGTTGGCCAACTTTGTAGTTTTCAGCAAGTTGATTAATAATAGTGAATCAATTCATCCTTAATTAATTTTGTATTGTTTCTACTTTTCTGGTATGTGTATTGTGTAGGTATAAATATTAAAACTAAATATTATTTCGATGAAAAATCTCTTAACTTAATGAGATGCCCTTTAGTTTTTAGGTACGTTACTACTCTGTCATCTACTCGCACTCGCTCATAATAACATGATTGCATGATAATGCCTTCTATACCTACAAGATTAAAATGTGTATAAACCCATAATATGTCCCTCCAAATGTTTTTTTTTTTTTTAAATAGATAAATGGACCTATGAGTCGTCCTAAGAATGACTTACAGTTCTGAACTAAATGCTCGGTAAAGCAATTTCGCGCGACTCAGTCACTCACTTTTTTCTTATCATGCATTCATCGACAAACATTAAAATTTTTACTCACCAAAAAATTAAATAAAAACAGAGACACTTGCTTCTCCATTTTCCGTAAGGAAATTATGAGAAATTAATTTAAAGAAACAGATCATTTATTCTATCAAATTCCTATCTTGTCAAAGCCCGAAGCCTGACGCGACATTCTGATTTGCAAATTTTAGGGTCGCGCTTAATGACACATTATATCGTAAAGTCGGTAAAAGCCTGTCAAAGTCAGAGCGACCTAACGCGTGATTGTGATTTGGCCATTAGTTCTTTATTGCCCTGTTTTTTTAGGACATAATCAAAAGCCTTTAATTCTAAAAGACACAATGACGTTTGGTAAATTTTACCAATTCATTTTCCCAAGCAAATTCGTTTCGGGAATTTTTACCAATTTGTGTAAATCATTTTCCATACAAATTTTGACAGTTCATTAACCAAATGGTAAACTTACGCAAATGCTTAACTTATACTATAGTGTTTAACGTCGCGTTGCATGAATATTCCTATTATTTTATTTTTTTTTCATAATTTGGAACTGATATATGGTCATTAGGGTGTCCGTTATTTCCCAAACTCATTTCAATCGAAAGTTTATGCCAAAAGTACAAATTATTGACCAAAAAAAATGTTTTTCCGAGGTCATTAACCCGTGCCTTTAAGGGCATACTTTTCCCATACAAATTTGTATGGGAACTTTACACTTTTCACATTTTATTTTTTTTCTCTAGAACTTTAACAGTTATTTATTTTTCTTATAAAATAAAGTTTTTTTTATTAATTTTTTAATGTGTTTTTTAAACAAGATATTGGTCAAACAAATCATTTAAAAACCTTTTGTTGATAAGAAAAAAAAAATAAAAATATTTAATATTTTGAAAAATCGAAATAAATTATTTCTAATTTGTTTTCATTATTACTTATTACTTTATGATAATCAATAAAAAAAAAACCAACAAAAACTGCTGGGGATCGAGAGAGAAAAATATATAATATTAAAGTATTTTTAAACTTAAAAAATCGAAATAAATTATAATTTTAACTTTTTTAATACATTTTTAAATGCAGTTTTTTAAAGGACCGATAAGTCAATCAGAATTTCCAAAATTTAGAATAACTGTTATAGTTCCAGAGAAAAAAAATAAAATGTTTGGTCAATAATTTTTTCTTTGTACATTAACTTTCGATTGACGGGGTGTGCTATCCAAAAAAATGAGTTTGGGAAATAACGGACACTCTAATAGTCATCCAAGATACACTTTTTTCTTAACGACCACCCTCGTTTTTCTACATGAGTGTATAAATATATTTAAACAAAATTTAAATAAGAACTATAGAGAGCACTATTAATAGAAAAAACATAATAATTTAAAATAAACTGTTGGTATGTAATTATTATTCTGGCTTTGAATGTTTATAAACTTTTATCTAGGACAAAACGTTAGTTGCATACAAACTCATACGTAACTTACGGTACGAGAAATAAATAAATTCAAAAATGAGTAAAACGGAAGACATTTGATTTTGATGAATATGCACTTATACACGGTGGCCCCAGGTCATCGGCCTGAAATAATTACCAAAATAAAATTAAAAAAAATAAATTCAAGAAATTTCAAATAAAATCGAATACAAATTATACAAATTTTCTCGAATTCCATTTTTTATTTTGATTGTATGTATGTATATATGTTTTTGTAAATAATTTTGAATATATTTTTTATTTTTTTTTAAAACAAAGTGACTTTTATAATAAAGAAAGAAAAAAAAATATGCTTGTAACTATAATGTTTTTGTAAAAACAAAATTATAGGTAGGTGCTAAAGTCAAAAATTAGCCCACAAATGCCAAATAATAATTTGACTCTTCCAGAAATTGTTATAATTCTAACAGTTTCTTGAGAGCGTAAATTAATTAACAGTTAAAAGATGCCTTAAGAACGCCGCGCCGATAGCAGACCTTAGCCCAAAATGTCCTGCCATTGGACCACAATTAAGAATTAACTGCAACTCACCGACAAGCTCGAGTACGATTTTCTCTATGTATAATCGGGAAGTTAAGCAATGTAGGCGATTAGAGTTCTCGGATAAGAGCAATGGATTTGTATGATATAACCTTTTATTTAAAGTTTTAAGTTCAAGCTTTAAAACGAGTCCATTAGATACATATTGTATCCATCGCGAATGTGGTTTTTAAAAAGCAAAATCGAGTGATTCTATTTTTTGCTCGCAAGTGTATATTAAAAATTGATATGCTCGTTTACATAGGTATTTTATATTATGATCTTCATTTTTAAGGATTTTTAATGATTTGGGATTCGATTTATCACTGATTTGATTTATACTTCTCTATACTTTAGTAGGCAGTCTTAAAATATTATTGTGCGAAGCATAGTTGTTTAACATGCAATTTAAAATATATTTATCACGTTTATCTGGTATACGATTTTAGCAGCTTTAAATACCTACCTACTAAAATTTTTTTTATCAGAATCACAAGGATTAAGTTCAAAGTGTGCGGCACTCTTCATGGCAACCAACCAAACCAGACGCAAGACGCAACGCAATGCATAATCAAACGACCACCATCATCAACTACTATTGCAACCACAAAGCAGAAAGAAAACCAAAGGATTCATTCATTCGGTTATGCAAACACTGCAAAAATATACACATACGCTGCTTATATACCTACAGACAGACAGAGATACAAAAAATATATAACCAAAACGCAGACATCACCGAATGAATCTAACAAGGACATTGCTGGTGGCGATGGGGATGTATGTATATGGGGGTGGTGATGGTGACCCAAAAGCAAGACACCACATCCAGATCACCCAAAGCCACGTAGACTGACCACGATTTCTATTCAGAGGCGGGTTCGCAATGAAATTGGAATCTTATCGATTGCATTGCGCGAAGCTAAGCCAATTTATGTTGTCCTATTTCTAGTGGTGGTGGTGGCTTTGTGCTTGGTGCTGCGGCCTGTTGACTATAAAAACGGGTCTAAGAAAAAAATAAAAACAAAAATAATAATATGATGAAAAACAAGCAACAGTGTAGGTAGTAGACATCTTTTCCAAGGACACACGAACCTTGAACGGCAGCGAAGAAACGAGAAAACTTTGAAAGAGAAACCCACCGTAAATTTGTAAACTCTCGTATACTCTCGTCCCTTCCTTTAAACCAGCAAGTCAACTCACTCTCCCGTATCCTTTTCCCACTACCCATCATGCCCATTAATTTAACTGTCTGAAAGTTATGCTACTCTGCTGATGCCGTTTGGAAATTGTATTTTTCTTTAGGGATGCAAGAGCGTGGTGAGAACTAAAAATTGGGTCGATGTTCTGCAATGAATGCAGAGGCAAAAAAAAGTACACAATATCAAAAAGCGTTTTATGCTTTGCGGAATTGGTTATCAAAATTGTAACTTTCATTCTAGACCGGAATTTTTGCTTTCCTTTGCGTCTTCGGCTCAAACGTATAAAGTTTTAGAACTTTTAAAGGGAAAAGGACTTCGTCCGGTCATAAGTTCCAATTTTTAAGTCAGAGCTCTAAGGGAATCTATTTGTTTTTATTTTCCTCTTCTGCTGTTGCTACAATGGAAATTGGATTCCATGGAAAACGACTTAATTTTAAAACATCGTGATGAACCTACGTATTTATGGTTCGTTCTGATTTGATTTCAAATAAACATTAATAAATATACATGTTTGTAAGGTAATCATTAGGGCAGAATTGTTGTTATTTTGTTTGTTACGGAAGATCTCAAAAACCACAAGTCCGATTTTCGAAATTCTTTTAATATTTGAAAGTTAATATTTTTGTATCAAACTTTTTATAGGGTGAAATGGGGTTGTAGACAAATTGTTATCTGAGTTCAAAAATTATTTGTTTTTTTTTTTTTAATGGTAAGTAATTTAAAGAATGATATTTGAGTGTCAGTTAAAGAAAATAATTTTGTTTAAATTAAGCTTTATATAGGGTGTGTTTTGAACTAGGTTATACTTAGAGCAGATACTTCGAAGATCAGTTTATACCGGAAAAAGTTTCAATAAGCCAGAAAAACCTGTAACGTTCATATTCGACTAACCACATTTTTACATGATCAAAAATTATGGCAAAAAATAAGACAATGTCCCTATAATAGTAAACATTTTTGGTCATTTGTAAAAAATATACGAAATACCACCTCGTCCTCGGTTCCAACGCTCGTCTTCAATGATACTCCTTTTGTCAGCTCGCAAGATAAAGCCAATTTGCTTGCAGCACAGTTTGCTGTTAATTTGACACTGCCAGAGAGTGTTATGACTCCTCCTGTACTTGAGAACGTAAATGATTGACAAATCTTCTTTCGCACTTGTGCAGTCGCTAGAGTTCTAAAATATCTTGACGTATACAAACCCATTGGCCCGTATAGTATATCTCCCATTTTTCTGAAGAGGTGTTCTTCAACGCTGGTAAAACCACTCCGTAAGCTTTTTCATCTTTCCTACTGTACTGGACTCTTTCCGAGTGGATGGAAAACAGCATTTGTCCAGCCTGTCCCTAAAAAAGGCACATCTTTTTCCCCCTCTAACTATTGACCAATTGCGCTTACGTCCCTTCTTTCCAAGGTCATGGAAACACTGATTAAATTTCAGCTCAAGAAATATCTCGAAGAACGAAAGCTGCTTAGGCCTTGTGTCAATTGGGTTAAAAGTGCGTTAAATTTGATCCCATGGCTAAATTTTGACATTACTGAGGTGAATACAGTCGTCAGAATTTAACCTGTTCAGGAGCTCGTTTAAATTTTAGCTAGTGGATCAATTTTGACGTTTGTATTAAGCTTCTTGCACATTACTTACACCATCGACCTATTATACCTGGACTACTAGGAGCCAACATCCAGAGGGTTCCTTTTTTAAAAAATCGATACACTAGCTGCAATTTTAAACTACTTAGGCCTAATTTATTCACTCCAAATTAGAACATAACTTTGGGATTTTTACAGTCAACTTGAGAAATAGTTTTTATTCACTCGAAGTTGAAGTTTGATTTTCAACTCTAGAGTTGATCAACGAAATAGTTAAAGTTAGCGAGTACACTTGGGAATTTTCTTCATTTCTGTTTATTCATTCATAATATTCAGTTGTGTAAACTTTTCGCTTTTGACTTGGAAAGGAAAAAATAAATAATAATTAAATAAAAGTACAGCTCTGTTTTAATTGAAATAATAAAATAAAAATGTTTCGTGCAAATTACTTACTTCTGGAAGAATTCGGCGTCATCTTTTTGGAGTAGCGAAGATGATGCAGAGGAAGAAAATGTATCCCTTGAAAGGCGGCAATATGGAATGCTTCCCCGTGTTGGTATCGATAAATAGGACGATCATGATTTCGTTCTCGCCGCTCAAAAGCAACGACAACTATGTTTTTTTTTTATTTAATAAAGGATTCATTGCCTTTTGACGAAAGACGCTACGGGAAAACATCGGTTTAAAAAAACAAAAACAAGTTCTCGTCTGATCACCGAATCAAGCATCTTCGGGCGCGGTTAGTACTTAGATGGAGGACCGCAAGAGCATTGAGATTTTGTTTTTTGTATTCTTTTGACTCCGCGCTTCAGATAGAATGCAAAAAACATTCCAATTATTCGGAATAAAGAAAAAAACGACAATAATGGTTTATTCCCAGTATTTTATTGAATAATCAAACACAAAATTCTTATTCCAAATATTTTGAATATCTGAAATGAATAAATAAATATATTGACACTCAAATGCAAAATTATTCTTATGCAAACCAAAAGTTGAAAATGACGTCTTGTGTGTCATGCTTAACAAATGAGAATGACGCTCGACAAGCAGTCCAGGTATACTAGGTTCATGACTGCCTTGATGGTGGCAGTCATGAACCTAGTATGCAATTTCCGCGTTCAAGATGGTATCCGAAGCAATTTGGACAGATTTGTGTTGCAATTCCTCTGAAAAAAAGCTAATGCAACAGCAAATCAAGGTATCTGAACATTTTTGGATAGATTGACACCGTCTCGGATAGGTTTCTGAACCCAATGAACGTCAATGGGATATCTAAGTTTTAAAATATTCCATTTAATGCAATTGATACTGCAAAACCCTCCAATTTTATTCACCCCTATAAAAACGTACACACGGCCTTAATGACCGGCAGTACGGCTTTCGTAGCAATAGGTCCACTGGTGATCTGATGGTATATCTCACCGAATAGTGGCACATCGTTTTGGAGAAAGTAAGATTATTGCGCTTGATATTTCAAAAGCACTTGATAGAGATTTGCATCAAGCTCTTTTATCGAAAATGCGTGCATTTGGTATTGATGAATCTCTTCTTCAATGGATTAGAAATTACCTTTAGATACAAGTTGTATTTGACGGTTTCAAGTCTATAACTCACGAAATAAATGCTGGTGTGCCCCATGGCTCCGTTTTGTCTCCGACTCTCGTCCTTATATTCATAAATGATCTTTTTTCTGAAACTTCTAATCCCTTAAACTGTTTCGCTGACGACAGTACCGTCAGCTTCTCATATTCGTTTTCAGATTCACATCCATTTCCTTTGGATGTGGAACTTGAACGGCAGCGTTTGATAAGCTCATTAAATTCTGATCTCGACAGCATTGTCCAATGGGGAATCAAAAATCGCGTAGAATTTAATGCTTCAAAAACTCAATGCTGTCGTCTGTCGTTAAAGCAAAACCCAACCCCCTTGCCGCTATCCATGAGTAGCACTTGCATTGAGGTAAATGAACAGCTTTCGGTTCTCGGTATGTGCATCACAGACCACCTTTTGTGGAATGATCACATATTCGACGCGTCGCTAAGAACGCTGCAAAATGTTTAGGATTCCTAAGGCGATGCAAGAAATTTGTTTCCTCTTCTGATCTGGCTACGATCTATAAGGCATACATCCGTCCAAAGCTTGAGTACAATTCGCATATCTGGGCAGGTCCTCCTCCAACTAACTTGATCCTTTTGGATAGTATCCAAAAAAAGCTCTAAAAATGATAGGTGATAAAACCATAACGGAAACAATTACATCTCTAGAGCACCGAAGTAATGTTTCATGTCTTGTCTTATTTTATCGCTACTTTTACAAACAGTGTTCCGGTGCAATAGCTAGTTGCATTCCTCCCCTTAAACAATTTAACCGCAATACTCGCGCTTCTAGGAATGCTCATCAGTTTACCCTTGAGCCCAATTTTTGGACGTACTGTCAAGTACAGGGATTCTTTTTTTAGCCGCACAAAACACGAATGTGGAACGTTATACCTTACTCTGTTTTTCCCTCTCATTATAATATTCAGAAATTCAAAACCAATTTGCATCGGTACCTGCTTTTAAAACCTGTCCTATTTTCCTGACGCTCGCACTGTGTTCTACATGTTAAGGGTATTAACAACCCCTTGAGTGCGCGTTAATTATAAAAAAAAAAAAAATAGTTAGAAATTCTTACATAATATTCCTGTGATATTTATTTGTAATTTTATTTTCTATTTTTATTCTCCCTTCTTTTTTTTATATTCCCTGCTATTGAACGAGCTTACATTTTGTTTTATATTTTGCGAGTACTAAAGAGGTTATGACTTCGCTTATAATGTTGTAACGCAGCACGAGTGTTTTAGTAAGTTGGAGTAGATTTAAAAGGAGATACCGATGCACATTCGTTTTGAATGTTTTAATATCACAATGGGAGGTAAAAACGGAGCCTGGGGATCAATTCTCGATCTGTAAGGCTGTGAAATGATAAATTTTCCAAAACATCACACGTTAATAATTCGATTCTGGATGAATGTGTAAAATTGATATTAAATGTCAAAACTTGACAAAAAATTACGATACTAACCTATTTTGAAATATTAATCGTAATAATCTTACGTTCTCCAAAACGATGCAAATATTTGTTCTACTGCTCGGTGAGATAAGCAATCAGATCACTAGTGGACCAATCGCCGGGAAAAGAAAGCTGAATCGCCGGTCATTAAGAGGCTTTCGTTCTTCGATATATTTCTTAAGCTCAGCGTTTCCATGACCTTGGAAAGAAATGAAGTGAAGGGAAGATTTGCCTTTTTTAGAGCATGGCTGGACAAATGCTATTTTCCATCCACACTATCCATAGCACCTATTCAGAGCAATGGGAGGGATATTATCCGGGCAAGCGGATTTGTTTAAATATCTCAATCTTCATTTCAGTCAAACGTTAAAACTATCATAGTTATCGTTCGTCATCCTTGTTCGATATCTTCTGGAAAACTCTACATCGAATCAACGGTCAAACACTTTCGCTCTCCTCCAGTGGAAAAAATATCTGGGTGTAGTTCTCCACCCCGAGTTAAACTGGAAATTAAGGCTTACATAGCTTTCTATGCCTGTAGCAAAACTTTTGGTAAAAGGTGTGGGGCCTCCGATCGCAGATGATTTCAAGAACGTACACATCCGTGTGCTACCTATCCTATTCTCACGGTATGTTCGATTGTGTGGTGGCCAGCACTAAAAAAACCGTATAATATTGATAAACTTAAGAAGGTTTAAAAAACAGCTAACATCATTGGTACCACAGAGGATATTCGATCTTATCCAACAGATGCATTGAGCGTTTTTCTGTACCTTTTGCCACTAGAACCGAGTAACGGCTATTTGCGCACACAGTACAGCGACTGCTAAGACCATTAATTTGGCTACATCATCCTCTTAATTGGAATGGAAATGCCATCAGGATGATCTTTGGAGTCTGAACACTTACCTCAAAGGTCACACTTATCTGGGTTCCCGGTCACAGTGGCATTGAGGGGGATGAACGGGCTGACGAGCTTGCCAGGCAGGGTTCATTCCTTCATAACTCAATTTTCGAAAGAGTCAGTATTCCTCTCGGAGTTATGAAGGGCAATATATTCTCAATTTTTCTCTCCGAATCCAATCGTAGTTGGAACAGTTTAACCAACTGCATCATTTCTAGATAGATTTGGCAAACCTATAATAAATACCGAACTATTAACCTAATATGCAGACCCAGGCGAGACATACCCAGGATCATTACAACATGCACTGAACACTGACACTGGCCAATAGGAGAACATGCGCCGAAGCTTAGCATCCCCTACAATACTCACTGCATGTCGTAGTGTCATAGTTGTGGGGACCAGCAGGAAAAGAAAACAGTCTTACATTTTCTCTTTTAATGTCCCGCTTTGACCAGAATGAGGCAACAATCTTTTGGTAAGACTTTAACGAACTTTCCGAAATGAAGACCAAAGATTTGATTTCTTTCCTCAGCGCGACGAAATTGATCTAGGATTTACTTTTGTTTCCTTTTGCACCATTTTCTTCCTCGAACTCCTATGACTGTAAGCTAGCAGACTACTGGTTTTTGAAGGAGGCTCATGGTACATGAGCACCGGATGATCACACGGTTGGGTCGATTTTCGATTCAATACCAGTCAACAAACTACATAGTTGGCACAGCGAACTTCGATCCTATTGAGTGTTTTCCTAGGTCCAAACCCAAGAATCAAGAACGATGTCTGGTCCTACAAGCGGGTGGAACTTGCTTTGGTACGACCACAACTCAAGCTGAGTAAGCAGACGGAGGTAATAGATATTACCACAACCGAATGCGAGTCTAGATGATCACCCTAAGCTTAAGAGAAGGGATCAGATCGTATGCGTTTTGAGCAAATCAGTAAATTGCCTAGCTATGCATACTGCAGCCGAACTTAAGTTGTAGGCGATGATCTACTGGGAGGTCTATCTTTAAATAGGTACCCGTCTTTTCTTTAAACACCTTTTTGTATCCACATATCAAACGAGTCATGGTATCAAAAAGAAACACTACACCGCTAAATGGTTCAACTAGTTGATTTATAAATCAACTTTCTGAGTAAATTGCATAGTCTCTTTAATTTATTACCAAAAATCTTAAAAGAATAAACTCTTAATATTTTTGTTAAACACATGCAATGTAATGTTGTCTAGACAGTAAATATTTATTGAGACAACAAAAAAAATAAACTTTTTTAATCAATTTGTACAAAACAATGAAATAAATTTCTTTCGAAACAAAAAACTATTTTTCCAAGGTTGCCTCTGCAATAACCCTGAAAACTATACACTTCGTATGGCCAAACGAGACATTTATAATTATTATTATCCTATAAAACTTTATTCCTGACCTAACACGTCGTTTTGCACATCAAGATGATGAACTATTTTAAGCATTAACTATGCAGCGATAAAAAAGTTTTTCTCTCTTTACTTTTTCAAATGAAAAATGGAAGCACAAAACTAAAACAAAAACAAAAAATAACATCAGATCAAAGGATTACAAATTCCTGGCTAACGCGTAATATAATGCCTCCGCACAAAATAAGCTGCAGCTCAGCTGAAAATATATACATATAAGAAGACGTCGTTTTGCGCTATAAACACCATCTCATCACCATTATCATCGTTATCCTGTTGCGTAGAGGCGTGATAAATAATACAAACAAAAAAGAGTAAAGGATAATATCAGCCGCGCGACATCACCAAACACCAACTCTCCTGCCCACATAATGTTCCTCATTCTTCACGTGATACATTGTCGTATTTTTATTAACTCAAGCGATCCACAACAAAATGAAAAACAGCAGTCGATAGAATATAATCCTCTTTACTGTAAGCATAGATTCAAATTAAACAACAACAAAAAAATAATCTTTATCGTCAGACTCGATTACAGTCAGCATCATAGGGAAAAGATTATATTATCCTTGGACCGAGAATATAAATCAAATGAAAAATTAATGCTTTTAATCTGTAGACAGACGCATATGTCCTCTTCTAGCAAAATCCGAAAACCCACCACCCACTTCACTTCACAACACATATGTAATATGTATGTATGAATAATGTTGGTACTTTGAATGTCCTTCCAACGGAAATACCTAATGAAATAATGAAAAATAGTTGTTTTTTTTTTCTTCGCTAAACAATAAACATCATTTATTATATCCTTGAGCAAGAACCTAGTTTCTAGCCGCCACTGCCTTGCGTCGTATCGTCATCATGATTGTGTCTTATATATGTCGTGACTTTTAAGAGTATATTTTATCAGCGCTCCTTCTAATAAGACCGAACTTAAAAAAAAATGAAAACAAAATATTGCTGCACAACGATAGGGAGCAAAAGGATGTTGCTACATAATACTATACTGAAACATAGAGCCGATATTTTTTCGTTTCGTCCTTCTTTAAAAATTGTCGTGAAAAAAAAAATAACAAGATGTTTTACTTTCTAGACTCAGGGTGGAAAATTGACGATGTGAAAATGAGCGCCAAGTTTTTTTATCAAGTGTGAAACTAAATTAAGGATCCAAGGCAATGATTTAGTCTTAATATATAAAACTGCGCTGTGACAATGTTCCAGTGATATTCTTAGCAAGGAGTAAAATTAATGTTGATATATGTATGTACATACACAGCGAAAGGATGCCCTTGAAAAATATAATGTATTTGCAAGTTAGGATTCGTAAATAGAAATTGAACTGATATTTTGATCAAATAACGAAGTAACGAAGCGTTGCAAACCCTACATAATACTCTAATCATATTTCAAGCGAAACATTACAACTCCTACAAATACCCTACCCTATTCGCGTTGTAGCCAATGACGGCGTTCACATTGGACTGCCTCTTCCGACTTTTTTTTACTTCTTTGAAATTTATCTCAGAAAAAAAAAATTAAAAAATAAAATGTAAAAATTTGTGAATTTTTTTTGACGTTTTCTTTTGTAAATTCAGAGAAGTCAGTCCAGTGTGCAATAGGAATATCTACATAATGTCATTTATAAGTCATAATTATTCATATATTATATAAATAAATATATTTACATTGTGAGAATTCCAAGACATATAATTTTATAATACAATATTTCAATTTGACTTCTTACAAGTCACAGTGACTCTTTACTGAATTATTTATAAGAGACCATTTAGAAAAAAATGTCTTTTAATCTCGTGGTCGTTATCGTCGGACGTCGGGCCTGTTGTATGATACTAATCTAAGAGTATAGAGAATAGAAGACCACAACACAAACAATGTTAAAAAAGTAGCCAAGTTCTGTTATATCTGTGGCCACAAGCAAAAACCGCTTACGTCTCAAATAGTAATTATTGGGAAAAGCACTTTAAAACTATCCATGGTTTGATACTCACTTAAAAAACTTAAAAAATAAAAGAAATTAGGCGTGGCTTAAATATAGTAAAACGAAGGCTGATGGAGATTTTAGGATATATTCCCAACTGAAACATATGTTTACAGACTATTTCAATACTCTTTATACAGATTATATTATCAAACTTGGAGATGAGTTAAAACAGTCTCCAAAAAATTTCTGAAACTTTGTGAATAGTAAAAGAATTGTTGATGGCTACCCTAACTCCATGTCTTATGACAACAGAACCAGCCAAGACTCCGAAGAAATTTCAAACATGTTCGCAAATTTCTTCAAAGATGCTTTTGAAGTCCCTATTTCTTCCCAAACTTCCGACCCATTCTTTCCGTCTCAAAATTTTTCTCACCTTAACTCACTTAATTTTACCATTAGTGAGGATTCAATTGCACATAGCGTTTCAAAACTTGACAACTGTTTTAGCCCTGGTCCTGATGGTGTACCATCTTGTGTACTAAAAAAAATGTATTTCCAATTTATCTTATCCTCTTTTTATTCTATTCAATAAATCTCTAAGGTGCTCAATTTTTCCTAAATTATGGAAAAGTGCTTTTATAACACCAATTCATAAAAAAGGGTCCAAAAACGACATCAGGAATTACCGACCTATCGCCAAACTTTCTGTTATTCCTAAACTGTTTGAGTCCATTATCTGTAATGTCTTATCTTTTAATTGTAAATCAATTATTTGCGACAGTCAGCATGGATTCGTCCAAAATAAATCAACTGTAACAAATCTCTTTCATTATACTTCCTTTTGTCTTGATTCTTTTGAAGATAGGAAACAAGTAGACTGTGTGTTTACGGATTTTAGTAAGGCCTTCGATAAATTGTGTCATAAAACGTTAACCCATAAACTAAAGGCCTTAGGATTTAATGAAAGTTTTTTAACGTGGATTTCGTCTTATTTAGGCAATAGAAGCTATAGTGTTACATTTAGAAATGAACATTCTACTCAATTTTTCGTCAACTCTGGTGTCCCGCAAGGAAGCCATTTAGGTCCCTTATTGTTTATTTTATATGATAACGACTTAACCTCGATTATAAAATACTCCTCGGTTCTAATTTATGCCGATGATATTTTTATAAGTTTAATAAACGACTGTTATAGATTTAGGGAATGGTGTAACAAAAACCGACTTCTGTTAAACATAGACAAATGCAAAACCATGTGTTTTACACGCAAACAAAAAATTATAACTTACAATTATTCATTAGATTCTTCTCCTTTGTGCAAACTTTCCGTTTTCTCCGATCTAGGTATTATACTTGACACTAAATTACCTTTTACAGACCACTTTAACTTTATAATTAAAAAAGCCAATAAAATTCTAGGTTTCATAAAACGATTTTCTCGTGACTTCCGTGACCCTTACGTCCTCAAAGTTCCTTATATATCTTTCGTAAGTCCAATACTTGAACACGGCTGCGTAGTTTGGGCACCTTACTATACAATTCATATAAGTAGACTTGAAAGTATCGAGAGAAGGTTCATGCGTTTTTGTCTTCGTCTTCTTCCGTGGTCCCCAAGATCCGCACTTCCTCCTTATACTCATAGACTCGTGCTAATAAAGCTTCCCTCACTGTTAAAACAGTGACAGTATCTCCAGCTTTGTTTCATTATTAAATTAATCAATGGATCAATAAATTCCCCATCAGCTTTATGTCGTTTAAATTTCAGCTACAGTCTAACTAGCATAAGAACACAATTGCCATTATGTCCGATATTCAGCAGAACAAACTATGGTGTGAATAGTCCTTTAAATCAATTGATATCAGTCTTCAATAATTATTATTATTTAATTACTTCTATAAACGACAATTTTAAAAGTAAAAAATTTAAAGAAAACTTTTTCAACATTTTATTGTAGTTATACTTGTATTTATATTGTAGGTAATATTAAGTGTATTAAAATTGTATTTAAATAGTTATAAGTTCTAACGTTAGTTAATTAACGGATAGATAAATAATGTTCTTAAGGTGCTTCCTGATTTAAATACTATATTTTAAGTTCGGAAAAAATTGAGGCATTTAGGAGGTAAAAACTATACATAATCTGATAGAGCGCTTCAACCGCAATCGTATAAACAATTTATCTTTTTTTTTAATTTGTTTATTAGCAATTTTATTGCAAAAAAAGCAACTAAAGTTGTTTTTCCAAAACTAATTTCTCCCCCTCTTACATACCTTTGTCACTTAAGCTCTTATTGCAAACTGAAAATTTCCGTTCATGTTCTCTTAAATAAGATAAGCTGATTTTCGTTATAATTTTTTTGTTTAAGTCAATTTAAGCGATATTTTTTATTGAAACAAATAAATAATTAACAAATTAGAGGTAAATTCACAAAAACAAAAACAAAACAAAACTTATTAAAACAAATATCAAATTCAAGTTCATAGATATGTTTTGGTACATTTAAAAAAAAACTTAAAAATAAGAAAAGGCTAAGAACTGTTCATTTTCGTCTACATCTACTAAGCCAGGATGTATGTCAGCTACAGCTTGCATTTCCGTATCTATGTTGTTTAAAATTCATGAAATGCAGGATCAATAAACGGAAATAAGCCTTTTGGATCGGCTTTTTTGTTTGAACTTATTAAATTTTTTGCTGGTGCATTGGTAATTTCACTCAATTTAAGTGAGTTAATTCCCCGTTTTGCAACATTTATGGTTGAAAAAGGCTGATTTTTATCAGTTCTGTTGTATCTCAACCATTTCACTTTATTCCATACAAATTTGTAAGAGTCTTCATCCCGGTTCCTCCAAAAAAGTTTTGTTTTTGAAACATAAGCAAAATCAAAGAAATCTTTGTTGTTCATTTCAATAACATTGAATGTATTTTTTAAATCGATGGTTCGGACAAAATTCAAAAGTCAGCCATTATATTGCTTCCTCAAGCCAAGACACGGTGATCTTTAAAAGGCAAATTCGGATGATCCAATTTTTTTTGCTACTGATTTCAGAAAACTTGCAGTTTCGTTGAAGCACTTTTGGCAGACACGAATTTTATCTTTCTCAAAGTTAATGAAGTACTTTATATGATGCTGTCGGTTTCGGGGTCGAGTCTCGTTTTTTTTAATGTCTGTGATTTTTTATCTTCTATTTCTATCAAAGTTCCGATAAAAAAGATTCTTTTGTTGAACGTGTCCAACGCCCAATAGGATTTGAAGATTTCCTTGTGCTTTTGAAAAGGGATTTTGTCCTTGCAATTTTGTCGACAGCTGTTAAGAGGCTTACATTTTATTGCCTGAACTACTCCAGTTTTTCAAGTGTATGATTCTTCTCTGTTTCTTTTTATTGCAATTACTTTTATCGAATCATATTCCAATTGGTTTTCAACTGTAATATGTGGAGGAGAATTAACCAAATTTTCTTCAAGTTGCATTCCCATCTGCAATAGTTCTTCCTTCTTCGTCAGGGAAATCTGAAGAAATGGCCATGTCTGAAAGCTAGAAATTGGGATCAGGGACAGAGTCATCTAAATTTAAATCATGATCAGATTCTGTGTTTCTGTTGATATTGCCACCAAATTCTTCAAAGAGTATATCCAGATTGTCATAATCAACTCCATCTGCAGATGACTTTGTTTCGTGAATTGCAGGCTCAGAAAACAAATTGCCGTCGGATGCTAATTGGACCGCAAGGACAAACTAACAATACACATTCCTAAATATACATTAATAAAAACAATTTAGCTAAATCACATGCTTTTTCACAGGGATCGTTTGTTTTCTGCCGTTGTACAAATATCTTTTCATCACCTTTACCAAACACACCTTTTCTTGCCAGGTTTAAAATTTGTAAGGTTTGGGAACTCATACTATTGCACTTTGTTTTATTATATGCACTTATCTTCACAACACTTTTATCTCAATTAAATTCTTTGACGGACTTCACTTCCCAAAACACTTAAGTCAACTCAAGTTTCACCCTTGCATTTGGAATAAAATCTTAACTCGATTTAATTCTGTAGTTCCTAGAATTTTATTTTTTTAATAACCGCTTACCCTGCATAGTCTGCTTCGAAGGACCCAACGGAAATTTGCAATAACGACTTATGTCTGTTTAGCTATAACGAAGAAACTTTGTTAAATTTGGAATAAACGCTTAAGTCGAGTTAAGTTGTTTTCAGTATAATATGCTTGGTTGATTTGTGAATAGTTTTTTAATTTGGAAAAGTATCTTAAATGAACATATGTCATTATTTGGTACCGATATTTTGAAGTTCATCATTCTTTTGTGAAATAAGCGGTTATTGTAAATGCTGGTTATTATGAGAACGACATAAGCGATTTTTTTCTTTTTTGGTCATTTCGACGAAAATTGAGGTTAGAAAACAAGGATTTTTTCTATAACAGAACAGAGCATGCAGTTTATGATGGCGCCTACAACTCATTTTTGTCTTATGTCGACTTAAGCGGTTGTTGCTTATGGCCACAGATATACAAAAACCTTTGCGTAACAAGTCAGCCGTAAAAAGTAATGAGATCTAAAAGTTCGCCAAGTTCTTAGTTTATTAATGTTAAATATGAAATATTTTAAGTAGAATAATAAGGAAGAACCTCAAAATTATCAGAGAAATCTGTTATCTAATGATTACTGAATTAAATTAAGTTAGTTTACTTGGCAAGTTTTCTTTTATTACCTAATTACTCAATTTTAAACTGAAAACTTGACTAGTAAACCAACTCAATGAAAATCAGTTATCATTAAATGGGTGGTTGCCACACCCACTAAATGTTAAATCTCAAATTTTTAATTTCATCTCTGCTTGCATGCCAAGTCGTATCGCTCTACCAAATCTCATCATTCTACGACAACCAGAAGTGCTCCATATTATTATATTATTATTTTTTTTTTTATTATTATTATAAACTTTATTTACCACAAAATTTACATAGTTTTAAATACATTAATGCATTATTATTTTTTATCTCAATTTTTAAATTAGTTTTGTTTATACATATTTAAATCAAAATTTATCATTAATCCAGTTTTAATTTAAAAGTTCTTGTTTTAAAATCTAAGTCTGTGTTTCTTAAATGTTAGTATTTCGTTATAAGTTTTTTAAGTTCATATTACGTATATCTGGCATAAGCCTCCCCCATTTCTGCCTAAAGATCTCTTTTTTTTGCGTAGTTATACCAGTTGTTGTTGAATTGTCTAAGATCGTCCATCCATCTCTTATTTGGTCTTCCTCTCGGTCTTAATTCGTTTGGTGGGGTCCATTTGGTTACTACTTTCGTCCATCTGTTGTCTTGCGTTCTTGAAATGTGACCTGCCCAGCTCCATTTTAATTGTTTTATTCGTTGAATTTCATCTGTTATTTTAGTTCTTCTTCTGATTTCTTCGTTTCTTATTCTTTGAACTGTCCTTATATTGAGTAATCGTCTTTCCATTTTTACTTGACATTTTCTAAGTTTGTCGAGTGAATTTGATGTGAGTGCCATTGACTGTAAACCGTATGTCATGACAGGAAGTATTGTGGAGTCCAGGATGTATCTTTGTGCGTCTTTTCCAACCTTTGAGTCCAAAATTTGCTTTACATTCCAAAATTGCTTCCAACTATTCGTTATACGCCGGTCTATTTCCTTTTGTTCTTGTTTCTTAAATGATTTTAGTTCTCCGAGGTAAACGTAGTCATCAACATAGTCAATTTTTTCATTGTTAAGCGAGATGTCCTTCCTTATGTGGTTCGTCATAACTTTGGTTTTGCTTAGGTTTAATCTTAGTCCATGTATTTTACATTCCGTAGAAAGTTCGTTCAACATTTGTTCTATGTCTTCTGGTGTTTCGGAAAGCAAAACAATGTCATCTGCGAATCGCAGGTTGCTCAGTCTCTCTCCCCATATGTTTATTCCAAATCTATTGGTCCAGTTAAGCTTGTGAAAAATGTCCTCGAGTACTGATGAAAATAATGGCGGAGAAATGGGGTCTCCTTGTCGAACTCCTCGTTGTATGATGAATTCTCGTCCGATTTTGTACGTTTTTACTTTTGCAGTATTGTTATAATATAAATTCTTCAAAGTTTGGATGAAAGTCGGGTTAATGCTTTGGTTTCTCAGTGCTGTCCATATACTTTTGTGCTCTACAGTGTCAATGGCTTTGCTGCAGTCAATAAATAGAAGGTATAGTGGTTTGTTGTATTCTGTATACTTTTCTATGAGTTGATTCATGGTCTGGAGGTGGTCTGTAGTTGAAAATCCCTCTCGAAATCCAGCTTGCTCCCTCGGCTGTTTGTCATTTAGTGAGCCTTTAACTTCTTTATATAATTCTTTAGAAAAACGTTTATAAATTGTCGATATTAAGCTGATTGGTCTGTAGTTGTTTATATCTTCTTTGTCTCATTTTTTGTGTAGCAATATAATGACATTGTGCTTCCACTGTCTTGGTATTTGTTGAGTTCTTATGATAGCCTTGTCAATATTGAGGTAAGTGACTCTTTTCCGAACTTGAGAACTTCTGCTTCTATATCGTCACTTCCTGCACTTTTTTCGTTTCCCAAGCTGTCAATAATGGACTTAATATCTCCTTCGTTGAAAACTATCGAATCGTCAATGAAATTGTTCAAATTTATGTTGTTGATTGGTCCATTGTTTGGAATAATTTTTCAAAAAAATCAGTTGCTGCTTCATTTATGTCCATTCTCTTTGTTTTCTGTCTTGATTTATTTTTCATAGATATGGTCCAGTCTTTTTCGTCGCATAGAAACTGTTTAGCCTTTTTAATGGATTTTGTTTCTTTAATTATGTCTTTTATTCTCGTCTCATTGTATGTATGTATGTAATTTTTAGCATTTATTTTTATGGTTTTTCTCAACTCCTTTAGTTCTGGTTTCTCAGTATCTATAAGGTTCTCTTTAGGTCTCAGGTCTTCTCTTTTGTTGGTCAATATTTTTGCGTTCTGTGAAATTTAGTCAGTTTTTTGGTTTTTTTTCTTGATTGTGCTTTTTGCTGAGCTTTTGATAATACTTTCTAGGATGTCATATGTATGTTGGATGTTATCTGCAGTTAAATTTGTATCAATATGTTCTCTTATTTTATTGTCAAGTTGTTGGTTATATGCTCTCTTCTGTTCTGTGGTTATTCCTTTAGGTGTGAAGTATTTTTGTTGATTCCTATTCAATGTATAGTGGTTGATTCTTATTTTTGCTCTTACCATTCTATGGTCGCTGTCGAATTTGAATGATGGTAGTGTTGAAACATCCATTATCGTTTTAATTTTATTTGTCAATATAAGATCTATTTCGTTTTTTGTTTTTCCGTCTAGCGATAATCATGTCCACTTATATTTGTCTTTTTTCTTAAAATATGAATTTGCAAAAGTCAAGTTTAGTTCTTGCATCCAATTTATTAGTTTTACTCCTCTTCTGTTTCTTTGTCCATATCCGAATTTTCCATTCATATGTTCTTCTCCTTCGTCTTGTTTACCCATCCTTGCATTAAAGTCACCAATAACGTACATTACCTCCGTTTTTGTTGATTGGTACACTTTTTCAAGATTGTCATAGAATGCGTCAATTTCATCGGTGGTGGCTTTATTTGTCGGAGCATAAACTTGTACGATGGTCAGTTTTGTGTTTTTTATTTGTAAAGTTATACTACACATCCTTTCATTGAAGAAACGTACGTCGTATATGTGTTTTTTTAAATCTTTTTTATTAGAAAACCGACTCCATATAAGCCTTTCGTTTCTCCTATTGTGCAAAGTATGCTAGTGTCATTCTCAACTATTTGTTGTCCATATATTTTTGTCTCAGATAATCATATAATGTCCCATTCGATGTTTGCTAACGCTAGTTTTAGTTCTTCGTTTTTTTGGTCTGTAATTAATGTTCTCACATTGAGTGCGCATATGTTAAGGGTATTTATTGTTTATTGTTAATTTAGTCAAGTGTTTTGGGGGGTTTAAGCCTACATTTCTCACGGTGGCAAGCCGACTTGAGGAGGTATTCGAAGTTTTTTGTTCAATTGATTGGTCTTTCTTGATACTCGAGGTTGTTTTGTCAAGTTAAGTTTGTTGCTATTCCTCGTTTACAGGTGAAGTCAATGATTCTGGTCGACCATTTTTGAAAAAGTCGTTTATTTCGGTTTGTTGCCGTCCCTGTTTTGAAATAACATTTTCTTTTCTTTTCTGATGGTATGTCGAGCAAAAAGGTTCTGATTTTGTATCGTCTTCATAATGTTTTGTTTTCTTCAATGTTTTTTTCTGATTTTCGTATTTTTCATTTTCAAGGGGTCTTTTCTTTGTGTTTGTATTGGTTTTTTCTTCTTCTAATTGTTTAGTGAGAGTTTTTTTAGAATTAGTTTTTGATTCTGTTGTTATGACCTTTTCTACGATAGTGTTGTTTACGTCTTCTTTCACCATGTCAATTTTCATCATGTCATCTTTTATGTAAATTATTGCTTCTTTGTATTGTTTAAGCTTGAATTTATTCCGCATGATGGAGTCTTTCTTTATTTGGGTGGTAAATCCAACTAAAAGTGGACGCCTCCTTTCTCCTTTTTTCCCAATTCGTCTTATAAAGTCAATCTCAGAAAGATGTCTTTTTATGTTAAGAATTCTGTCGAAAAAGTCCAAAGTGCAGTTTTGTAGAGATTCGTTGTCGGTTTCTTTTTCCTCGATGTTATAGATCACTACATTTTTCCGTTTTAATGTTTTCTCTATGTAATTCATTTTTGATTCTAGATAATTTTGTTTTTCTTCAAGGTCATGGTTTTTGTCAACTATTTTGTCTAATTTGGAGTTCAAGTTCTCAGTTTCTTGTCTTATTTGATTCGTTAAGTCCGTTCGTAAGCTTCCCAGAGCGTTTATGATACTATCTAGTTTTTGGTCGGTAGCGCTGGTCATTTCGCTCGATTACTTTACGTTCCGTCATGTTGTTATTTCTTCTTACGACTTGCAATGCTCAAGAGTCAAGAGAACTATGTTTGACAGAAGATGACAAGAGTCAATTTTGTTTTGAATAATTGTGGTTTGGTTTTTGTTTTTAAGAAATAATTTGTTGAAATTTCTAGTTCATCTATTTAGAATTATATTTAAATAAATCGATAGACTATACTGTATTTTTTGGAAGTCTATTTTTGAAGGTTTATTGTTAAATATTTGTTAATTGTTGTTTGTTATTTAATTGTGGTGTAAGTTAGGGATGGGCCAAACTGCTAGTTATCGGTAACTGTTACTAACTGTTATTGCTACTTCCCAAAACCTGTTAAAAATACCTGTTACTGAAATAACAGTTAAGAAATCAAAATTCTCCTGGAAACTTGAAAGATCGAGAAATTTTTTTATCTAATTTATGATTTTTCTGAAGTGTCCTTTCGCTTATCAGTGATTTCAGTTGTTGTTTCCCGCGCATAAAAACATTCTAGTTTTCATCATGGCACTCGAGAGTTTTAAATAAATTCCATAGCTGAGTAACGGCCAAAACTAGGGCCTTGTCGATTATGAACTATTTTGCCTCGTCAGAAAAACCCCTCTGGGCCACGGACCAGCAAAAACTAGATTTGTTCATATTTTTGCTAGAAACATTAAAAAAGGGTATTTTAGTATCGGTTGTGATTCGATAGTAAAATAACTCAGATCAAAAATAAAAACCTGAATAATAAAAATAATAGCGTAGATTTTTATGAATTTAATACGATATTAAAGCAATTTTAGTATGATACTGGGCATTTTTGTAAAATACTCTTATATCATATTATTCGATTTAGTATCGTGTACAAAAATGCGCTTAATCTAAACTACATCCCACCACAAAAACAACTGATAAAACAACTTGAAATATAGTTTAAGACAATAAATTATAATTTTTGACTTATTTTAAATAGTTCAAAAAGCCTTTGACGGGGGTGTGAAAATAGAGATTCTCGATATGATTATCTTGGCAGGATTTGCAAGAGCGTGAAATTTTTAACTTTTTTTTTTAACCAAAACTGATCAAATATAATAAAAGTTAAAATTTGTATTTTTCGATTCATCGATTCAATATAAGCATAAGTATCAATAACGATAGTGCTTAGTCTGGTAGGATGCCGAAAACGTCCAAAAAGTTCTTACTAGCGAGAACCTCACGAGAGCATGAAACATTTTCCTCGTCTAAATTTTACTTATTGAAAACTTGCAAGGGCTTGACGTATATTTGACAAGTTTTCCTCGTCTAGATTTTCCCTAAAGAAAACTGATTAGTGCCATGTTGAAACTAGACAGAAACTGGGCATTTTTCCAGCCGGGTTATTACTAATTTAGCTTGTCTTTGATTCTACTTCTTATTATTTCAGAGTCATCACGTTAGCTCAAAAAGTTCCACTACTGATTTTGCTTATAAATGATTTCAGAGTCATCGTGTAAATTTAACAAAAAGTTGTTTTTTATTACTGATTTTGCTTAACTGCTATTTTGCTTATTAGTTATTGCAGAGTTTTCACGTTATTTCAACAAAAGTTTCAATCCTGATTTTGCTTTACAGTGATTTCGCTTATAAGTGGGAGTTAACGTGTAAATACAACAAAAAGTTGTTGTTTATTACTAATGTTACTTAGCTGGGATTCTGCTCATTAGTTATTGCAGACCTTAAGCGAAAATTCTAAAAAAGTTTCAATACTTATTTTACTTAACTGTGATTTCGCTAATTTGTGATTTCAGAGTCATTACGTAAATTCAACAAAAAGTTGTATGTTACTGATTTAGCTTAACTTCGATTCTGCTTATTAGTTGTTGCAAAGTTATCGCGTAAATTCACCAAAAATTTCAATACAGGCTTTGATTAGCAGTGATTTCGCTTAAAAGTGAGTTATGAGTCATCGTGTAATTTTGCTTAACTGTGATTTTGCTTATTAGTTATTCCCGAGTTTTCGCGTTAATTCACCAAAAATTTCAATACTGATTTAGCTTGGTAGTGATTTCGCTTATAAGTGATTTCAGAGTCATCATGTAAATTCAACAAAAAGTTGTTCTTTATTACTGATTTAACTTAACTGCGACTATGCTTCTTAGTTATTGCAGAGTTATCGCGTAAATTCACAAAAATTTCAATACTGATTTACCTAAGGGTTATACCACACACAACTGCAGCGGAACTACACTTCACGACGTGGCAAAACATTATTTGTATGAAATTGTATGAGCTGTATTTTCAAAATATAAATATAAAATATATAATATATCAAAAATACATTGACGCCCGGGCGTCAAAAACAAAATGACGCCCGGGCGTCAAAAATAAAATGACGTCCGGGCGTCAAAAACAAGATGACACCCGGGCGTCAAAAATAAAACGACGCCCGGGCGTCAAAAAACTTGACGCCAGGGCGTCAAAAAAAATGCCGCCCGGGCGTCAAAAACAAAATGACGCCTGGGCGTCAATAATAAAATGACGCCCAGGCGTCAAAAAAAAATTGACGCCCGGGCGTCAAAAATAAAACGACATTCGGGCGTCAAAAATAAAATAACGCCCGGGCGTCAAAAAAAAAATTGACTACAGGGCGTCAAAAATAAAAGACGCCCGGGCGTCAGAAATAAAATGACGCCCGGGCGTCAAAAACAAAACGACGCCTGGGCATCAATAATAAAATGACGCCCAGGCGTCAAAAAAAATAACGCCAAGGCGTCAAAAACAAAATGACGCCCGGGCGTCAAAAATAAAATGACGCTCAAAACGAAAATGACGCCCGGGCGTCAAAATCAAAATGACGCCCGGGCGTCAGAAATAAAAATAAATTGACGCACGGGCGTCAAAAATAAAATGACGCTCAAAACGAAAATGACGCCCGGGCGTCAAAATCAAAATGACGCCCAGGCGTCAAAAACAAAATGACGTCCGGGCGTCAAAAACAAGATGACGTCCGGGCGTCAAAAATAAAATGACGCCCGGTCGTCAAAAACAAAATGACGCCCGGGCGTCAGAAATAAAATGACGCCCGGGCGTCAAAAACAAATTGACGCCCGGGCGTCAGAAATAAAAATAAATTGACGCACGGGCGTCAAAAATAAAATGACGTTCGGGCGTCAAAAATAAATTAACGCCCGGGCGTCAAAAATCAAATGACGCCCGGGCGTCAAAAACAAATTGACGCCCGGGCGTCAGAAATAAAAATAAATTGACGCATGGGCGTCAAAAATAAAATGACGCCCGGGCGTCAAAATCAAAATGACGCCCGGGCGTCAAAACCAAAATGAGGCCTGGGCGTCAATAATAAAATGAGGCCCAGGCGTCAAAAAAAAATTGACGCCCGGGCGTCAAAAATAAAATGACGTTCGGGCGTCAAAAATAAAATAACGCCCGGGCGTCAAAAATCAAATGACGCCCGTGCGTCAAAAACAAATTGACGCCCGGGCATCAGAAATAAAAATAAATTGACGCACGGGCGTCAAAAACAAAATGACGCCCGGGCGTCAAAACTAAATTGACGCCCGGGCGTCAAAATCAAAATGACGCCCGGGCGTCAAAAACAAAATGACGCCCGGGCGTCAGAAATAAAAATAAATTGACGCACGGGCGTCAAAATCAAAATGACGCCCGGGCGTCAAAAACAAATTGACGCCCGGGCGTCAGAAATAAAAATAAATTGACGCACGGGCGTCAAAAATAAAATGACGCTCAAAACGAAAATGATGCCCGGGCGTCAAAAACAAAATGACGTCCGGGCGTCAAAAATAAAATAACGCCCGGGCGTCAAAAATGAAATGACGCCCGGGCGTCAAAAACAAATTGACGCCCAGGCGTCAGAAATAAAAATAAATTGACGCACGGGCGTCAAAATCAAAATGACGCCCGGGCGTCAAAAACAAATTGTCGACCGGGCGTCAGAAATAAAAATAAATTGACGCACGGGCGTCAAAAATAAAATGACGCCCGGGCGTCAAAATCAAAATGACGCCCGGGCGTCAAAAACAAAATGACGTCCGGGCGTCAAAAACAAGATGACGCCCGGGCGCCAAAAATAAAATAACGCCCGGGCGTCAAAAATCAAATGACGCCCGGGCGTCAAAAACAAATTGACGCCCGGGCGTCAGAAATAAAAATAAATTGACGCACGGGCGTCAAAAATAAAATGACGCCCGGGCGTCAAAATCAAAATGACGCCCGGGCGTCAAAAACAAAATGACGTCCGGGCGTCAAAAACAAGATGACGTCCGGGCGTCAAAAACAAGATGACGCCCGGGCGTCAAAAATAAAATGACGCCCGGGCGTCAAAAATAAAAGACGCCCGGGCGTCAAAATCAAAATGACGCCTGGGCGTCAATAATACAATGAGGCCCGGGCGTCAGAAATAAAAATAAATTGACGCACGGGCGTCAAAAATAAAATGACGCCCGGGCGTCAAAATCAAAATGACGCCCGGGCGTCAAAAACAAAATGACGCCCGGGCGTCAAAAATAAATTGACGCCCGGGCGTCAAAAACAAGATGACGCCAGGGCGTCAAAAATAAAATGACGCCCGGGCGTCAAAAACAAAATGACGCCCGGGCGTCAAGAATAAAATGACGCCCGGGCGTCAAAAAAAATGACGCCCGGGCGTCAAAAATAAAAGACGCCCGGGCGTCAAACACAAAATGACGCCTGGGCGTCAAAAATCAAATGACGCCCGGGCGTCAGAAATAAAAATAAATTGACGCACGGGCGTCAAAAATAAATTGACGCCCGGGCGTCAAAATCAAAATGACGCCCGGGCGTCAAAAACAAAATGACGCCCGGGCGTCAAAAACAAATTGACGCCCGGGCGTCAGAAATAAAAATAAATTGACGCACGGGCGTCAAAAATAAAATGACGCCCGGCCGTCAAAAACAAATTGACGCCTGGGCGTCAAAAATAAAATGATGCCCGGGCGTCAAAAATAAAATGGCGCACGGGCATCCAAAATAAAATGACGCCCGGGCTAAATCAGTTACAAAGAACAACTTTTTGGTGAATTTACACAATGAATCTGGATCACTTATTAGCGAAATCACTGTTAAGCTAAATCTGTATTGAAATTTTTGCGATAACTCCGCAATACCTGATAAGCATAGTCGCAGTTAAGCTAAATCAGTAATAAAGAATAAATTTTTGACCGCTTTCACACAAGGAAACTGTGCCAGAAACTACCTAGTTTGTCGGTGAGAAGGGCGAGAGGGGAGATTTTTTTTCTTACCCTTACGCTCTTCTCGCCTACAAACTCCCAGTTGTCGACAACTCAGTTTCTTTGTGTGAAAGCAGTCTTTAATTTACACGAAGACTCTGAAATCACTAATAAAACGAAATCACTGTTAAGGTTAGACCGCACTCTGCAGAACTGCATTGCAGCGAAACTGCGATTCACATTAATTTGTATGCAATTTTATGAAGTTCAGTTGCCGCTTAGTGCTAGCTCATACCATTTCGTACAAATAATATTTTGCCGCGTCCTGTGCAGTTCCGCTGTAGTTGTGTGCGGCCTAACCTTTAAGCTAAATCAGTATTGAAATGTTTGGTGAATTTACACGATAACTCTGCAATATCTAATAGGCAGAATCGCAGTTAAGCTAAATCAGTAATAAAGAACAACTTTTTGTTGAATTAAGACGATGACTCTGAAATCACTTATAAGCGAAAACACCGCCAAAGTTAAATCAGTATCGAAATTTTTGGTGAATTTACGCGATAACTCAAGAATAACTCATAAGCAGAATCGCAGTTAAGCTAAATCAGTAATGAAAAATCAACTTTTTGTTGAATTTACAGGATGAATCGGAAATAAGTAATAACAACAAGCAAAACCACTGTTAAGTTTCTTGAATTGTCACAATAACCCTTAAATTACTTATAAGCAGAATAACAGTTTGAAAATATCAGTTTTTAACAACAATTTTTAGTTTAATTAACGCAATGTGTCTGAAATTAGTTATAAACAGATAATTCCAAAAAAGCTAAACTATTAACCATTATAAATTTTCAGAAGTCAGAATTGAGCAATGTTTTAGGAATTTACACAATGCCTCTGAATTCACTTTTAAGCACAATCACAGTTTAGCAATAATATCAGCACCGAAGAAAATGTTTGTCTTGAATTTTCTTAAATTGTTATATTTCTTGATATAACCAATTCTGAAAAAAAAAAAAAAAATTATCAATTTTATATGTTATTTCAGTAACAGGTATTTTTGTATTGCAGTATCAATACGTTATTGCTACTATCCAATACCTGTAACTGTATACCTGCTAACGAAATAATGACCCATCCCTAGTGTAAGTGCAATTTTGATGCAAGGAATCGAGAGAAACTCACCAAAGAACCGTGCTGTCCCAAGCAGGGGGAGACTTGACTTGTTCCGGTTGGGGAAAATACCCACAACTTCATTTAAAATTCTTAACTTGTTCACTTTTTTCATTTTTTCTCCAAATTGTTGACAAAATATTTACTAGCACTTCGATACCACTTGTTGCTTCCTTAACTCTCTCTCGCCTTCACCACTACACTCCATGCTACATATAATTCATATCAATTCTGCAAAAATGGGCGGATGCCACGCCCCCTGAACTTAAAATCTCAAATTTTAAAATTTTGCATTTGCTTGCACTTCTAGCTCTACTAAATTCATCTTTCTAAGACAATCAAACGTGCTCCTCATAATTGATATCAATTCTATACAAAAGGGCGGGTACCACTCCCCCTGAATAGAAAATCTTAAATTTTCGATTTTTTCCTTTGTAAACATCACAGGGTCTACCGTTGTGCGAAATTACATCATTCTACGATGTCGGGAAGTGCTCCATAATTTTGATGATCTGTCAGTGAGTCAGTCATAGTCGGTTACGGTTTTTGTGATTTTTGCAGTGTTATATCTCAGGAATCCCTACTGCTAAAGAATTGAAATTTGGTGAGTTGCCTTAACCTGGTGAGCTTAGCAAATTAGCAAATAGTGCTAGTTTGAAGTTTCTGACTTTATTGGTGCTGAAGCTAGAGGGGGGTCGAAAATCGCCTGAGTTTGAAACTGTAAAAAGGGTGTAGTGCCAGAACTTGGCTGGGCTATACCGTGCCCTTTGATCCGATTGAACAAAAAGACCATATAGGGCGTGTCGCCTGATCTCTAAAAGAGCGGCACGCTGCTGTAGCTTTCACTTTTAGAGCAGCCACTCTGAATTTTTAGTAGAAATTATCTTATAGTAGGGCCAATAAGGTTCCTTTGGACAAGAGTTCCGCCCAGACATTTCTCTAGATTGCTTGCTGAGGACAAGAATCTCCTACGAGAATTTCTACGATACCTTCCTTAGGTAATCTCTTCAAAGTTCCATTGGACAAAATTCTTCTAGGAAGTTCCGACCAAAAGTTTCCTTCGAAAGCTTACGAAGGACAGCAGATTAAATTGTTAAAAATTGAAATATTTTATGAAGAACATAGCAATAAAATAAAATATAAAGAATTTGTAAATGAAAGTTTTGGAAAATAAAGAAATTTTTATTGGGGGTGAATTTCCCAAGCCCCAGTTTTGATGGTTCTTTGGTTAAGAACCTTAAGAAACCGCTGAACTACCTCATCCACGAGAAAAAGCATCACAATCTCCTAATTCTGTCTGTAGCCTAATCGCCTGGATGGATTTACTTCAAACTTTGTACCTATTGTTTTTTGAATTTTGAGTAAAATGCCCACACGGGAGCGGGTCAAAATTCTGGATTTCAAAATTCTGTATGACCAAAATTCTGTTTGAAATTCTTTGAAAATGCTGTATGACCAAAATTCTGTATTTCATAATTCTGTATTTAAAAATTCTGTATGTCTATAATTCTGTATATACAAAATGCTGTATGTGCAAAATTCTGTTTTTCAAAATTCTGTTTATGCCCAATTTCAGTATTTTAATGTGATTTTAATGTGATCTCTATTTCTTGGCCTTGTCACCAGTGCGTTTGCTAAATCAGACCCGTTTTTAAAATCACTTAATCATTTTCTGAAACTCGTATTCGTCTACAGACATAAATGTTGGTATTCCAAAAGTCATACATCCATCTTCGCTTCTACTTATGTTGAGAAACGCACAACATCGCTCACGAGTGTTTATATTTTATTCCGAATTCCGAAAACTAATGTCGCATTTGTGATGTTTATTCGTCTTGTGAAATTGTTTTAAAAGAGATCTATACATTTTCGATAAAAATAGAGATCATTTTTTGCATGTTGGTAACTTTTTTACTATTGCTTCTATTTTATTTAATCAACCTGAGGGCAAGACCGCCATTCCATCTTCCAACCATCAGTACTGTTATGTTATTTTGCATCCTTTGAATACTTCCGTTATTTTTTTTTTTTTTGATTTTTCAAAGATAGAACAAAACTCAGTTTGATGTCTTCCCAGTAGGCATGTCATTTTTTTTAAACCAGGCTGCCAGTTTCAAAATTTTCTCATCTTCAAATTTACTACGAAGAGAAGTGTAGTATTGACTGATCTTACGGCAGCAAAAAAAGCCAAGCTATTTATCATAAAAAAACTTTAGTTATTCTGTATTTAAGAAAAAATCGTGCGCACTTTTTTACATTATCAAAACGATTTTTTCTTAAATACAGAATTTTGAAAAACAGAATTTTGAAATACAGAATTTAAATCATACAGAATTTTAAAATACAGAATTTCGTTCATACAGAATTTTGTGTAACCAGAATTTTGAAAAAACAGTATTTTGAAATGCAGAATTTTGAAAACAGAATTTTGACCATACAGAATTTCGACCCCAACCCTGTCACCACGTATAACAATAACTGTCATACGATTTTTATTAGTGATAATAGAAAATATTATTTTCTTCAAAAACGGTTTCTTTGATTATATTCTAAAAAAATCAACACAAGAGTAAAAAGGCAAATATTTAGGTGCCTTGGTCATGTAAAGCGGATAAACATCAATATTCTGAGCCGAAAACTCTTTAAATCTATCCCCTAAGGTAAGAACGGCGCGCGGCGCGGTGCAGTAAATAAGTAAGACCGTGAAACCGGCGGCGCAGGCAAGTGGAAGAGGACCTCAATCAACTTGGCGTGCGAAACTGGAAAGAACTATATAATTAGGGACAGAGCTGGCTGAAGAAAGCTTGTTGGTTGAGGTCCTGGTCCACACAGGACTGTAGTGCCACCGTACGTAAGTATCTAAGTAGAATAGCTGCGGTACCTACTTCTTTTCACTTTTAAAGCTGGTATAACAGGTGACACAAGAACGTAGAAAATATCTACACAAAACGAAAACCTATTTTTTAATGCACTTGAATATTTTATTTATTATTATTTTATTATTTTTCTATACATAATCATGTTAGAAACATTGATTGAATTAAACCACATCATTCATAGAAAGTCTTAAGTTTAATCTATTCCTGCAGGACATCCAACCATATAAGTGAAATCACAAACAAAAGCCTGGTTATTAAACCACTGACCTGATGGGCAGCTAGATTTAACAGCTTGTGAGTTGCGGCATGTGTAATAAACTCTGCAGTGAGTAAGACTCCGGAAGTGTGTTCCATTGGGTTTTTGCAGACAATCCTTTATACTTAAATCAACTTGGCCATCTTTAACTGTTTTTGTAGTGGTTGTTGTTGAAGGAGTTGTTGTTGAATGAGTTGTTATTAAAGGAGTTGTTGTTAAAGGAGTTGTTGTTAAAGGAGTTGTTGTTGAAAGAGTTGTTGAAGGTATTGCTTGGGATGACCTTGATGTTCTTGCTGAAATCATCGTTGCATCACAATCTACCAAATTGGATTGCATGCAACTACTGGTTTTCAAATCAAAGTACCTTTCAGATGAACACTCATATGGCGTTAAGACCCCGTTTTGGAAAATGAAAACCCTAGCACAATTTGCTGGATCTCTGAACAAGGCGTAACCTGTAAGAGCATCACATGGATTGAATGGAGCAAGTGTTGTTGTTGTTGGATCAATATCCCCTTCTGTTGACAGGGTTACATCCCCTACTGTTGAATTTACGTAACAATCCACTAAAGATGATGTACGACAAGCACTGATTTTTAAATCGAAATATTTACCAGCAGCACACTCAAATGTTCCTCGATTACAAATAGTATATTTAGCACAGTTAGATGGATCCCGCATAATTGTGTTTGACTTTTGGCCATCGCAAATAGTTGATGGTGGCTTTGTAACTGGACTTATGGGTATATCAACGCACGCCACTGTACTTGCCTTCGCACAAGCACCGATTGTCAAATCGAAGGACTCACCAGCTGGACACTCATAAGCAATGGGTTTGCCTGCGTTGCAAATTACTACTTTGGCACAATTCGTTGGTTCTCTGTACAATATGTAGCGTGTTTCACCTTGGCAGGGATTAAAACAAGTACTGCATGGAGGTGTTGGATCGGGTGTAGGAGTTGATGGAGATGGTGTTGCTCCACCATTATTACATTGGACTCTTTCCTGAGGCAAGCAACCCATTATTGTGGCATCAAAATAATACCCAGATTTGCATTTGCCGGGTAGTTTCAATCCCCCTCTGCAAATGAAATAGCTTGCACAATCGGTTGGATCTCTGTACGCGTATTGGTCATTTTTGCTTTCGCAATCCGTTGAAGTTGCTGGTGATGGAGTTGCTGGTGATGGAGTTGCTGGTGATGGAGTTGCTGGTGATTGAGTTGCTGGTGATTGAGTTGCTGGTGAAGGAGTTGCTGGTGATGAAATTGTCGAGTCGCATTCTACGTTACTGCTGTAATCACATACTCTTGTTTGCTTGTTGAATAGTAAGCCTGTGCTGCATTTGCGTAATGTGGTAACACCCTTGAAACAAACGTAATACTGTTGACAATCGTTGGCATATGCCCATATATCTCCATGTAGTCGTCCGAAACAGTCTGTTGGTGGTGTTTCTGTTGATGGAGTTGTTGGTGATGGAGTTGCTGGTGATGGAGTTGCTGGTGATGGAGTTGCTGGTGATGGAGTTGCTGGTGATGGAGTTATCGAGTCGCAATCTACGTTACGGCTGTAATCACATGCTCTTGTTTGCTTGTTGAACAGTAAGCCTGTGCTGCATTTGTGTAATGTGATAACACCCTTGAAACAAACGTAATACTGTTGACAATCGTTGGCATATGCCCATATATCTCCATGTGGTCGTCCGAAACAGTCTGATGATGGAGTTGCTGTTGATGGCGTTGTTGGTGATGGAGTTGCTGGTGATGGAGTTGCTGGTGAAGGAATTAATGAGTCGCATTCTACGTTACGGCTGTAATCACATGATGTAATTTCCTTGTTGAAGCGTAAGCCTGCGGCACATTTGTGTAATGTGATCGTACCATTGGTACACATTAAATACTGTTCACAATCATTGGGATATTCCCATATCTCTCCATGTGTCCGCCCGGAGCAGGAGCGAGGTGGAGTTGCTGTCGATGGAGTTGCTGGTGATGGAGTTGCTGGTGACGGAGTTGCTGGTGATGGAGTTGCTGCTGGTTTATTGCTTGAATCACAGTCCACGTTTTGACTGTAGTCACATACCATTTTAACTGAATTGAATTGTAAGCCTGCGGGGCATGTGTGCAATGTGATAACACCCCAAGAGCAAACATAGAACTGTGCACAATTATCTGTCTTTCTCCAAACATCTCCATGTAAATGGCCATCACATGAACCTGTGCCAGGTGTTCCAGGCCTTGGAGTTGGTGTTCCAGGCCCTGAAGTTGGTGTTGCAGGCCCTGGAGTTGGTGTTACAGGCTCTGTAGTTGGTGTTCCAGGCCCAGGAGTTGGTGTTCCAGGCCCTGGTGTTGGTGTTCCAGGCCCTGGTGTTGGTGTTCCAGGCCTTTGCGTTGGTGTTCCAGAATCACAGTCCACGTTTTCGCTGAAGTCACAATTTTTCGTTTGTGGATTGAATTTTAACCCATCGCTACATTGTCGCAATTGAACAACTCCACCAAAACAAATATAATATTGTGAGCAATCATTGGGGTTACTCGATTTTTCACCACAAGTACAAGGAATACTAGGGGGTGTGGTAGATGTTGTTGGAGAAGTTGTTGTAGGTGTAGTTGTTGGAGTTGTTGTTGTTGTACATTGCACATTTTCACTGTAGTCACATTCGTGTGTAATTGTGTTGAACCACAACCCTTCTCTGCATCTATGTTCTGTGATAACATCCCCGGACCTAATATAGAACGTTGCACAATCATTAGGGTCCCTCCATGTTTCGTATTCACAAACACCAGGACTTGGTGGTTTTACAGTTGCCGTTGAAGTTGTTATTGAAGCTGTTGTTGAAGCTGTTGTTGAAGTTGTTGTCGATTCTGGACAATCTGTTTCACATTTCGTGCATGGCGGACACTTTCCGACAACACACTGTCTAGTTTTTTCTTCGAATCTTTCATAATGATCGCAATAAGTCTGATATGCTTTTCCCTGAAGACAAATAAAATATCCATGACAATCTAGAGGATCCTGATATTTCCATCCATATGGTTTGCCAACACAATAATCAGCATCCACCTCTCCATTGGCACTATTGATTTGTAAACCAAAAAGTAGTGCCAATAACAAAATAGTTTTCAATCCTAGAAATTGCAATGAAATTCCAGTTAATATACTACCGAAGTTACGATTTTTGTTCGACATCATTTTGATGTCTCAAACGGTATAGCACTATAATTGATTTTGCACAAGCGTCTTTTCTTTTATAGGCTCACATCACATGCCATGATTTGTTTATTATTACAAGTGTGACAATACCACTTGAGTGCTAAATTTATGATAAAAGCCTATACCAAAGTGTTTTGTTCCGGGATCAAATTAATCAAATAAATTGCACTCTAATTGCAATTTGATGAATTGTCTTTAAGTACCACACTTTGATAATCATATAAGTACATAATTGATTTCTTATTTGATAAAAGCTTTTAGTGATAGGTAGTTTTTTGTCAAAATCTCAAGGGCCAATGTTGGACACATCACGTGTCTTATTAGCTGATGCACTTGTTTTGGAAATAAAATCAGTTACTTGTAACTGCATTTGCATTTTTGATAACAAAAATATTGAGTGACACAATTGACAGTAGTGTTGACATTATCAGAAGTATTACACACACAGACAAACAGACCGACCGACGGCAGAAGTCTTGACGAAAATCAGTTTATCGGACCTCTCCATCATCAAACGGCAGCACGCCTTTCCCTCTTAAAGCCTCTTCACAGTGGATCAATAATGATAAGGGCCACTCAGCTATTCTGAACTCATTCGGTCTTTTAATCATCATCTCTTCCAGAACCACGTGATATTCTTGAAAGATGATGAGTTAAATCATTTTTACACGCGATGCGTACGGACAGTTCAAAAACTGCTGATGGATTTGGTGAAGGCTCAGATACAATAATTTTAAGTCTCTCTCTCTGTCTTCCTGACTATTGTAGCGTGTTCCAGGTGGAACTACAAACTCTTAAACAGCCCTAATCTGTCGATCGTCGCTTGTAGTAAGATGGCCCAGCAGTTCTATATTCACCTTTTTTATAGGTGTAAAGCTGACAAACTCGCCAACAGTGGAACAACAATACCTATTTTACCACAGAGTAGATATATGTAAGCATATCACTATCGCTTCATGTAAACTTATGCTGGAGCAAGATCCTATAAAGAGATCAAACCTTAAGTGGAAGATCATCCGCATTTGGCTGGCGCCCAGAAAGATGTGGCCAGCGCTCTAAGATACTGTCTTATAGGCAAGCACACAATGCGGCTTGGAATACCTGCAAACGATTTGTGCCGCAGCTGTATGGTGGATGAAGAATCGATTCCTCACATCTTCCATGTACATGCCCTGCTTTATCACAAAGACGACGCGACATCTCCAACTGGGGAGACTTCATCTAAAATGATTCAAGTCATCTAAAAAATGTATAGACATCAGTATAGTCTCGCGCGCTTCATAAGAAGCTCCAACTGGTTTTATCGAGTTGGGAGAAATTGTCTTCATTCACGCGTGATATCACAGTGAACTTATGGTCTTTTTGATTCAGATATTTGACGAGCTGCTTGTGATTCGCTTTATTTTTCCTGTTTTCATTTGATTCTGGATTCGGTTTGCGAGCGAATTATCGTTAGTGTAGCCCAAAGGATGGACTAAGACATCAACCAACAAGCCCTTCCAGCCAGCTCTGTCCCTAGCTAGCCGCTGCCAGTCGTACACACCAAGTTGGTTGAGGTCGCTGCTTACACCATTGGCGTTGGATTCAAATACTCGTCAGGCAGGTGCATTTTTGCACATACGCTACACGGAGACAGAAAAATCGAACACATAAATCCAGTTAATCAAACTAACGTATCAGGCAATCAAACTGGTGAAGCCAAGAAAATCAAACGGATAAATCCGACAAATCAAACTGGCTTATCCGGCAATCAAACTAGCGGAGCCAAGAAAATTAAACGAGACATGCGGCAAATCAAACTGACATATGAGGCAAATGAAACGGATAAATGCGGGAAGTCAAAGTGACGCAAGTTAAACTGACGTATAAGGCAAATTAAACGGATACATCCGGCAAATTAAACTGACGTATCAGACAAATCAAATGGATAAATAAGGTATTAAGCAATCATCAAACTGGCAAAGTCAGTCAAATCAAAGGGATAAATCTGGAAAATATATAATTAAAAACACCTTACTTCTGCGGGAACGGTAGTCTTTTAGGCTGGTATCTTCTTGGTTAAACTTGACTAGTTAACTTTTTATTAAACTGAAAATTCTTGTTTGACTTTGTTTAACTTCCTGATTTTGTCGTGATCTTTGTCGCTTGTATGGCCGTGTCTTTTCGTTATCATGCTCTATGGAAAAACTAAGTGTGAGCTATAAGTCAACCAATTATAATGGTCTGTAACATTTGTTGCCCACGAGCGAACCGGCCGGCGCGGCGTAGCGCCACTACATGCTTTTTGTGTAATACTGTTCCGCCACCCAGCAGGCGACCAGCAAGAGGTTGACTGGTGTGTTTGTGGATGGGAATTTAACATCATAGATTCAGATTGTCCCTTCCATTCCTGTCGACACATGCACACAGGAATGGTGGCGAGTTGTTAGTCACTAGGCCCTGGTTCTTCCAGCCTAACAAGATTTAATCATGAACTTTTTTTTTTGTTTTTTATTTTTTGGAGAAATCGAATTCTTATCTTTTACTTATTGGGGGCTATCGTGAGTAAAATTTCCCACTGAATTTAGCCCATCTTTTAAAATTGGAAATGTCAACAATTTTCCACCTTTCCTTGTAGGCTGGAATTTGGTAATTCAAAATGATAACCCAGTTGCCATTTTCGATGCCAATAAATTCCGAGAGAAACTGCGACCATAATTCACGTTCCCAATTTTCGACGATGATGGTTAAAGTTCCGTGGGAAATTTTATTCACGATAGCCCCCATTTACTTAAATCAAAAAATTAAAAACAACAAACCTCACCAATATGTATAGTAACGCTTTCCATCTCTTGTATTGTAATTGAAAAGATGTTCCCTTATCACTTATACATTATGTAACTCATATCAACTACATAATGTTATCTGATAAAAATTGTTTTCAATTACAAAAAACCATTAAATTTGTATAACTGGAAGATGTTTGTTTGCTTTGTGCGCACCTACAACCAATTTCTTAGACTTATTTGACTCTATATATAGAGCCTTTGTATTGTGCGATTCGCTATTCATTCACATAGGAGAGTATAAATAAGCAATTATTATACAGAATGAAACTCTTGTTTGGATTAATTTTGTGCTTTGGCTACGTTAATTGCAAAACATTTCCTGAGTGTAATGGAAAACAAAGCCAAACTTTCGTCGTAGCCAACAACAATTGTCGTTCATTTATTTACTGTAATGGAGAAAATTCTTTCGAAGATGTATGTTCGGTAGGATTGGCGTTCAATCCGGTCGAGTTAATTTGTGATCGCAAAGAAAATGTGTTTTGTGCTGAAGATATTGAAATGGTTAGTTGATGAAAAGGTGTTGTTTCAATTTCGCCTCAAGTTTTTTTTTTTTTATAGAACAACAATGTTTTACCAGAAAAGTCATCATCATCAATTTTCTCAAAGAAACGAGCAGGTAAAAAAAGGAGGTGTCTCGAGCAAAGCCGAGTTATAACAGTTTTTATTAAAAAAAAAATTAAGTACTAATGATGCGGCCCCTCAGGGATAGGGCAGACGTCCTCGGGCCCTTAGAATTTGTTTTCACCCACGCAATGCGTGTTGCTATACACGTAGTTTCAGTAACGAAAAACTGTTATAATTTGGCATGCCTCAAAATACAGCCAAGCAAAAAATAAAGCTTTCATAAGTTTATCGCTGAAAATTAGTTTCACCAATTTTAAGAGAGAGTTAAACAACAAAAAAAAAATCCATGAAAAATTTTATTGTAGATAATTCAAGACCACATCCACCAGCTGCAAAACCTTCAAGAGCAACACCACAAAATTCACCAATGAAATCAACTCCGATGAAAGAAGCAAACTCCAACCGACCAGGTCCAACAAGAAAATCTAGTACTTTCACTGCAAATAATAATTCACCAACAAAATTAACTTCATTGTTATTATCAACAACAAGAAAAAATTCACCAACGAAGTCAATTTCAACATCACGAAGACCTTCATCAACAAAGACCTCCTCTTCACCATCAATACGAACAAAATCACCAATTTACATACCAACACCGCCAGGACCTCAAAATAATCCCATCGACAATCAAGCAACCAAAAAAAAGCCAGTTTTAACAACGTTACCAAAAGAAAAAGGTTTGTCTTTAATAATAAATACGAATAATGATAGCCTAAAATTTAATATCTAATTTTATATTATTTCAAGAACCAACAACATGGTTGCCAACTGAGAGCACTTTGCATGATGATGATGATGACGATGATGATGATGATGATGACGATGATGAAGGTGATTCAACAACAAAATCTCAACCAAAAACTAAATCCCCATCGTCAACAAAAAGAACAACAAAATCTCATTCAAAAACCAAAGCCCCATCGTCAACAACAAGAACAACAACTGAATTATTAACAGACGAAACTGAGTTTTTGACAGATTCAACTACATACGCTAATGAAATTAATGCAGATAGTATCGAACAACAATGTATTAAGCAGTCTGTTGGAAGTTTTGCATATCCAGACGATTGCCATTATTATTATCGTTGTAGCAAAGGAGTTTTAAGAAAGCAGGAATGTCCCAAGGGATTGAGTTGGGATGCAAAGAGCAAAATGTGTACTACAAAAGGGTGTTTTAAATAAAATATTCTATACTGCATTGAGAGTATAAGTACAACAAAAAAAATTAAAAATTTAATTTTTTGAAAAGGGTGGTTTAAGGCGGTTGAATATTAATTTTTCGAATTTTATTATAAATTTTGTTTAAAAACTCAGATTAAGCTTTTTTAACTCGGTGTTTTTTTTTTAATTTTTTTTTCAAAAAAACATCTTCATATACGTGAAGTACGGCTTAAAAATGAATATCTGTACTTTAGGGTAGGTACGAATTAAGGCTCAAATAAAATACGAAGTTATGAAATGTTAAGGATTCCTGGGAGGAGAGAGTATTTATGAAAAACTTACTAACTTACTTTAGTTAGGAGGGCGCTTACAGCACAGGATGGACTACGGCCTCAACCAATAAGCTCTTCCAGCCAGCTCTGTTCTAGCTATCCACTGCCAGGTGGGCACAACAAGTTGGTTGAGGTTGTTCTTCACCTGTGCGCGCCGCCCATTATGTGTTCTTCCTCTGGTGCGTACACCATCGGGGTTGGATTTGAAGACTCGTCGAGCAGATTCGTTGTCGTCCATACGCTCCAAGTGTACCCAGTCATCTCAGCCGCTGTATTTTCAGCTTTTTGACCAGGTCGAAGTTGCTGATGTTCATATATCCCGTAAAATTCGTCGTTAAATCTTCTCGTCCACACTCCTTCAATACACACCGGACCAAAAATCACACGAAGAATCTTCCTTTCAAAGCACCCTTGCAGACTTTCATCATGTTTTTTTCAATGTCCATGCTTCTGCCTCATAGAGCAGGAACGGGATCGTTTAGGCTTTGTATTTATAAAGTCTCCTTGGTTCTCTGAGATTGATTGGTTGGCAAGAGCAATCATTCGTTTGATCTCTGCACAGATGTCATTTTGCGAGGTGATAGTGGATCCCAGTCTGCCAAAGTTTTTGACAATTTCCAAGTTATATATCTCCATCGTGATATTTTGCCCGAGTCGACGATGTTGAGATTCCTTTTTCAATGACAGCTTATACTTCGTCTTGTATCCGCCAATCCCATTTTAGCCGCCTCTGCTTCAATGTCAATGCATATGAGCAGCGCGAGCTCTCCATCGTCACCCTACACAAGTGGACGAGTTTGGTAGGGATGCCGAGATATGACATGGCTCTATATAATTCGTACCCATTCATCTACCATACGCGACCTTGAAATCCATAAAGTGTGGTGGTGTGTATCGATCTGGAACTCCTGTTTTTTTTTTTTTCTAAAATCTTTCAGAAATGTGAACACTTGATCGTGGGTTGACTTGCCTGACCGAAAACCACACGGATAGGGGCCGATTAAAGATCATTGACAAAAGGTTTTAAGCGGTCACATATGATAGCCGACAAGATTTTATACTTAAGCGACGTTAAGAAGACTAATTCCCATGGTATAAAGAATACAAGGTATGCTGAATATACGTCATTGCGAGTGACAGTCGGTTTTGATTGGTAGATTTCGTTTGTGAAAGTAAATATGTGTGCTTTCTTTCCTTTTATTTCTATCTGACAATTGAAAACCAAAGAATACCATGATTGAGAACATTCACTCGCGATGACGTCACGACTCACTCGACCAGAACTGTCAAGCATACCTTGTATTCCTTATACCATGACTAATTCCCTTATATAGTTGGCGCATTTCAGAGCATCTCCTTTTTTATGGATGGGGCCCACGCACACTATACCGAGGTTCCATTAATCGGACATAATTTCATCCGACCAAATTTTGCAGATAAGTTGGTGTATGCTCCTTACCAATTCATCTTCCGCTGATTTGAATAGTTTGGCTGGTAGGCCATTCGCACCAGCAGCCTAGTATAACTTAAGTTTGGTTATCGCACTTCGGTAAGGTGGGGAGGACGGACCTGTTGGCTATCATCGTCGAAATTGAATAGAGTGTTCTGCCTATTAGAGTTATCTTGGCTGTTTTCGACGCTTAACAGTCCAAGGAAGCATTCTTTCCAGATCCTTAGCGCTGACTGTGTATCCAATACCATAATCCCATCACTATCATCTTGATGGGCTTCCGTTCTGGCTTTGTATCCTTGAGTGGATCGTTTCGACCTTTGAATACAATTTTTGAATATCACCCAGCTGCTGCTTAAATCCTCAATAGACTCGTGCTCTTTTTTTTCTGCTGAGAAGTCGGTTCATTCAAAACTACCCTTAACGCATGTACCAGTTGCTGAGATTAAACCAAGGCAAATATATATCGGTTTGGCATACTTCCACACCCCTTCCCCCACGTAAAACAAAAAAAAAGAATGGATTATAGTAAGATTCGGATATGCTGTATAATGTGCAATCTGACGTCGAAACCAATTTTAATATTTCATGAATATGTATATTGTATATAATTACCATTATTTCATGAGAATCAAAAACCCCAATTCGCTCTGGGTATTTTGCGCCCCAGCACGCAAGGGTAGGGAAAAAGCCAAACAAAATAATATAGGCCTATGGCTGCAAACCGATGTCTAGTTCTCGAATCTTAGGCCAATTTATGTGGAATTTTGTTGTTATAACCTGGTCAGGAGGCAATCCTCATATCGTCGATCTACCAGTGTTGCCACCGTGGCAACACATATTTATAGTAAAGTTAGGATATGGAATATTACCAAAGCTCATCCTGTCAGGGCGAAGTGCAAGGTTTGACCTTAAATATGCCCTTAACGCCCTAACTACTTTAAGTTTAAAGTCCAAGCTACGAGTATTACGGTTCAGTGATGTTGTGACTGGAACGATTTTTGCAGAAGCTTTATGAACGAAAAAGAGGAAGAATCAGTTCCTCACCTTCTATGCACAATGCACATGCACTACCCTATCCCAAAGATGCAAGCCCCATCTAGAAGGCTTCTACTTCAATGATCTTATAGTGATCTGACAAACACAGACATAAGTAGTCTCGTGCACTTCAAAAGAAGCTCCAACTGGTTTTAATGAGCTGGGAGAAAATCTCTAGGTTCACTAGTATCATAACGGCCCAACTTATGGTCTAAGTGTGTCGATCTTTGCTGGCAGCCACTTCAACCTAACCTAACCTAGGTGCAGCATTTGGAAGTTCAAACCCGCTGTCACAAAAATGCTACAAGCTTTCGTGAATGTATGCGACACATCTTGAGGTTTTTATGGCTCAACCGTATCTCCAATGAAGAACTTTATGTGACTCTATTGTGGGAATACGTAAGTGGCAGTAGATATTGGTTATACAAACTTTTTTTAATCACCCCATAATCATAAGGGGGCAAGGTACATAAGGCACCTACTGTTGTCCAGACTTTTACAATCAATGCCAACCTATAACTGGTATATAGATTCTAGAATTTCCCTGCTTTGGAGTTTTACGGTGGCACTTACATACATACTTTCACTATTTATGGCCATTAGTTTTTTTTAAATTCATTTTTAACAACCAAATCAAATGATTCATTCTAACAACTTTGTTAACTTAATAGGTTTTTTTTGTTATGAAATTATCTACCTACACAGAAAGTTAATTTGTTTATTTTAGTTTTTTTTTTTTCTTCAGAATAATTTTATGGTGATAAAAAGTTCTCCATCAAAGGTTACGCTTTAAATTGATTATCAACGAAATGTAGCAAAACTATCAGAATTTTCTAGAAGAAGTCAACATTTTAATGGGCTACTAACTGAGCTGATAACAAAAAAAAGCAAAAAAAAAAAAAACAAATACAAAATTCCAGTAACTGGAATACAAATTCAACTTGAAACTTTATCTTTTAGAGTTAAGAAGAAAAAATTAATGTGATGGGAAATTGTTTTATTTTTTTTTTTGTTTGTTATACTGGGCAATGAGTTTTTATTTATTTATTTTATTTTTTTTAATCTAAAAGGTTACGTTTTTTTTTTTGTTTATATAAATAATATACTAACCGTTTTGCTGAATTCGTACAAATTGTTCGATACCGATTAACCAATATCGCTCTCAAATATATAGATTTATTAAATATTTTTGTAATTTCATTGTTTAAGCTGCCATTAACTTAATTTAACTGGATTAACCGATTAAATTTGGTAAATGGTATTAAAGAGAGTAAAAAGAATCCACATTTAGAGAGAAAAAAATACAAGCTAGGTGGTTGGTACCTTCGTTGGGGCTCGTTTTATTATAGTTACTTTTATAATTGCATTTTGTGTATCGTGATATTTTGGTTCAGGATCAGGTATAGGTAATTCACCCATTAAATCCCGTTCTATTTGAATTTAATGAAGGTTAAGTTTTGTTTTTTATTTGTGTTTCATTTTGCGTTTAAGAAAACCATTTTGAAAAATGAGAAAATGAGTGGAGAAAAGTCTATCAGTGCAAAAGCTGATTACGTTTGATCAAAAACTTCACATGGCCTTAATAACCTTGAAAAACTGTATAGGTATATACCTACCTAGATCAGACTATAGAAAATGTATCCATCCGAATCTAAAGGCTGGGCCATCTAGTAGTTTCTTTTTAAATCATAGGTTATTTTGACACTGACAGCTGTTTCCCGCTCTAACTCTTGACAGAAAGTCAGTATCATACCTCAGCGGAACTAAATGAGTCGCAATACACATATGGGGATCGGAAAACTCGCACGTTACTGCATCCGCAGAGAGTGACAGTTTGGTGCGGATTGTGGAGTGGTGGCATCATTGGATTATTTTTCTTCAAAAATGAGGCTGGGAGAAACGTTTCGGTCAACGGTGGGTATTATAGAGCCATGTTAACCGACTGTTTTTTTTTTTTTAATAAAACTGAAGAACTGGATTAATACGACCTCTGTTTCATGCAGGATAGCACGCCATGCCACACAGCCCATCTTTCGATCTTTTGCGCACCAAATTCCCAAATCGTGTTATCAGCCGTCTTAACGATGTCGATTGGCCGCCTTGGAGCTGCGATTTGCCTATACTTTGGACCTTTTTGTGGAGAACCGTTAAGGACCGATGTTATGCCAACAATCCGGATTCAAGCACTTCAAGACAATATTATCCAAGCGATCCGCGACCTACAGCCCGAAACCATCAACAAGTTCTTTGAAAATTGGACTTACAGAATGTGCAAAGCCAGCCCAGGCTGCAATTTGAATGACGGCGTTACTTACTTTTGATGGCGCTCAAAGCCCAGGATGGGCTTCGGCCTCAACTAACAAGCCCCTCCAGCCAGCTCTGTGCCTAGCTAGCCGCTTCCAGTTGCGCACACCGAGTGCTTTGATGTCGTCATTCACTTGATTGCGCCACCTGTTACGGGTTCTGCCTCTGCTGCGTACCCCATCGGGGTTGGATTCGAAGACTCGTCGGGCAGGTGCGTTGCTGTCCATACGCTCCACGTGCCCCAGCCATCTCAGCCGCTGTATTTTCAGCTTTTTGACCAGGTCAACGTCGCTGTATAGCCCGTATAGCTCGTCGTTGAATCTTTCCTCCATACTCCTCCGATACACACCGGACCGAAAATCACACGAAGAATCTTCCTCTCAAAGCACCCTAGCAGATTTTTATCCGAATCTTTCAGTGTCCATGCTTCTGACCCATAAAGCAGGACCGGGATGATTAGGGTTTTGTATAAAGTCTCCTTGGTTCTCTGAGAGAGGGCCTTACTGCTTAAATGCCTTCTTAGACCGAAGAAACAGCGGTTGGCAAGAGTAATTCTTCGCTTGATCTCTGCACTGATGTCATTCTGCGATGTAATAGTGGAGCCCAGGTAGACAAAGTCCTTGACAACTTCGAAGTTATATCTGTCCATCGTGATAGTTTGCCCAAGTCGATGATGTTGAGATTCTTCTCTCGATGACAGCATATACTTCGTCTTGTCCTCATTAACCGCCAATCCCATTCTAGCCGCCTCCGATTCAATGCTCGCAAATGCCCCTGCCACAGCTCGCTTCGTTCTGCCGACAATGTCTATGTCATCCGCATATGCAAGCAATTGAACGGACTTTTGATAGATTGTACAGCTGGTGTTGACATGTGCGTTGCGTACAATGGCTTCAAGAACGATGTTGAATAGGTTGCATGATAACGCGTCGCCTTGCCTCAATCCTTTCTCAACATCGAAGGAATCGGTGGTGTTCTTACCAATTTTGACGGAGCAGCGAGATTTCTCCATCGTCATCCTGCACAAGCGGACGAGTTTGGCAGGGATGCCGAGACTCGACATTGCTCTGTATAATTCGTCCCTTTTCACGCTATCATACGCGACTTTAAAATCGATAAAAAGGTGGTGTGTATCGATCTGGAATTCCCGGGATTTTTCTAAAATCTGTCGGAGTGTGAACATTTGATCGACGGTTGACTTGCCTGGCCTAAAACCGCACTGATAAGGGCCGATCAGATCGTTGACAAAAGGTTTTAAGCGGTCACACAGGATGGCCGACAAGATTTTATAAGCGACGTTTAGGAGACTAATTCCTCTGTAGTTGGTACATTTCAGAACATCTCCCTTTTTATGGATGGGGCACACTATACCGAGGTTCCATTCATCGGGCATACTTTCCTCCGACCAAATTTTGCAGATGAGCTGGTGTATGCTCCTAGCCAATTCATCTCCCGCTGATTTAAATAGTTCGGCTTGTAAGCCATCCGCACCTGCAGCCTTGTACGACTTAAGTTTGGATATCGCCAGCCGAACTTCGGTTAGGTCGGGTGGACGGAACTCTTGGCCATCATCGTCCAAGTTGAATGGAGCGTTCTGCCTATTAGCGGCATCTTGGCTGTCTTCGCCATTAAGCAGTCTAGAGAAGTGTTCTTTCCAGATCCTCAGCACTGACTGTGTGTCTACTACCATATTCCCACTCTCATCTCGGCAGGCTTCCGTTCTAGCCTTGAATCCTTGGGTGGATCGCTTCACCCTCTGATAAAATTTTTTGAACATCTCCCCTACCGCTACAACCCTCAATAGACTCTACCGCCCGCTTCTCGTGCTCTCTCTTTTTCCTCCTGAGAAGTCGGCGTTCCTCTTTTCGTTTCAGCCCGTAGAGCTCCCGGGCCACTCTCTCAGCAGCTCTTGTAGGTGCTTGAGATGATGACATTTCGCCCCGCCGCAAAGTCTGCCAGCCTGTGTCCGTTGCCGGAAGTTTCGTCGTGTAGGCTGTGTCCTCCGACTATCGAACCAAAGATGCCCTCCTTTCCGAATCTTGCGTTGAAGTCACCAAGAATGATCTTCACGTCGTACTTCGGGCACATATCATACGTTGTCTCCAAGAGATCGTAGAATGCTTCTTTGGTTGAGTCTTCTCTCCTTTCAGGGGGGGCGTGAACACAAATCAGCGAAATGTTCTTAAATTTGCCTTTGATGCGGATTGTGACCAGGCGCTCGCTTACACTTCGGAAGCCCAAGACTTCTTGCCTAAGTCTTCCCCTTATCACAAAACCACAACCAAAGAGCCGCTGACCCTGTTCCTTCAAGCACCCGCCGTAGTAGATGTCACACGTTTTCAGTCTCCGTACGCCCTCTCCATCCCATCGCACTTCCTGGATGGCTGTTACGTCAGCCTTCAGCCTGTCCAGGTTCTCCACTAATTGTTCGGCTGCTCGTGTTCTGTATAAGGACGTTCCACGTGCAGATCCGAAATTCATTGTCCTTGTTTCGTTTGCTGGGGTCGTCAACTTTAAAATCATCCATATCCGAGGCTTGTTGTTGTTTCGGAACAAATGACGGCGTTGTGTTTCATAATTAATGGGAATGAATGCTCTTACTAATAAGGCCATCATAATGCAATGAAAAATTAATTTTGTTTATTTTATTGAATTTTTAAAAAGATACTTGCATTTGGCCCACCCTGTATAATTAACAACACATAAATAATTTTGTGTGGCTAACTAAATCTTTGACCAACATTTAAAAAGTAGTTTCGACATAATCAAAATTTATAAAGCAAAATCCCAGGCAAGACATCATAGTTTTTTAAATTTTAAATGTGAAGAAATTCGATTAAAAAGTTTTTCTTCGACTTCGAACATTAATGACTCAATATTTTTCTTATAGGTAGGCTTATGGGGACCAAATGATTCATCAATTTGTTGATAATGAATCCCTACGTAAATATAATATACTTTCGCAAGGCCATTACACAGGTTTCCGTAGAACATCCTTCGGAAAAATAAACTGCAAAAGCGGACAACTTTCACTCTTTTGGAGTATTTACCGGATACACCTATTACACGTACGTTTTTTTAGTCGGTCCTTACCATATCTACTCGGTTTCTGTCAGAATCGCAAGTGATTAATGACATTTTTTTCTTCAGTCTGCCTACTCAAGTTATTTTGAAAAGGAGGGAGATGAGTCCTGTTTTTTACACACAATGTATGCACACGGTTGTTTTATGTTATTCCATTTATCCCTAAGATAAATGAGGGTAGATAGGTAAATATATACATAATGTACCTTCTTTTTTACAACACAAAACAAAATTACAAAAAAAAAAACATAAACAAAATAATTGCAGATTTAAGACTTACTGCATGAATGAGGCTTTTTCTTTTGTACGAGTAGGTACCTAATCTTAAAAATGATAAGTTGGCTATAGCTTCTAATACTACGTTTCCACCAGACACTAAACCGAAACAAATTTTAATCTACTCAAATGAAGATTTCAAATAAAACTCATTCAAATCTTATTGGAAACATTAGTTTGTCAAATCAAACAAACTTTTTTTCGGAGAATAATTGTGGAACCGATCCGATCCGATCGGTTCTACAATTTATAATTCTCCGAAAAAAAAAGTTTATTTGATTTGGCAAACTAACGTTTCCAAGTAGATTTGAATTAGTTTTATTTGAAATCTTCATTTGAGGAGATTAAAATTTGTATTGTAAATCTTCGAGATTTCAAAGAGACTTGTGATAATCTATATTTCAAACAATATTTTTAAGTTTAATTAAGATATTTGGTGTATACATACTTCTTAATCAGGAGCGTAACGATGAGGGGAGAATGGATAGCACCTACCATGTAATGTAGAATCAGAATGAACTTATTAACTATAAAGGTCTAACGGTTCGCGTACACTGAAACCGATAAACCGGCCGATCTCGGATCGGAGCTATTCGGACGAATATCTCGGACGTTCGTCTGCATACACTTCTGCCGTTCTCGATCGATACCTATTTTTAACGATGCCGATTTTAAACGATGCCATTCGGAGTGTGAATGTTCTAACTTTGCTCTCAAGGGATATCCTTGCTTTCGCGTTTGTGTACACATTTTTAATTATTTGTGTTATTTTGTCGTTGATTCCGTTTCTTTAAAAACTCCAAAATTATTGTGTGTTCCACCGTAGCAAAGGCTTTAGTGAAGTCTATGAATGCCATGTGTAAATCAAGCTGATATTCGTTACATTTTTCAATTATTTGGTTAAGCTTTACGAAAGCCAGCTTGTTCTCTAGGTTGTTGTTCATCCAAAACACCACGAATTTTCCTAAATAGGCTCTTTGCAAAAAGCTTGTACATGACCGCAATAAGACTAATAGGCCTATAGTTGTTTATATTTGTGGTATCTTCTTTCTTGTGTAACAGAGTTATTACAGACTCTTTCCATTGGATTGGTATTTCTTCCGTTCCGATTATCCAATTGTAAATATTAGTGATGCTAGTTAGCAATTTATTTTTTCCAATTTTTAACATATCTCCTCTGATTTCATCTTGTCCACAATATTTTCCATTAGGGAGTTCTTTTATTGAAGCTTCAATTTCTGTAGGAAGAAATGGAGGAAAAACTGATTCGTGGTCAGATTGAAGATAAACTAAGACATTATCCGAATGTGATCCCGAAAGCTTAGTTGTATAGAGAGCTTCATAGAACTCCGTTGCTATTTTATTTAGGCCTGATCTTTTCGTTATATTTTGTTTGTTTTTTGTAAGCTTCTAATATATCCATTCCTTTCCATGAGCTAGTTCCCTATGGACATTATTCATAGAATTGTTTTCTTCTACAATTTGTTTAGTTAATTTATTGTTATATTCTAGAACATCTTTTTTGATTGCCTTTTTGCATTTGTTCCTAAGATTTTTAAGATCATTCTTTTCCGCGGATGTTAGGTGAATTTCTTGCCGTACGATTTCTCTTTGTTCTATAAGATTTTTAGTTTCTAAGGAAACTTTATCTGTTTTTTGTTTTGATTGTTTCAGAATAGTATTTTCAGCTGCTTTTACGACACCTTCTTCTAAGAGATCATATATTCTTTGCAAACACGTTTTATCGAGAATATCCCAATTACGTCTGGCTTCTAAGATTTCTAAGTATTTGCGGATAATTATTTCATCAAGTATTTTTTGGAATCTCCCTTTTTGTTGATTTCTTGTGGTATTGTTTGGTCTTGTAATCAATTTTGAGTGTGCCTCTCACCAGCCTGTGATCACGATCAAGGTTGAAGTTATTAAGAACTGAAACATCTTGTTAATTCGATTTTGTATTGGTAATTATGAAGTCTACTTCATTTTTAATGAGACCATTAGGTGATCTCCAAGTCCATTTACGATTTCTGGCTTTCTTAGCTGTTTCCGACAAAAAGTCCATGTTGCCATAGCCAGCTTACAACCCTATCACCTCTTCTATTTCTTTCACCATAACCGTAGTTTCCCATTATAAGCTCTTCATTTTCTTTTTTAAAACCTATTTTGGCATTCAAATCTCCCATTACAATCATACATTCTGACTTAAAGTCATGATATCCTAAGTCGATATACTTATAAAATTTGTCTATAGCATCTGGTGTTGCTGATCCCGCAGGAGCATAGGCTTGGATGATGGTAGGCCTAGAGTTTGATACCTTGATCTGAACAGCTGCGATCCTTTCGTTTTAGAATCTTATTTTCTCAGTGTATTTTTTCCAATGTTCCTTTATTAAAAATCCGACTCCATGTCCTTTTGTTTCTCCTTTATATCCAAAGAGATTTCCATTATGTTTTTCAATAAGTTTTTCTCCGAATATCTTGGTTTCTGACAGGCCTTGAATATCCCATTTGATTTTTTGAAGTGCGTTTTGTAATTCTATTTGTCGTTCTTCATCTTTAAGGGAACGGACATTGAAGGTGCAGATGTGAATATTTTTTGCTTCACTGACAGTATAACCGTCAATATTAGGAGTTTTTCTTTTTTAACTCAGAAAAGAGTTCTGACAGAGTCCGAGCATATCGAGCATGCTCTGAACGTCCTCTGAACAAGGCGTGTTCTGGTTCTGAGCGCTCAGAATTATTTTTGAAACACATCTGAACACTAAGATGTCTCTTTTTTTTACAATTTCACCTATCAATGCTTGTGTTCAGCATTCAACTCAGTCTGCTCAGTTATTTTATTCTGAGCTCATAGAGCGCGCTCTGAACACGTTCAGAACAAAAAAAGAAACACAAATTTGAAGCTCTGAACGTTCAGAGGTAAAAAAGAAACACAATTTTTTGTTTGACAGTTCAGGCTCTGATCTGAACTAAAAAGGAAAAACGCCTATTAGTGATTGAGTTCGGGGGGTTTTGATCTACAATCGTCATGGTGATCAACCGGGTTTAGGAGGATTGTTTTATATTATTATTTTATGTTTTGTTTGTGTTTTGGTTGTATTAGTTTTTTTATTTGTTTCTTTGTTCGACTTGGTTGCTATTTTGTAGTGTTGGGGCGACCTTGGCTAGCTTTAGTGTTAGTTAGTTAGTGTTTGGAGATTCAATAGTTTTGTTTAGTAAGTCTGTCTTTGAGTTTTGTTGCATCAAAAATCTTTTTATTGGATTATTGCCGCTTGTTTTGGGATTAATGTTAGTAGCTGTGCCAATAAATGTTGTTTTTGTGTTCTTTTTGTCTTCAGCCTTTTCTGTTGGTGTATGTGGGTTTGACCCCAGTCAAAAAGATATTTCCATAAAAAAAATTCCGATTACCGATTAAAAAAGTAACACTTTTTCCTACGACCAAATATTAAGAAAGTACGTACAGCTTTTAAAAAAAAAAAACGTAAAATGACGAAAATATTGTTTTTTTTTTTAGCATAACTGTTAAACCGTCAATGCTATCAAAATAAATTCTAGGTACACTTTGTGACGCATAAAATGTTCTATAAAAAAGATAAGCACACAATTTTTTCCTACGACAGTTATACTAAAAAAAAAAAAACAATATTTTCGTCATTTTTTTTTTTTATTGGTATACTTTCTTAGTCGTAGGCAAAAAGTGTATAAATCATTTTTGTAGAGAATTTCGTGATCTACAAACTGTACCTAGACTACTTCACGATGGCATTTACAATTCAGAAGTTATTATTTTTTCGACACTTGATCAATCGTAAAAAGTTGCACTCACGTCGGATCGATGGGGACTTTCTACCATTGCTTCGTTATGGTTAGTGAAAGCCCAAATTTTATTTTTGTTTATGTTTTCAGATTTTGATGTCTATTTTGACTGTTGTATAAGTGTATCGGCTTTCCAATGGCAGTTACTTCACCCAACCTAAGCCTCTTAACTGAAATCCTTTTAACTGAACAACCTGCATCTATAAAGAGTACTTTAAAAAATGTATTGGGCGAAATAGAATCTTTTTAACTTTAGCTAACTCGATTAAATGTAACACCCGAATATCAGAAAAACAAAGTACAGGTACATAATTATATGGTTTTTGTAGTTTTTTTAATTTTTCATAGAAAAACTTGAAATAACATGAAAAATAAAAACACAACCACTAACTTGCTCTTGTAGCTAACAGAGAGATTGTAATTAGACATTGATGGTGTGGATGTAGATTAATGGTTCGATAATATTTGTACATGACCTTAAGGGCAAGTATTGGTTTCGTGTCAAAATAAATTCGAGAATTCAATCAAAACTAAAACTACATTGATGGAAAAAAACAAAAAAATGATTTTCGTCAAAACGTCCGTCACTTCTCGTTGGTCTGTTTGTCTCTGCGTCAGTCCGTTCTGATGTACATCGATCTAGAGCCTAAGCTGTTGGACGGAATTGCTTTAAATTTAGTGTGAAACGTTTTTATGTGATTACCTAGAGGACAAATTCGAATATTTTTTTCTCGGAAACGGCTCCAACGATTTTGATTAAACTTTGTACATGTCATCCTTAGACCAGTTCTAATAATGCTTTATACCACGTTTTTACCAAAAAAATCGAATAATGGAAATAAAAATATGTTTTTTTTATTGCCTTTTTTATACTAATTTAGGTTTATTCCCACAGCAAATTTAGGGGTGTAAAAGTGAACAAAAAAATAGTATATGAGTCGAAAGGTGTGGTAATGCTTATGAAAGAAATGCAAGTCTTGCAGTCTTTGGAGGCGGCTTAAGATGCGTTATAGCAATTTGAAAACCTTAAAAAATCAACTTTGAGGATGATTGTATGAACCAAAAAAAATGTTTATCTATCCCAAGGTATTGAGCCCCTGATGACAGATCCGTATGTCCAAGACCGATTGGAGGTGGCATTTACCCTGCCAGACGGTTTGAAAAACCGTTAAAATAAATTTTGAGGATGATTGTATGAACCAACAAATTGTTTACCCACTCCTAGGTATTGAACCCCTGATTACAGATCCGTATGTCCAAGACCGTTTGGAGACGGCATTTACCCTGCCAGACCGTTTGAAAAACCCTAAAAATCAACTTTGAGGATGATTATATGAACCAGAAAATTGTTTACCCATTCCTAAGTATTGAGCCCCTGATTACAGATCCGTATGTCCAAGACCGTTTGGAGGCGGCATTTGCCCTCCCAGACCGTTTATAAGAGTAGAACCCGAAAAATTTAAAAGAAATAGGTAAAAAAATTATTAAAAAACAATGGTAAGAATTAAAACGCCCTTTTATTTTTGTATGTAAAGTCAGAAGTGCCTTCTATCATTTTCTTTTTAAATAAAGTTCTTGTAATGAACAGTTTTTGAAATATTAATTTTCAAACTCAAAATTTTGATAACAAAAATAAAAATAAATGTTCAAAATACTTTTTTTCAAAATTTCACGTAATTAGGTACTATTTTTACTTTCAAAATTCAATGCTCTTATCAAATCATAGTCAAATACTGAAAACCGGATGGTTCTAGGACTTTTACTTTTCAAGATATTAAAAAAACTTTCTCATAAAACTAAGAAGAATGCAGATAAATGATCATTTTAACAACCTTCATTATCATCAACTTCTTTTTTTCTTGTTTTTACTAAGAAGTTGGTTTCTTTATTTTGTAATATCATACAATACAAATAATACAAAAATAAAAGGGCGTTTTAGTTCTTACCGTTGATTTTTAATAATTTTTGTACCAGTTTCTTTTAAATTTTTCGGGTTCTATAAACGGTCTGGCAGGGTCAATGCCGCCTCCAATCGGTCTTGGACATACGGATCTGTTATCAGGGACTCAATACCTAGGGATGGATAAACATTTTTTTTGGTTCATACAATCATCCTCAAAGTTGATTTTTTAAGGTTTTCAAATTGCCGCCTCCAAGGACTGCAAGACTTGCATTTCTTTCATAAGCATTACCACACTTTTCGACTCATATACTTTTTTTGTTGGTTCACTTTCACACCCCTAAATTTGCTGTGGGCTCTTAGACTATCATTGTCTTAGTTGATTTTATCATTATTTTGCAATTCGATACTTCTAAGTTGATCAACAAATTTTGCATTTAAAATCTTACTTGCTCGTTCCTGAACCCATGGAGGTTTTTAAAATCGAGAAAAGCTTAAAAGTCAAACGATTTTTGGGGGGTTTTCAGCCATTTATCGAGTAAAACAGTCATATTTTTAAATTTTAAGGGGCAGTTACTCATGCTGTTTTGTTATTAGCATCCCTAGAGAGTCAAAAGAAATCTTTTAAAGTCTGTGAAACCACTTTTGAAACGCGAAATTCTTGATCATTTGTTGACTTTGAAAAAAACGCAGGGTCAGGAAGTACCATTTTAAAAAATTTCCGGCACGTAGAAATACTTGTGTGGGTATCCTCTACAAGATCCACGATACCCATTTTCAATATCTGACAAAAAAAAATTATTAGACACCCCTAATGTGCCAATTGAACATATTAATAAAATCAAAGAAAAAAATATTTTCTTTTTAACTTTTTTTCCAATTTTGTCTGTATGAAAAGGAAAAAATTCGAAATTTCTATTTTAACATATTTTTATTAGTTTTTCGTTAACGATATAAAAATATTGGCAAACCATTACTTCATCTACCTATATCTTCAATGTCTAGCTACATTCTAGTTGTTAGCTACGAGAGCAAGTTCGTGCGATCCATTCGTGCATATATTTTTTGTAGTAACTATACCTTTGTACGTAAGTTTTGCAACCCATAAAAACAAACTCACTCAAAATCATTTTAAAGTTTTGTGTCCTAGCTAATATTATTACATAAATTCAAAGAACTTAACTCAAAAGCAAATCGAGCTATTAAAAGCGCTTGAAGAAGAACAAAAAGGATATTTGTTTCTAGTTCTTTGTAATCTATGTAAAGATCCAAATTTCATTTTACTTGATAAACAGAATTGAGTAGTGGGGGCAGATTGCTTTATTACATATTTTTAACTCCACCCAGTCGAGCTATATACACATTGTATGTACATATTGATTAGATGATGAACCATTTGTTCCTGCATAGATACAATAAAATGATATAATTAGTTGTATAGGAACTGATACTAAGCAAATGGATTTGATTTAAAGGATTTTCGCAACTAAATTGAATTTCTTCAGAAATCTTTTTTGCAACAAATATCTAGTACCTGTATAATTCCAATTAATAATAAGTACCAATTTTTTGGATTTGATTTACCAAAGTAATTTAGAAAACTGGATGAATATTGAGCTTCAATGAACAAAAAGCAATCAATGGCAAAATCTAATCAAAATATTCTCCAATATTCAAAATATTCTCTTAAAATTGTCAAATTACTATGAAATCAAATTTGGTAATTGGCTGGTAGACGGCCATAGGCCAAACCATTTAGACTTTAGTACCTATTATAATCACAGTGAATAATCTTTTATATTTTGAAATGAAGCCAATTAACTAAACTAACTAACTATGAAATAAAACATGAATGATAGAAAGATATAGAAATTAGAAAATATGTGTGGCGAGGTTGCCGGAAATAATTTATTTAGCGTCCAGGAGCAACTTCTTTTTTACTTAACTTCAGATAGCGAAAATTCCTCAGAATAACTCCGCAGTATTTTATTGCGGTAAACTTCATGAAATTTAACATCCCTTCCATTTCCACAGATGTTAATAAGTATCCAAACCAGCGTTAACAAAACCCATGACCTCTTTGTAACAGACCTTCTATACAATCCATCGCCTTTATGGCTCTATCTGATCTGTCATGTTGCACAAAACTAAACCCAAAGCGAGTTATAAATTACCACTCTCCAATCGTTATGTATTATTTGTTGAACTTGCAATCCTTTTTTTTACTGGCCTTCATTACTATTCGCGTTTGAGCCCTGAAACGGCCACATCCCTTTATATAAATCCTCAGCTGAAACGAAACAATATTCAGAGTGTGTTGTGTAAGTTCAAAATTTACAACTTAATCCATTTTGATAAATGGCAAATGGAATTAATTGCATAACCTCTTGTCTGGCTATTCTAAATATGCAGACCAATAACCAAACTACCAACACAAAGTTTGCCACCCGCATTTCTCTGTGGGGGATTTGGCTTTGGTGGTGGACACTGGAGACATGTTGGCTACTCAAGGGAGAACCATTATTCAATTCACATTTCAGGATTAAATAATTTTGGTGATGAAAACTACACGGAATAATAATGTATCCTTAATGTACCTTCTATAATCTATCTTCTAGGATCTATCTTCAATAATTTGGTATTGGTGTTTTAATATTTAGATTTTTGGTTCTCAGTCGGTTGATTTTTTAGAAAGTTTCTTTATAGTACCAAGAAATTGAAACTTAAGTAACTTTTAAGACATCCGATTCTGTTGTCAAAGTTAGACATAATTCTTAGAAAACCACAAAAATGTTAAAGTATTTATAACTTTTTAGGATTGGAATGCTTTCTAAACTTACGCACAAATTAAAAAAAGAAGGCTGATGTATGCGACCCACGCTATATCTACTTCCTTATGGTGTACTTGAAAAACATATATATTTTTTTTTATATTCCACTCGCTCAAAAAGGGTATTGGCTACCCTTAAAATGTTTTTAGCGCAGCACGAGCGATTAGGTAAGTAGGAGAGGATTTAGAAGGAGATACCGATGCACATTGGTTTTGAACGTTTGCACATCGAAATGGGAGGGGAAGTCGAGTCAGGTAAGGCATTCCACATTCGTGTGGTGCGACTGGAGAAAGAATCTCTGTACATTACAGTACGTCCGAAGTTGGGCTCGAGGGTTGAGCATTCCTAGAATCGCGAGTATTACGGTTGAATTTTTTAAGGGGAGGAATGCAACTGGCTATTTCACTAGAACACTGATTATAATAATAGCGATAAAATAGAGAAAGACACGAAACATTACGGCGGTGTTCGAGAGGTGTAATTGTTTCTGTTATAGATCTTTCGCCTTTCATTTTTAAAGCTCTCTTTTGAATTCTGTCTGTAGCTTTCAAAGAGAATAAAAAAAGACTACTTTATTAATATACTAATTAAATTTAATTTCAAAATAAGGTTTAATATTAATTATTTATAATGGTATTTAATTTCCGCTATTTGAGCACTGTGGTCCGTTCGCTTTGATTTATGCCAAGAGAATGATGATTCGCTTTGTTTCTTGTTCTCAAGTTTTCCGCTTGTACAAGAATAACAGAAGTAACATTCGATGTCATTTTTTATTCTCGTTCCGTTGCACGCAAGTATATAAAGCAAAGAATGTAGCACATAACAGATGTGGCTGCCGATGAGTTGGCGAGTGTTGCCGCTGCGGTGGGAAGTCACCACACTACTCCCCCTCCAGTCTAAGGGCAGTGTGAACTCGTAGTTTCACTACCCGTCCGGCCCGGGTCCTATATTCAGAAGGTGTTGCTGGTGATAAAACGATGCCTTCAGCTTCCGTTGGCTCTTCAGGAACAACAAACGCTGCCTTTAGACGGTCTATAGAAACCTTTTCGATTTTGCCTTTAATGAGAATTTTAAAATATTTATCGTTACGTTGTTTAACAAGAAAAGGTCCCTTATATGGTGCTTGCAGGGGCTTCTTTACACCGTCGACTCTAACAAAAACATACTTACAGCTTGACAGCGCTGGTTGAATAAAAAATGTTTGCCTAGAGTTATGATGTATAGTGTTCTGTGGTCGAATTTTGTCAATGGTTTTTGATAAGTTGCGGACAAAATCGGGATCATTTACGTTTTCCTTCCTTGGGGCAAAAAATTCACCTGGAACTTTTAAAGTCTTACCATAAACTATTTCAGCGGGGGATGCGTTCAGGTCCTCTTTGCAGGTTACACGCAACCCAAGTAGAATAAGAGGAAGTTCTTCCGACCAACTAGCAGGCATTTTTGTTTTGAGCGCAGCTTTTAAAGAACGATGCCATCGCTCGACCATGCCGTTCGCTTGCGGATGGTAAGATTTTGTTTTCAAATGCTTCACTCCTAGAACGTTGTTGAGCTGCCTGAACAGGGCCGACTCAAACTGTCTGTCACGGTCCGTTGTGATTCGTGCTGGAACACCGTATCGCAAGATCCATCCAACAATAAGCTCTTTTGCAATAGTCTCTGCCGTGATGTTCGTAATGGGTATAGCTTCTGGCCATCTGGTCTGTCGGTCGATTATTGTTAATAAGTAACAGAATCCGTGCGATGAAGGTAACGGGCCAACTATATCCATATGGATATGTTCAAACCGCTCAACTGGCTCCTCGAATGACTGATGTGGTGCTCTTGTATGTCGCTGGATTTTAGAACGCTGACACGCAATACAGTGCTTCACAAAACTGGCTGATTCCTTTCGCATACTGAGCCATACAAATTTTTGTTGCAGCAATTTTGTCGTTGCTCGTACTCCACTATGCGACAATCCATGAATCTTTTCTAAAACAGTTTTTCGAAATTTTTTAGTAACGTAAGGACGAACGTACGTACCTGATACATCGCATATGAGATCACCAGTTGTGTTCAAATTCTTGACAATTTTAAGAACCAGAGACGATTTGTTGTCGCTCAACAGACTTTGCAGCTCAGGATCCGCCTTCTGATCATCAGCCAACTGATCGAAATCGATACCCGGTTTTCTGGTTACTTCAGCAATCCGAGATAGAAGATCGGGAATGATGTTCTCTTTCCCCGCAACATAGCGGATTTCAGTTGAAAACTGGCTAATAAACTCTAGTTGTCTTCCTTGTCTAGGTGATGCCTTGTCGGTCTTCTGCTGAAATGCAAAAATAAGCGGTTTATGATCAGTATATATCGCGAATTCACGTCCTTCCAAATAGTGTCGGAAGTGTTTAATTCCTTCGAAAATAGCCAGCAGCTCTCGATCATATGTTGAGTGTTTCCTTTGTGAATCGGATAGCTTTTTGGAGAAAAAGGCAAGTGGCCTGGTTTCACCATTTATCGTTTGATTCAAAACAGCTCCGATGGAAAAATCAGAGGCATCGACTGCCATTGAGAATACACCATTTTTTGCAGGATGAACAAGCATAGTCGCATTGCAGAGCGCTGTTTTGTATTTCTGGAAAGCATTTTCAGCATCGGGAGTCCACTTCAACAGTCTCTTATCATTTTTGACATTTCCCTCAATCAAACACTGCAGACGAGTTTGTATATTGACGGCGTTTGGTATAAACCGTCGATAAAAATTTATCATCGCCAAAAATCGACGTAGGTCCTTGGCTAATGTTGGCTTCTCATAATTAGCTATGGCTTCCACTTTGCTTGGTAACGGTTTTATACCCTCTGCAACAACCAGGTGTCCCAAGAACTGTACCTCAGTTTTTCCAAAAACACATTTCGCTAGGTTAACCGTGAGGCTGTAGTCATTTAGCCTTTTAAAGACAGTACGGAGATGTTGCTCATGCTGTTGCATATTCTCAGATGCCACAAGGATGTCGTCGATGAAAGCTACTGCGAAATCTAGTCCTCGGAGTATTTCATCGATGAGGCGCTGAAATGTCTGTGATGCGTTCCTTAACCCAGGTGTCATGAACATAAATTCATAAAGGCCAAACGGGGTGACTATCGCCGTCTTGTGAATGTCGCTCGGATCTACAGGCACCTGGTTATAAGCTCTTTTAAGGTCGATTGTACTAAAAATCTTACGGCCGTGAATGATGTGGCCAAAATCCTGTACGTTGAGCATTGGATATTTGTCTGCAACTGTTATTGCATTCAAACGCCTGTAATCACCGCATGCTCGCCAGGCTCCTGAAGGTTTAGGTACCATATGAAGCGGTGTTGCCCAGCTGCTTTTCGAAGGTCTGCAAATACCTAGCTCCATCAGTTCCTGGAACTCGGTTTTTGCGGCAGCTAGCTTGTCTGGTGGTAGTCGACGGGGCTTTGCAGTGACTGGTTGGCCTTTGGTTTCAATACAGTGTGTAACCTTGGTGGATAGATGCTGGCGCTTCGTAGGCTGGTCTTCAAAAAGTGTTTTGAATTCCTTCAAAAGAAAAGCAAAATTATTAGAATTGTCTATCAAGGTTACCTGCGGTGTATTAGAAACCTCGACCCCTCCAGATTTTGAAACATTTGTCGTGTTATCGATGAGTTGTCGACTGCGGAGATTTACGGAAAGATTATAAAAATTCAAAAAATCTGCGCCGATGATGGGAGTTTGCACGTTTGCGACAATGAAGTACCAAGAAAAACTGCGTCTTAGACCCAAAGAGATAACCAATCGCTGCTGGCCATAAGATTTGATCTCTGTACCGTTCGCTGCATAGATCTTGGTTTTACTTGCTGTTGGAGTAATACTGTTGCGTTTAGTTGGTGGAATAATCGATACATCGGCGCCTGTGTCGATTAAAAAGTTTCGAGCAGTAAGACTGTCGTAGACGAAAAGACGATATGAAGGGTTGCCAAACTCATTCGTCTCAACATGAGTTCGGCTCTCTAGTTTCCCGCCACGTTGTAAGCACATGGTTGGCGACATTTTGTCGCTTTTTCTCCGAACCTGTGGTGAAACCAACAAAAAACTTTATTTCTGTCTCGTGTAGAACTATCTCGCCTTCGTCGAGAAGATGCAGGTGTTTGATCTCGGCGTGACCTTCTCTCAATCTGCTCGAAGCGCTGGCACAAATTAGTCATTCGATCTGCAAGCTTCTCTAGCTGAGATTCACTTCGGGGAGCTCGAACTGTTTCTGCAGCCACGTTCGGTGAAACATGCGTTGTCTCGAGAATTCCATCAGCCATTTTAGCAAGCTTTTCGAGCGATTCTTCGCTCCATGGTAAAAGAATTTGCTGCAAGGTAACTGGCAAGCATCCCAGCCAGATAGTAGAAAGAAATTTGTCTTCGACGGAATCGTTGGCAAGATTACGCATTTCTTCAAGTAACCTAGATGGCTTTCGGTCGCCCAATTCCATTTGAGACAAAAGTTTCTTTAGTTTCGCATGTTCGCTTGGCATAAATTCTTTTATTAAGCGTTGCTTTAGAGCTTCATACTTGCAAGAAATGGGAGGATTACGCAAAAATGTGCGAATTTTCTCCGCCACTGTCTGATTTAGTTGCGAGATTACCGTATGGTACATCGTGTTGTCTGAGGTAATCCGATTGACCACAAACTGCGACTCGAGTAAAAAGAACCAAAGCTCTGGGTCTGAGGTGAAGAATTCTTGTGTCTTTATGCGATACGAGTTGAAGACATGAGCATCACCTCCAACCACCTCGTCGCCTTCGTTAGGCGTACCTTGATTATTGTCATGCTGACTTCCATGTGGGGCTTTTTCGTCAGGCATCGTCGGGGTCACCAATTGTAGCTTTCAAAGAGAATAAAAAAGACTACTTTATTAATATACTAATTAAATTTAATTTCAAAATAAGGTTTAATATTAATTATTTATAATGGTATTTAATTTCCGCTATTTGAGCACTGTGGTCCGTTCGCTTTGATTTATGCCAAGAGAATGATGATTCGCTTTGTTTCTTGTTCTCAAGTTTTCCGCTTGTACAAGAATAACAGAAGTAACATTCGATGTCATTTTTTATTCTCGTTCCGTTGCACGCAAGTATATAAAGCAAAGAATGTAGCACATAACAGATGTGGCTGCCGATGAGTTGGCGAGTGTTGCCGCTGCGGTGGGAAGTCACCACATGTCCAACAAACTCAAGTGAGTTTTTGGAGCTCCTGCCCAAACATGAGAAATGTACTCAAGTTTTGGACGAATAAAGGCTTTGTAGATCACAGCCAGATCAGAAGGGGAAAGAAACTTCTTGCATCTACGGAGAAAACCTAAACACTAAGCAGCGTTTTTGGCGACATCAAATATGTGTACTTGTATTGAACGGTCCGAAAGGTAATTTCTAATCCAACGAATAAGAGGTTCATCGAAACCAAATGCGCGCATTTTCTATAAGAGAGCTTGGTGCCAAACTCTATCAAATGCTTTTGAAATATCAAGTGCAATAATCTTACTTTCTCCGAAACGATGTAAAGATTTATTCCACTGTTCGGTGAGATATACCATCAGATCACCAGTGGACCTATTGCTACGAAAGCCGTACTGCCGGTCATTAAGAAGCTTTCGTTCCTCGATATATTTCTTGAGCTGGAAATTAATCAGCGTTTCCATGACCTTGGAAAGAAGGGACGTAAGTGCAATTGGTCGATAGTTAGAGGATGAAGAAGATACGCCTTATTTAGGGACAGGCTGGACAAATGCTGTTTTCCATCCACTCGGAAAAAGACCAGTAGAGTAGGACAGATGGAAAAGCTTACGCAGTGGTTTTGCCAGCGTTGAAGAACACCTCTTCAGAACAATGGGAGGGATACTATCCGGGCTAGCGGATTTGTGTACATCGAGATCCTTTAGAACTCTAGCAACTGCACGAGTGCGAAAGAAGATTTGTCCCATAAAATCATTTACGCTCTCAAGTACAGGAGGAGTCATAACACTTTCTGGCAGCGTCGAATTAACAGCAAACTGTGCTGCAAGCAAATTGGCTTTATCTTGCGAGCTGACAAAAGGAGTATCATTGAAGACGAGCGTTGGAACCGAGGTGGTATTTCGTATGTTTTTTACAAATGTCTAAAACAATTTTACTATCTTTGGGACATTGTAGTATTTTTTGCCGTAATTTTTGATCATGTAAAAATTTGGTTCTTCGAATATGAACGTTACAGGTCTTTCTAGCTTGTTGAAACTTTTTTCGGTTTTCCTCAGTAGGGTTGGCTTTATAACATCGGAAGCTTACTTCTCTAACCCTAATAACCTCCTTACAGCTCGAATCAAACCATGAGTTTTCTTTGGGTTTGATAGATTTCACCCTATTCGCAGATATGACACAATGGTCTGATGAGCCTAGAGGAGATAATACACTAATAGTGTATTTATTAGGGTCAGAGGTAAGGAACAAGTCTAGAGTGTTGGCGATTTGACCCTCAACGTCAGGAATCCGAGTAGGCTCGTCAACAAGCTGATTCAGGTGGTTTAACTCAGCAAAAATCTCGACATACCTTCCTTCGGGTGTTGTCTGACCAGAATAGCGTAGCCACGAAGAATTGTGTACATTGAAATCGCCCGTAACAACGATTTCACTGTGCGGATAATGGGAAAGAATTCTCAGGATTGAATCGGACAGCGCATCGAATTCGTTAGAAGTCGAATTACTATCCAAACTTGGGCTACGATAAATGAAACATGTATGTATAAAGTGCTTATTGACGGTGAATTTTAACCGCATGAAGTTAAAGTTTGTATTTAAACAAGAGCCATATTGTGGTTAAAGCTGATAAGCCACATCATTACGTACATATATTGCGAGACCATGGTGTAGGAAAAATAAAGGCACTAAGCTATAACCAGGTAGGCTAAATTCGGAGTAATCAGAATTTTCACCTACCTAGGTTTCACTTAGTGCCAAGACTGCTGGCCTGTTTTACGCACATATTTGCCTTAAACAATCGATAAATTAAGCAAACAAAAATTAAATGAAAGCATAATGATTAGCAACACTTACTAAAATTTAATATGATTTTCTTAAAATTCTTATAGGTTTTATACATAAAAGTCATTTTTGGCAACATTTTGTTTTAAATCTTTTTAAAGGGTGGATCTAAAAAAAAATGTCCATTGGTTCTGTTTTTAATAAATTACCAGTTGTTGACTACGTTATTATAAGTAGTAAAAAAAATATGCACGAATGGATCTCACGAACTTGCCCTCGTAGCAAATAACTAGAATGTAGCTACAAATTTAAAGTGCAGATATGGTGATGGTTTACAAATGTTATTATATTATTAACGAAAAAGTAACAAAAACTTGTTACAATAGCAATTTTGAATTTTTTTTTTGATATAATACAAAGAAATTTGGAAACAAAAAAAGTTAAAAACTTTGTTTTTACTTTTATTTATTTTATATAAATATATATATGCATTTATTTATGTAAATTTTAAATCCAATATTTACTGACGAATTCAAAAGTTCAAAATTGCAATATATTGATAAAATCAATCAAGTCAACGATAAGATATAAAGGAATATATACCTAAAGTTTAAAAAGGGTATTTTTTTTTTAAAAAACCTCATAACTTTATTTCCATTATTCGATTTTTTAGTAAAAACGTGGTATGCAGTATTATTAGAACGGGTCTCAAGATAACATGTACAAAGTTTAATTAGAACCGTTAGAGCCGTTTTTGAGAAAACTTGATAAAACCGAAATCATTGTACGACAGCTACCCGTTTTAGATGAGCAAGTCTGGCAGGTTTTTTTTACAGGCTTTTGCGGGTAGGGTGTTGAAAATACAGATTTTCTAAATTTCTTACCAGGGGTATTATCACTTCAATATTTTTTTTTTTAATACCTACATCAGACGCTCTAACATTTTCCAAAGCACCTTAATCTTGGTGATCCGGTTAATAGAACTCAAGATATAAGATTTTTAAGGGCAACCTAAATCTTTGTTGGAGATTTATAAAGTGCAAAATCATCAAAACAAAGTCTCCAAAAAAGAATGTTAAGGTTTTCTTAAAAATCTTATATCTTGAGTTCTATTGGTCGGATCACCAAGATTACATTGTTAGGACATAGGGAAAATCACATAGCATCATGATTTATTTTTAAAAAAATGTATTGAAATGCTAATACACCTAATAAGAAATTTAGAAAATCTCTGTTTTAAAATGTATCTACATATGTACATACATTTTGTATTCAAGCTAAACTTTAGAATTCCAACAAAATAAATAAAATGCCTTCATTATGTACAATACACAGCTAGGTATATATTTGATTTAAAATAAATTGGTTAATGGCCAGCAAATCTGCTTAGTTAATTTCTGATAATTATATTCTATACATAAATATTCGAAACATCAAATTAAACAACAAAATACTTACCTCCATAAGTATTGATTGATTATACCTACTCGCTCATAATCGATCTCAATATTGAGATTTATAATTTCTTAAAATATGTTTGTGAAACTGTTTTGGAAAATTAATTGCACCAGTATACAACTACTGACAAAATTAAATTGCTCCATTAGCTTGTTATATCTATGTGAAACTAATTACATTATACATCTCAATAAATAAAAGCACAACCTATTGGCGATTTATTGTATCAAATTAAGTCATAGACAATTGTTTCAGTAGGCATCAATTTATTATTGCTTTGAAAATAATTACAAATTTCAAAATTTATTATTTGACTAATAATAGTTATCCTGCAACTTTAGTGAACTGGTAGAAACAAAACAAAATTTGGATCGCACGAACTTGTTCTTGTAAGCTTACGACTTTGATGTATGTTTTAATAGGTTTAATAGTGTATTTAATGATGTCTGTAACGAGAAAAGTCAACAATTTCAAAAGAAATAGTGGTTTATTTTCTTTGAATTTTAGTTGTTTGCAATATGTATGTTCAATATTGTTTGAAATAATTTTAGAAGCACCGAATTGTCTACTAAAAAACAAAATTGTGAAGCCAATAAAAATATACACCGAATGAATAACTTAAAATTTAAACAAACCAACTTTTCGGTGAAAACTCGATAGGTATGTGGCACCATTTCAATCGGTGCAAATCGGTGGCAAAAAAAATGCCAGGGTGACAAAAAAGGTGTCGGGGTGGCAAAAAAATACCAGGGTGGCAAAAATAAATGAACGGGGTGGCAAAAAAATGCCGGGGTGGCAATAAAAATTGCCTGTGTGGCAAAAAATGCCAGGGCTTACAAAAACAAATGCCGTGGTGGCAACAAAATTACCGCGGTGGCAAAAAATGCTGGGTTAGCAAAATAATCAGGTTGACAAAAAAATGCCAGGGTGGTAAAAAAAGAATGGGGCGGCAAACATTAAACTAACCATACATAATCGAGCCGAATGGCTCGCAACCAAAAGGCTTCAGGGATTTTATACTGGATAAATGTGAAAAAGAAAATACCCCTTTCAGATAAGCTGAATCAAAATTTGAAATTGCTTTTATAAGGAATTCGAGTTATTGAAGATAACAGATAATTTAGCATCAGCAGTGTGTACAGGGTTATACTTAGCTCGCATCAAGCAAAAGCTTAAACTAAAAAACACTGTAATGTATATGGCCAGTCGGCAGGTTTTTTTTCCTGCAAAAACATAAAAAAAAATCAGCGCCGCTTTAATTGTTGTGCTTCAGCCGCCATTTTGAAAAACGCGTTTTAACTTATATCTCGAGAACGGCACATTTTACATTTTTTTTCATAAATACAATTTTTTGTACATAAATGCATACCCTTTTTTTCATGATACAAATTTTGCTTGTAAGATTTATACTTTCGGATATAAAGCACCGAAAAGTTGCACTTTTTGCGTTACGGCTCTTTAAAGCTTGTTAATATATATTAGTTAAAACGCGTCCAAAATGACGGCTGAAGCACAATACTTACAGGCGCGCCGATTTTTTTTTTTTTGTTTATTCTTATAGATAAAAGATAACCCATCTTCCAATTTCAATCATTAAATTTGAGCGGTATGTTTCTTGCATTATACGAAAAATCATTTTTGTCTCTGCCGACTGGCTTGATAAGTCAAACAGCAACCATTTTAAACTATTACCAAACGGTGGTTTCCATTGATAATTTAATTTGGATATATTCAAATCGGATTTTGAAAATTTACCCATTCCATTCGGCAGGTAAATTTATTAATTTTCTAACTTCAAACCAATTTTGCAAAACTTATTTTTATCTCTGAACTAAATAATGTTCACAATGGTGAAAATTATATTGGAAATATGAAGGAAATCCTTTCTAATACAAAATGGCAGCAGTTTAAAATCAATTTTAGTTGATTTTAATTAAAAGTTTAATTCAATATCACTGAGGGAAAAACACTTTAAACTCCTGAACAAACCACTTTAAAATTAAAAGCTAACGGGATCATGTCGTTATCTAGAATGACAAAAATGTCGAATGGCAAAAATCTCGAAAAAAAAAAAACAAATATAAATCTCGAATGCAAAAATCTCGAATGTACAAAAATATAGAACGTACAAAAATCACGAAAGACTATCTAGATAGAAAAAAATCTCGAAAAAAAAAATTCATTCGAGATTTTTCTTTTTTCAATAGTTTAAACGCAAATAAAACGCATAATATGGTCAATTTATGAAACAATTTATTTTTCTGGTCAAAAAAGAACAACAAATAAAAATGTTTTTAACACAAATCAAATATTTTATAGGATATGTTGTATATATGTCTACTCGTACCACAACATAACAAATATCGAAAAAGTACAACAATTATTCATACGAGGGAAAGGTGTCAAAATATAACAAAATTAAACAAATAACTCTAGCTATAATAACTAAATAACTTCTCTAAAATGGAGTTATATGCAAGACTCAAAAGGTAGCTTACATAACTTTTTTCGTCCAGTATTTTTAAGATTTGCTTTTCTGTTTTCAAATACTCCCTTCTTACCTTAGTTTCTTGACCAATTTGAATTTTTTTAACCACACAATTAACCTGAATTGACTCACTAGCCAAAACTTCAATTAATTTATAAAGTCCAACATGTGGCCTTCCAACTAAAACCATGAGCCTCCTATGCGAGGAAACAACTCTGTTTTGTGTTCTGGGTAAGCTCTGTTTTATTTGGTCAGCAAATGACCAGAAAACTTACGTTGTTATAAGAGGCCGTCAATGACAAAGTGACAACACTAAATTTAGTCACCTACTTGAATAGTTGGATTAGTGCATGTGCACTTATCGAGATTTTTTCAATTCTAGATTTTTTTTTTATACATTTTTACTTTCTGGATTTTTTCTTTCTGGATTATTGGTTTCTAGATATCGTGGTGAACCCAAAGCTAACATGTATAAAAGACAACCAATACATACTTACATTAAAAGTTACACTTTAAACTTTTTCAACTTTAACGCAAATCGTTTTAAGCTTAAAAGTAAAAACTTTAACATTAAACGGCACTTTTAAATGCCATTTAAAAATATTCAATCTGGAATTCAAAGTATTTTTTAAGTCCCAAACCAATTTTACAACGTTCACTATTAAATCAAAAGTGTTCTTAAAGCTCTCACTTTTCAATTCGATTTAAAATGGCTTCCTTTAAAATTTAAATGGTTCACTTTTAAAATATATTTGAAAATGTTCACTTTAAAGTTCTGTCTAACCAAACTCAAGTACAAAAAATGTTTCCAAGCTGATTTCCAAATATCCAAAATAAATAGACTGAGAGACTGAGTTATAAAATGAATTAAACTTTTAATCATCTGTTTTACTTGAATTTGGTAGATTTTAATACTAATAGGTACTTATAACTAATTTTAATTGAAGCAAAATGTGAACTATATAAAATAAAAAAAATAAATTAATAATCCATTTTAAAAATTTAAACGCAAATTTAAAGTGATTTCTCTTACTTTTAAAGCTAACGGTTTGAAATCAGAAGCTTTTTCTTTTAACTTTGGCAAATTAAAAGTGATTTCTTTAAATTTTAAAGCTCAAGGTTTAAAAACAGACACGTTTCCCTTAAACTTAACCAATTTTTTTTTATTTTGGACATGAAACACTTTAGATTTGCACAATTTTACACAATTTTTTAATCTGATGGTGTTTTAATGGTGTTCCAAAAGACAGAAAAAATCAATTTTTAGATTGAAATTTGAATTTACAAATGAAAATCACCATAAGTATGTACAATTTTTAACACAGTATACATACCATCAGCTTAAATCTTATAAATATAAAATAATTTAGAAATGAAAATTAAAATATATGAATGTTTGAATTTTCAACAACCACTTGAGTGGGCTACCACCATTGTATTTGGCTGGAATTATTGCAATTTCATGGCTGCCACACCAATCATCAGATTCCTTTCAGTGGTGCTTAGTCTTTGTGTTCAATTTTAATTTATAAATTAGTGCCGTCAATTGGAATCGAACCTAGACCAGCTACCTCTGAGGCCTGTGCACTACGCATTGCGCCACCGAGGTCACCTGATCATGCCCATCGAATGTTAGGTTTTGTCTTTATAAATTGCATATTGAGACAACTAGCATTTTTACTAGCCGCAAACAAGTGACCTCGGTGGCGAAATGCGTAGTGCATAGGCCTCAGAGGTAGCTGCTCTAAGTTCGATTCCAATTGACGGCACTTATTTATAAATAAAAATTGAACATAAAGACAAAGCACCACTGAAAGGAATCTGATGATTGGTGTGGCAGCCATGAAATTGCAATAATTCCAGCAAAATACAATGGTGGTAGCCCACTCAAGTGGTTGTTGAAAATTCAACATTCATAAATAATATAATGACGGAGCGAAAGCTATGCAGTCTAACTGCGAGTGTGTTATCACACAAAAAAAAAAAAAACAAATTTAAAAAAATTAAAATAGGCATATCGGCTCATTGTATCTTCAATCTAAATATTTTATTCAAAAAAAAAAAAAAAAAGCATTTCGTTTTATATACCATAAACTTTAATTTAAATACATAGGTACTTACAACTTTACTCAAAACGTTCATAATATTATCCTCATCCAAATTTTTATTTTACTTTTCCTTAAAATGGAAATAAAACTTTCTCCTTTGCATTAATTAAATATTTAGGCGCGTTTGGGAAGAATATAATACCTAAAGTAAGTATAAATGAGCCGTCTATTAACCATTAGCTCCACTAAGTGTGTAATTAGTTCATAAACCGGTGGTGTATCATTTCCGCTTGATCCCCATAAACTGGTTGTATATTATGCTAAGATGTAATTAAAATCCTTATAGATTTTACCATCCCATCAGAGTCAAGAGCTGAACTATGTAGTAATAAACCACCACGCTGATGTAGGTATTTATTTCGGGGTAGCATATTGATTGCGTTAATGAAAAACAAAGCTCCTCATTTCTGTTGTTGCTAATTAATCTTTAACAACCGTATAAGTATTATTTCATGCTGCGTGCCGATCGAAAAAGCAAAATACAACCCATGGGAAATCATTAAATCACGTCTTTGGCAACAACTTTATCCTCAATAAGTAAGAGAACATAATTTTTCCTTAGGGCATTTATAGGAGGTATTTTGTGTCACAAGGCTATGAACTGGCTGAGGATTACATCGCATCGGTATTATATTGAAGGTAATGGTTGTAAATATGCCCGTTCAAATATAAATTTCGCCAAGGGCAGGGGTGTCTTTTTACTACCTATGTAGGTGTATAATATGTATAGAGGCATTTCAAGGTCATTATGCAAAACAAATACTATATGCGGATCATGGATGTTTTTCCCCATTTTTGAGGTAAGACTGTTTTTTTTTAAAGCTGCCTGGATGTGCTCTAAAGGGAATTTGTTACATGATGACAATCTAAAAATACCTACCATCACACTTGCCTTTATGCATGCATATTCATGAGTTTTAAGTTTATAAGCTTTAAGAAATAGGCCCACTTAATTTTTGTTATGCCAGAGAAATTATATTATGCATGTATACCAACCTATTTAGGAAAACCATCCTCTCCTTTTTGTACTTTTAAGGACTATCTTCTTGTTGGTCTTTCATTCATTATTATTATTACGTGCGTTTTCATCAGTGGAAACCATTTAATTTATGTATTTTGTCTGGTTCGGGTGTGATACTCAAGAGCTACCTGAATTTTGAAGAAATCTTACATTTCTGGCGGACGTGCCTTTCTTGTGTCCCCGTATGCCAGGGTTGCCTTCAATTTTGTGAGTTATTTTCACCTTAGATAAGAAGAAAAAGCAAAAATGTATTTTTAAGAAAAGCGGACGCGAAAAACCACTCTTGCTATAAACACTTTGAATATGGAGAAAACTAAAACATAGTAAAAGTGGGCGGGGTAATGGACGTGGAAGTGGGCGTGGCAATGGACGAGGAAGTATGTTGATTTTACGTTACTGGTAATGGGAAATACAAAAAGCTTTTATCAACTAAATGCATGACGTGCGGCTGCAATGCAACTGAAGACGGAATAAATGTAAAAATATTGAATACTCATACATTCGTTAAGAACAGCCGTAGTCGCAGCCCAACCCGGAGGCCACTAGTTTCGGTCATCTTTTAACATTTGCGTCTAGTTATTTTTCAATAGAAAGAGTTTTTGTTGTTCAGTTGTGAGTACAATAGCACGTACGACACTGTTTGTTTTATCAGGGCTTCAAGTTCTTGTTGCAGCACTATATTGTATTAAGACAGTAAGCCACTAACTTGCCGAATTTCCATTGTGACATCAGATTTGTGGAATATTATGTCATTAACTTCCATAAAATCCAATTTAAGTCAAAATGGATGGTGATGGCAATGCCGTCGTCGTTTTCGAAGAAGTATGGATGGGCCGATGATACCACTGAACCACTATCCACACCAAATAGTAACATTATACGGATGCATTGGCATTAGGTGCACCTCGGGTGAATTCGAATCGTCCCAAGTCCGGCAAATTTGGTTTTAAACCGCTTACACAAAAATGGGTAACCTGTTAAATACTTATTTACATATCATTGCCAGTTGTTGCCTCAAGAGAACAACCATTTTGATAATTGAGGCTGTATGTGCAAAAGCGGCGTTGCCCACTTTCTGTTAATGGGCTTAAATCGACTTAAACAAGCACATACGTCTTGAAAATAGTAATGTTTTATTTTTTTTTTTTTTGGAATCATAAGATATTCAAGAATCTGAAACTATATTTAAAATAATTTATCTCCCTAAGACAAAAATATGAGATACAAAATATGCCAATTTTTCAATTAAGGTTTATCATTTACACATTTTGCTTGCGACGATTTAACATGCGCGCCCTGCTGATTTTTGTTTGTATTGTTTGAAAAATAAAAACAAAGAAAAAACAATTCTGTTGTATAACAACATGGCCGCCATGAGCTGTCAAAATCTACCTGTCCCTATAGAGCTCTTTAGCAATCTGTCGAATTCAAAAATGGCAGCTAGCATTTTGTGGGTAGATAAACAACTGTCACATGCAAAGGCAATTTGACGTACTGTCAAGTATAGAGATTCTTTTTTTTTAGCCGCACTACCCGAATGTGGCACCATTATTATTACCTGCCATTTTGATATTCAGAGGTTCAAAACCAATATAAATCGGTATCTTTTCTTAAATCCTTCCCTATTTTCCTAACACTCGCAACAAGAAGATATTAAAAACTTCTTTAGTGCGCGCTGAATATAGAAAAAGGCGGTCTCAATACATATTCACATAAAGTGATAAATTTTATGCCTTAACTACATATACCTACTTTTGTCGAAAAGTACAAAAGTGAGAAATAAATATCTATGCTGGAGACACCTGCTTTCAAAAAAAAACAATTGAAAATTGTGAAATTGTGTATGGTGGCTTTATTTATCCGTCAGAACATAAATTTCTTGCAAGCAGGTTAATTTCTCACTTTTGTACTTTTTGACAAAAATTAGGTATATGTATCAAAGGCTTCACGCTGGGAAATAAATGATAGAGAGTTTTACATATGGCATAAAGCTATTTGGTAAAGAGCTTCATTGGAAAAACCCATTGCGATATACCCTACCAGGGCAGGGGTGCATTATAGCATCTAGCTTAACTAAGTATTTTGACTTTTTTTTGGCTTTTAACATTTGTATCTTTATTTATTAATTCAGTTCTTTAAAAATTATTTCAAGCATAGTCAACTCTGTCTCTGTGTGGCTGTTTGTGGATCAAGTAAAGCAAACGAGAATCTGCAATAGAAAGGTGATTATTATGGGAAGCTCTCGTTCTTATGGTTTAAAGAACCTCTTGTCGGAAGAAAAGTACTCTGCTATTTTTTTTTTTTTAATAAAAGATGTTTGTTGTGGTCCTTGACAATGAGGCACGTGGCAACTCAAAGCTTTCAGGTAATCTACTTATGAGCATGTAATACCTACAACATTTTACTTATAAAGGCGAACAAAATAAGAAGCGTGCTTAATAATTGCAATTATTTATTTTTATTTTGTGTGAGTTGATTTTTAATATTTTTCGTTATTTGTAAGCTCTTATTTACTTGTATGTTATTTTAATGTAATTTTTCCATTTCTATGCGGGTATATGGATACAAAAAATATAAATATGTAAGAAGATGTAGATTTGAAAGAAAAAATCCAATCTAGGTATGTATTTTTTTGTTTTTGTTTTGATTATCCTGCCTGAGAAGGTTATAAATGCTTTTAGCTAGTGGTAGACATTTTTTTATGAAATCACATATTTTGTTTTATTTTTTAAACTTCTTTAGAAAAAGAGATTACATTGTGTATTCCTGGTTATCCCCCGGATAATCTTTTTTAATTAAATATTTAAACAATTACTGACCTGTAATCGTTTGTTTTTCAGGTAAATTGCAGGTTTGCAGGTCGAAGTTTCAAACGATAAAAACAAATTTTTGAAATGAAGCTTCTTAACGTAGGCTCTGGGAAAGGAAGTTTATGTTAAAAATAAAACCTACAAAGACGGAATTACCATCGTGGAAGTGGCGGCACATCAGCAAAAATGGTATTAAATAAAATGCACACGTGGGTCGCACTTTCTTTCTCTTATGTACTAACACACACACTGTGGTTTAAGTTTCACATTAAAAAATTGGATAGGCACAATTCGATCCGAAATGTTGAACAAAAATATTCACTATTTTTGTATAATTTTGTTTTTTGAAAGTCGTAGAATAACTTCGTATTGAATGGGTTATCTTAGATAAATAGCTTCTTCACATAACATATGGTTTAAATAATAAGGCTACGCGAAATTAGGCCCCAGGAAATAAGGCCCCGAAAAAAAAATGAAATAAATGTTTTGCTGAATACAGTACCCTCAGCTTTTCATATTCGTTTCTAGATTAACATCCATGTCCTTCAGATGTGGAACTGCAACGGCTCATTTAATTTAGATCTTGACAGCATTGTCCAATGGGGAAACAAAAACCGTGTAGAATTTAATGATTCTCCTGTCGTAGAGCGGAGCCCCCACTCCCAATGTTGCTATCAGTGCTCGGTATGTCTGTTACAGATCACCTTTTGTGGAACGACCACATATTTGACATCGCCAAAAATTTTGCCAGGTGTTTAGGTTTTCTGATCTATAAGCCTTTATTCGTCCGAAACTTGAGTTCAACTCCCATATTTATGCTGGTGCTCCAATAACCCACTTGAGTGTTGAGTCTATTGAATAGAATACAAAAGAGAGCTCTAAAATCGTAGGTGAAAAAACTAGACCGAAACATTAACATCTCTTGAGCATCGTCGCAATGTTTCATGTCTTTCGTTATTTTTCCGATATTTTTACAAACAGTGTTCTAGTGCAATAGCCAGCTGCATTCCTCCCCTTAAACAATTCAACCGTCATACTCGCGCTTCTAGGAATGCCCATCAGTTTACCCTTGAGCCCTAAGACTTCAGACGTACTGTTAAGTACAGAGATTCTTTCTTTAATCGCACTACACGAATGTGGCCCAAGGCCCATGTTTCCTGGGGCCTTAATTCGCGGAGCCAAACAATAATTATTAAACTTTAAATGTAAAAACCCTATTTATCAGCTGCATATCTTGTGTTAAAAATAAAAATCACCTTACAATAGATTACGATATTTGGAAACAACATTTATTTGTGAATTAAATTCACTGAACGATAAAAATGTCCTTTTTATTTCTCCAATAAAAATTCAATTATAGTTTATTTTAATTGAAATTGAATTTTTATTTAAATTGGCGAACAGAAATACCTAGGGACATATTATTTGTAAAATAACCCTTATAATAAACACTTAATTATTTTGGGAAAAAGTCAGGTTTATATATAACATTTAGTGTTAATATTGTTTACCATCAAACCATACACAGATATGTAGGTAGGTATACAAAAACTATTTTGGTTACAAAACATACATATTTGTTTTAGGTATAATAATTGAACTGTGTAGGATTTTAAATTTACATATCTGCAGAAAATTTAAAATTTATATACATACGTCTGTGAAGTTGGCAGAGCAACTTTCACATAGAATAATGGGACAGATGCAGTCATTTGCAATTTTGTTTGAATTTATTTTGCATTTTGTTTGCATTTCTATTCCAGATTTTGCAGTTCTTCAAATAGTGTATGTAATCAAGTGACAGTGAAGTAAGCAAGGCGTTTTAATTTTTTTTTTTTTCAAATTAAGGACTTCAAAATTTGGACCCAGTTTTCTTTCATTATCAGTAGAATTGTATAAAACCAAAATTTGTTGAAAGTAATTCCTCCACTTTCTTCTTTCACTTCTTTTTTTAACTTTTATTTCTGCTATATTTTAGGCCAAGTTTTTCGCAAAAGACACTTATCCATGATTTATCTGGCCTGGATTTTTGTACCCAGCGCCAAACAAAATAAATAATTTTGCTATCTCGAGTCTTAGAGACCTAGTTGAGAAATGTCAATTTGTCATCTCCAAATTGTTGATATGTATGAAATTCAAAGAAACTCTGTAAGAAAATTAAAATTGGCCGCCGAACTAAATTTATTTGTGAGATTTGTATGGATTGGGTAGATTTCATGTTTTGCATGATAGAGTTGAACAATGATTGATCTCATTGTTAAATTTGAGATTTTTATGAGAAGTCGGAAGTTCTGGGTATCTATACTTAGCTTCGAATTTTTAATCTTTGGGACTCTCTTTTTCTTTATGGTTATTATTTAAGACACATACATTTTTTTCTTGACATATTTTTAAAATATCTCCACTTAAACTGGATACATGTTTTTTTAAAAATAAGATTTTGCTTATTTTTACCGCTCAAAACACAACATTTCTTTTTAAAGTGGCATTTCAAGAAATTCCCAAAGCTTGTGGGGAGAGTAGGGCCAGCACCTCAGCTATGGGTTTTGTGTAAATTATCCAAGAAATTTGTAGGGGCCACCCTTTTGGGTCCTAACAAACTCAAAATTTATTTTAGGGCCTCCAAACGAGCGTATGGTTCTTAAAAGAGATGTGAAGGCCTCCAACAGAGCTAAAGGGTATCCAACAGAGTTGTAGAGGCCGCCAACTACTGAGCTCTAGGGCCTCTAACACAGATCTAGAAGCCTCCAACAATACTATAGGGCCTCCAACAGAGTTGTAGATGCCTCTAAAAGCGGTCTAGGACCCTTCAAAAAAGGTGAAGGGGCCACCAACTGATCTGTAGGCAGTAGGCCCTCTAACAAAGAGGTAAAGGTCTCCAATACAGTTATAAGGCCAACAGAGCCCTAGGAGAGTTTTAGGGCCTCCAATCTCCAATTGAGCTCTAGAGCATATAATAGAGATCTATAGAAGTCTACAACAGCGCTAAAGGGCCTCCAACAGAGTTGAAGATGTCCCCAAAAGAGGTCTAGGGCCCTTCAAGAAAGGTGAAGGGGCCGCCTACTGAGCTCTAAGGACTCCAACAGAGCTGTATATAGAATAGACCTCCCAAGATCCCTTGGGGGACCTCCCACACGTAAAACTCCACCTCACTCATGGCCATTGAACTTAAAATCCGAGTGTACGGCTTGACGTATCATTACCTCTTATCCCCATATCTAGAAGCATTAACAAGTAGCGTAAGGGACCTCGTTCAGTCCAGCTAATGAAAAATCCCGCTAATGGAAAGCAAGACTGTCTATTATGTAGTTACATTGTTTATAGCTTGACAAAATCACTCTTACTTTGCACTTCATTTAATATAACCTCTCAAAGAAGAAATGATGCAAATTCGTCCTTAACTTTTTATAACTGAAATATTTATCTTCAAAGACTTCTTACTTTAAGACAAATATTCAACAATAAATGTGCACCACCCTCAGTATGCTAACAAAGCAGTTGAATGCTATAAAAATTATATTTACCATCATTAAGTGGATGATGATGATACCTTCACTTGAAGTTCATAAAATCGCACAACGACAAGATAGAAACAAAAATTCAAAAAAGACCACTTCGTTTTCTTTCATTTTATAAAATGAAGAAACCCTCCAGAAAAAAAAAACCTTGGAAGCCCATTAAAACAAAGCACACAAATTATAAACATGCATAGGTACTTATTACTACTATCTCAATCGCAGACGTCTGGCACAACAGGATAAGGTAATGGTGTATATAAGAAAATTATGACAAAAGTTCATGAACCAAGTATGAAGCATCATCATAATTGCCAAATATAATGTTTGTATAAAAATAAATAAGTAGGTATAGGTACACATAAATAAAAACAAAAAAAAACCCAAAGGGGAAATAAAAAAAAAGAAATTTTAATCAAATTCTGCAATTTTGACAGAATAACAAAATTGTGTTTAATTCGAATGCAGTAATTGAATCCGTACTGGTAAGGTTACCACCTTAACTGGCACTAGCTAATTAGGAGAAACTCATTACCCATTTGAATCACTGAATGGGATGAATTGAACATGTCTCCACAGAATGAAATAGACACAAGCATGTGGGGATAATAATGTCTGTCTCCTTGGGTTTCAGTAAAATTTGTATCTGCGTGAAAAGAATTTACGTGTCAGTTCAATCCAGACAAAGGCAAGGCACTTTTTGTCAAATCTAACACACGTCTTTGTAGTCACGTCAAAGGGAATAATCATCTCACAAAAACAATCTTCTGGTGTTGTGGCTCATGATGCAGAAAAAAAGAAAATTTTTGAAAAAAAGAAAAAAAAATATTTTGATTGATTTTTCCACTTAACAAAATCTACTTACCTACTCGTTTCGTTAATGTTTTTTTATATAAAATATATAAATACATTTTTTAACACAGAAGAACAAGATTAATCGCGATTAGTGTCAACCTCTTATTCAAGGTATAGAGATCTTGATTTAACTTAGATAATTTAAAAGGCCCTTTGAGATGGGTCTTCATTTTTTATGGAGAAAAAACCCCAAAATTGACAAGAACGAAATTGTTATAATAATCATCTGACGTTACTAAAAGCGCAAACCCCATTATCCGTGGGGGCTTAGTGCTACATATGTATTACTGCTGCTTTGTAGAACATAACGACATCAAAATATTTATGTTATTATTTTGTTGGTACTGTATAGCCGGGTAACTACCCGAATACCTGGGTAGTATACCGATACACGATACACTATACTTTTCGAGCACCTGAATACGCGGTTAGCACGGGGCCCAACAACATAATGGCTACTCAGGTACGTGATACTTTTAAAGTAACAAACAGGTATCTCTCTATCCGGATAGTACTCTAATTAATCGGTACCCAGGTACCCAACACCGGGGATTCCATGGGTTTCCGATACTTTTCAAATACAAAACGTATACCCGAATATCTAATTAATACTCCAATAAAAGGGCACCCGAGTAACCAACAGTATATAGCTACTTGGGTACCCGATACTTTTTAAACACAAAACATGTACCCGGCTGTCCAGATTATGCTCGAATAAATGGGTACCCGGGTACCTAACACTATATTGCTAGTCGCGTGCACGAGACTTGTTAATTACTAAACGGGTACCCGAATATCCGGATAATACTCGAATAAATATGGGTACCCGTGTACCCAACACCATATTATGTCTTTTTGGTTACCCTATACCTTTTAAGTACCGAATGGGTAACCAACTATCCACAGAATACTTGAATAAGTGGATACCAGAATACCCAACTCCATATTGCTACTCGGTTACACGAGACTTTTAAAGTACTAAATAGACACGCGACTATCTGGATAAAACTCGAATAAATGGGTACCCGTGTACCCAACACAATACGTCTAGTCGGTTACTCTATACTTTTTGAGTACCGAACGGGTAACCAACTTTCCACAGAATACTTGAATAAATGGGTACCCGTGTACCTTACTTTTGCTACTCGGGTACACGAGACTTTTTGAGTATTAAATGCGTGTCCAAATATCTAGACAGTACTCGAATAAATGGGTTATCTGAAACATTTCAAGTACCAAACGTTTACGAGCTACCCATAAAGTAGCAAACGGGTGCCCGACTATCCGGATAGTACTCCAATAAAAGCGTGCCCGATACTTTTCAAATAACAAACCTGACTATCGAGATAATACTCAAATAATTTGGTACTCGGGTACCCAATAAGTACCAAATGGGTACCCGACTTTCCGGATAAAACCGGTTTGAATGGGTAACCAGGTGCCCAACAACATATTGCTACTCGGATACACGAAACTTTTAAAGTACTAAACGGGCACCCGACTATCCGGATATTACTCGAATAAAAGCGTGCCCGATACTTCGATACCTGACTATCGAGATAATACTCGAATAATTGGTACCAATAAGTACCAAATGGGTACCCGACTTTCCGGATAATACCGGTTTGAATGGGTAACCAGGTACCCAACAACATATTGCTACTTGGATACACGAAACTTTTAAAGTACTAAACGGACACCCGACTATTCGGACATTACTCGACTACCCAAACACCATACCACTCGGGTACCCAACACTTATTAAGTAGATTCTTAATGTTTACCCTACTTTCCGGATAATACTCGAATAAAAGGGTACCCGGTTGTCTTGTTATGACGGAGCTCTACTATTCTACTGTAAAAGTTCCCAATCCAAAAACCATTTACAAAACTAAAAACCCAAATGTATACAATTTGTATTAATTTATTAAAATACAGAACCAAAACATTTTTAAAAAATCTTGTCCAAAAATCTATTACAAAAAAAAAAGTTCTCCGTTCTTGGATTATGATGATCTTTTTGTTTTTATTTCACATTAAAACACTGATTCAAATCATAACTTAAGCCACGTCATTGATTATATGTATTTGTATTCCAAAAGCAGTACAATAATAATAAAAGACGAAATTAAATTACATGGATCGTTATATGACATGATGATATTAGTGTTAAGCACAGAATATACATACATTTAAAGTAATTCACATAAAATAAAAATGAAAAAAGGACATTCTGTCCGCCTTAATGGATTTCAATTCAAGCAAGGAAAAAATCATTTAACGACATGTGGTTTTTATGAACGTTTCAATGCTCGGTTGAATGCATCGAAGACGATTATTGGCACACCATTATAATCCACCCACTTTATGGTCGGTACACTATACTAGCGGGCGCATCCAAACCTAAATAGCAGCCATCACCCGCAAAAGCTTTCTCCAAAAACACCACCAAAATATTATATGACATTGATATGGATATGGTATACATTTAAAATAGATACAAAGAATCTGCAACAAAAATAAGAAAAATATAAAAAAAAGTTCCAAGCTTTTGAACCTTCAATTTTAATGTCCTAAAAGTGTAATAACAATTTCCCATAAACTTCAACATTTTTTATGTGAATATTATACTTTTGCTTGCGTGTTGTCTGATGTGTCTCGGTTCTGGTTGAGAAGAAGAATTCGCTTGTTGAGCAGCTCATACATACATAAGATGCCAGCAGCTGAGCTCCAGACGAAGGAGCCAACAATTTTTGAATTATCCTTTATCACCAGGATTAAGCAGAATAGAGAGATAAAAAATACGAACCAAGGTCGAGAGCTATAATAATACGTTCATATACATGTTTTTATGTTGTTTATTGAATATAATTCTTCTATAAAAGCTGTCTAGATACTGCACTGATGCCTTGCCTAACCTTAATTTAACTTCATGTGAGTACTTCAATTCCCAAAACCTAGACAATATAAAGACGCTTATCCAAAGCATCTTACCCAAATCATCTTGATCCTTTTCCATCATTAATGGAAGTATAAACAAAAGAAAGAGCTTTTCAAATGGCCATCCATTGCCAATTCGATGGGATTTAAAAAATCTTTAAGATAATGATGGTACCGACGTACTTCTCAAAAGAATGCGTAGGTAATAAAAGTTCTTTAAACTTTTGAATTGAAAGTGCGATGGGTATTTCTAGTTTGCTTAACGATTGTGTTTTGCAAAATAGTTTCATTCAAGTTGGTCACTTTTTGTTTGTGTCTGGTGTTATAGTTTAGTTCAAATTTGTTTCAAACTTTAACTGATTTGGAGTGTGATTTTCGTCTGGATTTCATTTAGATGTACCTACGTTCTGAACACAGCCATACGCTTGCCGTATTATTGAATCGTTTTCATGGGATCAAAGAAAACCATTTTTTTTAAACGGTGACGTTTGATAGTGTGTTTGGTAATTGAGGAAGATGAATTTTTATATTCCATTGAATATGGTAAGGAGTGTTTTAAATCCGTAAAATGACAAAGATATACATTAGGGTGGTCCTTATAAAGGACATTGTCTTATTTTGAATCACGCAACCCCCCCCCCTGATTTGTTCTAAATAAATTAAAAAAAAAATCCTGTAAAGTTTTAGCTCATTATATTAACTAGCCCGGTCCCAAGTCGCCTGCAGTTTTATTTGGGAAATCCCATGTGCTTTTGTAAATCCGAATTTGAAAATTCTTAGCTTTGGTAATGATTGATAATTTAATTTTGCAACACATGTAGTCACTTTTTAGATCAGTTTAGGTCATGTGTAACACATATTTGAAATTACTGAATTTATTAATCGTGTTTTCTGTTTTTTTGTTAAAACATTTAATAACATTGAATCAGGCTGGATTTAGATATCGATAGAACAATGTTTGTCACTTCCTCAGGCCTTCAGCGCTCCAATATAATAATTTATCGTTGATTGTCAAACTGGAAAACACTGTTTGACATATGGAAAATTTAGGTTTTCTTTTAATAAAAAAACATAAAATGATTGAAAAGAAAGTGCGCAAAATCTATAATATTCAAAAATAAGGTGTTATCAATTAGACAATAAATTAATAATGTTATTAGATAAATTGTAAAATTAATCACAATTATCGACAATTATTTCAGTTTTCAATAGAGCGTATTACGAATCTGATGGTCAAACACCCAAAAGTGACAGCTAGCACTTTGTGGGGACTGTCAGTTGCATAGAAATATTTTGAAATATCTCCGCAAAGTGATGAACAAACCCGTGTGAATAAACGAGAGAGCGATACATATTACTATTTGGTAAAGAGCTCTATTGGACATTTGCAAGCTTCAATTTCCATGATTTTTAATATGACAGTTGTAGTTTTCGATATAAAATTAGAAAATCTTGTGTAAGTTTAAACATTTTTTATCAGTTTTTATAATCAGCAATAATTGGCAATGTAAGAAGATTTTGTTTCTGATGTATATAGTGTATATAAAGAAGAGAAACTCTGATAATTCCCTTGCATAGGCGGGCGCTCTATGGCTTACTACGGCCCTGTACTGGAATAAATAAGGAAACTGGTAGAACAATTTAATTTTCAAAGAAATAACCCCATAGTTAAAGCCTCCACGGATCTGTATTCATTTTTACAAACGATGAAAGAAGAGAGATTTGTATGGATGAACAATTGTATGGAAATTATCTTACCTACTTGTATAATATTTTTCTATCAAAGGCAAATTAGCTATATAATAATCATGTTTTTATTGGAAAAGCCATCCATAGTGCAGTATGATCTTACATGCATTACAAAAGAAAACATCGATAGTAGCTCTACGGCCGAATCCTATTGTGGTTGGATTTTTGACATTTTTATTCGAGTCTCGAATTGAATATTGTTTGTTTTGTCTTAGATGTTTTTACGATTGATAGTTGAATTGTGTCTCGATCTTTATTAGTAGATATAAAAGGTGATCGTTTTAAAAGTGTCTCACTTTTGCTATTAAAAAGTGAGAATGATTTTTTTTTACTGGTTGCTCGATTTATTTTCTTTCCGTCGTCTAAAATTCAACCTATCCTACCTATTTTTTATAACCCCGCTACCACAAACGTCCCTCCCACATATTACAATTGAACAATTTCAACAAAATTTCCTTTCTTTTTTGACTAACTAAACCCCAATTTTTGTTTTGTTATACATTTGTTTACTGGTTATTGATTTCCGTAAATAAACGGGGATTGGTAAAAAATTATTTTTTTATTTATGTCTACAAAAAGGCCCATTCCAAAAATTTGTCTGGGTGAAAATATTAATTTATTTTCTTATTTTAAAACCAATTTACAGATTTACACTCCACTAAAAGAATTTTGAGATGTCAATTTGTAAGTGGTTTCTGATTTGTTTATTTTATTTGCGCTGTAATGCTACTCAAAATAATATTGAACGTAATCATTAAAAAATTAATTAGTAAACAAAACTAGTTTTCATCTTCTTTGACGACATCTACTGCATGTGTCGGAAACGACTACGAACAAACCCCTTCTCTAGTGTTTACATTTCCTTTGTGTCATATCTTTGTGTATTTCCTTTGTGACTTTTTTTGGCTGAACGATATATTGTTTCCAATTTGATTAACACAGGGTACATATCCCATAATTAATGTTCCAAACCGAAAATTGTGAAAGGTCAGGTCATTTCTTTTTTTAAGAATTGAGTATTTTTAATGTACCGTAAATAAAAAAACGTAACGGTGAAAAAGTAAAAAGTAGGTGCGAAAAAACTTTGAAAATTGTGTAACAAGTTTTTAAGAAAACAAATGGGATGCAGTTAAAATTAAAATAGAACATCGACAGTCTAGACATTTTAAAAGCCTTTTTTTCATAAGTACGCACTTTTTACTTTTTGCATCATAATTTTTTATTAATTAAATTTAATTTTAATTTAAAAAAATTGCGTGAATTTTTAAAAAATAGTTCTAAACGTTTTCAAAAAGTTGATTTGAAAAATTTTAATTTTGTTTTTAAAGGCAGTTCCCAGAACATTTTAAAAATGACTTTACATACAACTTCCATTTGGCACATCAGAGAGGGTCAAAGGTCCAAAATGTATTTATTGAGTTTTGACCCACATAAGTGGGTTATAAGTCAAATGTCCAAAAGTCAAAAAGAAATAAATATGGCCATATGACACTGTGAAAAAGCGTCAAATGGCCATGCTTTCGAATATGGCCATTTGACGCAATTTGACAAAAACACTATTTCGAGAAAAATACAAATCTTAAATAGATTTAATTTTGTTGTTTGTTTGTTACTTGGCGAAGTTACAGTATCATTATCTGATAACCTATATTTGTATATGGATTAATTGGAGTGCAATGGATAGCATACTGAAGAGCAACAGGCGGAAAACTATAATTATTAATATGGCTTACAACAATTAAAACAAAGTATGTATATGTGTGTCATATTATTCCCAAGTCAAAAACCCTCCTCCTCACAGATTCAATAAATTTATTAAGGAGGATTTCTTTCAACTCAGGACAAATTTCGGCTACTTCTGCATTATACCTTCCGTCGATTCCCTATGATCACAAGATAGTGGACTAGGGTTCTGGTGGGGGTTTGTGGTGCACAGCGGCCGGATGATCATCCAATCAGATCAGTGGACGCTCCAGTGCCAGCCAAAGAACTGCCTAGTGGGCGAACTGTGAATGGTGCGGGTGCTGATCTGGTTGAGTGAGTGATCCACTTTCTGATGACTGTGCTAAAAGCTACAACAAAATCCTATTCTAAACTCAAATAAAAAGGGACGATATCCTGAGAATATGCCCATATTCTCTCTCTTCAATTCCATCCACAGGTTCAAACGAGTTATGGTATCAAAACGGCGCACTTCAGCGCTAATTGGGCTATGGGCTAGACTGCCCGTGGCCGCCATTTCTACCTACCTACCTACCAACTCAGTGTAGGATGTAGTTGTGAATAGACATAATTATTTAAATTACATTCAAATTAAATCCAGCTTTTAGCTATCATTAGTTTTTCTTCAGTATTCTTCCTTTTGTTATTTTTTTCTCCGTACGCAAATAAAGAAAACAACCGTCCAGCCTCCCTTAACAGGATAACGCCCGTCTTCGAATTAATTTTTTTTTGATGCAAAAAAGTAAAACTGAGATAATTAGTATCTCGTTATCAGTTTTATAAAATAAAACAACAAAAAAAAGCAAAAAAAGTCTGACCTAAAAAAAAACAAGAGCTCTCAATCAGTATATAACTTACTTCATTTACTAGCATCATCAAGGGACTATCTACATCTTTGTGGGATAAAGTTTTAAACTTGCGATGTGAATAACTATAAAATATTCACTTAATCATCTACTCTTACCATTCTGTCAAGTTTTTTTTTTTTTTTTTTGTTGGTTTCAAGAAATCGGATTTATCAAATAATACAAAAGGACATATTCTTGGAGAGCTTTAATTTTTGTCATCATTCACAGAAATGTGTGCAGTGTTAAACTTGAAGATACCACCAATTAAATTAAAACCACCTAGCTATATTATATTATATTATATTATTATTATTTTCTTCTCTTGGATTAAACAACAAAACGAAGTGGTTTTGGTCAAGAAGAAATAAAAAAGTTTTCAATAAGTTTTCTAGTTTTGTGGATTTGATGTCACCCGAAGGATATAATAATATAAAGGAGCGCGTTATATCGTTTGGGTTATTTGTAGGTTTGAGAATAAAATTCCTGGTCGGACGTTGTGCAGATGTTATTTGCGCAAAAAAGTTCAAATTGCAATCCTTATCGGATTTTGCTTTTGTGATGAGGTTTGTTGATTTAGCCAGTCAATATTGTTGGGAAATAAGTTTTCTAAGGATATTGAAGTTTGTGAAATGAATAAAACTTATTTTTAATTTTTGTTTTTTTTTTCTTTGTATTAGAAGTTGACTGGGCTTTCCAAGTTATAATGGTATAAAACGGGAAAGGAAACTTAAAGAACCCTTTAAACATTTTATGCAAACATATAAAATTTTTAAATTAGTTATTGATAAGATTGGAAAAATTTGAAGGACTTTATGTAGTCTTTTATTTAGTTATACCTATAGTTACCAAAAAAAAATAACAATTAGGTAGGTAGGTATATACTGTGTGCACTCAAAGTTTATGCATAAGTGTTTTCTGAGCTCATCCTTATCATTTATTTCGAGTCGCTCTATCAAATATCAATATCAAAAAATGTTTGTATTTCACAAAAACATGATTTTTTCAAGTGTTCTAGAATATAATAAAACAAAAAAATACAAATTTTGTAAATAATTGGCCTACATTGAAACAAAAATTTCAAAACAAGTTCACTTTTTAAATCAAAAGGGCGGAAATCTTACAAGCGGCTGATGGTCGATCATCACAAAAACCGTAACTTGCTGGTTGACAGATCATTAAAATTATGGGACATTGTAATTTCGCAGCACGGAAGGTCTGGTAGGGCATACCAAGGAAAAAAATGGAAACTCGAAGTTTTACTTTTAGCGGGCGTGGCATCGGCCCATTTACTCGGAGTTGATATAGATCATATGGAGAACTTTCGATAGAAGTAGGGGTTGGTATTTTTCATTTAGGGGGTGTGGCAAACGCCCATTTCCTAAGAAATGATATCAATTATATAGAGCACTTCCGATTTTTTCAGAAGTATGAAATCACAACTACTCTTCTATATACAAAAACCTTTTCGTAACAATTCAGCCGTAAAAAGTAATGAGATTAACCAAGTTCTAAGTTTGTTACTGTTAAATATCAAATATTTCAATCAGAGTAAAAAGGAAGAATCTCAAAATGATCAGAAAAACCTGTTATTTAATAATTACTGACTTAAATTGAGATGGTTTACTATTCAAGTTTTCATTTCAAAATTGAGTAATTAGGTAATAAAAAAAAACTTGACAAGTAAACTAACTCAATTTAAGTCAGGAATCATTAAATAACAGACTTCTCTGATAATTTTAAGGTTCTTCCATATTAATCTACTTAAAATATCTGATATTTTACATTAATTAACTTAGAACTTGGCGTACTTTTAGATCTCACTACTGACTTGCTGACTTGTTACGCAAAGGTTTTTGTATATAGAAGAACTTGGCTCCTTTTTTAATATTTATGTTTTTGTTGTGATCTCACTCTTTTTTTCAAAGGTTCTTTTTATCAGGAAAAGTGGGTGGAATAAACTCCCAATGAGAGCCTCATAAGTGAAATAAGTTTTTAATTTATTCTTTTTGTAAACACTGCAACCTACCCATCTACCAATTTTCATAAGTTAGAAGTGCTCCATTGAAATGATAAAAATTTATAAGATGTGGACTGGGTGGACGAAACGGCCCTGCATGAAAAATTTCATGATTTCAACTTTTTCATTGTCTACATCTGAAAACGAACCGCTTTACCAAATTTCATAATTCTGTACCGAACGGAAGTGCTCTCAATATATTTAATATTAATTCTGTGAAAATGGGTGGTTGCCACGCCCTCTGATTTTGAAATCTCAAATTTTAAAAATTTGCATTTTCTTGCACTTGTAGCCCTATTGTTTTACCAAATTTCATCATTCTACGACAATCAGAAGTGCTCCATACAATTTATATCAATTCTATGAAAATGGGAGGGTACCACGCCCCCTGAATGGAAAATCTTAAATTTTCGATTTTTTTCTTTGTATACACCACAGAGCCTACCGTTGTGCAAAATTATAAGATTCTACGATGTCGGGAAGTGCTCCATAAATTTGATGATCTTTCAGTCAGTCAGTCAGTTACGGTTTTTGCGTGAACCACTGATGCTAAATAAATTAGGTGGCACAACGGCTCGTGAAGAACCAGGGCCTAGTGACTAACAACTCGCAACCATTCCTGTGTGCGCCTGTGGACAATGGAAGGGACCTACAATTTTATGCCGAATCCGAACGGCTAGACGAGAAGCACGAAATATCTTTGGAAAAATTGTAGCTTATAATATTCTACAAAGAATAGTAACTTTAATTTGTTTGTTAGACTAATGGATTTTGAGACAAATGAGCGCAAATGCAACGGTGTGGAAAATAATATGTCCCTGTTTTTTCAAAATCTCTTGCTCCGGCAAAAAAAAGGGGTTGATCTTTTTTGTGCGGAATTTTAATAGCTACCGTTTTTCCAAAGACAGTTCTTAAAAAACCTGATGCTTTTCGAGAAATCTTTAAAAATACTGGGACCTCATCACGTAACTTTTCAGACGACTATCGTCCAGACAATAGCTATAGAGTAAAAGCCCAGGGCCGCCAGACATACGTCATTTTATCAAAGCTAAGATTTTTTCTGCGAACAGATACTATGGTAGCTAAGAACAAATGGATACTAAGAATCTTCAATCCGGGTGCAATTAAGAGGTAGCGAGTGTTAAAGTTGCATACAAATGATGCAACATTGCGTTATTTTATCAAAGCTGAATTTTTGATGTCTTAGGGGATGGTGTCATTGACTTTATTGGACACTTGCCAGACATCTACAGTGGGGCCTAACGTGAGCCAGACACTAAAAATATCAAACTAATCGTGCCATTTACGTTGTAGTTTTAAAACTTATATTTATATGTTTTATGGGCAACTGTTTATAAATAATTCCCCATCAGCTATACATCTACAGTGGGCGTATTCATCAGACAGAAATTTAAAAACAGCTAAAATAAGCGAAAAAATCACGTTTTAGTAAAAAAAAATTATTATTTTGACAGTTTTACGGTGATGTAAGGCCCCGCTGTAGGCGTCTTGCTGATTAGAAAATATTGTAGAATATTTGACCTAAGAAAACATAAAATTTTGATTTGATTCTGTTATGTAAATGGCACGATTAGTTTGACAGATATTACGTGTCCCACTGTAGATGTCTGGCAAATGTCAAATAAAATAAATAACACCATCCCCTAAGACATATCAAAAATTCAGCTTTGATAAAATAACGCAATGTTGCAACATTTGTATGCAACTTAAATACTACGTTTCGACCAGAAACTAAACCGAGATTTAGTAAGATTATCACAAATCACCTTGAAATCTCGAAGATTTACCATACAAATTTTAATCTCCTCAAATGAAGATTTCAAATAAAACTCATTCAAATCTACTTGGAAACATTAGTTTGTCAAATCAAACTACCTTTTTTTTCGAAGAATAATTGTGAAACCGACCTATTTTCGTTTATTGACAGATAGAAATGTAAACAAAAACTATCTATCTCACTTCCACTTCATAGAAAAAATTTTGTGCAGTGGAACACCAAACAAATCACATTACCTAAATCTCGGTTTAGTGGTTGGTGGAAACGTAGTATAACACTCGCTGCCTCTTAATTGCACCCGGATTGAAGATTCTTAGTATCCATTTGTTCTTAGCTACCATAGTATCTGTTCGCAGAAAAAATCTCAGATTTGATAAAATGACGTATGTCTGGAGGCCCTGGGCTACTAGATACGATATCGTCAATAGCTTGCTTCACGTAATACGTCTAATCTCGTGTCGTCTATCGTTCTCGTTTGTTGTAGTTTGAGAACCTCTGAAAAACATGTCTGAATTATAAAACATCAAAAAATTTTCTGTCATCGATAGGAAATTCGTTTTGTGTGCTGTTTGATTTTGTGGCAATTTTCTTGATGTCTTATCGAATTCGTGTTTATTTAATTTTCAATCCCGTCGTCGGGGTCGTTTGGATAAATAAAATTTTGCGTCGGAACATTTTACTATGTATGATAAATTAGTTAGTTTTTTGAGTGATGTCATTACAAGAGCTGACAGCAAAGCAGAATAGGAAAAGCGGTCTACCTACTAAACAGATGTCTCATCCAACGCCGTTGAAAAGCCTATTGTGTATACTTCATTTGATTAAATGGCTTTTAAGCTGTAGAAAATAGCGTTCCACAGATATTCGGCCTTCAAAACGCCGAGAACCTTTTCAACGACGCATGATACATTTCTGTCGAGTGGGTTGACCAAGTCGAGTTCTAGATTCAAGGCATATAATAAAATAAAGTACTCAAAATAAGCTTTCCAACAATGTATGACATACTGCTGAGTTGGTATAGGTACTAGTTAAGAATGAGAATTGCATCAGTGATGTTTGTTGTGGTTTTAAAGCCACATAACTCTCAAACCCCACGGTTTATAACTACTGGTCATATAATGAAATGAAGCCACAATAACCCATTGAACGACGACTTATGACACATTATTTGAGTTGAGTTGGTAGACCAGTTAAGAATTGCATTATTGGTCTTTTTACCATTTTGTAAATCTACACGTTCTTACAGCCATATAACACAACGAAGTACATGCAATAACCTCTCCGACGATGTATGATAAGTTACTTTTGGGTAGGTAGCCTCGCTTTTGATATCACTACACCTGCACCCATAAACCCTCATAAATATATTTGTTATTATACATCCAGTCCCAAAATTTGCTGTCGGCTCGTAAAATGTAAGAAATAATACAAAATCGAAAGTCCTTGCCCAAATTTAAGGTTTTTATTTCAAAAATGCGTAAGATATCAAAATGAAGCTCTCGACCAAAATTCAGCTTTGTCGGAGTTATATTTACAAAGATATTTTAATTTTATCGATATACTTGAACAAAAATGTTTTATTTTTAACCTGTTTTATTGGATTCAAACGGTTATAACTTTCTATCTGAGCACCGCTTTAGCAAGTTTTATAACTTTTTAAAAACTAAAGAAAACCGGGATATTTTTGGAAGATAAAACCTGTATTGTGTCATACGAATTTTATTCATGGAGCTCTAAAGAATATTGAGGTCAAAAATTAAGTTTGGTCATAGTTCAAGTTTATCTTTTAGTTTATAGGCAAATGGTGATGTAAATGAAGTTTATTCAGTAAGATAAGTCAAACTATTAGCCAAAGTTTTAGTGTAAAAATTGTAAAAAACAAAAGTCAATTATGGACAGGGTGAGCAAAAAACTGGTTCAAAGTAAAGTTTTTTAAAATTTCGAAAAACAGCCGTTACTCGAATCCGTTATGATTTGGTATGAACAAGTTACCAAATTCTGATAGGTCATGACTTGGCCTTTCACCAGTTTTAGTTTGGACCATCCTTTACGGGCCACCCTGTATATAATTGCTATTGTGCCAAGTTTATAGGAAATCGATGAACACGTTTGATTTTTGAAGCAGCAGCTTCAGCTGTATGCAACATAACAGTAGATACGAGCTTGACTATAAGATCTTTATGATCAGAATGCCCACAAATCCCCTATTCTTTCCTAGCGAATAAATATATCATTCCGCACCTTTTTATATTGTATTATTATTTTGTTTTCTCATTAAATTCTCATTATTGGTAAATTTAACTTTTCTTGTAATGTTTATTTTTGTATATTATTTCATCTGAACTACATACAAACATCACTAGGTATTTATCTATTTATTTTTTTGAGGTGCTATAAATATAGATTACTTAGAATGTCCGAATCTGGACGTATTCAACCTTCATATTTCTGATGAAGTAATGACCATTATACATATATTATGGAGATAAATCAAATTTAATTCCATCAAGTATGCTCAAGGAACAAGCAGACATTTATATAGGACAGGTGAACAAATATTAACTAAACAAAACCACAAAAGATATTCTAATCGAAGAATTTTCGTTTTCTCATCATCAATATAAATGTACATGGGATATCACATTACCTACTGGAATTATTTTTGAACGAAAAAAAAATATGACAAAAACTTTCTGTTTTTTTTTTTTGCACTCTATATAAAAGGATCTCATACACTACTTGTTCGTACGAGTATGTAAATACCTATGTCAAAATCATTTTCCTAATGGTACTTGATGACATTTGCAAATCCTTGGAAAAACATATAAAACCACAGGAAATATCTATGTATCTATGTATGAGAAATAAGTTGAAGATTTGTTAGTTTCGTTTGAAATTGAAGAATATTTGTGGAATTTAAGAAATAAAAGGTAAATTTTTACATAATTCTATTTGGTAGGTAAAGTAAAGGTTAGTTATCTAAGTTCTTAAAACAAAAATCTAAATGTGAATACCTTCCCATAATATAATATTTTATTTTTTGGAAGAAAAATTTTGAAGATGATGTAAGATTTCTATAGGTAAACCGCTTTTGTTTGAGAAGATTTTTGATGAATCTTCTTCTGGGATTCGTATGTCGTATCTACTCATTTATAAAGTTATGTTAGTTGCAGAGTTTTATCTTTATCCGCCAGGAAAAATATACTTACATGAACTGTTATGTATGATAAGTAGAATAAGAAGTCTCAGTGCCAGCGGATAGTTGTCAAACAAGCTGAAACCTCAAAATATCTACGTAGCATTTTAATTAAGAATAACAACATTTTCTTGGATTTATTTCAAAAAGTCAGCTTAGCTCCTTAACAGGTAAACATGAGGTTTGAAATGAAAAGATAATGTTTTTGAGTGACATGTGGTTTCTGAAAAAGTTTTACCCTTGCACACATCTCATAGTTTCAAAACTATATTTTCAAGGTATATAATTTACGTATAGAATTTATTATGAAAATGTTTGAGGTAAACCTTGAAAAGTTTTATTAAATGAAAGTATACATATGTAATGTACGAGTAGGTGCGCTTTCTCTGAAAAACTCGTGTAGGTTAAGATATTATTTTTATTTTGATAAAATATTCTTTAAAATGGAAGTATAATTTTATCCTGATTTCGACTTGAATCTTTTGCAAAAGCTTATGCAAGTGAAGATGATTTTTATTCTATGAAACTGACTTTTTTATTTTCAAGTTACAAGTTATATTGATGAAGAGAATGATACAAAATATTTTATGCAAAATCTCATCAAATCATGACTAAACAAGAAGAGCAAATTATGGGGAAAGGAATACGAATTTCAGTTATTTAGGTTTGATGGAAGTCAATGTATGATAAACGCTTTCTTTTTTAGGCCGTCGGTCGGCACAAGGATTCTTACTTTACCTACTTTAGATGGCGCACACAGCACAGGATGGACTACGGTCTCAACCAACAAGCCCTTCCAGTCAGCTCTGTTCTAGCTATCCGCTGCCAGGTGGGCACACCAAGTTGGTTGAGGTCTTTCTCCACTTGTACGCGCCACCTGTTATGGGTTCTTCCTCTTCTGCGTACACCATCGGGGTTGGATTCGAAGACTCGACGGGCAGGTGTGTCCATATACGCTCTACGTGCTCCAGTCATCTCAGTCGCTGTATTTTCAGCTTTTTGACCAGGTCAACGTCGCTGTATAGCCCGTACAGATCGTCGTTGAATCTTCTCCTCCACACTCCTTCGATACACAGCGGATCAAAAATCACACGAAGTATCTTCCTCTCAAAGCACCCTAGCAGACTTTCATCCGATTTTTTCAATGTACACATGCTTCTGCCCCATAGAGCAGGCACCAGGATTCACCAGACAGACAAAAAAAAAAACTAGGCGTAGATTTTTGCGACCTGTGGCGGCCATGTAGTTTTGGTGACATCCTGTTCAAATATGTTGTTTTTTTCATTTTAATAGCTTAGCGCAAACAGCTCGTGAAGGAACAAGGCCTTGTGACTTACAACTCTCAACCATTCCTGTGTGGACATGTCGACAGGAATGAAGGGGACCTACAATTTGTATAGCGAATCCAAACGGCAAGAAGCACTTTTTCATGACAAGTGATACTCTTGAAGAATATCTCAATTACTCGTTAGAGACAGTAGCCCTGGAAAAAAACTTTTGAGTTTTTACGTGGACGAGGCTGAGAATTGAACCCAGACGCATACCTCCCAGCATGGCCTTAGAATTGACTAACCATTAAGCTACGGGAAAATGCTTTCTAAGTTACTGATGGCAAATCCATTTATCCCATTTTACGGTAGACGTGGGGGCACTTCACAATCGACTCGTCAAAGTTTAGTGGTCAAATTTGAGACGACCGGTTCGATAATATTCAATCAGCCAACATTCGTTCTTCAAAAGAAGGCAAGATCGCCCGACCCGAGAACATCGCCGCGGTCCGTGGAAGTGTACAGAAAACCCTGAGGCACTGCTGTATTCCTTGCCATGTACAAGAACTATCGGCCTTTCGAAGACTTCAACTTGGCGAATTTCGCGTGTCGGGACTTAGACCTACACCCGTACAAGATTCAACTGGCCCCAGGAGCTCAAACTTCATAACCATAGACAATTCCGTTTGTTCGCCGACTATGGGCTTTGAAGCTTTTGGAAGAGGACCCCAATTTTGGCTGAAAACTCATCTTTAGCTACGAGCCGCATTTTTAGATAAATGGTTATATGTTAACAAGCAAAATTGCTGTATGTGGGATGGCACCAAACCCACACGATTTTTACAAGATAACAATTATTTATCCTCAAAAAGTTACCGTATGGTGTGGATTTTGGGAGGCGTCATAGGTCCTTAATTTTTCAAAACGACCTTGGTAAAGCGGCCATCCTCAATGTCGAGCGCTACAGAACGATGATAACCAATTTCTTATGAAACTAATTGAACCATATGGACCTGGGTGACATATGTTGTTCCTGCAGGACGGCCAGCCACAAAGCAAATGCCACAAATTTCTTATTTAAGTTATTTAAAATAATAAAAGGCTTATTTTGAATACGAAATAAAATCTGCACGTTCCACTGAATTCTTGGTTTTTACACAATTTCGGTGTCAAAAAATGATTTTTTTATCACGGCTTGCCAAGTTTGTATTTGTATGGGGCAAGAAGATTTTGTTAGGCTCTAAAAACTTGATATTCGTAAGTGAACTGCATTTTGTGGCAGTGCCCAGCCAAGTTCTGGCACTACACCCTTTTTACAGGATCAAACTCAGGCGATTTTCGACCCCCCTCTAACTTCAGTAATAAAGAAGTCAAAAACTTCAATCTCGCAGCATTTGCTAAGCTCACCAGGTTTAGCCAACTCACCAAATTTCAATTCCTTAGTATCAGTGGTTCCCGAGACATAAGACTGCAAAAATAGCAAAAACCGTAACTGACTCACTGACAGATCATCAAAATTATGGAGCACTTCTCGACATCGCAGAATCTTGTACTTTCGCACAACGGTAGGCCTTGTGGTGTATACAAAAAATTAAAAATAATTTAAGATTTTACATTCAGGGGGCGTGGTACCCGCCCATTTTCATAGAATTGATATAAATTATTTGGAGCACTTCTGACTGTCGTGGAATGATGAAATTTAGTACAGCGGTAGGGCTTAAAGTGCAGGCAAAGGAAAAATTTTAAAATTTGAGATTTTACATTCAGAAGACGTGGCATCCGCCCATTTGAATAAGAATTGATATCAATTATGAGGAGCACTTCTGATCGTCGTAGAACGATCAAATTTGGTAAACCGGTAGGGCTAGAAGTACAAGCAATTGCAAAATTTAAAAATTTGAGATTTTACATTCAGAGGGCGTGGCACACGCCCATTTTCACTGAATTGATATCAATTATATGGAGCACTTTTGGTTGTCGTAGAAAGATGAAATTTGGTAGAGCGGTAGAACTTGTCCTGCGAACATAGACTAAACTTTAAAATTTGATATATAATATTCATGGGGCGTGGCATCGGCCCATTTTCTCAGAATTATTATTAATTATATTCATCACTTTGGATTGTTGCAGAATAATACAATTTGGTAGACTGGTAGATCATGTGGTCAAATAGATATTGGAAAATTGTAAACTATCCATTCAGGGGCGTGGCACCCGCCCATATTCTCAGAATTGATATCAACTATGTAAAGAACTTCTGATTGTCGTAGATTGATGAAATTTGGTAGAGCGATAGGACTTGACATGCAAGCAAAGGGGAAATTAAAACTTTGAAATTTTACATCCAGTGGGCGTGGCAACCACCCATTTTCACACAATTAATATTAAATATATATTGATAGCACTTCGGATTTGTGCAGGATTATGTAATTTGGTATAGTGATTAGTTTCCAGGCGTGGGTATACAAAGAAAAAGTTGAAATCATGAACTTTTTCATGCAGGGGAATTTCATCCACCCACTTTTCCCGATAAAAAGAACCTTAGCAAAAAGTAGTGAAATCACAACAAAAACATAAATGTTAAAAACGGAGCCAAGTTCTTCTATGTACAAAAACCTTTGCGTAACAAGTCAGCCGTAAAAAGTAGTTAGATCTAAAAGTACGCCAAGTTCTAAGTTTATTAATGTTAAATATCAAATATTTTAAGTAGAGTAATAGGTTTGGAAGAACCTCAAAATTATCAGAGATATCTGTTATTTAATGATTACTGACTTAAATTCAGTTAGTTTACTTGGCAAGTTTTCTTTTAGTACTTACCTAATTTCTCAATCTTAAAATGAAAACTTGACGAGTAAACCACTTAAATGCCCAACATAGAAGACTTAAGTTCAACTTATTCAGTTAAGTGTGCACTGTTAAAATGAGGCTATTGTATTGTATATTGCGCACTTAAATCCTACTCCTGTGATTGTCCTCTTAAGACTTCAAAACCTTCCACCTTTCACCTAGACAAACCACACACATTATCCATATGACAAACGAAGTGTGCATTTTAATTAATGCTCCTTCGCTTATTATAACCAAATTTTAATTTTGTATTTTCACTTATTAATAAAATAATGTTAGCATTGTGATTCAATAATGTACATTAATTAGAAAAACTACATTAAGACCCATTTCCTAATATGAAACATAATTATTTAAGTTTTAAACTTTCACACATAAATTAAAGAATATTTCATTTCAGAAAATAAACTTTAGAGGGTTTTTTGCTTAGTTTATGCATAAGTTAAAGGGGTTTTCTATTTTATTGCGGAGAGATACGCGGTTTTATAAACCATCTGACAACAAAGTAATTCGTATACAGTCCTATATTTATTGTTCGTTGCAAATTGCAATAGAATAGACAAACACATACATACCAATATACACTTTTGATTACAATCGAATGCAAATTTGCAATTTTAGTAGCTCCTATGTCGTATAAAAGCAAATGTACAAATATTTATTCATTGTTGTTTGTATAAAGTAAGTTAAAGTTAGCTAAACAGTAAAAAAAATCACAAACAAAAGACGACAAAATGTCGTAGGTATTCCCTAGCATTTAATTTAACAATTTATGTAAAATAGCTTCAGTGATGGATAAAAGTTTTTCTTCGATCTTAAGGAACAAATAATATATCAATTATATTAAAGGCAGTTGCTAACTGCTCCATTTGAGTCCGGAACATTCTTATTCCATGGTGTAGTTTTTCTAAACACGGGAGTTAAAATAGCAATTTTTTTCTTTATGCATACGGTTGAGATATCAATAAGGTTTTATCTTTATTTGAGAGCCCTATCAATGACATTAACATAACATAACCATGCTATAAAACCGCTCGTGCAGAATATCGATTGTGTCTTGGCTGTGTGGCACGTAGCGCCATCCTGTTGAAACCGTATGTCTTCGGTGTCCATATCATCCAATTCAGGCCACAAGAAGTTGGTGATCATTGACCTATAGCGATCGCCGTTGACGGTGATGGCCTGGCCAGCATCATTCTCAAATATGTTCGGACCGATGACGCCTCCAGCCCAAAATCCACACCAAACGTGAATCTCGCGTGGATTGGTGTCGTCCCAAATCCGCTTATTCATGTACCCATTCATCCAAAAATGGGTCTCAATGCTAAAGATGATTTTACGACCAAAATTGGGATGATCTTCCAACTGCTCCAAAACATCATTTGCACTTGTTGCTTGACGCTGTAACTTACCATGATGATTTGTCTTTAGTAACTGATTAAAAGACGATATTTTGACAGAAAGTAAAAGAAACAATATGGCCGCCACGAGCTGTCAAAATCAACCCATCCCTATTGGAAAACCATTTATAAATTAATCTGAGTATACGTAAGGTGACTGTCACTTTCTTGATTCTATAGGGTTTTCCAATAAGAGTTGTTATTTTGAATAGCTATTGTTGTGTAAGCGTAGCTGCGGGGTACATTTGGCTGATATTGTTTTCCATTAATAATGGCATATGTACATTGAAATAAACATCCGATCATTTATCTCAAAAAATGGGGACCCTATTTTTATCTATTTAAGTAAGAAAATTAAAATATACCCAGTACTAAAGAAAACCTTTCTTGACTGCTACCATTTTCAACGCATTTTCTGTTTAAATCAGAAAATTTAAAAACGATTTCAAAATCCCCCTTCTCAAACCACCTTAAGAACGAAGAAAAAGCTTTCTAAAACGAAAACTTTTTTTTTATTTTATTTTATTTTATGTTATTAACATTGAAAATGTGTATAGGTTCGTTTTGCACAAATTATGGTGTTATCAAAATGAATAAAGTACAAATGAATGCAAATGAAAATGAACTTAAGCGTAGTAGGGGCATTTTGCCCACAAAAGCTACCTACAAAATTAAAATGAACAAATCTTTGTAAGCGATGAACATCGAAGCGTATCGAATTTTGTTGGTTGGGCGATGTTTCTTGATTGTGCAATTTGTTTGTGCTACCAAAGAAGTAAGTAAAGAATGAAAGAATGAAAAATAAATAATGAGCTACAATCTACATGTTTGTAGGTCTTCTATTGGCAGGTGTAGACTGCAGAGCACGACTGCAGCAGAGTTTCGAATTTTCGGTTGATATGTTGTGTGGTATGTGTGCTATTACACAGTGGCGATTCCTGGTCCTAAGTATTGGTTTAGCTACGTGGTCTGGGGAAGGTTAGAACAAAATCATATATATTTTTTTTTAATTTTATTGATAACGACAATTAATAAATAATAGGTATAAATTAAAAGTTTAAAAATTTATCGATACATAAATTCGCTTCTTGGTTCGACGGAAAGAAAATTTTCGCCGACATTGTTGTGGTCAAAGTAGGACACTTAAGTTGGCACTGATTTTTGTACAAGTACTTTGAACCCTTAGCTATCATAAAATATATGTTAAAATTCTAAATGGGATAAAGGTCTATATTTGTATCTAAGTATCTAAATCATACGACGGCGACGTTTCAAACGTGGTTACGTTTTTCTTCAGGTCTCTAAAACATAGTTATTAATATTTTATAGCTTCAATTTTAAAAAATTATAGAATACTAGCTGACCCGGCTTCGTTTCGCCTTAATTCATTTATGTAAAGAAAATAATAATTCCGAGCATGATATACAATGATGTTTCATGTACTTCCGTCAATTGAAATTCTTTATTATAAAGGTTTATTAAATACAATACAAAAACTAAATTAACAATGTCATCAAAATCGTGGCTTGAATATAAGATTTGATTTGATGCACTTCAAAATCAAACGTGTTCCGTTACAAATTTTTGGGGCATTGAGGTTGCGCAGCAAAATTATACCTAACTGAGCCAACTTTCAATTTTAAATTGTGTGGTGAAAAGCTTGGAACATCCAAAGGATTCAAAAATTCCGTGGGATAGTTGGTGGCTTCGTTTTCATCCATCGCGGAGTCCACGGATTTGAATAAATTAACTCACCAACGATTTGATTTTGAATGACAAAATTCAAATGATCGACATTCTTGCTTTTCGCAACCAAAATCGCGCGTGAACTCAGCCAATCATGGTTAACATAATTTTGAGTGAAATTCGGAAAAACATTCGCGATGAGCTCTTCCGACGTTGTTGTAAAGTAGAGAAAATTCGGTGGAAATTCAATAAATCCGATGACTAAGTCCACTGGTGTCACGCCATTGCCCATCGCCAATAAATTGACTGGAGAAATCTGCAGCGAACTGGTAATTTCGTAAAGCGAATCGCATGTTTGATTTCAATTGCAATTTCTCCACGTATTGCATGCAATAAAGCCGATACTCTCAGGCCCTTCCTGGGGCCAATACGAATTTATCAAGCCCTAAATCGTCAAAATTAAAGTAACTGTTCTCGAGTTATGCACTATAAACCGGATGTCCCCGGATGTTCAATTTTTTGGAAATTTTAGGGGATTTTCTTCCAATTTACTATGCCCTTCCTTGAACTTATACGAATTTATCAAGCCCTAAATCGTAAAAATCGAAGTAACCGTTCTCGAGTTATGCATTTAAAACTGGATGATTCCTGTTGTCCAATTTTCCTGGAAATTTTCCGGGATTTTCCCCCAGTGTGCTTTGTTGTCCTTCGTGAGCCAATAAGAATCCATCAAGCCCTTTATCGTGAAAATTGAAGACACCGTTCTCGAGATATACATACAAAAAGAGGATGATCCCTGATTTTTCGGGATTTTTCTACAGTGTCCTATGTCCTTCCTTGGATCAATACGAATTCATCAAACCTAAAATCGTGAAAATCGAACGACCCGTTCTCGAGTTATGCGCACACACACGGACGACATTTGTCTTTTATATATTTAGATGTACTTACAAATGTTTTTCTTATAAAAATAATATCAAGGTTTAATCCGCTTTTGGTTGTATTTTGGTTTTTGAATGCAATTATTATTCTTTTCAATATTAAGAAATGTCTTGAAGAAGACGTTTTTTTAAATCAATTTATCAAATCAATTTATTATATTTTGAATAGTAATTCAAAATATTTTAAATAATTCTAACCTACAAAACAAGTTGAATATAAATTCTAAGTTTTAGTTTATTGCCTTTCAATTAGTTCAACATATACCTATGCTGCTAAGTCACGAAGAAGGAATAATTATTATCATAAGATATAGTTATAATATTTATATCTTTTTTTAAGGCAACTTTGGTACTGAATTTAAAAGTTCTGAAAATTGTTCACTTGGATTAAAAGAAGATGTAAATATTTTAACTATATTTTATGATAGTTAAGGGTTCTAAGTACGTGTACAAAAATCTGTGCCAACTTAAGTTTCTTACCTTGACCACAGCAATGATGTAAACATTGCGTGTTGCACTTAGTTAACATTAGTATTCTTTGCCAAAACTATTTGACCGATTTTAATTTAACGTTTAACATTTGGAACATTTAATTCCAAATTTTTAGCAGAATTGGACAATTTTCGACCTATTTTTTGAGTGCTTCAAACTTACATATTTTTGCAATTTTTTTTTTAATTCATGGATAGATAGAAACACAAATATAACATGCGTTTAAAATTGATGTTGTTTTGTAGAAAATTTTATAACAAACAAGTTTGTAGTGGACGGTTTTTACCGAAGTTGCATATTTCCAAAGTTATAAAGGAAATTGTCGGAAAAAATTAGGTGATTTTAGCGTTTTTTTCACTGTTGCATTTTTCCTGCAGCGAGCACAGGTTTTTCGAACAACAACAACATATCAAAAATACAGAACTACAACGCGCTTTGCGAATTAGGCACTTTTTTTTGTAATTATTGACTGCTAAAAGAACTCAATCTCAATGTTTACTCATATCAATCAAAGAACACTAATAACAAAACAATAAGCACACGCATTCATCCTTCCTACCGCATTTTCGTAGAATCATATACGAAAGTAAAAAAAGATAATGACAAGAAACGTACCCAAAATGTAGGTACCTGGAGCTGCTTGCATATGTAGCGTGCTTTATCGCATCATACTTACGCTTACGCTTTCATTTTTTTTTTTTTTTTGTATTGTATTGTATTTGTGTTTGTATTTGTAATTTGTATAGATATTATTAAAAATTGTGTGAAATTGTGCAGCGCAGATGTTGCAAGCTAAAATGTTTCAAGGGAGACTTGTGTATGAGAGTTTTGTGTTGTGTGTCTGCAGGAAGGAAAACATAATTTTAAGAGAACAATGTGGGTATGTTAGGTAGGTATCTTTTTTTTATTATTATTATATCAATGCTCTATGCAGAGAATTTGGTTTTGGTATCGCATATTGTAACGCTGAGGCAGATAAGAAGATGGGAGTTTTGTGTTGTGTGAAGGAAAATATGCTTTGAAAATAGGTAGGTAGGTGGGTAGTTTTTAGTATTTATGGTATTGATTATTGCAAGAAATCATTATCATTATTTCAACATTGCCATTTGTTACTTTTTGAAAATAAAAAGTGCATCATATAATTGATTCATTTAAATTCTTGGTTTAGCGCCGATAAACCTGCTAACTCAGAGGAATCGCCACTGCTATTACACCATGCATCTAGACGCGTGCAACTTCTTCGAACTTTTTCGAATTTTCTTGTTGCACGAATATTTTACCCACGCGACACACGGCAGATTTTCTTCCGTCTCATGTTTTCGATATTGTTTTCTCTTTTGCACTTACAGATCTAAAAGTTGCACGCGTCTAGATGCATGGTGTATTAGCAGACTATACAGTCACAGTGCGTGTTTACAGTCGTTGGGAGGTAGAAAAGGAACGGAGGATAAAGGGATACATGCAAAATTTACCACAGTAGAATTTACAAAAGTATTGAACCTATTTATTATATGTAATAATAAATTTGAAATATCTTTTTCACAAAAAAAGTAACTTTTCTACAACAAAAAAAAATAACTTTTGTACAAAACAAATTAATTTGTTTACAAAAAAAAATTAATAACTTTTTTCAAACTAAATTTCTTGTAAAAATAAATATCTTTGGTTACTTGCTTAGACAAAAGTGATGAGAAATTATTCAATTGTGTTCTATATTTTTATTATAAATTATACATACAAAATATGCATATAATAACGCTCTTTTCTGACTCACTGAACGCTGCTATGATGGTAAAATCAGAAAAAAAAAAAAAAAACACTCCTGCTCCTAAACGAAAATGTTAAGGGTTGCCAATTTTCTGGAATTAACTTTTTTATGAAAGTGAACGGTGAATTTGTCAACTAAATTTATACATATTTTTGCTCAGCCCTGGCTAAGATAATTATGTTCGACGGGCGCCTTTGGGGTCCTGCAACCAACTAGTCTCCGATATTAAGATTTTAAAATACTTCATTAAGCCAGACATAAAAGATTAGTTGAAAAAAAAAAAACAATCTACAATTGCATGAAAACTTTAAAAAAACAAAAAATGAAAATCAATATGTGTTAATGTTTTTGTACCTCCCTAATTGACTTAATTATTCAAAACTTTTAACGGAAAATTGATGTGGTACAAAAGTTGTAATTTAAGATACTTGGTAGCATATTCTCTACATATAGTAGAGGATAGAAAATTTAAAATTAAGTACTTTTTAAATTATGATTAAAAAAGATGAGCAATTTGTGACACCGCAACGGACAGGTACAATCGTTCCTAACTTTATTTTTTCTTTGATTTTTTAGCTCGTTCCACTGGAAAAATAGAAGTAATATACAGTAGAGGCCACTTATAGTCACAAGAAGATGAGAGACAAATGTGGCTGTTCTTGTACCAAATTATGAAGATGGTTTGTCCAAAACAAAATATATCAGATCTTTATGAATGAGGTGAAAAATTAAAGCAGGGATGACTTAAATTTGTATGCAAACTTAATCGGAAAATGTTGTACAAATTCATTCTAAAAATGTGATTGAGTTAATAGACGTTTCGATTTTTGGCACATAAAATTGAAAATTTGATACAAAATTTTACAAATTTGTAAAACAAAACCCACGCACGTATTGACTTATTAACTTAAACCTCCTACGATTAGGTATAAGATTAAAGTTAAAAAAAAGTTAAAAAAAAATTTGTTGATTAATTTAACAAGAGCAAAACGAATTAATATAAAATAAATTCGTAACTTACAAAATTCTAAACAGATCCTCCAGATTAAGGTTTAAAAATACTGCCCTTAAGATTAACAAAAGAAAAAAACTATCTACAAATTCTTGAAAACTTCGAAAAAATTTAAAACAATTCTAGTTAATGTTTTTTTTTCACCTACCTAATTAACTTAATTATTCAGAAATTATTAATTTAAACTAGAGATTACAAAGTTTGAAATCTAATACAAAATTCAAATTTAATGCTTTTTGAATTATGGTTATTAAAGACAAGCTGTTGTGACACTCAATCGGACAGAAAAATGATAAAATCGTTCCTTACTTTATATTTAACTGAAGGATTTCAATCTTCTGTTTCTCTGATCAGCAATTAAACGCTTATGTTAATCAAACATAGCTGTGCACTTATTGAAAGCTCCAAACGTTTTGAAACAAACAACAAAAATTATTCTTATACATTCTATCAATAGCAGTACGTTCACTTGTAGTTGAAGATAGCTTGTACTATTGACGAAGTCGAAAGGAAGAAAACATTATACAGTCGAGCCCGTTCATACCTATGAAGATTAAATAAGAAAATATGCTTTTATCTGACTGCAAAGTTGGTTTGGCGCACAGAAAAAAAGATTAAATGACGATAACAAACAAGAAAAAGTTCCAGTGTTACTTGCAGATGTTAATTGTCAAACAGAATTCGTTGCAGTATAAAATTTAGAAAATTTCATCTTTTGGCTACAGGTAGGTCAGGCAGTCAATTAAGTCAGAAAAAGTTAGGCAGTAAAAGTAGAATGACATATTCAGGCAAGATGAAATTTGCCAACAAATTAGTAATGATAGGAAGAGGTACCTAATTCGCTTGGAACTTCAACCTTCAAAGCACATTGGGAAATGTTTAAGCCTAATGGTGTAGGTAGCTGTGGATGAAGCTTGTACATTACTGTCAAAGTAGAAAGATACGAAAACAGTGAAGAGCTCTATAATATAACGTTTTAGTTGTTGCAAGAAATGTTTGGTATGACACAAAGTTGAGCACTTTTGATTGAAGTTATAGTCTTGTGTTCACCCATCAGTTACCTACAACTATTTATGTAGCTTTAACAAATGAAAATCTTGCCAAATTAAAATATGTACCTTATTGCATCACGATAGGTTGTCAACATCATCTCCTTACAAGAATTTCAAAATTCAATAAGATATAGAATTATTTACTTTTATTGTGTATTTATGTTAAAATAATGAGTTTTTCTATTCAATTAACATTATCCTTTTCTTGTATAACTTATCTTGCTTCAACTTAATTTTAATTAATGTAATTTTGTTTATGTGCAAACAATTAGTTATGTTTTTGTTTTATCTAGCAAATGCAAGTCATTTTCAATACTCCGATTCTTACTCTATGACTAAAATCTGTAAATTTTTTATTTTATTTTATTTTATTTGTAAATAGCTTATGTCACATAAATACAAAAATAATAATATATATATTCCATCCAAAAACTAAACGGATTTTTAAAATTGGTTACCATTTCTGTGGTAACCCCCTTTAATCCAATAAACTGCTTAATTTTAAAATCATCTAACACTTTTTTTCATTCAAACACCAAAAAATCGAATGTGTGGGCTTGGGTTTCTTCGACAAGCCCGAACAAACACACAAACAAAACTATAGATTACAATTTTATTAATATTTATGTATGTTAAATGAAACGTGTGAAACCCAGTTGATTCCTTAAATTGTTTTCTAAATTTAGCCCCTTATAATGTTTTATAATATCAAACAAAATGTTTTCTTAAATGATTCGATTAATCTATCACACTCGCTTTGCTTGGCTTCAGCAATTTACAACCCTAAGGCCAATTCAATCAAACAAGTGTCCGAACAAATAGATTAATATTCCCAACAGGGCCACTATGTTATCCAAGTCCCATTCATTTTCGAGCCTTAAATCCTATACCCATAGTTCCTAATGCTATATTTTTCTAGATGCCCACATGCACGAGTTGGTATAGTATGTGGTACTTAATTAGGTTAACATTAATTCACTTGCACACGCAAACTGCCGCCCCATTGTGAGGGTAAAATGTCACATGATAGCCTGCTTTTCGAAAGGATTTTTCATTTCAATGGACGCACTCATGACTACAATATACATTTTAATATAAATATATAGGTATGGATGCACATACATTTCATCATATGTGTATATAGAAGAAGAACGTGTATATGTGTATGTCCGTCCGTCGTATCCTAGTCTTTGGCTATATCCAATGTCAACAAAATGTCACCACACTAGGGCAAACGACGACGTTGACAAATGGGATATGGTATTATTAGAATTTGTAGAAAGTGTCGGTGAACCCTAGCATGGAATGTATAACTTGACCAGTATACTGCTCTCGTGGATCATGTTTGTCTAGCTTCAAATTGGTCTGAGGAACTAAAAGAGAATTTGTTGGAATACATTTATTGAACTGCATTCCTTTAAGCTTCAGCAGTGCAACGTTATAGGATAAACTTAACATGTTTTAGTTCTAATTATTGCATACCCTAAAATGAAAGTTATAATTCAAATATTTTGAGCAAAATTAAAAAAAGAAATCCTTTTTTTTTGTAAACTTTTGGTTTAAAAATAAATAATTAAAACTCATTTTTACAAGGTAAAAATTTTTAATTGTTAACTTTTAAGTAAAACTTTTGAGTAAAAATGAAGGAGAATTTGAAAAAAAAGATTTGGAACCAACATCCGCAAAAATTGTTAAAAAGAGTGTTTCATCAAAAAGCATTTCTCTTGTCAGCATCAAAAATATATTTAGTCAAGTATGCAATTTTTTTTTTTTTTTTATCTTACCTACTTTCTTCTTTATTTTGATTAATTATTATTTCATTATTCAGTCAGGACCTCAAAATGTTGGTTTTTTTTTTTTGTATTTTTTAAAACCAACTGTGTATGTATGAAGTTAAAGATATTTTTTAGGGAATATTTTTGTAAAATGTCTTGCAGAAAATTTTCTATTTTTTTTTATTTTTTTACTTGAGTCATATTGTCACGTGTACACAAAAAGATATAATAGTCATTTAGGGTATGGGTCAAATTAAACGATGTTGCTATGATTTTGATGAAATATTCAAAAATTTGTTTAAAATTTTAACTTTAAGAATGCCCTTATCGCTATTTTGTTTTTTTTTTATTCGATACAAAATATGGGAAAAAATGGGAACAATTTTGGAAGTGAATACATCCTATTAGCTAAGCCTGGTAAAAAATTGGTTAACATATTCAAATAGTAATAATAATAATAATAATTTTAACTAATGGGTGATTTTTTAAGAGGTTTAGAATTAAAAAAAAAAAAAAACACAAAAAATTCGAAACAATAAATGAAATATTTATTTGAATCGATAGTTTGAACCTTGCAATTTAATGTTTAAAGATAATTTCATGCAAATGTTGACCGCGGCTGCGTCTCAGGTAGCCCATCCGCTGAGTCCAATTTTGGCATACTCTTTCACACATATCGGCCGGTATCTCACGAATGAATGCATGGATGTTGGCTTCCAGTGCGTCAATCGAAGCGGGCTTGTCCCTATAGACATTAGCCTTGACATACCCCCACAAAAAATAGTCTAATGGTGTCAAATCGCACGATCTAGGCGGCCAATTGACCGGCCCGAAACGTGAAATTAACTGTTCACCAAACTCGCCTCGCAATTGCGCCATTGTTTCGCGTGCTGTGTGGCATGTGGCACCGTCTTGTTGAAACCACATATCATGCAAGTCAAAAACTTCCATTTCGGGCAAAAAAAAGTTTGTTATCATCGCTCGGTAGCGTTCACCATTGACAGTAACGCTGCGATTCGCATCATGTTTGAAGAAATATGGCCCAATAATGCCGCCGGCCCATAAACCGCACCAAACAGTGGCTTTTTCGGGATGCATTGGTAGCTGTTGCAATGCTTTTGGCTGATCTTCACTCCAAATGCGGCAATTTTGCTTATTTACGTACCCATTCAACCAAAAATGAGCCTCATCGCTGAACACAATTTTTCGATAAAAAAGCGGATCCTCGGCCAGCTTTCCAAGAGCCCATTCACCAAAAATTCGGCGTTGTGCTAGGTCGGCTGACCTTAGTTCTTGCACCAGCTGTATCTTAAAAGGCTTTACGCCCAAATCCTTCCGCAAAATTTTCCACGTAGTGCTGTAACAAAGGCCTAACTGCTGGGAACGGCGCGGAATCGACATTTCGCGGTCTTCTGTCACACTAGCTGATACGGCCGCAATATTTTCTTCACTACGCACAGTACGTAAACGTGTTGGTGGTTCAATGTCCAACAAAGTAAATTTGGTGCGAAATTTGGTCACAATCTTCCGAATAGACTGCTCAGAAGGTCGAGAATGCCGACCATAAAATGGAAGCAGCGCGCGATGAACATTTCGAACCGAGCACGAATTTTGATAGTAAAATTCAATAATTTGCAAGCGTTGTTCATTTGTAAGACGATCCATGGTTAAATTGCAAACCAAACTGAAGCTGTTTGACAGTGACACAAGGTACTAAACACACGTCAGCTGTCAAAACCAGTGTTGCCAAAACAAACCAGCTAAAAAATCACCCGTTATATGCCTGTAAGACCTCAGGTCTTTTAAATGCAATGCACGGCACTAGTTAGAAGGAATAGAAGGAAAGGAAAGATTTTTGTTGGCACAGTGGATTGAGAATAAGATGTTTATTATCTCATGAAATTCCACGGGTGGCATCCAGTTGAAACTGCGGAATTTAGAAAAGAATGCTACATAGACTGGGGCTCGAACCCACACGTCCAGGTTAGCAGTTAAACACTATATCCACTGTGACATTGCCACCCGCATAGTAAATTTAGTTTTCTAAAAAAAAATGACAAGAGATTTTTATTGATAAAGTCAACTCTTTAGAGACTAGAAGATAAATCAGTCCTTATGTATACATAGTCTAGGGAAAAAGTGGCCTTTTTGGGCCGAACCCAAAAATTTCGGTATATAAAAAATGTTTTGATGGTATCCGCCTGGAAAAAGAGTGCTGAATCTGAATATGCCGGGTATACCTCTGGCAACCTTGAGGATTTTTAAATATGACGTTTTGAAGGGGAAGAGGTTGTTGTGCACCAAATGGAAAAAAATACTTTGGTACAATCTATGCATATGGCACATGATTTCAAGGTACTTTTTAATGGAGAACCTAATGACATTAAAACCAGGATGATAAGACAACCCAAACAAAAGTTTCAGTCCTTTTTATGTAAGTGTGACCTTATTTTCAGTACTATATGTAAATATTGCGGAAACCCTTTGGAAATATGGACCCGTTGATTAAACTTGGAAACATATAAAATGGCCGGGAAAGATAGAGCCGGGTAAAGCATTCATTCGGGTAGTGCGGCTAAAAAAAAGAATCTCTATACTTGCGAAGTTCCGAAGTTGGGCTCGAGGGTAAACTGATGTGCATTCCAAAAAGTTCGAGTATTACGGTTGAATTGTTTTGGGAGAGGAATGCAGCTGGCTATTGCACTAGAACATTATGTATACAACGATAGGGTGTGTTGGTTGGTTGAAAACAGCAAAAATAGTATAAAAAAAGCTACCTATTTCCCCCTGATTAGATGAGAGGGGCAATTTTCTGAAAGAAGAAAAAATAATGTACCATAAATGGTAAATAAATTATTAAAAATTATTTTATATTATTTTTTTTCTAATTTTATTTAATTAAGTAGGTACTAACATAGCTTTTTTTCCATGCTCTTTTCAGTTTTTGGTGGTGATGGAAAAAACCAAATGGTTTTATGTATTCTTCTTTAAATAAAAGAATTTAAATAAAAGAATTAATTTTTTTGTAATTTTCGAATTTCTCAAAAAGTAGAAGACATATGAAAGAATCTAGTTTTTTCATTCCTTTAAGAAAAAAATCTTATTTTAATTTCTATAGATCTAATATTCAAGGTCCAGGTCTCTCTAAAAAATTACAAATTGTAAAACTTATTTGCGTTTAACAATTATTGAGGAGGTGTAAGCGATTTCATATTAACGGAGTGTATAATTGTCCTATTAAATAAATTGTTGATATTGCAAATACAAAAGTGATATTATTGGTGTAGCCCACCTCTATAAATATGTTGATGAGATTAAAACTGTAAGTCTAATGAAAAAAAATGAAGGGGCATTAGAATAAGACTTTTTCCGTATAAAATCGGTATTCATTAAAAATTACTTAAAATGTGAAAAGAGATTGATTATATTAAACTTGAATTATAGTTGTCCAATCATTTTGAATGAGGTAAGTAATGAAAGGCGAAATGATAAAAATTCATATTTTCTTTTCTTGGAAAAAAAATATTAAAAATATTCATACTAAAAATGCGATTGAGTAAAATGTCAATTTTATTGTTGCCACGTAAAATTCAAAACTAGATAAACAAATTTTGAATTTCTTAAAAAATTATTATATGTACACTCAAATGTTTTATTGTTAACTGAACAGGAGCAACGCTTTAATCAAAGGACACGTTAGTGACCAGCCAAGTTCTGGCACTACACCTTTTTTACATCATCAAACTCACGCTATTTTTGACCCCCCTCTAAATTCAGTACCATTAAACTTAGAAACTTCAAAGTCCCAGCATTTGCTAAACTCACCAAGTTTAGGCAACTCACCAAATTTCCTTTAGCCTTAGTGATTCCCGAGATACATGACTGCAAAAATCGCCAAAACCGTAACTGACTGACTGACTCACTGAAAAATCAAGCTGTGTGAAGTGGGAACCCCGAAGTCAAAATTTTTGGGTAGAGTTTATCAGAATCGTTTGTCCACGTTTTTCCAACCAAAAAAATCGTTTGTCCACCCTCAGAAAAAAAGTAATTAAGCTTATCTTTTTTATAGCAACTCCCCAAAATCAAACAACTCATCTACTGCCCCTAATAAATGACTTAAGAAGATGAGACTAAGTTCATTCGTTTCTCCACCGGCTGTTTAAGATTATCCATAAAAAATAATCGTTTTTCCACCCTTAGATCAAAAGTCATTCAACATTTCTCTTTTATAGCAACCCAAAAAAAATAAAATTTTTTTGTTTACCAGAATCATTCTAATCCCAATCGTTTGTCTACCGTTTGTCCAGGGTAGTCCAGCAAAAACAAATTTTAGACTTTCGTTCAAAAGTTATTCAACATTTCGTTTTTGACTTTTGTGGTTTTGCTATAAAAACCAAATGTTGAATAACTTCTGAACGACGACGGTCTAAATTTGTTTTATTTTTGTTGGACTAACCGGGACAAACGTAGGACAAACGATTGGGATTAAAACAATTTTGGTAAAAAAAATGTTGAATAACTTTTTACCTAAGGGTGGAAAAATGATTATTTTGTATGGATAATCTTAAACAGCCGGTGGACAAACGAATGCACTTACTTTCATTCGCGTAAGTTCTCATTTGGGAATTGGGGTGTTGGTCAAGCTCTTTGACTTTGGGGGGTTTGCTATAAAAACGAAATGTTGAATAACTTTTGAACGAAGGTCTAAAAATTTCTCACCTGGACAAACGGTGGACAAACGATTGGGATTAAAATGATTTTGGTAACAAAAAATTTAAATTTTGTTGGTGTTGCTATATAAAAGAAATGTTGAATAACTTTTGACCTAAGGGAAAAATAATTATTTTGTATGGATAATCTTAAACAGCCGATGGACAAACGAATGCACTTTTCTATTTGGGGCAAAAGATGAGTTTATTTTGATTTTGGGGAGTTGCTACAAAAAAGAAAAGCTTAATAACTTTTTTCCTGAGGGTGGACAAACGAATTTTTTGGTTGGACAAACGTGGACAAACGATGAACAAACGATTCTGATAAACCCCACCCAAAAATGTTGACTTCGTGGTTCCCACTTCACACAGTTGAAAGATCATCAATACTATGGAGCACTTCCCGACATCGTAGAATCTTGTAATTTCGCACAACGGTAGGCCTTGTGATGTATACAAAAAATTTAAGATTTTCCATTCAGGGGGCGTAGTACCTGCTCATTTTCATTTTTTTACTGTCGTAGAATAATGCACTTTAAGCGGTATTGCTTAAAGTGCAGGCAAAGGAAAAACTTTAAAATTTGAAATTTTTCATTCAGGGGGCGTGGTTTCCCCCCATTTTCATAGAATTGATATAAATTACTTAGAGCACTTCTGATTGTCGTGGAACGATAACATTTAGTACAGCGGTAGGGCTTAAAGTGCAGACAAAGGAACAATTTTAAAATTTGATATTTTACATTCAGAGGCGTGGCACCTGCCCATTTGAATAGAATTTATATCAATTATGAGGAGCATTTCTGATTCTCGTAGAATGATGAAATTTGGTAGAACGGATGGGCTAGAATGGCAAGCAAATGCAAAATTTTAAAATTTCAGATTTAAAATTCAGAGGGCGTGGAATCCGCCCATTTTCGCGGAATTGATATCAATTATATGGAGCACTTCTAGGTTGTAGTAGAATGATGACATTTGGTAGAGCGGTAGTACTTGACATGCAAGCAAAGGGAAAATTAAAAATTTGAGATTTAAAATTCAGTGGGCGTGGCAACCACCCATTTTCACAAAATTAATATTAAAAATATTGAGAGCACTTCCGTTCGGTGCAGAATTATGAAATTTGGTAAAGCGGTTCGTTTTCAGGTGTAAACAAAGAAAAGGTTGAAATCATGAAATTTTTCATGCAGGGGCGTTTCATCCACCCATTTCTTATCAATTATTATCTTTTCAATGGAGCACTTCTAACTAATGAAAATTGATAAAAAGAATCTTTGTAAAACGTAGTGAAATCACACCAAAAACATAAAAATAATGTTAATAAAGTAACCGAGTTCTTCTATATACAAAAACCTTTGCGTAACAAGTCAGCCGTAAAAAGGAATGAGATCTAAAAGTACGCCAAGGTCTTAGTTTATTTATGTTAAATATTAAATATTTTAAGTAGAATAATAAGGAAGAACCTCAAAATTATCAGAGAAATCTGTTATTTAATGATTACTGACTTAAATTGAGTTGGTTTACTTGGCAAGTTTTCTTTTATTACCTAATTAGCTACTTAATTTTGAAATAAAAACTTGACTAGTAAACCAAATCAAATTAAGTCAGTTTCAAATTTGATCAATATACATAGACACACATATATATTTCAATCTAACTTGAAGAAGTCCAATAGAAGTTGAAATACTCTATAAAGTTTAAGTAGTTTTAAAAATTCAAACCTACTCTATCTATGTCAAATTCATATCATCGACGTATGCTTAAGATTAAAAAAAAAAACAAAGGATTTGTTTACTAAAACATTTGTTATGATTAAAGTTTGCCGAAAAGCTTTAGCTATACAAAGTAGTACACACAACTAAACCTCGAAATAAGGCAGATTACTTAAGTTCCTTAACTTATTCAAACTGGCTAAAGCAGCTTCTCCTAAATACCATATAGAATGTCAATTGATTCAAGTATTCAAGTAGTCAAACTTGTCCACTTATGTCAAGTTCATCAGGGCTTCGTTTTGGTTATATCTATCTGTATAGCACTATAGGAAAGGAAACATATTCCTGAGAAATTGATGCATTGAATAGTTCAAGAAAAGTGGATAATTCTATTAGTAAAAGTTGTCCTAAGTATGAGCAGACTTGGAATATTTATAAGGTAGATTATGACAAGTTTTAAGATAAGATTCAGGTTTTACATGTAAGTAACAGGAAAAGTGAAATATTTCAAAAGTTTCTGCGAACATTTTAAGTTCGAGGCTTCTATTGACAAAATTGCGAAGAAACTAATCAGAAAAGTTTTTAAATAATGACACTATTTTATACCAGTTTATACCAATCAGTGGATGATGCACAAAACAAAACTTATAAAATATTTTCGTACAAATGGTATGTTTTTTTAATTTTACTTACAAAACTGTTTTTTTTTTTGTTTAAGTAGAGTCTTACTAATAATTGTACAAAAATATTCCATCAACCATAACTTACCCTATTTACACAAGTTTCGTTCTTTGCCACAAATTGATGTTCAGCAATTTTACATGGCTTTGTTTCGTTTATACTCTCGTATATGAAGTTTGAGTGAGAAAATAATTTAACACAGATGGGGTAACTTCTGGCCAAAGAATGGACGACATGGAAGTAACATAGCACATAGATGATAAGAGGCGAAGACCCAACGACGACGAGGACGATGAGGGTATACCAAAATTAATCAATTTGATAATTTTATAGACGATTTGTTAGCGCACTTTAATTTCCTGACTGAACTGAGTTGAGTTAAGTTTAGCTGGGCAGGTAATATTAACTGGTTAGAAAGTTTTACAAATGAGACTGTTAAGAATGAACTAGGAAGTAGAATATACATATACACACACAGGAAAGAAGAAGAAATCTAGTTGTTCAAACGATATAGTTGGAAAGTTTCGTATCTAAACTATAGTGTGGCTGTATGTTGAAAATTCTCTCGAGCGGCTAAAATGTATTCCATTTTGTATAAGTGTTAAGTACTTAATTATCCTGATTGCACTTGCAATGAAGCTGAAGTGTGAAAATTAAAAAGATTGAACGGGAATGCAAACACAAAATCAATTTTCTGCATAGGAAACGAATAAGGGGCTTTAAGCGTAGAGAGTAAAAGTGCAGGATGTTTTGAGGAAGTGAGTTACATTCTATATACCTTCAGACGGCACAGAAGGTGCAAAAAGTTGTAATTTAATTGATTTTGAGGATGTACTCATCCACCATGGTTATAATTTTATAAAGTGAATTGATTTTCTTTCTTCTTTGCCGATTGCCGCTTTAGATAAGAAGGGTTTAAGAACTGATTGTGCAGATCTAAAAAACGATATAATTTATTGTGGAGTAAAATTAAAAAAAAAAAAATTTAACTGGGTCATACGAAAATGCTCTGGAAATTTATGTTATGTTGGGAGCTGTTAAAGCTGGGAACTGTTATAGGAAAGAGAAACATCCAGATATACAAATGGCTGTTTATCGATTCTTTTCAAGGCGAAATTTGCATAAGGATCTCGTGAAAAGGTGTCGAGCTTCGACCGATATACTTTTTCAGGTAATGTCCTCTTGGTATCAGGGGAATGCAATGTGTGTATTTTTCTTTTCAATACATTCAATATTAGTCCAGTACAGTAGTATAAGTCAGTCATGATATCAGTGGGAGTTAAATTTTTCATTGCGGAGTACATTTTATGCTTAACATCGTTAAATCAGCTTCTAGCAATGTTTCCGCCGTTTTGATTTGAAAAGTAAAATGGTTATACAGGGGTGGATAAATATTTCTTCTTGTAATATCAAATATAAAAAGTTGTGCATATGAAATAAATTTCGAAAGATTTAAGAAATGAAATAATATGATCGTTTAAAAGCCCAAAAGTAGTCGTAATAGATAATATTCTATTTAATAATAATGAAGAAATTTAAATATTAAAATAACTTCTGTTTTTAGTGGAGCTAATTTAAACTAGAATAATATACATTACATTTATTCACAGTATCTTCTTGAGTTATTTTATATAAAAGTCTTAGTAGGATATGACAGACTGACTTAAGAGCCCACTGTCATATCCGAGCGAAACACATTAATTTCTGGAGGTGTGGCCACTAATACTATTTTGTAATTGAATTAGATAACATATATGAGATTAATCGGTGCTTGGAAATAGAAAAGTAAGAAATGGTAGCCATAATTGAGGAACATTAAAATTTAAATAAATTTTAACTTTTGCTGGGTTACCGCTATTTTAAAATCAAGAAGAATATTTATTTATATTATTTTTTACTGCAACATTTTTAAGATTATAAATATTTAACCAGTGATAACCAATATTATTAGAAATCCTGGAAATTACATTATTGGCTAGTCAAGTATTTTGTAAAAGAGCAATTTTCTAAAAAAAATTACTTAAAACAGAAAAAAAAAAATATTTTAAAAACTAGAAGTCCAAGAACCATACGGCTTTCAGTGTTTCACTAAAAATCAATAAGAGCATTGAATTTTGAAAACAAAAGTAGCACTTAATTAACGTGAATTTAAAAACAAATGGGCACGACTGGATCACACAAAGTTGCTCTCGTAGCTAACAACTTTAACGTTGCTTGAAATTGATAATGTGCATGTATGGTTCCATAAGATTATCATTAGAAAAAAGATTTAAAAACAAGTTTAAATATAAATTATTATTATAAATTTGTTATTTAAATAGCTAAAACAGCTAGAGCCCAAAAAAAGTATGCCACGTGATTTGTTTGATAAATATGAAATTTTGAAAAAAAAATCAAAAAAACGTTATAGCGTTTTTCTTAAAAATTATTTTCTTATATATAAAAGATCTTGAACATTTTTTAAAACTAAATTTGGTATACTAACATTTAATATTAAGTAAAATACAATTTTGCACAAAATTAAATTAAATTATTTACCCGTTTTAAAGATATTGGATTTTCAAAAACAAAATTCAATATTTTTTTTTAAATCCAAAAATTATTCTTTCAAAAATTTGTAAAGGGAAAATTGTGAATGAATTGTGAAGGAGCTCTTGTACACAAATTTTGGTTGAAATCCGTGAAGCCGTTAAGGAGAAATTTGAAAACCAAAAATTCGGTTCTATGACAGGAACCGTTGATAACCATTAGGTGTACAAAAAAATGTGCTACAAAAATATTTATTAGGTATAGTAATAATAGAACCTTATGTTTTCGGTGTCCATACCATCTAATTCAGGCCACAAGAAGTTGGTGATCATCTACCTATAGCGATCGCCGTTGACGGTTAGGGCCTGGCCAGCATCATTTTCGAAGAAGTACGGACCGATGACGCCTGCAGCCCAAAAGCCACACCAAACAGTAACTTTATTTGGATGCGTTGGCACCTCGTGAATCACGCGTGGATTGTTGTCGTCCCAAATCCGGCAATTTTGCTTATTCACGTACCCATTCATTCAAAAATGGGCTCATCGCTAAAGATGATTTTTCGACCAAAACTGGGATCAACTTCCAATTGAATTTTGATAATAAAGTTTTATCATTTGCACGTGTTGCTCGACGCTGTTACTTACCTTGATGATTTGTCTTTAGTAACTGATTAAAAGACGATATTTTGACAGAAAATAAAAGAAAGAATATGGCCGCCACGAGCTTTTTTTTTTGAAAATTGTCTTTCCTGTGCCATCCCATACGATATTTGTATTTTCTCGACCCAGTCTACACGCTTATCACACCCCATAATAACCCTGTCCATTCAATTTATTTGTTTGCTTACTTTCACATATCCTTCTGTTTACCGGTTTATTTTGTTTGGTAAAGAATATAAGTTTCTTTTAACACTTTTGTTTTCAGAGTTATAAACAACATTTATTACGCTTTCCTTTGACAAACAAAATGTAAGAAACAAAATGTCTTTTCACAATAATTCCACTTCAACAAAATAATACATTTTACTATTATTCTGCAAAAATTCGTGCTAAGGCTCCCAGCTTGACTTCTTTCTTTATGAAGAGTATGTACATTAGGGTGGTTCTTAGGGGAAAAAAATTGACGACGCCTCCGAGATTGGTTCAAATTCATGAAAAAAAATTCCCTAATTTTTTCAGATTTTTATTCCTAACCCTTCCTGACCCTATTTCATTAGCAATTTTTTTTTTTTTTTGTTTTTTGTCATTTGTTTTTTATTGGATTTTTTTTGGGGAAATAATATCCTTGCCTCCGACTACATTAAATTGTATTGACTGTGTTATTGTTTAATTTTATTTAAGTAGAAAGTGCATAGAAAAAAGAAAAAAAACTGCAGGTAACGGTATTACCTATTGAAAATTATATTTTCAAAACCGCTATAGACGTTTTCAGTACAATGACTTATTATCATATTAACATAACACACCGAAACGTTGATAGTGTCGAATATACAAAGGAAAAATCTCACTTAATTCAGGTTAATGAAAACGATGGAGAGATCATCAAAAAAAAAAATAATTTATGTCAAAATGTTGCTTACTTTTCTCGTATTGAACGAAACAAAAAATCTGCCTTTTTGTTTATTAACAATAAAGTTTAATGAATGAACGTGGCTGTAGAGTTTTCAGAGACGATTCATTTGAGCCTAATTCGAAGTCTTTTCATTGATAAGTTCAGAAATGACACCTGGTACAGTGCTTATATAGTGTAAATCCAAAAATAAAAAAAATTCTTATCAAAATAGGGCCAGGAAGGGTTAGAGCGATTTTTAATCATTTTTTAGACATGATTTAGGTGGCGTCGCACTCAATTTTCGCATAAGAGAACAAATAAGAACCACCCTAATGTACATACAAAGGAAACCATAAAGCATTTTTATTTGTCCATGAAATATTATATAACTCTCTTCAAGAGTTATATACATCACCTATTGACAGACATAAAAATTCAATTTTGTGTCATAAAGATCATAAAATACACTCAAACAAATTTTAAAAAATTGTATATAAAGAAATAATTAAAATACACAACTGGATAACAGAAAATTACTCTTGTCGTACAGAACTGTAATGTGTCGAGGCATTGTTCGCCAACGGCGTATACAGGGGGGGGGGTCACGGGGTCATGTCCCCCCCCCGAGAACTCAAGATTGTTTTGTTGATCTGAAATAATTATTTAGTAACCACATAGAAAAAAAATGAAAGTTGGTTACTTAGAAAGCTAGTAGGATTTTTGATTGTTAATTTAGAATTCAATAAGAGAATTTGAATGTTGGTAACTTCAATTCAATAAGAAATTTAACACAACAACAAACTTCTCATATGATAATACATTCAAATCTTAAAATATATGCATAGGCTAGTTTCCGTTTTGAGATGACTGCCAAAACCTGTTAAACCAAACAGAAATCAAAGTGCGGAGTTGTTACCAAATTTTCACTCAGTAAAGTAAAAACTAATAGGATTTTCAAAAAAAGAACATTTTTTTTCTGAAAATAAAATCTTTAAACACATTATAGAACACATACAGAAATTGTTTTGTTTGATTTCTGTATGACAAATTATTTTTAAAAGCAAAAAAGTGATAACTTTGGTTATTCTAACCAAAAAATATTAATGTTAACGATAAAAGACATAAATATATAAAACTATGATGAAAACCTATTACGAAAGGATTTTGTTTGCACTTATTCAATATTTACGATCGAACAATATTGTTACTGATTTGGATGTGGATTACTTTTACAAAGTAACCTATGAATCCCATAATGCAAAAGCCAATAGCTATGGTAAAGGAGATTTTTTGGAACTCCTTGCGGTGAACCGTTTGACCAGTCGGATGGAATTATTGACGAAAAGCGACTAGGCTCGTAGAATTTAACAATTTTGTCCATTATTTTTATCAGAAAGGCTTACTGGTAAGAAAGATTAGGTATATTTGATGTACATATTTATTTTGGAAGGTGCCTTTCACTTTTCCATCGGTGGCAGTCTTAGTGACATACATTTTTTCCAAATCAGAGGCATATCGAAATCACTCGTGAACTTTGTTCACACTATTCTTGAAACGCAACGAAAAAGAATCTTTGTATTCAATTATAATACGAATATGTAATGTATTTTCATCAGCGGGAGATAAATTGGCTAGGAGCATACACCAGCTCATCTGCAAAATTTGGTCGGAGGAAAGTATGCCCGATGAATGGAACCTCGGTATAGTGTGCCCCATCCATAAAAAGGGAGATGTTCTGAAATTTACCAACTACAGAGGAATTAGTCTCCTAAACGTCGCTTATAAAATCTTGTCGGCCATCCTGTGTGACCGCTTAAAACCTTTTGTCAACGATCTGATCGGCCCCTATCAGTGCGGTTTTAGGCCAGGCAAGTCAACCGTCGATCAAATGTTCACACTCCGACAGATTTTAGAAAAATCCCGGGAATTCCAGATCGATACACACCACCTTTTTATCGATTTTAAAGTCGCGTATGATAGCGTGAAAAGGGACGAATTATACAGAGCCATGTCGAGTCTCGGCATCCCTGCCAAACTCGTCCGCTTGTGCAGGATGACGATGGAGAAATCTCGCTGCTCCGTCAAAATTGGTAAGAACACCACCGATTCCTTTGATGTTGAGAAAGGATTGAGGCAAGGCGACGCGTTATCATGCAACCTATTCAACATCGTTCTTGAAGCCATTGTACGCAACGCACATGTCAACAGCGGTACAATCTATCAAAAGCCCGTTCAATTGCTTGCGTATGCGGATGACATAGACATTGTTCGCAGAACGAAGCGAGCTGTGGCAGGGGCATTTGCGAGCATTGAATCGGAGGCGGCTAGAATGGGATTGGCGGTTAATGAGGACAAGACTGTCAGACTATGCTGTCATCGAGAGAGGAATCTCAACATCGTCGACTCGGGCAAAATATCACGATGGACAGATATAACTTCGAAGTTGTCAAGGACTTTGTCTACCTGGGCTCCACTATTACATCGCAGAATGACATCAGTGCAGAGATCAAGCGAAGAATTACTCTTGCCAACCGCTGTTTCTTCGGTCTAAGAAGGCATTCAAGTAGTAAGGCCCTCTCTCATAGAACCAAGGAGACCCGTAACAGGTGGTGCAATCAAGTGAATGACGACATCAAAGCACTCGGTGTGCGCAACTGGAAGCGGCTAGCTAGGGACAGAGCTGGCTGGAGGGGCTTGTTAGTTGAGGCCGAAGCTCATACTGGGCTGTGAGCGCCATCAAAAGTAAAGTAAGTAAGTAATGTATTTTAGTTTTTCCACTATTTTAAAAAGAGCAATTTACACAAGTGGTCATTTTTGAAAATCAGACCTATTGTTTTCATTTTCAGTAGTGAATGTTTATAGATATCTATTTACTAAAATTAAGAAACAGAAAACAGTGCACAGTACCTTTGATATTTTACTTATTTTTCCTGCAACTTCAATTCGCTGAAATAAAAACTTTGATAGGATTAAAATAAATTTTCACAGCTAGCTTAACTGATTGTCTTTGGTCAGGCAACTGGAGATTGCTGTATGCTGTTGCTGAGGCCCTCCGAAATCAAAAATGTAACAGTCAGGAATAAAAACGAATAGCGTGTTCACTGGTCCAGCTAATGAAGGTTCTTTCGACTCAGTTGTTTATTTTAATTTTCTTTGGAACTGAAAATGTGGTAATTTTGCAAGTACCAAAAAAGTGTTTTCGTCTTAATTTGTTAATTTTTTTGGATAGGTAGGTAGCTCATTTCATTTTGAATAGGCTTTGGCAGTTCGAAATATATATTTTCAAGGAAATTGCTTAAATTGGCGTAGTGAAAATGTAGTTTTCGATGACTTTGGCGCATAAATCAGGCTGAATTTGACCGATGGCATCGATTATGTTGTCGATCGAGGTGGTTTGCAACTTATTCGCATAGACTGCGACTTAAAAAAGCCCCACAAGAAAAAGTCCAAAGGGGTCAAATGACACGATCTTGGTGGCCAATTCACATTGACTCGGCGCGAGATAACCACACCATGAAACCGCTCGTGCAGAATATCGATCGTGTATTAGGCTGTGTGGCACGTAGCGTCATCCTGTTGAAACCATATATCTTCAGTGTCCTTATCATCCAATTTAGGCCACAAGAAGTTAGTGATCATCGACCTTTAGCGATCGCCGTTGACGGTGATGGCCTGGCCAGCATCATTTTCGAAGGAATACGGACCGATGACGCCTCCAGACATCCAGCCCAAAATCCACACAAAACAGTAACTTTATTTGGATGCATTGGCACCTCGTAAATCTCGCGTGGATCTCGATGTCGTCCCAAGTCCGGCAATTTTGCTTACTCACGTACCCATTCATCCACAGATGGGTCTCATCGCTAAAGATGATTTTTTCGACCAAAATTGGGATAAACTTCTAACTGCTCTAAAACATCATTTGCACGTGTTGCTCGACGCTGTAACTCACCATGATGATTTGTCTGTAGTGAATGATTAAAAGACGATATTTTGACCGAAAGTAAAAGAAACAATATGGCCACCACGAGCTGCCAAAATCAACCCGTACCTATTGGAAAACCCTTTAGTATAGTTAATTATGATTTTTTCGCTTTTATTTTATAAAGCTACGCACAGTAAAATATGAAAAAAAAAAAATACAAGGCTCTTGACTTTTAACAAATATTAGTTTGTGTTATTTTTTTTTTTGCATGACCCCCCCCCCAAGAACTAAAGCTGTATACGCCCCTGTTGTTCGCATAAGGACAAAATAAGTTTATTAATAAAGTTGCCTTGTTATAAAAATAAAGCAATTATCTCAAAAAATTTAAGAAACCAGATATTGGGTTAGGTAAAAGACTTTTTTCGCAAACATTTGAAATGCAATTATATTGCAATCGCTTTAGATATTACATGCACGAGGTTTAATAATGATCTTTCAAGTCGTTTTCGAAAAAAAAACATTTGAAATACTGAAATCAATGTAAGTCAATTAGCCGTTATAGACTAACTAAACCATTGGATTAATTCTTCGCTTGATCAACATTTTAATTATTGATTTATTAAAAAAAAATAGACCTGATAAAATTAAAGTTTTTGCTGAGCAAATTATATATCAATATGAACAATTATTTAAGCCCTTACTTATCGTGATAAAGATATTTAAAAGCTCTATACAAAATGCACTTAAGAGCAGTTTTTGTTTGCAGAAGCTTAAGTACTTTTTTTTGTGAAATTTGAAAATCGATTGCTGACTTCAGGATGGTCTTTCTATGGGTCTTAAAAATCATATTTTAAATTGTACCTGAGCAAAAAAAAAATAAGAGCAATTCCCGTAAAAACTAAAAAGCTTCTTTTTGCCAAAAGCATCTTAAAAAAAAAAATTAAGCAAAATCACAAAAATTTTTAAAATTTTTTAAGGTTCTTCGAATAAGATCAGACGAGCTTAGAAAAAAGTACTTTCAAGATCAGACAGAGCTGACAAAAAAATAAAAATAACTTCAAGTAGGTATTGGACGGCAACACCAAAAAATACGCATTAAAATGTATTTGGAGATTTATTTTTACTTGTGAAATTTATCCCGAATAAATTTCCTCCAAGTTTTTGTTGAGAAAAGGAGAATGGGCAAATTTGTACGAAAATTGGGTGCGAGCGGCCAAGAATGGTTGCATTTTTGTGTTTAACACTTCAATAGAGTTTTACTTAGTAGAGTGGCTAATGTAAATGTAAAAATAGAAAAGGAAAGTGGAGTAACAATTAAAGACATCAGTCTCAAAAGCATTTATTATAAACGAATCACATAAGTCATTAAATATTAGTGCAATTACTATATTTTGTATAATAATCTATTTTAAAAACATGATTTTCTATAGTATAGTGCCTACTCATGCTCTATAATCGCACTTAATTCCGCTGCTGGTAAGCGAATATCATCGGTTTGGTTTCTTGACGAGCCTTAATACCAAACTACGCACATTATATGTGCGCAGCATCCGACTGTACGCCTTCCACTCAGACAGGAACAGTAATAATGTGCGATTGCTTCTCTCCCATTCCTTTGTCGGTCAATCATAATATACGAATAATAAAGCTTAGACCGTACATGTCGGGACTGTATTCGGACACGCAATAACCAAATGTCTTGCTCGTCGATATATTGCGTAAGACCTCTTAATTGATGTTCTCGATACACTTCAATATTGTACAATGCCTGCACTAGGTGCTCAGCATAATAACTGCGGGCTATCTTCACTTGGTATGTACCCAGAGCAAATAGAACAAGATCATCTTCTGATAGATTTGGAAAATCGTCAAAATAGGGATGGACACCAGTGATGCTTAGGAAAGTTGCTCTTAGTACGAGAAACATAATCCGCCAGGTGGTTTGGTCGATTTAAGCGCTCTTTTATAATTTCTACAAATGTGGCTGCATGTACGTTGTCATGAATTGGCTCCTGAAAAGCGTTGATTAATGAAGCTGCTATTTTAAAGTCTTCAAACATGTGATTTAAAGCTCTATTAAAATATTCTTGCCGGAACAATTTAAAGTCAAGCTTAAATCGACCATTTATAACTTCTACCACCCACCGGCATATGGTGACCAGTCTAGACCTATTTGCTTGTTCAGTTGTCAGCTGTTCTGCACCACGGTCCTTACTTTCAGGCATATAAGCTGAATAATTGAATAGTGTTAAATGAGGAAGGACGTCTCTAAACCCACGATCAAGTATAAAAGTATCACCTTGTCGAAAGAACCAATGAAATGTACCTAAAAGAATACTACTCAAAATCAATCAGCCAAAGTATAAGACTTAGAACTATTTATTTGGCCTTTCAAAATATACGTTCATCATCATATCTCATTCTTTGCAAAATATTTGCATCTGAGTCAGTAGCCGCATATGGTCCACAGACATCTAAAATATAACCATCGCAGCTAACCATAAGAAATGGTTTTAATAAGTTCGAAAACTTATGCAAACTGAATGTTTTTCTCTGGAAAGAATAATTGGAACTCTCCTGAATGTAAACGTATGTTCCGTCCATTATCACTATTGCTTTCCTGTCTTCTGCGCTTGAGTTGGGGTTTCCAAACAAAGCATTTGGTACATAAACATTGCATTCAGTGAGCATTCTTCTGTCCACGTCATCGAAACCCAAGTGCCTAGGCACAAACTCAGCGTATAAGCAACCGCTTGCATTTTTTAAATGTCTTTCAAGAGTTCTCCTACTCACTCGAAATAGCGTGGCCAGTCTTTCATTGCTCTCACCACTCCGCAGCTTCATTAAATAAATGGCTAGCGTAGGTTTTGACTGTGAACCAGACAAGGACGGCGTCTGTTGTAAGATATTTGAAAATTGTTCTCGGCTATCTTCACCTGTTACGTATTGTGTCACTAGACATGGGATAACGCATCAGATAGTTTTTGAAAACGCCATCTGTCCCAAAAATGCACTTGAAAAATGCATTTGCAAATGTCCTCATATCTTTTTTCCTAAATGCACTGCAGCGAAACGCCAATATTAAAAGTTACTCAGTTTTAGCAGACCTGTTCATTGACACTAATTTCATTCGTGGCCGCTCGCACTATTTTTAAGTGCCCATTCTCCTTTAGTCGCGATACAAATAAATTTCAAGGGATTTTTGAAGATAAATTCAAGTTTCTTATTTTCGAAATTTTATGAAATTTTATGAAATTTTATGAAATTTTATGAAATTTTATTCCTGTTTACTCCTATAATACATATCTTCAGTTATTCTTTTATTCTCAAAGCTTTTAACACACATTTGCAAAAGTTCTTGCTATTCTGAATAAAATACCCGAAGCTTGGGACATTTCTCCCAAAAAGGGATCGTATTTGAGTTTCAAATTATGTGGCAATTTTTTCTAATGTAGACTGCCAAAATAATCAATTTTTCATTTTCCCTTTTTTTTCTTCTCAGTGTATAGTAGAAGATTGTGGGAACATTTATACACCCATTCACTGGCGTTTATGGCCTGTTGACACCCAAAGTGCTTTCATAAGGATATAACTTGTTTTCCCACATTTTTCTCTTTGACTGAAAACGAAAAAAAAAGAAACACTCACAGAAAATTTTCTAAATCAAATGGAAGTTTATTTTTATTGAAGAAAATGGAAGTGCATTTTATTTCTTGCATACCTATTTGAACCACTCAGCTTTCTATAAAAAAAAAATTTAAATGTCCCTCAAATGCATTCGCAAGAACACACACTTCGATCTCACTACATCCCTTTCTCATTTAATTTGCATCAACCTTCTTCTAAAGAAAGAAAATGACACCGAAACAGCTTCCAAACGTCCACCAAAAAGGATACAAATTATGTTTGAAATTGACAAAAAAAAAAAAAAAAAAAAAAAAAAAAAAAAAAAAACAAGTGGAATTGTTCTTGTTTGAGTCAAATATTTGGCAGTCATTTTTCTCAGTTGGCATAATGGAGAGTATACTTAAAGGGTATCTCCATAGCATTACAGTCCATAAAATTTCATCTTAGTGATGCATGATTTTTTTCTGTCGAAATAAATAGACTTGACTTCAAAGAGAATATAAGAAAATTTAAATTTGTGACTCGCAATTCATTGGTCTATGAAAATAACACCAAAAGTGAATGCTCCAGTTTTTTTATTTTATTTTTTTCAACTTTCGAAAGCTGATGGTAAATTAATGCAGTTTTACTTTATTGAAAATAAAGACACAACAAAAATTCTACAAGTAAAAGAAAATTGCTAAGCTTTAGCACAATAATTACAATTACAGCGCAATTATACCAAGTGTCCATTTTGCATGATGTTCGTTTTATCTTCACAGAGATTTTTGCCTTTACAATCTTGGATTGGTGCCAAAATGTGTTCCAAAATGACATACAATATTGTTGGGCGATGAATTTTAAATTGAGCACAAAAAGAAATTTAATTGGCCGAAAAGAATTCTTTCACGAATTTAACGAGAATACGAAAAATGTTAAAAATACAAACAAATAAAAAAAAAGAACTTCAATGCGGGAATAGTTTGAATACGTAGAAGAAAAAAAAGGATTTTCTTTATGATTTTTGTCGTCGCGTCGGGTAAATCTGTGAAACGTGATCAAAATGCCTTAACAATACTTTTACAAAATGCCACAAGGACTTCTAAAACCAAACATTGTCAGTTTGTTGTGGTGGTGGTGACAACGCGGATAGTCCATCTGCGTACTTGGTCGTTATTATAACCTGCCGTTGCTCTCTGTCAGTAGGAATTTAACTCTTAGAATAATTTTCATTCAACAGAAGGACTTTGGTTGGTTTTATTGCATAATTAAGTTAGTTGCAGAGTAATAATTGGAAAGTTTTGCGTTTATTGCATGATTATAACACAAAGTTATGTTTATTTTATTTTATTATAGGGCAATAAGACATAGAGTCTTTTGTAATGAGGCCTAAGGTATTGTTTGAATTTTAATGAATTCAAAAAGATATCAAGATTCTTAGTTAAAAACAAATAACAAAACTACACGTTCTTATCAAAAGAACGCATTTGTGATTCCCTTGTTTTATTTTTATTGATCCATCCCTCGCATTTCTTTTGGAAAGAAATAACAAAATTCCTGTAAAATGTCAGCTCTTTTTAAGTTAAGCGCACCCAAAATGATGTTAAATTCATATGGGAAAACACTCATATATTTTTTTAAAAATAAAACCCTAAGTTTTACTTTAATTATAATTTTTGAAAAAAATGCATTCATGTAACGTACAAAATTGTTAATTAAAAAAAAATATATTACGTTCTTACTTCTAGAATTAAATTATTTTTTTTTTTCAATTCACGCTTCCTAAGTGGACGATGAATGCAGAAAGACTTAAAAAACGGGGAAGATAAAATATTAAAAGCATCTGTTGAGCTAATCCATAGTTAACTCACCAATTTCCGTGATTTAATTCGGGCTTAGCGTTAATCCCACAGTGAAAAACTGGCCCTTATTGTTCAAAATTTTAAATTTTGTCATCAATGAAGAATTCTAGATTTAATTTAAAAAAGCTGCACGCATTTTCCAATATAAAACTTCTGTCGTCTTATATTAGAAAATTCGGAAAAATAAATTTGCTCCAAATATCCTACTTCGACTAAGTACATAAATAGTAGAATATTCTTTTTTAAATTTTGAGTTTGGAAATAAATTTTTCAAAAACTATCGATTTAAATAACTTTATTTGAAAAGAATATTGAAGAATGGGTTTAAGATATAAGCTATGGGAGAATATTGTAGGTTTTACCATTGTTTTTCAAAAGTGTTGTTTCTTTTTTAAGTAATTTTTGTAGCTACCATCATAACCGGGAGTATATAGACCCCCCTCCTTCCGGTATGCTTGTTATTATCCCTTAGCCTAACCTACACGCTCCAGTGCTTTGATGCATTTATGTCAACCATTCTTTATTTTCCATTATACTGTTTTATAATAAAACTTGTTATATTAAATTTTTCATCGCTAAATTATGAAATGCTGTATTTTGGAAACCATTGGGTCTACAAAGATGGTTGAAACTAAAATCAAGTTAAAATTAAAATTAAAATCATCATTAACTGAAAAAAGCGCGAAAAAATCGTGGTTTTTCTGATTTTTGACCTTGGAGCAGTCGCCGCTCGATGTCCAAACTGAGGTTATTTATTAGGCCAACATCCTGAATAACTCAGCAAAATATTAGAACTACCGGAATAGACGCAAACCGTTCCTCCCATTCAGACGACAAGGTTACTGGACTATAATCGGTATTTTGAAAAGCAGAATTTTGTAAAGCAGAACCGAAAAAATAGCATAATTTTGAAAAGCAGAATTTTTGTAAGGATACTCAGAATTTTGAAAACCAAAATTTCGACCCGCTCCCTATTAACATCAGAACTACTTCCTTTTAACGTAACTTTTTTCAAAAAAAAAATCACATTAAATGAAAAATAATTATTCAAAAAATCAGTTTAATAATAATAATTTTTTTTTCAAGATCTTGAATTTAAAAACTTATTATTTATTAAAAAAAAATACTTATTTAAGGTAATTTTTTAAATGACCAGTGCCACATAATTTCAAAAAGCCAGCGTGAAATCAATTTTCAATTTCTAAACAGTTGTTTTCTTGTCTCGACACAACCTCTACCCTCTGTACGATGAAAACAAGGGATAATTGCATACAAAATGACACATTTATTTTCATATTTCTGCCGCTAGAAGCTGAAAAGAATCTCCGAAAAATGTTCTCAAGTTAAATTATGTAATTTTTCTCATTTTTTTTAAATAAATAAATAAATGGTTTTCATTTCAGAAATTCTATAACACTATATCTATTGCCTTTTAACATTTTCCTATTGTATTTATTAGAATCGTTATCCCCTTTCAGATTTTTTAGAATTCCTCCATTTAAATCAGAAATAAACACCCATGTTTTTAAAGTATCAATATTTGTTGAGGGTTTTCTATAGAACAAAAAATATTACGTATACGCCCAGTAGCGGATCTAGCATTTGGCTGTGGGGGGAGGGGGCTTGGAAATCCAGTTTGAGGCAAAAATGGAATCTCACTGGCAAAAGCTCATTTATGTGTTTCGGCAGTATGACCTCTCTGGAGATCTCATTTTCGTGATCTACCCAAAATAAAATGTCAAAACTTCAAGACTTTTAGCCGGACATAAGGCAAAGATACTCCAAAAATAGCATGCGGCCCAATTCTGCAAGCGTGAATGAATTTTCATGTATAAGCTGCATACACTTACATATGCAGCCTGCTAAAAAAACATGTCGATAAATTTGCACGTCACTCTAGAGTCTAAAGAGATTGCAAATATTCATTTGCTTCTGCATGATTTTCTGAGTGCACAGAGAAAACTCACGCTTGTGGAATCTGGCTCCGTGATTTCTTGTATGTAATCGCTTAGTTCAAAAATATTTTGCATGTTAAAATTGAAATACAAGATCGAAAAAAACACACTGCGTCATCATCAGCTGTTAGAATTCGACTCTAACAGCTGATGATGACGCAGTGAGCGTCGAAACAATTGTTCTTAAATAAAAATTAAACTTTATGTGACAAAAAGGTGTTTGTTCGATCTTTTATTTCAATTTTATGTACCGTCACATAGTCCTCCAATATTAAAACATTAAGTTTAGCATGTCTAATTGACTTCGACATTGAAAATATAAGCCCCAAGATTCTCCAAGCCCTGGCTGACCGTAAGAAACAATTCTTGTTGTTTTAAAATATTACACTAAAATTGAAACGTCGTTTTTCTCCAATTCTGCATTTTTTTTTTTTTGTTAAATAAGCTAAGTTTTTAGGGTAAATTGTTGTTGAATTTGACATGTGAATTGTTGAGCCCTGACCCCGTTTTTTCAATTATCTCTTCAATCTTTAGCCCCAACTCCGATAAAAAAAACCCCTGAATTAAGTTAAATTTTTAGAGAACACAGCTTTTTTTTATCCAATCCTTTTCAGGCCTTAGTCCCGAGCTGTTTTTTTTTTTCGTCTCAGTTTTCTGGCCTTTTTTTAGGGAATCATTGTCTTTGATTAAACATAAACATGTCCATTATTCGTACGAACTTGATTTATCTCCGATTCGCTTAAGGCTCTAGTCCCAATTAAATTATTTTGGGGCTTAGAAACAAAATTACATAAACATGTACATTGTTCAGCCCTAAACTGATTTCTATCAAATTTCACAGATTAATAATATTTGAGACCAATAAAAAAAACTCGACACGGTATGTAATCTATTGCTTTCTATATTTCAATTCATATTAGGAATCGGTTGTGGGGGGGGCTTTAGCCCCTATAGCCAACCCCTGGATCCGCCACTGTATACGCCATAGTGACCCGAATCTAGTTGCAAAAATTGCACCTAAACTAACTACATTTTTTTGTTTAAAAAAAAAAATCGGGGGCACAACGGCTCATGAAGAACCAGGGCCTAGTGACTAACAACTCGCAACCATTCCTGTGGGCGCCTATCGACAGGAATGGAAGGGACCTACAATTTTATGCCGAATCCGAACGGCTAAACGAGAAGCACTTATTCGTGAGAAGTGATACTCTTGGAGGATTTGTCAATTCCTCGCAAGAGGCAGTAGCCCTGAAAAAAACTTTTTAGTTTTTAGGTGGACGAGGCTGGGAAGCGAAACCAGACCTCCAGCGTGACAGTTGAACGCACTAACCATTTCGCTACGGGCTACTACTTTTTTTTTGTGTTTAAATGAAATCTCATTTACAATTCTACGCAGTTTTATGTGCATATTCTATGAATATATTGAAATCCATATCTCCATCACGCAAAAAAAGTAAATTGGATGGTGTCAAAAACCAGCTTTTTTATAGTGAAATTCAATTTGCTTCAATTAAATGGGTTACTAGGAAGCCATTAGTATGTGGAAGTTGGTTTCTACAATTTAATTCTCTACATTGATAGGTATATCCATTTTATAAATAGTTAAAAGTTACTATAGAATAAAAGATCAAAATAAAATATTGTGAATGAAATAAACGAGCGAGGGTTACAACTCAGATAAACCTTACCTTTGTTAAATAATTCTAAGAACGAGCAACAATGTAATGTGGATTGGTTTTGCTTTCACTTCTTATTTTTTTTTTTATAAAAGTAAGTTCATCAAATTTATTATTCATAATAATTTACTTACTCTATTGAAATATTTTTCTTTTGATTTTAGTTGCTTTAGAGGGAACAGCGTTTTTCGTGATGAGATAAGAAAAAAGTTGGGATTAAAACAATTATGAGCAGAATAGCGTGTAAAATTGAAAAAAAAAAAAATTGAAACACTGTATTGCGGTTACTAAAATTGTGGTCCACACGTCCATTTCACAAAAAAAAAACACATTTATTTATTTCCATTTCAACCATGTCCGTGTCTTTTTGAGAGGTGTCCATTAGAAGAGAATACACTGAAGACATTTATTCTATCAAATAAATTAAATAAAAATCATTCAAGGAACTGCCAAGAGAAATATAACTCCACAGTAAAAAATATATTTTCATATTTCCTCCATTGAAGAAAAACAAAAACAAAAAAAACAATACCAAGAGAAAAAGAACTGTAATAATAACCATCATTTTTAAACTATTCGAAATATTTTCTTATTATTTTATCAGCTCAGGGATTCAATTTGACCATTGTTCCACTCTACCACGTTTCTCTGTTGTCTGTATTTTTCTTCTTTGTACTGTACGTGCTTAAATAAAAATATCCCTCCTCTATTTCTATTCCCATACCATTTACCATCAGAGTCAATAAGCTTTAAATAGAAAAGTCAACATTAAATTTTTAACAGCTTCCATTTGTTAAGGATTTTCCTAGGAACCGAAACAAAATTAATGTTACGTATACGCCATAGTGACCTCATTTTAGTTTGAAAATTATACCTACTAATGAGTTATGGTTTTTAAGTTGAACTCTAATTCTACGCTCCTACAACTACAGTGTGGTTTCCACAAAATTAATGGTTACCATTTCTTCACAATAAAAAACACTCATGTTTTAAACCACGATAGCTTTATTGAAAAATTAAACTGTCGCTTTTAAATGAGTTCTTCGTCCTCGTAGTAGTTTTCTAATTGGTTTTTAGTCAATTAAATTTTTGGCACAAGTTTCATATACCTCACATAATAATATGTGTAGGTTCATAAATGTGTGTTTCGCATCATAACACATGTGGGTCGGGTCATTTTTTTATATTTGTTTGTATTTTCATTTTTGTATGTGGTACCTACTTGTTCATAAAACGGATGTCAACCTAGTTTGGAAGTAAGTTTGTAAATTAATTCACAGCACGAACAACATTTTCCGCATTGCTATTGCATTTTTTTAATTTGTTTTTGTGTTTTGCTGTTGTTGTTGTTGTTGTTGTTGGTTTTATTGTTATTTCCTCAATTCGAATGCAACACAACCTCTTAACAATTATTCTCTTACAAATGCTCATTCAACTGAAGGATTTTTCTTGAAAAAATTACTTCCTTTTGGGATGATGATAAGCATTAGTGTTCCCAATTTGAAGGAAATAGATCTGAAATACTTAATATTTTTCATTAAAAAATTGTATTACAACAGTATTAAAACAAAGAAAATGTAGGTACTGCTTTGATTCGTAATACTTTTCAATTTTAAAACATTGCTGATATAAATGTTTGATTAAAATCGATGTGATCATTCTTTTCACAAAAAAGTAAATCATACCATAAATAGTACACATAAAAACTTAATTAAAATTGTTATAGACTAGCTGATGTATACCCCCGTTGCTTCGCAAACCTTTAAAAAATGATATTTTGTTCGCTATAATTAGATACTAAATCATTTTGTTGCCCAACATTTTTAGGAAACTAACTAACGGAAAACACTGTGTAATTCCTTCTTATTTTATTTATATAAAAGTGATGTTAAGAAATTTACTTCTAATCCAATACCTATAAGACGAGAGAATACCTAAAATAGGTCCTCCAAATGTATAGATCATCAAAATAAAATTACAAAAAATGCATTTTTAATGAATTTTATAGAAAATAAATAAAAATGTAAAATAAAATAATTTCGTATCTTTCTACTTTGATTTTTTTGTTTACATAAATCATTTAAACACTTTAATGTTAGGTAACTTTAAGTGCATTATCATTATATCCAGAAACTAACTCTACAATATTGTCTTTTTATATTTATACGATGCTTCCAAACGGACTGTGAACGTTATTAACTCGTTTAAAGTATTTGTTTGTGTTTGATAAAGGGCAAGCAAACGTACAGCTCTCTCATAATAGAGATGATGTGAATGGATGTCAAAATTAAGTGCCGAGATAGAAACGAGATACATCTCATGAGATATGGCATAATCGTGCGGGAATTTCTGGAACAGAAAATGTATTTAGGTACCTACTTTTGTTTTAATCAATCAGCCCTATCGAGGTATTCGTTCGGAGAAGTTCCGTAACGAAAGTGAATTCCGATCGGAAATCAGTTTATTTTCGAGGTATCCGTTGCGGAACGAAATAAGATGAAGTAAGCAATCGCGTTCGTTTGACATATCGGTCAGCTGTTTAATTTCAAAATGATTGTGAGCAATTTAAGCAATTTTGAATTTCTTGCAAACAAATGGATAGTGTGGCTTTATTTCTGGAAACTGGAAATAGAGAAGAATCCTTAGAGATACCTCAAATAAAAATATACTTTCAGATGAATCGTAAGTCCACATACATATGTATAAAAAAATGCGAAATGAAGTACAAATTAACTCAAACTTACGTTTTTATTTAATATAGATTTAAAAAAACTTTCGTGTCAACAAAACTGCATTTGAATATGTGTTTCGCAAAATAAAACATAAATTTCCAAGAACCAGCCGTTCGGACAGTGTATCTTCAGAGCAAAAGCTTGCGATATGCTTGAGGTTCCTAGCTGAAGGAAATTATCAGCATGGTGTTGGAAAAGATTTTCACATTGCTGTTGGGCAGTCAACGTTTTCAGATATTCTTTAAGAAGTATTGACAATTTTAGAAGAAGTCTTGTGCCAAGAATGGATTAATCTTCGAGGGATGAAGAAATTCAACTATCTTAACTAAACTTCTTCGAAAGAACAGGCTTTCCCGGAGTAATTGGATGTATCGATGGAACCCACGTAAGGATTATCGCACCTAAAGAAAATAAACATCTGTTTTTTAATGGAAAATGGTTCTACAGTCTTAACGTTATGATTGTGAGTAAAAGCACAAGTAAATACCAAAACACAAATCATTATTTTTGCGTTTCGTAGATTTATGACTACAAAATGAGGATAAGAGGTGTAAATGCAAACTATCAAGGAGCTAATCATGATTCGCATAATGGAATATGAGTTCATATCGTCGCTACTTCGAAGATGCCTATCAGAACGGAGGAAGAAATAGTTGGCTACTTGGTTGGTTAACACAAGACACTACATATGTGTTGGTTTTGTATTCCTTCTTTTGTTCTTATCTCTAAAGGTGACGCGGGATACGCATTAGAACCATGGCTTATGACACCGTTCAGAATGCCTGTAGCAAACAGTGCCGAAAGCCGCTACAATAAGGCACATCGTAAGGCCCGAAACATAGTGGAAAGAACTAAAGGGTTGTTAAAGAACCGGTTTCGTTGCATATTAGGGATTCGACAACTTCATTACTATCCCATAAAATGCGCACAGACTGTCAACGTATGTTGTGCTTTGCACATCATCTGTTTGCATTTCAAAACAACAACAGAAGAAGAAGCTAATTTTACCACAGGCTATTTTGAAGACTTCGATACCATTTCGGATGAGGCTAATGAAATTCATAGGTCCTCACATCATAGTAACGCAGTTTCAATTAGAAATTATTTACTCATACATTTTTAATTCAAGATTTTTTTTTATTAAAGACTCAAAGAATAAATAAAAAGCATGCCTTCTTGGCAGGTACAAAAAGTTATCAAAAAAAGACTAGCCTCCTTGGCTTAGGAACACAGTTATGTAAGTAGGTAAGTAAATCACATTAATCATCAAGAGAGCGATTTGTTTTTGCCAATTCATTTTCAAGAATCTGCACTTTCAATTCCAGTTTTCTATTCATGAGATGATGCATTGCGGTGTTGTGCTCTTGTATTTCTTTAAATTCCTTTTTTTCCATCTTATACAAATCATCTAGAGACCTGCTCACTCTTTTCAAATGCTTGGCAACATCTTGTAATGTGTTGTTGGTTGAAGTCAGCGTAGAAGTTATTTCTCTGTAATAATTTTCTTGAAACTTGACTTGATTGTTAAGAAGCTGGAAAGACGACAGTGGCTTTCTTTTTGTTGGTCGCCCTGAACTTTCACCGGAGACGTATCCACAGTTTTCAAGGTCACTGTAGGGTTCATCCTGTTTTGTCTGGGACTCATTTTCTTTATCACACTTCACTGTGTCACCTGTTTTTGCACTTTCCGTTCCAAAGGACCATGCTCCAATTCCGTGCATCGTATCTTTCAAGTTTATTATAGAAATAACTGTTTCTTCGACTGGAGTGAAGCTTTTTTGAGTGAACAGTCCACCACCAGTTGATCCTGCTTCTTTCTTACAAAGGATTTATAATCACTCCAAACCTGAAAATTGAATTAAAAATTTGTTGATACCATCTTAAAAATGTTATTCCTTAAGTTTCAAAACCTTTTTCCCACCATTTACGTCCCGAATTGGCGGCCCAAGTGATTTGACCTCATCCGCAATGTTTTGCCAAAAAATCGCAACTTCATCTGGAGGTCTTTTAGTGGCGTTGCGAGCTACATCTACTTTCGTGGACAAAATCTCTACAAGTTTTTCTTGTTGGGCCCTTGATCTGGTTTTTTTCTAATACATTAATACGCAAAACTATTAGATGATGCAAGAAAGTAATTATTAATATTTTACTTACAATTTTGTTGCCATTTCCGAACAGATTCCGCAATGATTTTTTATCGGACAACTTCTGAAGAAATTCAACGCATAGCTGTCAAAAATTGTTGACTATTCGCATTTCGTCGCTGCACGATAGAATGCGATGTATTTTGTCGGAAGATCTGTTCGAAATGCTTATCGGAACGGATACCTCGACAGAAAATTCTCCGATTCCGAACAGATCGGAGACAAATTTCTTCCGAACAGATACCTCGATAGGGCTGAATATCGTGTAAACATTTTTTTTTTAATTAAAAAAAAATTAAAAAAAATAGTTACATACTTCAAATAAAAACAAAAGAAATTAATTTTGAAATCGAGGCCCTTTTTGGAGCCGCTGAACAAAATCGTCGTAAACTTAGCTTAGCACAGAAGCTACATGCTCCTTGCAAGAAGACAAAAAAATAAAATTAAATGAAACAAAAATTAGAAAACTGGACCGTTTTTAAGAATTCTGAAGTTCAAAAAGAGTGAATGCAAATTCTGTCTATTGTATAGTCTCTTGAGAAAACGAAAAAGGATGAATATTGTGTTTAACTAATAGAAATTTGTGATTGTCATATGACCTTTCGTGTTTCTTGAGGACAATCTAATGAAATCGGAGAGCAAGACATCAGATAGAGAATAAAACACACATAATAGAGTTGAAATATTAAGGGAAGGTGGTCTAAAATGGCCCACCAAGGTAAAATGGCCCTATCGCTAGAATTCGAAGAATCAAAGAGAATTAGAAGGTTTTGTGAACACAGTTCTATTTTAGGCCGCCTTCCCCTACCTCAAAGCGACGAAATAGATCTCAACACATGTGACGCTCTTGGGGTAGTATCGGCTTAGCTTATAAATTATTATTACAAACTGTGTTGTTTATCGTTACTTATACCTTATTTATCTATATTCTCTGACATTTTAGAAAGAAGATGGCTCTCCTGCAGTGAACCAGCCTCTAACGAAAAATCAATTGATTTTTCAAAGGGGGCTGATATTTAACTGAATTCTAATAAAAGACAAAAATAAAATTAAAATCATATATGTACATACATAATAATTATTTTAATACTTATTTTAAAAAAATTATAAAAAAAATGTTTAATCACAAGAGCCCAATCCGACCAAAATCCAGATTCGTAGTATTCTTTAATTCTTCTTTTGAATTCTTGTTCATTGGCAATTCTATTGACTTCTTCTCTTCGTTCCTCCTCTCTTATCCATCCGGCGAACTTGAGCAATTAATTTATTATTTATTATATTTATTGAAACTTAAAAATAAAAAACAATAATTGATTGCAATAATTTATTTATCACAAATTCATATTTTTAACCAAATTAAATTATAAAAATTAAATTTACTATTTTTTTGCATTCTTTTGCATTTCTTCTATCATTATTATTCTCCATTTCAATCATTTTTAACAATTCAATTATTTTATTTCTTATTAATTTTCTTCACAACAAATTGTTCCTCTGATATTTTTTTCGTAATGATTCATTTTTTTTAATTTTTGACTTATATAGAATTTTAGATTTCCAGGACAACTGAGTATTATTAAAATTTTAACAAAATCGGGACAGTAGAAAAGTTTAAGGTGGATTATTTTCAAATTCCAAAATTTATTTGTGCCACCTAATGCACTCAGAGATTAGTTGTAATTGTAATTGTAATTGTAATTGTAATTGTAATTGTAATTGTAATTGTAATTGTAATTGTAATTGTAATTGTAATTGTAATTGTAATTGTAATTGTAATTGTAATTGTAATTGTAATTGTAATTGTAATTGTAATTGTAATTGTAATTGTAATTGTAATTGTAATTGTAATTGTAATTGTAATTGTAATTGTAATTGTAATTGTAATTGTAATTGTAATTGTAATTGTAATTGTAATTGTAATTGTAATTGTAATTGTAATTGTAATTGTAATTGTAATTGTAATTGTAATTGTAATTGTAATTGTAATTGTAATTGTAATTGTAATTGTAATTGTAATTGTAATTGTAATTGTAATTGTAATTGTAATTGTAATTGTAATTGTAATTGTAATTGTAATTGTAATTGTAATTGTAATTGTAATTGTAATTGTAATTGTAATTGTAATTGTAATTGTAATTGTAATTGTAATTGTAATTGTAATTGTAATTGTAATTGTAATTGTAATTGTAATTGTAATTGTAATTGTAATTGTAATTGTAATTGTAATTGTAATTGTAATTGTAATTGTAATTGTAATTGTAATTGTAATTGTAATTGTAATTGTAATTGTAATTGTAATTGTAATTGTAATTGTAATTGTAATTGTAATTGTAATTGTAATTGTAATTGTAATTGTAATTGTAATTGTAATTGTAATTGTAATTGTAATTGTAATTGTAATTGTAATTGTAATTGTAATTGTAATTGTAATTGTAATTGTAATTGTAATTGTAATTGTAATTGTAATTGTAATTGTAATTGTAATTGTAATTGTAATTGTAATTGTAATTGTAATTGTAATTGTAATTGTAATTGTAATTGTAATTGTAATTGTAATTGTAATTGTAATTGTAATTGTAATTGTAATTGTAATTTTAATTGTAATTGTAATTGTAATTGTAATTGTAATTGTAATTGTAATTGTAATTGTAATTGTAATTGTAATTGTAATTGTAATTGTAATTGTAATTGTAATTGTAATTGTAATTGTAATTGTAATTGTAATTGTAATTGTAATTGTAATTGTAATTGTAATTGTAATTGTAATTGTAATTGTAATTGTAATTGTAATTGTAATTGTAATTGTAATTGTAATTGTAATTGTAATTGTAATTGTAATTGTAATTGTAATTGTAATTGTAATTGTAATTGTAATTGTAATTGTAATTGTAATTGTAATTGTAATTGTAATTGTAATTGTAATTGTAATTGTAATTGTAATTGTAATTGTAATTGTAATTGTAATTGTAATTGTAATTGTAATTGTAATTGTAATTGTAATTGTAATTGTAATTGTAATTGTAATTGTAATTGTAATTGTAATTGTAATTGTAATTGTAATTGTAATTGTAATTGTAATTGTAATTGTAATTGTAATTGTAATTGTAATTGTAATTGTAATTGTAATTGTAATTGTAATTGTAATTGTAATTGTAATTGTAATTGCAATTGTAATTGTAATTGTAATTGTAATTGTAATTGTAATTGTAATTGTAATTGTAATTGTAATTGTAATTGTAATTGTAATTGTAATTGTAATTGTAATTGTAATTGTAATTGTAATTGTAATTGTAATTGTAATTGTAATTGTAATTGTAATTGTAATTGTAATTGTAATTGTAATTGTAATTGTAATTGTAATTGTAATTGTAATTGTAATTGTAATTGTAATTGTAATTGTAATTGTAATTGTTATTGTAATTGTCATTGTAATTGTACCATAGTGTTGCAATTGTTGCAACTACAACTGCAACTGCAACTACAAATGTAATTGCAACTGCCACTGCAACTGCAACTGCAACTACAAATGTAATGCCTCAATTTTAAGACTATAACATTCTTTACAAAAAAGATTGTGACAGTTTTTGTCCATACGAGTCATCCGTCGCAAGATATTCCTACGTCCGTCAGAAGTATCAAATGTCGAAAGTGGAGGTTTTCCGCATACATCTTTTAAGCGGAAAATTTTGTTGTCAAAATGTAAACATTATGGTATCCTTTAAGCAAACATTTACAATTTTTTTTCTAGAAATTATAATTTGTAAATCTTCGAAAATAAAGGATTTTCGAATATCTACAACTTTTTAAAATATGAATGTTGTTTTAAGTTAAAAATACATTTCAGTGCAGCAGAATGTAGAATGGCCCAACCACGACTTGCAAGCCTTTCATACTTGCATATAAGAAGTACAGATCTTTCTTAAAAATAATAGCAGTGAATTTTTGCTACCAATCACACCTAAAAATAGCTGTGAGCACTTGATCTATTAAAATAGACATATCTTTTCATAAATTATTATAAAAAGCAGACGAACATTTTAATATTTAAAGTAAATCAATGATCTACTCACAACAAAAAAATCATTTCCTACTTCGAAATCCTTTGAGTGGCATCTCTAACACTGACAAATGAAAAAAATTACAATTTTAACCACGAGCTTTCCATTAAGGATATCCAATTTAATTGCTGTTTATGTCTTTACACCCTGCAGCGCAGTGCACCACATTGGCATTCCTCTAAAACAAAGCACATTTCTTCTTCTGTTCCTATAAGTGAGTGATTTTGTGTATAGGTATAGGTATTGGGTTGTGTAGTTTAAACGGAAATGTGTCTTGTGGTTTCCGTATCCGGGAAGTAAAACCAATGTATATACTACAAAAGCAATGTTGTTTGTCTAAATGTCTATATCTTCCTGGAATGAAATTAGTAGCTAACTTAGAGGTGACATTGTGTATATTTTAGTGCAAATTTCTTCAAGGCAAATAAATGCATGACTTATAAGAGAGCTTTCAATCGAATAATTAAAATTTAATTGAAAATCTCTTTTTTTTGTATTTGCATGGATGTGTGTTGACAAACACAAAAATAAACAAAAATCGCATTGTTAATCCTTGTGTGAGTGTGTGTGTTTTTTTGAAGTGAATTTTAAAGACTGTTTGTGGTTTCCAAGAAGTTTCCACACAAACGAGTGCGAGTGAAAGTCCTCATGTAATAAATAGAACAAAAGCTACCATTCTGACGAGGGTAACGCTCTTCACAAAAACGCCTGAAATACAATTTTGCTATAGAACTAAGAAGCTTTGTTTCCTCCTTTGGTGGTTGGTACATATTCACTTAGAAAAATGATCGAATCAGGTGGTGATACAAACTGAAATTGAATTTAATCAAAGGCTATAGTATGTGTTTTGTGATGTGTATCTGTGGACGAGGGTGCGCCAATGCCTTGATGACATGTATTTGTGTCACTTGGCAACGAAGTTACTGAAGAGAATAATTATTAATAAATTAGTTAGAATGGAACGTGAATAGGGAGTTAAACAGTGTATTATCAACACAATAGGCAATTTTGGTTAAAAATAATATAACATCATGTGAGACAAATACTTCATTTCTTTGATTTAAAATTAAAAGCTTATCTCTTTCACAAAGTTGATTGCACAAACTTGGACAAACATAATTTTAGGGAGATTTCTCTTAGAGTTGCCTTAAAAATAAATAAAGTAGCTAATTGAATTATCGAAGTAAATAAAAAGCAAGATTGGATAGGCAACAAACACGGAACATGTTCTTTTGATTCCAAAGCGATTTAGTTCCTATCGCTAAGCAATTAAGATGTAAATCTTTGTTGTACTAAGTTCAAATTATACAAACAAAAAATTAATTCAACATATACAAATAAAAGTTCAATATAAATCAATGAGTTTTTTCTTATTAATTTTTGTGTAGAAAATGAAAACCCAACATTCAATAACAGGAAACCCATAGGGGACGCAAATAAAAGGGAACAATACGTATATATCTTTTCATATTCTGAACATAATACGTTAACATTATAAAATTGTCCATTGTTGGGTCTAATTTGAAATTCTTTCAAGCTTGTCAAGTGTATAGAAAAAAATAATTCTTTTTAAAGTAAGGTGTCCGTGAAACATTCAATAAGGAAGCCACATCATCATCAAATAAAATCATTTTTTCAATTTATTTTACCACAACCATAAATGGGAAAATTGTTGTTATAAAAATGCATTAGCCATAAACATTGATTGAGAGCGACATTCATTGTAATTGACAGTTAATGCCTTGCAGTATTTTTTTTCCTCGACGCAATAGATAAGTGACAGATAATGATAAGTGCTACTGATGATAAATTATAGTCTTTAAATCGAAAAAAAAAACAGGTAAGGAAAGTTTAAGTTAGCTCTATCTTAAGAGCCATTTTGCATTAATTTATCTTAAACATCATTTTCATAATAACGAATGATTAATAGACTTCATAAATAAAAAAGGAAACAAAAATTAAAAATGCTGTATTAAAGGAACTTGCGCTTGTGGTTAACAAGGCTTTAACGTGACCAGACATTGATTTTGATGATACCACAATAAATCGGTTACTTTCGACGCAATAAATAAATGCTTTTACAAAATGGGCTCCAAATTTTAACGTTTAGAGCTCCCTAGTTTTATTTTTTGTTTTTTTTTTAGCTCCAAAAGTATTGCAAAAAAGTGGGAAGAAATTTGGAAGTGCATAACTTCCTAACAGTTAAACCTGGAAGAAATTGGTTAACATATATGTATTACGTATGTAAATAGGAAATTCAGTTTTTTAAAAAGAAAGTCTTAAGCTTCTTGTTGATGAAAATTACCATTAAGCAGATAAGCAGTACTTAAGCATAAACTAAACAGATTTCGCTCAAAAAACGTCAATCTTTTGATAAAATTGCAGTGTGATATGCATTCACAAAATAGGAAAGTGTAGTTATTGCCCACATAGTGTGAGAAATAATTACACTTCTTCTTATATGATTACGGAGCCATCACTTTGTAGCAATGCAAACAAATTAAAAAAAAATCTCGTGATATTTTTGTATGTCTTGCATTATGCTCCAATTTCCAAAATCTTGTTCTCAAAAACTAAGAACTGCATACCTCGTTTTCAATATTTTTAAACTCATATCTTCAAAAACAAAAATGTAGAAAAAATATTTTGAATCAGCTTTTTTTGTTCGATGCTCTAGTTAATTTTCTCTGAATTGGGAAGAAAAAACCAGATGCTTTTATTTTCGTTTTGTTTTATAATTTGCACGTACTAATAGGAGTACATATGATTACACTTCATGGTGTCCACTATTTTCAAAATAAATTTCCCTGACTTTCCCTGACCAATTTCAAAATTTTCCCTGACCAAAAAATCAAAAAAAAATTTTTCATGAGTAGGAACGTATTAATATTGCACAAATATTGCACAAACTGGTAGAAAATGTACGTATTTGAATGGAGTTAATTAAACCTTAGGCAAAAAGAACTCACCTTGTATTTTTCAAAGATCTATCTGAAGGTATTCATAACGGATTGCATTTAAAGTGAAAAATAATAACTGCATGAATTTAAAAAGAAATTGTTTTACTTAACAAAAGGGACGACTTAACCTATGCAATGTATTTCATAGTATTGAATGACTATTTAAATAAAATGCTTTTAAATCTATGTACATATATATCTTTGCGATGTTAAAATTTAATAGTTTATTTTTTTTTTAATAAATCAAAATGTATTAATTCAGGTATGCAGAAACAGTTTGAAGAAATAAGTAAAAAGAAATAATCGTACTTGAAATATAAACTTGAACACGTTGGATGAACCTTACAGTCAAAGGACAATGGACAAATTGGGCCCAGTACTAATAAGAACGGCCTCCATATATTACATAGGTATTTGTTTATGCGTTCCTTATCCGTTAACCGTTTGTCCAAATTCGCTGTGTGACAAAAGTTATATAACAAATCCTTTTTTCCTTAGTTTTTCTTTAATATTTTGTGTGTTTTTCGCTTGATTTAAGCCATTTTTGGAATTAAGTTCTTTGAAACCATTATAGAAAACCTGAATTTTTAAAGTTATGTTTAGGGGTCGCAAGCATCAGTTTTATGCAAAAAGCAGTTTTTGGAGCATTAAATTAGTAAAATAAAAAAAAAAACAAATATTAGTTTTTAAATAATATTTTTGGTGTCAAAAACATCTCTGAAAAAAATCAAAAAATATCAATTTTTACCTCATTTAAGCCCGTTTGATACTACATTTTTTTTCTCATTTTTAATGCACTAAAAATGAAACTAGAGTAGTTCAAACAATTTATAATTGAAAATACCAATATGAGTGAGCGCGTACTCATTAACCACATTAATGTAAAAAAGTCACAAGCAATTAATGAAAAATGAACATATTTCAGATTCTGGCAGCTTTTTTTTTGACTTTTCAGAAATTGAAAATTAAAAATTATTTCAAATTACACTGTGACTACAAAAAAAGCATACACTTGGCTCATGAAAAATATTCTATTTTTGTTTATATTTTTTTGTTTGATCTATTTAGGAATCATTTCCTTAAAAAATGTACAACCATTTTCTTCGTTACTAAATAAGGAATAAGTTAAAAAAAAATTGAACCCCTAATAGTATATATAAGGGTGGTTTTGTGGGTTGTTTTGTCCAATTTTTACGAATTGCAATTTAAAACCTTGAAAATAATACCCATTTTTATTACGTTAAATAAGATGCAAATTGATGTTTGTTTGTTGTTTTCCAGAGATAATTTTGACATAAAAACTATTATTCAAAAGCCAATATTTGTATTTTTTACAAATTAAATACTTCAAAAAATGCTTTTTGCATAAAATTGATGGTTGCCCTAAACATTATTTTAAAAATCTGAAAAATTTTAGGTAGTGTGTCATGGGTTCAAAGAACTTAATTCCAAAAAATGGCTTAAATCGAGCGAAAAATACACCAAATATTAAAAAAAAAAAACTATGGAAAAAAATAATTGTGACCCTAAAACTCATTTTATTCGTAATTAAATAACACACAGCGAATTTGGACAGACGGTTAACGGATAATGAATGCATAAATATGTACCTATATACGATATGAAGGCCGTTCTTATTGATGCTGGGCCCACGCTCCATACATCTTTGCCCATTGTACTTTAACAGTTAGTTTTTTATTTGTTGCCTCTTATTGGCCGCGATCGGAAACCTATGCTATGCTATCTAAAGGTCGATTCACAATGGAACGAGTAAACGCGACGAGAGCGTGACTTGATTCGCTGTCATTTTTTTTCTAGTTATAAAATCGTTTCCCAATTCACAATGCGACGAGTTTCTTGACGACGTAGCGTTAAATTATTTATTCTTTTTCTTCTTTCTGAACGCACTGTTCAAAATAATGAAAAAATCAAACTGAAATTACTTTTATTATTTAAATATTCAGCCTTATCGGGAATAAATCTCACCCGGATTTTTTCCCCCGTATAAGACTCTGCAATCATATACAATGTTCGAAAAATGGAAAAAAACTCCAATGAAAAAAGTAGATATCGTAAATCTATTTTCCGGGGGAAAATTAATTATGTTTCCCTGGAAAAAACTCACCTCAATTTAGTTTGAGAATTTTAAAAATAGAAGCACCCATATTACTACCTATTTCTGAAGGTTTTATAATTTTTTATTTGCTCTAAAGGACAAGTTTTGGTTTCGGTTCAAAAATATAGGGATTTTAATAAAATCTAACATTTTACGGATAAGTGGTATTATGGTATGTGTGGCTGTACGGTCACTCTACAACAAGCTAGAGACCTAACGGGGAAACGGCTTGGAGGAGAAATTGGTCTTGTTTTAACCGATCTATATTTCGTTTTTCTTTCTGTACATTTTTAACACATTTTCGAACAAATTCACTTAACACTTTCGGGTTTTTCCCCCTCATATAGTAACACAGTTTTGCACAGAGAGAGAAAACAAAAATACTACAACAACAAAATAGACAAAAAATCCTTTTTTCTTTAACTTTTGACTATTTTTACGCGTTTCTATTACACAAGAATTGCATTTATGATGTAAATTAGGTCTTTATCACCACAAATAGTTCAAATATTTAATTTGATTTCAATAAATAATTTACAAACTTTGACAGATAAATAATTTCGGAATATAAATTCTCTCAGAGTAGTTCGAAACTGATTCGAAGTAATTTCCGGGGCAGATTGAATCCGGGGGAGATTGACGATCGGAGTATTCGACTCCTGGGAAAAATAAAAATCCGAGGGAAAACAATCTCCCCAGGAATTGCCGATAAGGCTGATTATGTAATTATAATTTAAATATTATAAACTGTCCCCTTATTTATAAAGAAAAAATAGTTATTTAAGCTTCCGTGTTTAGGAAGACTACACCATGGAATTAGAATGTTCTGGACTCAAATAGAGCAGTAAGCAATTGCCTTTGATTTGAGTCCACAAAATTCTTATTCCATGTTGTAGTTTTCCTAATCACGGGAGCTGAAATAACTATTTTTTTTTTTTTGTCGCATTGTAAATCGATCTTAAAATAGTTTCGTATCCATATAGGTTTTCGAACGGATTGGTTCTTTTTGACATTTCGCTTGGGATAGAAGCGTACATATATCTACCTAAATATTTCAGATAGCATGGATAGCTATCCAACAGCAAAAGCTGTTTTGTCAGCAGTTGTTTTTCACACGGGATTCCAACAACACGTACCTATCTGGATAGCTCTACATAGGTTTCCGATCGCGGCCATTACTGTACAAAATAACACAAAGTGCAGTTAGTTGCGTTTCACTCATTTTTTTGACATATTCACAGGTATGGCAAAAGATACGAAATGAATAATTTTAAACAGAGATGTAATCAAAAAGAAATGTTCGATCAGAAAAAAGTTTCTTATAAGAGAAAGTGAAAAAGGAGTTCAGTGAATTTTTAAAAATTGATATGGAACAAATTTTCCCTGACCGCTTCCCGAATTCCCTGACTTTCCCTGACCAAATTTTGTTCCCTGACTTTCCAGTTTAGCGGACACCATGCACTTATGCCCCCATATTAACTCTTGGATTAGGAGTAAGATTTCTGCCACTTACGAACTAGCTAAAGCAACAAGGAAGGTGGTTTAGCGAAGGGTTAAAAGTGAATATACATTTTAATTCACGAGTTATTTCTCGAGCTCGAAAGTAACAGGTCAGTTAAGCTTGTTTTTATTAATATGGCTGATAATGTTTTAAAACAGCCATCACGAACGTTTGAGAAAGTTGGAGATCATTTAATAGAAGATAGATGTCTTATAGTTTTTGAGAAGTTTGATTTGTACACCAAAAGTTACAATTAATATCGTTGTTTGGGTGTATTAAGGTACCGTTATTTTAAACGGCCTTAAAACAAATTTCGCCAATTTCATTTGCCGAATTTGTGAGTAAATATTGTGAAAACTACCGGTATTTTCTATGAAATATTCAACATCTTCGTGGCACAATAACGTTAACCAATTTCAATGAAAGTTTGCATAACCTATTATTTTCATCACTTCTAGGGGCAGGGGGCAAAGAAATTTTAACATTTCCACAAAATGCTCACAAACATGCTATTTCTCAATCAAATGTGCCAACAAAATTCTTTCCTTTTCTTCTATTCCTTCCAACAAGTGCCGTTAATTGCATTTAAAACACCTGAGGTTTTACAGGCATATACTTAAAAAATTTGTTATTATCAAATACAAATTTTGTATTGCTAAATCTTATTCCTGCATTTCGGACATTTGCTACAAAACTTTTATTTTGTGCATTTTTTTTGTTAGAATTATTAATTATTTAAATTTAAAACATTTGCTAACCAAAGCATTTGATTGCTTTAATTTTGCGGCAGACGAAATGTTACTCAATTTTAAAATGTTTTAATAATAAAATAATTGCTAATTAACATGATAAATAGCCTGTGTTAATCGATGTTGAAAATATATATTATAACCCACTTCGTTTATTTTAATTTTCTCTTGTTCATTGTTCAATTCGATGAACTTAAAATTAAATTAACTACTGAATTCTGTTTTATATACATATTTTCTTTTGTAAATATTTATATACATAAGCTGAGATTTTTGGAATGGTATAAGCTTCATCATATGCAAAAGCATGCTAAAGTCAATTATTAATGCCAACGTCCTGTGCGTCGAACCCAACGTATTGGAAATGAACATAACCTATTGATTTTATAATGAAATATAATATTTTAATTATATTGAAAATAAAATGATTTTTCGATTGTAAATCTATACTTTGATCCTTTTAACTGGAAATATTTTTTTTTTATATTTTACTTACAATTGAAATCAGTTTTTTAATAAATCGATCAATAAAAATAAACAAAAGAATTCGTACGCTAAAGGTAAAATATTTTGTTTCATTTGTTGACTCATGATGATGACACGATAATTCAGAAAAATAAATACATCAATTAAAATCAGTCAATTTTCATAAAAGGTTGTTCCACTTGATTGCTCTATAAATTATGTTTGATTTTTAAGTAGATAAGGTGTTGTATTTTTAATTACAAAAATACTTATCTATATAAACAAACAAATACTTAGATAATTAAATTTATCTATGTTTATTATTTTTATTAAGTGCCAGTAAAATTGCAAAGTGAAATAATTTTAGATGGAAACACCTTAAATTAACAATACGAAATGAATTTGTGTATACATTGTTAATTTTAAATTCGTTACTAAAAAAAGTAAATAAGGTCAAATGTTTTAAATATTAAATCTCCAAAATTCTAGTTTCGAGGTTTGAATCAAAATTAAACATTGATGGGGAAGGCCAAAATTAGTTAATTTCGTTATTAGTTAAATCCGACTTTTTCCAATTTTTTTTTTTAATTAAACAAAAATATAGAAAACTCTTGTTTTATTTTTTTGTTTAAATTTCCTCGTTATTAAGGAAATAAATACACCGGGTGATTCACCTAAGGTGTGACAAAGAGCGTGTACGGTGCAATTTTTTAACAGAAACAAAAATTTAACAGAAAAGAAAACCGAAAACAGATGGTACGACATTTTGTCAGTGGTGATTCCTCTCGGTAGGCTGCGCCAACCCTAAGGCTTGTTTCACACACATTCGGTTTCATTCGGTTCGGTCTCTATTCGGTTTGTATTCGGCTGTGCCTGATATGTGTGAAACGATAAAACGGCAAAAATAAAAACCTAATAGATACCGTAGAGCACCGTTTTATCGTTTCACATATATCAGGCACAAACGAATACAAACCGAATAGAGACCGAACCGAATGATACCGAATGTGTGTGAAACGAGCATAATTCAGCTTAAATATACTTACTACAAACAAATTGTTTGTCTTGAAACTGAGATAAACAATAACAAAACACAACATTCAAATGCGATTTAATTATTATAAAACCAGTAAAACCCATTAAAATCGATGAAATTTACTGCAACCTCTAATAATAGAGCCAACCTGGGTAGAAAAATGCGAAAAAAAATCTGTGATTGGTCGTTTACTGCGAGAGAGTTTTAGTGTGATATGATATACTATGGGTACTAGGCAGACTTTCCATATTGCGCGATATATCGCGACCGACCACTACCAAACCCCCTTTCATGCTTTTCTGTTTCTCAGAAAAAGCTCTAACGATTTTGATGAAATTCCATAGAAACAAAAATAATTGTGTGTATATGTGTTACAGCGGTTATCGAAGCTAGACCATATAGCAAATGCGACTCAAGCTTCGTTTTTATCGCGTTCGAATCGCTGCTCAAATCATTTATCGGAGCTCCAAAAAAAAATATTCAATTTACCTATGACAGGTGAATGCAAATGCTTTTTATGTTCGGGCCTTAACAAAGTACATAATGTCAAACAAATATAAATTACCGGAAAAGCCGAGCGAAGCTCGGTCGGCCAGGTACTTTATACTTAAATGAGGCTGAAGAAGATGTTAACTCATAAATCGTAACTTTTTCTAATAATTAAAATAACCTATAAATGTTTTTAATACAATTTCTGTGCCCCAATATTACCCATTTATTTTATATTTATTGTTTGTTAAATATAATTTTTAAACAATTGAAACTGGCAAAATTTAGCTTTTCTCACTGAAATAATTTATTTTTAAGTGTATGTTAATTAGCAATTATCATATTATTAAAACATTTTAAAATTGAGTAAAATTTCGTCTGCCGCAAAATTAAAGCAATCAAATGCTTTGGTTTGCAAATGTTTTAAATTTAAATAATTAATAATTCTAACAAAAAAAATGCACAAAATAAAAGTTTTGTAGCGTAAAAAATTTTATAAATTGCAATATAAACTTATAAAAATCTGGCAACCCGGGTTGAAAAATCTGAGAAAAAAATGCGTGCGGTTAGTCGTTTGTGGGAAGACAGTTTTAGTGGGATTGTAGCCAACACAGAATTGAAGACCCGAAATCACCCCTGCATTTTGGATGGACCTTGAATTTTTGGTGGGGATAGATTTTTGTTTTAATGTGTTCAGGGGGATTTTAATTTGATTTAATCCCCTCCCCATTTCGAAAAAGTAATGTTTAAGGTTTTCCGCGATATCTTTTGAACCGTAAGTCTCGCAAACTAAATTTTAATACTTTTATTTTTCGAAATTTGAATATGTAGGGGGAGACTGTAATTTTGACTAAGACACTTTTCTTCGATGAATATTTTCACCCCCTAGAAATAAGTTTAAGGCATAACTTTGGTGATTTTAAGCTTTGAAGTCAACAACTAGTCCACCATTTTGTTTTTGAAAAAAAAGGTATGAAACTAATTTCCACCCCTTAAAATTTGCAACCTTTGATGAGTTAATTTCTTCGACGAATTGTCTATGTAATTTAAATGCAAAACTTCAAGGCCCGGACAACACGTCTTAAAATTGAGATAGGGTTGAATTATTGAGCAGAGTTTATTTTAATTATTAAGAATATTCCCTGGGGGGTTAACATATTATATAAATAACCCTTTTTAAGGGCACCTCTAATATGAATTTAAATATATTTTGAGCTAAAGAATATTTTATTTGCTTATGGTTTTATTCACATATAAGCCTTAACTTTAATTATTTTGGGGTTGTTAATAGAGTTAGAGCCGTTTTCTATCTTAAAAAAAAAAAAAAACTGTACAATAATTTTGTATTCACAAGATTCATTACATTAATATTTATTAAAATTTCTTTGCCTGAATATATAATGGAAAATAATAATTTATTTTCCTCAGCGAGTAATTAACTTATGAAATACTTAATAATATACCTATCGATTTAATGGATAACTTTAATGGTAACTTAGTTATGTTTAAATTTATTTTTGTTATAAGTATAACAAAGTTAATTTTATTTAAAACTCACTTTGACTTAATTTTAATTAAAAAGAAAATTCTCCTCTAGTCTAGCTATGTATAATGTATGCATAATGTATGTATGTTCTACCTATATATTTAACTAAACCGATTTTATGTGATTTAAAAAATATGTGCGAGTCTATTTGAGTGTTCTGTTATTTTAATAGCCCGGGGTTAAAACTGATGGCTCAGTACTTAAATAAATTTATCGAGGTATATGTCGATATATATGAAAATTGCATCACCAACAGAATATTATCTTTCCCAGAAGGTTCCATCGTTATACCTAGTACATACATAATATTTTACATACAAATTTTCACAAGCATATTTTATTCCGAAGAGACCATAAATATTGAATGCAGGTCGTTTTTTTATAAAATGTATAGGGCTCGAAAAAAAAATTAAATGCACATTATATGTAGGTGTCATGTACCTACTTTTTTTTTTTGAAAACTACTTTAGGACCAATTTTATCACAGTCCATTCAAAACTAGATTTATTCCTTTTAACTAATATCGCTTTTAATAAAATAGTGTCATTCAGAATACTTTATTAATTTTTTCATTAACTCGCCTTTTGTTAACTCTGGCTTGGCTGATGAAATATCAATTTAGCACTAAATGAGGTTTAATAGAGCGTCTGTTTATTCACTCTCAATCAGTGTTGATAGACAGTTTTATGTTCAACATTACATTTTATGATTTCACGCAAAATAAGCAAAGAAAAAATTTACTGTCAACGTTAATTATTGAGAATGAATAAAGAGAAATTGTTCGTTAATCCTCTATTAAGACTAATCATCCTCCTTAAATGGTGGATTTTGTTAGTTAATCAAAGGGCACGGTATTGCCTGGCCAAGTTCTGGCACTACACCCTTTTAACATGATCAAACTCAGGCGATTTTTGACCCCCTCTCAGAAGTCAGAAACTTAAAACTCGCAGCATTTGCTAAGCTCACCAGGTTTAGACAACTCACCAAATTTGAGTTATGTAGCATCAGTGGTTCCCGAGATATAAGACTGCAAAAATAGCAAAAACCGTAACTGACTGACTCACTGACTGACTCACTCACTGACAGATCATCAAAATTATGGAGCACTTCCCGACATTGTAGAAACTTGTAATTTCACACAACGGTAGGCCCTGTGGTGTATACAAAGGAAAAAATTTAGATTTTCCATTCAGAATCCTGACAGATCATCAAAATTATGGAGCACTTCCCGACATTGTAGAAACTTGTAATTTCACACAACGGTAGGCCCTGTGGTGTTTACAAAGGAAACAATTTAGATTTTACATTCAGGGGGCGTAGCATCCGCCCATTTGAATAAGAATTGATATCAATTATGAGGATAACTTCTGATTATCGTAAAATTATCAAATTTGGTAGAACGGTAGGGCTAGAAGTGCAAGCAAAAGCAAAATTTTAAAATTTGATATTTTAAATTCAGAGGGCGTGGCAACCGCCCATTTTCGCAGAATTGATATGAATTATATGAAGCGCTTCTGGTTGTCGTAGAATGATGAAATTTGGTAGAGCGGTAGAACTTGAACTGCAAACAAAGGCTAAAATTTGATATTTAACATTCAGGGGGTGGGCGTGGCATCCGCCTATTTTCTCAGAATTGTTATTAATTGTATGGATCACTTAGGATTGTTTGCAGAGTAATAAAATTTGGTAGATCATGTGGTCACTACAAAGGAGATATTAGTAAATTTTAAATTATCCATTCAGGGGCGTGGCACTCGTCGATGTCAAGTTTTCTGTTAGTACCTTATTACTCAATTGTGAAATGAAAACTTGACTAGTAAACCTCTGATAATTTTGAGGTTCTTCCATATTACTCTACTTAATATTTAATAAACTTAGAACTTGGCGTACTTTTAGGTATCACTCCTTTTTACGGCTGACTTGTTACACAAAGGTTTTTGTATATAGAAGAACTTGGCTCCTTTGTTAGCATTTATGTTTTTGGTGTGATAGAAGTAACGCCATTTAGAATCGTCAAATGATGGTTTATAAATTCAAATATTTTCGATACATTTCTAGTTTTTAATATCGAATTTAAATTTAATGGAAAGTGAATAAATTGAGCCTTTAAAAGTTTGAACCCACTTTTAAAATGTTTGATGCAAGGTGGCATATGCCTGCGCTTAGTTTCGAGCACTGTCCCTGATTAGTTGAAAGGCAGATTCCTACAATAGAATTTCAGGATTCACTACTACTGCTACTTTTAACATAATTAATTAAAAACTCAGATTCGTTTTTTTACGAGTGCTTAACTTGTCCTTATATGCGTTTCCTATTACAATTCATATCTTACCAACCAAACCAATAAAAAACATATGCGGACATCGTTCTCATTTTTATATCCACTTCCGCTGAAGGTTATACAAACAAAAACAAAAATAATGAATATTGTCATACAAAAACAGAGGTTATGAGTTTGGACTTTTTTTTTTAATTGGTATTTGGTTGGATGTTTATGTTTTTAATGACAGGACTTATGCCACCGATTATAAAATTTTATTATGTATGTAATTTTTGGGATAGTAAATTTATTATTAAGGTACCTACCTACTTTTACGTGATAATGTTTATGTTGTGATATGCCTCAAGGCAAAACGTCCGTCAGTATAATAAATTGCATTTTTATTTGCGAATTTTGTGTGCGATTTGATGCCAGATGGTGTCCTCACATTAACCACAAGACTTATCAAAATATGTTCCTGTGGCAATCAATAAATGCTTATAACGACAAACATGGTGAACCGCGAATCGATGACATTTTGCAAATCGAAATACATTGAAACATGATGTGGTTGGTTGGTTGGTTTGTGTAGGTACTCAAAACAATTTGTTTTCAAATAAATATTGTCTGTGTTTAAATCACCTTGAATCTTCAAATATAAAGTTATGAAGGAACATTTTATATGCCAAGAACACCCCCCCCCACATAATATGTACACGTACAGGGTGGTTAAAAAGGTAGTGTAAAGACAAGTCAAAAACAATATGTGAAAAGCTATTGATTTCACCCCCTCTCGTTTAGGATGAAGGGACAATTTTCTTATAAATTGACTCAAAAATTAAAAAAAAATAAAATAGAAATTAAATAGAGCTAAAATAATTAAATAAATTAAATAAATAAATAAATTAAATAAATTAAATAAATTAAATAAATTAAATAAATTAAATAAATTAAATAAATTAAATAAATTAAATAAATTAAATAAATTAAATAAATTAAATAAATTAAATAAATTAAATAAATTAAATAAATTAAATAAATTAAATAAATTAAATAAATTAAATAAATTAAATAAATTAAATAAATTAAATAAATTAAATAAATTAAATAAATTAAATAAATTAAATAAATTAAATAAATTAAATAAATTAAATAAATTAAATAAATTAAATAAATTAAATAAATTAAATAAATTAAACAAATTAAATAAATTAAATAAATTAAATAAATGAAATAAATTAGATAAAATAAAAAAATTAATAAAATAAATAAAATAAAAGAAATAGGTAAAGTAAAAAAATCATAGAATATAAAATAAAGGATTTCTGCCTTTTTATTCAAATATTGTATTTATTTATTTTAAGTTAAAAACGATATATTTCCCGCCAAGCAATATTTATATTACTATAACGGTATTGCAAAACCCTTTTGGTTTCTTTTAAAGCATAGTTAAAATTCATATGTTTTAAGACATTTCTAAAATCATTTCTACATTACTTCAAAGAAATATCTAAAAACAAATAAAAACTTTATGAGTCAAATCTCACAAAACCTTTGTTTACTATTCTTGTTGCCAGCATTAAAAAAAAAAAACCCTATAAATCATTTTATTATTCCGATTGTTTCAAATTTTATCGCGTCACAGAGTTGAAGAGGTTAAACTTTGAAACACAATTTTTTTGTTTACCTTCACCCAACAAAAATACATAGATGCATAGACACACAAAATAACAATGTAATTCGGTAAAGGTACCTACCTACTTTTGTTCTTGTTTCGAAATAAAACATAACATCCTTTTTGGTATGGGTGGGTGGTATTTTAGAAGAGGTAGGAGAATTGACGAAGGATTTTATGTAGGTACTTTGTGTTGTACTTTCAAACAAGCTCAAAACACTGAGCCAGCAAGAAGAAGATGAAAAATGAATGAATGAATTTAAAGCTTAGTTTGCATTATCTTCTTCTATTTAATGTAACGCAATAGAAGATAGAACAATAGAATTTGCATAAAATATACTCGTACTTTGTGGAAGTTTGTGTTACGTCTTTGTTGCTGATGGTGAAGTCTTGAGTGTTTTGTTTCGTCTTTAGCATTTACAAGGAGTTTGTTAAGAATTAAGCTGTGTACAAGATGAGTATGCAAAATTATATTAGAGAGAGAGCGGCGTACACCATCTGTTTTATGTTATTAGATATCAGACGGTATGATGATGGACGCAGATATAGTACATTCTTACCTTCTCTTGGGTTTTAAAATGCACTGTGGTCAATTTAATGGATTCGAAATAAAATTAGTATGGATTTTAATTGCTTTTGAGAAAAGACGACATTAAATGGATAATAAAGGTTATATAATTACAATTTTAGGTAAATTTAAAATATTCTTTTCCACCGCCAAGATAAAATAATGAATATTTAAAAGATTTAAGTTTTTTTTTAAAGAAGAAGATATAGACTCACATCGTCTGCATCTTCTGTCTTCACATAATGGGTTAACTCAAAAACCCAATTTATATTTTTAGGAAAATAAAAAATATCTATGCATATGAAAATGTTTAACTTCAACAATTGAACTAGGGAATTTCAATAAGAACTTTGTTCACTTTTTCTTTATGTTTCTTGTGTAAGTGTATAGAGATGTATCTGAGATTGTACCTATAATAACTTCCATAACAATGCTTCCACGATTTTAAATGGAGAATTCTTTTTAACTTGCTATTAAGGTCCGGTATTGGTTTCATCTAACAACTTAATAATATTGTGATTCTGGTAATACAAGAACATTGGCATTTCAACTGTCAAAGTGGAAGTGTAAAAATTTAAAACTCCTCCGTTTTTTCTTTCGAATTTAAGTAAAATAATAAGTTATTTTAAAGTTAATTGACGCGAAACAGCTCTTTTAACGACGTTTAATCAATAGATTTAAAGATTTGCCCGTACCAATAAAGGTATTTCAGTTTGAAAACAAAAAAAAAAAATTAAATCTACTTTCAACCAAAATTAACTTGCTGCATTACGGATTCTGCTTAATGAACCGCAAACGCGGAATAACAGAAATTTCACCCGAGCATAACAATTGCAACAAAAAGAACTCCGTAAGCAAAGCGCCCACAATGGAAGTTGGAAAACTCTCGGTCACTGATTTGAAATCAATTTTAAATGATACCTTGGCTGAAAAGCTTAAGGATCTGGCCACCAAAAAAGATTTATTGTCACTTTCAAATGAAATAAATTCACTAAAATCAATCAACACTCAACTTAACAACAAGCTAACAATGATGACGGAAAGGTGTGAGCTTCTCGAAACTCAACTGGAACTTTTATCACGTAAGGCCAACGAAAAGTCTATTGTGGTACACCTTCCTTTAGACACAGAAACCAATGCAATCCAATTTGCAAAACAGACTTGCGAGGGGCTTCTGATGTTAAACGAAGGTGAAGAAGTGCAAGTTAAAAGTTCCCGACAAATACGCAACAACAATGTCCAAAGAGGTACTGTCATCATGGAGCTTAACTCCGCGGAGGTCACCGATAAAATTATGGCCGCTGCGCATAAGCTTAAAGACACCGGAATAAGCATATTTCGCGAACAATCACTTTTGTCTCGGAAAAAAAGACAATCTCTACTTGCCATCAAAAACAAATTACTGGAAATTAATCAAAACGTGAAAATTCTTGTTAAAGGAGACAAACTGCAAATCAACAACCAACATTTTGTTTACAAAATCTCACGAGGCTTAGTTGTCAAAACAGCAGCCGAATTGTCATGTGTAGTGCAATTGTTTGGCAACAGCGCATACGATCTATTTGACTGCAGCGAGGGAATGAAGTTAGCCCCGGTTGCGAGTTATCCAACATCATCGGGCTCTCAATCGAATGGAGCGCCACCTGGAAGCCAAAACTCGCACGTTAGAGCTGCAAATCAATAGGGTAAATCTGTCGTCTGCCAATATTTAAATAATTTTCAAAATTTAAGTATTTGTTCTTATAATATTACTGGCCTCAAAAGTAAGCTTTTAATGCCTGATTTTTTTAAATATATTGAACAGTTTGATATTATAATCCTCTTAGAAACTTTTTTAGAAAACAAGCACGAAAATGAATACTATAAATATTTTAAAGACTTTAAAATCATGTTTACACCAGCAAGTAGAACTAGTTTGTATGGGAGAGCCAGTGGGGGTATCTTATGCGGGATTAAAAAAAGCGTATGGGGGCATTTTGTTAAATTTAAAACTATTGATAACAGAATCATTTTTCAAATTTTAAGCAATAACCTAAATTATTTTATCATTCCTGTGTACTTAAACTGCAATAACTGGCATAACGAATTTAACGAACTAGTAGATTTTATGAACAATTCAACATTGGAAAACGTTATGATTATTGGAGACCTAAATGCTAGGATTGGTTTATATCAAAATCCTTCTGTACATTATTTTCAATCGCGATCTATGTTAGAGAGTAGTAGAAACTCAAAAGATGCTATTTTCAACCGGAATGGCAGAATTTTAACTGATTTTTTTGAATTATTTGGGCTTTGTGTGCTTAATGGGTCATCTAAAGGTGATATTGATGGAGAGTTTTCATTTGTGAGTGGTCAGGGACAATCTGTCATTGATTTTGCTGCGATGTCGGAACATTGGTTGAGTTCGTTTAAGGACTTTGAGGTTGCTTTAGCAAATTTTTCGGCCCATATGCCAATAGTTGTGAAAACTCAATTTACTACAGAAACTCCGCAAACGAATTTGACAAATTTACACAGACTTAAATGGTCGGAGAGTAACGCTCCACTCTACAAAAGGCTTATGAGCCGTGATACCAACTCACTACTTCAGACGTCTACAAACACCGTTGAGGAGATTTGCGATAGTTTAGTTAGAGTTATCAAATCTTCAGCACCATTTGCACTCAATACCACTAATTCCTTTCACCCTGTAAACAATTGGTTTGATAAAGATTGCAGAAATCTTCGCAAACTATCATTCGTCTACCTTAAGCTCTTTCGATCAACAAATGCTTTATTTTTTAAACACATTTACCTTCACGTAAATAAAGAGTACAAAAATTTGTGTTTAACTAAAAAAACTGATTACCTTAAAAATCTTGCTAAGAATTTGGAAAACTGTAGGGACTCCAAATCATTTTGGAATAATGTTCGCGAGCTAGGTGGTCGGAATCAATGTATGAAGAACTCTCTTGAAGCTGAGACATTGGCAGCTCATTTTAAAACTCTTCTGTCGGCTGACGAGAATCTTCATACTTTTGATTACGCATTGCCTAACACTGTGGTAAGTGAGCTGGATAGCTCTATTTCTTTAACGGAACTTGAAATAACGCTTCACAAAATGAAAAACAATAAAGCTCCAGGCATAGACGGCATTCCAGTAGAATTCTACAAAAATAGTACTGCGGAACTCAAACATTATCTTTTGTGTTTCTTAAATAAAATGTATAACGATGCCTGTGTTCCAAGCAGCCTTAACAAAGCTATCATTTTTGCAATTTTTAAGAAAGGAGATCCGAATAACGCAGAAAACTACAGAGGTATTTCGATATTAAATACAGTTAGAAAGATATTCTCCGCAATCTTGTATGAAAGGCTTACAAAATGGATTGAGAATAAAAACCTTCTTAGTATGTTCCAAGCTGGTTTCCGGCCTGGATTTTCAGCAATGGATCATATCTTTGTGCTCTCTTGTATTGCCAGAAAATTTATTGACCACAAAAAAAAGTTGTATACTTGCTTTGTGGATTTCAAAGCTGCATTTGACAAAATTAACAGGCAAGCTTTAGTCTATAAACTTTCATGCCTAGGAATTTCACGAAAATTTCTGTCGATGTATGTCAAATTTATTTCATCATCAAATGCAAGTGTATGGGATGGAAAGGAATTCTCACAGTGGTTTGAAACAACAGCAGGTGTCCCTCAAGGTTGTATCCTCAGTCCATTATTGTTTGCCTTGTTCATCGACGAAATATCTGACCTTCTTCCTGGTGGAGTTTTGTTTGCAAATATTGCAGTGAAAGTCTTGCTATATGCTGATGATTTGGTTATGTTGGCGGATAACCCATTTACCCTACAACTGCAGCTAAACAGACTTAGTTCGTTCTGTGATTTATGGGGTCTCCAAGTTAATACGCAAAAAACTAAAGTAGTTATTTTTGAAGCAAGGCAAAGTAGAAGACAACCAGAGGAAAAATGGTCGCTTAGGAATGAACGTATTGAAATTGTTCAGGAATTTAAGTATTTGGGAGTTTTGTTGACACACAATATGAACTTTGTTAAGCATTCTGAAAAGAAAAGTAATGAAGCAAAATTAGCACTAAACATGATGTGGCCAAAGTTTTTTGCTAACCAAAACATTGATCTGGCGTCTAAATACCGAGTATTTAACTCAACCGTCAATTCCTGCCTATCTTATGGAGTGCAAATTTTCGGGTATATACCGCTTGAAGCTTTTGAAAGTTTACATAGGCATTTCTTTAAGCGCTTATTTAGACTTCCAAATTCAACACCAAATTATGCTATATACGTAGAGTCGGGTATTACACCTATATACATACAAAATTTAAAAATAAATGCGAACTATATTACTAGTATTATGAAGCGAAGCAATAGCTGTCTTCACAAAGCCATTTTAAAAAAACTTCTCCAGATAAATGCCTCCCCTTTCAAAGAGTGGAACCAGCTCGCTCTGCGCCACGACGCAGTTCTTTCTCTATCAGAGTCAAATGTGAACGAATGGCAGGAGCAATTTTCAAAGGTGATCGCTAATGTTGATCAAAAAATTTTTACTGAAAATCTTTCCAGTGCAAATTCTTCGACATCCAGAACTATCTACAGAAACCTAAACCACGAACTTTTAACTGATGCCAATTATTTTCGGAGAGAGTTTTCAGTCGAAACCATTAGTATTATCTTTAGATCCAGAGTTGAAATTTTAAATCTAAACTTTATACCGCACCGAAACGATCTGACTCAGCTTTGTAACTTATGCAACAGAAGAGATTTAGAAGATATTAACCACTTCTTAGCAGTCTGTCCATTATTGCAGGAAATTCGTCGGTTATATTTCCATGAAAGTTTTCTTTCGTTACAGCGACTTTACGAAATTTTAAATGGAGCAGCGGGCTGGCTCAGTCTTTATAAATATTGCCAACATGCTCTTGCATATCGGAACAGTTTTTTGTAATAAAGCCTTTTTTAATTCCAATAGTTATTGCGGTTTAAACTTTTCTTATTGTAGTTTGCCAATTATTCAGAATTGTTTTATTTTTATTTTGTGTTTCAAATCACTTAAAATTGGTATGTTTCAAATCATTTAAAATTGTATCTTATATCATTTAGGCTCTAAATCATCAAAATTGTATAAACTTTCAATCTTACTTTGTGTCATACAAAATTGCTTATTTTATTTTGTGTTTCAAATCACCTAAAATTGGTTTGTTTCAATTCAATTAAAATTGGTATTGTTATATTTTTTTTTTGCTTAAATCATTTATTGTAAATATATACTTTACACTTTATTTTATTTTATTTTATTTTATTTCATATGAAATGTCATTTCAGGCAGACGGCAGGATTGCCATGTCCTTATTCTTAAGATAACAATATTGTAAAACTTGATGATGAAATAAAGAACTTATCTATCTATCTATCTATCTACAAGAACAATGAAAAAGGTAAGAAAAATCTAGAGAGTGTAGTGAGCTGAGCAAGAAAAAGTCCTAAGTTTCAACATTGACATCAACGGTTACTAAACATTTCGGAAGGACAATAATGAAGAGCAAAAAGACACAGATATCTACGATAGGAAGAAAATATTGTCCAATACCAACGAAGTCAGCATTTCAGGTCTGCAGACTAGCGAATCCACCGCCGCGCCGCCGTTATAGGAAGAGATGAGACTCTTAACATTATCAGCGTGTATTTGAAATGTCATTCCAGCATGAGAAATATGCAAAGCGACCTACCTGTTTTCGACAGCGTTCTTTAAATAAGCATATGTGGACTAATCGACTGTGACTTTCCTGCTAGACATCACCTGTGGCTAGATACCATACAGATTCACCTTAAGGAAAAGCGATTTCTGACTGGTTGGATGCTATAACCACGACCAGCATTAATTTGTGGTTGTTTCTCAACCAAATCCAAACTTCCTCAGGCCACTATGAACACTTGATTTTTTTAATTTTACTTCTTATTTTGTTTATTTACTTTCAAAGCTGCACAATTATTGTTAACAGTGAATCGGACCATGAAGCTCTTCAGCTTAGCATCAAGACCATAAGCAGCTCATCTGTATAGCAACAGAAAACGACATTGATTATAGACGGCTGGATGTTGAACGACTCCAACGGGAAATTGAGGAAGACATAACGCTTATACCTTCAAACCAGAACCTGCTGGACAGTAAAATAAACGCTGCCTTGGTCTGAAACAGGCTGTGATGCATTGGAACACCAAAAGTGGCCTAGGACGTCAAGGTACTAGCATATTACTGTGTCTGTACATACAGTTTCTGAACGAAATGGAGGCTTCCATTCACCAAACCCTGTCGACCAATCCGGAAGGAGTCGTTTTTGGTGCCTACAACCCAGAGTGACCCAACTGTTAGGACATATATCTCTGAAATCTGGAGGAGTTAGCTAGAGTTAGGAAGAAGTATTACTTCGGAGACTAAACAGGTTCTGCATCGATAAAGCCATGCATGCAGTTTGGCTTTAGGGAAAAGTACTCGACTTTGCGTCTGCTCCTGAAGTTCCAGCATGATATCACCATATCGCTCAACAATCATCGTTGTACCGTTGGATGATTCTTTCTCGATGTCGAGAAGGCATTCGAAAGCGTATGAATTGAAACCCCTATCCATAAGTTCCACCTATTACATTTACCCCTGTCATTAACAAACATTCTTTTTTCTTTTCTTTCTCCTAGAAAATTCTTCATACAACTGGACAACTGCCAATGACAAGTGAAGAACATTAAACCCGGAGTAGCCCAAGGTTCGAAGGTAGGTCCATTCCTCTACATCCTGATGACATCTGACCAGCCTGTGCCAACTGGATGAGAAAATCTTCTGATGACTCCCTTAGATATGCTACATTGATGTCATCTGGTAGTTTAACGCAAAGTTGAGTAGCAGATCAAGATCAAGTGCATAAAGCCTATTATGGTCAACATAATTCTAAGGGAATTTCAGTAACACATTAGAAAAGCGCTCTTCTGGCGTCATTATAAATTAGCAAGAAATCGGAGGAAATTCAAAAGTAAAGCAGCTTTTACGTTAGTTTTCAATGTTAATTTCTTCATATAACGCCATAAAACAGACGTCTTCAGCCAAGAGTTCAATTCCCCTGCCGGACTTGATCATGAAATGACAGGCACCGTTTGAAGAAAATCGCTTGACACAAAAATAATGGATAACCCTTCAACATAATATAGTAGACCTTAAGACCTTTCTATCTTCACAAAGCTGTGCGTAAGAAGTCAGCTTGCACTTCAAGACCTATCGCTCTATCAAATTTCATAATTCTACGGCAGTCAGTTGAATCAGAAGGGCTCTAAATAATTTATATTAATTCTATGAAAATGGGTGCATGCCCCTGAATGGAAAATCCAAATTTTCCTTTGTATGCACCACAAGGTCTACCGAAGATACAAGATTCTACGATGTCGGGAAGAGCTTAATAGTTTTAATGATCTGTCAGTTTTGGTGATTTTTGTAGCCCTATATCTCAGGAACTACTCATGTTAAAGAGTTGGTGAGACGTCTGTGCTTTGTGAATTTAGTAAATACAGCAAATTTGAAGTTCTTCAATCTATTGGTAATAAAGTTAAAGAGCGGTTGAACGTTTGATCCTGCAAAAACTTGACACTACACTTTCGGTATAAAAAAAATGTCCTTGTGGTTTCAAGGTTATGCTTTTTTTGGATCAAACACATTTAAAAAAATATAATTTGCCTCAAATACTTAATTTCTGCTATATACAGGGTATAAGGAAAAAAAAACAAAAAAAACATACAGGAGGATTTAAATTTTTAAAATGTGCAGCCAATTCAAATATATCAGCATTCAGCACAAGTACGCACAACCCAGAGAGCTATTTATTTGGCTGTTTTAAAATTGAAAGAACTATGTTTTATGTTTTGAATAACCCATCATTCTATATGTATATCAGATAATAAATCACATTCATAAATAATTGAATTTTCAAGCGTTATTTGCAACTGCAATATATCCACACTCTTTTCATTGGCATATTTGCATTATTATATTTGTGTATATTTTTTTCTTTAAAAGCTTTTTCGTGTTCCATCGACAAAAGAAAAAAATAAACTGCAATGGTAAAAGAGACATCTCTTGTTTAAAATTGCAAATCAATCAATAGATACTTTATATTCGAATCAGTTATTGATTTGTTCACTTTATAAATTTTTTAAATTAAAAAGAGGTATTCATTTCACACCTGATTCACCTCACTCTGTTTATAAATTAATCCCTTCGAAATGAAAATATTGAAGTGCCACATAAATTCATTGAAATGAAAAAGGCAATTTATTCATTTTCACTATGCTCTCGTTACATACTCGTCTGGCAATTTGCCCATGAAGTCTGTCATATATGACACGTAATAGACTATATGTGATCCTCTAAGTCATCAGACAGAACGACCATTTTGAATTCAAATATAACTTACACACAATCAAATCCCGGCAGACAAGTGGAGCAACAACGACAACAACAAAAAAACTGCCAAGGGCAACATCAAATATACTCCTATTAGAGTCCCGAAGGAGTTATAAAAAGCAGTGTCACCGAGGATAATAAACTACCCAGCGCATTTAAACCAAATGTGAAGTATTGTCTGAGAGAGAGAGGGCGACTATTTCAACACACAGATCATTTTCGGCCATTCATCTAAGTAGATGGGGGCAACCAAAGACCGACGACCGATGCGACGACGACGCCTACACTGACACCGACACCCGATGGAAATAGAAGATATCCCTTTTATTTTGTGATAACTGTGCAAATGGTATACACTCTCACTCAAGCTGGATTCTTCAAAAAAAAAAAATACTCAAACGAAAAAAAGGCGAATGGAATGTAAATTTTCAGTGTAATTTATCAAATTGAAGTCACAAGAATGAAAAACATTCAAGAATTATATTCACTTCAGGAGCGAAGAGGAATGTGTTGTACAATGTACATCTGTGTGAACACTCTGGCGTATGAGTATTTTTTTTTGTTTTGTTTTTTAGATGAAAAATGTTGGTGTGTTTCTTTGTTTGGGTTTATTGGGATAGATAAGTATTCTAATCGTGAAAAACACATCGTTCGAAATATTTTTTCTCGTTAATTTGATGAATAAGAGTAGGATTTTTTTGGGAGAAATGCTAAGATTTTTAACGTCGCGTCGCATATAGATTTTCATTAATGATAAGGGCCTTGGCTGTATGTAGACAATTTTTGTGTTTTTTTCTTTGTCGATCCTGATGCGGTTATTTGAGGATGTTCCTCTCGTTGGGGGCATATAAAACTTAAGTAAATATGAACCGAATATTAATGTTTATTAATATAGTTGCATAACTAAGGAAGAGGAGCTTAAACCTCCAGAAATACCAACACCGTTGATTAAAAAAAATTGAAAATATAAAAACCTTTGAATGGGAGGACCCTAGATCCACTAAATCAAAAAACTAAACTGCACCTTTAGGAATAAAGGTGCCGTCACACACTAAAAGGAAAGTACTTTCAGAAAGCAAAAAGCTTTCTGAAAGCATAACTTTCATAGTGTGATGACCCGAAAAGTACTTTCCTGAAAGTGTTTCTGAAAATGATTCGCTTTCTTGAAAATGATTTCAGAAAAAAAACTTTCACAGTGTGACTAGTTCCTGAAAACGTTTTCAAGAAAGCAAATCACTTTCAGAAAACGCTTTCTGCTTTCATAAACTGTTTGTGAAAGTTACTTTTCTATTGGCTAATTAAATCAGTTGTGAACTTTAAGCCCACTCTGGTGGACCAGAAATCTATAAGGATCTTAATATGATAACTGTAGTAGGTCATAAGTCCACAATTGTTTTTTATGGTAGGTGTGAAATTGTGGTAGTATATTCGCTAGAAATTTGGGATGGAGATTGTGAGTGTGCTCAACAATATTCGCCATTAAAGTATTGTCAAATGTACGAAATCTAGTGTTTTCTCCACATCATCAAATGGACCAGCAGGATGCGCAACAATTATAAGCAATGTTCGCGCATTATAGAACGCTATAAATCGGAAACGAATGATTTGTTTATCATTTTTACTTGCGATATACGTAGTAAAGGGCAAGATTAGGATTCGTGCAAAAAAAAAAATCGAGATAATAATTTTCTCTAACATTACGATGATAGGGAACACGGAAAAAGTGGGTCTCGTAATTCTGTCTGTCTGTCTGTCCTTCTGTCTGTCCGTCTATCTGTCCGTCTGTCTGTCTATACCTCGACCTGCAGCCTAAACGGCTGGAGCGATTTTCTTCATACTTTGGAATTAAATTCTTATGGGATTCCCTAGAGGGGAAATTCAAATTTTTTTTAGTTAAAAACAACCAATATACAAAAATCAATTGATTTTAAAAACGGCTCTAACGATTTTCAAAAAAAAAAACTACGAGGTACTTAGATTACTAAAGTAAATATTTTGTTGGAAAAAAAATGTATAACGCTTATTAACAGTACCTGTCATACAACCGATTTTTTGGTTTTCAAATCTCGTTAACTACTACACCGATTTCAACCAAAATTTTTATACGAAAGGTCACTTACAGTTTTAACAATTCTGCATATAAAAATTTTCGAAAAAATAATTTTTGGACTTTTAAAAAAATATTGGAAATTTTTTTTGGAAAATTCAATATCTTGAAACGGGCTAATGATTTTTTTTTTTTATTTTGTGAAAAACTGTATTTTCTTAAATACTTAAAGTTGGCATACCAAGTTTTATTTTAAAAAATGTTCAAGATTTTTTATATTTAAAAAAATAATTTTAAAAAAAGCCGCTCTAAAGATTTCTGAATTTTTTTTCATAAATGTATATTTATTAAACAAATCAGATGGCATACTTTTTTTTGAGCTCTATCTTTTTTAGCTATATAACTAATTTATAATAATACATAGTAATCATTTATATTTTAAATTGTTTTTAAAACATTTTTTTTAATGATAATGTTATGGAACCAATAAATATGTACATTGTCTATTTCAAACTACGTTAAAGTTGTAAGTTACGAGAGCAAGTTTTGTGCGATCCAGTCATGCCCATTTTTTCATTTTCTTTTATCCATATCATTCTCACTTTTGCTGAATTCAATAAATCCTAAATAAAAATAATTACCTACTTGCAAATATTCTGGTGCCGATGTTTGATGTAAGAGGCACTGCATACTTCTGGAACAATTTTAGTGATTGCTGGCCGGGAAATACGAAACACTTGAGATAGTGTGTTGTAAGTATCGCTATTTGTATTTTGGAAGGTGTTTCATTGTCACAGCTACTGTTTCCTCATTCCTTTCCCCTCTTTCGCTGATGGGCACACGCCATAGTGTATTTTGTTTTTTAACCAACGGGCGTACTTTGTCACACAAGAAATTAAACTACTCCTCCGAAACGTGAGCAAAATTACGACCGAACTCATCTCCTTCTGGGCGTAAATCTCTCATGAGCGTTGCGTGGTACTGATTTCAGCACCTTGTTCCCAAAACGGTCACACCCTAATTGACCTACGATTATCCGTGTTTTGCTCAGTAACAACTGCGAAATCCGTAGGAAAATGTCCATTATAGTTAATTGCCTATATACAAATATATATTCCAAAACAAATATCACAACCGTTTACACACAAAACACTTTCAGAAAGCATTTCATAAACCGCTTTCACTTTCATTGTGTGACGGCCCGAAAAATGTTTTTATAAAATTTGCTTTCTTGAAAGTAAAAAGATTTTAGAAAGCGTTTTCAGAAAGGACTTTCCTTTCATAGTGTGACTGCTGTATGAAAGGATTTTTAGGAAAATTTCAAAATAGGAATTTTCGAAATGCTTTCTGAAAGTATTTGCCTTTCAGTGTGTGACGGCTCCTTAAATATTTTAGAAAATAAAAGTCTTGTCGTTTTCAATGTATGACTAATAATAAATAATAGCATTAAATTTTGAAAAAAAATAATAGTTAAGTAAAATTTTGAAAAAAGTTAATTCTACATTTTTTTTTAAATTTTAAGTTTCAAAAATAAATTCTCAAAAAACTGACAATCAAGAAAATAAAAGAAGGGATTTTTTGGCCTCACATTTAAAGTGTTACCGTAGTTTTTTTAATAATTTTTGTTTCTGTTTTAAGCCAATTTTTTAGATAATGGCCCCTTATTGCTTAAAAGGGAGTGAATAGACACCCCCTGCTATACGATTTTTTTTATCCAGCCTTATCGGCAATTCCGGCGGTTCTCCCCCGGATTTTCATTTTTCCCAGGAGTCAAATACTCCTATCGTCAAACTCCCCCGGATTTAATCTCCCCGGAAATTATTTCGAATCAGTTTCGAAATACTCTGAGAGAATTTATGTATATTTTGAAATTATTTATCATGTCAAAGTGTGTAGATAATTTTCAGAAATAAAATTAAATATTTGAACTATTTGTGGTGATAAAGACGTATTTTGCATCATAAATTCAATACTCGTGTAATGAAAACGCGTAAAAATAGTCAAAAGTTAAAAAAAAAAAGCATTTTTTGTCTATTTTGTTGTTGTAATATTTTTTTCTCTCTCTCTCTCTCTGTGAAAAACTGTGTTACTTTATTAGGGGGAATAACCCGAAAGTGGTTAGTAAATTTTTTCCAAAATGTGTTTAAAATGTATAGAAACAAAAACGAAATATAATGGGTGATTTTTTAAGAGGTTTAGAACTAGCATCTATCGTATGAAAAAACACTCGTTTCGATACTCGATACTTTACACGATATCTTAGGAAGGAATCCCGAATGCAGATAATTCAGTAACGTATTGCTCACTCACTGATACGGTTATTCGGCCCCTGTTTACCCGTTAATTCTTTGTTGTAGATTGGACGAACAGCCACAGATACCAATACCGATGGACTTCTCAGTCAACGTAATGTTAGATTTTATTTAAATGCCTGTTTTTTGAAACGTAACCAAAACTTGTGCTATAGAGCATGTAAAACATTTTAAAACCTTCAAAAATAGGTAGTTATATGCTTATATTTTCAAAATTCTACAACTAAATTGAGAAGAGTTTTTTCCAGGGAAACATCATTAATTTTCCCCCGAAAAATAGATTTACGATATCTACCTTTTTTCATTGGAGTTTTTTCCCATTTTTCGAACATTGTTTATGATTGGAGAGTCTCATAAGGGGGAAAAAATCCGGGGGAGATTTTATTCCCGTAAAGGCCTTAGGTCAATTGTAATGTTTGTACCCCTCTGATTGTGAGTCGTTGAGGTTCAGTGTATGTGTTGGTTCCGTAGAGCAGACTTGGTCCGGCGAGTAGCCAAGCATACCTTAACCCAAAAGCGGATAGCTCTGTAGGGCGTCTGAACTACTGAATTTGACTTAATCGAACCTCCAGCGAGTTGCTCAGTAAAAGAATCGACTAAGTTGGCTTCAGAGTTTGAAGTGCTTTAATATATTTTTATTATTCCTATTTATACACAAAATTAATTGTCTTTGTATACATCCAACCATACGTCGATAATCGATAACGTTCTATCGATATACCTACAAAAATACTCGTGCACTAAAAGTGTCATATGAGTATTTTTGTTTATCTTTTATTTCTCCTATAGTTCGTGCACTGAAGGTGCCGGTTGAACTGTATGAGTATCTTATGCACAAAGTGTGACAATAGAAATATGAATATTTTCTTTTATTATGATTCGGCTCTATAGCTATAGCCGACGCGGCGACCGACGCGTCGCGACGGGACAAAGTATGTGCGATAGATATGGACGGGAAACCGAGTATCAAGTGTCGAAGCAGGTTGAATGTATTCTTAATTGTTTTGCGGCAATTAGTTAAGTGGTCGCTGGTGCGATCCCTTTACACAATCACTCTGTAAATATGTACATTTAAAAAAGGCAAGTTATGGATTCGTAAAAAAAAATTGAACTGGAGATTTTAATCAAATTACCTACTACGAGATTCAGAAGGTGAAATAAGTATGTCTCGTAATTCTGTCTGTCTATCATCACCAAGTTTTAAAAAAAATGACCAAGTCATTTTCAAAATATTGAATTTAAATAAAATTTTGTACGCAAACTTTTAGTATTTGATGAATACAATTTTTCACAAATTTAAAAAAAAAATCATTGACCCATTTTCAAGATATTAACTTTTTAAAAATTTTTTTTTTTAGATCCAAAAATAATTTTTTTTAGACAATTGGAATATGTAAATATGTATATGTAAGATTGATAACATTTGTAAGGATCTTTTGTATAAAAAAAAGTCCAAATCGGTGAAGCTGTTAACGAGAAATTTGCAAGTTAAGAAATCAGTTATGTGACAGGTACCGGTTAGTAACCGTTTCTTCTTAGCAAACAAATTTTGGTTGTATGACAAGTAGCGTTAGTTTTAAGTTTAAACAAAAATACATTTTTTCCTCAAGAGAATTCCGTTCTCTTTAATATCGTTATGTTAGGGAAAATATCGAGCTCGATTTTTGTTTACGAATCTGAAACTTGCCCTATAATACCTATATCGCAAGTAAGAAGTTGCACGCTTTTAAAAATTAATTTTATTTTAAACTTTGGTTTACAATAATGTTAAAACGTTTTAGAAGCTTTACCATTTAAACAAATTAAAAATATCAGCGCAACAGTTTCGTGAAAATTAAGAGTAGGCATATTGCTCAGTAATTTATTTTTGATTTTTTGTAGGACCAAAAACAAGGAAAATATTATTTTTCAAAAACAAAAACTATTTTGTTTTCAAAAACTCAAATAATTATAATAAAGAAAATATAGGAATTTATTGGTGACCTCTCTTTACGTATAAATAGAAGTTTTTTATGCAAGCTGCAGGTCGATAAAAAGACGGTGTTAAATAGTAAGCGACGGACGTTTCGAGCATAAATACACTCTTCATCAGGCCTTTTTTATTGAAATAAATATAACAATATTAAATTTTTGTATAAGAATTATACAAATGTCAATTACACTTACAGCTCGAAACTTCGCTTACTATTTAACACGCCTTTTTATTGACCTGGAGCCTGCATAAAAAACTTCTATTTATAATAAAGAATAGCTAGTTTCTCGCTCGCCCTGGATAATAATTGATTTTTGCTTTTAATAATTTTTGCATTAAAACGTTGCTAAATAATTGTTCTAATTTTACTGAAAAAAACATTTTTCATTTGCATTACTATTTGGTTACAAATCAATAGATAATCATCAGTTTTGGCTGGTATATCACCAATTTCAGTTTAGACCATAATGCTAGTCTCTACATGAAATTTATTTTTTTAAGAAACTGCTCCAACAATTTTTGAATTCTTTTTTACAGTCGTGGCGACATAATAAAGAACGATATTTTTATAAAATATTAAAATTCATCACTTTTATTGTTTGGGAAATCTGTTCACATTGTATTTTAGATCCAATTTATTGTTCTGATGCATTTTAGACAAAAGGTAAATTTGATGTTAGGTCCCTTGGAACAAGAAATTAGATTCAAAAATACACTCTGAAGACGGCAAAGAGTACAGTATAAAACTTTATTTAATTTGTGGTGAATTTGCTTGGCATTGTATGGTTGAAAAGAAAAAAATGCTCGAATTGACCAGAAAGACATCGTGGAATGTATTATTGAGTCTTAATAATGATCCAAAATGTCCTCCAGGGGTTGTTAAGCAGTTGTTTGCGTGTACAAGACGTACGTTTTTAGATTGGACCGTTAAAAGCTCAGGCCTAAATTCCATTGAGAACTTGTGAGAAGACATCAAGGGTCATCAAGGGCGTTAGAGTCCAAATAAAAAAAAAATCAATTTGGATCAGACTGTTCAAAATATTAAGGAAATCTGGTAGAGTATACCGCACTATCAAAATATCATGCCTTAGATGAAAACATTCAAGGAATTTTGTCTGAAATTAAAAAGAATGAAGGTTTCCCTACAATTATTCACATCTATGTAAATAATGAAATTTCAAAAAATTTTAATGTTATGACAACCTTTTGTTTCTGTTCTTAGTTATATGGCCAGACCAATATTCTTATGCTAATATTTTGCAAACATTATTCAAATTGTAAAACCACACCTCAACCTCAACCAAACCTTAAACAAAAGTTATGGATTTTAATATTTTTATAAAAATATCGTTCTTAATTATGTATGCCGCCACTACTTTACATATGTAGATACATTAAACTTTTAACTTAGTACTTTAAAATAATGAAGATGAAGAAATTTAAATATTAAAATTACTTCGGTTTTAAGTGGAGTGAATGAATATAATTAAATTAAAAAGTATAAGTGACCTCAACTCCAGGAATTAATGTGTTTCGCCCAGGTATAACAGTGGGCTCTTCAGTTAGTCTGTGATACCCTTCTAAGACACAAAATTTGGAGTTGAAGTCACTTATACTTTTTAATTGGACTAAGTACTTTAAGCTTAAAAAACGCTAGATGGTCTTGAACACTTGTATAATATTCATGTTTTGAGATAATACTCGGATGCACACAAATTTTACATTAGCCACTTGAACAAAATAGCAAGTGGGTATGCGATCCGATCATTTTATTTTATCTGCTCTTTATTTGTAAATGCTTTTACTTCCTTAATCGCTCTTTAACTTAAGTACTTAAGAAATCAGCTTCGGATTGGCTTATTAAGTAACTCATTAAATGATTTTGTTTCAAATGTCTTGCAAATTGTTTTAACTGTTTTTTGAATAGAACCTTCTTCTTGGCGTTATCTTTAGTGCCTCGGACTACCAAATAATTGCTAACGTAGGCAGTTAGATTATTTTTTGTTTACAAAACTCTCTCTTTTTGTACCTTAAGCCTCATGAATTTTAATAGCTTATAGAGCAGCCAAACAATATAATAAGTTCTCTTACCAATTTTTGGATTTCAGAAACCAATTTGAAACTCTTGATTCAATTTCTTTCAACAAAATGAGAAACTTCAACTTTTCGCAGGCCCATCAGCAAGTACTTGTACATTGTATGCAAAAACAAATCAGAAATTCATAAATTTTAGGGCTGGCCACGAGACGAGAAAAGTCTCGGTCTCGATCTCGTTCTCGCATGACGAGACCGAGACGAGACGAGATGAGACTGGCTTTTAATCAACCGAGACGAGACTGTATATTTGGACCGAAATTTACAAAGAGTCTAATAAATTAAAAAATCCAATTGCAGTTAAATATTTATTTTTTTTTTTCTGCACGTATTCAAACTATATTCGAAAATATTTCGTTCCAATAATTAACAAATTGGCCTGAAATCGTATTTTTGGGAGACGAGACTGAGACGAGACTTAATTATACGAGACCGAGACGAGACTGAAAATTTTCGATTTTAACGAGACCGAGACGAGACTTACAAAAGTCTCGCAGAGTCTCGTCTCGTGGCCAGCCCTAATAAATTTTAACAAAATTACCATAACAACTGTGACCATCTTGTGGTAAGGATATAATACAATAAACTACCAGAACTATGTATGATTGTCAATTGACAATAAAGAGAAAACTTGACAGTCTTCTTGATGCGACATCAGTATTGTTGGTATGATTTCATTGACAAATGCAAAAGTTTTGTTGGAAGAAACGACACAAAAAAACAACATCAACCCCAAGACTCTTCTTCAATATAACTACTGAAACTATATACAAACATTTTACAGGCGTGTTTGTTGGTGCTTCCCTTTTGCAGTTCATATAGTGCTTGAAGTAAAAACGATAATGACAACTGACTGACAGAAATGTGTAAGAAAAGAGTCATTGTTTACATGTTACAACTAAGTTATGATACACATACACACGTGTGTACATTATATGTGTTTAGAAAAGTTTTTTGTAACTAACTTAACATTACTACATTTCTGTAGGGCAACATTTCACAAAAAGCACTTGAAACACTTATGTCAATGCAATTTGCCTCCATAAAAGTTCTCAGCTTTGTTTCGGTTGGAACTTTGATAAACTCTTAGTGGCAGAAAGAATAAAGTTTTTTTTTTCAGAAATTCAGAATAAGCCAAGCATCAATTTTGGTCTGATATATAAATATCCTTTTAAACAAAGAAAAAGAAACAAATTATGTGTATGAGAGGATAGTTTCCATATGTGTGTGCCTAACTGTCTTGTTGTGGCATATGGTTCTCTGTTGATACTAGTTTTTGAAAGTTTAGAAGTTTTGTTAAAGTGGATATTGAGGTAGCTAAATTTTAAACTTTTTTTTGCAACTTTTCACTTCGAATAAAAAAACTGATAGGGGTTCTTTTTGAGGGTTATCAACATATAATTTGTTTCTGTCTTTAACTTTTAATAGCTCAAAGTGACCTTTTCATGTGCGTTTTATTGTTGTCTCTATGGGTACTTAAAGGTAGGTTGATGTTTTGAATAATAAATTAGTTATATTTGATTACCCTTAGACTCTTAAGAAGAAAAAATCGTGCACAAATTTCACTAATGTACATTTTTATTCCCCCTAAGGACTTTTCAGAGACAGGGCTATTAAAAATACAACAATGTGTCATGAGAATATTCTCTATACTTAACTTATTTCTATTAAATAGATCTTTTGGAAAAGCCCTTTATGAGAAACTACTATACCCGTATACAAGTACATAATATAAATTTAATGTTCATGATAAAGGTTGTTTGTATAGGCCTAATTGCCAATAAAATATGTAATATTTGCTTACGTGGGTTAATTATTATAGCCATCTGTGAAACAAACCACATTCGAACTAGAACCCACTTAATATATACATTATATGAGTTTATGTATTTATGTGTGTACGAACAATTTGAAATGAAACACATCATTAAGACTGGGAGGAATAGTTTTCGCAATTGTGTCTAAAGTTAAGGGAAATTATAATTATTATTGGTGTTGTTTATTTTCTTAATAATTTACCCTATAATTATATTTCTGTTATCTAAATAACACACAAAATTTATTTAAAGCAAAGTATTTTGAACTTGAGTCAAGAGTTAAATTACGTAATTTATTAAATCCGCAAATGTAATTTTAAAATAAATAATTTAGACATTAAACAGAACTGAGCTGAATAGAATGTATACACAGGCAAGTTGATACTTTTAAGTGGTAAAGCATTTTAAGAAGTACATACGAAAGAATTTCAATGACTTTTTTTAAGTAGGTAATTTTTAATTTAATTTTAATAATAATTATTAATTTTTTAAATTTACTAATTATAGTTGCGAAGTTAAAACTTGGGCTCAATGGTCCAACGGATACGGATAAGCCTTTTCCCTCTGATAATTGAAGCATTTTTCCTATTATTATGACCTTGGGTCATACAAGAAAACAAATAAGTTTTTATCTTTATAAATTAACTATTTATTAATATTAAACACACATGAATTAGAAGTTGTTCCGTTAAGACGCCAATTGCAACTTGCAAGTGAGACACGCGCTGCCACGCCAGCCGCGCCGCACAGTGGTGCGCTTTGAATGGGAGAGCGGAAACAATCTATAAAAACTGAACTATTAAACGGAGAGCAATGAAATTTTGCACACATGTTTGGATTGCGGTAACACATATTTTTACAAATTTTGGTCAGGTCCGTAGCCAAGGGGCGGTCAAAGGGGGTATGATACCCCCCTTAAACGATGTATTTCATGGTTTTACTTTCTTCTTAAAAAAGTGTAGACCTATCTTATATTATTGATTGTCATTTTACACAAAATCTATTAACAAAGGTACATAGATACTGCTTTAAGTTCGGCAAACTAAATTATTGTTCGAACTATGAAACGGAAAGCAGTACAATTTTGCCCATATGTTAAGTTTGGGCTAAATTCAAAGGAAAAAAAGTTATTGACATTTTTCAGAATACATTCAAATGCATTTACATGAGTTCTGAGTTGGCTTCTGAGGCAGACCCACCCTTAACTTTTATGAAAAAAAAAAATTTAAGCTAAATAATTAAATACATTCATAATAATACTAGCATATATCAAATGTAGGAAATAAATTAATAAATAAGTACAAATACATAATAAATTACTTAATTAATTCAAGAGCTTCTTCACTTAAAGGAAGATGTTTTTTCTTTGGCTCAGGTCTTAAGTGAGTTATAAATGAATCGGATTCGGATGATATCATGATCATGTTTCAGGTCAGTAATCTTTCCTTCTATTCCTTCTAACAAGTGACCACATTGGCTTAGACCGAGCTGACGGGACACAGTATATTAGTTTATTCCTTGTTGCAGTAGTATGACAACTTGACTAACTTCTACAGGCGTGGTTTCCATTGTTTTCTAAGATTAGGAGGCCTAATAAGTCAAGATAAGTTTAAATTCACTTTTAACAGCGCAATCAACACCAAAGACCAACTATGGGCGCATTTATTGCGTATCAGTGTTTCAAAGTATTGCCAAATTTAACAAGTATAATTTGTTATTTTTGTTATTATGGTGGATAGCGCGAAAACTAACCAATGGATTTTTATGATTTTACCCTTAATTTAAAGTTTGAAGTTCAAGCTTTAAAACGACGATATGATTTGTAACAACAAAAAAATATGTTTCTTTACTATGTCTAAAGATAAAATAAATACTAATTGAAGATGAAATGTTAAGCCTTCATAAAGATGTTTTAATAAAAAACTTCTGAAAAACATCTTCAATTAGTATTCAATTCAATTGAATTTATTAAGAGCAAACGTACAAGTAAGACTTACATCTTTTATAGTACTTAACAATTGGATAATAAGAAATAATTATTTAACTTACTTAATCTAGATAATACAATCTATTTACATAAAAAAAGCATATTTGTATTAATAGTACAATTTACATAATTCAAATGTAGCTTATATGTACATAAAATTAATTGAGAAAGAAAAGTGAGAGAAAATAGAAAGAAGGAAATATAGAAAGAATAAAGAAAGAAAAAAAAAAAAACAAAAGTGAGCAGCAACCACACTTTTAAAATTTGAAACACTTATTATCTTCCTGATAGACATGGGGAGAGCGTTCCATATCGTAATAGCATAGACCATAAAGAGCCGCGAAGAGTTCAAGTAGTTAAAATTTGGCACCAAAAGGGTTACGGATCTAATGGATTGAGCGAATCTAAGTTTTTCATATAAATAGTAAGGTGTTTGACTTTGAATAACTTTGTGCAAAAACATACAGCAACTTGCATCAAGATATTGTTGATGAGAGCATCCAAGGACATGCCGATGATAATGCTCATATCTCCGAAGGCCATATACGTATCTTATCATATCTAAAAGCGTACTACCATAAGTTAATAAGGGCAGAAGCAAGGCCTTGACAAGGCTAAGTTTAGTATCCACCGGAGTTATGGCAGAAAAGAGCCAAAGCTTACGCAGACCAGTGTAGATGAGGGAAGTTCACCGTAGTGTGCGACGTGATAAGCGTAACTACATCAACGCATTGGCTACAGAAGCAGAAGAAGCCGCTAGAAGGTGTGACAGTAGGACCGTCTAAAGAATTACCAAAGAGCTCACTGGTGTCCAGAGCTCTAAACAACACCTGGTTAAAGACACAAACGGATCCCTGCTAATTTTGGATGAGGACCAGCTCATAAGGTGGAGAGAACACTTTTCTGCGGTTTTAAACCGCGTTTTCGCCAGTGAAGTGAACCCTATTCCCACTGAGCTACCCGAAGTAACAATTTCCAGAATACGCACCGTACCCCCCAGTAAAGAAGAAATTATCACCGCCATCAAAGCACTGCAGAACAACAAAGCGGTTGGACTTGACGGTATTCCTGCAGAGCTCTTAGGAGCAGCGCCAACGACATCGAGCGAGCTACTGCACCTACTTATTAAGAGAGCTTGGGAAACAGATAGCTTTCCTGAAGAGTGGAAAAAAGGAATGATTGTCAAGCTCCCAAAGAAAGGAGATCTCACACAGTGCGAAAACTGGAGAGGAATATGCGTTCTGCCTGCAGTAGCCAAGATAATAGCAAGGATAGTATTCGACCGAATTAAAGACCACCTCGAAGACACACTCGACGCCGAACAAGCAGGTTTCCGCACTGGATCTTCCTGTGTGGATCACATCAACATCTTGCGGATCATCATCGAACAGTGCGTTGAATATCGATCACAACTTCACCTGCTGTTCATCGATTTTGAAAAGGCGTTCGACAGTGCCAATAGAGAATTTATTTGGCTTTCTTTGCGCAGGAGGGGCATCCCAGATAAATTGATTGCTATTATCAAGGCTACATATGATGGATCCAAGTGTCACGTTTTGCACAAAGGTAGGCTGTCAGAGTAGTTTGAAATCCAAAGTGGAGTTAGGCAAGGCTGTATACTGTCACCAATACTGTTCCTGTTGGTGATAAGTGACGTACTGCACGCAGCTTTGTCAATTGGAAATGGAGGAATTCAGTGGACTCTGCAATCTCACCTCAAACATCTGGACTACGCGGACGACGTATGCTTACTCTCTCATAGGATCATGGATCTCCATCAAATGACAACAAGGGTGGAGAGAGAAGCAGAAATCGTAGGGCTTAAGATCAACTCGGCAAAAACTAAAAGGATCAGCCTTGGAACTTCCTCTTCAATCCAAGTAAATATTTCTGGACAACCGGTAGAGATGGTAGAGGATTTCCAATATCTTGGGAGTATTGTCTCTACGGGTGGCGGAACTGAACTGGACGTAAACAGCCGAATCAGAAAAGCAAAGGCTGCGTTCGAAATGCTGTCCAAAATATGGAGAAACAACTCTTTTAGCTTAAAGACCAAGTTACGACTGTTCCGCTCCAATGTTGAATCCGTTCTGCTTTACGGCTACAGCACTTGGAAAGTCACTGACACTGTCACTAGAATGTTGCAAACCTTCGTTAATAGATGTCTACGAAACATCTTGAGGATTTTCTTGCCCAACCGTATCTCCAATGCCGAACTTCATGCGAGAACCGGTCAGGAGCCCATAGACTCCATTATACGAAGAAGAAAGTGGCATAGGATTGGCCATACACTTCCAAAAGGCGATCGGTGCATTGTATCTCAAGCAATGCAATGGAACCCGCTCACACAGGAGGGAAGACAAGTGGGCCGGCCTAGAAGTACATGGCGAAGAACGGTTGAACAGGAATCGGCACGACTGGGGAAAAGTTGGAGAGAGCTGAAATATATTTCAAGAAATCGTACACGATGGCGCGTAGGTGTAGTGGAGGCCCTATGTCCCCTAAGGGAAACATCACGGACGTAATAGGTCCGAGGACCTAAGTAAGTAAGTAAGTAAGACTGGTTATAGTATTCACGAATTCAAGCTGAGATTGAAAAAGCAAAATTGGAGGCAAAGATGAAGTATCAATATTTGTTTTGGATATCGCTATAAATTGGGACTTTGAGGGGTTAAGAGTAAGACCATTTTGAAGTGACGAATTGTTTATTGCTATGAGATCTTCATTTAATCTGCATTACAAATCTTCTTGGAAACCAATTGGACGGGATATGTACAATTGTACATCATCTGCATAAAGGTGCAGCAGTACATTTGAACAAGATTTTGGAAGGTCGTTTATGTAAATGCAGAACAATATGGGTCCTAAAATAGAACCTTGTGGAACACCCATATGCAAATTCAAAGTCTCAGATTGTAATTGACCCAAATTGATCCTTTGGCTACGGTTGCACAGATAATCTTTAATGAGACATACAGATCTCTCGTGAAATCCAAAATAATATTTCAGCTTTTTGCACAAAATGTCATGGTTTACTTTGTCAATAGCCTTTGAAAAATCCAGTAAGCAGAGTATAGTTACATAGTCAAGGTCATATTGCACTCGTATATTATCAAGCACCTTAATCATAGCAGTTTGACAGCTCTGATTAGGACGAAAACCAGACTGGAATGGTGACAGCAAGTTAAATCTATTCAAGTGATCAGATATCTGTGAGGCTAGGATTTTTTCAAAGACTTTTGACAACGAGTTTACGAGACGAATGGTTTGCATCTAACTTCGACATAAAGAAACGTTTTTTAGCTCTGCGAGTAACAAAAGTTGCATTATTTCTAGAACGGCAGAAAATTTCCCAATTGGCACTTGTAGGATTAAGCTTCCACTTAGAATACGATTTTTTTCGATGTTTGATTGACGTGTGAACATCAGATGTAAACCAAGGGCAGTTTTTGCTACGAACTGAGACCGTTTTAAGAGGAACATGTTTATCAAATAATTCAAGAACCAATGATTGAAAATAATTTACTTTGTCATATGAATTAGAGAAATGATGACATAAATGCCAGGGATAATTCATTGCATCAGCTTGTAGAGCAAGGTTATTAATAGATTTAACGTCTCTGAACTGAAAGGATAGAGGGGTAAGCACACGAGAAAAGTCAATATTGTATGCACAAAAAATCAGATCATGGTCAGATATTCCCTCTTAGGATAATTGGTCCTGCAGAATAATGTTCGAGATGTCAGAAACAATCATAAGATCAAGCAGACTAGGAGTGGAGTTAGGAGCACAACGGGTGGCATACGAATTCGAAACAAAAAGTCCGTTAGCGGCAATTTCATCTCTAAGTTGCTTGGCTCTACTATCCACTAACAAAAGATCTGCATTGAAGTCCCCGCAAACTATGATATGCTCGCAAGCTGCAGAAAACTGCTGAAGAGCCGAAAAAAAGGGTTCAGGAGAAAAACTTCTGTTGGGATTGTAACAAACAGCTAAAATAGACTTAATATTACCATCCGTTATCTCCAACATAAGAAACTCAATTCCGCCATGCTCAGACCTACCCTTTTTTTTAAATCAATGTTTCGAAACTATTTAATCAATTTTTTATAAAATTGGTTTAGTGATTTTTCAACATTTTCTAGAATCTTCGATGAAATCGTGTTTCTATAACCAAAAATAACGGTGCCTACCTTACAAATGTTGGAATATGTTTATTTTTTTTTTTAATATTAGCCTAATAATTTTCAAAGGTTATATGAACATTACCTGTTAATTGTTACAAAATAAAAACAGCTAGTAATTTATTTTGTTCCCAAATCTGATTCGGATTAGATTTGCATACGATTTGCTTTGAGTTTGGATTTACAAACCGGATTGACCATTTCATCCCTACTTTTAATGATGATTATAGTGATAACTGTTATAAATATACTTATCCATGCCCTCGTCCTATTTTTAAAGGCGAGAGTTATTTGTTTTATTACATATTTCAATTTAGCAATGACACAAACCGTTTCCTTAAAACTATTTTAAATGGTTTAAGTTGCGCTTTTTAGCTATTTCAAAAATGTCTGACTTTCCTCTATTTTAGAATCTTAAAAGCTTTGTCTTTTTGCAAAGCTTAAAAAAGTTTCACCTATTAAATTGCTATTTTATTTCATTTTATTTGTTTTTAATTGCTTATAATAAATTTAATAAACAGTATATAGGTTTTCATTATTATTTTTGTACGTATATTTAAATAAAAAGTTTTTTTTTTAAATTTATTCTTCTTGGCAAGAATTAGAGACTCGTCTTTTTTGATACTTGTGTTTGTTTGATATTACGTCTGGCATATGACTTTACTTCAGATTTCAGAATTTCCTATAAGTATAGACAAAGAAAATGGGGGAATAACAGAATTAAGAGAAACTTGTATTTTCGGAATGTCAGGACAAGAAGAAAGAGTTTTTGAACAAGTCATCATATGCAGTAATGTATACAGGGTGGTTTTAATAAAAAAAATACTTTGGTATGGATTATGCTATAGTTATGTATGTATGTCAAGTTGGCACTACATTTGTGGTAATTTAAAAAACTAAATATGCAATTAATTGTAGCTTTTAAGTAGTCAATTAGTTGTGGAAAAAAAATGTGTAGCTCTACTAGTTAAAAAAAAAATGGTGTGTAGTGCTAACTTGACATCAATTTGGCAATACACTTTCTGGAATTCTAAAAACTAAGTACGCAGTTAATTCAAGCTTTTTAGTAGTATACTAGTTGTGGCAAAATAAATTACAAAAAACATTTTTTTGTCGTACTTTTTTTTTTAATAAGGGTAGGTTGTGCTAAGTAGTAGCCCGTAGCGTAGTGCGTTCGACTGTCACGCTGGAGGTCTGGGATCGCTTCCCAGCCTCGTCCACCTAAAATCTAAAAAAAAAGTTTTTTTTTTCAGGGCTACTGCCTCTTGCGAGGAATTGACAAATCCTCCAAGAGTATCACTTGTCACGAGTAGTGCTTCTCGTCTAGCCGTTCGGATTCGGCATACAATTGTAGGTCCCTTCCATTCCTGTCAAAAGGCGCACACAGGAATGGTTGCGAGTTGTTAGTAACTAGGCCCTGGTTCTTCATGAGCCATTGTGCCACCCGATTTATTTATTTTATTTTGTAGGTAGTGCTAGCTTGACACGGATGAACTCAGCCATTAAACAGGTAAATTCGAAAATGTAAACGTGCCATTATATAGCTTTTTAGTAGTACTCAAAAATACTTTTAGAATTTTTTTCTTTCCACAACTAAGTTACTATTGAAAAGCTTCAACGAACTGCTGACTTAGTTTTTGGAATTCCAGAAAGTGTAGTTCCCAGTTTGATATCAAATTATCACTACAGACCATTTTTTTTTTTAAATACTAGAGCTACAACTTTTTTCTCCCACAACTAATTTACTACTAAACAGCTACAATTAACTGCATATTTAGTTTTTTTTTGAATTTCCACAAATCAGAAGTACCTTAAGTTCAGGATTTTTTCTCAGATTAAGTGTTTCTATATTTTACATTTTAAATCTAAATTAAAAACCATTGTTTAATCTGTTCAGGTTGAGTATATATCACTTAACTGCACTTAAACATTTGTATGTATCAACTTTTGAAAATAATTTCGGAAAAAAAATTGAAACGACCATTTAAAGTAAGTATTATTCAAATTAAAAAAAAGAAAAATAATCCGTTTTTTTTTAATCTAATTAAAAAAAATGAAATGAAAAATAATTAAATACAAAATTGTAATTTTGGTATTTAATCATATATTAATACCTTTTAAGGAGCTGTTGTATAGAAATACTACATAAATATCATAACATCAAAATATCTTATGTTAATAATAGACCTGGTAACCCATCATTTACAATTCCATGCACTTGCATCGTCTCCGAATTAAAAGCTTTTTTTCCTAATTTGCTAAGACAGTATATATAATTGTGTATTAAATGACTTGGTCTCCCAAAATAAGAGAATGATCGAACGATGTCCAAACTGTTCTTAAATAAATTTATTTGCTGTTGCTTTATACAGTTTCTCATTATTTTGTTATGTTAAAGCTCTTTTTAAGATTTGTATGTTCTATGTTAAATTTAAGCACAGTATAAATAAAGCAGTCGACTGAAAACTACCTAATTTGTTCTTAATTTTTGGAATTATTTTAACTTTTTCTTTGCGTTCGCTCGATGATTTTGCATGTTTCATATTTTGCATGTGCTTTAATTTCTTTTAATTATTATTAAACTGAACCACCTACACATAATAATGTAAACATTTCTTATTAACATCGTTAGGCAATACCGTTATTTTTTGGTTCGAGGAACATGATATTTTTAAAGAAAGCATTAAAAAATCACATAATACAAGTTCCAAAAATATTGGATAAAGTTATTTTTGAAATATTGAGTTTTCAACAAAAAATTTTATTCTTCTAAAAGTAAAAAAAAAAAAACCGTTTTTAAAAATGTAGGCAATAGGTAATTTGTAGAACTACAAAAATTAAAAAAAATGCATTTTCGAGAATATCAAAACCGTATAAAAAAATGATCTACCAGAGAAATCATAGTGATTAATTTTTTTTTTATCAAAATCGTTGTTGCGACAAATAATATTTTCTTTAGCGACTAAAAAAAAATTGTATGGCAGGTACCGTTATTTATGGTGATAAAAAAAATTGGGCATATTACCTAACATTTGTACGACCAATAACCTAAGCTAGAGGTCACTTTGAAAAGTTCAAAATCACCGTAGCATAGCATTTTTATTTGGAAAAATCTTGGGGATTTTTCTCCAGATCACATATTTATGAAAACGTGAATACATATATAATTTTTATTCAGTAAAAAAAAAACCTTAAAACAGTCAAACTAAACTAAATTAAACTAAACTAAACTAAACATAATTAAGAGCAAATTATTTTTTATGAGCTTTTTTACTAAAGTTAATTATAATGCCGATAGTTTTTATTTACTTAATTTTAGTTTTCACTCCAGTTTTGATATTAATGTGTTCAAAACCGAGTTTGGTGAGTTAACTCTGGATTAACTAATCAAATGCTTTTATTTTTGTATCTTCTTTGTTTTGAACGACTTTCTGCATTCACCCTCCACTTAAAAACTGCTGCTTGACGTAAATGTTATATAGAGTTAAGTAACTCTGTTTTAAATTGCCGCTGGAAAACTGGGCCTAAGTGTATGTACTTAAACACCTTTAGTCTGGACATATTATTAAAAAAATATCTAAATTATGAAGGCTAGACAGACATTGATTGTATAAAATACCTTATATTTAAAATAAGCTTTAAGGACGCAGTTATAAAGTTTATGACCAAATCCTGTGTGAAATATTTTACCATATAGAGCTTTTCTAAATCCTTTTAAAATAAAATCCATACGTGTCACCCTTTTATCCATCCATTACGCATGCACCTGTCAAACAATATTTAGTTTATGATATTAAAAATAAAGGACATAAATGTCTCTTCTTCGAGCTTCCATATACAATTTTTCCCCAAAGTCCTTGACAATTTCTCTTATTTTTGTTTTTTTTTTTTCATGCTCATGAATTAACATCTCTCTTTGGAGCAAAATAAATACCAGAAACAGTGCAAAAATCACATTTATTTCAATCCGATGTCTGCATTAAGAGTGTTCTTTGACCAAAAGTTAGAAAAAAATTATAAATAATCACCTGTATCCTGAAAAATTAAATTAAACAAAAAAAAAAAAATCAGAAAATAATTGTTCCATCCCATTTTTTGACATATCTTTTTTCTATGAAAGATTTACCTAAAGTTATCTCAAATTCATATAATTGAAGTCTTAAAAATTGTACCTAAATCGAAATTTTTTTTGGAATGCAAAACCCTCTGTGTATCTATGAAGACAAAGACTGCTGCAAATTTAAAACGCGAAAAATTATTTTCGTTATTTTAAGGAAAAAAATCAAAACTTATCCCTAATTAAACAATAACAACAAAAACAAAACAAGATCGAAAAAGTGTCTTTTTTTTTCTCGAAACGAAGTCATACATATCTGCAAAAATGTATATAAGTTTGAATATGAACAAGGATCTTTGAAATCCTAGTGGTGCATAGAAGTGCAACGAAGCAGTACTTTCATGAAATTATAAGAGCCTATGTGATTTTTTTTTCTTCGCGTTGAATTTGTTGTTGTTGTTGTGTTTTATTTTGCATACTATATATATGGTTTTGTATGTGTGAGTTTGCGATGGTGTGTGCAAATTTTTGTATTCAAGTTTTCAAGCCACCCACTTTAAGTGAGCGCTATTCGTGACAGAAAAAAATATTAATAAAAAGGATATCTCAACCAACAATCCCCCACCCTCCCCAACATCCTCATATTCCCCCTTAGGGGAAAATTATGCACAAAACACGCGAAGAGAGACGCAAAACACAAATGCATACACATCAGAGAGTGCAAAAAGGAAAATAAGAGTAAATACGTATAGCATCAAATAAAAAAATTCTCTCTACATAAATTCATACATATGGACACAAGATAGATAGATATATTAAGCAAGTCCAAAAGGCGCATCCTTTTGTTTACAGACAAAATCTCGGTACATCTCAGAGAAAGGATAACAACTTTAGCATCCTTTTGCGTTGTTAGAGGGCAGCAGGAGCAGCAACATACTGTGTTTGTTTGTCTTTATAAAAAAAAAACAAGTGTTGGCCAGGCCAATTTGGGGATTTTGTTTGAAAAAAAAAATATTTCATAAAATTGTTTGTTTTCGTCCTTTTTTGGGATTACTCAACTTTTCAAAAAAAAAAATGACAATTATATGAATCCGTCTTAAAACACACATATGTATCTGTTTGTAAGAACACCAGACAGTTTGTAGGTGTGTAGTGCTGTTTTTTTTTTGTTGTTTGTCTGTGTCTGCCGTGGTGTTTGCATCCCATTAAGGATATAACAAGGATACACAATAAACGCAAGGTAAGTGCATTCTATTAAGCTGGAGTTATTTGTATGCCATCACGTCTACAGTGAGGTTTGCGGCGGCAGGCAATGCAAAAATATGCATTAAATATGCTTGTTGGGGATTTTTATAAATATAGGGTTCTATTCCCCCTATCCCTCCTCCTCACCCCTTCATATCCATTTCATCTTCTCCCCTTTACACATACACAACCCGAATTGGTTTTAAACCCCATCGGTATAATAATGCTACTTATCCTTTGAACGGAAGTCATAAGGACGTTTGTTGGGAGCTTGAAGCATAAAGATATCACAACGACCGACGACGACAGCGATGACAGCAGCAAAAAAAAGGGAAAGCGTTAAAGGGATATTACTTTGCAAAAAAGCCGTTAAGGACACAAAGCTTAAAAATAACGACAAGCAAGAAAAAAACCGTAAACCGATGACTAACTTTACATTTCGGCGGTTTTTCTATACCTTCATACATACATACTTCGGTTGGGTGCCTTTTTAGCTGTGTGCTCAAGGCCTTTGACCTAAAGCGCACACACAGCGCACATTATTACATATATATATAACAACATCACAACGACAGAATTTATACAGATTCGAGAGTAAGAGAGTGTAGTGCAGAAATAAAAGCAGACAAGAGGGATAGAAGATTTATGTTTGTCGGAGATTGTCAAAGGATTCGTTTAATTTTAGTATGAAAACGTGCTGAACGTTGAACTTCTCTGATGCAAGGTGCATTTTGGATTTGCTTTTTTTTCCTTATATTTTTTTTTTTTTTTTTATAGGAAGTAAGTCTTTGTTGACTGCCATTTTGAATGCATAAAGGAATGTTTCTTTGAGAACATAGAGCTAGATAGACAACAATGGGGGGATAGAAGAATTTCACTTTTACGGTGAGTTCAACTTGAATTGTCCTGCCCTAGGAGGTATGGACGAACTATAAAACACATGTTCCCTGTGATGAGATGAAATATTATTTCGATGGATGGCTTTTGACATTTGAATAAAGATTAACATATCCTTCAAATAATAATTGTACATAATGAGAGTAATGACGAAATTTTCATCTTTTTCTTTATTTTGTATTCCTTTGGAGAAAAGATATAAAATAAAAATTTCAGTTGTGTAGATTAAAATAGAATGTACAAAATATCTACCCACATAAGGCCATCATAGAACTTTTAAGTGTCAGGCGTAGGTACAAATTGCAATAAATTGTCTAAGAGTGGGTTTCATTGTCATTTGAATATAACCACCATCGCATTTAAGCTAACGGCAACTTCTGGTTTATAAAATGAGACATACCTACCTATTGATATTTAAGGAAGAAAAAGTGATAATACTTAGATATAGTCGTTATCCATTCTGTCCGCAGGCGTTAATATAATGAACAAATAACGCGTAGGTTTGATTTTGTAATGGCTTTTCACCCGAGAAAGATTTATTTAAGAAAAGTCAAAGCCGCACAATTCTCGTTCACAATAAGGTGACGATAACCTGAGAGATATTGTGTGGGATGGGGGTTTAAACATGGAGGGTTTTTCTTTCATTTTTTTTTCTTTTAATTGCCACTATATTAGAAAAATTTCTAAGTTAGTAAGAAAAAAGTCCAACTGGCGATTTTTTTTTTCTTCGAATGATGGAAGAGATATATGAGCCAAAGAGATATACACCCCTATTACGATTGTCGTTTCACTAAAACAACAGTAAAACGACAAGGCTCTAGAGGAGACAGTTGGCGTTTAAATAAACCCAAATCTTCGACATTCTCTCCAATCTCCAACCATATCATCATTATGACGAATTAGTTTTAATTAAATATCATGTGCCGTATCCAGAGACGTGTCGTTTTACTGTCATTTTAGTGACACGACAACCGTAATAAGGGTGATAGTGTATATGTTTGTTAGCGTTAATTGACATTAATTGATTTTATCACATCGCTTTATGATTGGTATCAAATTTCAAGTAAAAATTAAGTCAATTTAAGTGATGGAGTCGTGTACCTCTACCACAAAACTTTTGTTACTAACAAAGTTTAACTGTTTTATTTTTCTAATAAAAAAATAATAAAACTAGAATTTGTCTGTTAAATCCCGTAATTTTATTTGCAATATGATCGTTATGACGTATTTTGCTTGTAAAACATTCAAATGTCACTTAAATAAGATTTAGATTTTTCTTGTACACTAGGGCGTATGAGTGTTATACAAAACTGGGAAATTAAATTTAAAGTAGAATTTGGCTAGTGGATTCAATTATGATAAGGTTTTGTTTAATGGTAGAAATGTCACATTTTAAATTGTTTTTGAATTATGGTATTTCAGTAAATAGTTTTCGAAAAAAAAGTTTGTTGAAAATTAAAACAAAATCGAAAACTAGTATTTTTTTTTTCAAAATTGTATGCAAGTCATAAAATAGGTAATAATTTAGTTTTCAGTTTTTTATATTCTCATTAATTGTTCGGTTGAATTCTGAAAACCAAATGGTTTCATGTTTTTCGGTTTTTGAGAAAATTTGCAGTTGTTTTCTTTTAAAAAACCTCGGTTTATGAGTACAGTCAAATGACATTTAAAATTTAATAATATTTTGATAATTTAATGCCACCCTGCCACAATGCTAAACCTGCGTTTGTGATATTTTTAGTAAAATGTTGGCTTAATTACTCTTGATTTCGGGATAAATTTTGAAAAAGTTTCAACTCGATGAGCACCTATTTTTCCTTTAGATTCAAATTTAAAATTTAACACACATAAATAACCTAGATAAGAACGTGTAACAAACCTGACCTCTGTGTCAAGTTTGGTTTTTTTTTCAGTATATCTATGAGCCATAGCACAGCAAGTATGTATTTGTTTAAAAAAAAAAATATTTAGCCCTATTGTGAGTTTCACCCGGTTAACATTTCGCCCGAAAATGTTATGTTCGCCCAGATTTTTAAAAGCTATTGCGAGTTTCACCCTTCATTTTACAACAAGTGTGGCCTCGTTCGCCAACAAAAATAAAATGAAAATCTTGCTGTAAATGACATGACATATTTCACACGAAAAATATGCTGTCAATAGTGCCAATAAGGGAATTTTTACGAACAGGAAAATTTTTCGCCCGAATATCACAATAAGGGAAGAGTGAAATGTAATTTTTCCGGGCGAATTTTCATTCACGCGGAACTCACAATAAGGCTTATTAAAATCTAACATGACGAAGATGGAGAAGTCCAAAAAAGTGGTTTTCGTCATGACGTTCGTCAACGTCGTCGGTTTGACGGACGTCTGTAAAATTGACAGGACAGCTTTCACCAACTAGCAGTCTTTTTCAAACTTTTGGAGTATGCGACCCCTATTTTTTTTTTTGTGACTACCCTTAAAGTGATGTATCTACACAGCACAAGCGATTGTTATAAAACATTCTTTGTCAGTTATTTAAAAAGCGAAAAACAATGAAGCCTTTTCTACCCATCAGTCTCATTATACGATATTTCACTTATTCGCGGTCAAGAAATATGTATAAAAATCTTAGAAGAGAAATATGCTTTAATTGGAAAATGAGTTAAATGTTAACGTCTCAAAGATAATACCAAGATTTGAACATTTTTATTAAAAAAATAGACAGACACAACTGTTTCTCTGAAAAAGGTTTTATTTTTTTTTTAATACAGGACCTTAGCCCGTTTGCTTACTTAAACATAAGTATTTAATTTAAACATAAACGCTTTTGTTCTTCTTTTTCCTAAGCATATACACTGTCACATACAGCCCTATTGTGCTCTACGATTCAAGTGAATGAAACTTTCCATTTGCCACAAAATAAAAAAAAAAAAATTAAATAAATAAAATATAATTAATACTATGTACAAATAAGAAAATTAAAAAATTATTTAAATAGGTTTAAACAAATATTTTATTTTTTTAACCCCGAGGCCACACGGGCAAGTACTGGCAAGCAAGTTGGCTACATAGATTGACTGTCTAATTCCTATACGTGAATATGCTGTGACGTTGGCGGCAAGCAACTTGCCAGGCAAGTTGCCGGGCAAGTTGCTTTCAAGTTTTTTTTACTGGCTATGTTCTGCTAGCCTTTCTAGGGTTCGGTTTTATATTTTTATTAAAATTGCTTAACATATGGTAAATCGTACTTTAATAACGAAAATGAAAATAAAACCACAAAGTCCTCACATGGGTTTGTACTTCATCTGAATCATAAACTTCGGTTTCTTTAATTTAAAAATTTAATTTCAAAAATTTCGATTTTTTTATAATTATTCGTAAAAAATCGTATTTTTTGGATGATTTTTAATCCATCATTTTCACAGCCGTCCTTTAATGGAATTTGACAATTCATACCTTGACAGATAGGCACGAGACCGAATTATGTCTTATGAGAAATATTTCGTTCAAAACGTCACTCAAAAGCGCTGAAATCGCCTTTTCCCGCGCAAATTTAATCTGAAAAATTCATATTTCTTTAAGTTTTTTCAATGCATCACCTCCGTAGCAATCTTTCAATTTAATTTGACAGTCTATGGCTTGACAAATCGGTAACAGAATGTTCCAAATGTCACCTGAAATCCCCAAAACTTTTATTATTCCCAAGCAAAAAATATACTCTCAAAAAATTAGGATTTTAAAGAGATTTGGTATCATAATCATAGCCATCCTTCAATCATATTTGACAGTTGTTGTCTATTTTGGAAATGTTTAAATTTTTTTGGTCCCTCCTCTCATTAAAAGTTGTGGCAGAAAGAATATTGTATTCCAAATATTTCACGGAAAGCTATCTAGATATCGCTTTATATACAAGTCTGAACGAGTCAACTTGCCTTTCAACTTGCTTCTCTACTGGCTTCAGAAATTCCATGCCAGTTGACGAGCAAGTTGCTTAGGTTTGTAGGTGTTAGTAAAAAAATGTGTTTGTATAGCAACTTGCTTGCCAGTACTTGTCCGTGTAGCCTCAGGTTAAGTCAATATTTTAAAAGTTCTGTATACTTATATTTAAATATGTAAATTTAAAACCAAAACAATAGAAATTGAATAATTGTTTTTGTTTTTATTTTAGTCTAGTGAACTGTATTGAATGAAATTCAATTACAAGTTTTTAAGCGGAGATTTGAATTGCCGACATTTTTTTTTCAAAAATCGTTACCTATCCATCATATTAAAAACTTGAGCTCCTTTTTTTTAATTTTTCTTCAGCTACATATTTTTGAACACAAAAAAGTTCAATTTTCTTCAGGCCGTTTTTAGTTAACTTTTCATGCTCAGAGTTTTATATAAAATTGTTAATGCGTCTATTTGATACTTTTAACCGAATTTTGTGGTGATGGGATGACCATCCAAGTTTTTGATAAACTTTGATTTTTTTAAGATCTTAGATCTTTAAGGCTCGTTCTTTTACTCAAAGAATTCTTACTTACGCTTCAGTTTTGAATTTTCATAGGTATGAACATAATGTATATCAACTTAACTTTAACCCATTAAAGACCAAGCACCTTAAAAATAATGATAAATGAAAAACCTTTAAAATCCTGTTTAATGAGTTCTTTATTTGACCAAAAATACACTTAAAAAAAAAATGTTTTGTTTAGTTTGGTCTTTAGGTGGGTGTACTCAAACGAGTACACTGGCCAGATATGGGTACATTCCTTGCCTAGTTATGAAATATTTTGAAGCACTCTTTTTCGATACAAAGAGTAGTTTGGCACCTCTCACATATCCATCGAACTCTGCTGTGGCATATCCGGCATCGTAGTTGATTTTGAATTTTTTTGGGGAAATGTCCTCCTTCACTGTGAATCAAATTTTTTGGCAAATATGGCTTATTTGGTGCTTTTGTTGATGGCCCGGAATGCAAATAAGTCCTCGTTATGGTTCTGACAAATGAAAGTAGATTGCGGTTTTCTTTGGTTTGCAAACAATGGAGTCGCCAAGCATTTACCACCATTGAGTTGATCATATGTGTGAACAATGGCCACCACCATTTCTTACCCTTTATTTTGATTCTGTAATTGTTCACAAATTGGTCATGAAGATCGACCCCACCCATACCCTTGTTGTATGCCACTAATGGTTTTGGCTGTGGAATGATTACCCTCTCTTTTACTGCTGCTGACCATCGTTTGACTCTTGCAAGAGGTTCCAGGGTGTCGTAGTTTGTTGCAACTGTAACAACAGCATTATCCTTCCACCGCACGAACAAAATGTTATTTTTTTTGTCGAATTTGTGATGAAAGTAACCACGATTGGCCTTCATTACCGTCTTCAAGGATTTCAATGGACATTTTTTTGTTCTATTGTCACGAACCGTACCTGTTGCGCGAAATCCTTTTGTGCGTAACGTAGCCATAAGGTCATGGCTTGTAAAATAATTGTCAAAAAAAACGATGTGGTCACTTGGCCTTCTTACTACTTCCAGTAAATCAAGCACCACTCGAGATCCAAGTGGTAAACACTTATTGCTTGGAATTACATTTTTGGCACCGCAATATATGTCAAAGTTATAGCAATATCCATCGCTACTGCAAAGTATCCACTCCTTATAGCCAAAACGGACAGGCTTTCCACGGATAAACTGCTTTGCGGAATGGTGACCAAAGTATTTGATCATAGCCTCATCAATCGATAGTTTGTCATGAAAAAAACCCAATTTTTGATAGTTATTGCAAATGATTTTTATCAATGGTCGAACCTTCGCCATTTTATCGCTCTTATCAAGGCATGCATTGTTGGCCAAATGTATAAAATGCTTGATTTCCTTGAAGCGATTGCGGGACATGGCGTTAGCAACCAAAGGAATTCTTGTGTCTTCGTCTAGGCACCAATACAAATTTTCTTGAGGCAATGAATGATATCCTGAGAAAAGCATTATGCCAACAAATTTTCTCAGATCTTCTTTTGTAAACATGAACGTGTGAAAGTTTTGGTCCAGTGCATATATTTGGCTCTGCTCAACAATCAAGTTCATTACCTCATCATTGAAAAAATGCTCAAAGATTTGAACTTCGCTTTCTAAAGTTTTTCTTTCTTTTATTTTTGCTAAATTTTCCAAATAGTCGAAAGTTTCATCTATGTCATTAGCATAAACCACATGCTTTGACCATTCAGGAGCATTATTTTGAAACTCACCTCTCGCTGAGCTATCATCCCTTAGCCAAGCAAGTGGGATATCGTCTTCACTGGCAAATTCATCGGTGTCTTCAACCTCTACTGCTCCTGGTATGTCAACAGGAATATGGGAATCAAGCAAGTCATCCTCACATAAATCTTCCTCGTCCGTTTGTATATCAACATCCGGTGGAATAACCACTACATCTACTTCATTACCATCATCTGGAATATTATCAACAGCCATGGAGAGATTTGCGTAGCGCCTACCATAAAAGCTTTTGCAGTTTATTGATGAAAAAGCCATTTCTCTGCAAATTCCGTGAGAAAAAAAAATTAGCACGGTTTTGGCCAGTGTACTCAATTGAGTACACCACTTTTGTAGACCACTTACCAGGAGCAAAAAATAATTTTCGTAATGTGAATTATTTACAATGTTGATCTTTGGTAAAAAATGTATTTAACAGAACTGGTAATTCAGAAATTTGCCAAAACTTTAAATTTTGACTAACCTTTTACTTTCGCAAGGACACAAAACAGCTTGAAACAAAAAACACAAGGCCCAAAAGTTGACCAAATAACTTCAAAATAGCTTTCAACCTCAAAGAAATTATTCATAATGTCAAAAGACATGTCCATGCTTGCTTTCACATTGAGAGAAATTTAAATCAAAGCCTACTATTCGAGAAAAATTAAACTGAAATTTTCAAAAATACTGTACTCAATTGAGTACAGTGGCAGCTAATGGGTTAAGCTAAACTGAAAGCTCAACTAAATCTGATATGATCATCTAAATCGGCATTAATAGGATTGTTCAGTGAGGAAAAAGTCAGAACAAAACAGAACAGCACAGGTTTGTAAAAAACGTCAGAGAACTTAGAACAGAAAACCTGTTTTAAGTTGTTCTACCTAAAAAGCAAGCACATACAATCCTGTTTTATTCTGTTCTAAACTGTTTGGAACACAAAATAAAACAGCAAAGAACAGTTTGGAACAGAAAATTGTAATTGAACAGCAAAAACTTGTACTTTTCTGTTCTAAACTGTTCGGAACAACGTTGCTGAACAAAGCTAATGAAATGATATTTAATAACCGTTATAGGGCTTTATAAATCAACTGTTATGGTTTTCCAAAACAAAATAAATTTACATTTAAAATGCTACCAACCAGAGAGACAAAGTTATATTCATTTTAATTATTGTAATTGTTTCTGTATTCCATACTAACAAAACTAACTTATTCGTCTATTTTCTTAAAAGAATAGAAGCTTCATAATATACAAAAGAGATATGAATAGAAATATATTGTGCACCCTTACAAATTTTTCTGTTTACAATTTCTTTCTCATTCATCATATAAAATCACTTTACCTACCCACCACCAAGTACTCGACTATCGAATTCCTTTGTGAACTTGTCACCGTTTCGAGCTCCTGCGACACATTTTAAAAAAATATCCTTTTACTTCCAACAATAGGAAAAAATTTCCAACCCCTCCGCTTGCAATTTTACTTCTTTTTTTTTTTGTTTTGCTGTTTGGAAACTCATTCAAATTTCTTTCACACCATTTTTTATATTGTTTCATTTTTTTATTTTGATTTTTTCACAGCAATGCATTTCTGGATCGATAAGCGTTCCCAGACCTATGGGTTCGGTCGTGCTCGAGTAGCTGCATCCTTATCCGGGGCAGGTGGAAATGGCTTGGGATTTCCCCATCCACCACGCCGAATGGGTGGTAAGACGTCCTTAATGCCAACAATACACCGTTTACCGCCATCGTCACAACAACAGCATTCGCACAGTCATGGCCATCAGCAACAACAACACCAACAACAGCAACAACCACAATCGACTACAATAGACTGCCATAGATCGCATAGTATAGCTAACAATAATAATCTTAACAACAATGCGCATAACAGTTATCACAGCCATAATAGTAATAACAATCACCACTCGTATAACAGTAACAATAGTGCTAGCAATAATAGTGTTGCCAGCAACAATAACAATTTTAGTAATAACAGTGGCGCTAGCAGCGGGACCATAGTGCACTACTCTTCGAACAGACAAAGCCGAGGTTTTCGTAGTAGTAGCATCAATAGTGCCACATTGAACAATAACAATCATTATGACCCTAGCACGACTATGACGACAACTACCACACGCAGTTATCATCATCATCCGCAGTTTGGCAATATGAGCATTCGCCACTATCAGACGCAGCACTCCTCGTCTACGACTGGCAGTGGCGATCATGCCAGTTCGTACGCAACACGAGTGCACCATCATCAGCACCACCACCATAATGCCACTCATAGATCACACTCGTCAGCGCCATCTGCTTCGTCGGTGACGTCAGTAGCACTGCCACCTATTTATGTGTGAGTATATTTCAAATATCTCAGAAACTACAAAACCAATTTTTAAAATATTCTTTCGGCAAATTTTAACAATGATTGAGGTTGTAAGAATTTCTTGTAAGATCTCTGTTTCTTTCCAGAAGCCCATCGCATGCTCAAAATCTAGAACAAGGCCCTATGGGTATGGGACCTATTCCAACAGTACGTCTACATCATTCCAACACTACCGGCACAGTGACAACCACCACCACTGCTAGCAATCCAATTCTAGACTCAGCTGATGCCCAAGTGCTGCCACCGCACTTGAAATTCGGCATGTGGGCCACATTAGTTTTGGCCTCAGTTTTTGTTGCCGGCGTTAAATTATATTCAGATCATCAAGGAACCGGCATTGAAGTTCTCATCTTTGCTGCTTTCTCTGCCACTTTCTTCTTTTTGGCCGCATGCACTGTATCCCTCTGCCGTTTGCCAAGCAGCTTAGCTGCATCTCCATCACTTAGCATTGACGATTCAAGTCGTGGCCTATTGACTCAGCAGAATAATCAAATGAATCTGCACTATCAACCAGCTCATCAGCCTCCGCCACCGTCACAGGATAATTTAGAATTAACACCAACTGGAGCTCCACCACCATACCATATTGCCATTTTACTGCCAGAAAATGGAAAGGAAATACAATTTAAAGACGAATCGCCACCTCCTTCGTATGATAAGATTGTTATTTAATAGGACCAGCCGCCGCCGATTCAGCTGTAGAAGAGAAAACGTAAATGATTATTTAGAGTGCAAGATCAGCAAAGCAATAAAACTGCACAGGTAGCCAACAAAGATAAAGTGATTTCAACAAAGATATAGCTCGTTTACACGTTTACAGTCTTGCTAAAAAAAACACATTGATCGTCCTTCAAAAATAAATGTCTAAGATTTAGACGTGTAAGCGGGTCGTTAGTTAGTAAGTTAAAGTTAATTGGGTAAGTAGCAAGTAAGTAGGAAATATTCGGTATCGGTAGGTATATAAAATACAACACAAACTGTTGGAGATTTTTGGTTTGGGACTTTTAAACAACGAAAAATATGGAATCGATATTTTTATGGAAAAAAGTCTTATATGGGAAAGTTGCCGTCAAGTTAATTGCTCAAAGCTTAAAATGATGTTTAAAAAAAAAATGCCAAAGGTGCAGAATCAGGGTCAAAAAGCTAAATTGGGACGGGCTTGCCAGGAAAAAACTGGCAATGTGGTGTTGAACCATACATGTTTTAGGGCCTTAATATTTCTGCACACCTTTTACAAGCTTTGAGTATCCTTACTCAAAGCACCTAAACATTTTGCGTTTCTTATGCTGTTTTCCTTTCGTTTCACTCAAGGTTTCACTCATTCTGAAATCCAATGGAACAGTCCAAGATGCTTCTACTCAATTCTGGGGAATGTTATCTGTATAGGTGAATCGTCAAATAAAAATTATTTGCTACCAGACAAAAAGCGAAATGTAAAACACGAGTGTATCAAGTCCGAACGTCCAAATAAAATTTTTTTTGTAATATTTTTTCCTAATTTGTTTATTAAAATTTACCAAAAACTTTGATTTTGATGCAAATTAAGGGCCCTATTATGACTCGCGAGTTGAACGTTCGACTCAAGTCGAACGTTTTTAAAATCAGTTATGTCGTTGCTTTGAGAAAACCAAACTGCGGCGTTCGAATAGAGCAACATCTAAATTCAACACATTTTTGACATTTTAGTTGAATAAAGCTGTGTGAGCCATAAACGGTAATGCCAAAAGTCAGATTCGCCAAATATTTATTGCGACTCGCAATTCATAATAGTTGCGTAAATTAAAATGAAAAGTTAAAAAAAAACATAAAGTACATTGCAGTTCGTTGTGACGTTCCAGTTTGAATGTATTAGTGCTTCTTGAGTGGATTCCGATTTGAAATCAAGAATCCAATAGAATGGTTTCAGAAGACTTCCGGACGCTTCTGTACGCTTCCGGACGTCCAAAGGAAAACGGCATTAGTCTAAGGGTCATGCCCCTAAGGGGTCACCTTAGGGTTTGCGGGGTGCAATCTCTCCAAAAAATGAAATACCTTTGCATACGAAATGTACTTCTATATTCAAGCTATACATCGTAATCCACCTGTGAAATGTTTTTTTGCGACAGAGGCCAACTGGATGACCTGGATCTGAATCTCTGAGCTCAGAATTACTGGTTTTCGTTGCATAGCAGTCTTAGCCACCTTAATAATTTAATTTCATTTTGGTGAAATGAAAATTGAATACAATTCATTTAACTTTGTTTTTGAACGAGAAGCTCTTAGGAAGTGAAGTGAAACGCCTCAAAACTACGAGACCGAGTTTCCCCTTGTATGATCGTTTAATTTGAATATGGTAGGTGCACACATTTTGTTTAACTGAAATTGTAAATTGCAAGTATCAAAGCGAAATAACCGTAGTAAAGAAATAGTTGACTAAAGATCTCGCTTAATAAAAAATGACTGCGTTTCACAACCTTAAAGAAGTCATATTTTCAATTCACTTGTGACTTGTCGGTACGGTACGGTATTTACCACTTGTATTGTGAAAAATGTCGTCGGCAAAAATGGACGGTCACGTTAACCTTGTGTTGGAAGTGGAAAATAACGAGTTTTTGTACAATTATAAATTAGGATATTTTTCAAGAAAAAGACATTCATTTTGTACATGGTTTGGATCCTTTCATCCACCATCCTGAGAAAGTTCGCAACAAACAGTCGACAAAACAAATTTTTTTCAATATATGGGTGTCGCCATTTCTTTGGAATTCTACTTCTGAGTTTATAAATTAAATATCAAAAGTATACCAACAAGTCAAGAGACAGGGCAGTATCGGTATGCTTTCGGTAAAGAAAAACTGCTTACCGATACCGTACCGACAAGTCAGGGAGCGGTCTAAGGAAAAATCCACAGATGGCCTACAACAGTTTTGAGGTTTGCTAACCAATACTCGAAATAAAAGTTGCTTAATGTAAAGTTGAAAATTTCTCCCAAAAGATTGTTAAAGAATATTTAAATTTTACTTCAACTGTGTACTAAAGCCTTAAATGAAAAATACCTTCAGTGTACATTCCACATTCTCGATCTGTACTTATTTTCTGTGATTTTCGTTGCCTTCTATCGACCAATTCTTTGTAATCTATTCCTTCTATATGCACCTATTTATATAGAAAAAAATATGATACAATCCAAATAAAAGACAAATAAATTTCATATTAATACTTTAATTTTCTTCAACTTCCACTTTGACCCTATGATAGGCATTACTTAACACCCCGCGCAAATTCCATGAGTACTTGAAGCTTTCCGGCTGTGTGTTGTAGGCCGAATCAACTGCCTTCGACCAGATTTCTATTTTTGTACGTCCAGCTGGTACTGGCAACTTGGCTGACCAAAGCGACCAACCATAATGACGACCATCGGGTAGATCCTCTTGTTCCAATTTGGCCACATGCCAATTTTCTCCTCCATCTGCCGTCAAATCCACCCGAACAATCCGACGACCACCTCCTGACCAAGCATAGCCTTTGACAGCGATGCATCCATTCTGAATTTGTACCTTTTCAGCCTCAGATGGGCAGCAAATAGCCGATGTCACTGGCATTGCTTGAATGGCAGGTGATTTTGTGAAATCTACTGTGTCCCAGTCGGTGCTAGGACTGAATCCTTTGTAGTCGTTTTGCTGCCAATGGGATGAGGATTCACTATCGGACACTACGATTCGACTCAGCCATTTTACATTCCTTGCTCCAACTGTTCCTGGGACAATCACCCTCAGAGGAAAGCCATGATCTCGATTTATAGTCTCGCCGTTCATTTCATAGGCGAGGATGACATCACCGCGTTCGTCCATAGCTTTGGAAAGTGGAATGGAAGCACCATAGGGGTGGGAAGTGGGATCCAAATCACAGCCTTCGAAAATCACATGACGCTTCTCGTCCGACTCAACTCCCATAGCCAACAGGATGTCTCTCAATTTAGCTCCGGACCACTTAGCATTGCCCACAGCTCCACCACCCCACGACAGTCCCTTGACTGGCTTCACCTCCGTCATCTCTGAACGCCGATTTCCACCACACATGACAGCCGCGGTGACAGTAAACTTGGGAAGCTTCTTGAGCTCATCCAGGGTAAATGACTTCGACGTGCTCGATTCTTCAATTTCAACATCGAGTTCATAAGTCTCTGCATCAATCACCGGCACCGGAAGATGATTCCTCACGTAGAAGAACTCATTTGGTGTGAGGAAGTTCTCTGCCAACAAACTGGCTGGTGGTTCGGCATTGAATGGCCTCTCCGAAGCTGGCTTCAGCAGTGGATGCCGATTTGGTTCATTCGCCCATGGCGATCCCATATCCTCAGTACTCACTGCATCGGCTTTATCCAGATTTCCAATTCGGAATGACTCGAGAAGAGTGAGAATCTCTTTGTTGTTGTGCTGCTGGTATATGGCCCAGAAGGGATCTATGGCACTTCCAGCCCCAAGCATTATTTTGTCACTTCCCGGATGCTCTGGAACGAAATCTGTAATATCATAAACTCCAACTCCATATGTTACCCATATTCTGTTCTCCAAGGTATCGTGTTTTTGAATCTGCTCCTGTTTGTAGGTTGGCAGATCTGTCCTTGGCTCTGTGTGCCACTTTTTGTAGTTGTCATCCTCGTTAGAAGGTTTCCCTTCAGCTGCCACCTCCGAAGCTAGCACATAGGCAGCTGTAATCCCACCCAACCCCACTAAGGTCAACAATATATTTAAATCCCTTCTTGACTCACCATCACCGCCTTCTTGACCTTCTTTTGATGAATAAACACAATAGCAGCGTATTGACTTTATCCTCCTTCTCGCCTCCTGCTGCAGTAGATAAGTCTTGTGATGGTTTACCAATTTAAATGTGCTACGTAGCATATTTTTATTGTGGAGCAATTTTTTTTAAGCGAGTGAAAGATAAGAAGGCGTAACGTCTGTCACCCTTAAATACTTTTATTATTGTGTTTTTCTTCAAGAGCAAATCTCGTGGGAAGCTGTCAGTGGTCCACACTGTGTTTATTTTTGGGTTTGCTCACGGCCTTGCGGGTTCAATCTTCAATAAACAAACAAAAACGGAAGTAAAATATAGTTTGTTTATCCCGCATGATGACATTTCTTTCATCAGCTGTTAAAAGGAGCTTTTTGTCAAGCTTTTTATGCCTTTTTTGTGTTTGGCTTAAAGGTGCATGCGGAATGGCAAGTTATGTCTGTTGTTTTCCTTTGGACAAAAATAAAATTTATAAATCAATTTTTATATGGAAAAGATTGGTATCCCATTGGACAAAAATAGTATTTTTATAAACCTTTAATTCAAATGAAACTTACACAGTCTTACTTAACAGTGTTTTTTGTATGTATGAATGGATATTTTGAAAATTAAAACTATTTGAAATAATAAATCAGTTGCCAGTACACATAATAATTCGTGTATAATGAAGCATGGCTTAAAGAACGTAAAGCTCCGTCAAAGTAAAAATTAAACTTCTGCGTTCCCTCCTCTCTTAACCATTCTCCAAGACATTGAACTTGTCATTTTTCTGAATCGGCAATAGAAATCTTTCCCAAATAGCAGTATGTAGCGCTTATTCCTAAGCTTGAAAATCAGAACTTTATGGCGATGTCATGTGATCGCGTATGCATCTGACATTACCCACAAAATGCCAGATCTCACTTTTAAGTTTGACAGATCCGTAAAGATCTCTATTGCCACTTCTAGATTCTAGTACTCTCAGAACAAGGGTTTATATCATGACTATAATTTTCATACTATTGACACCTGGTAAGTTGCTTTCCACGCCACCTGGATCTCAAGCGCTTAAGCTTCAAAAGGCGATAGAATTATTTTCGATTTGACGTTCAATGTATTTCCCATAAGAGAAAACGAAAAAAGCGCCAGATGAAAATTAGTTTTACCAAATTATTTTATATCAACGGGTATCCATATTATGATTGAAATAGAATCAAAAAATGTGTAAGCTTATAAATTACACCGAAAATATATTAAAATAGATATCTAAAACGCTTTGCTTTGTAAATGAAAAATGTAAACAAACCACCTTTACAACCAGAAACAACAACAAAAGTACTCCATTAGAAATAGAGAAAGGCAGAGGCGTAGTCACGATTATTAAAAAAATATGTTCGTTCGTAATTGAATAAAAATCTTCTTGTGAAAAAATTGTTAAAAAAAATATTTTTCAATTGGCTATTTACACATTTGCTTCTTGGTTTACAAAAGAGGCAAGGTATGAATGAAGGTCAAGCTCGATCACTCTTAATTAGTTCTATTTTTAAGAAGAGTTTACTTTAAAAGAGTGCTAAGCTTTTTTTAAATGGAGGATAAAAGTTTTTTTTTGCCCGAAATTACGTTAAAAAATTAGGATAAAACAAACGAACACAGAGAAATCAAATGATGCCCCTATAATTTATATTAACTTTATATTAACCTGCGCGTACCTAATACAAAAAAATAAAATGAAGATTAATATCACTTAAGTGCATTATAGGTGACTCCTTTTGATAATTTGGAAAACTAATTTTCGTTGGCTTATTACATTTACTTAAGTGAGCGCTTTTGACTGTCATAATTCTATTTTTACGAAAGTAAATTTGAACGAAACTAATCGAAAAATAGCAAACCGCAATTATTGGTGCAACACATAATTTCCTGGTATTATCTTTTTTTTTACGATCAATTAAGTGGACCTTTGACATTTCTACTTCTTTCTTTACTTATAATAAACAGGAAAATTAATGTTCTATTTAAATCCATAAGAAACTCTAGCCCCCTAAACTTCTACCTGACTACGCACATGATATCGTTCTGACTGGCGCCTTGCATCCATTTGGGAAAACAACAACAAAAAAGCACGTTTGTTTACATATTTCATCTGCAAAATAAAGCGAATTAGTAATAAGTTTCGATATATTTTACGTTTGATTTGCAAACTAGCATGTTTAATTATTCTATTGCAATTATAATAGAAACAACCGTTCATATAAAATTAATTTGTTAAAATAATGTTTCTACGAGCTGTTTTTGTTTTTCTCTTATGGGAAATGCATTGAACGTCAAATGAAAAAGAAATCTATCTCATTTGTTAGTTTCACGCGCTGGCTGCTAGGTGCCGTGACTCCATGTGCCAATTGGCACATGGATTCACGGCACCTAGCAGCCAGTGCGTGAAACTAACGAACGAGATAGATTTCTTTTCGGTGTCAGTCAGAACGATATCATGTGCGTAGTCAGTAGAAGTTTAGGGGGCTAGAGTTTCTTATGGATTTAAATAAAACATTAATTTTCCTTTTTATTATAAGTAAAGAAAGGAATATAAATGTCAAAGGTCCACTTAAGTGATCAAACGAAAAAAAGATAATACCAGGAAATTATGTGTTGCAGCAATAATTGCGGTTTGCTATTTTTTGATTAGTTTCGTTCACTTTTGCCTTCGTAAAAATAGAATTATAACAGTCAAAAGCACTCACTTAGGTAAATGTAATAAGCCAATGAAAATTAGTTTTCCAAATTATCAAAAGTAGTCACCTATAAAGTGATATAAATCTTCATTTTATTTTTTTGTATTAGGTACGCGCAGATTAATATAAAGTTAATATAAATTATAGGGGCATCATTTGATTTCCCTGTGTTTGTTTGTTTTATCCGACCACGTACGTTTCTTTCTAAGAATAATTTTTTAACGTAATTTCGGACAAACTTTTATCCTCCATTTAAAAAAAATGTTTGCACTCTTTAAAAGTAAACTCTTCTTAAAAATAGAACTAATTAAGAGTGATCGACATGACCTTCATTCATAACTTGCCTCTTTTGTAAACCAAGAAACAAATGTGTAAATAGACAATTGAAAAATATTTTTTTTTTAAATTGCTTCACAAGGAGATTTTTATTCAAATAACTTAATTTTACGAACAAACATTTTTTTAATAATCGTGACTACGCCTCTGCCTTTCTCTTTTTCTAATCGAGTACTTTTGTTGTTTGCTTTTGGTTGTAAAGGTGGTTTGCTTACATTTTTCATTTACAAAACAAAGCATTTATATATTTTAATATACATATTCGCTAATTCTTTTTCAATCATAACATGGATACCCGTTGATATAAAATAATTTGGTAAAACTTATTTTCATCTGGCGCTTTTTTCGTTTTCTCTTATGTACATTGAACGTCAAATCGAAAATAATTTTATCGCCTTTTGAAGCTTAAGCGCTTGAGATGCAGGTGGCGAGGAAAGCAACTTACCAAGTCTCAATATATTTTATTAAAATAAAAAAATAAACAAAATTTATTAACTTGACGGTACCAAAATGGAATGATTTTACGGTTATATATTCAAAACAAAAAAATAGATAAGTTAAAATACAATAATTGTAAATTAAATGTGTAAAATGTTTTTCACCTTTCTCTATCTTTTTTCTATACAATCAAAAACCAAAAAAAAATTGGTAGTCTATCTTATTATCTACATTTATCTCGCATATCTTCAATTCATTAAAAAAAAATTGATATCTAAACGCTCATGTACATATTATTCATTAAAATATATTATTAGTCTTTAGTTAAATGTTTATGCAAAATATCTTAAAACTATTTTAATATTTATTTTTTTTTCGAAAACTTAATTTTAATTTCCTTATTTTTTCTTTATACGCCTACAAACTTACATCTATACATCTATTTATCTATTAAGAAATAGTGGAACAAATAAATTATATTAAAACAAAATGGTGCACCGTTTTTATAATCAATATTAAAATTTAGCACTGGAAAGAAGTCTTACCATCAGCCATATTGGTTGTTGGCATTTCGCAAAGATAAATAACGGTAAGTAAATATTAGGGAACTAATGCGTGAGTTTCGGAAACAGAATTCAAAGGACTATTTCCTTAGTTCATATTTTGGATTCCGTTAGGTACTCTAGATTCGAATACTCGTACTGCAGGCCGAGACAAATTACTCTTACCGCAATCAAGTGAATAACTTTAAAGAATATGCATGAATAAAAACAACTTAAATACAAAAAAAAGCCTTCTGCTCTCTATATCACTAACGGAACTTGACCAGATAATTGTTATTAATCATTTAAGTGACCTTTTTCGGTTTAAGACCGAGCTCACAGTGATTTTTAGGTTTGAGTGATAGCAAAAATTCCTACTGTTTTAAGATAGGTCCACACTATTTATATGCTAATATGAAAGTCTCGTATTTTGAGGTTGGGGCATTTGTACATAATGCTGCATTGAAAATGAATTTTTTCTTAAAGCCTATGTACCAAGTGTAGGAACTTTAAAATTGTATTTAATTATAGAGCTGAAGGCACTAGATATGAATATGGGGTTCAAGACTTTTTCTGTGGGGTTAATTGTCTGCAAGATTCAAAGATTGAAGCTTTGAGTGCGTCTTGCAGCCAGTTGGCTCTACGGATAATATCTTGGATCTCATTCCAATGTCTAGGACACTCAGCTCTCTTAATATTTGCATCGCTCACACCAGAGGCGGACTGGGCCACCGGGCAACCGAGATTTTGCCGAGTGTGCATAAAGTTTATAAAAGCCTCTGCATTACTTTTTGTTCAAAAGAAGGAAAGTAAAAACAGAGCTTTCGTAGCCCCAAAGAGATCTTGGGAGGCCTGTACAGCTCTGTGGGAGGCTCCTAAACCTCTCTTTAAGGACCCTAGAGCTCTGTTGAAGGCCTCTAGAGCTATTTTTGAGGCCCCACTGTTCTGTTGGATATCTCTGTTAGCTCTGTTAGAGGCCCTAGGTCTCAGTTGGCAGCCCCTTTGCATTTTTTGAACTACTCTATAGCTCTGTTGGAGGCCTATACAGCTCTGTTGGAGGCCCTAAAGTTCTGTTGGAGGCCTCTACAGTTCTATTAGAGGCCCTAGAGCTCAGTTGGCGGCCCCTGTCTTGATGGACTATAGAGCTCTGTTGGTTGCCCTACAGCTCTGTTGGAGTCCCCTACAGCTCGGTTGGAGGCAGGTCCTAAAATAAATATTGAATAATTAGGACTCAAGAGTTGCTCCCACAAATCTCTTGGAAAGTTTAAACAAACACCATAATTAAGATGCTGGCCCTCTCTCTGAAATGCCACTTTAAAAAAAAATGATTTCGCCAGCTAAAATTAAACAAAATATTAAAAAGCATGTATCAAGATTTATTGGAGATATCAAGATTTCAAGGAAAAGATTTCTGTGTCGCAAGCAATGAAAATAATTAAAATAGACTCCCGCACCTTAAACCTTGCAGATCCAAATTCAGAACTCAGAAAATCTCAACATTAACAATATCACTTCTTAATCAAACCTTGTATTCCAAACATCAAATCCAAACATCAACACTCCAAACCAACCCATACAAATCTTCCAATTAAATATTAAATTTTGTTCGGTGAATATCGAAATTTCGATTTTTTGGAGTTTCTTTCAATATTTTTCAGACAAATTGTCAACTAGGTCCCCAAAACTCAAGATCAGCATCAGAAAATGGACACGTTATTTTTTTGTTCATTTTTTGTTTGCCGTTTGAAACGAAAAGCCAAGCCAGATAAATATCTGTGGAAACGTATTAAAAAATTAATATTTCCATTTAAAAGGCTAGTACGCTGCTGATCTGAAACGAAAAATTTCTTTTTGCGTTTCATTGTCTTTTTGGAGACCACAGGAACTCTTCGTTTCGCATCGGCCGTACTAGGCTTTAAGTTCAAAAAAGTCAATCGGGTAAATGCAAATTAATAGCTGAAGAAATGATTGAAGAGTGAAATTATGTTCGACACAATTTGGTTTTATACGATTGTAGAAATAATATAACAAAAATGTTCTGTTATTAATTTATTGTACAGTTTTGGAAAACCAAAATTTTGAAGGGAGAGTTTTGACCTAGTAAGAATTTCAACCACAACACCAAGTCAAAACTTTAAAATGCACATGCAAAAATGCGGTATGGAAGCGCATCGAATGATTTCAATGCCCAGTGCAGAATTTGGAAAAAATTCAGCGAGGTTGCAATTAATGAGGTAAAGATATTGGGTGGACGTCAAAATTCTTATTTTGTCAAAAAATTTTTTTTTAATTTTTCAAAAATTCAATTTTTAAAACTTGCTTATTTAATGTTTGCTATTCAAAATTCTTTTCAAATAATAAAAGGTTTGGATATTAAAAAAGCGTATCCCTTTTGATTTAGAAACTAAGTTAAATTTCCTATAAAATATGCAATATCTGTGGCCGTTAACCGTGAGTACAAAGGTGGCATTTGTCTTTTTTTTATATTGGGCCCTATTGCGGTTGTCGATCAGCGATCGCACTTTCAACGATCATCACCATCGACTGATTTCTCAATCGGTATTGCGTAACTTGATCGACTAGTATTTGAGTTATTGTGAATGAAAAAGTATAAATTGTGAATTATTCATACTTTGACGTTTGACAGATTGATTTTTTTTTCAGACTGGATTGTATTTTATTTATCTCGTTTCGTGAAGTTTGCAATAAAATTATTTATTTTTATAAAAATATAACCTAAAATATGAAATGGATGCATCGAAGCGTTGTTAAATGAACAAGATTCAAAAGAAGATACAATAAATAGAATTTTAGAGGCCATCAGAAAACCCCTTCTTGGAGTTAGATAATAAATTGTACGGATTTACTTGATTCTGTAGTTTTATTTCTTTTAATTTATTTGTCTTTTGTAGCTTTGTTAACCATTTTTGATAATCCAAGCCAGCCTTTATGGATTTACTTTCTGAAATTGATAGAAAACTTAATATGGGAATAAGAAAATCATCGATTCCCAACATCCTTAAATTGTGTACTGCGTTACGATTCTGTGTACAAGCATCATATCAACTAAGTGTGGGAAATTATTTGTTCGTTAGGTTGGCTCAATATGTAGGTCCAAAATAGACAAAAGTGAAATACGCCGAACAAAAATGTACTTCTTTGAAAAATTCGGATTCTAAGGAGTTATTGGGTGCATTGACGGCTTTTATGTTTTGTCGTTGAAACTTGATTCGCCCTACATTAAGAATAAATAATTAAATATACATACCTATTATTTTACTTATAAACAAACATTTTTTTAAATAAAAACACTCACATTTTGTTCTCTACATAATTTTTTAATTGTTGAATAGACCCCGTCGATCACAAAAATGCGGTCGACAACGAGCGATCGGATTTTAGATAATTGTCGAACGCAATCGACAACCACAATACCGATTTCTCAATTTGTCGATCGTTGATCGCTCGTTAGCGATTATCGATCGACGATCGACAACGGCAATAGGGACCATTATTTTTGTGCTGTAGGGAGAAAAATGATTATAGACAAAAATTTTCAAAAATGTTTAACAATTCTATTTAAAAAAGACTTGTGTTTTGGGTCGATTTAAAATTATTTGAAAAAAGTATGTTGATCTACTTTAGCACTCAGCTATTTTCGAACAGTAGGTACAGACTCTCAAGATACCTATTGGTTGGAATATATTTTTCAAACCGATTCTAGTTAGTAAAATTTTAAAAGTATATTTTTGCATTATGAACTTTGTTTGTCACCCCGCTGGCTGGCCTTATAGCTCCGGGATACCAGGCCCACCTTGAAACTTCAATGCTTACGTCTGTGAAGTATCCTAAACGGCTAATTAGATCGGTTTAATAAAACTAAATTATTGAAAACATAATCCGCAATAAAAGCAATCTGATGATTGTAGCCAACAACGGTGGTAGCCAACACAAGTGGTTGTTGTTCATTCAAAACCATGTTAAATACGACAGAGCCAAAGCTATGCAGTCTAACTGCAAGTGTTATCACGAGAAAACACCTTTGATAATCCGCAATATTTTTTATGAAATGTACTTAATTAATCTATGTATGAAACAGTTTGTCTATCTATTTTTAATAATGTTATCAATATGTAATTTGTGGCCCTTTTCCTAAAAGTCCCGGAGGGACGTTTGAGTTCCAACTCGCCCCTGGCTCACACCCAAAAATTGCTGCGGTCTCTTAAGTTTATTTTTGTAGGAGGTTTTTAAATAAAATTCTATTAGGTTTCTTCTTTTACATTCACAGTAAATGAATAGGCCCATTATGAACTTTTCTTCCAATTTCGACAGTCAGTCTCTTGCTGATATTTGGAAGGTTATAATTTTTTTCAGCGGTTTCTACCTCTGGTTTCCATAGGACTATAAGTAAGTGGAAGCATACGTTGTTGTGTTGTAAAATTCTACTGAGTACTTTTTTACCCAAACTGCGTGTGATGTGAATAAATCCAATAACTACATTTGGAGTTAAAAAGACCTGTCCATACATCAATAAGATATAATGTTTTCACCGGAACTTAAGGAACAGCCAGCCAGAACTTCTGGTCAGAAGACAAAACTTTCGCCAGCCGTGGACAGCGACCAAAAAAACTAGGATATAATTTTAGTTGTATAATAAGTTGTACACTTTTGTCAATTTATTTTCGTTTCTATGTTCGCTTAATTATTCTATGATAATTTCTATGATTTTTTAAGATAATACAAAATTTAAAATATTCGAATATAGAGATTCATCTCTTTGAATTCATCAAAGGTACATCTTACAAATTGGACGGATAGATTTGTTAAGTATTTTTTAAGTCTAGACATAAATTTGTAAAAAAAACAAAGGCACTTGTGTAAGTGTGATTGTTGGTTAGACGAATAAATGTGTAACAAAAATATAAAAAAAGAAATGATGCTTACATCTGCGGAACCTATTTCGATTTTATCTCCCAGGCCCTAGATATAGCCGTGAAGACTACGCGATTGACTTTGATGATGGCGCGGTGGTTGATAGCCGGGCTCCTGCATTTCCATTTGCATAACCAGATTTTTGCTATCGCCACGCAATTCATAGGCATCCTTTGCCTCGCGATAAAGAATCATGGCAGCAAAACCTAGAATCATAAATGCCACAACAGCCAACGAGTAAGACCACGAGAGAACGTTGAATTTTGGGTACATCAGCCAGTCGCGGCGATAAGCGCAGCAGCCGAAGATTACCACAGCCACAAACATACAGATGCCTAAAATAATAATGAATTTCTTGTTCCCAGAGAATGGATTGAGACAAACTTACTTGAAATAGAGCATAAGATAAAAGAGATTCTGGTGAGAATCCATTCGTATTGGAGAACTCCCTTGAGTGGCAAACGAGTGATGATCATGGATAGAACTCCTAGACAGGCGTATGCAAGTAGAAAACCGATTGTCACAAGCACCTGTACAGAGATCAGCCACCCAGGCAGGAGGTATTCTCTGATCTCATGGTATTCCTGCCAAAACAAAATCTTGATTTCAGTAAAAAGCACTGCCAAAGCAATTGAATCGAACTCACATGGCTGTAGGCTCCATAGCAGCCAGTGAACTTCTTGGGAAACTGATAATTCGGATAGACAAAGTTCTTAAAACAATATTGCCAGATACCCATGTTCAAGAAACTGCTGCGTGATTCCTCGTAGGATTCAATCCAATACGGCGAACAGAAAGCCATCAACAGAGCAATGGCACCGATAAATGTAACTATTGCTCCAAAAACTAGACCATCTAGGGCAGTAAGAAAAAAGAGAATTTGTTTTGGTTAAATTACAAGACTTGGCGACGCCTCAAAAATCAGGTCAATTAGAAGAATTAGAATAGAGGAATTTTTGATTACTCACTGGAAGCTTTGGGATATTCGTTCTTCTCCGAACCTTCTACGGACTGATCTTTTTGCATTTTGTTTTGTTTCTCTTTAAGTGTTTATAATAAATATATTTTGAATTTAGTTAAAGTATTTTTAATAAAAATAATAAGTTTTGGTAATAAAATCAACAATTTTATTTGGTTTTGAGGGAGAAAAGTGACAAGTTAAATTGTGAAGAGATACCCAACCCAAAAATAATTAAGCTGTAAACAGAGTGGATGGAATCAGTTTCCTCAAATGAGTGTATTCAGTAATATAAGTTTTGAATTGAGGTTTACACTATGCGATAAATTAATTGAATAGTTTGCTTTTACACAAATACCCCGTTTACAAACAGAATCGAGAGCTCGAGTTGGATTAGGGTCGGATTTTCGACCCAGGTGTTTCGTAACGTGAGTTGAGAGCCCCATTTGAAGTTGAGTTGATATGTTGTTGAGATTACATTTAATGGAATGGCAACAATATATTTATTTCACACAAAAACAGTTCAAATTTAATGAATTTTAGTAAATACTTCACATAGCTATCAAAACAAATACATAATTTTACTCGCCCATGTGCAAAAACACTGTGGTGAACACATCCTCAAGACCGACTCTTCGACCCAGGTTTTTTATCAACAATTTCGACTCGACTCCGCTCCTGAAGTGGAATCGAGTCGGTTGAAGCTCATTTCAAGACAACGCAGGTATGCAAAGGGGCCAAGAGCTTGAAGTTAGCTCGAATACCTCATGTAAACGGGGTAAAGGCTCTCCCAAACCAATGCGGAACAATCGTTGCGGAGAAAAAACATTCGCATGTCAAAATTTATTTACATGGTGATATATGAGAGTGCCCACACCAACGCGGCGGAGAAACATATGAAATAATTTTGACTGACGAATGTTTCGCATTGGTTTGGGAGAGCCTTAAGGCTCTCCCAAACCAACGCGGAACATTCGTTGCGGCGAAAAAACATTCGCATGTCAAAATTTATTTACATGGTGATATATGAGAGTGCCCACACCAACGCGGCGGAGAAACATATGAATTAATTTTGACTGACGACTGTTTCTTCGCCGCAACGAATGTTCCGCATTGGTTTGGGAGAGCCTTTAAATGTAACTGAGTTGCCAAGAAGTAAGGGGAATGAAAAAAATCTCCCCGACCCACGTTTAAGGAGATTTTTATCACATTCCTTTTCACACTGTCGGTAATGTGTGTTGAGCCAATTGACTTTAAATGGAAACAAAACATGAATCTCCGGCAAATTTTGTTTCCTTGTGGGAAAGGTACGTCTAAAAAATCTCCAGCAACTGGTTTCCCTGTGTGAAAATGGACTTTGCTATTACTCAAATATATATCGTTGCCTGGATAAATTATTGTCGTATGTTGCATTCGACTACTTTTGGAAGAACTCAATCAAAGTTCAGAATTTTTTCCCGAAAAGCCGACGGTAGATTTTTTTGAAAATTACATGATTTATGCACTAAAAATCATTTCTGAATTGAATCATGTTTAAATTAGTTCAATATTCTAATCTAACACAAATAATAATTGATTTTCTCCAATATGCCGTTGTCGTATGAAACGTTTTTACCCAAACTATTTTTTAGACAAACACATCACTTACGCCAAAACTATGACACAAAATAAAATAATCAACCGGAATTTCAGTAAAATACTGTTGTATGTGCAGTAAAAACAACACATATACGACAAATTGTTTACCGAACAAAAAAATGACAGATTTTGTATGTACAAATTGTTGTAGGTATGTGTTTATTTTTTCATATATGTGCAGTATTTTTTTTATCTTTAAAGGTTCTCCCAAACCGAAGCCGATACCATTTACAGGATGCACAGACACAAAAATACACTAATACCATAACAAAAAAAAAATCAATTCAAATAACATTCCATTCTTCACGAAACAATAATCTAATTCCGTATCAAATTCTTAATTTACCAATGAGAAGCCCCATTACAAACTATCAGACATTTATATTTTGCGCGTTCAGTTGAGTTGCCATTACTTTGACAAGTAATCTGACGAAAGATATCTGTGTGTTTGTGTTCCGAGTCCTTTATAAAATCAGAGAAACACCCTGAAAATACTACTTGGGATCAGCCAATCAAAATTTATTACCAAAGTATCTCCCAAACCAACGCGAAAGAGTAACTAAACACTCGCAGACTGCAGCTTTTGTTGTTATTCAGCATTAAGGTTATATTCATGCAACGGCGTAAAATCCAGAGGTGGAATCGGCTAATATGCCGTTTTCTCTGGGCCAAATGAGGTTATTTCGTTGCAAATTTCCAAATGAGATCCAAATTACCTCATTTCCGATACAAAATCACCATTTGAAATGAGGTAATTTCGACCTCATTTGGGCGAAATTAAGCCTAGTACGCTGCTGATGTGAAACGAAAAATCCCATACAAAAATGACATGATGAAATCATAAACGAAAAATTTCGTTCCGCTTTTCGTTCTGTGGTGCGCTGTTCGACCAACGAAATTTATGATTACACCAGATCGCTTTGACAAGTCTCCACTCTTTTAACAGAATTAATTGACTGGACAGTTAATTGGGTGCGGAAAAATGACATTTGGGTTTCTTCGTGTTTTTATTTGTTGTTACTTTCATTACAGCATGGCTGTTATTTGATTTTTTCGTTAAATTCTGTTTTATTTATTTGCAATTTGTGAAACTCTCAATGAATACTTTTCCGCTGTGTTTTCCAAAAAGACAACGAAATGCTTACGAAAACACAGCGGAAAAATATTCATGGAGAGCTTAAATAAATTGCAAATAAATAGTTAAATAGAAATTTAACAAAAAAATCAAACAAAAAACAGTGCTGTAATGAAAGGAACAACAAATAAAAACACGAACATTAAAGGCTCTCCCAAACCAATGCGCAACATTCGTTGCGACGAAGAAACAGTCGTCAGTCAAAATTAATTCATATGTTTCTCCGCCGCGTTGGTGTGGGCACTCTCATATATCACCATGTAAATACATTTTGACATGCAAATGTTTCTTCGCCACAACGAATGTTCCGCATTGATTTGGGAGAGCCTTAACCCAAATGTCATTTTTCCGCACACAATTAATAATCCGGGCAATTAATTCATTGCGAAAAGAGAGTGGAGACTTGTCAAAAGAATCTGGTATCATCAATTTCGCTGGTCGAACAGCGTACCACAGAACGAAAAGGACAACGAAATGTTTCGTTTATGATTTCGTCATGTCATTTTTGTATGGGATTTTTCATTTCGAATTAGCAGCGTACGAGGCTTTAAAGGCCTTCCACACTATCCCACTGTGTATTAATACATGTGAAAAAAGTGGGAAACAAATCATGTAGAATAGTGTGGAAACAAAATATGACAGCCCAGCCTACACAACCCGACATTCTATCCCACACTATTTGACATGTGTTAATACATGAAGAATTTTAGGAATAGTTCTAATTCTATCCCACATTCTATAACACTTTTTTTTAGGTTAAGGTAATGTATTAATACAAGCAAGTGTGAAGCAAAATATGTCAAGCCGTTTCTTTCCCACAAATTTGGCAGTCGCGTGGAATTCTTTCCCACTTTCAATTTGACATGTATTAATACACAGTGGGGTAGTGTGGAAGGGCTATTATCTATTTTTTTGTTTTGAATATATAACCTAAAAATCATTCCATTTTGGTACCGTCAAGTTAATAAATTTTGTTTATTTTTTTTTTCTGAGAGTACTAGAATCTAGAAGTGGCAATAGAGATGATTACGGATCTGTCAAACTTAAAAGTGAGAGCTGGCATTTTGTGGGTACTGTCAGATGCATACGCGATCACATGACGTCACCATAAAGTTCTGATTTTCAAGCTTAGGAATAAGCGATACATACTGCTATTTGGGAAAGATTTCTATTGCCGATTCAGAAAAATGACAAGTTCAATGTCTTGGAGAATAGTTAAGAGAGGAGGAAACGCAGAAGTTTAATTTTTACTTTGACGGAGCTTTACGTTCCTAAAGCCATGCTTCACTATACACGAATTATTATGTGTACTGGCAACTGATTTATTATTTCAAATAGTTTTAATTTTCAAAATATCCATTCATACATACAAAAAAGCACTGTTAAGTAAGACTGTGTAACAGCCTTATTCTGGCAACCTCACTGATGCCTCACAAGTCACAATAACCTCATAACTCGTGGTCAACTCGCCTCATAAAAACTTAAAAATTATGATCTGCTCCTTGGTAGATCACAACTCACGTTGTTCTTGTGAGGTTTATTATGAGGGCTTCCACAGAATCCGAAATTGTGCCCCCCTTATACAAAAACAAACTCACAAAAAATTGGGACCTGTGAGCCTCACAACGGCAGAATAGGACTGTAAGTTTCATTTGAATAAAAGGTTTATAAAAATACTATTTTTGTCCAATGGGAAACCAATCTTTTCCATATAAAAAAATGATTTATAAATTTTAGTTCTGTCCAAAGGAAAACAACATACATAACTTGCCATTCCGCATGCACCTTTAAGCCAAACACAAAGAAGGCATAAAAAGCTTCACAAAAGATCCTTTTAACAGCTGATGAAAGAAATGTCATCATGCCGTATAAACAAAATATATTTTACTTCTGTTTTTGTTTGTTTAACGAAATCTCAAGGCAGTGAGCAAAACCAAAAATAAACACAGTGTGGACCACTGACAGCTTCCCACGAGATTTGCCCTTGAAGAAAAACACAATTAAAGTATTTAAGGGTGACAGAGGTTACGCCTTCTTATCTTTCACTCGCTAAACAAAATTGCTCCACAACAAAAATACCGTCATCCAACGTCATGCTCGATTCACAATGCGACGTGAAAACGCGACTTGGGCGTGACGAGAACTCGTCGTAGTTGTCAAGCCGATTTCAAATCATGTAACACCCCTTTCACACAAGGAATGCATCCAGTGGGAATCAGTTTCAAAAGCTCTTAAAAGCTTTTGTATGAAAATATCAATACACTATACTAGCAACATAAAAAAGAAAGAGAAAACAACAAAAATAAACGGCTTACTGCCATTCCAAATTCAAAATGAAATGAGATGTCAAATGAAATTAGCTAATTTGACAATGAAAACACTTTTTTGACAAATTTAAAAATTATCCTCATTTCGGCTCTAATGAAAATATAATATTATATTATAATATTATACTACGTTCTCATTAGAGCCGAATTGAGGTAATTTCCGAATTTGGCAAAAAAGTGTTTTCCATTGGATATCTCATTTCATTTTGAATTTGGAATGGCAGTTAAACGTTTGGTTTTGCTGTTTTCTCTTTGCGTTTTGACATTTTCATGTAAGAGCTTTTTAAAGCTTTTGGAATCGACTGGTTGGATCCCAACTAACAATTCAGCTTCTTTTAGCTTAAAAATATTGATGTGCATTTACTTCATTTCGAACCTCATTTCGTGCAGATTTGGTTGAAATTAGCTCATTTGAGAACAAAAATTTGTATGGGAAATGAGGTAATTTTGGATCTGATTTGGAAATATGCAACGAAATAACCTCATTTGGCCCAGTGAAAACGTAGTATTACGAGCAAGCTAAACCAACAAAGAAGGTGGTTTAGCGAAGGGTTAAATAATAATACTACGTTTTCACTGGGCCAAATGAGGTAATTTTGTTGCAAATTTCCAAATGAGATCCGAAATTACCTCATTTCCCATACAAGTTCTCGTTTCCAAATTAACTAATTTTAACCAAATTAACATGAAATCGATCAGCAGTCGATTAAAAAGGCTTTAAAAAGGTCTTGCGTGAAATTTTCAAAACACAAAGAGAAAACAACAAAAACAAACGTTTAACTACCATTTCCAAATTCAAAATGAAATGAGATTTCAAACGAAATTAGCAAATTTGACAATAAGGGTATTCATGCAACGTCTGAGAACCATCGTAAAGCGTCGAAAAGCTTACAACGTCGTAAAAACGAACTGTCACAATTTGTATGAAAATTCTTATACGATAAATCGTAAACTTTTCCACACGAATTTGTTTCGTAAACGTAGTAAATGAAAGTATAGTAAACGTGAAAACTTTTTGTAAAAGTATTATGACATTTTATGTATCAAAATTTGACAACAACAAATATTTCAGTAACACATAGAGCATTTTTAATTATTTTTTTCAAACGCTTAAACAAACCAAATTAACAGCCGTATTCTGGCAACCTCACTGATGCCTCACAAGTCACAACAACCTCATAACTCGTGGTGAACTCGCCTCATAAAATCTTAAAAATTATGATCTGCTCCTTGGCAGATCACAACACACGCTGTTCTTGTGAGGTTTATTATGAGGGCGTCCACAGAATACAAAATTGTAACCGCCTTATACAAAAACAAACTCATATTATATTGTGACCTGTGAGCCTCACAACGGCAGAATAGGGCTATAAATCCGACGAATTTGTTCAGCACATCATAATGCAATTAGATAAAGGGGCATTCATGAAACTTGTGTCGGAAACTTTACGACTTTACGACGTCGAAAAGTTTCCGACGTTGCATGAATACCCTTAATGAAAACACTTTTTTTGCCAAATTCCGAAATAACCACATTTCAGCTCTATTATACTACGTTTTCACTGCGCCAAATGAGGTTATTTCGTTGAAAATTTCGAATCAGATCCGAAATTTATTTCCCATACAAATTCTCGTTCTCATTTCGTTCGAAATGAGGTAAATCCATCCATCAGCTGTCGATTCCAAAAGTTTTAAAAAGCTCTTGCATGAAAATGTCAAAACACAAAGAGAAAAAAAAAAAAACAAACGTTTAAAGGCTAGACCGCACTATGCGGAACTGCACTGCAACGGAACTGCGATTCAAAATAATTTGTATGAAACTTCATTAAATTCAGTTGCTGCTTAGTGCGATATAGTTCATACAGTTTCATACAAATAATGTTTTGCCGCGTCGTGAAGTGTAGTTCCGCTGCAGTTGTGTGCGGTCTAACCTTAACTGCCATTCCAAATTCAAAATGAAATGAGATATCAAACAAAATTAGGAATGAAAACACTTTTTTGCAAAATTCCTAAATTACCTCATTTCGGCTCTAATGAAAACGTAGTTAGAAAAGTAAATATACGTTTTAATTTACGAGTTGTCTATGCGCTTGAAAAATCGTAAACAGAATGTTCCAAATGACACCGAAATCCCCAAAACTCTCATTTTTCCCAAGCAAAAAATATACTTTCAAAAATTAGGATTTTTAAGAGATTTTGTATATTTCATCAAAATCATAGCCATCCTTCAATCATATTTGAAATTATTGCCTATTTTGGAAATGTGAAAAATTCTTGGTCCCTCTCTTCTCATTAAAAGTTGTGGTAGAAAAAATATTTAATTTTGCTTTAAATTTCCAACGAAAAGCTATCTATATAGCTTTATATACAAGTCTGAACGAGGCCACTGTCTGGCTGTACTGGCTTCCCAACTGGCTTCGAAAATGGCAAGCCAGTTGACGCACAAGTTGCTCAGGTTTGTATGTGTTAGTAAAAAAATTTAAATGTATTGTAACTTGTAAGCCAGTACTGGCTCGTGTAGCCTCAGGGTTAATCAATGCTAAAGCCTGAACAACACCTGTCTCGTGTATTGTGTTGTGGATTCGTGTGTCGCTATTGCTACAATGTATTTCATATGCATACAATTATATTAGTCTCGTGTGTTGTGTTGCAGTGTGGCGCAAAAATATATTGAATGACAGCGACACACGACTCCACAACACAACACAAGAGAGAGGTGTGGATCCGGCTTAACACGATAAGTCGAAAGTTACAGGTGAGTTAAGCACTGTTTTTATTAATATACATACATAGCTTTTATTGTTTATTTAAATCATTTTTGTAATCATTGTAAATGCTTCGCCCTGCAATGCGAAAAAACATCCAAGGCCTCTTCCAGTCATTTTTAGGGTGCATACGTGAGTTGGATGAATTCACCTATTGTACAAATTACAACTTCAAACGTTTCCATTTTCTATTTCTATCTATGTATTAAATTTTAATTGTTTATTCTTTCAATTTTAATATGAATTCAATTTCGATATAAAAAATTAACAAAATCCTACAGAACGAGAGTCTACAACAAAACAGTTGCTTCACAATGCATGTCAGTTTGACATGCGCTACATAAACTCGTCCCTGCAAAATACCTAGATCTACTTTGGGGCGAGATCCGTGGTGCGTTCCTTTATTAACCATAGTTAACTATGGTTGTTATGTCAAAAAAAATTGTTGAAGGGGCATTGTTAGATTTAGTTGGAAATTGTAACATTTCATTTAGGAACGATTTATTGTTGATCTGTCAAACGAAAACTTTGGAAAACTTTATTTTATCGTTAATTACCATAGAATCATGTTATTTTTCTACAATGTAATCTCCTTTTTCATTAAAAATGGTAGAAAATTCAATTTTAATTCATTTCACTTCACCAAAAGCTTTGTTTTGATTCTTCAATTTTTATTTTTTGTAAACAAACCTTCTCACATGTGCTTTGACAGATCAACACTTTCAACTCATATCATGGAGATGAGTTGGAAATAGTTACGAATTGTAACTATTTGACACTAATAAACTGAATTTAGCAACGATGAGATGACGTCATATAGTTACAAATCGTAACTATTTTGTAATAAAGGAACGACCATTGTTAACTATAGTTAACCATAGTTAACTATGGTTAATAAAAGAACGCACCACCGGCCGACCCTTGGATTAAAAAAAAACACAAAATTTGGTCGACAGAAGGGTGAGCTCAGGTTTTTCAAAAAACGCATTGGGGCGACCTCATAATGAATGGAATAACGTTGGTCTATTTTCACGAGAGCGGTATATGAACGTTTGGGTCTGCCAAAAAGACAAAACAAAAGAAAAAATGAACCACGTAATTAGGCTCACAGGAAATGCGGATATACATATGTCGTCATCTGAGTTCTATCTTGTTCTATATCCATTTTTCAAATTGTTGGGAAATCGATTTTTAAAGTTCAGATCGAAAACGTTTGTTTATTTTACCTTATTTATTTTTGGAAGTGATGTTTTTCTGAAAGCCTTGACAATTTTCTTTTAAAAACAATTCACAAATTTATTTTTTTCTTTTATTCTGAAATAAGGATAAATAAAAATAATCATTTTGGATATTGAACAAAATTATATGGAGTGAAGACAAGTTGATACTATTGGTGGATATTGAACACAAAAAGTAATATTGAACAAGACAGAAATAAACAAGGATACTATAGGAAAATAGAGGTATTTTGTATTAAATTGAACATAAACATAAGTCATTATTCAGACAGATTTCATTAGGTTCTCACTATGAATGGGAAAAAAAAAACTTGAATATCTTGGTATGTTTTTATTTGAAATGGAAAGAAATCAGGTCTTAGAAAATCACTATTTATTTCGTAACTAAAAGATTTAATTGCTCAACAAAAGGTTGAGATATTTATTTTTTAAAATAAAAAATTAAGAAGAAATTCTTGTAGCAATATTAATGCTCAACTATTATTTATTTTTCAGTATATTATACATTTTACTATATAAAACTATATAAACTATTATAAACAGCTGACATTAACTATGGGAACATATTTATTGGCACAAACTAGTTTTGGCAAAGGTAAATTAAAAAATGATGAAGTCCATTTCTCATATGCGTACTTTTATTTCTTGTCATTAATGTTTGTAGAAGGAAATCAATTCCTATATGCAAGTTTTATTTTTATACGAGTGTTTCTTTTATCCGTAAGATACTGTACAAATAAGAAACAGTCTTTATTAATTCACTTTTTCACAGTTTGTGTTTCACATTCAGCCCTATTGTGAGTTCCGCATGAAAGAAAATCCGCCCGGAAAAATTACATTTCACTCTTCCCTTATTGTAAGTTTCGGGCGAAAAGAGGCCACCTTGTTGTAAAATGGAGGGTGAAACTCACAATAGCTTTTAAAAATCCGGGCGAACAAAACACTTTCGAGCGAAATGTTTTCCGGGTGAAATTCACACTGAATTATTTTGCTACGTTTTAAATTAAAAATTATTATTAGCTTAAGGCGATAATATAAAAATAAAAATGAGTCTGGGGTCGACCCATACTAGTAACTTCGCATTGATGCACTTGAAAACCATATATGTACATATTTAGCTAAGTGGTGGGTGATAGAGTATATATTATATAAGCTTTGTTCAGTGACGTTGTTCCGAACAGTTTGGAACAGTTTAGAACAGAAAAGTACAAATTTTTGCTGTTCAATGAGAATTTTCTGTTCTAAACTGTTCTGATTTGCCGTTCAGTGAGGCTGTTCCGAACAGTTTGGAATAGAATAGAACAGGATTTTCTGTTCTTAGTTTTTAGGTAGAACAACTTAGAACATGTTTGTGACAACTGTCACAATCAGCTGCTGTCACTTGAAAGTTGATATTTTTTAACAAATTTCGTGGCTCTTTGTGCTTTTACTTTGGAAACAGACAAATAAACATTTAAAAAAACAACATAAATTAAATAACATAAAATTGTGTAGTTAAATAAATACTATTTCTAATTGTTTTTAATAAAAAGTATTTCTTGCTTATCCACCAAACTCGGTTTTTTTTGACAGTAACATATGTCAGACAGCTGCCTGTTCTATCCTGTCTGACATTTCTGTTCTACTCTGTTCTGTTCTTTTCTAATCTGAAAAAACCTCACTGAACAATCCTATAGTGTCATAACTTTGGGTTTTTGGATAATCAGTATACAGGTAAGGTTTAGATATAGAGATACAGGGCAAAATGTGACATTGCCTATATTTTGTACTTTTTTTCCAAACTCTTCTCGGTATAGAGGTAGGTATTAATTATTTCAGCCAATTATTTCAAAACAGACTATAATTGGCTAAACAAAAATACCAAAAATCGGGGGAGTGTACTTAAAAAAAAAACAAAACATGGTCTTAAAGAATATAAAAAGGCATATTAAGTGTCATATGCAAAATTTCGATTTTCTAGCGATTTTAAGTGTAAGAATATTTCGAATTAAAACATTTTTGAAAAGTTGTTTCTTGCAACATTTTGATTTTTTGATTTGATTACACAACATTTAGGTTGTATAGGTATATATGTTTGGTAGAATTTTGAAACCGATATCATTGTTTGTTTTTGAAAATATTTGTTAAGAATTTTTAATAGTTTTTGTCCCAGTATTTTTGCTCTAAAAAAACTGTTAATTGAATTTTTTTAAAAAAAATATCAGTTGTTGACTACGTCATTATATGTAAGAAAAAAAAAATAGACTGGGTTCATCATTTTTTGTTCTTGAAATATTTGAGACGAAAATTATTTTTCAACTGTTTTTCTTAGTTTAAAAAAAAAGTGTCTGTTGATTTTTTTTTTAATATTTACCAATTTGGTATTGTGTAATTATGTGTAAATTAAAATTATTCTGAAGTGAATATCGTATTCCGTTCTCGAGATATTCCAGATAAATGACATTTTACAGCTCCTTTTTAAATTGCTGTAGTAAAAAAACGGTTTATTGAATTTGTTAGAAAACCTTTTCAGCACGTTATGACAATATTATCTGTAAAATAAAATTCATTCTCGAGATATGGTGGACGAAAAAAGTACCCCGAACGTACGTACATACACACATACAGACATCTTGCTAAAAACGACGAATTCTGATTCTAGAGATCTCAAAACGTGAAGATATGTCAACATTTTCAATTCGACAAATCGCACCAATTACAATAACTTCCAATGGGAAGTTAAAAACGTGGATCTATTGTTAGGCATATGTACCGGCAACATTTTTTGAATGTCTTTTTTTCTTTTACTTTGGTAAGCTTAGAACGCTTCTGACGTGAAAAGGAACATCCCATCGAAAATGATATGCTGAAATCATAAACGAAAAATTTCGTTGTGCTTTTCGTTCTGCGGTACGCTGTTCGACCAGCGAAATTGATGAATATACCATATTGTTTTGACAAATCACCACTCTCTTTTCGCACAGAATTAAGTGTCTGGACCATTAATTGTGTGCGGAAAATGACATTGGGTTTTTTGGGTGTCTTGCATTGCAGCATGGGTTTTGTTTGATTTTTTGGTTAAAATTTGTTTTATTTTTTTGCGATTTGTGAAAATCTCCATGAATATTTTCCGCTGTGCTTTCGTTAGCATTTCGTTATCATTTTGAAGACTACAGGAACATTTCGTTTCGCATCAGCATCAGCAGCGTACTAGGCTTTAAGTTGGCCATACACGACTGAGCTTAACGGCTCGGAACCAATTTGGTTCGTGCTTTTCCGACTGGCTAAATATCCAAATGGTTCGGCGCCGAACCTTTTTGGCATTTATCCAATACAAATTGTTCGGAGCCAATTGGTTCCGAGCCGTTCGGCTCGGTCGTGTCAGCCAGCTTTAGCTTGAAAAAAAAACTTTGAATAACATGAAGGTAGGAAGGATGACACACTTCGAGCCTCTCACAGTTTTAGCGATTATAGCCTTTTGAAAATCTTCGCTATGTTTTTTCTTGTAATACAAGGAACAAAGGTCATTGCTTCTGTATTTGATTTGTCTGCAATCTTTGAAAGGAACCATTTTAAAATCCCAGACTGGCTTTATTAAAATTAAAAAAATCTTTTTAAAGCTGGGAAATCTCTTTTTAATTTTGGTGCAATTCATTCCCTTCAGAATCCTTATTAACATGCCACCTACACAGGACATGAATGATGGCCGGACTATGGAACGTGTCTAAAAAAATCCAATGGAGTCGCAACAATCCATGTCCAAGCAGTGATATATCCATACAAATAAGATAGTGGATTGCATTGAAGATTGGATTATGGACATTGTTCATGGCGTGTGGAGTCCGGGTGTGAAGGAACCAGGCTGTAAACTTGGCATAAAGACCCAGCTTTAAATAAACTACAGTTTAGACAATTTTGGATTTATAAATATAGACCCATTTTAATTATAAATTGTTGGTTTCATATTTTATAAGATAACTAATTTGGTGTACTACCCAAATAGCTTTAAACATTTTGAAGTGATAAACCTAAAAAAAAAAAACAGAATCAAAGTCCGAAAATTCAACTTAACTTATGTTTAACTTTGACTCATGAATAGGCTCCATTATAATTTTGCGTTTTCTACGCTTTTGGCCATTTACATAGTACATTATACCCAAATCAAGGGCAACAATGGTGATTTCGTATGATATTGAACAAAACAGAATTTTCGATTTAACACAACCAAATTCATATTTTTTTTATTCAATAAGGAACAAATTGTCACGAAAATAATTTGGATATTGAACAAAAAAGAAATAAGATGGTATGTTTTTAAAGATATACCATGAATTGTTCAATATGATACAAAAAGAATGATAAGTGATGTATTGAACAAAAGTAATAATAATTGAACAATAGTAATGAGGTAATTTCGAAATTAGCTCATTTGGAACGTCAAATTTGTATAGGAATTGACGGTCCAAATGAGCTAATTTCGAAATTACCTCATTTCAGCTCTAATGAAAACGTAGGATAACACTCAAATGGGTCAGAAAAGTGGTCTTTTAAACAAAACAGTTCTCCATAATTCGAAAACTAAAAAAGATAAAACAAAATGGTTTGCGCCAATCGCAAGAGCACCATCAAATTATAAAAACTGCATTTCTAACTCAATTTCATGGTCTACTGTACAAGACAGAACTCCGGTGACGAGGTCTTTTCTTGAGATTTAAGTGACTTTAAATAATAAAGGAACGCTGTAATATAGGACGCTTTTTACAATACAATTTCTATTGGGGGATGTCATGAACGAGGCACAGTTGATCGCCTTAAAATTGGTAGTAATAACAGAACAGAAATTCGCATTTAGTTGTACATAAAACATTTTTATTTAGAATTGATGGTTCAAAGCCCACTATAATCTATTTATCATTTAAACATCGTCTATTTGATACTTTTAGGATCACGGCATGTTTCGGTTTTCTTATCGTAAACCAAACCAGGTGAACAAGTTAATACGATACCTTTGCCATTTGAACAAAAGAAGTATGCTGCTGGATCACTTGGACTGGGATAGAAGTGAGAACCCTGTTTTGGACATGAGATATTTGCCCTTGTTGGTGGCATCTTAGCATAAGGCAATACATTACGAGATTTGGCTGAGATCTATGTGGGAAAAAAAATTGAGATTAGCTGATTTTATTTTAAATTCATAAAAACTAAAACTTACAGTGCAGTTAACATTTTCCTTGAAATCACAACCCATCTTTTGGTGGTTGTAGTGCAAACCTTTAGAACATTTTTGTAAAATAGGTTCACCACTGTAGCAAATGTAATAACTAAGCAAACAAAAAGGTTAAAATCTTAAATCGTCAAACGAAAATCCACTTACTCTTCGCAACTCCTGTGACTTGGTAAATAGTGAATATTTTCAGGATCATTTATACCAGTGCACATATTTGACACGCAGTCTACATTATGAGCATAATCACAACGATCAGTTTCGGCATTATATTGCAAATTATCGTTACATCTTTGCAAAACATTTACTCCGTCAAAACATAATACATATTTGGTGCAGGTTTTGCCTATGCCCGTGAACTTCAAACTGCCGCCAGCGCTACACTTTGGAAAGCATTGAGTCTTGCTAGGAACGTCACAACGCTGTGTTTTCGAACTGAAATGCAGACCCTCCGAGCAGCTGCCTGGGTATGCCTTTTGGCCCATGCAAGTTATGTATTTAGAGCAATCATTGACATCATCCAAGAATACACCATCTGTGACGCCTTCACATAAATTCATCTCAGCGGAAACGGAACACGTGACAAGTACGACCACGGCCAAAATGCTACAAATGAAATCTGAAAAAAAAATCAGTTACAAATGCATTATGTAAAGGAAGCTTTTAAAGAGCTTTTCTTAAAGCTTATTGATATGTATTTTACTCTTTTTACTTTTCATGATATTGACAGGAGGACTCTTGTTTGCCTTTAATTATTGACACTTAGATCCTGTTTGATTTGCACTGAAATGGTTTCTGTTGAACGTGATTCTTTTATATGAAAAAAACATCGAGAGTGTGTTCTTTTATTCAACTCAACTTAAAAAAAAAAAAATGATATTGTAGTTACTATGTGTAGCAATTATCTTGAGTGCGTTAAGATGTGCGCGGAATTTGATGTTTCTCATGTTCATTCAGATCCTTATCGGAAGCTAGCAATCTTACAATAATTAGTGTTTCATATATTGATGATTGGTGTAGCGGCGTTTTATCTAACGTCAAATCAAATTTTCTTTGTAGCTTTTAAGGAATATGTGATGATGAACTTGACAAATTCAAGAGCATTTATTGTTTTAGTTCGATAAAAATTTAAGTAACACAAAATTCAGATAAGATCTATATAATAACTGCATCAACCTGTGTTTGTCTATTTTCTGCAGTTAAGGTCCCATAGGCTGAAGCATCCAATCAATCTTGGTTTTCTGTACCAGTCATTCATTCAACATGCATCCCCGCAAGTCAGTTGATACAGTTTCTTACTTATGTATGGTTATGCGGTGCGTCTAAAAGGGTGTATTTGAAGTTTTGTTTTTGTTTAAACTAACGCCACGAAGTTGATTGGTGGTAGTTTTTTTTTAACTTTAAAGTCCTAGTTTTTCAGTGTAAGATTATCCGAGTTTCGGAATAAAACCCGAGTTAACCCTTCGTACTTGAAGAGTTAACTCAAGTTTAACCTTAATCCTGTGAGTGTAAAACAAAAAAACTACGTTTCCATCGACCACTAAACTGAGATTTATTGAGATTACCCGTAAACTTCTTGAGTTCTCGAAGATTTACCATACAAATTTTTTTCGGTGGAGACATCTCTCGGTGGAAACGTAGTATAAGCCATAATTCTGTGTCATCAGGCTAACGTTTCCACTCAGTGCTGGATAAGCCATAGTTTTAAGTATTTCGGTTTTATTACAAACGCTAGTCACCACATGGGGGCGGCATAAAAGTTAGTGGTCCAGCTGGGCCAACCAAAGTACAACAACCTACGATGGGCTGGAATCGGATGAAGCTGATGTATGTACAGGGAAATAAGTAAATAATTTACTTACTGGAAATGGAATTGGTGGAAATAAAGTAAATGATTTACTTACTTCTCTACACGTACCTCAGCTTCATCCAATTCCAGTCCATCGTAGGTTGTTGTACTTTGGTTGGCCCAGTTGGGGTTCCCTATTGGTCTTGAATCACTTTATTGCCATTTGGGTAAACAAAACCACCGCGTGCTATTTTTGCTGAGTACGACAAATCGAATTGCTTACTGCCTCTTGGCTTGGTTTGGCTATTTTTTGGTATGCATTTGATGGCAACGATAATGTTATTGGTATTGTTGAATTAATGCACCTCTTGGTTTGGCTGAACTTGCTTTTAATTTGATATAAATTTCGGTCGGCTGACGTTGAGTATGGGCATGGAGATAACCTTGAACAACGAGAAGATATATTTTGAGCTAACATTCTTTCTACGTTGCAGTTGTTAGTTATGTGAGAGTTAACACTTTATTAATAGTGTGTTCAGCATCTCACACAACAGCGGAATTTGACCTTAATCCGCCCCTGTCTATGTCGACCACTAAAATGAGATTTAATAAGACTCACCCTTATACTTCGTTTCCACCAGACACTTAACCGAGATTTAGCAAGATTATCACAAATCTCTTTGAAATCGCGAAGATTGCCATACAAATTTTAATCTCCTCAAATGAAGATTCCAAATAAAACTCATTCAAACTAATTTTTCCAAGTAGATTTGAATGAGCTTTAGTTGAAATCTTCATTTGAGGAGATTTAAATTTAATGGTTAATCTTCGAGATTTCAAGGAGATTTGTGATCTTCTTCATTTTACCAGCGATTGTCATGATCTCGAGGGGGACCACAACTCTCCCACTCAACTGCTTCGCCTAAGGTTCCACTTGTGGGGTTCACCGGGTTGACCTCAGAAAACGTCGACAGGCCTCCCGGTTTTGGATTGTTCCATGTCTGAGGCCAACGCCTGCTTTTCTTCCGCAATAGTGTTGGAACGTTTAGTGCTATTGCCTTTTGAACTGGGTTCTCATGACATCTTCTTCGTACATGACAGTACCAGCTAAGTTGGTCATCATGCTGTATTTTGTCCAAGATGGTATTTTTGACGTGTAGGCTTCCTCGGATTCTATTGCTTCTTATTCGATCACGCTTTGTCATTTCTGCTGTCATGCAAAGCATCTTCATTTCACCTGCTGTCAATTTACTCTCATACTTCTTGTACATTGTCCAACATTGTGAACCGTTTGTAAGCGCTGGACGAACAATTGCCGTGTAGAGCTTTCCTTTCAGTTTAGGAGGCATTTTTCTATCACCGAAGATGGAGAGTTTTCCCGCCACTTCATCTACCCTACGCTTACGTGATGATTGATGTCGTCATCACAAAATCCTTCGCTATTGATCATTGATCCAAGATATTGAAACTTCGCACTTGGGAAAATGGGAAGCACTGTTCTATTCAAATAGATGTCCGGAATAGACCTGTGTGGATCAGAAAATTCAAGGTACTCGGTCTTTTTCGCGCTAATGCGGTATCCATTTCCCTCCAGAACACCCACCCATACATCAAGTGCTCGTTGCAAGGGTACAGGATCTTCACTTATGATGGCTCCATCGTCAGCAAAGAATAACTGATTCACTTTGGGGTACGTCACCTTATTCTCAAGCAGAAAGTCAAGGACAGTAATAAAGAGCAAAGGACTCAAGACGCTTCCCTAGTGCACACCTACTCTAATTGGGAACTCTTCGGTTATTCCTGTGGGGCATCCAACCTTTGTTTTAACTTGTTCGTACATGTCCATGACCATCCGCACGTAGACTTCCGGAATGCTTTTTCATAATCAACCAATACAATAAGCAAATCTCTCGAGGAATCCCTATATCTTTCCATTCTGATTCTTATGCTTGTCTTATCCATTTGCCATTGAAAAGACGCAAATTGACAAACTTTCCAAGACAGGGTGAGTTATAGTTGCTCGCTACTACTACTTTCTTTGCTTTTTGTGTTGGTAAAAGCCACCCTGTCCTGGAAAGTTTGTCAATTTGCGTCTTTTCAATGACAAGTGGAAACCTAGCATTATACTCTGAATAACATCTGTGGTCGATTTACCCGAAACAAACCCGCACTGGTCGTCAGATAGCCATATTATTTTTCGTAGGCGGCCATCCAATACCCGTTCAACGATCTTCATGCTGTGTGACATCAGCTTGATCAAACGGTAGCTGTCCTAATTTCATCACCCTTCAATCACCCTTCCCCTTGTAGATTGGAGATTTGTGATAATCTTGCTAAATATAATTGATTGTTATTATAATTTTTTCTATTTTTAAACTGCTCATTAAGAATTTAAAAACAATTTATTTAAATACTTAAAATAATTATGGTCTTCACTTTAAATAGAACAAAAACATAAAAGCTGACCGTGACGTCACATAAATACCCAGATATACGAAAATGCCGAATGTTATGTTTATCTGGTGAGCATTAACCTCGTTCATGTTTATCGTGCATTGAAGCTTATGTCTTAAACCAACGAAAAGTAGCTTTCCGAATGCTCAAAAAGACAAATCAAGTAAAATGAATTATCTTTCTCTCCACGTGTTCATTTTATTCAATATACATATATAATTATAAATGTGAAAAGAGTTTTTTTTAAAAAGCTTCTTTAAAATGACTTATACAAATTCGAGCTTTTTTATTATAAATTGACATATTGGCCGCGTTCGGGTACGTCGCCAATGGTATCTAGATTTGTTCGTGTTGTTGTAATGCCTAAAGAAAAAACATACACGGTTTTGGTCGTTCGGAAACGGATCAGATGCTAAAGTAGATTCCATATGTCTGCCTTCCACCCGAACGTGGCCATTCTTTTATGATTCTTTAGTAAGACTAAACAAGCCGTATCGAAGTATTCAATAAAGCTTATTAAAAATGGTTACAGAAAACTATTAAAGGCAGCAACTTATATACAAATTTTATGCAGCCTTTTTAAAGTGACATCTTCAATCATTTTCTGTAATATCAATTTTAGAAGCCTATTCGAGTGACAGCTCGCAAACTCGGTAAGTCTTCTTTTTCTTATTTCTATTCGGCTTTAAAGAAGTAGTTATCCAGCTCGTTACATGTATAAGAAATTTAATCCCGCCGAAGGCCGTACCGAAGCTTTATATAAAGTGAAACCTGCGGCACATCAATATTTTTAAGCTAAAAGAAGCTGAATTGTTAGTTGGGAAGCCGTAGTATCGAAGTATTCAATAAAGCTTCTTGAAAATGGTTACAGAAAACTTATAAAGGCAGCAACTAATATAAAAATTTTATGCAGCCTTTTTAAAGTGACATCTTCAATCATCTTCTGTAATATCAATTTTAGAAGCCTATTCGAGTGACAGCTCGCAAACTCGGTAAGTCTTCTTTTTCTTATTTCTATTCGGCTTTAAAGAAGCAGTTATCCAGCTCGTTACATGTATAACGAATTTAATTCCGCCGAAGGCCGTACCGAAGCTTTATATAAAGTGAAACTTGCGGCACATCAATATTTTTAAGCTAAAAGAAGCTGAATTGTTAGTTGGGATAGGACTTTTATGCACTGGACATTCGGAAATCAAAAATAATAAAAAAAAATTCTAAATTTCTAGCATTATTAATTTTTATAATTTTACTTTAAGCGATAAAAACATAAAACAAAAAGTAATATTAATTTAGTGGCTGTGCCTTCCTCTATACCAGATTGGATTATATTTAAGTCGATAAGAAACGTACGAAAATGATAGAGCATTTTAACACTTAATTATGAAAAATACTGAAAATTAACTTTGGTCCATAAAATTTCCTAGAAAAGTACATTCAATTTTATTCGGAATGGGGTTTAAAATTACTTCAGCATTCGTAGGAGTAAGTTTTGGTATTTTTGTCACCTTTTTTTAATTAAATTTCTATTTTACCTTCTTTGTTTTTATCCATTTTATTAAAAAAAAAAAAATTAAAAATGTTTAATTATCATCGACAAAAACTTTATTTAGAATACATTAAACGCACTTATTAAGTTTGTGAACCTGCAGATATATAAATATTCTTATTTAAAATAATTTTTTTTCCTCATTTCTACCTCTTTACTATTTTTTTCACAATATTAAAAAAAAAGTCGATATTACTTATTCAGCCCTGAAAAAGATCCAAACCAGAGTTGAAACGTTGGTAAATAATCAATAAATATTGAATTAAAACAAAGACAGTAGTTTTGGGTTTAAATTAATGATTTTACATTATTAATTTACTCGGCAAAAATGTTACTTCTTATTTATACTTTTCCAGCTGCCTGCACTTTTGCCCATGGATATAGAGCACATTAGAACCAAAAATCTGACTTTTTTTAAATATATTTTGAGTACTTAAATGCTCTATATCCAATCTCCCGTGGTTATGGTGCAGTTAAGCATTAAGCGTTTGTATTTCAAACGTTCCTACAAATATTGGCCCACCTAGTACAAATTTTGGATATACGGAAAATAAGCATCAAAATAACCCAAAAATTTGTGGTTTAAGGCTCTCCCAAACCAATGCGAAACATTCGTTGCGGCGAAGAAACATTCGTCAGTCAAAATTATTTCATATGTTTCTCCGCCGCGTTGGTGTGGGTACTCTCATATATCACCATGTAAATATATTTTGACATGCGAATGTTTCTTCGCCGCAACGAATGTTCCGCATTGGTTTAGGAGAGCCTTTATAGAGCAAAAGTGCTGTCTGTAACTTCGTTAATAATTGAGATAGAGCAACGGGGATGACGCCAAACGAAAGAGAGTATTCGAATTAGTATAACTGCATCTTTAACTCAGTTTCCCGAAAAAGTGGTCTATGGGGCGCTCAAGTATTCGGCCGGCGATTTGTAAACATTGTTGTTTTTGTAATTTTAGGGAAGTTCAACAACAATTTAACTGTGCTGGAAGCTGGATTGTTGCACTAGTATCCGTTTCAGCTTTGTTGGCAAACAGCCAAGGATTCTCATTATAATATTCTTCTGATGTGCATTTTGAAATCAGGAATCGAATATCTCTTCTCAGAATCGTCAGAAGCGTATTTTTTGTCCCAACGGAATGGTAACAGTAGTAACCGGGCGCTTCGCAACGCTTCCAGACATCCAATGGAAAAGTGAGCTATATGAGTTTTAGTTTTGTACTTAAACTTAAAATGATATTTTACTGTATGTATTTGAGCCGGTTCGTTTTTTCGTTCGATTCGTCTTTCGTGTTTTTGACAGGTACGAAAGATCATGATTACATGGTTCGCGAAAATACGGACGTTCTTCCTTTCGGTATTTTGACGTTCTTGGAATTTGGGGTTGTTTTGTAAGAAAATAATCAGTAGTAATAAATAAAAATATTTTTTAAGCACTTATTTCTCAAATATACTCGTGTATTGGGTATACCCCGAGTTCAAAAATGCAGGAATTCAGTAAAACTGCAAAATCGACTTTCCATTTCTGCAGACAAATACTGTCCGTTAGAAAATATTTCTACTGTGTTAGAAGAATTAATTTTAATTAATTAATGTTTCCTTCCAACAATGACATCAAATTTTATTAAAAACTTGCATAAATGGTAGCATTTTTTTTACAATTTGTGTTTTGCAGTCATGCAGCATTCCTGCATTTTTAAACTAACCCATATTCAATTACGAAAAAAAAAAAAATTCCCATTCATTAATTTTTGTTCAAATCGTTTTTTGCTTACATCGAGGAGCATTGTAGTTACCAAATCAGAAACGTCAAAGTTCAACTAGAAAAAGTCTTGAAATTTTCATTCCTGCCTTCGTTACTTCCTTCCCTCTACATTTTTACTCCCCTCACCCAAGCTGTCAAAAAGACGAAAGACGAAACAACTGAAAAAACGAATTGTGTAATCGGGCACTTTGTCTGTTCCTTTACTCTAAAGTTCTGTGATTTGCTGTGCATTTTTTACAAGTTCTGTCAATTTAATTTTTGTATATGAATTTGACAGGTCTTCGGACTTAAAAATTACAGAAACTCAAAGTAAAGGAACAGACCCAATTTTCAAAATGTTTTCTAATATCATTTCATAAATCTTACTTTTCAAAACTCTGAAATATATTATGTATTTGAATTCGTGCATTTATGATTATAAAAATAAATTTGCTATCAAAAAGATAGTTTACAATTCTTTTTTGGACATCAGGTATTACATTTAAAGTGGATTTTTTTTCTTTTTGTGTTATGAGATCTCCGAAAACATTTTTCACGTGTTGATGTAGAAGAGATACCATCTTATCGAACTTCCTCTACATAGGTAGCATTTTATATTTTCCTGATAAGGAATGTATAACAAAAAAAAACTTAAAAAAAGATATCACATGCGGTACATTTAGCGCCTTTTAAACGAATGCTTTAATGTGATAACGGTAAGTTGGCAACTTAATTTGCTTCCAATAAGCATCACTATTCACTATGCAAAACAAATTGAAACCTGAAACTGAAATAAATGAAATTTTAGAATCTAATCTCAAAGTAAATTATGATGGGTGAAATGGCAGTTAATCCAACACAAGTAAAATACATTTTAAATAAAAGCTCTTTTAAATAACTTTACATTTCACACGACCGACTGGAGGAAAGTGATATTCCCGTGATGACTTCGCGTATTGTAAAAGGAGTAACTCAGTTATTTTTTGTGCATGATAATTGTTAATAAGGTCTAAGTGACACATGGCTAAGTGTCCCCCAACATGACCCTGTTTAGATTGTGACTGCTTTGCGTAGTGACGGCAGTTTGTAGGTGAAATCGGTGAGGGGAAAATGAAGGCGATATAGTCAAGAAGAAAACTTAAAGATTGTAGTGAGCCCAGTGATGTTTCATTTCCAAAATGTTACATTTTGTTCCAATTAGTTCATAATTTCCATATATTCTATGAGAGTTCAGAGATACACATGAGTAAAACTACAAGATTGTAGACACGCAGTGACTGCTCACTACGTAGTGAGCAGCCACAATCTAAACAGGGTCCATAGGAAAATTTAAGATCAACTCATTCAGTTAAAGTTTGCACTTCGAAAAATGGAATTTTGTCTGCTTTATTGCTAAAATTCGGTGGTGATAAAGTTCAATTCGTATGATACATTTATGACACAAGTTTACACAGAGCAAGAATCGCAAAAATGATGTTGACCACTGAAAAGACTTCAGCATGTGTATCATCATAGCACAAATAATAACTCCCAAAAGCTTTATTTACAACCTCCATCTAATGCTAAAGGTTTCCACTTGCAACAAAATGACAGTTGGAAATACCCTAAAATAGCATGTTTTTGAATTGGCAAACTCTGTTTGTCAATAAAAGACAACGAGTTTCAAAGACAAGTACTGAAATAACTGACCAACGAAATATCATTTTGTCTTTGAAAGACAAAGAGAATTTTTCTTCAGCTTGCTTTATCTTATTTTTTAATGAAAGACACTGATTTCACAGCTATAAACTAGAAATTGCGCTGATTTTTGTATTCAAATTCAAGTTTTTTTTTTTGTAATTTGGTGGTTAAAAAAAATAAAACATTCCGTGTGATGAGTGACCGGAATATTAGTTTAGGCCACTTCAGAGGATGATAAGATTATATTTAGAAGCTTATACAAAAACAAAAATTAGTAATAAGTCTACTCTGGAGTGAACAATAGAGATGAACCGATTTTTAATTCAAAAAAAGCAGAAATACAATAAGTTTAGAAAGTGCGCTGGAAATTTTAAATTATTGGAAAGCTGAAATAAATTTCAGGTGTCATATAGGTACTAATTGCATGTATTTAACAACTTTTTGCAGAAATTGACAAATAAATATGTACATATATACACTAATACCACTTTGCAAAAAAGAAATGAATATTGTTTATATCCCAACTAACAATTTTACTCCTATACTCATCCATAGGAGCTTTTTATAATCGTTTATCGCACGCAAATAATCTCTCTATAATACTCCATAGAGTTAAAAAGGAGAATTTTTTAACTCATATTGCACGTTTATGGAGTGAATTCTGTTGCTTCGAAGAACATTTTTATAGTAGTTCGAAAGAAGTGCTAAAGGAGTAAGTTATAGAGTATAGAGAAAAATAAAAAAAAAATCATGTGGCTGAACCTAGGGATCGAACTCGGGATCCCTTACACTACTTGTCTAGCTCGCTAACCACTCGGCCGATGTGATATATGAAATACTTTGGCATTAAAAACGATACACTTTTAGCTTGAAGGAATAAATAAATTATAATTTATTAAAAATCAAAGAGTTTATATTAACTAACTATTCTATTGAAAGCGTTCTGGAATCCGAGTGTGAAATTAAACAAGTGTCTGGTATTTTTCTACCCATATATGTACATATAATTGTGTATGTAAATAATTAAGTTTGTTTATATTATTAGAAATGATTGTCGTTGCGGCGAAGAAAGTTTAGTTTAATGTCAGAAAATGCCATCTTTGTATCAGTGCTGCCAAACTTAATTCTGAATTTCTTAATTTAACACAGAGGGCACAAAAAAAAAGAACCAAGCTTACATAATGTGCACACAAAAACAACTACATATTACACAAGATAAATAGATTTAACTAAAACAGCTTGGTATAATGGTATCCACCCATTAATAAATTGCCATATTGTAATTTGCCTTTAATATAACTGACGGAGCCACAGTATAAGAGCGTAGGTAAGTCCCGGCCTACATTGAACGATTTTTCCAGTGCTGACAAAAAATTGTTGTTGTAATCGTGTGCGATTAAGAAGTACAACCTACAAGTTCCTTCCAGTTTCGGCCGATTTTTCAATTCAGCACTGGAAAAATCGTTCAATGTAGACCGGGACTAATTAGATTTTTTATTTAACAGGCAATTCTTTAGCCACGACCTCGTTTTTTCATTTAACTCCTAGGGAAATAAATTGTCACTCAACGATAATGAGCATTGTAAAGATTGTTTTCCGATTTATTGGCATCACTTTATTAAAATCATATCATATCGAAATAAAAGACTTCGAACTCTTTCATTTAACTCGCTACTCGTTATTTATTTAATAAAAAAAAACTATCGTGCAAAAACATATTTGCGTCTGTCAAAAATCAAAATAATTTTTGTGTTTGCCATTTTTCTGATTTGTTGCCGGAGTTTTTTCTTATCGCCAGCGAAGAAAAAATAAATATAAAAAAAAACATTTTCTCAATTAAGTGGAGTGATTGAACTATTTTATAATTGTTAAACATTTATTAATTCAAAATATTTTATGATCAGATAATTAACTACTTCAAGGAAAAATGTGATTTTTTCAAAAGAAAAAAAAGGAAAAAAAAACTTTCATTTGGCTGACATATTTTGTATGTTTTATTTTTTTTGTTTGTCTATTTTGTGTGTAAAAACTTTTTAAAATGGCTCCAGTAAAGCATCCAAATAATAACACAGGAACTGTTCCCAAACTAACACCATCAGGGTCATCTTCGTCGTCTTCGATGATCGAAACATCGCCAGCAAGAAGTTCGGCTAAACCATCTGCGAAGAACCCAAATTTGCAATCGACAAAGCAAAGATCGAATGGAATTGATGGTCATGGAGGGGATGGTGGTGCAGTGCAGACTTCGACAAACGCACCACCTGCCACCCATGCAACTCATGCCACAACAACAACAGCTCCACAATCTGGGGCAATTGGGGCAGTAGGAGGAGCAATGTCGAATGCATATGCGTTGCGGAAGAATACAGAAATTGTTGCACCCATCCGCCGGGAACTCAAGGATTTGAATGTAAGTTTTTTTCTTTTTTTTGCACTTGTTTGATTTTTTCTCTATGTGCCGTCGCTCTTCTTGAAGTTGAGTAGGTATGGCAAGAGTAGGTTTTTTTTTTCCTAAAGGCGTTGTCACTTCTTCTTTTAGGGCAAAAAGCAATTGAACATAAGTCCCGTGATTTTCACTTGGAAATTTTATTCAACTATTTTTCTCTCCCGAATGGTCCTTGGAAACCAACTTTTTCTTAAACTGAGAATGTAGGTCGATTACTTTGGTACCTATACTCGTACCTGGGCGTATTTTAGAAATTACAAGATGCAAGAATGCATCTCTAGGTTTGTAATAACAGATAGGAAAGACTTGGAAATTGAATTCGAAGTCTGTTTGTAGAGAAAAAGCATTTTGTCCATTTTGTATGGAACTATTATGTAGGAAATAAGAATACGAAGCAGCACAAAAGCGATGCATCCAGAGACTGTTTCTAAAACGTTCTAGAGTTGAGACTAAAATGCCTAGGATTCTAATTGCTAGTCCTAAATGAGTATTATAGTCGGTCCTTGAATTTGTTGATAGCAAACTCAAGATGTTGTTTCATTCAAACATTCAATATTTTTATACCGGTGCGGAAGCCTTTGCAGTCGTATGTATATACGTATGTATGTATGTATGTAGTCACGTAAGACCCCTTCAAATAGATAATAACCCATTTAAATCGGGGATTAAGATTGTAAACTGAAAATAAGAAATCTGTAAAAGCAAAACATGCAGGTGTTGCTGTTATCTAAAGGTCTAAAGAAGGAAAGTAAGAATTGTAGTAAATACTTGCATAATCATACATTGATTCGAATGATATGAATTTTTGAACCCTTGTACAAATTTAGTTTATTTCTTAAGAAATGCTTAAGAACCAAAATAAAGCTCCCCACCAAAATTCAGCTTTGGTAGATTTTGTTTTTGAAGTGAAATCTTCATTTTATCAAAATACTAGCGTACTCTGTTCCGCCCAAATTGGTAATGTAATGAAAATAATAATTCCGAGCCTGGCACATGCTGCTTGATATAGGTATTTGGTCAATTCATATTCTGTATTCAAAAATTCTATTAAATGCAATGGAAATAACTAAAGTATAACAATATGTTGACGTTTTTCAATCAAACCGCAGTGAGTAATGGTAAACAACGTTTTTTCGTTCTATTCTCGGGTACACGTACAAAGCGGGATGTTTACCGACTCGTGAGCATGCCACAAACCATTGACCATGTGAAAAACATGGAAATTCAGTATTATATCCACAAACATCCCGCAATTGTCCTTGCGGATTATAAATTCTCATAGCGAAAGAGAGACGCACGGGAAACTGAAAACGCTTAAATACGAATGACAGGTAGCTCGAATGGCAAATTTCTTTATATAGTTTGTGGCTTTGTTTTCATCCATCCAAGTTTTTCGCAGCCAAAATCGTTAGTGCCCTCAGCTAATTATGACAAAAAGTTGGTGGAAATTCAACCAGGCCGGTCCCTAATGCTTCATTTACACGAATGGCAAAATGCCATTATATCTGTCAAATTATAGCCATTTTTTTTTCATCGTGTAAACGCTCTTAATACTGGCAATATTTTTGCCAAAAAAAATGGCAGAGATAATTTGGCATAAAATGCTGCCATTAGTATGACTATGTGTAAACACTTTACTGACGCCATTTTCCGAAATTATGCCATTCTAGATAAGAATGAACTTGCTCATTCTTTTATGGCATGTTGCCAGTATTTTGAAATCTGCCATTATTTATACTCGTGTAAATGCATGGCATAAAAAAATTATTTTACCATTTTTTGGCAGAAATATTGGCAACTTTGCCAGTCGTGTAAATCCGGCATAAGTCGACTGGAATTACGCCATTGCCCATTGCCAACTTGGAAAACTCTGCCATTTCGTGTTTGTTTTCAATTGAAATTTCTTCACATATCACCATAAGGCCGACGCCTTCGGGCAAGTGTTCAATTCAGCTGCCGGCTTTTATGTTGAAATGATAGGCAGCGTATGAAAAAAAATAACAGCATAATCATTGCGCCACTTAAACGTCTTTCATCATTTCGTATATTTTTCCAACATGCGATTCAGGGCTTCCCATGCACGTTTGTCAGCCATTGGGCACTTGTCGTAGGCGGTAATTTTATATTGCTGTAATACTTTCGCCATCGCAGACTTCTTTGAAATGTTGCATGTATGTTCTTCATCCACTTTTAGATTCAATGGCAACCTATGTGATTTCGCATTCGATTTAAATTTCGAAAATAGGGAGAATGTAAATTGAAAAAGTCGAAAGCGAAAGCATTAATACCAAACCTCTTTCTCGGCACCTAAAAAGATTCGCTTCGAATTCTCAAATCAGGCAGGTATAATTTGTGTCTATAAAACTTTCAAAAATGTTTAAAGAAAAAAAATTGCAACGTCATCTTAATTAATTTAATTTATTGAATTATTTACATGAAATATAAATAAAATTTCATAAACCCATTTTTTTAGGACAATAAAATAAAAAAACATTTTTTTGAAAATTTTGATATTATTTTGTTGGCATTTTTTAATTGCAGGTACCGTTATTTTAAGTCCTAAACAAATCAATAAAACTTATGAGTATGTTACTAAAAAACCAATAGGTACAAAGTTTGAAGAAAAATCCATTCATCCGTTTAGGCCAGTGTTTCCCAACGTGGGGCCCACGATCCACAGGGGGCAATTTGGTATTATAGGGGGATAGGGTGCAATTTAAAGTTAGCCGTATGATGCATTACACTTTTCTTCGGAAAATATATGCTTCTTGTGTTTCCACCCTTAAAGATATATTTCGGACCATACCAGGATCTGCTTCTATATTAATCAATTGTATCAACTTTTGTTGTATCAAGTTTTTTTCGCGTTGATTTTTAACCGAAATCAAATACCCCAATGCAACCAAATATGCAAGGGAACTGTTTTGTTTTATTTTCCATTTTGGTATTTAACTGAATGTGGATTTAGTGCCATAATTAATTTGCTTATAACAAAAAAGAAATTGCCTGGATAAAAAAAAAACCGGGAGACTCAATATTCTAGCTAAATTGAATAAAGCATTAATCTCAAAGGATTTAAATAATAACGGAATCTGCTCTTTAATCGATCCCTGTTTTCCCAATTCTCGCACTGTGTTTAATTTAAAATTTTAAGGGTATCAAAAACCCCTCTAGTGCACGTACTGTATACGAAACAAAAAAACAATTACATAACATTAAAAGTAACAATTACATAATTATTAAATTATTTCGTATTTGAATTTCAGTTCTACATTATACTCGTATTTTTTGGAAAATAAACTTACGGTTTACTTAATTTCTATGGATTTCTTCCTTATGTCAGCTATTCAATTTTTGCACTGGACATTTCCGATTTTTGATGTGCAAAATTATTTTGGTATCTTCAATAATGTTAGGGGGACATGAGGATTTTGGAAAGATTATGTGGGGCATAGCACACAAAAGGTTGGGAAATACTGGTTTAGGCTGTAGTACGTACCAGAATTACGAGACCCACTTTTTTATCCTAATGTTAGATAAAATTAAAAAATCTGAATCAATTTTTTTATGAATCCATTACTTTCCATATAGTACCTACTACATTATATGTATACATATGAGTCCTTGAGTGCAATAGTGGCCTAACTGCGTTTTTCATTATTTTCAGTAGAGTAAACATAAGAATCAGGTTATTTTTAAACACTACTTGTAGTTTTAAAACAAAGAAACATAAATTTGATATTATTTTTGCAATGCGCTCAAAAAATAACAGGATTTTGATTTTGGATTTTGGATAGTCTTTCAAAATATCGTTATAACTGATTTTAAAGTCAGATAGGCTTCTATTGCACAGAGGAAAAAAATTAAAAAATTGCAAAGATAGGCCAAAGAATTGTAAATAAAATAAGTTTTTTATCTTTTTTTTTTACTTTTTGTTTATTTATTAATTAAGTTTTTTGTTCATTAAGTTGAAACTTAACATTTGTTTTCACTTCCAGAAGTGTTAGGATTCATAAAAGCATTTGCGGTATTTGCAATAGAATTATTATTTCTAAGATCAGTGTAAAAATTGTGATGTATTGACGGTAAAAACTGCAGAAGGTCCAGCAAATCCTTATTCTTCTCCATGCTTATAGGGTATAAAGTTTTAAAGTTGGGGCTTGCTAGGCTTAAACTTATTGTTTTCGAAATAAAATAGTTTGAAATGGAAAAATTTCTTCAAGAGAATATTAAGAAACACTAAGAGGTCGGTCTTTAAATATTGAAGCTCAAGAATCTTGAGCCAGTTAACCTTAAGTCCTTATGTAGATATTTTTCTATCTGAAATGTTTTTCTCCAGTTTCAAAGTGGAGAAAAAGTGGTCTTTGGTCATTTTTATGACATTGAATGTTTTTTATTTCCAATTATCGAGGATGTAAATATTTGGAAAATATTTTTCTCAAGCAACTCAAAATCTTAGTCGCTTTGTTAATATGAGTGTCCGCTGACAAGAAACTTATGGTTAATCTTATCAACTCTGTAGTCCGGATTAGATTTTATATACCCGTAATGCACTCACGCACTTCGTTATGGCAGCAACAACATTAACTTTAGTATGAAACTCTTTGACTTCATGGCTTACCGAGGGAGATTATCAGGGTACCCACTTATGTTTAACACATTGCATTGATGTCCCCTGTGATCACATATGTAGTAGAATAATTGACATAGCTTAAAATTTCAAACAGTAAAATAAAGTATGCGAGCGCAAAAGTGGCCTTAGTGGTAGATAGGTCGGTCTTGCACTCAAGATTTTAATTTTGTTTGTGTTTGGCCTTAGTACAAAAGGCCTGTAACTATGGCATGAAGCCGAAAATTTAAAAATTTTGTTGATTTGATTCTTTATTTAGCTTACGCAATTTTTTACAATCTTTAACTAAAAATTAATTTAAGAAATAAAAACTAATATTTTAAATTAAATATAATTCATTTTTACATATAATATCATTTTTCTTTTAAAAACAATAAAATTATTTTCTGACTTTAAGTCAATTGGCAAGTTATTGAATAACAGAATATGTAAAACTAATAGGGCTATCGGGTATTGTGTTTCCCATGAAATTTTTCCCATATTCGAAAAATAGGTATCGTGAACCTCTTTCGAAATTAGGGACAAATTCCAAGAGAAAAAACTACCTATGGTGAACACTTTTTTTTATGGGAATTTTTTTGCTTTTTCCCTCAGAATATTCCCCTATCATTTAACGTGGGAATTCAAAACAATAAACAACAATTCTATAGAAAAAAATTAATAAAACTAAAAAAAAAATTTTTTTTAAGATCAATTTCTTCAAATTTGAAGCAAATATGAGTTTTAATTAACTTAATGGAAAAAAAAAATCGATATTGCCAATCGATTTACTACAAATAGACCGAAGAAAAATGTCCAATAATTTTGGAAAAACGTTGAAAGTGATCCCAACTCCATTGGCCATCCATTTAAATCAGTTGCCGATTGAAAAAAAAAAATAAGTGTTTAATTATTTTAATGGTGTTTTGCGCTAAAAAAAAATAATTTAAGGTTTGGCTTGATAAAAAAAAAGTGAGGAAAAACATGTCAAAAAATTTAAGAAACAAAAAAGCGACTGGCGGAGGCCTTCGCAAAGAGTATAAGACTTTAAGTTCAGCTCATTGGAAGAAACCATCATTAGGATTTGTGAAATGGGCAATGGATTTGTGCAAGGACTTTCAAATGCTTCTACTTTTGGTTTATTTGGTCATTTGCATCTTGATCCATAACGGGCAAATTTTGTTCTCAAAGAAATCCAATACATTTGAAAAGACTTCTGAAAATGAAGATTAAGCCAACCCAACCTCATTGTCTTTTCCCACTCCTGTCTGATACCCACCTTCTGCAAGCAAACGCAAGCCAAAATCGTACAGGGTATCAATCAAATGTTTAATCAATGGCTTGTTAACTCTATAATAACGATGGAATCTGTTGATCAAAACGATATCAAAATTGAATGAGTCAATTAAATGTTTCAATTTACAGTGGTTCTGGTAGCTCTAAAGGATTTGAATGATTCCTTTAACCCCGCCTTATTGTTCTCTGCTCTTTTTTGTCCTCTTTGCTCTATCTCGTCAATTAATAATAAACACCATATTCATTGCATTATCTATCAATTTGTTTATAATTTAAACACTACATAAATAAACTTTTATTTTTGTCTACTGCAAAATCAAATGTCAAACTCTTCGAAAAAATATTCGAATTTTTTTTTTTTTTCATTTTCATGTTGGTAAAAAATGTTCCCAGGGAAAAGTATTCCGTGGGGAATTCCCGATAGGAGGAATGTGTTCCCGGGAACTATAAAATTCCGTGGGATAATTATTTCCCGATTGACACCTGATAAGTTGCTTTCCACGCCACCTGTATCTCAAGCGCTTAAGCTTCAAAAGGCGATAGAATTATTTTCGATTTGACGTTCAATGTATTTCCCATAAGAGAAAACGAAAAAAGCGCCAGAGGAAAAATAGTTTTACCAAATTATTTTATATCAACGGGTATCCCGTTGCGCCAACAACTAGGGGACCACCTTTCACAGGGATTGAACGCAATCAGCAGCACGGAAACCACATCCATCGAAAATCATTGGTGTGCTGTGAAAAATGTGTTCATATCCGGTGCTGAAAGTATAGTCGGCCGGGCGCAAGGGAGAAATAGAGCTTGGCTTTCCGACGAAACTTGGGCAAGGATCGAAGAAAGGAAACACCTTAAAGCTCGCATCGCAGCTACCCCAGCAGCAGGGAGAAACGAGCTTGAGTCTACGTACCGCATGAAGATGAGGGAAGTTCACCGTAGTGTGCGACGTGATAAGCGTAACTACATCAACGCATTGGCTACAGAAGCAGAAGAAGACGCTAGTAGGTGTGATAGTAGGATCGTCTACAGAATTACCAAAGAGCTCACTGGTGTCCAGAGCTCTAAACAACACCTGGTTAAAGACACAAACGGATCCCTGCTAATTTCGGATGAGGACCAGCTCATAAGGTGGAGGGAACACTTTTCTGCGGTTTTAAACCGCGTTTTCGCCAGTGGGGTGAGCCCTATTCCCACTGAGCTACCCGAAGTAACAATTTCCCGAATACGCACTGTACCCCCCAGTAAAGAAGAAATTATCACCGCCATCAAAGCACTGAAGAACAACAAAGCAGTTGGACTTGACGGTATTCCTGCAGAGCTCTTAGGAGCAGCCCCAACGACATCGAGCGAGCTACTGCACCCACTTATTAAGAGAGCTTGGGAAACAGAGAGCTTTCCTGAAGAGTGGAAAAAAGGAATGATTGTCAAGCTCCCAAAGAAAGATCTCACACAGTGCGAAAACTGGAGATGAATATGCGTTCTGCCTGCAGTAGCCAAGATAATAGCAAGGATAATATTGGACCGAATTAAAGACCACCTCGAAGACACACTCGACGCCGAACAAGCAGGTTTCCGCACTGGATCTTCCTGTGTGGATCACATCAACACCTTGTGGATCATCATCCAACAGTGCGTTGAATATCGATCACCACTTCACCTGCTGTTCATCGATTTTGAAAAGGCGTTCGACAGTGTCAATAGAGAATTTATTTGGCTTGCTTTGCGCAGGAGGGGCATCCCAGATAAATTGATTGCTATTATCAAGGCTACATATGATGGATCCAAGTGTCACGTTTTGCACAAAGGTAGGCTGTCAGAGGTGTTTGAAATCCAAAGTGGAGTTAGGCAAGGTTGTATACTGTCACCAATACTGTTCCTGTTGGTGATAAGTGACGTACTGCACGCAGCTTTGTCAAATGGAAATGGAGGAATTCAGTGGACTCTGCAATCTCACCTCAAACATCTGGACTACGCGGACGACGTATGCTTAGTCTCTCATAGCATCATGGATCTCCATCAAATGACAACAAGGGTTGAGAGAGAAGCAGAAATCGTAGGGCTTAAGATCAACTCGGCAAAAACTAAAAGGATCAGCCTTGGAACTTCTTCATCAATCCAAGTAAATATTTCTGGACAATCGGTAGAGATGGTAGAGGATTTCCAATATCTTGGGAGTATTGTATCTACGGGTGGCGGAACTAAACTGGACGTAAACAGCCGAATCAGAAAAGCAAAGGCTGCGTTCGGAATGCTGTCCAAAATATGGAGAAACAACTTTTTTAGCTTAAAGACCAAGCTACGACTGTTCCGCTCCAATGTTGAATCCGTTCTGCTTTACGGCTGCAGCACTTGGAAAGTCACTGACACTGTCACTAGAAAGCTGCAAACCTTCGTTAATAGATGTCTACGAAACATATTGAGGATTTTCTGGCCCAACCGTATCTCCAATGCCGAACTTCATGCGAGAACGGGTCAGGAGCCCATAGACTCCATTATACGAAGAAGAAAGTGGCATAGGATTGGCCATACGCTTCCAAAGGCGATCGGTGCATTGTATCTCAAGCAATGCAGTGGAACCCGCTCACACAGGAGGGAAGACAAGTGGGCCGGCCTAGAAGTACATGGCGAAGAACGGTTGAACAGGAATCGGCACGACTGGGGAAAAGTTGGAGAGAGCTGAAATATATTTCAAGAAATCGTACACGATGGCGCGTAGGTGTAGTGGAGGCCCTATGTCCCCTAAGGGAAACATCACGGACGTAATAGGTCCGAGGACCTAAGTAAGTAAGTAAGTAACGGGTATCCATATTATGATTGAAATAGAATCAAAAAATGTGTAAGCTTATGAATCAACCCGAAAATATATTAAAAAAGATAGCTTAAATGCTTTACTTTGTAAATGAAAAATGTAAACAAAGCACCTTTACAACCAGAAACAACAACAAAAGAACTCGATTAGAAAAAGAGAAAGGCAGGGCGTAGTCACGATTATTAAAAAATATATGTTTGTTCGTAAAATTAAGTTATTTGAATAAAAATCTTCTTGCGAAGCAATTTATTGTAAAAAAAATATTGTTCAATTGTCTATTTACACATTTGTTTCTTTGTTTACAAAAGAGGCAAGGTATAAATGAAGGTCATGCTCGATCACTCTTAATTAGTTCTATTTTTAAGAAGAGTTTACTTTAAAAGAGTGCTAACCTTTTTCATAATAATTTCCTGGTATTATCTTTTTTTATTACGATCACTTAAGTGGACCTTTGACATTTCTACTTCTTTCTTTACCTATAATAAAAAGAAAAATGAATGTTTTATTTAAATCCATAAGAAACTCTAGCCCCCTAAACTTCTACCTGACTACGCACATGATATCGTTCTGACTGACGCCTTGCATCCATTGTGGAAAACAACAACAAAAAAGCACGTTTATTTATGGTTATGGTTTTCATGACTTTTGTTAAATCACTCATTAATTCGTTTAAATTTAAAACTTATTTCTGGGTTTACATTTATAAAATTTGTATAATGTTCAAATGGTATTTTGTCATTTAATTCCATCACACTCTTAACTTTAGCTCATTAGCTATATCAGACTTATTCTTAATCACTTCACTATCACAGATTATTTCTTCAATTTCACTATTCTCTTGATTTAGGACTAGATTTTTTATTGTTCTCCACATCGATTTTAGATCCGTCGATTGATCAATCTTTCTAGCAATGAAATTATTTTTTGCAATGTGAAGTTCAGTCGCGGAGCTATTTGTCCAAACAGCTCTTTGATGCAGTTGGATTTTCATTTGCTTCATATTAGACAAATGTTGATTAAACCATTCATCCCAATAATTGATCTTGAAGTTATCATTTTTTCTAAACTATGTGTTAATTTCATACTGAAAGACTTAACTGTATCATTTAAATTATTCCAACTTAAATTTTTTATCTCATTATCAATAATCTCACTACGGAAAACGTTTTTATAAATGCCAACAATGTCCGAATAACTCTTTTAGAAGATATTTTATTCATAAAACTTGTTTCGATAAGGATTTCTAAAGATTCGTGGTCACTGATTTTAAATTCTTTTTTCACTTTAGCCTTTATGTGTTCATTATTTGTTATTACATAGTCTATTAAAGAAGCCGAGTTTTGCGCTTAAATGAGATGTCCGACATACTTTCGAAAATTCTTTTTCTGTAATTCCCATTAACAAACTAATCAATGTTAAAATCATCCATTATAATATCATCTGCAATTGAAGAACACAGATCTTCTATTTTGTCTCCAAAGAAAAAATTAAAAAATTCGTTCGGCAGAGTTTTGTTTATGGGGTGATCTATAAACTGCAACTAAAATCATATTTATATTGTTTAAGCACACTTTTATTACTAGCCTCCAATTCATTTTACCAATTGCCAAATTTCTTCGACTTGCCATTCTGGTTTAACAAAAAATAGAACACCACTATCGCATCTAACAATTTTATAATTAAGTAGCTTTAACTCAGAATGCTTTAATGCAGAAATGCGGGTTAGTAGGTAAAGATTCAATTTTCGTAATAAACTCAATTTCAATAGAATTGCGGTTAGGCCACTTTTGCACTCACGGCCTGATATGTGTTCACTTGGAAACTTTGCCGTCCTCTATATTTTTGGCAACAAGAAATGCTTACATGTATGTAGTTTGCAGTTGAATATTTTGTTTTCAAACGGTTTTTATTTGATTGATAAGGCACTTAATAACTGAGTAACCTCCTTACCCTCTATAATTCGGAGTTTAGCCTTAAACAATAGCTTTTCTCTTTTAAAATCCGCAGCATTGAATATACAAAAATTATTTTTTTTTATACAGAAACGGATGTATCCCATTAGTTGTTTGAATCTACTGATCATACAAACAAATAATGAGATAATTCCGCTTTTGTTCACCACCTCCAAATAATGCACTTCAATATTAAAAACAAAATGTCGTCATCAGGACTAAAAATAAAACCAAACCTAATAATTATTATCCATAAACATTTGCCCACCTTCTGTGTTGTTTTCACTCCCACATCTCACTAAATGATAAATATCTGCGTAATTTATATATATTTATATATATATATTTATAACCTCGTTCATGTTTGTTTAGTTTTGAAAGTAGGTACATATTTTGAGGATATACAGAGAGCATTTCCAATATTAAAATCCAAATGCATTTCGTCTAATTAATTACCATCCATCCGTATACCGCTAGATACTCTTTCGTTTAAAGCCATCAGACATTTTTGTATCAAAATCTTTGCATTTGAAGCGCGCTTTTTTTCCCCAACCACAATAATAATATATGTAGAACATATGTACATTCAGAAAGAAACAAACAAAAATCTTATATTCCTCTTGACTTGCTGTGGCGGTTTCTAATGGTTAACGTGAGGAGACAAATTCTTTAAACAAACACCTATAGGTTCAGAGAGAATACTTTCTAAAAATAGTAAATTTTGAGAAGAAACAAAAAAAAATTTTCTCGATTTCAATTAGAAAATTCATCTCATTGCACAGAAACGATTTTTCTTTCCTCCGACACGAATCGAGTTCCGTTTTCAGTTTGAGATTTTAATTTTTGCGTGTGAAATTCTTTTTTGAATTAAAATAGTTGTATATTTTTAAACTACGTATTTCTTTTAAAATAAGTATGTAATTATAATTTTAATAAAATAAAATAAAATTTTACTAAAATACGACTTCATTTTTTCAATCCAAAAAAAGGATTACTTTCTATCGGTTACGGAATCATCACAATCGTCATTGCCCAGCGCCAAGAGACAAAATCATCATTACCATCATCGTCATCAGCCACCGGTGACACCATTAGCTGCAGCACCACAAAATAACTTGGATAGTACAACGTGCTTTGAAATTGGTGAGTACAAAAAAAAATGTCAGTTCTTTTGGTTCTTTTTTTTTTTAATTCATGAAAATAGAACATTCTACGTAGAGTTATTTTTAGAAAAAGTTTATAAATTTGTTGTTTTTTTCTTTTTCGTTTATTTAACTTTGATCTTGCGTTGGCAACGTAGGTTTCAAATACAAAAATAAAAAAAATACAGTTTTTGAAAGGTGAACGAAATTTCTGAATGATAACTATTGATTCATTTTTCTATTAAAAGAAAATATTAGTGGTGTTTAAATATTTTTACGAAAATTAGGCACGTTCATAAAAATAATATCTTCGAGATCTCCACAATCTCGAAAATGTCACTAGGATTCCTCAGCTACATTTTTCTCAATTTTGTGTGTCAAATAAAAAGCTTAATTTCTCAATTTTGCTTGTCAAATACTAAGGAAACAACATTTTTGATTCGTTTGCTTAATTTTTCGCTGAGCAGAATTTTTGAGATCTCATTTTCTGAACGTTCCATTTACCCATTACTTTGAGAGAGATAGAGTAGTATTTGAAATTGATGACTCAATTGAGTACCAAAAAACACTCTCTCTCTATGTCATTTTCTGAAATAAATGAGCAAATTAGGCAACCATATTTCTCCATTTTTGTGTGGCATTTGACAATTTGAGAATTTCTCCGCAGATCCGGTATAATCTCAGAGAACTCAAATTATGAATACGGCTCTTATTGTCTTTTTTAATTATAATTAAAAATTATTATAAAAACATGAGTTCACAAAAAAGAATTTTTAAACATTTTTCTGGAAAATACTAGACGTAAGATTTACGTGTATAAATGAAAGGTGTAGGCAGAACCATTAATAAATCTTCTTTTTAGTACAATAACCTAGAGAATTATTTTTAATTGCAATATTTAGATTGTTTATTTATTTTATAATAACAAATTATTAATTTTACGGGTGATAGATGTATACATAGTGGGGGGATATTCATAGACGCTGATAAACTGCGGTTTTACTTCAGCGAGAATAACTTCAGTTTTGGAACAATTTGTTCGATGAATTTAGCTCATTTTCTAATATATTGACCCCTATTACGATTTTCGTTTCACTAAAACGACAATGTTCTAGAGGCGACAGTATTGGCGTTTAAATAAACCCAAATCTTCGACATTCTCTCTAATTTCCACGCATCTCATCATTATCACAAAATTCGTTTGAAATAAACATCAATTGACTCTTCTAGGGACGTGTCGTTTTAAAAAAGTAGAAAACATTCCATATTTGTTTCTATTTCTTTAAAAGAAAAAAAAAAAAAAAACAATCAACCAAAACAATTTGTTGAAACTTCTTAAGATTTTCACTTGCGCAGGGAACAGCTGTTTACTTGTATGTCAAATTGGCTTGGGATAATGTAGTTCACCCGACGGATAGCAGAATGGAAATACAGGACGAAAGGGAATCGAATGGGTGAATCGAATCTAGGGTTCACGGTAAAAGCAGAATAGGGCTATATGTAATGCTTGACTTCTGACTTAGAAGTGTTAGTTCAGGCCCCACTCAAAGCAGCATTTTTTGCTTCTTACTTTACTGACTTTAGATGGCGCTCACAGCCCGGGATAGCTTCGGCCTCATATAACAAGCCCCTCCAGCCAGCTCTGTCCCTAGCTAGTCGCTTCCAGTTGCGCACACCGAGTTGTTTGATGTCGTCCTCCACTTGTTTGCGCCACCTTTTACGGGTTCTTCCTCTTTGATTTCATAACCCTCATTATATTCGATGATCTGCCCGACTCCATCCAAAGAATTGTTTCCTATTATCATCATTGCAGGCGATTTCAATGCACACAATTCTAGTTGGCTTCGATTTTTAGGTCAAACAACCCCCGAATGAAGGTAGGTTGAGGTCTTTGCTGAGTTAGACCAACTGATTCAGCTTGTTGAAGAGCCAACTGGAATCCCTGACGTTTCAGGCCAAACCGCCAACACCCTAGAACTGTTTCTTACCTCTGAACCTGTTAAATACACTATTAGTGTATTATCGCCTCTAGGCACATCAGTGTTAAATCTGCAAAATTTCTCCAGCCCACACAATCACAAGAGAAAAACTCACAAGAGAATCGTTTGGCAATATGAGCAAGCCAACTGAGACGGTCTCAACGATTTCTTCATGAGTTCTAACTGGTCCCTATGCTTCCTCGAATATGCTTTCTTGATACCAGGCAGCGGAAATGGCGCTGTGAAGACTACAGTGACCGGACCACATACATACTTCTTTGATAGTGACGTAGACTAGAGTGCAGATATGATCACAAATGGAATTCCTTGTGGAATGAGAAATTTTATACTGAAAAGGGTAAAATCCCTTAAACCCAAAAAAAACTCATGCTTTGTTTCGAACTGTGAAAATGTTATCATTGCAGAGAAGTAAGCAGCCGGTGTTCTAGTAAACCCAACCCTTCTGAGAAACATTGGAAAAACTTCAAACAACGTAGAAATACCTGTAATGGCCACATTCAAAGAATCACATTCTTACATGATCAAAAATAACGACAAAAAATACTATAATGTGTCGAAGGTAGTAAAATTTGTGGGTCATTTCTAAACAAATAAACGAACTACCATCTCGTCCTTGGTTCCAAATTTCGAACACTCCTATTGTCAACAAACTTAATAAAGCCAATTTGCTTGTAGCACAGTTTTCTGTTCAGTCGAAGCTGTCAGGAAGTGTCGTGATCCCTACTGTACCTGAGAGCGTAAACGATTTTATAGGACAAATCTTCGTTCGTATTGATTCGTGCAGTTACAAAAAGTCCAAAAAGATCTTAATATACATATGTGCTTTAATCCGCTGGCCCGGATAGTTTCCCTCCTATTGTTCTGAAGAGGTGTTCTTCAACGCTGGTAAAACCACTGCGTTAGCTATTCCATCTGTCCTATGGAACAGATCTTCCGAGTGGACGGAAAGAGACCACCCAGTCTATAAAAAAGGCGTATCATCTTCACCTTCAAACTATCTATCAATTCCACTTACGTCCCTTCTTTCCAAGGCCATGGAACCTCTGATCAATTGTTAGCTCAAGAAATATCTTGGAGAACGAAAGCTTCTTAATGGTACAGTCAAGTACAGAGATTCTATATTTTCCCCCACCACGCGAATGTGGAATGCTTTGCCCAACCCTCCTATTTTAAATCTCAAAACTTCACAACCACCAAGCATCGGTGTATCCTTTTAAACCCTTCCACATTTTCCTAAAGCTTGCCCTATATTCAATAATCTTAAGGGTAGCCAAACCCCCTTTAGTGCGCTTGCAATAAAAATAAAAATATATAAGTTCTCATAAGAAAACAGAGTCAATCGTTAATACTAAACTTAAGTAAAATTAAGTCAGTGTTCTTATGTTGACCATAAACATTTAAGAATCATTCCAACAAATGTCCCTAAAAAACAATGTCATCATTTCTTTTTCGACAAAATAATACTCTCTATTTCTATGTCGAATTTTTGAATTTATATAAATAAGCATTTTAAACAATTTCCTTTTTTTTTCTTTTTTACAGACCACTTTCCAGACAACCAACGTTCTTGCTATCCAGTTCGTCCAATACCTCGACGAACAACTCAATCTCGTGATAACGATACGTTTCACTATAACAATCATTCATCACATTCATCTTGTGGTATCCCTACTAATAACAATAACAACAACAACAATCAAGCAGCAACAGTTGGTGTTGTTAATCCAACAACACTTGATATAACAAACGACGAATCACATAATAATCAAGGCAGACACTCAACAAATCCATTTGTTAGATATCGTCAAGCAGGATCCGGCCAAGGACAAGGACAAACTCAAGAACAAATACAAACAGTAACTGCAGTAAATAACGATATAGCTGAAATTGACGAATTATTGCTTCAGCGATATAAATACATACAGTATTGCATTAAAGTAGCCAATAAAAAACAAAATAAAAATAAGGTAAGTTTTTTTTTTTTTAATAAAAACATAAGTAACTAGTACTGAAATTTTCCCACAATTTATTCCAAAAAGGGCATCATGGTAAATGAAAATAATGAAAACGAAATCATTGTCAATTCGGCAAGTTTGGAAGATGTTGCAGCAAGTGAGGTACATACAAAAAAAAAAAAAGTGGAATAATGTGTGTCCTTTTGTACTAATCAAAGCTTAAGTTCTTAACTTCTATATAAACAAAATTCCTGATATCTTAAATACGTGTCTCTTGATATAATTTTTTAATTTTAATTGATTGATTCTTATTACTAAATCTGATGTATTGCAAATGATTGTTCATTTTATTTCTAAAATATTCTTATTTGAATAGAGATCCTTTGAGACATGAGTCTCTTCACTTAATTCAATCAATTTATTAATTTATGAGGGAAATATCTATTTCTGGGAATATTTTAAATTCCTTAAAATAATTTAAGATTCTTCTATCAGACAGCTAGACACTGATTAATAATACGTTTTTCCCGAGCTCCAAATTTGCTTACCAAAACCATTGATATTATAGAACCTGCCTATTATCTTATGCTCTCAAGCAAAAAATTAACCGAATACTAACACAAACAATGAATTCCATAAAAGTGTGTGGATTGGACTTGATGAGGATTTGTGCTTATTTGTGTTTGCATAAAAAATTAACAAAGAAAATGCATAATGCGTGAAATCTATTTCTCTTTGTTTAATATTTTATTTTTTCAAACTTCAACTTTAGACAAGTGAACGAGCTCAATCGGTGACAAGCATTCACAGCATTGCAGAGCCAGCTTCGCCAACCTATGAAGACCTCCAGCATCGTCTTGAAGCTTCCACACGCAACATTCAAAACATGAAGGAACAACAGGCACAGCTAATTCGCCTGCAAGATCAAGCTAAGCAACATCTTGCCGAGATGGAAACACTTCGTAGCAATACAACTCCATTGCTGCGTGGAGCAGTTGGGGAAAATGGAGCTCCTGACTATGAGACTATTGATCAAGTTCACACCGATATGTCTTCGCTTGTGGGTCGTATGAAGAATTTGACAACATTCATTTCGGGACAGAATGAATTGAGTAATTTGCTTGGCGAAGATGGTCCAGAGATCTTGGCTGAACAACAGACTTTGCAGGAAAAACTCGAAGGGCTCAAAACGCATCGGGATGAAATGAAGAATTTAATTGTGGAATTACATGAGGTAAATCGGGTTGCTGAAAAAAGAGCTACTGACCAGTTAGCACAAGAGGCAAAAGAGGATCAACCATCAGGTAGTGGCCAGCGGGATGTTCCAGCCAGAGTTGTTCCGGTTGAATACTCGAGGGTTGTCCCAATTGAGTTAGTGGGTGCGCAAAAGAAGAAAAAGCAACCAACACCACCACGGGTGAATCATATAAATAGAGTCTCTACGATGACAAATGGAGCCGCTGAATCATCCGACGAAGAAGACGAAGAAAATGATCCCGAGACATCTGCATTGATTAATCAAAAAATGTCAGACATTCAAGCTATGAAGGCTCAACTTAGTCGACTTAGGTCCATGATGGAAACAGTGAAATTAATCGAGGACCGCAGCGAAGGTCCCGATCCAAAGGATATTGGTGGTGAAAGGCGTGCTATTGATATTCCTGTTCAGCGGGAATCCACACCGAAAAATACCAACACTCAGACGCGAGCCGTTGGTGCAGCAGTGCCCTTCGACAAAGATCGCACCCCTGTGCAGGATGACTTTACTGACGAACCAGAAGATCCCGTGATTACGGAAAAGATCCATATGCTCAATGAAGTCACTAGGGACCTTCGTTCTCAGGCTTTGAGTTTGGCAAGCGAAAGAGATCGCATTAGGGCTTTGAAGGAAGAAATAATAAGACGGAAAGCTGAAAGCGCAGCTGCTAGTCGCCGCCTGGCGGTAGAAAATGATGAAGACGACAAGAATTCGAATCGCGAAAGTGTGAGTCCATCGAAGCTTTCGAATAAGGACACTCGACGTGATATATTGGAAGCTCAGTACGAGGAGAAGAAAAAGGAGTTCCAGGAAATTTGTGCTCGCATTCAAAACGAAGAAGCCAAAACCACTGTCACATCTACTAATTTACAAACTCACGAAAACGAGAATGAAATCGAGGAGGAGGAGGAAGAAGAAGAAGAGGAAGGAGAAGATTTAAATGCCAATGATCTGCTGAACCCAATTCAGGGTCCTCCAAAACCTGACATCGGGTTCTACTACCCGCCATCGCAGGGCTTATCGTGTAACTCATCAGTGCATGGGGCTGTAAAGCAACTGGGAAAAGAGTCTGCTGATTCTGGAGCAGTAGATGTCAATGGGGTTCCTTCTTGTGAAGCTGGAAGCATAAAATCCGGTAGTTCGCGGAGTTTTAGCATGCCGCCTCCAATGCGAGCCATGAGTAACCGTGAAGCTTCATGGCATTTCGGGCAACCGAATGCCCCATCAGCAGCTGGCAGCTCGGGACCAGCACCACCGCCGTTGCCAACATCATGGAATCCCTACTATTTCTACAATGCTCCATACAGTCCTCATTTTGCACCACCTTCAGGAGTTGGTGTCAACTCCGATTGCATTTGTCAAGCTAGTTCAGGTGTTATTGCTAATGGAGCGGCCACGCCAGCAGCAGCTGTAATGCAGTCGGATCCAGTGTTGCTGCAGCAGTTCATCCAGACCCAACAGATGCTTATCAATTCGGTGTGTCAGTGTAATCAAATGCTGTGGCACCAACAGAGGGAAATTGACTCACTCAATAGCACAATCCACATGGTAAATAAAATAATCAATTTTAATCTGAACTCAGTGAATAATTTCCAAATTTTCTTTTTGCAGCTTCAAGAACGTCTTCTCAGTCATACCAACGGAACAGACCTTGGCGCCACTCATCGCTCAGAATCAGTACCACCAGCAGGAACAGTTCAAAACAATCTCTATCCATCACTGAATCGCGCACAGTCTGAACAGCCACATCCCTTCCCATCACTTCACCCACACGCCCATCATCTTCCAACTATCATGAGCCAGGCAAACAGTAGCTTTCAACGACGCAACTTGTGCAACATCCAACAACAACAACAGCAACAACTCTCGAATTTCAACTACTCTGCCGAACAACAGTCCAGTGGCAGCATGTATTTAAATAATCTTTGTGGTGCTCCAATGCCTCCGATGCATGTTTTCAACAATGTCAATGGCGGTGGCGTCAACAACAATACCGGCGCACCAATATTCATGCATCATCACAACAACACTCAGCATTCGGTGCACAATAACAATTCGAATTTGCTCAATGCAGCCCAACAACAGCAACAACAACAGCCTGCCCCCACCGCAGCTGTTGCCGGCGGACAAAACTCGAATGTGTCCAATGGTGTTTCAAATCTAGCTGGTTCGGCACTCAATAATCAAGTACCACCCGGAAACCGAGCTAATAACTATTGGGATAATTTTAGAAGGTAAATTCTATTTTTTTTATATATTAATTCAATTTGATTGTAGAATGAGTTTAAAGGGAGGGTTCTTAAAGCCTTCTTCTGTTAATTAAACAAAACAATTGTTATTTTATTTTATTTATTTATGTTAGACAAACAAAAAAAAACTCAAATAAAATCAATTTTGATTACTTATTTTATTTTATAAATTATTACTCAAAATTTTGGCTTTCATTTTTTTATACATTTTCTCTCAACTGGTGATGGTGGGGGAAGCTTCTTTTCATTTGATTTTTAAAAAATTTAGGGTTTTTGTTCTTCTTCCTGCAAAATGTTGTCATGGATTTATTTCATAAAATATAAAAGCAAGTACATATTTATGAGGTTCTTAGGCAAAACTCGATAAGCCAAAAAAAAAATGATTTTTCGTTTTTGTTATCAGATTAAGGTTATGATTTTAGAATCTAGCAAAAGCCTTTCTTGAGAAGTTCTTCTAACATTCTATTTTTTTTTTTCTCTTTTAAGTATAAATCTGACCAATTAGAAATTGAATTAAATAAATAATTAAAAAGCTTAAGTGACCTCACAACTCCAAGATGACAGCAGGCTCATCAGTAAGATGCTGTCAAACCTAAGCGCAACCATCTCTTTTACTTTTTTCGATTTGTTTTATCATTGATCTTTTGTATCAGACTTGTAATCCACTTAGGTGACAACAGATATAATCTGTTTCTCAAAGTTGTTCCTAGAAGTAGTTCTCCCATTTTCGGCGGATTTGTATCCTGTAACGTGAACATCTGATAAGGTCATTGAATTATGAGTTTGGCAGTATTTATCACCAATGAATCAATAACGGATCTATCTTTTTGTCGAACTTAGAACCGAAAAGTTTTAAGTTCTTGGAATGTGTTTTAGAGAAAACTTAATGTAACATACTCGAAATTGCCATAAATGCTTCAAAAAGCGTAGGTTTTCTTCGACATAGCAAGAAATTTTGTTTACTCTTTCCGATCTGGCTAGGCTACATTATACAAAACATTCATTCGCCGTATACGTTATTCCAAAAGTCAGATAATTGAAAAACTTTGCTGTTCGTCTAAATAAGTTAATTGTGCTAAGTCTATTATTGTTGTCGCTGTCCAATATTGTGTTCTTTGTTTGTGAATTTTGGGCAAGACAAACAAAATTTGAAAATTTTTCAGATCAATCGTTGTTGGTCTTAGTTGGATCTTTCTCTTGCAGGCAATCTTGAAGTGTGATTCAAAAGCAGTGGTGAGTCTGGTTTGCAATGTGTTGGCTTACATCTATGTGTGTGTGTTTTAATAGCATTAGCAAATCTAAACAAACAAAAAAACTAACAAATAATTTTGTTTCATTTACAATTTGTCCTCAAACGAGCTTCTTTAATCAAATGTTGCCATAAGTTTTTCCTTTTTAAAGATTTACTTTTATTTTTATATTTTTGTATTAATTTGCGTTGCTTCATACCAAAACAAAAAAAGTCAAATTCAAATAATTTTCTAACTATTGTCTTTGTTATCATTTTAGCTATTCACGGCAGAACTTGCTTTCGTCGAATTCATGCAAAAGCAACGAAGAACAAAATCATAATCAAATTCAACAACAACATCAGCAGCCACCACCACCGTTGATTCAACAACAACCGCAGCCACAACAACATCAACCCGAGCAACCGAATCTTCCTATGTTTACAAATTCACTAAATGTCGGCTACCGTCCTGACTCCAATACTAATAATCTAAATCCACCGGGATATGACAATAAATATTTGCATACATTCCGTAATCGCATCAATGCAAATTCGGCTGGTCTCTTAAATGCACCACCTATAACCACATCCGCCACACAGACTGCTACCAACTACAGCAACATGATGAATATTTCAATAAACCAACCAGACGTTCCACAGGCACAAACACAGCATCCAAGCAATATTTCTGCCGCCTGGAATGTGGTTGGAGCTAGTAATGATGTTTTTGAATCAAATGAACAGACCCAAGATTTGCGTAATATGAATCTCAATTTTGCCAACAATGAACCCAATAAGGTTGCAATCAAACCGTCTTCTTTGAGGCGTCCACCTATGAACAGACGACTGCGTCCTACACAGTCGGGACCAGCTGCGTTTGTTCAACAACAACAAGCCCCACAACCAGAAACGGTAGGAGGAGATCTTCTCAGCCCTGGGTTATTCACGGGCGTAATGCAGTCCCTTGACTCCGCCATGGATGACACATCAGAAGAAATCAAGAGAAATTTGCTGGTAAATGCATTGAAAAGCGAGAAGTTCACTACGAAATTCTATGAATCATTGAAAGAAGATGTCTTTCGGAGAATTGAGACCCTTCTAAGAGCCAAGGATGGTGAACAACAATTTTTGGCACAGCTTTATCGTGATTATAATATCGCATCGACCAGAGATCCTTTGCGTAAGATGTATTTGAACGAAGTTAGGAGCTTGAGCAGACCTACAGAAGATCTCAATGAGACAGAGAGTAATAATGGTGAAAACGAAGATGATGATGACGACGAAGATGACGAGGAAGTTGGTGCCCAAGCCCTAGATAATCATAATATTCTCAATAACAACAATAATGAGGCTCATAATGCTTTGGGACTCAATGCAAAGGATATTAAACAGTTGGCTGATAAATTTGTTTCAAGTTCAACTGCTGGACAAGGCTGTTCCACCGATCAGACAGTACAATGTCCAGACTATGAACTAATTCATTATATTATAGCTCGAATTCATGAGGACACTCAACCTAATTCGGTGATCAATGATGCCCTGTTGGTGGATATAGCTAAGTTAACGGCTACAGCAATACAGAACTACGCTATCGTCAAGTGTCGCCATAAGGAGATATTCGAAGCCAGATTGCATATATCACCCAAAAAGATCTACGCCAAGCTAAAGGGTAAGTCATATCCTCGCGATCGAGATGGATTTCTGATGTGGTATCAACGTTATTTGGAAACTATGCTTTTTGTTACTTTGAAGCGAGACGACGACGAAGACCCACGTCCATCACGAGAGAATAACAATCGCAACAGAGAGAGTACCGACAATCAGAATTTCACTCCGGGCTACGTCTCCTGGATGGACATTCAGAATATTTACATGAATGCCCATCAAGTGCGAAAGTCTAATATTCCATTGCAACCTACTGCATCCGTATCGGGATGCACCTCTGTTGCCGAGGTGGAGAATAAAATTGAAAACAACTCCTCATTCAGACAACACCAACGTTCTCAAATGAGCCCCAGGACAGCGCCACATATGGCAGCAGGACAGCATCATTTGGTGCATATTTCCACACCAATAACTCCTAACAATATTATGAATGAAGATCTCGCTGAAGCCGATCAGATATGCTCGTCAACCAGCACCTCTATGCAGGGTTTCGTCGAAGCTCACGCCGATGATAGTTTTATCCTTGGTGGAAGATCATCGCTGGTTGTGGACTCTCTGCCACCACCATCTCCCGACAACGCTGAGGGCCAGCTGATTTCGATTCCACTAGAACCCACTAATCCACCGCCAAATCAAAATTTCTTAAATTTCTTCCTCGACGAAACTGAAAACAATGAAAATCCCGACGACGATGAAAATCGTCATCACCTGGCTATCGATCTGGCAGTAGCAGTTGTGGACAGCGATAATGCCGAAGAGGATGCCGATGGACAAAATCAACGACGAGAGTCGAGTTTGCATGGGGCCTTTGGTACGGATCCTCTAGCCATTACAAGTGGCAGCACTGGAAAACGAAATAGTGTCCCATAGTTAGGCTGGTCAGTTAATTCGGTTGCAGTTGCTAAACGTCGAGTAACATCGGCTTTTGCGTTTATTTTTCTAGCGATTTGGCGAGCTTCGAAGAGACTCTTTTGGATGGTGAAAATTATTAAACGTTAAAAATGGAGAAAACTTATAACATCCCCTGGATGTTTCATATTCCTTTAAAAGGCTGGACCTTCTTAAACAGAAGAAAAGAAAATCCTTCCAACTGATTTCTGAAAATGTTCTTATTTTTAAATAAAATAAAAACAAATTACCAAATCATTGATGTTGAATGTGGTTTGATTATATCAAAATTTACGGTATTTATATAAACTATAATATTAATTAAAGATGTTTAATGTATGATTGTATGTGCATTATGTATGTGGATTTATATATGACTATTATTTGTAATAATAAATTAACCTACATTATATAATAAAAATAACTAAAATAAATAAATACAAAATGAAATAAAACAATTATTATTAAAAGGTAAAGAGCATTAAGCTGATGACAGATTCCTTAAAGCCTACAAAACAGATGCATTGCTAAAACTATCGAGAAAAATACACCTTTTCAAAAACACTAACAAAACCAATTGAGGTGTGACGTGATTTAACTACGCCGTAAGCTAAATCAAATTGATGAATAACGTCAAACTTTGCAAATTAATTAGGTCACAGACATTTTGTTAAATTATTATTTCACATCAACTACTTGTTGATTTATATCGGCTATAGTTATGTACATACGTAGACTCCATACAACGTTTATAAAATTTAGGGGTATTTCATTATCTCAGTAAATTTCATCTCTTGTTGCCAAACAATGTTCTGCTGTTCTTGAAACAATAACAATGTACATGCCTACCTCTTGTTAATGGACGATCAATATCTTTACAGTTGACTAAAATATGATTTTTGGCCTAATTGGGAACTCCTACTAGAACAATCTGCACAAAGTAGCACAAGTTATGCTTTATTAGGGTACAAAACGAAAACAAACATCAAGAGTTGAAGTTGAAATCTATATTTGAGGAAAAATAAAATAAAAATATAACACTTAAGGACACAAAATATTTGTTTCCGCTTCCGGGTATTATGTTTTGCTATATGAAAATTATCAGCGGTAAATATGACTGAGATAACAAATGAAAATTATTTATCTTACAATCATGTAATATGTAATAATTGTTATTTTAGGGCTCTTTTTACTTCTGACTGCTCCCGCTATTGCTATTTTTAAAACAACTTCTCCATCATCAGTTAAGACTCCACGTGTATCCATAGAGTCAGCGTGTCGTGGTTCAGAACCTGGAAGGTTCGTTAAAGATCCTTATGCTTGTGAAAAGTTCTATTATTGTGGATCAGATGAGACGGCTATTGTTGTGGATTGTCCACTTGGGATGATCTTCAATGATGAAAAAGAGATATGTGACTTTCCATCAAACTATCTTTGTGTTCCTCGAATAGAAGAAGAGGAGGAGGTTGCTTCAACAACAAAGCCTCCAACTACTGCATCTACTCAAAAAGAAATCGAAGAAAGTTCTTCAACAACGTCTTCAACATTACAAACTTCTCCATCAGCAGTGTCTGTTACAATAGCCACGCTGACGACCACCAAAACAACAACAAAAACAACGACGACAACATCGAAAGCAGTTGAACAAAATTGCCCATTGAACGACAATAAAACGTTGATATTTCTTCGGCACCCACACGAATGTCATCGATATTATATTTGCTATCATGGAGTACCAATTGCCCAGGAGTGTATATCTGAGTTACATTGGAATCCGCGAACAAATCGCTGTGATTTCCCCGAAAATTCTGGCTGTTTTGTTCCAACAGTTGTTCCACCAACTTCAACTGCTGTTTCGGTAACGGAAATGATGATGAGTTGTCCTTTTAGAGGAGAGCAGATATTTCCACATCCAGACAATTGTAATTATTTTATTTATTGCATTAATGGTTACGGAACAGTGCAGCAGTGCCCGTTTTATAATCACTTTGATATTCGAACGAGGAGGTGCTTATGGAAAACTGTGGCTTCTTGCATAATCAAGGAAAAATAATACCTACAAAAGTTGTTGCCAAAATAGTGTGTATGTAAAAATAATTTCTGCTTGCGAAAATAAAGTTAAAATAACAGTTGTTGTGTTTAATTGGTCTCAGTAATATTTTGTTTACCAATCCTTTTCAATTATCAAAAGGAATTTATCTATTCATGGAGAAAGTCATAAGTAGGTCTTCATAAAAATCGTCATTCAACCTTATAAAGACAGTTTTACTTAAAACAGTAAAATGACACGGCTGCTGCAGAGACTGTTACCTATAAGTTTTCCAATAAAACAAATATACTCTCAATGTTGAGAAGGGTTAAAAGCAGTGGCGTAGCGTGGGGGGGGGCATGGGAGGCACAGGCCCTGGGCGGTAGAAATTAAAAAAAAATCCTTTATTGAAATTAATTAATTTGTTGAGCCTAAAGAATCCAATTCAAAATTCCCCAGTGGTAAAAATGCTTCATAGGCATATTCAATAATCGGACATTGATTATATTTTACGTTGCTGAACAAAAATACTTTGCTAAGGTCGGAAAAATCGGCGAAAAGAAATTAAAAAAATCCTTTATTCTTCAATTTTTTTAATTTGGTGGACCCAAAGAATCCAATTCAAAATTTCCCCAGTGGCACATAATGCTTTATAATCATAGTCAATAATCGGACATTGATTGTTATACGTTGCTGAACAAAAATACCACATAGGGTGGCACCTTGCCAGGGGCTGCAAAATCAGCGACAAGAAATTAAAAAAAATTCTTTATTCTTCAAATTAATTAATTTGGTGAGCCCAAAGAATCCAATTTAAAACTTCAACTAAACAAGAAATCATTGAGGCCATTGATATCGAGTCAGTAATTAAAGAATTTGCTGTAATTAAAAGCAGGAGAGTTGAGATGTAAACAAGTTCTCTTTTATAAAAATACGTTTTTAAAAAATGAATTAAATAGGTTCCTACACACAAAGATACCTTTTTAACTTTATTATCTTTTTCTTTTACATCAAAATTCTTTATTTAATTTATTTATTTTATATAAAAATATATTTATTTAATTTTATGTATTTATTTAAATCAGAAAAACAGTAATTAAATTAACTATGTATTAATTTATATAAAATTTAATGGAAACAATTATTAAAAAGAAAATGAATTAGAATAATGTCGTATTCTGTTTCTTTTTAGAATTTCAATTTAAATATTATTCAATTCATTATGAAGTAACGATGGTTCGCTGATTTTTTAAAGTGATTGGAAACTCGCTAGATTTGTCGAATAAAAGTGGGTCGTTTATCCGGATGGAGGTTAAATCAATAAAGATAGATACAGGTATATAACTTTTAGTGGGCTGTAGGTTGACCTACAGCCCACTAAAAGTTGTATACCTATATCTATCTTTATCGATAAAAAGGTCACAAATATTAAATAATTTATTAAATCAATAAATATAATGTGCCAAATAAATAACATGTTCTCAAAAACGCAGGGTGAAAATTTAGTTTTCGGATTTTCCTGCCTCGAGCCAGTGTTTTAAATATAAGGTAGTGATATCCCATGGCGGCAAATTTGAAAAAAAGTTTTTGTCCCAGATTAAAAGCTGTTATACAATTTTACTGTTTTGAAAAAAGCTAATTCCTATAATTTCTTTTAAAATTTGTTTATTGGCTGCTCTTCAATGCAAATGGTTCAAGATAATTCTTTATTATGTACCTGTTCATGTATAGCACTCTTGCATCCGCGGTAATGGAATAGCTTTTTGACGATTTTTTCATATTTTATCATTAATTTCTTATTTTATTCAATCAAATACACATTAATATCATTTTATTTCCGTGGTAGGTACTTGTTTACTACTTTCTTATAGCTGTAAAAAAAATCAGGGGGGGCGGCAAAAACCCACGCTACGCCCTGGTTAAAAGAGATAAAAGAGACTGGTTGGTGGAGATAACGCTGCGCCGCCGCCGTAGGTTTAGTTTAATTTGACGGGCAGTTTTTGATTTAAGAGCCTAGTTGTTTTATTATCGTTTTACTAAAATTTGAATGTTTGTTTTTAATAAACCCGTGCCGTGTCATTCTTGATGGATAGGTTTGATTTTTGTAAAATGCCTTCTATAACGACCGTTGAGCTATTAGAAAAAAAAATATATAAAAAATCGCTTCTCGATATGCATAAATACCTACCGAGAACAGTTTTTGCGAGATGCACCCTCAGACTAGATGGGAATTACAATTTATTTATTATGCACAACATACCAAATAAAATACACGACAAAAAAATGTTCAAAATGAATTCCTTCGCTATTAGTTTGAGCGAAACAAAAAAGATGCCAATTGATTTCTTGCACTAAAGTCAGTTTATGGAAAAAACTTTTTTTAAAACTTTATTTTTTTATATATGTACCTACCTACAAGTTTGAAAATATTTAAAAGACAAAAAAATAGAACGTAAATTTGAAGTAATTTATTAATATACACACGTGAAATTAATTTCAAAAAATTTCATGAACCCATTTTTGAAAATTCGAGTTTAAAAAAAAAATATTTTGAAAACTTGTACCTATACAAAAAAATATTTGAACAGGTTTACCCAATAATGAGAAAGTTGATAATACTAAAAGTGGTTCTATGGGATATAGGGAAAGCTGGGGTACATTTGAAGACGGGACACAATTCGTTTTAGGAGCATTCGGTTTAGGAGCAAACAAAAATAAATGCAGAAAGAAGCCTAATTTCAAGTATCTTCATGAACTTTGAAAGTTCTACTTCAACTTTTCTCTGGGAAACATTTGTTTCTGTGTTTTCGCGATCGCCTATGTATTTAATTTGTAATATTTGACCACCACCGTTACGTAAGGTTTTATATAACTCAGTTTACTTGTTTTGGTTAAAATAATTTATAAAATTTGATTTGACTTTTTGAAAAAAATATACCGAATATGAGCGTTTTCCTATTACAATTATGTAGGTATGTATGTACCTACAAATGTATTTGAATTTTTTGTAAGAAAATCCTTGGAGCCGTAATAGAAAAAATAAAAAGCAAGAAGCACGTCTTTATACGAAGAGGGATACAGATAGAGTGATTTATTATATAACAGAGAGGTTATAACATAAAGTTCATTCATACATATAATGACATGACAGATAGGGTAAACCAACACTCCTTAACCTGAATGTTATAGTCTAATCCACATGGAGTCACGGAATGATGAAATTTTGATTCTGTCCAGATGTTTAGTAAGAGCATCAGCGATTTGTTGATCGGTCCTGACGTTGTCGAGTTTTATGTTGCCTTTGTTAATACTGTCTTGCACAAAGTAGTGACGAATGTCAATGTGCTTTGACTTTGGATGGAAACCACCATTTGTTGCAATTGCGATAGCACTCTGGTTGTCGCAAAAGATGCTTCACGGCAAGCCAATGACGGGTCCAGGATTTGAGTTGAAACGGCTGAGGCAGTTGACAGCGAAACAAATGTATTAGACAGCCGATGGCTTCTTGGTACGGAACGCTTTTCATTTGTTCAGTTTCTTCAGAATTAGCTGGACCATCTTCAAGGCATAATTTTTCACTGAAGTTCATAGGTGTTTTCACTGGATTCGAATTTTTTATTTCGAACTTCTCAAGAATCTTTTCAATATATTAGGGGTATTCACGATCCGATGCAACTGGTCTAGTATCATTGCAAAAGTGTAAAATTGAAAAATTTTCTTCCAAACGGACTACGACACCAAGCAAATTTTACACTCCATGTTGCAATGGGGTTAAGGTATAGCAAAAATCCAAAACTGTTGCAAGATTTAAGGCAATGTTGTTGTTATAGAGCAAAAACATTTTTGAATTTTACACTTTTGCAATGATACTAGACCAGTTGCATCGGATCGTGAATACCCCTATTGCTCCTGGTCCAATGCAATCGATTCTTTGTTGTAGGTTATACGCATTCCGAGCACTTGCGTCGCTATACCAAGTTCCTTCATTTGAAACACTCTATGTAGTTCAGCTTTGATGGTTTTTAATTCTTTCTCGTTGTTTGTGAAAAACAAGAGATCGTCAACATATACTGCAACGAAGAGTATGTGTTCTTTTGTCGAGTGGTAGACGCAATGGTCATATTTGGATCTCTGTAGTCCTAGCGATTGGAGTACAGCGTCTAAGTTTTGATTCCAGATTCTGCTGGACTGTTTAAGGCCGTAAAGAACCTTGTTCAATTTACATACCATTGAAGGATTATTTTTGTCTTTAAAATGGTAAGGTTGTTCAAGGCGCGAACGCCGGAAAAAAATTCGGGGGTGGGGGGGGGGGGGGTATGTTTAAACTGAAAACTCTAAATTAAGAGTGAAATTGTATGGCGAGTAAGTTAAATTCATACATTTCGGGGGGGGGGGGGTGTGTTTGAACCCCCAAAACCCCCCCTGCGTTCGCGCCTGGGTTGTTCCATGTAAATTTCTTCTGGGATTTGTCCTTGCAAAAAGGCTGTGATGGCGTTCATTTGTGATATACTTAAGTCAAGCTCAGCAGCTAGGGAAAAAAGGTAGCGCAGCGAACTATGACGAACGACAGGGGAGTACGTTTCGTCGTAATCTACCCCTTTTCGCTGCGAGTAGCCTTTTATGACCAGCCTCGCCTTATAGCGGTCAATTTGTCCGGTGACATCGAGCTTAGTGCGAAACACCCATTTGCACTTTTTTGCTCTTCGGTTGCTTGGCAACTCCTCTAGCGTCCAGGTGTCGTTGTCAATCAAGGACTGCATTTCCTCCTCCATAGCGAGTCGCCACATATGCGCGTCTGGTCAAAGCATTGCTTCTTCAGCAGTTTCGGGATCATTCTGTTTAAAATCGTGAACAGTAAATTGAACTTTTAGAAGATTTTTATTTTCAGGGTACTTGCATTGTAATACGCGCCTCACATCGCTAGGCTTAGACACTTTTTGGTTTTCAACCAAGTCTGGTCGGTATTGGTGCGATGGAGACACAGAAAGTCCTGAGAAACCACGAAGCGATTCCATTTAGTCCAATGAACTCTGCATCGTTTGCTTTGGTGACATATCGTACTCTGGATTTTCGCTATTTTGGTGGTTAGAAAATGTGGAAGAATCATCGTTCTCTATAACAAATTGATTGTACTTGCCTGGTATTTTGCGCTCCCTTTCACTACGCCTCAACACCTGCTGTGATGGCGTTCATTTGTGATATACTTAAGTCAAGCTCAGCAGCTAGGGAAAAAAGGTAGCGCAGCGAACTATGACGAACGACAGGGGAGTACGTTTCGTCGTAATCTACCCCTTTTCGCTGCGAGTAGCCTTTTATGACCAGCCTCGCCTTATAGCGGTCAATTTGTCCGGTGACATCGAGCTTAGTGCGAAACACCCATTTGCACTTTTTTGCTCTTCGGTTGCTTGGCAACTCCTCTAGCGTCCAGGTGTCGTTGTCAATCAAGGACTGCATTTCCTCCTCCATAGCGAGTCGCCACATATGCGCGTCTGGTCAAAGCATTGCTTCTTCAGCAGTTTCGGGATCATTCTGTTTAAAATCGTGAACAGTAAATTGAACTTTTAGAAGATTTTTATTTTCAGGGTACTTGCATTGTAATACGCGCCTCACATCGCTAGGCTTAGACACTTTTTGGTTTTCAACCAAGTCTGGTCGGTATTGGTGCGATGGAGACACAGAAAGTCCTGAGAAACCACGAAGCGATTCCATTTAGTCCAATGAACTCTGCATCGTTTGCTTTGGTGACATATCGTACTCTGGATTTTCGCTATTTTGGTGGTTAGAAAATGTGGAAGAATCATCGTTCTCTATAACAAATTGATTGTACTTGCCTGGTATTTTGCGCTCCCTTTCACTACGCCTCAACACCTGCTGCTGCAGTGGGTTAGAGTTGGATTGCTGAGGGAACGCAGAAATAGCTGTTACATCTGACTCATCGTTTGAAATAGCATCTTCAAAAATGCTGCTGCTTTCGAACTGCGATTCGTCTTTCTCATCGTCGATCTGGTGCATAACAGGTTCTGCAGCTCTTTTGTCAACGTATTCGATGTTGAATTTTTAGCACCACTGGAATCTTCGTTCAGGAAAGAAACATCTCGGCTTTTGAATATACAATTCTTTACTGGGTCGTAAAGACGGTAGCTTTTGTGTGCTCATCATATCCAACAAGAATGGATTCCTTGGCCTTCGGATCCCATTTTCTTCGATTGGCTTTGTGGATAAGTGCCATCGCCGAAGTACCAAACACTTTGATGTGTGCCAAGTTAGGTACTTTAGCACTCCACGCTTCTCCTGGTGTCTTACCTGTTCCTTTTGACGGCCAACGGTTCAGTAGGTACACCGAGTATCCAACAGCTTTGGCCCAAAAAATTTTAGGCAAATTGGCATCAGCGAGCATACACCTTGCTTTTTCAACAATCAACCGATTGTTTCGTTCAGCCAGGCCGTTTTGTTCCGGTGTGTGCACAATGCTTGTTTGGTGTTGAATGCCTTTTTTTCGTAGAGAGTCTTGGAATTTGTTGTTTAAAAACTCCTTGCCATTATCAGACCGTATGGTTTTAATTTTATGGCCACTTTGATTTTCAGCGAGCGCACAAAATTTTTCGAAGCATGACTGTACTTCCCAGTCCATTTTTGTTTTGAGAAAATATACGAACATTTTTCTCGATTTGTCATCTACAAAGGTCAAAAAATACCTGGGGTGGAATCGGCTAAGGCGATAGTTGACTGTCGCTGATTTGATAATCAATTCTGATTATCAACTTTTCTTTGTTCTGCGTAAAGTGATCATTAAAAAAATCAGAACATTTGTAGGGTTTGAATTTGATGAACACAATTATTGTTTTTATGCGTTGTAAATTAATTATATGTTGATGTAAGCCCATGATGAGCTTTAAATAAGTACCCGATATTTATATTTTTATCATTTTAACTTCATTATTTACAAAAAAAAAATTAAAAAAAGAAAAAAAAGTTGGGTACCAACAGGACTCGAACCTGGAACCTTCGGGTCCATCCTATACCTGGAGTAAATTTCTCAAAAATTTCTCATATGCATTAAGTACGATACTAAAAAGATAAAATAAAGAGTTGGTGATTTTAACTTAAGTAAAATGTTAGGGGATAAGTACGATGCTCAACTCGTTTAAAATTAGCAAAACACAATATTTAACCTAGCTGGAAAAATACTATGTGTAATGCCTTTTTTTAAGCTCAAGGGCAACATCCCAAGAGCATCAAGAGGACCGCTGGCGCTTTAATGCAAATGGATTGCCAATAAAATTGTTTTCTTTTTAAACACTTTATTTGTTCGTATGGTATTTGAATGAAATGCTTTAGAAAAGCAAACGTTTTTTGTGACTTTCTTTTTTTTCACTTAACAAATATTATTTGAGGTATCATAGGTAGGTACATTGGGTAAGGATGTTCCAGAATATTTTTTTTATTCCTTGGTTTCTTCCTGAGCAATTGAAATTTTCTGTAATTTCTCGTTCGTTCGCATAGAAACTTTGCTTTGGAGTACCTATATATACATATATACAAACAATACTGTTCACTTATATTTTATTTTATCTTTTTTTAACACTTTGATTTATGGCGCAGCTTAGCTAACACAACTTATCTTTCTCAAAAATATTAAGCAAAATGTATGAAAACGACACCTAAATAGCTGTCACCCACAAACTACAGCAAAAAAGTGATAGTTAATTTGATAATCACCTAACGTGGAGCAAAAGCATTTATTTTGATGATCAGCAATCAACTATCGCCTTAGCCGATTCCACCCCTGTTTCCACCAAGCGATGTGTTTTCCATCGGACCACAGATGTCGGTGTGGACGACCTCAAGCAGCTGACTGGCCCTGCTGCCGCACTTGTTGAATCGCAAACTTGTTTGCTTCCCAACAGCACAAATCTTACAGTCGTTTTCGATTTTGCTTCTGAAATCAATTCCAGTGACCAGCCCACTGTTTAGTTTATCCAAGCTGTCGTTGTTGAGGTGGCCCATTCGACGGTGCCAGAGTTCCTTGCTGCATTCGGAGCCACACGCAAAAGCAAAATCTTTTGATGGTTTTGTTTCCAAACATTTTGTGAAGAAACATTCGCATGTCAAAATGTATTTACATGGTGATATATGAGAGTGCCCACACCAACGCGGCATTACGCATGCGTTCCGCGTCTTTTAAAATCGGTTCTAGCGATTTTCATAGAAAAATACTTTTTTCTATTAAATGTATAGTGAATATATTGGTAAGAAAATTACCAAAAATTAATATTAACGGTACCTGTCATATAAACGTTATATCATTTTCAAATTTCTCGTTAATGACTTCACCAATTTCGATGAAAATTTTGTTCACACAAGACAATATTAAAAAGAAAAAAATATTCGATTTTTACAGAATTATTAAAGGCGAATGGGCAAAAATATATGGGACCTGGTCTACCTAGTGTCCAGAAACGAGACCTATGCAAATGATTAGTTACTCTGAAGTGTACCAACGAACGAATATTTTGTTTGTCCTAAACAATGGGATTTGGCTAAAATAAAGCGACCAACAAAATATGAAAAACGCTTTGCAAATTCGAGTAAACATAGACGAATTTTTTTTAATTTTTTTTTAATATACTGCCTAAACCCCATGGTTTACAGTTCTGTGTCCATTTTCAAAAATGATGCTCTTGAACTAAGCTTTCCAACGTTGTTGTTGTTTCAATTGTGGACACTAGACGAACAATTATTTCCATTCATTAAATTCGCTAAATCAAATAAAAAAAGTTGAATTTTTATACTGTTAAGCAAATTATTAGGCAACCATGATATTATTCGCAATTATTGGCCATTGGTATAAAATTTCCTTTGTTTTGGGGTCTATTCAGTTCATCGAAAGTTACCAATACTGTCATTTCAATGGAATACTACTGCAATTAATTTTTGCTCTAATTGCAGTCTTTGTTGCCATATACTGCATAAACCGCCATGGTTTGCAGCTTTGTGTCTATCCAAAAAAATGATGTACTAGAGCTAAGCTTTCCAACGATATATGTATGTATATCTCATTCGTGGGCAATAGGTAGACCAAAATGCCCATTCTCCTTTATTTGTTGGGGTTTTTTCTATTAAGTTTTTTTTTTCGTTTATATAACGGTACTAATTATAATATTATTTTATAGGAATACAAATTTAAAAACGGCATGTTTTGGTTATGTAGTGGTTCTATAACATTGTGATATCATTAAAAAAAGTTTTAAAAACAATTTAAAGTATAAATTATTACTATAAATAACTATAAATTTGTTTTTCTTTTTAATAGCTAAAACGCTCTATCCGTTTTATGCAATCTGATTTGTTTTATAAATATGAATTTATGAAAAAAATATTTCAAAAATCGTTAGAGCGGGTTTTTTAAATAATTTTTTATATTTAAAAATTCTTGAAAATTAAAAAAAAAATTGGTATGCCAACTTTTAGTATTTAATAAAATACAATTTTTCACAAAATTAAAAGAAAAATCATTGACCTGTTTTCAAGATATTGAATTTTCGAAAACCAAATTAAACATTTTTTTAAAAACCCAAAACTTATTTTTTTTGGAAAATTGTATATGCAAACTTGTTAGAATTGCAAAGGAATTCTTACATACAAAATTTGGTTTAAATCGGTGTAGCCGTTATCGAGAAATTTGAAAACCAAAATATCGGTTGTATGACAGGCACCGTTAATAACCGTTATTAAATTTTTTTTTTACCAAAATATTTATTGTAGTAATTATAGTAAATAGCTTGTAATTTTTTTTGTATCAAAATCGTTAGAGCCGGTTTTGAAATAAATCAATATTTGTATTGCTATTGTTATTTTTTGAGCTTAAAAAAATTAAATTTCCGCTCTAGGGAATCCCCTAAGAAGAAGAATATCGCTTCAGCTGCTTAGGCTGCAGTTCGAGGTACAGGCGGCCAGACAGAATTGCGAGACCCACTTTGTTCGCGTTCTCTATCATCGAAATGTTAAGGAAAATTATTATCTCGATTTTTTTTTTCAAGAATCCAAAACTTTCCCTATACTACTTGTATCGCAAGTAAAAAATGTATGCTTTGCTTATGTTTATGAAAACAAATCGCCAACGCTATTTGATCCCTTTTATTTTTTGTTCACAAAGATTGGATGATTTTGATCATTTAAATTCCTACTTATAGCAATTACAGCCGGACTGTTATATGCCATGTTTTTGTTTCTTTATTTATCTTTAACGTGATCATTTTTGATGATAAAAAAAATAAAATTTAAAAGTTTTTGATCAATGATTCAATCAGAATTTCTACTAAACAAGTTACCCCAAAAAAAAAAATGTATGTTTCCCCAACGGGAATATGATGTGTTATTCGATTACAAATCTTATCAATATCATGAAAACATCTTTAATATCAAACTTTTAAATGGAAATAAATTCCATTTAAAAGGTCTGCAACTCTCATTATATCAAAATTTGAATCAGTTCTACTCAAAACTTCTCCCAGAATAGTTTATCTTCACAAAACACAGCATGAATTCAATTAAAATTCTAAATCTAATAGCTTTGTTCATTGTCAGCCTCATTGGTAGTTCGTATGCTGAAATATTTGCAGAATGTGAAGATCTCGAAGATGGTACTTTTATAACTGGTAAAAAAGGATGCAAGTCCTACATATATTGTGAAGGTGAAGAATCATATGAAGGATTCTGTCCATCGCAATTGCTTTTCAATGCATTGGATGGCAGTTGCGCACCGGAAGGTGAAGTTGATTGTACAGACGAAGAGGAGACAGTTGCTCCAACTGAAGCTGAAACAGCACCGCCTAAAACCACCTCAAAAATAACTACAACAACAACATTAGAACCAAAAACTCAAGAGCCAGAAACAATAAACGTGGAAATCATTCAGCCTGGGGAGGAATTTACAACACCTCCACAAGTTGTAAATGCTGTAAAGACAACTCCAAGTTCTATCACAACTACTCCTTCATCAGAAAGCGTTGGTGTAGTTTCAACAGCAAGTCCATCATCCGTCCAAATTTGTCCCACAAGTGATGATCCTAATGCGGTTGTCCTTCTACCAAGTGAAACTTCATGCAGTGAATATTTTATTTGCTATCACGAAACTCCTGTGAAAATGGTTTGTTCTGGACAGTTAATATTCGATTATTTGACCTTGAAGTGTGAACTGCCCATAAGGGCACACTGCAGGGTAAGTTTCTGAAAAAATAATCTAAAATTCATTTAATAAATAATTCTGTTCTTGAAAGGCCACAATTCAGACAACGCCAAATCCGAAGACGCAATGTGTTCAAAACACTTATGATTATTTTCCCTATGCGCAAAATTGTAATTATTTCTACAAATGCATGAATGGATTCTTGAGTCTACAGCAGTGTCCAATAGGATTTGGTTGGAGTGAAGAGATGAAACTTTGCCTGAAAATGGACCATGGACGATGCCCATCATTAAGAGCCACATCAGGCCAACTACAAAACCAGTATTGGCTGAATAATATCTTCTCTGTCTGAAGTTAATTTGTAATAGTAATAGGTACATACATACATAAGATTGGGTGATTAAAAGTTAAATTTTGATTTTTAAGTTTTATTTTCACTCGTACAGACAAATTTTGTCCTTTTTCTGCCCAAAAAATCTTGGTGAAGATTTTTAAACTAAAAAAAAAAATTAATTCATTAAATAACACAATATTGATCAATTAAAAGTATCAATGATCTTTATTTTGATACTTTCGCGAAAGTCCATAACTAGATCGTGTCAAAAAAATCAGGTTTTCACATATGTATATGTAACTCCGAAACGGTAAATGCTATCGAAAAGTATTTCATAAAAAAACTTGTAGATCTTGCCATCCGCAGGATAAGAAGTTATAAATATTTTTGTTCTACGACCTACGACTCACCGTTAAGATATCGATATTTTTAAAAATGTAAAATGTCGGAAATACTCGTTTTTCACGTATAACTCCAAAACGGTTCATAGTTACTTTCGAAAACATTTAAGCCCAAAATTTGTGCATTATGTAACCCCCTACAGGAATAAACTTTATTTTTTTTTTAATACAATCATTTTAAAGATATATTTAATTTAACATTTTGACAAAAATTGTAAATTTATTAGTCTTGGGAAAAAGTGGCCTTTTTGGGTCGAACCCAAACATTTCAGTATATACAAAGTGTTTTGATGGTATTCGAATGGAAAAAAAAAATGTTGAATCTGAATATGCCGGGTATATGCCTCTGGAAACCTTGAGGATTTTTAAATATGACGTTTTGAAGGAGAAGAGGTTGTTGTGCATCAAACAGAAAAAATTACTTTGGTACAATCTATGCATATGGCACATGATTTCAAGGTACTTTTTAATGGAGAACCTAAAGACATTAAAACAAAGACGATAGGACTACCCCAAAAAAGTCCTTTTTATGTAAGTGTGACTTTATTTTCATTACGATATGTAAATATTGCGGAAACCCTTTGGAAATATTGGTCCGTTGATGAAACTTGGTATAAATGTAGCATTTCTTATGCAAACCGAGAATAAAAATATTCGATAAAAATATCTTTTGTAAAAGGATGTTTTTGTGACAGGGAGTAAAAGTCTTGGACTAAACCAAAACACTTGTCACAAAAACTGCTATCCTCATGAAACTTGCTGCAAATTCTAAAAGTGTCACTAGAATAAAGAATCAAAAGAGCCTATACAAATATTTAGGAAGGAAGGGTATTTTTTTAGGGTTAAAGAAAATGTGTGATTTTGAACTGAAAACTATCTTTTTAAGAGATATTTATATTTAAATTATATTTATATTTACATATCGTACTGAAAATATATTCACACTTACATAAAGAGGACTGTAACTTTTGTTTGGGTAGTCCTATCGTATTAGTTTTAATGTCATTAGGTTCTCCGTTAAAAAGTTCCTTAAAATCATGTGCCATCCATATGCATAAATTGTACCAAAGTAATTTTGTGTGTTTGACAAAATTTTAAAGAATTAAAACCTCTAAATCACTTAAAAATGGGAGTCGGCTCTAAAAACTCTTTTTAAAGCGAGAGTCAATTCTTTGGTAATTTTGAACGACATAAAGTATAGTTTAACGTTAAACCACTCCTCTAACTTTAAAAGCAGCAAATCGCTTGTTTGTTTAACTTCTTAAAATATACTTTTACCACTTGAAAATAAGTTTATAACATAAAAAAGGCGTAGGTTGGCAAAATGATTTCAGAATTTTATTTTCTGAATATTTACAGCTTTGTTAAATTAAATATAGTAATTAAAAATGAAAAGTATTTATAGAGCTCGGCGGCATAGAATTTTTCACTTTTTCTGCGAACCATGGGCACAAACATCAACCACACACCACACATCAATCAACATACACGTAGGTACCTACATTATTATTATGAAGGTACAAAGATTTCTCAATATTGTCCATGCGCTTGAATTTTTTTTACAGAATCAGGAAAAATGCGAGTCGACTTCTATGAAATATTTAAACAAAAAACAGTCATAATCTATATTCACGACACGCACCTAGTTATATTAAAATTATTTGACTGAACTTGTTTGTTTAATTTGAACATTTTTTGTTGTTCTATAGTGTCTTCTCTTCATCTGTCAAATGTGTGCCTGTTCAACCTTAATTTGCTTACGTTACGTTACGGAGTCCACTTTAGTTAGAAGAGATGTTTAACGTGTTTAAAATTAAGATATAGTTAGACACGGATTCATAACTAAACGACTACGTTAACTAGGGCCGGTTTTATTCCTTAAACGAGCAATGTTTAAAATTTTGCGCCAGTGTTTTTGCATACAGCTTTTAAACTTGCCGACATTTGTGTACTAAAAAAATCTAAACACGCTCGCTATAACAATTTTATTCTATCAGCCATAATTTTTATGATATCATTATTCAAAAAAAATCATCAAAAGCTACAAATACCGGCTTTTAGCTCTTTAATCTTAAATGACGAATTTGATAGAAAATATTTTGAACTTATTTTGTAGATTTAAATATTCTCTAGAAAAAATATTATGACACTTTTTTACGTTTGACTTTAAAAATGGTCAAACTTCGAAAATATATAGCAAAGCAAACTGAACCGATGACTCGACAACAGTAAATTTTGTATACAAAGTACCTCAACCTGAAATTTGACAGACCAACAATTTCTGCCCAACAGCTTTACCTCTGAGATTTTTTAAACCATAAAATGGTCGGATTTACAAAAAAAAAGCCGCAAAATTCAAATTATTTGAAAAAAGGAGCATTTTGGAGCAAAAAGTCGCAATTGAATGAAAAAAAAGTCGCATACCAGTATTAATTTTTTTACCATATAAAGACACTTAAGATATTATTTGAACTTTTTTTAATTTAAACAATAGCTATAATTATTAACAAAAAAAATCAGACTTCATTTTACATTAATATGTAGGTACACGAATAGGCTTAACGTTTAAATATCTATATATAAATAGTCTTAAAAATTGGTTGTGGTACCATTTGCTCAAAAAGTATCCAACCGATTTCGATAAATTGTATATGGTTGGAAAACCATAAGTGCGGAGATGTACAGAATCTATCTGACACACGCATTATACACACTGTGGGTCATTTTTGTTTTTGCACTGCCGATCACTGTGTATATTAAAAACAAAATAAAATGTAAAAAAAATTGTTTGTGATTTAATTTTCAAACTATAATTGTTTTGACTCTAGAGTCTGTGAAGGTTTTGGTGGTCAAATTTCAACCAGTGGGCGATACTAACCATAAAAGATATCACAATAATTGTTTCATTGTTTTGAAATAGTTTTTAATCAAATTATTTTCAGGAACCCACTCGCTAATATCACAGTCACAGTCAATGCGATTTGTGGAAGCCAACCTATTTTCACAAGTTTCTCTTTGCAAGGGGTTTGTTGATTTATTTTACTTAAGGGTTAGCTTCGAAAAAAATCGCCCTACACATGATCGATTGTAATTACTATAGTCACGTTCAGGAAACTTTTTGTTAAATTTTTTAGAACAAAAAAAAAGTCGCATGTTTAAAAAGGTCGCAATTTTAAAAAAGGTCATCGCATGCGTCGCACAGCGATGAAAAGGTCGCAAAAATGCGACTAAAGTCGCATAAAGGTAACGCTGCTACCCAAAGAAAATTCTTGGACAGAATTTGTCAGGAGGAGAAATTGTTTTACTCTCTCGTGAGCGCTCTCTTCTGCCCAAAACTACCAAATTTGTGAGGTGTGGAACAAGATTTGGGCAACAATTTTTGACAATTAGCTGTTTTGGTCAAGGTTGGAAACAGACGTATTGTCTCGTGCTGTGTTGTGTGTTGTGTAGCATCACTCGCGCCGAACGCGTTTCAATATGTGCCTAGCCTTAGGCTTGGTGCATATTGAGGCGCGTCCGAAACGTGTGACGTGACCTGACAAGTGCTGCACGACACGATTATAGAAACGTGTCATGCCGTTCGCGTGTCTCGTTTCTCGTGTCAAAATACTATCGATAACATTGTTTTTATAAAAATTGAAGGATAAGAACATCAAATGAACTTTTCAAAAAAAAGAATCTTATGTCGAATTCCTTACAACCAAAAAAATTCGAATTTTTCTGAACAAATCGAATTTTTTCTAAACAAAATCGATGTTAATGCTGTCAAACAAATCTTGCGTTTTTAGCTAGATTTCACATTAAATCGCACACACACTATCAAGATTTGACATTTCTCATGCATCACGATGAAATTAAATGTTCTCATTACAATTTTGTGACGATGTTAAAAATGAAAACAAATGTTAAAGAGTTTCAAATTATTTAATATTTCAGTGAATGATCAAAAAAAGTAAAGATAATTGTGCATATATCTTCAAGAAACAAAAAAGCCATTTAAATAACATACAATTCGCGAGAAAAACACGTTGCAAATTTACTTATCTTCGTCCCCTAGTGAAATATTCAGAATAGATCTTCGCTGCTGTGTCTGGATGGATTTTGGATTGTAATTTTTTTACTTGATTACGCGCACAATTGTTTTTGTTCTTTTTTAATTTTCAGAAGAAATATATTTGGTTTTAAATTATCAAAACAACGCGAAAAATAAAATACACTTTAATATTTCTTTAGCGCGCACCGCTTCTTTGTTTTTGTGCGGCAACAAAATTCCTGTCAAATTGCACTCACACTCACAAAAAAAAGTCGAATTTTTTTTAAATTCCTTCTACCAAGAAAAATTTTTAAATGAAATCGACTTCAAATGGCTGTCATATTTCAAATGATAGTTAATTTCATGTATTTTTTTTTTTTTTTGACAAAAAAAAAAAACAAACGTGCCGGTCTCGCACGAAAAACTGTGTTTCGATCACTGTGCCACGCGGTTTTCGGAAAACGCGCGTCGGGTCATGTCGTGTCGCTCTATCAATATGCGTTCTTCTATTGATTTATATTGCTTACAAAAACTCGTGCTGTTTCGCGTCGCGTCGATCGCGTTGATCGCGGCTCAATATGCGCCTAGCCTTACACAGCTATAAATTCACACCGATAGAATGAAAAATAAATCAATAAGGGTATTCCTGCAACGAGATAATTTTCCGATTTGCAGAAAATTCTAACTTTCTGCAAGATGTTTACATGAAGATCCCATTAAAAATACTTGCGTAAACTTGAGAACTCACCAAATTGAACGTCACATTTGACTTATCGCAGTGTATCAGGTTAGTTTTTAAGGCTCTTCCAAACCAATGCGAAACATTCGTTGCGGGGAAGAAACATTCGTAAGTCAAAATTAATTCATATGTTTCTCCGCCGCGTTGGTGTGGGCACTCTCATATATCACCATGTAAATAAATTTTGACATGCGAATGTTTCTTCGCCGCAACGAATGTTCCGCATTGGTTTGGGAGAGCCTTTACGCTTTCCGCTTCAAATTTGTGAGATAAAATTCTGTGTTAAGCAGAATATTTTTCCCATACAAATGTTGACAGTTCATTTCTTCCGATATAAAATTCATTCTATGGTTTATAAGCTTTCTATGGGTTTTCCGAGTTTGCATGAACACCCCTAATATGAAATGGCGTTGCTTTTGCTACGAAAAAAATTATTTTTAGATTGAAATCTAGATTTACCAATGGGAAATACCATTATACTCTCACGAAGGCTCATTTTTGTAAAATGAAGAACAACGATTTGTGCGAGGTCCGAGAGCGTGTGAAATTCGTGAAAATTGACACAAACTCACAGTTTGTATGCGGAAAAAGGCCTAGGTAGCTATTTCTTAAATAATTATTTCCTCTATTTATATCTAGTATACATATGTATGTATGTACATGTACTGTACATACCTACATAATTTGTTATATTGAGTTGAGTCATTCTTGTAAACATAATGTTACCAATTATTTATTAACAATAACAATTAAGTAGTTACCTAATTAGGTATGTAACTACTCTCTTCAGAGAAAATTGCAGTTAACGCCTAATGGTACTCGCCAAAATAATATACAATAAACTTCAAGTGCATAATGAGTGCATCTTTAAAGTGAGTTTTAAGTACGTACTCAGTGTTCTTTTTTATTTATTTTTTTTCCTGAAGATTCTTATCAGCTTTTTAAAGACATTAAATTACATTCTAAATTGACTTCATATCGAGAATGCTGTATTGATTTAAAATTGGTAATTGCTGCCGGATATCATAAAGATAGAATTTTTGTTATCATTTGCAGCTTGCCTCGTATCATTTTTATAGGAAGGTTAAGGTACAAGTATTTTCAAAAAAAAAGTTCACACTTTTCAACTTAACTTCGATCTTGATGGTTTTTTTACTTGACAATGATTTCAAAAATGACGCTAATAGAATTCGCAACATTTTACTCCCGAGGGAATAGGTAAGGACCGTATATTCAAAAATTCGGTTATCGTGAATATGATTTCAAAACTGAGCCTGACTTTCAGTGTCGAATTTGTTGATCAAGGTTAATGTGTTTTAATTAATCATGTCGATTATTGAATTCGCAGCATTTTGCTGCCGAGGAGTTGTAGACTTTTCCAAGTTTTTTTTATAGACACTTATGCGTACTTAATTAATAAAATATTACTCTATGGTCCAGAAAGTTTATTAAAAAAAAATTATAGTACTTGAATGCGTGTGTGTATTTAATGGCGAACCTACTTGCGGTGAACAAACCCCGTTATTAGCTCTTGATCTAGTCAGAAAGCCAGGCTCCGATTTACTTAAAAAAATCGGTCTCAGTCCCAAACCGAAGTGTACAGGGCGCAAGCCCAAAGACAGACAGAAAGAAAGACTGATGACTGACCGACCAGTTGGACAGATGGACGATCCGTCCAATATTTCGAAGTGTAATAATAATAGTGAAGAAATTTAAATTACTTCTGTTTTAGATGTGGTAAATGAGTATAATTCAATTAAAAGTTCAAAGTGACTTTAATGCTGGATTTACATGTATCTTCGTCTGCAAATATGAAGACAAGTAGAGGGAGACAGATGTATGCCAAAACTCCGAGCATGTGAAAGAGAACCATCAAGAAGATGAACATGTTCATCTTCATATCTGCATTATGGCACTTCCTATAATCTTCATGCACGAAGATCTTCTGCATTTTGGTGTTCCCTCTCTATCCAACAAATGTACATTTTAATTTTGCATCCCCTTTTTTTTGCAGAAGTCGAACGAAGATACATGTAAATCCAACATAACCCCTAAAATTAATAGTCGGCTCTTTAGTTAGACTGTCATATCCTTCTAATACTTATGCCGTTTTCCATTGGTTTCACTCAAGGTTTCACTCTTTCTGAAATCCAATGGAACAGTCCAGGATGCTTCTACTCAATTCTGGGCATTGGTATAGGTGAATCGTAAAATACAAATTTTTTGCTACCACACAAAAAGTGAAATGTAAAACACGAGTGTATCAACTCAGAACTTCCAAATAATATTTTTTGTTTTATTTTTCTTAATTTGTTTATTAAATTTTACCAACAACTTTGATTTTGGATGCAAATTAAATTAAAATGGAAAGTTAAAAAAGAACATGAATTAATTGCAGTTTGTTGTGACGTTGGAGTTTGAATGTATTAGTGCTTCTTGAGTGGATTCTGATTTGAAATCCAGAATCGAATTCCTCTTCTGAGAATCGTCAGAAGCGTACTTTTTGTACCAATGGAATGGTTTCCGAAGACTTCCGGACGCTTCTGGACGCTTCCGGACGTCCAATGAAAAACGGCATAAGACACATATTTTGGTCGATTATTACCGACTCTTGTAAAAATCGCAGCAAAAAGATACTAGGAAAGAGAGATATGTATGGGAGATTTTGTTACAAAAAAAAAATAAGCATACGAACACAAAATTGTTTTCCTCAGTATTTTGACAGCCAAACTAATGCCGTTTTCCATTGGTTTCACTCAAGGTTCCTCTCATTCTGAAATCCAATGGAACAGTTTGTAATGCTTCTGCTCAATTCTGACGTGTTATATTTGTATTGGTGAATTGTAAAGAGATTTAGTGGTAGGGATGAGCGATATTGAAAAATCATCGATGTTATCATCAATAAGTCAACATCGAAAAACCAATCTCGATGTCAAAAATTATCTAATCATAATAACCGAGTTTTTTAACATCGATGTTTTTAATACATTTGTTTGCAACATAAAAATAGAATAACATTACAAAAACCTTCATTGATTTGAAAATTATAACCATGTTTTTGAACGTTAATTTCTTCCATAACATCGATGAGTTTAAAATATGAAGGTGCAGGCCAAATTTTCTATACAAAAATAGATGAACAAAGTACCATGATTTGTATGGTTGGAAATCGATCTTAAATTATCTAGCATGAATGAACATCTCACAAGTCGTTTATACAAAAAATCATGTGTAATTGGTGCCTTAGCTTTCTGAACATCGATGATTTTAATGCTTGAACATCGATCATGTCGTTTTCGATTGGATTTCGGAACAGTACTACTCCTTTTTTATTCCAATCGAATTATTTTCTATTGTTCCGAGAATAACGTCGGTTTCGATTGGATTTCGGAACAGTACTACTGCTTTTTTATTCAATCGAATTATTTTCTATTGTTCCGAGACTAATTTGTGATATATTTATGTGTGTGTGCGTAAATTGTCTGATATTTATGTATATTTTGCACGTTCATTCGAGCAAAATTATTTTGACAAATAATTCGATGAAAGGGTTTATATGGATATGTGTGTTTCGGGTCTACTCCTTTATTAATTTCGGAACAGAAAATTATAAAATATTTTGGAGTAAGCGGATTCCAAAAGTAGTAACTCCGAACCTCCAACCGAAAACGACAGAAGTAATTATGCATTAATGAACATCTAACAAGTCGAAGGTAAGACTGCTTTCACACAAAGAAACTGAGTTGCCGGCAACTGGGAGCTTGTAGGCGAGAAGGGCATAAGGGAATGACAAAAAATTTCCCCTCACACCCTTCTCGCTCAAAAACTATCTAGTTACTGGCAACTCAGTTTCCTTGTGTGAAAGCGGTCTAAGAAAAATCTTTTGTTAAAGCCTAGTACGCTGCTGATGTGGGACGAAAAATCCCATACAAAAATGACATGGCGAAATCATAAACGAAAAATTTCCTTGTGCTTTTCGTTCTGTGATACGCTGTTCGACCAGCGAAATTGATCATTATACCAGATTGTGTTGACAAGTCTCCACTCTCTTTTCGCAATGAATTAATTGCCCGGACCATTAATTATCAGCGGAAAATGGATGCATGGATGGTTTGTTCGTGTTTGTATCTGTTGTTTCTTTCATTACAGAACTGTTTTTGTTTGATTTTTTTTCGTTAAATTCCGTTTTATTTATTTTCAAATTATTAAAACTCGCCATGAATATTTTCCGCTGTGTTTTCGTAGGCATTTCGTTGTCTTTTTGGAGACCGCAGGAAAATTTCGTTTCGCATCAGCAGCGTACTAGGCTTAACTGTGGATATCCTTTCTGAACATCTATGATTTTAATGTTTGGACATCGATATTAAATTATTTAGCATGAACGAACATCTTACAAGTCACTAATACAGAAAATCATGTATAAATTAAAATTGGTGCCTTAGCTTTCTAAACATCAATGATTTTAATACTTCAAAAGCATTGAAAGCTAAAATACATTTTTCGTCCAACATCGATGTTGAAACATCGATGGTTTTTCGTCTAACATCGGCGTTTTGCAAACATCGATGAACGTCTTAACAATTTTTGTTCATCTCTCACAATTATTTGCTGTCAAAACGCTTGAATGAGTTTTTTTTGACATTTTATTTAAAATGTATTAGTGCTTCTTGATCTGATTCTGATTTTTAATCAAGAATCGAATTTCTCTTTTCAGAATCGTCAGAAGCGTACTTTTTGTGCCAATGGAATAGTTTCAGAAGACTTCTTGACGCTTCCTGATGTCCAAGGAAAAACGGCATAATATATCCTGTCAAGGCAACTGATATTGTGGAGACTCTCCGAAATCTCCTATTTCCGAACTCGCTGACTACTGATAAATTGCCTAAATTTGTGGATATAACAGTCTTATTGAAGAGCCCACTGTCATATCTGGGCGAAACAGATTAATTTCTGGAGTTGAGATCACTTTTACTTTTAATTGTATTTCGGATTTTGTTAATTCATACATACGTAATTTTTAAACCGGGGCCCAATTCCATTGGACCAAACAACTTTGTTCGTACTAAAACCTATAGTGACTGCGTGAATATTAAGGCCCATTTGTTCGATGATGATTTTGTTGGGCCTGAGTTAATTCACCTAATTTAAAGGTTTAACTCGAGTGTAACTCCGAAACTCAGATGATCTTGCACTGAAATCTGGGCCTCAGACAAAGCTAATAAATGAATAAATCATTATTAAATACAAACATACATAGTTTCAAATTCATAGTCACAATTCGCAAATTAAACAGCAAAAAAATGACATTTAATTATTTTGACGTTTAAAGTTTGCGTGGGCAGGGCATATGTGTGAGTGCTTCAGGTTTTGATGCTTTTTCCAAAATCTAGAATAGATTCTCTCTTCTTTTCACAGGAAGAACTTTCAACTGGTGTCAAACGAAAGATTTCGGAAGCATTCCAAATGCTTCCAGACGCCTAACCCCTTACCGCATACGAAGCCAAATATAGCTTTGTAAACTTTTAAGCTTATTTTAATATCACTAAACGGTTTTTTTTTTGTATGACCAGCGCTGAATTTCAATTAAACACACATTTGTGTAACGGAACTTTGTTCTTCTTTGTCTATACAAAGCTTAACTGTCAAACTGTTTGAGATCTTGTGAACGTTGTACGGAAGTGAAAGTGAAATTTTTTAAGTGCTACTTTCAAAAATTAAAAAAATATACAAAACAGTAAGTTACAATTTCAATAAATTAAATATACATTATTTGCATATTCAAGAAAATGTAATTGTAAAAAGATTTGTGTTTTTTCTTGTTAACTTTGTTTTATAGCGATTTCCTGATTCGCGACAAAATTTTACCTTGAACTATATACATTCACGTATGTGTGAAATGTGGTATTTCTGATTTTTTGCTGAGTTGCTCACGATATTGGTAACCTAAGTTTTCGACCTCGAGCGGCGACCGCTTCATGATCAAAAACAAAAAAAAAACGCGCTTTTTTAGTTATTGGCGATTTTAGTCCTAAAGAAGTAATCTTAATCTTAAACTTAATCTTAACTATTATATAAAAATTATTTTGTTCCTTGGCGCATAACTCATAAAATAATAAACTGATTTACGTGAAACAAATATTATAATACTCTTTATGTCTATGAGACGGTTTAAGGCTATTTTTTATTTCTTAATTTGTTTAAGTTTTCAGAATATTATTGTTTTTTAATTTTTTGTCACCTTTTTTCTAAGAGTTTGATATTTTAAAATAATAACAATTTTTTGATAAACTCAACATTCATACGAAAATTTTAAGACCTATATCTCTTCTTAATTATTATATACAGGGTGTCCCGTAAGTAATGGATAACCCTGAAATGCCGCATAGTAGACTTTATGACCGTCCTGAAAACTGATAAAAAAAAGTTCTATCCCAACCACAAGAAAAGTTATATGCATTTTTTTGTTCAGTGCATTATTTTTTTTCTTACATTACATTTTTGAATACCACGACTACAAGTGAATGAGTTCCATCATTTTTTTTTTTTGCAGGAATATTTTACATTACTTGTGCCAACACATAAGTAGAAGAAAATTGTTATAACTGTTGGACTTCTAAGAGAAAAAAATTATTTAACATTGAATTTCAATGCAAAATGTGAAAACAAATAATTTTTGAAAAAGTTAAATCATAGCTGGTATAAAAGAATGCATGAATACCTGAGTGGCCAACTATTTTAAGAATATGCGCGTTAAATGCAGATTTCAAAATGGTATTACTTATTATTGTATCTAGAGTCAATAGCAAGTTATTGGTAAAAATCTGCAATACTAGAGTAAATTTAGCAAAAACAAAAGTTTTCAAAATTAGCACAGTAAACGTGAAAATAATACCAAGCGTTGAACATAGCAGATTTTTGATTTATTGGCTGTTTCTACGATGTTGTCCTAATGATAAATCCAAGCTTTCAACTTCTAGGGCCGAATGCATTATTGATAAAAATGTCAAAAATGTGCAAAAAACGGCTACATTTTCGAGCTTGTTTTGAATTTTACCTGTTATATTGGGCTTTAACAAACCCATCAAATATTTTGTTGGTTGCTCTTAGTTTATTTGTAATTTTCTCTAAACAAAAAGTTTTTGAGCCAGCTTTTAATCACATGATCACTTAGTTAGAAAACAAAAACAAAAATAGATAATTTTTTAATTTTTTTTGTTATTTAAAGAAAATGCTCAAACTGTTTTCCACCCACACTTATACAGGTTCTGCACCTCTGAATAAATGAACGTCTTAGTGAACGTGCAAGGTTTTGCTCAGAAATTTGTAATGCAGCTGCCTCCACACGATTTCTTAGCTCCTCTAAAGACTTGATCGGCTTGCTGTATACGATTTCCTTAATGCATCCCCAATAAAAAAAATCAAGTGGATTTAGGTCTGGTGAACGGGGTGGCCATAATATTGGTCCCAGACGTCCTATCCATCTGCCTGGATATCTGGCATTTAAATATGCCCGCACAGACACAGCATTGTGTGCTGGACAACCATCATTTTGAAGCCAATGGGATTCCTTTACTTCTTCCAGCAAGAATCCAGAATACGCGGCATCGAAAAAGTTCAATCAAACGTCTTAATTATCAAAAAGCAGGTTCAGGAAAACAGCTATTTAGACCGTTAATTTTTCTGAAGAATGAACAATAAAAACTGTATAAATAAGTGTTCTTCGTGGTCTTAATCTTATGAATTAAGATCAAATTACAAAAACTTTAATTCAAAATTTAAAAAACTTACGATTTTATGCGTTCTCAATTTCTCAGGATCTTACAATTTACTATTCAAAAAACACAATTAAAATTGAATCAGAAGACTTTTTGTTTAGAGAAAATAACAAATAAAAAAAAGGAACCAACAAAATATTTGATGGGTTTGTTAAAGCCCAATATAACAGGTAAAATTCAAAACAAGCTCGAAAATGTAGCCGTTTTTTGCACATTTTTGACATTTTTATCAATAATGCATTCGGCCCTAGAAGTTGAAAGCTTGGATTTATCATTAGGACAACATCGTAGAAACAGCCAATAAATCAAAAATCTGCTATGTTCAACGCTTGGTATTATTTTCACGTTTACTGTGCTAATTTTGAAAACTTTTGTTTTTGCTAAATTTACTCTAGTATTGCAGATTTTTACCAATAACTTGCTATTGACTCTAGATACAATAATAAGTAATACCACTTTGAAATCTGCATTTAACGCGCTTATTTTTAAAATAATCGGCCACTCAGGTATTCATGCATTTTTTTTATACCAGCTATGATTTAACTTTTTCAAAAATTATTTGTTTTCACATTTTGCATTGAAATTCAATGTTAAATAACTTTTTTCTCTTAGAAGTCCATCAGTTATAATTATTTACTTCTACTTATGTGTTGGCACAAGTAATGTAAAATATTCCTGCAAACAAAAATGATGGAACTCATTCATTTGTAGTCGTGGTATTCAAAAATGTAAAGTAAGAAAAAAAAATAATGCACTGAACAAAAAAATGCATATAACTTTTCTTGTGGTTGGGATAGAACTTTTTTTTATCAGTTTTCAGGACGGTCATAAAGTCTACTATGCGGCATTTCAGGGTTATCCATTACTTACGGGACACCCTGTATACAAGCAGAGCAATAAATATATAAACTTTTGAAAATTATCAATTTTTTAAAATTATTTCTCTCCATCAACGGCTAGCTGCTTTGTTTTTTTTTGTTTTGTGCTTTTCTTCCGCAAACTGAATTCATGCCTGCTGGCTGAGCACAATGTTATGGTCGTAGAAAGGTAAACAAAATAGTATATGTCGCCACAATTAAAGCTACCATTGCAAGAAAGTGTGTGCGTATGTGTGAACCAGGTAGTATGCAGGAAGAAAGGAGTCACATGTGATCATGTGACGGGTGGAAAAAAATGATTTGGTTCGTGTAAAAACCGTATAACTTACTTACTTACTTTTGATGGCGCTCACAGCCCAGGATGGGCTTCGGCCTCAACTAACAAGCCCCTCCAGCCAGCTCTGTCCCTAGCTAGCCGCTTCCAGTTGCGCACACCGAGTGCTTTGATGTCGTCATTCACTTGATTGGGCCACCTGTTACGGGTTCTTCCTCTGCTGCGTACCCCATCGGGGTTGGATTCGAAGACTCGTTGGGCAGGTGCGTTGCTGTCCATACGCTCCACGTGCCCCAGCCATCTAAGCCGCTGTATTTTCAGCTTTTTGACCAGGTCAACGTCGCTGTATAGTCCGTATAGCTCGTCGTTGAATCTTCTCCTCCATACTCCTTCGATACACACCGGACCGAAAATCACACGATGAATCTTCCTCTCAAAGCACCCTAGCAGATTTTTATCCGAATCTTTCAGTGTCCATGCTTCTGACCCATAAAGCAGGACCGGGATGATTAGGGTTTTGTATAAAGTCTCCTTGGTTCTCTGAGAGAGGGCCTGACTACTTAAATGCTTTCTTAGACCGAAGAAACAGCGGTTGGCAAGAGTAATTCTTCGCTTGATCTCTGCGCTGATGTCATTCTGCGATGTAATAGTGGAGCCCAGGTAGACAAAGTCCTTGACAACTTCGAAGTTATATCTGTCCATCGTGATATTTTGCCCGAGTCGACGATGTTGAGATTCCTCTCTCGATGACAGCATATACTTCGTCTTGTCCTCATTAACCGCCAATCCCATTCTAGCCGCCTCCGATTCAATGCTCTCAAATGCCCCTGCCACAGCTCGCTTCGTTCTGCCGACAATGTCTATGTCATCCGCATATGCAAGCAATTGAACGGACTTTTGATAGATAGATAGATGACATGTGCGTTGCGTACAATGGCTTCAAGAACGATGTTGAATAGGTTGCATGATAACGCGTCGCCTTGCCTCAATCCTTTCTCAACATCAAAGGAATCGGTGGTGTTCTTACCAATTTTGACGGAGCAGCGAGAATTCTCCATTGTCATCCTGCACAAGTGGACGAGTTTGGCAGGGATGCCGAGACTCGACATGGCTCTGTATAATTCGTCCCTTTTCACGCTATCATACGCGACTTTAAAATCGATAAAAAGGTGGTGTGTATCGATCTGGAATTCCCGGGATTTTTCTAAAATCTGTCGGAGTGTGAACATTTGATCGACGGTTGACTTGCCTGGCCTAAAACCGCACTGATAAGGGCCGATCAGATCGTTGACAAAAGGTTTTAAGCGGTCACACAGGATGGCCGACAAGATTTTATAAGCGACGTTTAGGAAACTAATTCCTCTGTAGTTGGTACATTTCAGAACATCTCCCTTTTTATGGATGGGGCATACTATACCGAGGTTCCATTCATCGGGCATACTTTCCTCCGACCAAATTTTGCAGATGAGCTGGTGTATGCTCCTAGCCAATTCATCTCCCGCTGATTTAAATAGTTCGGCTTGTAAGCCATCCGCACCTGCAGCCTTGTACGACTTAAGTTTGGATATCGCCAGCCGAACTTCGGTTAGGTCGGGTGGACGGAACTCTTGGCCATCATCGTCCAAGTTGAATGGAGCGTTCTGCCTATTAGCGGCATCTTGGCTGTCTTCGCCATTAAGCAGTCTAGAGAAGTGTTCTTTCCAGATCCTCAGCACTGACTGTGTGTCTACTACCATATTCCCACTCTCATCTCGGCAGGCTTCCGTTCTAGCCTTGAATCCTTGGGTGGATCGCTTCACCCTCTGATAAAATTTTCGAACATCTCTCCTACCGCTACAACCCTCAATAGACTCTACCGCCCGCTTCTCGTGCTCTCTCTTTTTCCTCCTGAGAAGTCGGCGTTCCTCTTTTCGTTTCAGCCCGTAGAGCTCCCGGGCCACTCTCTCAGCAGCTCTTGTTCGAGTCTGCAGCATTGCCTGGTAGGCCTCGTCCTTAGCTGCATGCGCTAGCCGGCACTCCTCATCGAACCAGGTGTTTCGTTGTATTCGCCTAGTGAAACCCAGCACATCATAGGCGGCACTTCTGATGGCTTGTTGACAGTGTTCCCACTGGTCCTCTGCACTTGATGCTGGTGGCGGACCTCCTGAGAGATTAAGAGTTACGTGGTCTGCAAAAGTTCTGGCAGTCTCTTGCGATTTAAGCTTCTCGACATCGAATCTTTTCACAGCATCTGCTCTGCGTTGTCGCGTCATGGATATCCGCATACGTAGTCTAGCTACCACCAGGTAGTGATCCGAGTCAATGTTGGCCCCTCGGAACGTTCGGACGTCCAAGATACTGGAAGCATGTCTCGCGTCTATCGCAACGTGGTCGATTTGGTTGACGGTTACTTGATAACGCGACCGCCAAGTCCCCTTGTGTATATTGAGGTGTGGGAAGTAGGTGCTTGAGATGATGACATTTCGCCCCGCCGCAAAGTCTGCCAGCCTGTGTCCGTTGCCGGAAGTTTCGTCGTGTAGGCTGTGTCCTCCGACTATCGAACCAAAGATGCCCTCCTTTCCGAATCTTGCGTTGGAGTCACCAAGAATGATCTTCACGTCGTACTTCGGGCACATATCATACGTTGTCTCCAAGAGATCGTAGAATGCTTCTTTGGTTGAGTCTTCTCTCCTTTCATGGGGGGCGTGAACACAAATCAACGAAATGTTCTTAAATATGCCTTTGATGCGGATTGTGACCAGGCACTCGCTTACACTTCGGAAGCCCAAGACTTCTTGCCTAAGTCTTCCCCTTATCACAAAACCACAACCAAAGAGCCGCTGACCCTGTTCCTTCAAGCACCCGCCGTAGTAGATGTTACACGTTTTTAGTCTCCGTACGCCCTCTCCATCCCATCGCACTTCCTGGATGGCTGTTACGTCAGCCTTTAGCCTGTTCAGGTTCTCCACTAATTGTTCGGCTGCACGTGTTCTGTATAAGGACAGGACGTTCCACGTGCAGATCCGAAATTCATTGTCCTTGTTTCGTTTGCTGGGGTCGTCAACTTTAAAATCATCCATATCCGAGGCTTGTTGTTGTTTCGGAACAACTTTTTTTTTTACGTGGTAGGGAAGTTACCCCGACGCACAACCCCCGACCCGGAGGACCAGACCCTTCGTATAACTCCAAGGGTAGGGAGCCGGATAAACCGCTCCTTATAGGCCTGAGCTACAAATATGTCGTAGTAGCCCATATAAGGTGTTCACTAAGTAGTTCAACCTAACTGGAACTGTAGACGCTACCGTTGATTCCATCTAGAGAATTCGTCCGCTGCCGCCTCGATGAAAGGAGAAGTGCCTTAGTGGGAACACTCCTCCCCCCCCTCTCTCGTTGGCTGTCCCCAACAGCTTTCCACGGGGATTTAAACCCCGTCTCCAGCTGAGGTACTAGACACCCGATGTTCACCACGTGGAGGTGAGAGTAGGAATTGGTAGACAGAGGTGGATTTTGAGAAAAACCTGTGGACGCTTGTGTCCTCTTGAATGCACATAACTACCCTTTTGAACATCAAAAAGCGTATAACTTGACTTCTAATAGTCGGATCTTCAAGATTGATATCTTAAAATGAAAACAGTCGTGTGTATTCAAAGAAAGAGATACAATTAATATTAAAGCAATTGAATGGTATTTGGCGAATGTTTTAAAACGGCAATTGTTATGAATGAATTCAAATGAATTCAGTCTTGAAAAACCCTTCACATATTTACAAAATGGTTACACGGCAAAAACATTGTGTATCCGGAATCTTTAAAAAAAAACATAGGTAGGTACATACGTAGGTAGGTATTTTTCGTTTAAATTGACTTAAATGCATACGAAACCATATATGGCTTTGTTTATATTTGTTTGTAAAAAATTATTTAAAAAAAAAATATTATTTAATAATTCCTTAAGCACAATAAACGACATTTTCACAAATAATTTTTTTTCCATCGCCTTCATAATTCATGCAATAAGTTCCCGCGCAGGAAAAAAATCTAGTTTTCGACGCGCTAGAGAGATTTACATAAATTCCGGGAAGGCGGTTATGAACCCTTTTGCCTCGTCAGGCAAACAAAGAATCGGGCTCAGAAAGTTTCCCTCGCCTAAAGTGAATGGCCATTAAAAAACCCAGAGTCGACAAGAAAAAAATATATATTGTGTTTTTTGAAGGCTTAATTATAGTACTTCAAAAATATGTAATCGTTACATCGATAATAATCCATTAAAATGCAACCAACCAAAAGAAAAACTTCTCCTGCTTGTGGTTTCGTTTTCTTTTGACTAAATGTATCAATTGGTAATCTCTTTTTCCTCGTCTAGATTTTCCATACTGAAATATTACTTGGGCCTTGCCCAGACCCAACAGAAACTTGGCATTTTTCCAGCCGGGTTGCAGTCTCTATTGCACTCCTAAACCAATGATCAAATTCAGTGCATTTTAAAATTAAGAAGAATTCAATTCTCATATTTTGTTTCAGTTAAAAAAACGCTATAACTGGTCCCTAAGATGCCATTTATATTTTAACTTATTTTTTTTATAATTCAATTTCCACTTCTACATGCCTTTGAGGAGCACATCCTAGTTTTTGCATCCCAGCCAAATCCTGAAGGACACTCTTGAATTGTCAGCATGCCATTCAAACAGCGATAATAATAGTGACAATTGTTTGAATATTCGAAATAACCAGATTTATTGCCATTACACCGTTCTCTAGGGCTTATCGTTGAAGTTCCAACAATCTACAGAAATGTTTAAAACTTACTTAATTACGGATTGATTGAACTTCTATAAGAAAATTATTATTTTATACTTACCTTACAGTTTGATACACTCGCCCAATCACAAGAAGACGTTAATATATTAAACTCCAAGTCCTTAGGACATTTCATAGGAATAGGAGTTTTATCAAAGCACACAAAATATTCCAAGCATGACTCAGAGCTTGGCAAGTAGATGATTTCTTCAGGTTTTGACGTAGTTGGACAAACAATTGGTTTGTTGAATGATAATGTCGAACTAATAGGATTAGATGTTGTGGATGAAGGAGTTGAAGTAGGTGATGATGTTGGTGACTCCGAAATAATTGATGACGATGAAGGTTCAGTTGAGCTAACAATTTTGGTAGATTTTTTTTGTGGTTTTGTAATTTCTTCCGAAGGACATTCAACATTTTCAGGGTTATCACAAATTCCCAATTCCATATTGAATCTTTGATTATCTTCACACTTTGAAACAAAAGATGCCTCATCATCACAATAAATATAAGATTGGCAATCATTTAAATCAGCTACAAATGTTTGACGTTCGACATCATTGCATTCAGGAAATATATCACAATAAGCAGTGAAATTGAATGCCAAAAGGATACAAATTGCGCGAACCAAGAAACACATAATATTTTTGTACTGAGTTCTTGTTAGTGAGTTGAGTTCTCAAAGAACAACTAAGGTAATTACGCAACTGGTTTGTAAGACTTGAATCGCTAACCGTTATATATATGTAGGTATACAAACCTTTGAAAAATTCCCCATTCTATAGCATGATTACAGGAAGATCATGAGATATTAAGAAGTTAATTAATTATGTTAAGACAATCTGCTTCTGAGTTTTTGGATTAACTGAAAAGCATGGTAGCAAATTATAGTTAGTGAAAAGCTTGTTTCTGATAAACCATATAAATTATGAACATCGGGTTATAATCAAAATGTATGTGGTAATTAAAGTTATTTGCCTTTTTTTTTTAAAAGAATTCAGTCAAAATATTTGCCTTACTTCAAGTTATTTTTAAGTTTTTGTTTGCAACTTTAATAAATCGACTTGCTTCAATTATGTATATTTGTATATATGTATGTCTATGTAGGTATAGTTTTGATATCGTCATTACTAAGTACTCTAATTGATTATTATATGACAAATATTTAATTACTTTGACCAATATCGATTACCGACGACGACATTATGGCGAGCGTGAAGAACCCCATCCACACTCAAGCCCTTGACAAAGATTCCTTATCTCATCTCTTGGAAGTTCAAGTGTTTCTGATTTGTAATTTTATCTGGCATAGAATTGATATAAATAGATCAGATAGATTGCCATTTCTTTGCTTTTTATATTAACAATATAGTCTAGAAAATGACTTGTAACCGAAGAAATCGCGAACGCAAGGAAGTATCTAGAAATAGTGCTAATAATGGATTTAAACTTATTTCAATTATTATTCTTCTTCAAAGTATTTCATTTGGTTTGGCAGAAAATGAAAATATTTGTGCGGGTAAACCGTTTGGAACAATAATTGAAGATCTGACAGATTGTACTAGTTTTTTTGAGTGTATATTTGAGGAGCCAGAACAATCAAATTGTCCAACTGGCCAAAGATTCGACGCAAATACTGAAAAATGTGTAGTCGGGAAGTGTCCGCCATGTAAATGTGATACAGTGACAACTACATCTTCACCAACAACGTCATCTGAAGAGCCTGCATCATCTTCATCCGAGTCGTCCGCTTCAACTGATCTTCCAACATCATCTGAATTTTCCACGTCTGAATCAACAATTTCAACAGGATCTTCATCGATATCAACAGATGAACCGTCTTCAACGCCTGTAAGTTCACCCTCGCCAGGAAACGAATGTTCAAATGAGCCATACTGCCAAGCATCTGAGGACGGTACCTTCCATCGTGATAGAAACGATTGCAGGAAATATTATGTGTGCAAAAATGGAGAAGCAGTGGCTCATACTTGCATGAACGGAATGTATTTTGATGATGTCAGCAATTTGTGTAATTTGTCTCCATTAGTACATTGCACTCCAAGCACAAATGACCATTGCACACCAAAACCAACAGAGTCATCATCATCTTCTTCTTCGGAGTCTTCATCGTCGGAATCTTCAACTTCCCCATCAACTGAATCTTCTTCAACACCACCATCATCTTCTGAGTCAACCACTGCAACTGAACTTCCGACTTCATCTGAATCTTCAACGTCTTCTTCAGAATCTACCACCTACGAACCAACAACTTCAACTGAGTCTTCATCGACATCAACAGAAGTATCGTCTTCTTCTATAACCTCACCCAATCCAGAAACTGATTGTTCAAACGAGTCTTACTGTCAAGCATCCGAGGACGGTACCTTCCATCGTGATAGAAAAGATTGCAGAAAATATTATGTTTGCAGAAATGGAAAAGCAGTGGCTCACACATGCATGAACGGAATGTATTTTGATGATGTCACCAATTTGTGTAATTTTTCTCCATTAGTACATTGCACTCCAAGCACAAATGACAATTGCACACCAAAACCAACAGAATCATCATCATCTTCTTCTTCGGAGTCTTCACCGTCGGAATCTTCAACTTCCCCGGCAATTGAATCTTCTCCAACACCACCAACATCTTCTGAGTCAACCACTGCAACTGAACTTCCGACCACATCTGAACCTTCAACGTCTTCTTCAGAATCTACCACCTCCGAACCAACAACTTTGACTGGGTCTTCATCGACATCAACAGAAGTATCGTCTTCATCCGTTACCTCACCCAAACCAGAAACTGATTGTTCAAACGAGCCTTACTGTCAGGCCTCCGAGCACGGTACTTTCCATCGTGATAGAAAAGATTGCAGGAAATATTATGTTTGCAGAAATGGAGGAGCTGTTGCTCATTATTGCGATAATGGAATGTATTTTGATGATGTAGCCATTGTGTGTAATTTTGCATCATTAGTAACATGCTCTCCAAACGCAAATGACAATTGCACACCAAAACCAACAGAATCAGCATCATCTTCTTCTTCGGAGTCTGCATCATCGGAATCTTCAACTTCCCCATCAACTGAGTCCCCATCAACATCACCAACGTCTTCTGAGTCAACCACTCCAACTGAACTTCCGACGACATCCGCATCTTCCACGTCTTCTCCAGGTACCGAATGTTCAACTGAACCAAACTGTCAGACATTGAAAGAAGGCTCTTTACATCGTGATAAAAAGGATTGCCGTAAATTTTATGTGTGCTTGAGTGGAAACCCTTTTGCCCTTCTCTGTCCCTCAGGCGAATATTATAACGATGTCGTAGGTGCTCAAGGCTGTCAGTCCGAAGAACTTGTAGAATGTTCACCGCGTGTGGATGAAAATTGTAACCCAATAACGACAGTGACAACACCTTCTTCGACATCATCGACGACGTCTTCAACTTCAACAACATCAACCACTTCAACAACAACTTCAGCACCTCCTACAAATAAACCAGACTGTTCATCTGAGCCAGATTGTAAGGTAGCACCTCGGGGATCTATGCATCGGGATCCCAAAGATTGTGCAAAGTTTTATTTTTGTAGAAATGGTGTAGCTGTTGCTCGATCATGTAGAAAAGGAGAATATTTCGATTTAAAGACCAATGCTTGTTTATTTTCGTCCCTCGTTGATTGCCAACCAATCCAAAACTGTCCATCAACAGACACAACATCCTCTGTACGGCCTGCAGTAACTCAAACAACTACCTTAAGACCATCAGCTTCTACAACTATGGTTCCAAATGGCCAAGTTGATCCTAATGTCACTGATTGTCAGAATCTACCAAATGGAGCATTCTTTAGACATTCTACGCATTGCAACGTCTACTATGTGTGTCGCAATCGGATGGCTGTAAAGCATAGCTGCCCTTACCGCCTATGGTTTGACGATAAAAGCATGGTTTGCAACTTTAGGGAGCTAGTCAACTGCCCTTCCGAGATGGATTAAACTCTTTTTGTTCTTTTCTACCTATATATTATATCTATACCTTTGAAAAATTTATTTTTATTGTTATAAATTATTGTAAAATATAACCTTTTGTTTCGAAGCAACAAAATAATAGAATATGTCTAGACAAAAATTACAAAAAAAAAATAATAATTAAAGAGACATGTACATAAAGGTAGAGCGTTTTGTTTTGATTATTTATTTGGGTTATGAAGGCGCTTTTTTCTCTATTCCTAATTCCCTTGTGAGCTGAGCGTATAGAGTTTTCGAAGCTAACAAAAAATTCGGAGAAAAAATGTATGTATATACTTATTTCATACTTGTTATCGATAGTTTGTATAAAATAAATAAATCGGGTGGCACAACGGCTCATGAAGAACCAGGGCCTAGTGACTAACAACTCGCAACCATTCTTGTGTGCGCCTTTCGACAGGAATGGAAGGGACCTACAATTTTATGCCGAATCCGAACGGCTAGACGAGAAGCACTTATTCGTGACAAGTGATACTCTTGGAGGATTTGTCAATTCCTCGCAAGAGGCAGTAGCCCTGAAAAAAACTTTTTAGTTTTTAGGTGGACGAGGCTGGGAAGCGATCCCAGACCTCCAGCGTGACAGTCGAACGCACTAACCATTACGCTACGGGCTACTACTCGATAGTTTGTATGAAAACGTCAAATACTTTCTTTAATGGCGGATGGCGTCGCTAGCAAACGATGTTGTTGGGCCATCGCACACAGGCTCAATTTTGAACAAGACTAAGCTGGGGAAATGAAAGTTTGTAGGCAAGGGAGGTGAAGGGTGAGGAAAGAAACGACTGAAATGTTTATCCTTGTTTCGAGCGGACTAACAAAGTTTAATTACTAATACCATTGTATATAAAACCTTTAGTACTATTAATGAGTCGATTTTCGGGACGATAGTCTACGCCTATAGGTGGTGTATTATCGCTAGAGAGATTTAATGAGATTTTCAATGTATTTTTAACTCTACATTATCAAATGCTCTCCCAGGCCAGTGGCACCGCCACCGTTGTTTTGGTTTTTTGATAGTACTATAGATATTTATATACAATGCTAATACATACACAGTTGTTCGTTTCTAGGCAAAATAAACAAACCTGTTGCCATGCAAAACTGCACATTTTAACCCGGGGTTTAGACAAGCGAGTAGAACTAGTAGCATTTATATCATAGTGTTAGTTTTATGGATGTATGTGTAACTAGTAGCTCTCTGCGCGTTTTGTCAACTAGTATGATTTTTTTTAAATATTTCATACAGAAAAATATACAAATTATGGAAACTATAGAAACAAAACAAATAAATGAAAACAATACACTACACTAGCAGGGTAACTGGCAGGCTACTCGCAGGCAAAAATATTATACTATTTGGGCTACTAGTTGGCTCTCTCGTGTTCAGATACACTAACACACATAAACGCTACTAGTTCTACTCGCTTGTCTAAACCCCGGGTAAAGGAATTTTTTTTTTTCGATTCTAAACTGAGAGTTCTAATACAATTAAAGTCAATTCATGTACACAGAATTTTCAGCCATCTTTGCTCAGCCCGTGTGTGACTGAAGGAAAAGTTAGTCTGGCTTTAGTTCAGCTCAAAATAGAGCCAGTGTGTGATGGCCCGTCTACTCTGAGGCCACACGAGCCAGTACTGGTTTACAAGTTACAATACATTTAAATTTTTTTACTAACACATATAAAATCTGAGCAACTTGCTCGTCAACTGGCTTGCCTTTTTCGAAGCCAGTTGGGAAGCCAGTAGAGAAAGACAGTGGCCTCGTTCAGTCTTGTATATAAGGCGATGTAGACAGCTTTGCGTTGAAATTTTTGGATTTATATATTTGGTCTGCCATAACTTTTAATTAGAGGAGCGATCAAGAAATTTAAACAATTCCAAAATAGGCAACTGTCAAATACGATTGAAGGATGGCTATGATTATGATGAAATTCAAGATCTCTTGAAAATCCTAATTTTTCGGGTGACATTTGAAACATTACCGATTTGTCAAGCCATAGACTGTCAAATTAAATTGAAAGATTGCTACGGAAATGATGCATTGAAAAAACTTAAAGATATCTGAATTTTTTGAGTTTAAATTTTTTGCGCGCGAAAAGGCGATTTGAGCGTTTTTTGGGTGGCATTTGGAACGAAATATTCCTCATACGACATAATTTAGTTTCTTACCTATCTGTCAACGTATGAATGGTCAAATTCCATTAAAGGATGGCTACGATGATGATGGATTAAAAAAACCTCTAAAAAATTCCATTTTTTTAATAATTTAAAAAAGTCGCTAATTTTTGAATAAGATGAATGTCAATCCATGTTACTTTGACAAGACAGAACAGTCTGTCAACGCATTGGCAGTATTTTGTGTTGACCATTGCAAGACTTGACGGACTTGATGCAGAATTCGACGTCATTTTTTGTTAACGCGCTGAAGTAAGAAAAAATGGAAGTCCGATGCCAAAGCAAATTCAATAAAAATCTGTATTTAGAATCCTAGATTGGTTATCCTAGTAAAAGCCTATTAACGTTTACAAGTTACGTGCGGCCTACGTCACAGCATATTCACGTATAGGAATTTGACAGTTTTTGTATTTTGTATGTAGCCAAGTGGCTCGTTTGCCCTCAGGGTTAATTCCAGAGAGGCTTGGATTACAACACTGCCATGTGCAATGCAACAACAATTTCGCTTAGTTGGCGGCGATAAAAATCTACGATTACAAACCCACAGTAATCAGCGATGGTGATTTTGTATGCAGTTTTATTTTAAGCCAAGAAGAGGAAACAGGAGAACACACCAATAATTCCTCTTCAAATAAATTGAGAATTTCGTATTAAAATTGGAAATTCATTTAAATCAATTTGAGAACCTGAAAGCTTCTTCAATATTTATTATTCAATCGATTCGTTTTGGTTATTTTGCTATACCGTAGTACAGACTTCACTAAAAATATTAAGTAATTACCCCATTTACAAGCAGTATCGAAAGCTCGAGTTGGATTAGGGTCGGATTTTAGACCCAAGTGAGTTGAGAGCCCCATTTGAAGTTGAGTTGATATGGTGTTGAGATTACAGTTCATTTCACACAAAACCAGTTAAAATTTAATAGATTTTAGTAAATACATACTTCGCATAGCTATCAAAACAAATAAATAATTTTACTCGCGCATGAGCCAAAACACTGTCGTCAACACATCCTTCAGACCGACTCATTAACCCAGGGTTTTTTATCCTGAAGTGGAATCGAGTTGGTTGAAGCTCATTTCAAAGCAACGCAGGTATACAAAGGGGCAAAGCGAGCTTGAAGCTCGCTCGAATACTTCATGTAAACGGGGTAAATAGCTTTGTATATAAAATCTATGTGCCTGTCCACATTGGATTTTTAATGCTTGGTGTTAACATGTTCGTTGTGTCCATACTATGAAGAGTAAATCCTCTCAGTTCAATCTACCCATCCCTATCTCCCAACCTTGAAATCTATCTATCTTTCACTCACACAATACAAAATCTATCATGTTGAATCCGAGAATATTGTTTGAAAGTGGCGCATCCGTGCAATTTGGGTGGAATCTACCCATCTCTTTTTCACTCCTAGCATTAAAAATCCAATGTGGACAGGCACTATAGTACTGTCCACGTTCGGGTGGTAGGCAGATATCTGCGATACTATAGGATCTGATATATTAGGTCTGTTCCACACCTTGACCAAAACTGACAATTGCTGTTCCACGCCTCACAAATTTGGTAGTTTTGGGCAGAAGAGAGCGCTCACGAGAAAGTAAAACAATTTCCCCTCCTGACAAATTCTGTCCAAGAAATTTCTTTGGGCAGAAATGTTGATGTCAAATGCCAGGTTGAGGTACGTTGTATAAAAAATTTACTGTTGTAGAGTCATCGGTTCAGTTTGCTTCGCGTTGCAATAAAAAAAAGTTACAAACAGTTAGAAGAATAATTGTGTGGCAGAATTTTTGCCCAGAAAACTCAATACTTTATCGGCAGTTTTTCTCTCTGTGACCAACAATTTCTACCCAAAAATCTTGGGAACATACCTATTTTCGAAACGATCAAAACCGGAAACGTGAAAAAACAGCTTACAAAACAAAATCAAAAAAAAAAAAAAACAAATTTACTCGTCGATGAAATCGGTGTCCTCAATTCGAAACTCGGTCCTAGTCTCATTGCAAATTGAATTAATCCGCTTTAAATGACGCGGACAGACGCGACAAAACAGATGGCATGTATCAGCTGTTCTAATATCCAAACAGATGCGAACAATTTTGGGATAGCTTTAGATTTCTTTTTGACATCATCTGTTGGGTTCGTCAGCTGGTGTTTCCTTACACCCCGACTCCACAGGCCATGAACGATGTCCAAAATCCAATCTACAATCCAATCCACAATCTGATTTGTATGGATATGTCATTCTTGGACATGGATTTTTGCGACTCCATTGGATTTTTTTTAGACATGATCCATAGTCTGGCCATCGTTCATGGCCTGTGTAGGCGGCATGTTAGGCATTACAACAACCCGAACAAATCCAGATACCTTTGGCGACGCACCCGACTGCGGCCAGTCATGATGCAATTCGAAGGTGGTGATACCGTGTTTCCAAAACTAGCTTTACTAGCTGGTATGTAAAATCAAAAAGAACACTAGCGCCACCAACTTATGATATTATTATAGTGCCTTTCCAAAGAGCTGCGAACTGCGAATGCGAGTTACGAATGGTCGTGAATTTTTACGTTTCATTCAAATGAGTGCGCATATACAAATGATAATCCGCAGAAGCTTATTGTTGGTCGCTTAGAAAATATTAAAATTTAATTTTTTGTTATTTAAATACATAATTTTTCGTAGTATTTTCTATTTCAATTTTGTAAATAAGATCATTTATTCAAAAAAAATAAGTTTATATCCTCTTGAAATTTCTTAAGAAGATTTATTAACATTCGCAGTTCGCAGCGTTTGTGAAAGACGCAACGTTTTACACACAAATTTAATAGCCAATTAATGCTTGAACCCTGGTCGAACCTCAGTTGATCCGCTGAAATCTATAGGTTAAAATCTTGAACCATATGGCTAAACGGATTAAAGCTGCAACTTTAATTGTCTGAGGGGCACTGAAGTGGTCGGAAGAAAACAGACGAACGCAAGGAAATCTTAAGATGTGTCTACGAGTATGTACATATAATTGCTGCTTTTCATATAGTTTCGTTCACTTTTGCTTTCGGAGGGGAAGAGCGCTCGCATTCGCACATAACTTAAGAAAAAATAACATCACGCTGAAGTAGTAATGCTGGCTTCTTCTGTTCACCATTAGGAAAGCTACTTTTCGTCACTTTAAAAAATTATTTCTTCTAAAATCTAAAAACTGAATGATACAAGATAAAACATCCATCATACATTTTTCAGCAATGCATACAAATTTATTTAATTTGAAAAATAATGAATATATATGTTTTTGTTATTCTTAATTTTTACACCCATGGTGGGGACAGTCAACAAAAGCTGGATAGTTACAAAAGTATCTGGCATTATCGAACCAAAGTCCTGCAGAGCATTTCCAAAACATGGCTTCTCCATTGCGACATACGTAGTATTTATTACAATCTGTTGGATCCGCTGCAGCAGATCCGTTTGGTAATTTAGAGCAATCTGGTTTTTTTGGAGGGCAGCGAGAAGGAACAGTTGTTACTTCAACCGACGTCGTCGTAGAAGATGGGACTGACGTTGGATTGTTTGTTGTTGAAGAAGTTGATGAGGTTGTAGATGATGAAGATGTAGTAGATTGTGTTGTTGAAAATGATTCTTTTGTTGTTGTTGTATTATCAGGATTACATCCGTAGTAGGGACAGTCAACTAACTCGGGAGAAGAGCAACGATTATTTTTCGCATCGTACCAGAGGCCATCTTTGCAGCTCTTTGAATAGGTTATGCCTTTTCTACAATAATAGAACTTGCTGCAATCGAAAGTATCGGCTGCAATTGTACCATCTGGCTCGTTTGAACAATCAAGTTCTGTTGGCCTTGTAGGACATGGATGCCCTGAAGCTGAAGTTGGACCTATAGTTGTTGTTGTTAAAACACATCCGTTGTAAGGACAGTCAACTAACTCGGGAGAAGAGCAACGATTATTTTTCGAATCGTACCAGAGGCCATCTTTGCAGCTTTTTGAATAGGTTATACCTTTTCTACAATAATGGAACTTGCTGCAATCAAAAATATCTGCTGCAATTGTACCATCTGGTTTGTTTATGCAATCAAGGTCTGTTGGTCGTGAAGGACATGGGTATCCAGAAGCTGAAGTCGGACCTATACTCGTAGTGGAGGTACTGGTTGATTTGGTGGACGGTGTTGTTGTAGGAGCTGTTGTGGTACTCAATGTGGAAATAACAGTTGGATTCGTTGTTGTTACCACAGGCTTACATCCATAGTATGGACAGTCGACAAATACAGGAAGATTGCAAACATTATGCTCTACATCATACCAAAGACCACTTTTACAATAACCAGAATAAGTGGAGCCCTTTCTACAGTAATAATACTTAGTGCAATCGGTGTTATCTGCAGCAACTGTTCCGTCAGGTAGATTTGTACAGTCCAGTTGAAACGGTATGGTAGGACACGGAAGACCTGAAGCTGATGTTGGCCCTATGCTTGCAGAGGAAGTACTTGATGTATCAGTAGAACTGCTGCTGGTGTAATCCCCAGAAATGATAGGTGGTGTAGTTGAGGAATCAGAAATCGTGATGGTTGAGTCCGATGAACTTGAGGAAATAATGTCTTCATTTGTTGAGGAATTTGAATCCACGGTTGTACTAGTAGATTCATCCGCTGAAATTGAAGAACTTAATTCTTCAGTATTGGTTGATGTTGAGGACTCAGAACTAGATATAGTTGGTTCAGATGAACTTGAAGAACTAACATCTTCAGTGGTGATTGATGGTTCTGTAGGGGATTCAGAACTAGCAATGGTTGATTCCGATGAACTCGAGGACTCATTGTCTTCAGTTGATGAGGAATCTGAGTTCACAATCGTACTTGTCGATGCATCCACTGAACTTGAAGAACTTTCACCGTCAGTATTGGTTGATGGTTCTGTTGAGGGCTCAGAACTAGCAATGGTTGATTCCGAGGAACTCGAGAAGTCATTGCCTTCAGTTGATGAGGAATCTGAGTTCACAATCGTACTTGTCGATGCATCCACTGAACTTGAAGAACTTTCATCGACAGTATTGGTTGATGGTTCTGTTGAGGACTCAGAACTAGCAATGGTTGATTCCGATGAACTCGAGGAATCATTGTCTTCGGTTGATGAGGAATCTGAGTTCACAATCGTACTTGTCGATGCATCCACTGAACTTGATGAACTTTCATTGTCAGTAGTGGTTGATGGTTCTGTTGAGGACTCTGAACTAGCAATGGTTGATTGCGATGAACTCGAGGAGTCATTGTCTTCAGTAGATGAGGAATCTGAGTTCACAATCGTACTTGTCGATGCATCTACTGAACTTGAAGAACTTTCATCGACAGTATTGGTTGATGGTTCTGTTGAGGACTCAGAACTAGCAATGGTTGATTCCGATGAACTCGAGGAATCATTGTCTTCAGCTGATGAGGAATCTGAGTTCTCAGTCGTACTTGTCGATGCATCCACTGAACTTGAAGAACTTTCACCATCAGTAATGGTTGGTGGTTCTGTTGAGGGCTCAGAACTAGCAATGGTTGATTCCGATGAACTCGAGGAGTCTTTGTCTTCAGTTGATGAGGAATCTGAGTTCACAATCGTACTTGTCGATGCATCCACTGAACTTGGAGTACTTTCATCGTCAGTATTGGTTGATGGTTTTGTTGAGGACTCAGAACTAGCAATTGTTGATTCCGATGAACTGGAGGAGTCATTGTCTTCAGTTGATGAGGAATCTGAGTTCACAATCGTACTTGTCGATGCGTCCACAGAACTTGAAGAACTTTCGTCGTCAGTATTGGTTGATGGTTCTGTTGAGGACTCAGAACTAGCAATGGTTGATTCCGATGAACTCGAGGAGTCATTGTATTCAGTTGATGAGGAACCTGAGTTCACAATCGTACTTGTCGATGCGTCCACTGAACTTGAAGAACTTTCGTCGTCAGTATTGGTTGATGGTTCTGTTGAGGACTCAGAACTAGCAATGGTTGATTCCGATGAACTCGAGGAGTCATTGTCTTCAGTTGATGAGGAATCTGAGTTCACAATCGTACTTGTCGATGCATCCACTGAACTTGGAGTACTTTCATCGTCAGTATTGGTTGATGGTTTTGTTGAGGACTCAGAACTAGCAACTGTTGATTCCGATGAACTGGAGGAGTCATTGTCTTCAGTTGATGAGGAATCTGAGTTCACAATCGTACTTGTCGATGCGTCCACAGAACTTGAAGAACTTTCATCGTCGGTATTGGTTGATGGTTCTGTTGAGGACTCTGAACTAGCAATGGTTGATTGCGATGAACTCGAGGAGTCATTGTCTTCAGTAGATGAGGAATCTGAGTTCACAATCGTACTTGTCGATGCATCTACTGAACTTGAAGAACTTTCATCGTCAGTATTGGTTGATGGTTCTGTTGAGGACTCAGAACTAGCAATGGTTGATTCCGATGAACTTGAGGAGTCATTTTCTTCAGTTGATGAGGAATCTGAGTTCACAATCGTACTTGTCGATGCATCTACTGAACTTGAAGAACTTTCATTGTCAGTATTGGTTGATGGTTCTGTTGAGGACTCAGAACTAGCAATGGTTGACTCCGATGAACTCGAGGAGTCATTGTCTTCAGTTGATGAGGAATCTGAGTTCACAACCGTACTTGTCGATGCATCTACTGAACTTGAAGAACTTTCATTGTCAGTATTGGTTGATGGTTCTGTTGAGGGCTCAGAACTAGCAATGGTTGATTCAGTTGATGAGGAATCTGAGTTCACTATCGTACTTGTCGATGCATCCACTGAACTTAAAGAACTTTCATCGTCAGTATTTGTTGATAGTTCTGTTGAGGACTCTGAACTAGCAATGGTTGATTCCGATGAATTTGAGGAATCATTGTCTTCAGTTGATGAGGAATCTGAGTTCACTATCGTACTTGTCGATGCATCCACTGAACTTGAAGAACTTTCATCGTCAGTATTAGTTGATAGTTCTGTTGAGGACTCTAAACTAGCAAAGGTTGACTCCGATGAAGTTGAAGAATCATTGTCTTCAGGTGATGAGGAATCTGAGTTCACAATCGTACTTGTCGATGCATCCACTGAACTTGAAGAACTTTCATCGTCAGTATTGGTTGATAGGGCTGTTGAGGACTCTGAACTAGCAATGGTTGAGTCCGATGAAGTTGATGAATCATTGTATTCAGTTGATGAAGAATCTGAGTTCGCAATAGTACTTGTCGATGCGTCCACTGAACTTGAAGAACTTTCGTCGTCAGTATTGGTAGATGGTTCTGTTGAGGACTCAGAACTAGCAATTGTTGATTCCGATGAACTCGAGGAGTCATTGTCTTCAGTTGATGAGGAATCTGAGTTCACAATCGTACTTGTCGATGCATCTACTGAACTTGAAGAACTTTCATCGTCAGTATTGGTTGATAGGTCTGTTGAGGACTCTGAACTAGCAATGGTTGAGTCCGATGAACTCGATGAATCATTGTCTTCAGTTGATGAGGAATCTGAGTTCGCAATAGTACTTGTCGATGCGTCCACTGAACTTGAAGAACTTTCGTCGTCAGTATTGGTTGATGGTTCTGTTGAGGACTCAGAACTAGCAATGGTTGATTCCGATGAACTCGAGAAATCATTGTTCTCAGTTGATGAGGAATCTGAGTTCACAATCGTACTTGTCGATGCATCCACTGAACTTGATGAACTTTCATCGTCAGTACTGGTTGATGATTCTGTTGAGGACTCTGAACTAGCAATGGTTGATTCCGATGAACTTGAGGAGTCATTTTCTTCAGTTGATGAGGAATCTGAGTTCACAATCGTACTTGTCGATGCATCCACTGAACTTAAAGAACTTTCATCATCAGTATTTGTTGATAGTTCTGTTGAGGACTCAGAACTAGCAATGGTTGATTCCGATGAATTTGAGGAATCATTTTCTTCAGTTGATGAGGAATCTGAGTTCACTATCGTACTTGTCGGTGCATCCACTGAATTTGAAGAACTTTCATCGTCAGTATTGGTTGATAGTTCTGTTGAGGACTCTGAACTAGCAATGGTTGATTCTGATGAAGTTGATGAATCATTGTCTTCAGGTGATGAGGAATCTGAGTTCACAATAGTAGTTGTCGATGCATCAACTGAACTTGAAGAACTTCCATCCTCAGTATTTGTTGATAGTTCTGTTGAGGACTCAGAACTAGCAATGGTTGATTCCGATGAATTTGAGGAATCATTTTCTTCAGTTGAATAGGAATCTGAGTTGACAATCGTACTTGTCGATGCATCTACTGAACTTGAAGAAATTTCATCGTCAGTATTGGTTGATGGTTCTGTTGAGGGCTCAGAACTAGCAATGGTTGATTCCGATGAACTTGAGGAGTCATTTTCTTCAGTTGATGAGGAATCTGAGTTCACAATCGTACTTTTCGATGTATCCACTGAACTTAAAGAACTTTCATCGTCAGTATTTGTTGATAGTTCTGTTGAGGACTCAGAACTAGCAATGGTTGATTCCGATGAATTTGAGGAATCATTTTCTTCAGTTGATGAGGAATCTGAGTTCACTATCGTACTTGTCGATGCATCCACTGAATTTGAAGAACTTTCATCGTCAGTATTGGTTGATAGTTGTGTTGAGGACTCTGAACTAGCAATGGTTGATTCCGATGAAGTTGATGAATCATTGTCTTCAGGTGATGAGGAATCTGAGTTCACAATAGTAGTTGTCGATGCATCAATTGAACTTGAAGAACTTTCATCGTCAGTATTGGTTGATAGATCTGTTGAGGACTCTAAACTAGCAATGGTTGATTCCGATGAACTTGAGGAATCATTGTCTTCATTTGATGAGGAATCTGTGGTTGATTGTTCTGTTGAGGAGTCAGAACTAGCAATGGTTGATTCCGATGAATTGATTTCAGTGTCTGCTTTATCTGATATCACAGATTGTTCGTTTTGTTCTGGAATATTTCTTCGGCTACGTACTAGAATTTCCTTTCCTTCTATTTCACATTTTTGAATAGATCCATTTAGTTTATAACCAAAATCACACTTTTTATATGAAACGAAATTATTTTCGCACACAAAATATCCAAAAGTATCTTCCGGATCTCTGTATGTGTCGCCATTTCGTTTTCCATAACATTGATTACTATTTGCCAAAGCTCCACCAAGTGATGGAACTAAAATAGCCCCAATTATAATTATAATTGTTGCTCCTGGAATGTTTATACCAATAAAAGATAAAATATCTATTAAAATATTTATACAGATATTGTTTTCGGGTCTGTCTTACCTAGCGAAAATTTGTCCATATTCATCTGCTTTCGAAATGTAACTGAACGTTGCATTAGATTTTTCTTGCAATTAAATGACCAAAATTAGTTATTGATTTATGTGTTTGAGAATAAATACTTCACATAAGTTCGCCTTATCTTATTTATAAAATGTGAGTACCTTCAATTATTAAAAATAATATCATAATTATGAGAGGAGTAAACATTATACTTCCGACTATAATTGTCAGTTTTTCTTGAAATGTTATAATCTTTGACGTAAGGCAATTAATTATATCAATTAGTAATTATTAAAATATTCCATTAAACACTTAAATCAAACTTAGGTAATCAGACAATTATTTAAAGTTAAAAGAAACAAAGTACATACTATCAAGCCAATTTAGGTTTATTGATAAGTATGAACTTTATACTCTTGTGTCCACCCATCCCTTTAATGCGAGAGATTGCTAGTTTCGGAGTTAGTTCGGGATCGGAAGCATTAAACAGGACAATCTGATTGAAGCATATTGATCTTTATAAAACTTTTGACGTTTAAGAAAAAAAAAATGAAAGGGTAATTTGCATTTTATCGCTGTTACGTCATAACAGATTTGTCAAACACGATCGATACCACATTTTAATAATAGCTGACTCATTTAGAGTGTTGCTACCATAGAAAACTTGAGATAGAGATGATTATAATGGAAACAAAATTCAGCATTATCGGGGTAAAAGTAAGCGCCACTTTCACTTTACATTGTTTTTATGACAACAACAAAATTACAGATTTTTTTACCATTTACACGATTTGATAATTTATTTTGGGAACATTCAGTCTTCTGTGAACATTTTTATTCCACTTCCTTCAAGAAAAACTTTTTTTCATGAAGTCCTCAATTTTGTTGAACGTTCCCACTTTAGAAACGGCCTCAGCTTTTCCTATTCGTTTCTAGATTCACATCCATATCCTTTAGATGTGGAACTTCAACGGCAGCATATGATAAGCTCATTAAATTCTGATCTCGATAGCATTGTCCTATGGGGAAACAAAAACCGTGTAGAATTTAATGCTTCTAAAACTCAATTCTGTCTCCTGTCGTTAAAGCGTAACCCTATGCTGCTATCCGTGAGCGGCACTTGCATAGAGGAAACTGAACAGCTTTCAGTCCTCGGTATGTGTGTCACAGACCACATTTTGTGACATGACCACATATTTGACATCGTCAAAAAAATGCTGTCTCCCCTTCTGATCTGGTTGCGATCTCCAAAGCCTTTATTCGCCCAAAACTTGAGTACAACTCTTATATTTGGGCAAGTGCTCCAATAACCCACTTGAGGCTATTGGATAGAATACAAAGGAGAGCTCTTAAAATGATAGGTGAAAGAACTATAATGGAACCATTTACATCTCTTGAGCACCATCGCAATGTTTCATGTCTTTTGGTATTTTACCGATATTTCTACAGGCAGTTTTCTAATGAAATAGCCAGTTACATTCCTCCCCTTAAACAATTAAAGCGTAATACTCGCGCTTCTAGGAATACCCACAAGTTTACCCTTGAGCCCAACTTCGGACGTACTTTAAAGTATCGAGATTCTTTCTTTAGTCGCACTACACAAATGTGGAATGCTCTACTCAGCCCAATATTCCCCTCCAATTGTGACTTAGAAACATTCAAAACCAATGTGCATCGGTGTCTCCTTTTAAATCCCCTCCATCTTAATAGCTCGTGCTTTGTATATCATTTTAAGGGTAGTTACAACCCCTTTGGCGCACGCTAAACATAATAAAAAAAACTGTTTGGATAGACAATTTAAGTGTCGACGTTAGGCAATCGATGGACATGTGGGCGTATACAGCTTTAGTTCTTGGGGGGGGGGGTCATGCCAAAAAAAATAACACAAACTAATATTTGTTAAAAGTCAAGTGCCTTATATTTTTTTTTTTTTCATATTTTACTGTGCGTAGCTATATAAAAGAAAAGGGAAAAGATCTTAATTAACTATAGTAAAGGGTTTTCCAATAGGGACGGGTTGATTTTGACAGCTCGTGGCGGCCATATTGTTTCTTTTACTTTCAGTCAAAATATCGTCTTTTAATCAGTTACTATAGACAAATCATCATGGTGAGTTACAGCGTCGAGCAACACGTGCAAATGATGTTTTAGAGCAGTTAGAAGTTTATCCCAATTTTGGTTGAAAAATCATCTTTAGCGATGAGGCCCATCTTTGGATGAATGGGTACGTGAATAAGCTAAATTGCCGGATTTGGGACGACACTAATCCACGCGAGATTCACGAGGTGCCAATGCATCCAAATAAAGTTACTGTTTTGTATGGATTTTGGGCGGGATGCCTGGATGCGTCATCGGTCCGTACTTCTTTGAAAATGATGCTGGCCAGGACATCACCGTCAACGGCGATCGCTATAGGTCGATGATCACCAACTACTTGTGGCCTTAATTGGATGATATGGACACTGAAGATATATGATTTCAACAGGATGGCGCTACGTGCCACACAGCTTAAGACACAATCGATACTCTGCACGAGCGGTTTCATGGCATTTTTGGTTCCAAAGAAAATTAAAATGAACGACTAAGTCAAACGAAACTTTATTAGCTGGACCAGTGACCGCGCTCTTCGTTTTTATTCCTGACTGTTACATTTTTTATTTCGGAGGGCCTCAGCAGCAGCAAACAGCAATCTCCAGTTGCCTGACCAATAAAAATCAGTTTAACTAGCTGTTAAAATACTGAGGAAAAAAATTTTTGGATTCGCTTGATCATTTCTTTTGAATTTAATTCAGAATTTATTTTAATCCTATCAAAGTTTTTATTTCAGCGAATTGAAGTTGCAGGAAAAATTAGTAAAAAAGCACTGTTTTCTGTTTCTTAATTTTAGTAAATAGATATAAATATTCACTTCTGAAAATGAAAACAATAGCTCTGATTTTCAAAAATGACCACTTGTGTAAATTGCTCTTTTTACAATAGTGGAAAAACTAAAATACATTACATATTCGTATTATAATTGAATACAAAGATTCGTTTTCGTTGCGTTTCAAGAAAAGTGTGAACAAAGTTCACGAATGATTTTAATATGCCTCTGATTTGAAAAAAATGTATGTCTCTAGACTGCCACCGATGGAAAAGTGAAAGGCACCTTACAAAATAAATATGTACATCGAATATACCTAATCTTTCGTACCAGTACCTTTCTGATAAAAATAATGAACAAAGTTGTTAAATTCTACGAGCGTAGTCGCTTTTCGTCAATGATTCCATCCGACTGGTCAAACGGTTCACCGCAAGGAATTCCAAAAAATCTCCTTTACCAAAGCTATTAGCTTTTGCATTATGGGATTCATAGGTAACTTTGTAAAAGTAATTCACATCCAAATCAATAACAATATTTTTCAATCGTAAATGTTGAATAAGTGCAAACAAAATCCTTTCATAATAGGTTTTTATCATAGTTTTATATATCTGTCTTTTATCGTTAACATTAATATTTTTTGGTTAGAATAATTATAAATCGAAAGTTATCACTTTTTTTGCTCTTAAAAATAATCTGTGTTCTATAATGTGTTTAAAGATTTTATTTTCAGAAAAAAAAAATGTTCTTTTTTTGAAAGTCCTATTAGTTTTTACTTTACTGAGTGAAAATTTGGTAACAACTCCGCACTTTGATTTCTGTTTGGTTTAACAGGTTTTGGCTGTCATCTCAAAACGAAAACAAGCCAATGCATATATTTTAAGATTTGAATGTATTATCATAATATGAGAAGTTTGTTATGTTAAATTTGAGGTACGACGAAGAAAATCGAAGTATCATCGATTGACCACAAAATAACGTAGGTACATATTCCATTGCCATGAAAATTAAATTTCTTATTAAATTGAAGTTACCAACATTCAAATTCTCTATTGAATTCTAAATTAACAATCGAAAATCCTACTAGCTTTCTAAGTAACCAACTTTCTTTTTTTTTTCTATGTGGTTACTAAAAAAATAATTATTTCAGATCAACAAACAATCTTGAGTTCTCGGGGGGGGGGGGGGGACATGACCCCATGACCCCCCCCCCCCCTGTATACGCCGTTGAGTCTTGGAGATAAACCATAGCTAAGACCCTGCCTGAAGTAAGACGCACTTCAGAACTGGTGATTTTTCAACACTCTACCAACCCAAACAACAAAAAATTAAAATTGTTCTATATACCTGATGCAAACTTCCCTTATCTTTGGTTCACTTCTTTATCTAGGCATAGAGTAAAAGAAATCACACCTCGTGGACTGGCCACGAGACGAGACCCTGCGAGACTTTTGTAAGTCTCGTCTCGTTCTCGTTAATATCGATAATTTTCAGTCTCGTCTCGGTCTCGTGTCGGTCTCGTATAATTAAGTCTCGTCCCGGTGTCGTCTACGAAAAATACGATTTCCGGACATTCCGATGAATATTGGAACGAAATATTTTCGATTATAGTTTAAATATGTGCAGAAGAAAATAAATATATAACTGAAATTGGATTTTTTAATTTATTAGACTCTCTGTAAATTTCGGTCCAAATAAACAGTTTCGTGTCGGTCTCGTCTCGGTTGCTAAAAAGGCAGTCTCGTCTCGTGTCGTGTCGGTCTCGTCATGCGAGACCGAGACCGAGACTTTTCTTGTCTCGTGGCCAGCCCTACCCTCGATCAAAATTTATTATGTCAACTAAAGTCTCAAACCAATTTAGCTTGTGATTTATTAAATACATATACAATACATACATAGGTACTATATATAAGTTATGGATTAGTAAAAAAAAATCCAACTCGAAATCGAGATAATAATTTTCCCTAATAATACGATGATAGAGAACGCAAAAAAAGTTCCGCTATTCTGTCTGCCTGTCCTCGCCCCTACAGCTTTACGACTGGTGGGATTTTCTTCAAACTTGGTTCATAGTGTTTTTTGACTAATATGCCCACACTTTTTTTTTAATTTTTTTTTTGGACCAAAAATAACGGTAGGTACCTGCCATGCCAAAAAGGAAAATAATATTTTTATCAAAAACGGCTCCGAGGATTTTGTTAAAAAAAAATTCAAAAATAAGGAAATGCTACTTTTTTTTATTTTCAAAAAATGGTTATTTTCGGTACCTACCTCCAGTACAACCATTTTTTGGTTTTTGATTTTCTCGAAAAAAGTTAAGTTAAAATTTTTTTTATGGTAAATCCCAAAAAAAATTGAAAATTAAAAAAAAAAATCATTTTTTTTTTTAAACTAAATATTTTGAAAACGACTTGGTTTGGAAGGCTTAGGAAAAAAAGAACAGCTTAACAATTCTGAACAGGTGGCGGTATAGGCGCAAATTTTGTTTTTTTTTTAGCACCATAACTCGAGAATGGATGGTTTGATTTTCACGATTATAGCTTTGATGGATTTGTGTTGGCCATGGAAGAACACTATGAAGGAAAATCCCGTAAATTTCAAGGAAAACTGAAAATCCGGGAATATCCGGGTTTCAGTGTTTTTTTTTTCGCATTTAATCGAAAATTGAAGCGAGAAATGGATTTAGATCAAGTCGCATTGAGTCCTTATGTTCTCTGAATGGATGCAACTAGTCGAAAACGAAAATGGTGGCATTTTCTTCCTTGATACGTCCAGTGGAATTGGAAAATAGACATTCCTGTTTTCACTGTTTGTATGGCTACGATTCGTACGAGATCTGAGATCGCCTCGGTTTCGGTCTCTTAGGGGATTGAGGATACGTTTTTATAAAGGGGTCGAACCATTCTGCGTTGAAATTGAATATGTAAGTGGACGAAGAACCTACATGCACCACATTTCAAAGAAGTCTGAAATGTCGAAATCATTTCAGAAATGAAACATCATCACCAAGGACGAGGGCACAATGGCTCACAAACACGCATTGGAAGCCTTGAATCGCCCGTTGAAAGATATACGAATTGATGAACGTTTTGGCAATGTAATTATTATGCTGTCGGGCTATTATCTTCATACGCTGCCTGTCATTACAAGATCAACTGCAACTCCGGCAAATGAATTGAACACTTGCCTAAAAGCGTCATAGATGTGTGAAAAAATTGCAGTTGAAAACGAACAGGCGAGTTACTTTACGAAATTACCAGTCCCTTGCAGTTTCTTCATGCAATTGTTGGCGGTGGGCAATGGCGTGATTTCACTCGACTTAGTCACCGGCGTTATTGAATTCCCATCGAATTTTTGCGAAATCACGATTTTTTACAGTAGGTATATCTCTTTGAATTATGCTGACCATAATTGGCTGAGCGCACGAAAAACAAGAATGTCAATCATTTGAATTCGGCATTCGAAATTAAATCGACAGAGTTCAATCAAATCCATAGACTCCTTGATTGATGAAAAATGTAGATAATGTATATCAACTTAATAAAACATTTAGTCCTATATATTCTAAAAATTAAATCGTTCTGTTAATAAAAAAAAGTAAAAATTTACTTGTGAAAAAGTTTTATTTCTTAAACATTTGTCCATTTATTTTGCCATCACCTAAAAACTAAAAAGTTTATTGTTTTCAGGGCTACTCCTCTTGCGAGGAATTGACAAGTCCTCCAAGAGTATCACTTGTCGTGAATGAATAAGTGCTTCTCGTCAAGCCGTTCGGATTCGGCATAAAATTGTAGGTTCCTGTACCTTCCATTCCTGTCGACATGCGCACACAGGAATGGTTGCGAGTTGTTAGTCACGAGGCACTGTTTCTTCACGAGCCGTTGCGCCATCCAATTTATTTATTTTTATTCCCTTACAATTCAAACAATTTTGCATATACAAAATTGCGAAAAAATAATTTTTGGATTTTTAAAAAAATATTGAAATTTTTTGAAAATTCAATATCTTGAAAACAGGCTAATGAATATTTTTTTTTATTTTGTATAAAATTGAATTTTTTATTAAATACTAAATGTTCGTATACCAGATTTTATTTTTGAGAATGCGCAAACGATTTTATATATAAAAGAATAATTTTTAAGAAAACCACTCAAACGATTTTTGATTTTATTAGGATTTTTGTATGGACTAAAGTTCATATAATACAGCCATGCTGCGCAGACAACAATTAACATTGAACATTTTGAATAAAACAACAACAACTAAAGTGTTCTACCACCAAGTTATTTGGCTGAAGTTTTAGCTACTTCACGAGTGCCAACCCGATCCTCAGACTTCTTTGCATAGAGTAACTACTTTGGAAGACGCGTGAAAGCTAGCAAAATATTTGCATCCTTGTCGCGAAATCTCTCGGCATTGTCCAAGCTCCAAGATAATAAATCTTTAAGCATCTAACATTTCATTTAAGAAGCGAAGTTATCACTTAAAAATCCGAATCATAGATAAATATAAATAAATAATAAAATAAATGATTTAGCTATGATCCTAATATGCTTTTGAAATTTTTTTTTTTATTCTGTCAAAATTCTTGCCATGACTGAGCAAAACTGGTCTATTTCTTGCGGTGGAAGTTAGGGCACGTACGCATGGAATTTCAAGGGTGCGATTCTACTTTTTGATTACATTATCGTTGTTTTCAACACCAATAGTAATACATATTACTGGATTTATATGCCACAAGCAATAAAAGGCGTAATCAAATAAAGTTTTTGTTCATAAACATTTAGAAGCATCAATTTTATTGACAAAATATTTTATTTCTCAATTTTTGAATTTAACGGATTCCCTTTTTTGGATATCTGATTTACCAAATTGAGCACATGACCACGTTTGGGCAAATGCCCTATTGCATACATACATAGCTCGTTTTGTCCCATTTAAAATGCACTGCAACTGCACACATCCTTAGTGAATAGGGCATAAATCCTCTCAATTCAGCTTGTAGGGTGAAAGAGCATGGTTCTCTAGGTAGTATTTTCTCTATGCTTCTTTGTGTGGTGCTGAGTCCTATTATGTTCATTTTTATTTGAAAAGCTTTTCCTACGACGGGCAAAGCTTTTCAAATAAAAATGAACATATTAAGACTCAGCACTACACAAAGAAGTCTGATGATGGCACTCGTGAGATTTTTGATTTTTTTGTTTCATAAATTCATATTTATCCAGTAAAACAAATAATATACTTTGAGCTCTAGCTTTTTAAGCTATTAAAATAACAAATTTATAGTAATTTATAGTAAAAATTTATTATTTTTTTTAATACTAACATAATATTTTGGAGCCAATACACACACACATAATACATTTTAGTATTTAGCTGGACATCAATAAAAGTCATATAATCTTCATCAATCATTTTGCACCTTATTAGGGGCTTATAAAGATAAAAAATAAAAACATTTTCACTAGGAAATTATCTAACAATCATGATAAGAACTGCAGACAATATATTAAAAAACTGTGGTATGTATTACCAGGCATGTTTTTTGATATTAAAACTATACGCACCTTGCAATATAAGTGTAACTTTTTATTTCAAATAAAACACTCAATAAATTAAAAATTCATCTTGTTCATTTAGATTTAGTCAATATTTGCGGGACAATTGACCAAGTAGGGGAAGTTGCAAACAAAATTTGTTTCATCGAACCACATGCCCTTTTGGCATTGAAGCAGGACTGGTTGTCTATTTCGACAGACATAATAGTCACGACAATGAACGGGATCAGAAAAGAACGATCCATCCCAAACATTTTCACAGCTTACCGAAGGATTAGGATCACTAGGTGTTGGAGGATCTGTTAAAGGAACCGTTGATGGTTCCGTAGATTGAGTTGTTGTTGGAGACTCAAAAGTCGAAGTAGAATCTGAGGTTGAAGAATCTGTTGAGGGCTCTGTGGGTGTTGACGTTGAAGACTCAGCAGAAGATTCTGTTGGTTGATGAGATGATGAATCTGTTGAAGAAGCTGAAGACGACTCTGAAGTTGAAGACGGCTCTGAAGTTGAAGAAGACTCTGGAGTTGAAGACAACTCTGAAGTTGAAGATGACTCTGAAGTTGAAGATGACTCTGTTGTTGGAGAAGATTCAATTGTTGTTGGAATTGGATCGGTTGGAGGAGGGTTCGGTACGTCAGCACAATTGCAGGGGGGACATTTGCCAATAACACATGACTGAATATCTTTTTCATATTTCATTCCCAGTGCACAATACTGCTGCAGCTTTTGTCCATTGTGGCACAAATAATATCCATGGCAATCTTCCGGATCTTCTAAGGTCCTTCCATACGAATTATCCTCACATTCTTCTACCGAAGCGCCAAGCTGTGTTACAAGTGCTAAGAAAATTAGTACCGACGACGGACCTGTTGATTAAAATCCAATTACCTACGAATGTTTTCGATTTTATGATATGAAAAATACTCACGAATCATAATATTGTGCATTATACTTCTATTACTGGAAAGGACTATCTAAAGAAATTCTAAGCCCGTCCGTTTTATATTGATCATTGTTGTTATCTAAATAATAGTTAAGTAGGTACTGTAATACCTAAATTATTATCTAAACTTTTCAAGTGCCACCCATATCTCAATTAGAATGATTAATTTTTGCAAAATACTTGTGTAGTTGTAATAATTAGGTAGTTGACATAAAAATAACTTGTTTATTTATTTGTAAATATACATATGTTTGTATACAAATACTTATTATTTAAAGTGGATTGATTAAAAAGACACAATGGGATAATTCACAACTGGAATATCGGCTTTTGATAACAACTGGAAAAGAGTTTTATTTTTTGTAAATCACCCTGAAACGGAGGGATTTTTCTTCATAACAGTGTCCGAGTAAATAGGGCAGGTATAGTTTCTTTTTTTTTTCAAGGTTTACCTGTAATGTTATGATCCATCATGTAATATAATCTTTATTGGAATGTAGTTGTAATCAAAGAAATAATATAGATAAAGATGAATACAAGAGGAAGGAAATGACAAGATAGCTATCAATAATACAGCAATAAAATTGCCAGTTTTGAATAAATAATTCGATAAACATCCACTAAGAGTTCAAGATTAAAAAAAATCACAACAAACATCCCAAAACCTCTAAAATGCCAAGGTACATATATAATGAAGGTAATCATTTGCGTTTTCATTTTCGAACAGTTGCGCACATGTTGTCAAAATCAATAGCAAAATTAATTTAATTTCAAACAGCTATCATATTATGTTTCTTTGTTTACTTCAAAATCACTGGAAAAGTAACTTTTAAATTTCTGACAACCTGCGCAGTACAATACCTTATATATGTATGTGCACCGCGTTAAAGACATAAGACAGCCAGAAATCAGTCAAAGAACATGCGAATGTAGTAGGCTAAAAAAAAGCAAGACAAAACGTACGACTTTATTGCTTTAAATTGTATTTATTTTCCTTGATTTACAAGTTTTGGTAATTTTAAAGTAAAAACATTATTGTGTAGTTTATATAAGAGATTTTTTTTAAATTGAAAAAAAGTCAGGATTTATAATAACAATAAAATTTTAATAAACGGACACACGAAAAACCCGTTTTTGTAATTATCAGTTTATGTTCGCTGGGCAGTCAACAAGTTGGGTGAATTGACAAAATTGCCTCAACTTATCGAACCACATTCCTGCTGGGCAAATTAATCGAATTGGTATTTCGTTTTGACACATCCAGAATATATTGCAGTGGTTAGGATCAGGAATAAGGGTTTCATTGATGACGTTTATGCAACTGATGTGGGTTTCTGAATTATTTGCTTTGGAAGCGCTAGATATATTCGAAAATCGATTAAAATCTTGTGCGGATGTTGAAGCACCATTAAAAGTTGAGACGGCTACTGTCTCTGCTTTGAGTCCAGATCTTCCAGAAATATCGGCTGTTGAAGACATCACATAAGAAGTTTTCACAACGACATTCTCAGTTGTGGATTCAGGTCTTGCGGGAATATCTTGTTCGGATGTTGAAGGCACGGCAGAAGTTGACACACCTTCAATCTCTGTTGTGGTTTCAGGTCTTCCAGACATATCATGCTCGGATGTTGAAGACACAGTAGAAGAAGACAAACCTACATTCTCAGTTGTGGATTCAGGTCTTCCAGAAATATCATGTTCGGTTGTTGAAGGCACGGAAGTAGTTGACACACCTACAATCTCTGTTGTGGATTCAGGGCTTCCAGAAATATCTTGATCAGATGTTGAAGACACAGTAGACAAAGACGCACTTACATTCTCAGTTGTGGAAGACACAGTAGAAGTTGACAAACTTACAATCTCAGTTGTGGACTCAGGTCGTCCAGACATATAGGATGTTGAAGAGACAGTAGAAGTTGGCACATGTATAATTTCAGTTGTGGATTCAGGTCTTTCATATATAACGGACGTTGAAGACACAGTAGGAGTTGACACATCTTCATTTTCACTTGTCGATTGAGGTTTCCCGGAAAAATCTGACGTTGAAGACACAGATGAGGTAGACACACCTACATTCTCAGTTGTTGATTCAGTTCTTTCAGGAATATCTTGTTCGGAAGTTGAGGACACAGTAGAAATTGACACAACTACATTCTCAGTTGTGGATTCAGGTCTTCCAGAAATAGAAGTAGAAGTAGACACACCTACATTTTCAGTTGTGGTTTCAGGTCTTCCAGAAAAATCTTTTTCGGATGTTGAAGGCAAAGAAGGAGTTGACAAACCTACAATCTCAGTTGTAGATTCAGGGCTTCCAGAAATATCTTGTTTGGATGTTGAAGACACAGTAGAAGTAGACGCACCTACATTCTCAGTTGTGGATTCAGGCCTTCCAGAAATATCTTGTTCGGATGTTGATGGCACAGAAGAAGTTGACACACCTACAATCTCAGTTGTAGATTCAGGCCTTCCAGAAATATCTTGTATGGATGTTGAAGACACAGTAGAAGTAGACGCACCTACATTCTCAGTTGTGGATTCAGGCCTTCCAGAAATATCTTGTTCGGGTGTTGAAGACACAGTAGAAGTTGACGCACCTACATTCTCAGTTGTGGACGCACCTACATTCTCAGTTGTAGACTCAGGTCTTCCAGAAATATCTTGTTCTGATGATGAAGACATAGTAGAAGTAGACGTAGCTACATTCTCTGTTGTGGATTCAGGTTTTCCAGAAATATCTTGTTCTGATGTTGAAGACACAGTAGAAGTAGACGCACCTACATTCTCAGTTGTGGACGCACCTACATTCTCAGTTGTGGATTCAGGCCTTCCAGAAATATCTTGTTCGGATGATGAAGACACAGTGGAAGTAGACGTAGCTACATTCTCTGTTGTGGATTCAGGTCTTCCAGAAATATCTTGTTCGGATGTTGAAGGCACAGAAGAAGTTGACACACCTTCAAACTCAGTTGTAGATTCAGGGCTTCCAGAAATATCTTGTTCGGATGTTGAAAACACAGTAGAAGTAGACGCATATAAATTCTCTGTTGTGGATTCAGGTCTTCCAGAAATATCTTGTTCCGATGTTGAAGGCACAGAAGAAGTTGACACAACTACAATCTCAGTTGTAGATTCAGGCCTTCCAGAAATATCTTGTTCGGATGTTGAAGACACAGTAGAAGTAGACGCACCTACATTCTCAGTTGTGGACTCAGGTCTTCCAGAAATATCTTGTTCTGATGATGAAGACATAGTAGAAGTAGACGTAGCTACATTCTCTGTTGTGGATTCAGGTTTTCCAGAAATATCTTGTTCCGATGTTGAAGGCACAGAAGAAGTTGACACACCTACAATCTCAGTTGTAGATTCAGGCCTTCCAGAAATATCTTGTTCGGGTGTTGAAGACACAGTAGAAGTTGACGCACCTACATTCTCAGTTGTGAACGCACCTACATTCTCAGTTGTAGACTCAGGTCTTCCAGAAATATCTTGTTCTGATGATGAAGACATAGTAGAAGTAGACGTAGCTACATTCTCTGTTGTGGATTCAGGTTTTCCAGAAATATCTTGTTCTGATGTTGAAGACACAGTAGAAGTAGACGCACCTACATTCTCAGTTGTGGACGCACCTACATTCTCAGTTGTGGACTCAGGTCTTCCAGAAATATCTTGTTCTGATGATGACGACATAGTAGAAGTAGACGTAGCTACATTCTCTGTTGTGGATTCAGGTTTTCCAGAAATATCTTGTTCTGATGTTGAAGACACAGTAGAAGTAGACGCATATAAATTCTCTGTTGTGGATTCAGGTCTTCCAGAAATATCTTGTTCGGATGTTGAAGGCACGGAAGAAGTTGACACACCTACAACCTCTGTCGTAGAGTCAGGCCTTCCAGAAATATCTTGTTCGGATGATGAAGACACAGTAGAAGTAGACGTAGCTACATTCTCTGTTGTGGATTCAGGTTTTCCAGTAATATCTTGTTCGGATGTTGATGGCACATAAGAAGTTGACACACCTACAATCTCAGTTGTAGATTCAGGCCTTCCAGAAATATCTTGTTCGGATGATGAAGACACAGTAGAAGTAGACGTAGCTACATTCTCTGTTGTGGATTCAGGTCTTCCAGAAATATCTTGTTCGGATGTTGAAGGCACAGAAGAAGTTGACACACCTTCAATATCAGTTGTAGATTCAGGACTTCCAGAAATACCTTGTTCGGATGTTGAATACACAGTAGAAGTAGACGCATATAAATTCTCTGTTGTGGATTCAGGTCTTCCAGAAATATATTGTTCCGATGTTGAAGGCACAGAAGAAGTTGACACACCTACAATCTCAGTTGTAGATTCAGGCCTTCCAGAAATATCTTGTTCGGATGTTGAAGACACAGTAGAATTAGACGCACCTACATTCTCAGTTGTGGACTCAGGTCTTCCAGAAATATCTTGTTCTGATGATGAAGATATAGTAGAAGTAGACGTAGCTACATTCTCTGTTGTGGATTCAGGTATTCCAGAAATATCTTGTTCCGATGTTGAAGGCACAGAAGAAGTTGACACACCTACAATCTCAGTTGTAGATTCAGGCCTTCCAGAAATATCTTGTTCGGGTGTTGAAGACACAGTAGAAGTTGACGCACCTACATTCTCAGTTGTGGACGCACCTACATTCTCAGTTGTAGACTCAGGTCTTCCAGAAATATCTTGTTCTGATGATGAAGACATAGTAGAAGTAGACGTAGCTACATTCTCTGTTGTGGATTCAGGTTTTCCAGAAATATCTTGTTCTGATGTAGAAGACACAGTAGAAGTAGACGCACCTACATTCTCAGTTGTGGATTCAGGCCTTCCAGAAATATCTTGTTCTGATGATGAAGACATAGTAGAAGAAGACGTAGCTACATTCTCTGTTGTGGATTCAGGTTTTCCAGAAATATCTTGTTCCGATGTTGAAGGCACAGAAGAAGTTGCCACACCTACAATCTCAGTTGTAGATTCAGGCCTTCCAGAAATATCTTGTTCGGGTGTTGAAGACACAGTAGAAGTTGACGCACCTACATTCTCAGTTGTAGACTCAGGTCTTCCAGAAATATCTTGTTCTGATGATGAAGACAAAGTAGAAGTAGACGTAGCTACATTCTCTGTTGTGGATTCAGGTTTTCCAGAAATATCTTGTTCTGATGTTGAAGACACAGTAGAAGAAGATGCACCTACATTCTCAGTTGTGGACGCACCTACATTCTCAGTTGTGGACTCAGGTCTTCCAGAAATATCTTGTTCTGATGATGAAGACATAGTAGAAGTAGACGTAGCTACATTCTCTGTTGTGGATTCAGGTTTTCCAGAAATATCTTGTTCCGATGTTGAAGGCACAGAAGAAGTTGACACACCTACAATCTCAGTTGTAGATTCAGGCCTTCCAGAAATATCTTGTTCGGATGTTGAAGACAGAGTAGAAGTAGACGCACCTACATTCTCAGTTGTGGACTCAGGTCTTCCAGAAATATCTTGTTCTGATGATGAAGACATAGTAGAAGTAGACGTAGCTACATTCTCTGTTGTGGATTCAGGTTTTCCAGAAATATCTTGTTCCGATGTTGAAGGCACAGAAGAAGTTGACACACCTACACTCTCAGTTGTAGATTCAGGCCTTCCAGAAATATCTTGTTCTGGTGTTGAAGACACAGTAGAAGTAGACGCGCCTATATTCTCAGTTGTGGACGCACCTACATTCTCAGTTGTGGACTCAGGTCTTCCAGAAATATCTTGTTCTGATGATGAAGCCATAGTAGAAGTAGACGTAGCTACATTCTCTGTTGTGGACTCAGGTCTTCCAGAAATATCTTGTTCTGATGTTGAAGACACAGTAGAAGTAGACGCACCTACATTCTCAGTTGTGGACGCACCTACATTCTCAGTTGTGGACTCAGGTCTTCCAGAAATATCTTGTTCAGATGATGAAGACACAGTAGAAGAAGACGTAGCTACATTCTCAGTTGTGGATTCAGGTCTTCCAGAAATATCTTGTTCGGATGTTGAAGACACAGCAGAAGTGGACGCATCTACGTTCTCAGTTGTGGACTCAGGTCTTCCAGAAATATCTTGTTCGGATGTTGAAGCCACAGAAGAAGTTGACACACCTACAATTTCAATTGTAGACTCAGGCCTTCCAGAAGTATCTTGTTCGGATGTTGAAGGCACAGTAGATGTAGGCGCATCTACATTCTCTGTTGTGGACTCAGGTCTTCCAGAAATATCTTGTTCCCATGTTGAAGGCATTGGAGAAGTTGACACACTTTCAATCTCAGTTGAAGATTCAGGCCTTCCAGAAATATCTTGTTCGGATGATGAAGACACAGTAGAAGTAGACGCATCTACATTCTTCGTTGTGGATTCAGGTCTTTCAGAAATATCTTGTTCCGATGTTGAAGATACAGTAGAAGTAGACACATCTACAATCTCAGTTGTAGGGTCAGGTCTTCCAGAAATAACTTCTTCGGATGTTGAAGACATAGTAGAAGTTGACGCACCTTCATTCTCTGTTGTCAATTCAGGTCTTCCAGAAATATCGGATGTTGAAGACACAGTAGAAGTAGACGCACCTACAATATCAGTTGTGGATTCAGGTCTTCCAGAAATATCTTGTTCGGAGGAGGACATAGTAGAAGTTGTCACACCGCCATTCTCAGTTGTGGTTTCAGGTATTTTAGAAATATCTTGCTCGGTTGTGAAAGTCACAGAAGAAGAATCTAGTTCGAGTGTTGTTGATTTATCTTGTGTTGACGAATTTATCGCAGTATTAGTCACTCCAGTTGGTTTCTCTGTTGTTGTCATTAAAAGTTTACAGGGTGGACACTTTCCAACTACACAAGTCTTAGTATGTTTGTCATATATCCATCCAGGTGCACAATACTGCTGAAACTTCCGGTTCCTCAGACAAATAAAATATCCATGACAATCTTCTAGATCTTGAAATTTTGTTCCATCAGCAATACCTTGGCATTCACTAGCTGCTTTTGTTTGTCGAATGTTTAGAATAATTAGCGAAACCGTCAAAATGTATATTCCTATTGATTTAAATCCATTAGAAAATAAAAAAAAAAAAAATACTAACTTTCGAGAATAATATATACTTACGGAGAAACATAGCTATTTTGTTGCACTATATTTCTGCTAAAGACTATCTGGAATCATTGATTGTAAGCTGTGGCTATTTTATATATTCGCTTCTTATCTTAAATAATATCAAATATGTACTACGTTGTAATATAAATTTATAAGCACTCTTGTCTTTATAATTAAAGAACATGATTTTTTGCAATGTTAGCTTCTGAGGATTTAAAAAAAAAAATAACGGAAATTGTTTTTGTTTTTATATTCTAATAAGAAATCTTAAACAAACAATTCTCAAGTTAATTGTTGATAATATCAAGCAGGAAATATGTATCCATCTTTATCTTGATTGATCAATCAGTTAGAAATATTTTAAAAATTGATAGACCATGGCCATGGGTATTTGCAACAGCAACACATGTTAGACAGTTAGACATGAAGCTATGCGTCTCTTACATTAACACCTTTCAAATGTGAGTCAACGACTTAACTACTCTATTACGAATGTGACAACTTTTACCATGTTTTCAATCTTAAGAATAATGTAGTTAGGTAAACAATAAAATTGTTGAACAAATGGAGTTTTGTTGATAAAAGCTCTTAGTATTACAAAGAATGCATTTTAAAGACACTTCTATTGTGTTGTTATCTTAAAATTACAAATTTTATCTTGTAAAAAAAGGTAGGTATGTACATTTTGATATATTTTGTGCTGGTTTGGGTTGATTTTGGATAGAGAAAACCAATTATAGTCACTCCGATAACGGAACCCGTTGAATGGTCTGCGGATGGCTTCCGACAATTTTGCTCAGTTTTTTTTGTTCTATAAGAAGCCGCTGTAAAAAAAATTGCAGGAATGTCGGTAACGTTGTTTGAAAAGCCCATCCATATTCCATTCGTTTTAACGACAGTAGACAGCATTGAGTTTTTGAAGCATTAAATTCCACGCGGTTTTTGATTCCCCATTTGACAATGCTGTTAAGTTCAGAATTTAATGAGCTTATCATACGCAGCCGTTCACGTTCCATATCCGAAGGACATGGATGTGAATCTATAAACGAATATGAAAAGCTGAGGGTACTGTCGTCAGCGAAACAGTTTAATGGATTAGAAGTTTCAGACAGCATATCATTGATGAATATAAGGAAGAGGGTCGGAGACAAAACGGAGCCCTGCAGCACACCAACGTTTATTTTGTGAATTTCAGACTTTAAACCATCCAATACAACTTGTATTGAACGATCCCAGAGGTAATTTCTAATCCAACTAAGAAAAGATTCATTAATACCAAATACTTTATCAAGCGCTTTTGAAATATCAAGCGCAATAATCTTACTTTCTCCAAAACGATGTAAAGATTTTTTTTTTATATATACAACCAGATCACCAGTGGACCTGTTGCTACGAAAGCCGTACTACTGGTCATTAAGAAGCTTTCGTTTTTCGAGATATTTCTTGAGTTGAAAATTGATCAGCGTGTCCATGACCTTGGAAAGAAGGGACGTAAGTGCAATTGGACGATATAAGATTTAATTAGTTAGATTTAAATTCTTGATGGTTTGACAGAATAAGTGCTCCTCGTTCCATAAAAAAAATATTCTTATTTCGCACTGGAATGATAATTGTTATCAAACATTTTTCTAATCGTTTAGATACCCTAAAGCATGGTTTTTAACAAACAATTATCTTTTTTTTAACAGCAGTGGTTATAATTTATCTTATCTTTGTTTTTTTTTTTTTTTTGATACAAATCCAAAAAAAAAAAACGATCTAGAACTATTTTATGTATATACCCTATGTTCACAAATCACTCGCTACCAGTTGATAATTTCCTTAGGAAGCAGCTGAACAACAAATGAAGGGTAAGTTCAATCGAAATATTATTTATAAAAGGATTTTTGTTTGCTCAATTAAGCCTTTCCTTTGTTCTTTAATAGTTTTCGTCTTTTTGCTGGCTCTCTTTGGGGCATCGTATGGCCAAGTTGAGCCATTTGGCTCAAATATCTGTCGGTTATTTGCAGATGGTGTGAAGCTCCGTAATCCGGGAAGTTGCGACTCATATATAACCTGTAAGGGTGGTATCGAAGAGATTTCAAAATGTCCCGGGAAAAACTCTTATTACAATAAGGACACCCAACAGTGCGTCAATAAGCCAGCAGATTGGTATTGTAAGGACCCGTGTACAAATAAATCGCCATTTTGGGAAGCTGATCCTAAATCATGCAATGGATATTATAAGTGTACTGATGGTGGTGGTATTCAAGCCTACTGTCCTGATGATCTGGATTTCGATTACAAGGACCAAGCTTGTGTTTACAAATCGGACTCTAATTGCAAAGGCTTTAAATATTGTGACATAGTACCAAATGACAATGTGTCATTTAAGGACGAGAATCACTGCCAAAAGTACTATAAATGTGTTAAGAATAAACTGAAAGAAAATGTTTGCGATAAGACATACTATGACGTTCAAGAGGGTTGTAAAAAAAAATCAGAAGTTGAGTGCGCAGTGCATCCGATTCCGGTTGGAATTTGCGGTACAGCCAAAAGGCCCGTTCGCGATAAGTTTGTAAGCAATGAACGAACATGTTCTGGATATTTTTTCTGTCATGATGTTGGAGATAATATTATTGATGATGAACCAATTCTTGGCCAATGCCCGGAGGGTAGGTTTTTTGACAACAATGAACAGGGATGTTTTGCGGCAGAAGATGTCAAGTGCGAAGACGATCGCTGTGATAACATGAACAGCAGTAAAGTTATCAGTTCAGACGAGGGTTGTCAGCACTATTTGGTATGTGAAAATGGATTAACGGTTAAGAAAGAAAAATGTCCCGATGATATGTATTTCGATGTCAGTTCTTTGGAGTGTACAACGAGTGTTAAGTCCTATCCAGCGTGCTCTTGAAATGTGATTGAATAAATTTTGAAGTTTAAAGAGTATTTCATGTTTTGTTGTTATTTATTTTCAAAATCCTCGTATAGTAAGATACATAATTATAGCCTTATAGCCAATGCTTGGGGAGATTTCTCCTTCGGATTTTGTCTTTTTCTCAGGAGTAAAAAGCACCTCCAACTAAGTTACTGCGATTTTTTTTTCCAGAAAAATGTCACTAAGAATTGGTTATTGATTGGTTAAAATATAACACCTGGTAAAAAATCATAAGAGAAATCCGGGTGGAATTATGTTCCCGATAAGGCTGAATAAGTTAACAAAGGTGTATAAATGGAAATTATGTGTTGAATTGGGAACTACCAATAAAATTATTCAAAATAAAATACACGAAATTGTTTGGCACGATCTTTTGGTTCAAGACAACTTATTACGTGGCAAAACATTGACAATTTGTGGTATAAAAGGTCACGAAGCCATAGACTAAATTTTTTGTGAAAGAAGTAGTCTTTAGTTTGACTTGCAAGTATTGGTTTCGATTCGAACAAAATTTCGAGATTTTAATCAAAATGAAGGAGAATCACGATGATGGAGAAGTCCAAAAGAGTGATTTTCGACAAGACGTTTGTAAGCCGTCGTCGCGTAGGTCAATTTGTCTATATGAACGTCCTCTCGAGCTTGAGCCTAATGATGTGAAGTATTTTAATGTTATTCCCTAGAGGTAAAATTCAATTTTTTGTTTTATCTCATCTAGAACTGGTAGCTGCCAAAGAATAGTTTCGTTTTATTGAGTTTTCTCAAAAGCCACTCTAACGATTTTGATTAAACTTAGAACATGTAGAATTTAGATAAGTTTTAATAATACCTACTGCATTTAAAGTTTTTTTCCAAGAAATGCGAATAATGGAAATAATGTTTTAAGTTTTTTTTTTAGGACATTGCATTTTGTTGGTATTGTTGGTATATTCCCGAAGATCTCGTCATGCGCTAAGTTGATTTCGTCATAATTTTGAATTGCCATACTTCTTATTAAGTCAAAAAATATTAAATTTAAAATGTGTACATTTTTTTTTGGCAAACAAATAAAATTAGAGGAAAACAATTTTTTTTTAATGTTTGATTTTTTCTCACATTTTCTTGTTTTTTTTTTGTATTAAATAAAAAAAATCTAAATTGCTATCAATCATAGTTTTTAATATTTTAATATTTTTGTCGGTGGGTGGCAATGGCACAGTGGATATAGTGTTTGACTGCTTACCTGGACGTGTGGGTTCGAGCCCCAGTCTACGTTGCATTCTTCTCTATATTCCCCAGCTTAAACTGGATGCCACCCGTGGAATTTCATGAGATAATTAACATCTAATTTTTCAATCCACTGTGCCAACAAAAATCTTTCCTTTCCTTCTATTTCTTCTCACTAGTGCCGTGCATTGCATTTAAAAGACCTGAGGTCTTACAGGCATATAGTTAAAATTATTATTATTATTATTATTATTATTATTATTATTATTATTATTATTATTATTATTATTATTATTATAACAATATAAAAATATTTTCAAACCGCTAACATACAACGTCAACGTTTAGCTACATTCTACAGTCGTGAATCTAATTTTCTTTGTCAAGCTGGGTTAGGCTTGAACGCACTAATAATCTCAAAAACTGAAATTTTGCAGAGTCATGTGTCTCAATCATGTGGGGGGAGGGGATTGTTATTGTGATGATAAAAAAAAAAACAATTTTGTTGCCAGGCTACAAATATGCTTCATTAAATGATAAGATTTAATTTTTAAACAAAATTACTTTCTAAACATTGAACAGCTGGGTTAGACATACACAGACACACTGTTCAAAAATAAAAAATGAAAATGTTATTTATTATTCTTTAAAAAATAAATCCTTTGCGCACACATATATCATATTCAATAACCTCAGATGTACAACCTTGTCTTTTCTCATCGAAGAACATTTCATCCGCGCATTTCCTCTCTGCCTGGGTTAGTCCATTCTTACAAACTAAATAATGTTGACAATCCGTTTTGCTATTCACAAATATATCTCCACGTCCATCGCAACGATCTTCGTCACATTCAACACTCAATGGTTCCGAGCACGATTGAGCTTTATAATTAAAAAATTGTCCCTCTTTACACTGATGCCACTCAGGATTTTCATCAGCTGCCTTTCCTTTATCGGCGCAGTAGTAATAACCCCTACAGGTTTTTCGATCACTAACGAATTTATTTTTCTCCACCCTTCCCAATCCCTTCACACAAACTTTTGGCGGTGAAATATCACAATTTTTTACAGTTGCCTTAGCCGCACACTTTCCAAGCTCTCGATCGAACCATTCTCCGTTTGGACACTTATTCGATTTTAGTTTCCCTTTTGTGCAGACTTGATACTTTTCACATGTAGTTTCGTCCTTAAATTTAATGGCGTTTGGAACGACATCACAATATTTGTCACCACCCTTGCACTTGGATATCTCCGAGTAAATGCATTCTTGTAGAGTTTCATTAAAATGCTGACCAATTCCACAATTTCCAATAATTCCAGTCCCATTGGTACAATAATAATATCCGCTACAAGATTTCGGATCAGGTAACCAGTAATTATCATCCTCAGGTAAACAAGGATCTTCGCAGCCAGTTTTAGATGTTTCACATTTTTTTGACTCAACGCTAAAAATCTGATTCTTTGGACATTTTGTTGAGACTTCAGTTGAATTGGTGCATGTTATGTAGGAATAACATGATCTTGGATCACCAAGCTTTGTTTCATCGGGGAATAAACGGCAAAGGTTGTTGTAGATTGCTTCGGTAGGCTGAAGTCCAAGTGCGATAAAGAAGAGACTTACAATACCAAAGTAGGTAATGGATCCTTAAAAGAGAAACAAAAAATTTTTTTTTTTTTCTTAAATATTTTTCAAACTTTTAACCGATTTTAGGTTATAAAAGTTACAGTTCTTGACTGTAAAACAATCATTAAAGAAGTTTCTTTCTGTCACATTCTTTTTCTATTCAAGAACTCGCCAATCACTGAAATATTCAAAAGTTTTGATAAAATCAAAACTTATGAGCTAGTTTATCGAAATTAAATGAAAAACAAAAAAAGTGAAATGAAAATTTCTATGTATGTTAGGTATATTGTAATTCTTCAATTGATGCCAACACACTTTATTTATTTAAATATTTTAGTATGTGAATGTATGTTTTATTCCTTTGAGGTTCAGTATAATAATAATTAATTTTGAGCATAACCAAAACACATTATTATAAAATGATACTTTAGATTTCAAATAAAGTATAAGTACAGAGTATTGTAAGTGTAAGTTAATATTAATTGTCCTTATAACAATATCTTGGTTTTTCTTCATACCTTTCATTGTATCTACAAACTTCTTTCAATTACCAATATGATTTGATTTTTTTAAATTAAAAAAGAAAAAAAAACGATAGCTAAAGCTTTTTTAAGAACAACTTAGCCTTTTATACTTTTTGTATTAAGTGTTGTTGTTAATGTATTGCCGATTGCCAAATAATCCTAAGCAATTAATCTCCAGTTCAAATAGGTGGTACCTATAATTATATAGTTTAAAGATTAGATTATGTATGAATAGATTTTTAGTAGAATTTAATCACTTAATCGTAGAATGTATGTAGCTATATTTACCAAAAAGGTAAGTTAAATTTTTGTCTGAAAAAAAAAAATCGATTATAAAACTCATGTTCGTTAACAAAAAGAATTTATGATTTTATCCGATTAATTGTAAGTCGTCCCCTCCATTCCTGTCGACACCCGCACACAGTTATGGTTGAGAGTTGTTAGTCACTAGGCCGTGGTTCTTCACGAGCTATTGCGCCACCCAATTTATCTATTTATTTTATAATAATATTGTCGTCAAAGTCTATTGTATGCGGTTTAGCCTTGCTTCCGCCGCGCCCCTTCTACTTGTACCGGATGTGCAAGGCTGCTACAATCTTTTGAGAAACTTATTAATTTTATGCTCGTTTGTAAAGATATTTTCCGACAGGTTATACACAATACTTATTTTTTTGTATGCGTTTTCTTTTTTTTTAGCCCCGGGCAAAGCATGGAGCAGAGCTCGAGTGATTGGAGTTAGGTCTGATCAGAGTATGAGAGCTCTCCAACATGATGAAACACATCTAGCACTGAACTGTCACACGATGCAATACAAATCGGTGTTTTCAACGCACCAAAACTAAGTACACGTAAAACGTTACCGATAGGACGATATCGTTCTTAATATTGCTCTCTCTATCACTTCAGTAGAGAAAAATAAAGACAGCTTTCTCTAAAAAGGATATCCTTCGATCGCTTTTGTTTTACGTGATGAGGACCCTTACTTTTAATTTTGATCCAGTTGCTGGCTATTCAAAAAAAATCTTAAGTGAAATTTAACGTGTTGAAATGTTTTGAGAAAATGAAAGAGTGTAAAATAAGCTGTGCTTAGCTTTTTTCTTCGAGCAAATGGAGCGTCCTCTGAGCTTTATAGCTCCGATTAAAAAAAGAAACATAAGTTGAGCACTCTGAGCTGCGTTGCCGCAGGCCTTCACGAAAGTGTAACAATTTTTTAGAAAAAAATGTAATAAAAGCAGACAAAATGTAAGAAATTGAAAAAAAAGTTAAATAAATATTTTTTGTGGCTTTTTTGCAGTTGTTAAAATTTAGAAGCAGAATCGGTTGTCTTCGTCTTCACCTTGACTAAAGTGAAATTTCATTCAATTAAAAAAAACCATGGCATTCCCATATATGTAGGTATGTACAACATTTTTAATTTTAAATACCTACACTCCTGGCTGGTTGGTGTATGCAAAAAGTAATATCTTAGTTTGAAATCATATTTTTGTAGGTTTTTTTCATACAAAAATATCACAAAATTGAGATTTGAGAGTAAGATACCACTACTGTCAAACAAGATAACCGTCTAAGGTCTAGTTTCTAAGTGGGAATTTATACAAGAGTTAATTAACTCTGGGAAAAAAATTGTTTGTATGTAGTTATAGACAGAATTAGATTTCCAGTCCATGATGAACCCAGGAACACTTGAAAATCACGGAAGATAGAATATCAAAATCATCTGAGTTAATCCAGAGCTAAGTCACTGAATTAAGTCAGTTAAATTGGGTTTAACCATATTCCCGCACTGAAAAACTCGGGCTGGGAAATCTAGTAAAAACGGAGGATTGCTTTTAAACTAGACCACTTATTTCTAAAAGAAACATCAGAGTTTGCTTCTAACTTAGTGCATTGTGTTTATTATGCAAAATTGAGCGATCGAGTTGGAGCTTCAAGATATGGGTTGCAAGATTTCGACTCGATTGACCTCAGCCAATGTTATCGAGTTCAGCTAAGCCAATGTCAACTCGAAGCAGGTACAAATGTGTGGAAGCGTAGTTAAAACTTCAATACAATACCGGATATAAACGTAGTTTCTATCAGTAATGTGAAATAAAACCCACAGGTAGCAAAATTATTGCAAGTTGTACTTGAACAAAAATTAAAAACAGACAAAAGTTGACAATAATATTTTATGGCAAAAAGTGTAACAAAAATGAATAAAAAGTATCATTGTAACAACGAAATATATTTAAAAAATAGTGTAACACTTTTGCTGAATTTCTAACATTGTGGTAACGTTGATCTCTGAGCTAAGAAAGAAACTCTGATTTTTGTTTGACAGTTCAGTGTTATGCTCTGATCCGAGCTTAACTGCCCGATTACACGATTCGTTTTTTCGGTTGTTTCGTCTTTCTTCTTTTTGACAGATTGGGTGAGGGAAGTATAAATGTAGAGGGAAGGAAGTAACGATAGCAGGAATGAAAATTTCAAGACTTTTTCTGTTTGAACTTTGACGTTTCTGATTTGGCAACCACAATGCTCCTCGATGTTAGTCCTATTTAGCGATACCAACACGGGGAAGCATTTTATATTGCCACCTTTCAAGGGATACATTTTCTTCCTCTGCATCATCTTTGCTGCTCCAAAAAGATGACGCCCAATTCTCTCACAAGTAGGTAATTTGCACGAAACATTTTTGATTTTATAATTTCAATTAAAACAGAGCTCTATTTTAATTTCATTTATTATTTATTTTAAGATTTTTTCCTTTCGAAGTCAAAAGCGAAAAGTTTACACAATTAAATATCATGAATGAATAAACAGAAATGATGAAAACTCCCAAGTTTACTCGCTAACTTCTACTATTTCGTTCATCAACTCTAGAGTTGAAAATCTAAAGTTCAACTTTAGATTTTCAACGTCAATTTCGAGTGAATAAAAACTATTTCTCAAGTTGACTGTAAAAATCCCAAAGTTATGTTTACCTTTGAGTGAATAAATTAGGCCTAAGTCGTTTTCAAATTGCCGCTACTGTATCGATTTTTTTTTTTTAATAAAGGGAACCATCGTGATGTGGGCTCCTAGCAGTCCAGGTTTAATAGGTCGATGGTGTTAGTTATGTGCAAGAAGCTTAATACAAACGTCAAAATTTATACACTAGTTAAAATTTAAAGGAGCTCCTTAGCAGGTTAAATTTTGACGACTGTATTCACCTCAGTAATGTCAAAATTTAGCCATGGGATCAAATTTACAGCCCGATTTTCCCTCTTGTGAGGAGTCACAAGTCATAAGCCCTTGTGACTTTTTATTGTGAGGATTGTTGTGACTCGGTAACAATATCGAGTTCTCCCCCAATCCTCACAACAAAACTCACAACGAAACTCACGACAGCAAAGATGAATTGTTTAGTGTCATTATTCGAGCAGCTGATTATTAAAAACAACACATAAATTGAAATTGGGCCAGTCGGATTATTCAAAGAAAACATCATGCTACAAATAAGAAAAAGGCTAGGAAGTTGGATGAATATCGTGTGGGCTCAGCAATAAGTTTACGGGAAACAAACAAATTAAAATGCAGATTATGGATAATAATTTATTGGGTGTTGTATCCCGTCGTCAATGTGGTTATTTTCCTAAAAATTTTGTGCTGTTGTAAAATTTTTAGTTTTGTATTTTCGGATACAACTTCATTAATAAAAGATGCACCAGAATCAAATCCACTTTTTATTTATTTAATACAGACAAAATACCTTAGAATATTGAAAATTTGTTTTACAAAATAAACCTATCCGAATCGAAATGACAAAACTTAAACAATTTGTGAGTTGTGACCTGCTCTGAAGGAGATCACAATTTTGATTATTTTTATGACTGTCACTAGTTGTGACTATGGGGGGAATACGAAAAAGTCACAAAATTGGTTTCACTTTTGCTGTGACTTGTGATGTATCAGTTATGTTGGGGAGAATCGGGCTCTGTTAACGCACTTTTAACGTAATTGCCACACGGCTTAAGTGCAACGTGCAATGTTTGCATCATTGATTCGGTCAAAGCAGGACAATGAAGTTGGCGCTGATTTTTGTACACATAACTTGGAACCCTTAGCTATCATAAAACATCATTATAATTTTATCCTTTTAGCAGCTTTGGAAGCGATTCTAAAAGTTAAAAAAATGGTCACAAAAACGCTTCATAAAATTATTACCTTACAAACTACACAATTAACGGAATTTTTAAAATCGCTACCAAAATTGCGTTAAAAAGAAATTCTTTTTGGATATGATGTTCAGTAGTGGTGACTGATCAAAATTCAATTATAAAAGCTTCTGTTGCAATTTTGCCCACGTTTACTTTATTTTAATCTTAATTTGCCTGTACTAGGAACAAATAAACCACAAATCATTCTAAAAATATGCCATATTTTTTTTATTCACTCTAAAAACAACCGACGCATTTTTCCGACGTAACTTTTCTTATTTTATTTTCTCATTCTATAAGTTGTTACGTAGGTAAACCATAAACAATTACCCGATAGGGTGCGCTCAAGGTCAATTTTTAATGTAAATTAAAATGAAATGTTGTTCGTTGGTTAAGTCCATCACTAAATTGCTGTACCGGTTTGTTGTATATAATTTTCTTTTCTTAATATCGTAATAGTTCGTACCTATTATGTAGGTTTGTACGGAACGAAAAATTGATTGGAAAAGTTGTCCAGAAAATTAGAATGCATGTGAGCAGAACTGAAAGTACATTTTTTCATGGAGTTTTGTTTGAAATCGCGAGCATAACTCACTATTCAAACAGAGGATCTGCGTAATTTTTTTATTGACACATTTGAATTGTCTTTTTTTCGATTTGTCCAATTCCAATTCCAATTTTTTTTTTTTTTTTATTTTCATAATAATCCGAATAAAGAAAATATTTAAAAGCTAAATATTGCACTAGTTTAATCAGGATTTTCGGTCCATTTTTTTTTTTTTTTTAATCAAGATTTACGGCACAAAAAGTTTAGTTAAAGGCTTGTCCCTAACAAAAAAGTGAAGCAAAGGAAAATTAAATGCCTTGGGATTTATTGTGACTTAAAATTTAATAAAAGAAAATAGAGCGTTTTTTTCTGTTAAAAAGATGAAAGACGAAAAAACGCACCGTATTGTCAGGTTCCAAGTCTTTTAAAGCAATTTGAAGAGGAAATATAAACTTATTTTTATTTCTGCGGACTGTCAATTGTAAATTCGCAATCCATAACAAACAGGACTTGTTCCACAAACTTGCGTCACTTGCGAATAAATAATTCGCTCGAATTTAACCTCAATTACCGATTTTACTATTTATGTTGTATGAGCATTCGCAGCCGTCTCGCGTCGGTCGTTGGCGACTCATGTGAATACGAAATGTCAAAATTTGCGACCATTCGTAATTCGCTAATCGTGCAATTCACTTAATAAAGGTTATTATACGGTTGATGCCATATTTAACGTCACTTATGAAAATGTTTCCCATGTAAAATACAAACCAAATTCTGGAATTGTCAAAATTGTTGTTGTATTTTATATGGAAATTATTTTTAAGCAGACATGGAAGTGGAGATAAAGGCACAAAAGAACACGCCTATTGATGGCTAATTTTTATCGAAATAGTATACGCAATTAATTTGCTATCCCCAAAAACTGTTACCCCCAGTTTCAGCTAATCTCACATTTGTTTAAGAAGGGGAACAAAAGGAATATTCTAGGAACAAATGTTTGGTTTGCACACAAATAAGCATTTAATAAGATACAAACTGCAAGATAGCAAAATTATTTAATTCCTCCAAAAGTCTTACGAAGAGTACGCTGCGAAATCCCATACAAAAATGGCCAAACGAAGTCAGAAATGAAAAATTCTGTTCAGTTTTTCGCTCAGTACGGTTTTACGAGTGAATTTGATAAACATTAAAGCCTAATACACGGCTAACGCGAAAGGACAAATCGCATACAAAAATGACATGAAAAAATCACAAACTAAAATGTTCTTTGTGCTTTTCGCTCTGCAGTGCGCTGTTGGACCAGCGAAGATTGTTTCCAGAATCTTCCGAGAGATTTAATTTACCGAACCATCTGTTGTGCTATATTTTATTACCTGAGAAGCACGATTCTCAGTTGGGTTTTTACCTGTATTTTCGTGTATTTTTCTTTAGTGTCTAGTGAAAAAAAGAATAAAAGTAAATAGTTTCTTTCGGTAACTGAATTGTACCTTTAAGTTTTATTTTATTTTTGAAAAGCTTATATTTAGGTCTTATGGTTATTCTTAACAATTAATTTTACAATTAAAGAGATTTAGTAAAGAAATAGAATATAAAATATTTTAAAGAAACCGTCCGACTGGTTCGAAATCAAGAAACAGAGTGTCGCCTTGATAGCTCGTCACCCGACACGAAGAAAAAAAGGAAAAAGATGCAACATCAGCACAAGTGTGCCTGTGTGTAGTTGCGATACTAAATTTGGGATCAATGCACGTTTAATGGGTTTGAAGAGTGTGTATTGGAAAGGGAGTGCATTGATTGTTGGATATAGAAAAATGGAAAAATGATGATCTGGGAATTATGGGTTTTATTTCAATGGAGCAGGCAATGAAATTGGAGAAGTTTAACGGATTGGAAAAGTGAATGGGTTTAAGTTGAGTGATCGTTGACTGCGTGGTTGACGACTTTGGAATTTTAAGTAGGTCGGATATTGGTAAATCAAAAGAATTGATGACCATGGGCATTTGAAGTGGGATTGATATTGGTCAATCAAAGGAAATGATGACCATGGGAATTTGAAGTGGAGTTGAATGGATGGATGGGGTCATGAAAGGGCATGAGAAATGAGGTTGTGAAGTGCGTACTTTACAACACATCAATTGTGTGGGTAAAAATAATGTTTATTTCATTAAGACTCTCCCAAACCAACGCGAAACATTCGAAACGGCGGAGAAATATTCGCCAGTCAAAATTTGTTTACATGGTAATAACTAAGAGCGCCCACAGCAACGCGGTGGAGAAACAATCGACCTGTCAAAATTTATTAACATATGGTGATAAATGAGAGTGCTCATCTCAACGGTAAATGCTTCTTCGCCTCGCCGAATGTAACGCGTTGGTTTTGGGGAGCCTTTCCCGCAACATTATGTGTTTCTTTGATTTACTTTCGCTTATTTTTGCTTTTATTCATTTGCAGTTAGTGGAACTCTCCATGATTATTTTTCAGCTGTGTTTTCGTAAGCATTTCATTGTGTTGTTATAGACTATAATGAACAATTTCGTTTGTCATCAACCGCAGTTTTGAAAAAAAAACCTCTTAACTTAATGTGTCGGATACCACCAACAAATTTTATTTCGCATCAGAAGTGACTAGGCTGAATGTGTTATTCTAAGCAACTGACGAATTTAATTACAGCCAGTTTGAATTGCTTTTACTTTTTAAGAGTTCCTACCTATCTTTGTTTAGTCCTAGTATTAAACTAGACCCAGAGGCGGCGGAATGGGTGTGTGGAGTGTGCCACCGCACACGACCCCACGCTTCGAGCGGCCCCGCAACTGCTACATTAAAATGTCTCCGCGTCTTGAAATAATAGAATCCGGCAAACCATGTCCATTTTCTTTTTTTTATAATAGAAATTCTATATACTACTGAAATACATCAGCCAAGTAGAAAGCTTAGCATTATTAAATTGGACTTGTTGAATTATTGATTCAAAATAGCTTTCAACGGCCTTTAGTCCTTAAAAATTGGCGTTTCGTCCCGGCGTTCTCACTTGGACTCTTCAGTTGACAGTGAGGCCCTTGTCAAGACGCAATTTTTATTAAAGTTCAGTCCAGTTTACATCAATTTTACAGTGAAAATCAATTGTGAAGTATATCTAACCCAATTAGAATTTCTAATCAAGAATTGTTGGAAATTTTGTTACCCGTGGCCTGGCATTGTTTACATTTGAATGGTTTTTTTATAATACAAATTCTATATATGTACTACTGAAATACATCAGACAAGTAGAAGACTTAGCATTAGTACGCTGCTAATGCGAAACTAAATGTTCGTGTAGTATCTAAAATGACGAAAATAGAGCAGAAAGATTTTCATGAAGAGTTTTACAAATGGAAATAAATAAAACAAATTTATATGAACAATCAAACAGGAGGCATTCTGTAATAAAAGAAGCAACAAATAAAAACTTGAACAAACCCAAATGTCATTTTTGGGCACACAATTAATTGTCCGTGAAATTATTTCTGTGCGAAAAGAGAGTGGACACTTGTCAAAACAATCAGGTATAATCCTCAATTTCGCTGGTAAAACAGCGTACCACAGTCCACGGAACGAAAAGCTTATAATTTCGTCATTTCATTTTTGTATGGCATTTTTCATTTCACATCAGCAGCGTACAAGGCCTTATTATGAGAAATAACACCAAGATGACTTTAAAAAATAAGGTATAACTGCAATCCATACTTGCAACTTAAATTATAATATTGACCTCAGAAGATCTTATGACAGGGGTGTGTAAAATACTTTTTTCATAATGATGCAGCCTGAAATCATTTTCCCAGGGATCCCGCAAATTTAATCTCGCACACGCCTCATTTTGTTCTAGAGCCGCCTCTGACTAGACTAACCGTTATTTATTCTCATTTTGACACTAAGCTTACATTTACCTTACATTTTTATGATTTTATCTACGTGCACATATATCTATTGTATTTATGTACGTAAAACGTACCTACTTATCTAAGATTTTTATTTCTGTCAGATTTATATCCTTACCTAGATTTCAGAACAAAATACATATATGTACATACATATATCTTTAATCAGCGAAAAGTTTAATAGCAACTTGGTAAAACCAATCAGTCTGGAGGAACATGAAAAATATGTAGAAATAAACAACTCAAAGTTAAGCTTATCAAAGTCTAACAAACCCAAAACAAATAAGATATTTATTGCTTTCTGCTTGCCTGCACGGTATAAATCTCGCCAACAGGATTTAAAATTGTAGGTATAGACATTTTAGCAATTCACTGAGTTTATCTTATCTCAACAATTCTGTTTGCGTACAAAAATTGCTAACTTAAAAAAGTTAAAACATTCAAAACCAATACGACTAAATTTGATTTGGTTAGTTGCTTCCAAGAAATAACAGCATCAACAGTTCTGAATAGTAGACAATAATACAACAACAACAACAACAAAAAGTCTCTCAAAATGAAAGGTGAAAGGGAATGACATTACAAAATATACCTGTCATATTCATAACAGTCTTTCCTTTATTTACAGTTTGTAACAAACTATTTGGCATAATTGTCATTGCAACTTACATCAGTTGTGCCTTTGCCGAATATGATGCGTTATGTGCTCGGGTTGTCGATGGCATGAAATTTCGTGAGCCTGACAACTGTCATGCTTATGTCACTTGCAAAAATGGAACTGGAACTGTAACAACCTGCCCCGAAGACCAACTTTATGACAAGGACACTAAGAAGTGTGTAAAATCCGTGAGCGATTCATACTGCAACGACAAATGCAAAAACAAAAATAACCGCTGGGTAGCCGATCCAGCCAATTGTAATGGATATTTTTACTGTCAATCTGGCAAAAGCATCAAAGGGTCTTGTACTAATGGCTACCACTTCGATGAAACAGCACAATTGTGCGTTTTCCCATCGGATTCTAATTGCATCGATATTTCGGACTTTTGTGGAATTCTTCCGTCGACAGCTTCATTTTCCGATCCAAATAATTGTAATCAGTATTTCCAATGTTCGAAGAGCTCTGTCAAAAAATCTACCTGTGGGAAAGGTCTTTATTACGATGTAGGTAAAGAAAAGTGTAGGGATATGTATGAAGTTCCCTGTAAGGCACATGCTATTCCAGAAAATGTGTGCGGAAAGGACAAAAACCCTATTTATGAATCGTTCGTTGAAGATGGAGTGAGTTGCAGGGGATATTATTATTGTGCTTATAAGGGTGTACGTTTATCAGATAAAAAGCCTTCGTGGTATCAGTGTGCTGAAGGATTATTTTTCAATATTAAAACACAGTCTTGTGCTGATCCGGCGGAAACGAAGTGTAAGTACAATCGTTGCGAGGGTCGGGGTGATTTGAAAGTTATTTCAGAAATCTTTGGATGTCGTGATTACTATGTATGCAAAGATGGTTTAGTTAAAGAAACTCGAAAGTGCCCGAAGGATATGTTTTTTGATGAAAAAGTGCAAGCCTGTACTATAAATGAGACGTTCTATTCGGTTTGTGATTTTTGATTCGCACCTATGTATATATACTTACTAGAACAACAAAAATTAACATTTTGGAGTTTTTAAGATAAAATTGTTGTGATGAAAGTCAGTTTGATGATAATATAATTATTAAAAAAAAAATATACCAATACTTCTTAGTTTACATTAAACTGCTGAATGGAGTTATTAAGATTCAAAAACAAAAGAAAATCTGATTTTAAGATGTGTTTTTATTTTTGAAGTCACAAAATGGTTCCCGGTAGGAAATTTCGAAAAATTCATGAATGAGTCACCAACTTTTTCAACGATGAGTGGAAGCTACTCCCGAGGAATTTGGTATGAATACATCGGTGAATTTAAAATGGGGCTGACATAGGTATTCACCAAGTAATTTTCTAGCTGTATATTTACCAGTGAAAGCACGAAGTAGGGGTAACTAGTTTATTCATAAGCGAATTATACATATGTGATGAAAAATATATGAATGTTCAGTTGTGAAATCATTTGATAACTAAGAGCCATGAATACTAACCCATTAATTAACTTTGTTAACGTTATTCGTTTGATTTTATCTGAATTGTATTTGACACAAAAAAAGCCCATGAATATTTATCATTATCAGTGACACCACTAGATACAGGTAATTTAAAGTGAACCTATGCATTACTCTTCATCAGAAGAATCGGCGTATGATTTTTTTAGTGAATAGTACACTGAAGTGTAAGTATTGATTTCAGTTGAATTTGTGTACAAAGTAAAAGAAAGGGTAGATGGTATGAAGTGAGGAAAAAGGCAATACATTTTTTTAATGAAATCATTATACGATGCTCCTTCATGAAAGTACTAGATGAATTCATTGGTATTTTCACCTGAAACTTTCAGAAAGGAGCATATTTCCTACTGGGATTATGTCAGATTTATTCAACCAACAATGCAGTGCAAAAACTCATTTGTTAAGCGGATTCTAATGAATAATGCGGGTGATGATGTATTAAATAAATTAAAACCCAGATATAAAAATAATAAAAATAAAAAACATTTTTTGTGGGCCGATTTTTAAATCTCATATACACTACGCGTTAGGTTAGAAGCAGTCATTTTTGAGAATTGAATTTGATTTGTCACGTGTTTTACGCCAAAGAGATCGAAATTTTGTATGACACAAGACAGACTATTTAATGTGCCATAACAAAACCTATGCTTGCACTTCAAGATTAAAAATTAACGGCAGCCAAGAGAATAAATGTTAGCTGAGTAACTTTTTTTTGTAATTTTATCGCGTCATAAGATTAGAAGAACATACAAAATTGAAGAAAAACGACCAATGGTTTAAATTTTTTTTAAATTTTTTTTCGACAAATTTATTTACTTAATAGTGTTTGCTGCCACCAGCTTAAAACAAAAATTTCAAAATTCGATGTTTAAGGGAGTTATAGAATGATTTAACATAGTCAAGTGAAATTTTAATCAAGGCCAAATTAACGGTGAAAAGGAAACCAAGGCTGCATGAAAAGGAGCATCATTTTGTTAAAAACCAATGCGGTTTGTCCAAAAAGATCATTAGTTCGCGGAAACAATGCTTCTGGCAATGTTTTCTAGTACCAAGATGACTGGAAATCAGGCATCTAAGTACTTTTAACTGCCAAGTTAATTGTTCCCTAATAGGATATTGCGGCCCTGATCATTACACCTCCTTCCCTGTTGTGATGAAGGTTTCCTATTCACCGGACTTCAAAATAAAAGAAAATTTATTGGGATGGCTCACATGAAAAGTATACAAAAAATCGAAGCAATGCGATGACTGATACACACCGTTAATTTGGCATTGATTAAATTTTCACTTGACTATCTTAAATCACTGTATAACTCTCTTGAACATCGAATTTTAGAATTTTTGTTTTAATCTGGCGGCAGCACACACTGTTAAATAAAAATAAATTGGGTGACACAACGGCTCGTGAAGAACCAGGGCCTAGTGACTAACAACTCGCAACCTTTCCTGTGTGCGCCTGTCGACAGGAATGGAAGGGACCTACAATTTTATGCCGAATTCGAACGGCTAGACGAGAAGCACTTATTCGTGACAAGTGAAACTCTTGGAGGATTTGTCAATTCCTCGCAAGAGGCAGTAGCCCTGAAAAAAGTTTTAAGTTTAAGTTGGACGAGGCTGGGAAGCGAACTGGTCGAGCGCACTAACAATTACGCTACGGGCTAGCGTGTGGGCTAGCACACACTGTTAAGTAAATAAATTTGTCGAAAAAAAAAAAAATTTTAATTTAAACCATCGTTTTTCTTCAATTTTGTATGTGCTTCTAACCTTATGACGCGATAAAATTACTTAAAAAAGTTACTCAGCTAACATTTATTCTCTTGGCTGCCGTTAATTTTTGTTCTTGAAGTGCAAGCATAAGTTTTGCTATGGCACATTAAATAGTCTCCCTTGAGTCATACAAAATTTCGATCTCTTTGGCGTATAACACGAGACAAATCAAATTAAATTCTCAAAAATGACTGCTTCTAACCATATGACCGGCGCGGCGGTGTATGTACATATAATCTAGAAATATTCTTTATATCAGGGCTGTTGCTTAGTGACTCTTTTTCAGATAAAACTGAAAACTGACATGAAACACTTTTAAGGATTTTAAACATACAAAGACACTAGGACTGTTATAATAAGAATTATAATTATACCTAACTACCCAAATTGTTTTTCTTACTAAAACGATGTAAAGTCAATTGTGATAAAAGCTGAATATTTTAATTGCAAAGAAAAAGAACTCTAATTGTGCACAAATCTTATAGCCCGGGAGCCCGTGACATATTTTAGTCAGTTACTCCACCAAAGATAATTTTGCTGGGATATGGTTAATTTGGTGTCATAATGAAGCCTATCGAAAGTCAGCTGGCTGAGCACGGGTGGGTGTCGCTACAGCAGCCTCCCAAACATGTAAAACAAAAAGTTGGGTTGCGATTCCATCAAAGTTGAAATTTGGTTATATGATAGTTAACATCTTATATTATGCAAAAACAAAAGTCAGCGGGCTGTATGCGGCTGGAAAGATAGTCAGCTGACCTAGTGAAGTATGCACGCATAGAACCACGGTAAGAAGTCATGCTCACAATTCACTACGTCAGCTGACGGTCTTTCCACCCACATACAGCCAGCTGACTTTGGTTTTTGCATAATATAAGGTGTTAACTATCATGTAACCAAATTTTAGCTTCGGTGGTATTACCTTGCTAGAGTTATTCTGCACAACGTGTATTATATGCGTGCAGTTTAAATTGTAATCTATATATTTTGTGTATGATATATTTTATTTATTGAGCGGAACTTCTCAGATTTTAACTTTATTTTATTGACTGCACTCAAAGGGCTTTATAGTCGACATACATATGAAATGAACACAAAATAAAAAAATTTATTGAAATTTGAAAAAAATTGCGTAGGCAAGAAAAAATGGTAAAGCTAAAAATCATGTATTAGTGGAGGCTAGATAGCATTTAAGAACCCGGTGAACCTGCTCCGATTTGGATGATTTTTTGTTTGAAATTAAGGAAATAAAATTTTAAAAAAGTTTACAATTCAAAAATTGACGTTCTCAATTTTTTTAAATTTCAAAAAACCAACATTTTTCAAAAAAAAAGTTATTTTGTAATATTATTTGTAAAAATATATAAATTAAGTACAAAACAATTTAAATGTTTATAAAATATTTTTTTTATTTTGAATTAAATATACATTTCAAAACTTAGTACAGTAGAACCAGCTTATATTCACGGGGAGATGTTAGATTTTTTTTTATTTGCAATTAAAATAATAAATATTAATAATAATATTAATATTAATATTGAATAATATATATCTATTTAATAGTAATATTTAATATAAAAGTTCAAAACTATTTATAGTAAAAACCGCTTATATGCACAGTTCCTTTTATTTAATTCAAAATAATTAATAATACATACATACATACCTATTAATTTAATTTAAAAAATAATGTTATATCGAACAATTTGTTTTTTGTCAGATATTTAAAATTGGTATGGTGGATCTTATAGAGGATAAACAAACAAGTGACTTGCGTTCTGGGACATTTTTCAAAATTATATTTTTAGATTCTGCAGCTCTTTTGTTTCGAAAATCAAACAAATGTTCAAGATATTTCGTTCGGTAATTAAAATTATTTGTTTTGTCTCTATAAGGATGCTTATATCTTATATATATCTTATGTCTTATAATAAAGTAGCACAGTTAACTGTTCTTTAAAATGTCATAAAATGCATTTGTAATAGAATAACTACTGAAAATACTCGAACAATCGTTCAATTTTCAAGCTGTCTTCGACTACACAGCTCTACAAGGGTTTGAAAACGAGCCAATGAGAGTCATTTTAGGGGCATTATTTTATGCTGAACTCAAATCCATCATCCGTTTCTGCCATCTGCTCCGATTTTTAAAATATTCTTAATTTTGGAACTATTTTGTTAGTTAAATCGAAAACTAAAAGGGATATTTGAAAGATTAAAACTGTATTTCAAGATAAAGATAAGTACTTTCAGAAATCGACGCAATTTTTTTGAAAACCAATCACTTTGAATTTTTATATAACCCCAAAAAAGGGAAAAACGGTTTAACTCCTATTTCAGATTGGAATATCCCAAAAACTGGAGCAGATAGAAAAAAACAGATGACAGATTTAGTAATAATGCCCCAAAAACAACTATTACTTGCTCATTTTCAAACCCTTGTAGAGCTGTGTAGTCGAAAACAGCTTGAAAATTAAACGATTGTTCGAGTATTTTCAGTAATTGTTCTATTACAAATGCATTTTATGACATTTTAAAGAACAGTTACCTGTGCTACTTTATTATAAGCATCCTTATAGAGACAAAACTAATAAGTTTAAGTAGGTGTAACTACTTACTGAAGGAAATTTCTTGAAAAATTGTTTAATTTTTGAAAAAGAAATGAGCTGCAGAATCTAAAAATATAATTTGAAAAATGTCCCAGAGCAAAATCACTTTTTTGTATATCCTCTACGATCTTGTACCATACCAATTTTAAATATCTGACAAAAAAAAAATTGTCCGATATAACATTATTTTTTAAATTAAATTAATGGGTATGTATGTATGCATTATTAATTATTTTGAATTGATTAAAAGAAACTGTGCATATAAGCGGGTTTTACTATAAATAGTTTTGAACTTCTATATTAAATATTACTATTAAAAAGGTATAAATTATTAAATATTACTATTAATATTATTATTACTATTTGTCATTTTAATTGCAAATAAAAAAAAATCTAACATCTCCCCGGGAATATAAGCTGGTTCTACTGTACTAAGCTTTGAAATGTATATTAAATACAAAATAAAAAAATATTTTATAAATATTTCAATTGTTTTGTACTTAATTTATATATTTTTACAAATAATATTACAAAATAACTTTTTTTTTGAAAAATTTTGGATTTTTGAAATTTAAAAAATTTTGAGCTGAGAGCACCAATTTTTGAATTGTAAACTTTTATAAAATTTTATTTCCTTAATTTAAAAAAAAAAAATCATCCAAATCGGAGCAGGTTCTTCGGGTTCTTGAATGCTATCTAGCCTCCACTAATATTTGATTTTTAGCTTTACCATTTTGTCTTGCCTACGCAATTTTTTTTTAAATTTCAATGAATAAAATGGTTTTTTTATTTTGTGTTCATTTCATTTGTATGTTAACTATAAAGCCCTTTGATTGCAGTCAATAAAATAAAGATTAAATCTGAGAAATTCCGCTCAATAAATAAAATGCGTCATACACAAAATATATAGATTACTATTTAAACTGCACGCATCTAATACACGTTTTTCAGAATAACTTTTGAAAGGTGATACCACCGAAGCTAAAATTTGGTTACATGATAGTTAACACCTTATGCAAAAACAAAAGTCAGCTGGCTGTATGTGGGTGTAAAGACCGTCAGCTGACGTAGTGAATTGTGAGCATGGCTTCTTACCGTGGTTCTATGCGGCGGAGGGTCAAAAGTCCACAGGCCAAAAGTCCATGAATAAATTGTGAACTTTTGACCCACTCCGATGGCCAGAATTCCATACTAAAATCTTCTGGATTGTGGATTTCTGGCCCACTTCAGTGGATCACTTTACAGATAGTTTTCTTTAACAAGACTACTTTGGGTGGCCCGCTTCGCGGGTTTAAGGATTCTAACGCCTTTTCGGGTCCTCTGTCCCGCTCACGCGACTCCGTCGCTCCGCTTAGGGTATGCTCAATCGTCTGGCAGGCGCCTATGTGTCAGTCGATCTGTTATTAAAGTGTTTTTTGTACTAAGCAGTACTTTGGGTGGCCCGCTTCGTGGGTTTAAGGATTTTAACTCCCTTTTCGGGTCCTCTGTCCCGCCCGCTCACGCGACTCCGTCGCTCCGCTTAGGGTATGCTCAGTCGCCAGGCAGGCGCCTATGTTGGCAGTTGGTGTGTTTTAAGTTTACGAGTAGTGAAGAGTATACAAATTAATTCTTAACAAAATAATTCTTAATTGTTCTGCTTTTTTCAATATTATAATATGAAATTATTGTGGATTTATGACCCACTTTCTTTCTAAAATTATGGAATATTGACCCTTTTTTTTGTGGACTTTTGACCTTCTTGAGTGGGTCAAATCTCCACAGTACAATTGTGGATAGCTGACCCACCCAAGTGGGACAAAAGTCCATTATGGACTTTTGGCCTGTGGACTTTTGACCCTGCGTCGTTCTATGCGTGCATACTTCACTAGGTCAGCTGACGATCTTTCGACCCGCATACAGCCAGCTGACTTTTGTTTTTGCATTATAAGGTGTTAACTATCATATAACCAAATTTAAGCTTTGGTGGAGTCGCAACCCAACTTTTTTTCTTACATGTTTGGGGGCTGCTGTAGCCACACCCACCCATGGTCCGCCAGCTGACTTTCACTAGGCTTCATCATAACGGCAAATTCTCCCGGACTATTAGCTACTATACTGCGATCAGCGAAGGTTGTCAGTAGTCGTGTTTTATTATCGGAGATGATTAGGGTGACCAGATTTTTAACCCTCAAAAAGAGGACGCCAGCGAAAATTAAATTTCTCGCTTATAAAATTGGACAAGCTTTATTATTTTTATTTTAAATTACCTTTCAAAATATTTATTTGAAGAAATGTACTTTTTTTGTTAAGATATACAAAAATCGAAATAGTTTCGAAAATTTTCATAATACGAGTACCATTAATGGGATGCCTACATATGGAAATGTAAAAAAATGATACATTATACATAGAAAAATGCATTACAAAAAACTCAAGGGATCCGGATCTTTATCAGGATCACGTTTCATGAACTAACAAAAATATTTCTTACTCTGTAGCCACCGCCACCAGAGTAAGAAAGGCTCTCATAAACGAAAGGGTAGTGCACAGAAAAAGCGGCCCGCATCTATGGAGGGGGGGGGGGGGGAGGCAACTGCGACAAATATTATTAGTTCCTGCCTACTCATCAGAACTAAATGTGTGCAAAATTATTATGAAATTGTTTTTGGCCATAAACGCTGGGATAATGACACCAATTTTTTTGAAATTATGAACAGCAACAAAAAAATCGTTGTATGGCAGCTACCCGTTTTAGATTTGTATGTTCCAGTGCATTTCCCAGCAGTTTGTTACACAAAAAAATAAAAAAAAAAATTGATCGAAAGCCATATCATGAAAATGCAACATTTAATATGCAACATGCAAAATGAAACCTGCAACCTACAATCTGTTGCTGTTGCATGTTGCACGAAAAAGAAAACTAAAACATATTTTCTGTATGAAAAAGTTAAAACTTCTTTCGATTTTCGCTGGTGTCCATTTTCACCGAGTACGAGAGCAATTACGATAGCAAGTCATATTGGCACTTATATTAATTATTTGATGTTAGATGATAATGCAAAAAAAAAAAAAAAAAATCGTAACTTACTTATGTTAATAACACAGCAACTTGTCTTACAGCGAAACGAGTTGGTATCAACGGAAGTTAAAAGAGATAACGTCTGCTTAATGCAATCAGTTGATAAATTTAAAATTGAAACAAAAATAAAACTATTTAAAAAAGTAGGATTATGAAATCAAATAAACAAAATTATGTTTAGTTTACGTTATGTATATTACGTTATGTTTATAAACAAAATGCAACATTTAGAATAAAACAAAAAATTAAACCGATCACGACAGTGGAGCACTGGTTCGAAATAACTTTTTAAGTCCTATTTTACACATGTTCAAATCAATTAAGGAAAGATTGAAATTATAGAGTTTACTCATTCGGTTAAGAGGATCATGCATGCCATAGTTAGTTCTATGAAAATCTACATGAAAAAGTTCAAATTCTCGCAGGTGGTGAGAACCACCGTGGTAGTTCAAGCCTATACAGGCTAGCAAATCAGGAGCATCAATTTGACCAGTAATAAGTTGATGAATAAATATTAAATCATTATTAACCCGCCTCTGATATAAAGTTTGGACCTGCAGAAGCTGGATCCTATGTTCATATGGTGGCAGATTATATGGATCAGTCAAGGGTAACCCTTTTAAAGCAAATCTAATGCACTTATGCTGTATTGCTTCAATACGGTGTTTATGAATAACGTAAAAAGGAGACCAAACTTGTGAGGCATACTCAAGATGGGGTCGTACATAGCAATTGTATAAGGAGAGGGTGACATACGGATCGTTAAATTCATTAGCCCACCGTTTTATAAAACCAAGCATGGAACTTGCTTTTTGTACAATATAATTAATATGCTCTGTGAATTCTAGATAAGAACAAAAGTGAACACCAAGGACTTTGAAGCAGAGAACACAGTGCTGTGAAATGGAATAATCAAAAGCACATGGTACCAGGGTTGCCGTTCTAGTGACTTTGTCGCTAGTTCTAGCGACATTTCAATTTTTTCCGCGACAAAATATATCTTGATGTTGCTAGATTATCTTAAGCGACTTTTGAAGGAAAGCTTATATGATTTGCGGCCTTGGTAATTTTACAATCCTGGCATTTAAATTAATTTGAACAATTAATTGTATACTGAAAACTAGTTAAACAAAGTTTTTTAAAATTTAGTTAAGGTTTTGAAAAAAAAAAATTTGTTCAAACAAAACACTTTTTTTAAACATAATTATTCAATTTCCATCTAGCGACTTTTTGTCTCCCAAATTTCAGCCAATCTAGCGACTTTTCGAGGTTGGGCTAGCGACATTTCATGTTAGCTTGCGGCAACACTGCTTGGTACTCGTTTTCTAGAAAAAGTAATAGTTTGACATTTAACTGGGTAGAGTAAGACTGTTTTTGTCATACCAAACATTAAAATTGTCAATTTCTGCCTGCAAGAGAATGCGATCACTGTTTTAAAAATCTTCATATCATCAGCATATATAAGAATTTCACTAATAGTGTATACATGATTTAACATCATTTATAACCAGAATGAATAGAAGTGGGCCAAGATGACTTCCTTGAGGTACAATGAATCTGAAAGACAGTTTCGAAATTTCACCTGGTATGATCTATTTTCAAGTTATGACCTTTTTTTTTTGATTTTTTTTTTTTTTTGACTACCCTTAATATTATTGAACACAGTACGAGCTTTAGGAAAATAGGGAAGGATTTAAGAGGAGGAACCGATGCACATTGGTTTTGAAGTTCTGAATATTAAAATGGGAGGGAAAGATAGAGTCGGGTAAAGCATTCGACATTCGCGTGGTGCGGGAAAAGAAAGAATCCCTGAACTTGACAGTATGTCCGAAGTTGGGCTCAAGGGTAAACTGATGGGCATTCCTAGAAGCACGAGTATTACGGTTGAATTGTTTGAGGTGAGGAATGCAACTGGCTATTTCACTAGAGCATTGTTTATGAAAATAACGATAAAATAATGAAATACAAGAAACATTGCGGCGGTGTTCTAGAGCAGCAAATGTATCGGTTATATTTCTATCGCCTATCATTTTCATAGCTCTTCTTTGAATTCTATCCAATAGACTCAAATGGGTTATCGGAGCACCTGCCCAAACATGAGAGTTGTACTCGAGTTTTGGACGAATAAAGGCTTTATAGATTACAGCCAGGTCAGAAGGGGAGTAAAATTTCTTGCATCGCCGAAGAAAACCTAAGCACTTAGCAGCATTTTTGGCGACGTCGAATATGTGATCATTCCACAGAAGGTGGTCTGTGATACACATACTGAGGACTGAAAGCTTTTCGGTTTCTTCAATGCAAGTGCCACTCATGGATAGTGGCATGGGGGTGGGTTTCGTTTAGACGACAGTAGACAGCATTGAGTTTTTGAAGCATTAAATTCCACGCGGTATTTAATTCCCCATTGGACAATGCTGTCAAGATCAGAATTTAATGAGCTTATCATACGCTGCCGTTCAAGTTCCACATCCGAAGGACATGGATGTGAATCTGAAAACGAATATGAAAAGCTGAGGGTGCTGTCGTCAGCGAAACAGTTTATTGGATTAGACGTTTCAGACAGAAGATCATTTATGAATATAAGGAAGAGAGTCGGAGACAAAACGGAGCCCTGGGGCACACCCGCATTTATTTTGTGGATTTCAGACTTGAAACCGTCCAATACGACTTGTATTGAACGGTTCGAAAGGTAATTTCTAATCCAACGAAGAAGAGGTTCATCGAAACCAAATGCGCGCATTTTCGATAAGAGAGCTTGGTGCCAAACTCTATCAAACGCTTTTGAAATATCAAGTGCAATAATCTTACTTTCTCCGAAACGATGTAAAGATTTGTTCCACTGTTCGGTGAGATATACCATCAGATCACCAGTGGACCTATTGCTAGGAAAGCCGTACTGCCGGTTATTAAGAAGCTTTCGTTCCTCGAGATATTTCTTGAGCTGAAAATTAATTAGCGTTTCCATGACCTTGGAAAGAAGGGACGTAAGTCCAATTGGTCGATAGTTTCAGGGTGAAGAAGATACGCCTTTTTTAGGGACTGGCTGGACAAATGCTGTTTTCCATCCACTCGGAAAGAAACCAGTAGAATAGGACAGATGGAAAAGCTTACGCAGTGGTTTTGCCAGCGTTTGAAGAACACCTCTTCAGAACAATGGGAGGGATACTATCCGGGCCAGCGGATTTGTGTATATCAAGATCTTTCAGAACTCTGGCAACTGCACGAGTGCGAAAGAAGATTGGTCCCATGAAATCGTTTACGCTCTCAAGTACAGGAGGAGTCATAACACTTTCTGGCAGCGTCGAATTAACAGCAAACTGTGCTGCAAGCAAATTGGCTTTATCTATCGAGCTGACAAAAGGTGTATCGTTGAAGACGAGCGTTGGAACCGACGACGAAGTAGCATTTCGTATGTTCTTTGCAAATGACAAAAAAAATTTTCTACCTGTGGGACATTGTAGTATTTTTTGCCTTAATTTCTGGTCATGCAAAACTTTGGTTTTGGACTTATTCCGGTTTTCCTCAGTAGGGTTGGCCTTATAACATCGGAAACTGACTTCTCTAACCCTAATAACCTCTTTGCAGCTCGAATCAAACCATGAGTTTTCTTTGGGTTTGATAGATTTTACCCTATTCGGGATAAAATTTCTCATTCCACAAAGAATTAAGTTTGTTATCATATCTGCACTGGCATCTACGTCACTATCGAGGAAGCACAGTGACCAGTTAAAGTTACTAAAGAAATTGTTGAGACCGTCCCAGTTGGCTTTCTCGTATTGCCAAACGGTTCTCGTTGCTACTTTCTCTGTAACTGAGTTTTTTTGGCACGAGAAATTAGCAGATATGACACAATGGTCTGATGTGCCTAGAGGCGATAATACACTCATAGTGTATTTATCAGGGTCAGAGGTAAGAAACAAGTCAAGTGTGTCGGCGGATTGACCTGCAACATCAGGGATTCGAGTTGGCTCGTCAACAAGCTGAATCAGGTGGTTTAACTCAGCAAAGAGCTCAACATATCTTCCTTCGGGTGTTGTCTGGCCAGAAAAGCGAAGCCAACTAGAATTGTGTACATTGAAATCGGCCGCAATGACGATTTCAGTGTGAGGATAATGGGCAACAATTCTTAGGATGGAGTCGGACAGAGCATCAAATTCGTTAAAAGTTGAATTTCTGTCCAGATTTGGGCTCCGATAAATAAAACAGGAATGAATGATGTGCTTATTGACCGTAAATTTGAACCACATGAAGTTAAAATTTGTGTTTGAACACAAACCATATTGAAGTTGGTACGCAACATCATTCTTTATATAAACGGCGAGACCATGATGAGGAAAGAATAATGGCACTAAATTGTAACCAGGTGGATTGAATTCCGTATGATCGGAGTTTTCTCCTACCTGGGCTGGCCTGCTTTGCGCAGTATAGACGTATACAGCACAGAAATTTTGTCTAATCCCCCGAATGTTGTTAAAGTCGACTCTAAATTCATCCACCATTTCAATAAAACAAAAACTAACTAAAACCGAATCAGACAATTAACTAAGATGAATGTCTAATCTAAATCATAATTTGAACTTTACTATAACAAACTATCGCCAGTGTTATGCCTTGGCGACAGACTGCTACAGATCCGGCCCTGGTTATTAAGAAAAGACAAACACCTATATATCTGATATCATGACAGCTTAATCCCTGCGAGCACGGTGAGGGGAGACCTACACAATGCAACAGCAATTAAGCTTGCACGACTGTGAGAGATAATGGGTAAGAAGAAGGAAGGAATTTACCGCTCTGTGTTATGATTTTTTTCTATTTTTCATTTTTCGTTATTAATTTAAACTATTGCACTGTGACTATTGTTGTTGTATATTGTATATGCACAAAACTAGCACTGATTTGCATTGCGCGACAAGAGCTGGGTTATTGTTTTTTTTTTTTTTTTTTTTTTTTTGAATATGATTTAATTTAAAGAGTGTATTATGTAATATAAACAGAAAAAATATCGAAGCACATTGACGTTAACGAGGGTGGGGACAAAACTCTCACGAGACGTGTGCTGCCGGTGAGATGCAGCTCGGAACTCGGAACCTATCCATTCTATAACAATATTCGGAAAACCATAAGCTTGGAGTTCAAATATAATAATGTTGTGACTAAGTTCATCGAATGCTTATGAAAAATCAGTGTATATGCAATCCACCTCACTTCCATTTTCCAATGCATTAGAACATTTGTGCAAGAAAGTAAGGAGATTTGTTACCTCTGATTTCCTTCTCACAAATCCATGCTGTTGTTCACATATTATATTCTTAGTATAAAATGCTCAGCTTTCACATACAACTTGTTCAAAGAGCTTTCGAATTCATGAAAGTTTCGATATAGGTCTAATAATTCTTGATATCAGTTTTGTCACCCTTTTTAAAAACTGGAGTAAGAAATGCTTTTTTCCAAAAACAAGGAAATTTTCCTGATTTAATAGAAAACTCAAACAAAAGTTTAATGTGATCAACTAGTATATTTTTCCATTTTTTCAGTAGTATTGGAGGAATTCCATCTGGCCCAGACGAGTAATCATCATTTAACGATGAGAGAAGCTCTAAAATAGAACTTTGTGGCACCGGTATATTACTGAAACTTGTTTGGGCATAGATATGTAAATTTCTAAAACAAGTTTCATCAACATCAAAAGATGTTTCGACAAATGAATTTCGAAAGATTTTCGCAAAAGCGTTGCAAATATCAATTTGTTTTTGCAAAGAACAGTTTTCGTATGTGAAATTTTCCGGGTAACCGTCAGACCTCTCCATAAATATTTTTCTTAGCCTTTTCGTTTATGTTTTCGCTATTGATGTGGAGAGTACAGACATTTAACGTTTCGCTTTAGTCGCGCCTAGGCTTAAGCGTCAAATATCAACTCGACTGAACGCGCAAAATATAAATGTTAAAAAATTTACTCACACACTAATTAAATTTCTCAAGATGGCTTCTTACATATCAGAATAATTCGATTGGAATCAAAAAGGAATAGAAGTAAAATTATTCCAAAATCCAATCAAAATCAAAAAGGTGAGAAAGATGAATAATAGACGATTTTTTTTTTTTAATACGAACACATTGTATGAGAATAATGTGTGTCTGCCCAAAGTTATGCAATGAAATATTGCAAAACAGTTCAAAGCTCTCGTTATTAGTATGAGTTTAAAAAAAAAATTACAGTTGAATTTGAATTCTATTATCCAATTGTTTATAACAAAAAATGCTCGGTTTCCATCGGATACTAAGAAAAAGCAACTATTTGCTCATTTTCTTCTGATGTCAAAGTTTGTTTTTTGTCCGTTGCAATCGACGAGAAGTGAAAACCTATCATAATGTAGATTAAAGCAAAAGAAAACTTTAACAATGTATTTAAAACATTTTCAAGTTAAGGCTAAAAATTCATAAAAAGGTGTTTTCTAAAACTTTGATCCCGACAATATGTTGCATACGATTCATTTTATTGACATAATTAAATAAACATTTTGTGTTATTTCATTTATTTTGATGTTGCACTCATGAGTTTCATTCTTATATTTTAATTTTCTACTTATTATTATAACACAAATAGAAAGTTAAGATACGGGAAAAAATTGGGCGTGCAGGCCAACACAAAAATGCCATGAATTAGGTTCTTAGAAACTTGGTTAACATTTTTGAGCTTTCTGAGGATGTTAAATTAGACGAAAAGAAATAAAGTATTTAAAAAAAACTCTGAAAGCTTTTCAAAGTTATTTTAGGAAGGCTCGACATTTTCCACGCCCACTTTTCTTAGATTTACTTTTCTAAATTAAATTTTATATTAAAAAAGCTTTCTTACCGCTGCGCTGATAATAACAAACTGTGAAATGTTCATAAAATTTTTGAATGAGCTTAACTTCAACGATAACCGAGATACAACGACAATAATAATTTATTTTTAAATTAAGTCGAAAAATCACAATCGTAAGTACCTAAACTATTATGATCAAGGTCATAGAAAATAAAGTTTTCAACAACTATTGTTCTATGCATTGGCTTTAATTGAAAATAAATTCAAAATGGCGCCCAACTCAAGTGTAATAGATTCCAAATTGCTCTACAAAAAACAAATTGTAATGTCAAATGTGCACAAATTCCGATTGAAAATCCGTTTAGTTGAATCGAAAACACGTTGTTAAATGCTGCATGATACATGGTAAATCACCGCTTAAAAAATTTCGGCACGAGTACGATAACTTGGGCGCCGACAATTGATAACGGATTTTTGTAGAGTGGTCAAATACAAACATTTTTTACTATGGGGGTTTATTGATTCAATATAGCATACAAATTGGCGTTTCGTCCCGGCGGCGTTCTCACTTGGACTCTTCAGTTGACAGTGAGGGCCTTGTCAAGACGCAATTTTTATTAAATTCAGTCCAGCTTAAATTAATTTTATTGCGAAAATCAATAATGCTAAGTCTTCTATTTACTTGGCTGATATTTTTCAGTAGTATATACAATTTGTATTATAAAACGCACTCAAAATGAGTTTATGTCTTCTAGTTTTCGAGAAAATTAAAAAGTACCAAAACTACTATTTTAATTCAGTTAATTATTTTTTGCTTGAGTATTTTACGTGGTCTTATTTTGACGTACAAATAGAATATGGATTAATTCTTACACAAATTGACTCTGAATTATCATACTTTCCCAACACCCAGCCTTACGGCGTATAAATAGTAAAGTATGTTTGGGGGTCATGCTGCCCCCTGCAACCCCCCTGCTTGGGCTCACTATAGGATTTGGGGAATGTGCGAGGTTCGGTGTATACAAAATTTGATGTTTAAATAAAGTCCTAGTGCCCAGCAATAGGCAAGCATTATTAAAGCGAGGTATGTATGGGGGGGGGGGCATGCTGCCCCCTGCAAACCCCCCTGCTTGGGATCACTATTGGATTTGGGGTATGTGCGAGGTTCGGTGTATGCAAAATTTCGTTTGCATTTAAGGAACTTTGAATGTATTCTCTGTTTCCAATGTCAACAGCTACATTTATGATAAATGTAAATGTATGAAAAGTAGTAAGTACTTCTAGTAATTTTCAATTTTCTCAAAAATTAGAGTACATAAAAGCATTCGGGTCTTTGTGTTCGATTCATAATTGATATGAACATAGACCACAGAAAGAAAATTTAGTTTTCCATTTCACAGTTTTGAGCAAAATTGATCCAATCATTTCTTTTTGCGTTTTTTTTTTATCAAGCACACTTTTCTTTCAGAACTCGTTAGAAGAGGTCATTAGGCATCCTGGAGTGTTTTGTCGGGAAAATTGCTCCCCTGCGTAAACCATCATCTTGGATTTACTAGAGTACTAGTTTTTATTATTAGCAAAAAAAACTTTGAATATAAAAAAAAAATATTGGAAAACAATGGCAACACTTACAATCTCATGCAATATTTTTATTTATTTGGTGTTTAAAAAATTTGGTTTTAGTTAATAGTTTTTGAAAAATAAATTTTGAACAAAAAAAATTTAATTTTTTTTTTCAAAATTTTGAGTTTGAAAATTTAGGTTTTAGTTAAAAGTTTTTGAAAAATAAATTTTCAAACTCAAAATTTTGAAAACAAAATTTTTTTATTTTTTTTTTTATAAATTTTACGTAATAAAGTATTTTTGATATTAAAATTAAACGCTCTTTAAAATTTCTAGCCGATTGTTGAAAACCGGGGGGACTTAAGAACTTTATTGAAATTAACAAAATTGAAAATTACAAAAACTACTTAGGCATTTCTTAAATAAATGTTTTTTTTTGTGTTTAAACTTGGGATTTTTGAAAATACGAGAATTTTCATATGCTTTTCTATCGGAGGCTATGTTTGATATTATTACGAAAATAAGTCCATCTCACAATAATTAAAGGAAACAAATTTCTTTCGGAATGAACCAACGACCACGTTTTAACAAAATAACGAATAAAGAGGATGTTGCAAAAAGGGAGAGAGATAGACATGCATGAAGAGGACGACTATCTCATAGGAGGGAAATTTCGTGGAGACTTTAAAAGCAATAAAATGCTCGCGCAAAATGGACGGCTTTCTTCTTGGCGAAAACTTAGGCAACGAGCAGATACGAGTCTAGAATCGTCTTGCGCATAAAATGCACGAAATATAAAAAACTTAAACCTCTCGGGAACCAGAATCTTTTTTTTAATAAAAATTGTTCGAAGCTAAAAAGATTTTTTTTATTTATTCTTCATTATTAAGGTCCTTCTTTTACCGCTCATCGCCGATTTTTGTTACAATATACCCTAAACTCTTTTCCGCACCACCGTATAGGTAGAGTATTAGGCGCGTTTTTTTTTTTTTTTGTGACGGGGTTTTTCCTGTATGCTTTATCCACGCATTTAAATACTTTTAATATTTAATCGGATTTTAATTTCTTTTTCAATGATGGTAGTTCCAAATTAAAATCATCAACTTCATTTTCAACCATGGCAAGTGTTTCGTCTTCCGTATTGTCAGTTCGTATTTTAATTCTCCGAGATTGTTTGATTCAACTACATCCTCATTATCTAGCAGCTCCCGAATGTGAACAACGTTTTCGCAAGATTCGCTAGAGCAGTTTGCACATAAAACAGAACCCTTAAGTCCCGCTTTACGGCACTCACGCATATTCCCACAATCTGTTTTGCATTTGCAGGAAATCGTTTTGATCAATGATTTTGGAGCGCCATCGGCAGTGGTGGTAATGGGCTCTAACCCATGAAAAGTTTTCTTCCAGCCCCACGATGTGGCATCCAAATCGTTTTCAAGCCACATTAGCACTTGTAAATATGTCCTATATACAAATGTGTTGTTCCGCAGCGGCTGAGGTAGGTGGAAGGCTCTCAAGAAGGCAGAAGCTGGTTTTTGCAACAGATTTACTAAAACACTTAAATCGAATGGTGTTTAGTGAAATCTCATCATACTAGTATATCGCCCACTGGCCGAAATTCAACCAAAAACTCACTCAAAAACTCATATTGACAGTGCAGTTGTTTGTCTATTTTTGCCGTTGTCGCGAAGAATTTTTCACGTTGGTATGTGAGAGCTTTTACGCTTTGTTTGCGTAGATGCAGGTAGATATTGTTTATCGTGATCTTCCCAATAAAATACGCAAATGCCGTAGCATAATATTATTTAAATACCTTTTCCAAGATGTTGAGTAACCCCCTCGCACTTATTATGAAACGTAGAATGAATATAATTTCAGGACCTAAGTAGAGGAGAGGGTAAACAATAAACTCCGATAGAAAAGCAAATGAAAATTCTCGTAATTTCAAAGATCCCAAGTTTAAAGACTAAATACACAAAAAACATGTTTTTAAGAAATACCTAAGTAGTTTTCTTAAAACCCACCTCTGTCTACCAACTCCTACTCTCACCTCCTAGTGGTGAACATCGGGTGTCTAGTACCTCAGCTGGAGGCGGGGTTTAAATCCCCGTGGAAAGCTTTTGGGGACAGCCAACGAGGGAGGCAGCGGACGAATTCTCCAGATGGAATCAACGGTGGCGTCTACAGTTCCAGTTAGGTTGAACTACTTAGTGAACACCTTATTTGGGCTACTACGACATATTTGTAGCTCAGGCCTATAAGGAGCGCTTTATCCGGCTCCCTACCCTTGGGGTTGTGCGTCGGGGTAACTTCCCTACCACGTAAAAAAAAAGTTTGTTCCGAAACAGCAACAAGCCTCGGATATGGATGATCTTAAAGTTGACGACCCCAGCAAACGAAACAAGGACAACGAATTTCGGATCTGCACGTGGAACGTCCTGTACTTATACAGAATACGTGCAACCGAACAATTAGTGGAGAACCTGAACAGGCTAAAGGCTGACGTAACAGCCATCCAGGAAGTGCGATGGGATGGAGAGGGCATATGGAGACTGAAATCGTGTGACATCTACTACGGCGGTTGCTTGAAGGAACAGGCTCAGCGGCTCTTTGGTTGTGGATTTGTGATAAGGGGAAGACTTAGGCAAGAAGTCTTGGGCTTCCGAAGTGTAAGCGAGCGCCTGGTCACAATCCGCATCAATGGCAAATTTGAGAACATTACGCTGATCTGTGTTCACGCCCCTCATGAAAGGAGAGAGGACTCAACCAAAGATGCATTCTACGATCTCCTGGAGACAACGTATGATATGTGCCTGAAGTACGACGTGAAGAACATTCTTGGTGACTTCAACGCAAGATTCGGAAAGGAGGGCATCTTTGGTTCGATAGTCGGAGGACACAGCCTACACGACGAAACTTCCGGCAACGGACACAGGCTGGCAGACTTTGCGGCGTGGCGAAATGTCATCATCTCAAGCACCTACTTCCCACACCTCAATATACACAAGGGGACTTGGCGGTCGCGTGATCAACTAACCGTCAACCAAATCGACCACGTTGCGATAGACGCGAGACATGCTTCCAGTATCTTGGGCGTCCGAACATTCCGAGGGGCCAACATTGACTCGGATCACTACCTGGTGGTAGCTAGACTACGTATGCGGATATACATGACGCGACAACGCAGAGCAGATGCTGTGAAAAGATTCGATGACGAGAAGCTTAAATCGCAAGAGACCGCCAGAACTTTTGCAGACCACGTAACTCTTAATCTCTCAGGAGGTCCGCCACCAGCATCAAGTGCAGAGGACCAGTGGGAACACTGTCAACAAGCCATCAGAAGTGCCGCCTCTGATGTGCTGGGTTTCACTAGGCGAATACAACGAAACCCCTGTTTCGATGAAGAGTGCCGGCTAGCGCATGCAGCTAAGGACGAGGCCTACCAGGCAATACTGCAGACTCGAACAAGATCTGCTGAGAGAGTAGCCCTCTACGGGCTGAAACGAAAAGAGGAACGACGACTTCTCAGGAGGAAAAGGAGAGAGCACGAGAAGCGGGCGGTAGAGTCTATTGAGGGTTGTAGCGGTAGGGGAGATGTTCGAAAATTTTATCAGAGGGTGAAGCGATCCACCCAAGGATACAAGGCTAGAACGGAAGCCTGTCGAGATGAGAGTGGGAATATGGTAGTAGACACACAGTCAGTGCTGAGGATCTGGAAAGAACACTTCTCTAGACTGCTTAATGGCGAAGACAGCCAAGATGCCGCTAATAGGCAGAACGCTCCATTCAACTTGGACGATGATGGCCAAGAGTTCCGTCGACCCGACCTAACCGAAGTGCGGCAGGCGATATCCAAACTTAAGCCGTACAAGGCTGCTGGTGCGGATGGCTTACAAGCCGAACTATTTAAATCAGCGAGAGATGAATTGGCTAGGAGCATACACCAGCTCATCTGCAAAATTTGGTCGGATGAAAGTATGCCCGATGAATGGAACCTCGTTATAGTGTGCCCCATTCATAAAAAGGGAGATGTTCTGAAATGTACCAACTACAGAGGAATTAGTCTTCTAAACGTCGCTTTAAAAATTTTGTCGGCTACTCTGTGTGACCGCTTAAAACCTTTTGTCAACGATCTGATCGGCCCCTATCAGTGCGGTTTTAGGACAGGCAAGTCAACCGTCGATCAAATGTTCACACTCCGACGGATTTTAGAAAAATCCCGGCAATTCCAGATCGATACACACCACCTTTTTATTGATTTTAAAGTCGCGTATGATAGCGTGAATAGGGATGAATTATACAGAGCCATGTCGAGTCTCGGCATCCCTGCCAAACTCGTCCGCCTGTGCAGGATGACGATGGAGAAATTTCGCTGCTCCGTCAAAATTGGTAAGAACACCACCGATTCCTTTGATGTTGAGAAAGGGCTGAGTCATGCAACCTATTCAACATCATTCTTGAAGCCATTGTACGCAACGCACATGTCAACACCAGCGGTACAATCTATCAAAAGTCCGTTCAATTGCTTGCGTATGCGGATGACATAGATGTTGTCGGCAGAACGAAGCGAGCTGCGGCAGGGGCATTTGCGAGCATTGAATCGGAGGCGGCTAAAATGGGATTGGCGGTTAATGAGGACAGGACGAAGTATATGCTGTCATCGAGAGAGGAATCTCAAAATCGTCGACTCGGGCAAAATATCACGATGGACAGATATAACTTCGAAGTTGTCAAGGACTTTGTCTACCTGGGCTCCACTATTACATCGCAGAATGACATCAGTGCAGACATCAAGCGAAGAATTACTCTTGCCAACCGCTGTTTCTTCGGTCTAAGAAGGCATTTAAGTAGTAAAGCCCTCTCTCAGAGAACCAAGGAGACTTTATACAAGACCCTAATCATCCCGGTCCTGCTTTATGGGTCAGAAGCATGGACACTGAAAGATTCGGATAAAAATCTGCTAGGGTGCTTTGAGAGGAAGATTCTTCGTGTGATTTTCGGTCCGGTGTGTATCGAAGGAGTATGGAAGAGAAGATTCAACGACGAGCTATACGGGCAATACAGCGACGTTGACCTGGTCAAAAAGCTGAAAATACAGCGGCTGAGATGGCTGGGGCACGTGGAGCGTATGAACAGCAACGCACCTGCCCGACGAGTCTTCGAATCCAACCCCGATGGGGTACGCAGCAGAGGAAGAACCCGTAACAGGTGGCGCAAACAAGTGGATCACGATATCAAAGCACTCGGTGTGCGCAACTGGAAGCGGCTAGCTAGGGACAGAGCTGGCTGGAGGGGCTTGTTAGTTGAGGCCGAAGCTCATCCTGGGCTGTGAGCGCCATCAAAAGTAAGTAAGTAAGTAGTTTTCGTAATTTTCAATTTTCTAAGGAGTTATAGCACTTATTTCCACCCAGCTTTCAGCAATCGGCTAAAAATTATTAAGAGCGTTGAATTTTAAAATCAAAAATATAACTTAATTACGTAAAATTTACAAAAAAAAAGTTTAAAAATAAAAATATATTTTTTTTCAAAATTTTGAGTTTGAAAATTTATTTTTCAAAAACTTTTCACTAAAATAAAAATTTTTAAACACCAAATAAAAGAATGGATATCTGGCTTTAAAAAAAGATATAGCACGAGATTGTAAGTGCTGCCATTGTTTTTCAATACATTTTTTATGTTTAAAGTTTTTTTTTGCTAATATTAGAAACTAGTGTGAGAAAATCCAAGATGGCGGCTTTCGCAGGGGATCAAAAAATGCAAAGATGACCCCTTCTAACAAGTTCTGAAAGAAAAGTGTGCAGTACTATTTTAACCATTTCAGGTAATTTTTTTGTAGATAGCAACTGAGCTAAATTTGTTTTCCATTTAAGTCGTTTTTATCAAAAATCGCCCCTACCTCCTAAACGGGGCGAGATAGACCCCCCTCCCATAGTAGAAAATGCTTGTATTTGACCCTTTTACAAAAATCCATTATCAATTTTCGGCGCCAAGTTATCGTACTCTCCCCTAAACTTCGAATGCCAAAAATAGTGAAACAATGGGTTCAAATATTGGTTAAATTTTATTATTCGTCAAACAGTGTTTTAGACAAATTATGATTGTTTTGATTACTGTAATAGTGTGAATGTCTGAACATTTTATAAATTTTTTAACGGTTGAATCTTAAGCGACAATTAAATAAAACTCTTGTTTTGAAAGATTATTTTTCTTCACTTTCTTTGTCTTCACTTTCTTTGTCTTCACTTTCTTTTTCGTCACTTTCTTTTTCTTCTTCAGGTGCATCAGGTTTTTTTGTTGGTGCTGACTCCGTTGCTGGCGCCTTTGTTGGCTCAGTTGCCGATTCTGTTGTTGACTTAGTTGCTGATTCCGTTGTTGGTTCCTTTGATGACTCAGTTGCTGACTCCGTTGTGGACTTAGTTGCTGATTCCGTTGGTGGCTCCTTTGTTGACTCAGTTGCTGACTCCGTTGTGGACTTAGTTGCTGACTTTGTTGTTGAACTAGGTTCTGAATTCGTTGTTGATTTAGTTGCTGACTCCGTTGACTCAGAAGTTATTGAATCGGTAGTAGGTTTTGGATCAGTTTTATCTGAAGAAGCCTCAGTTGATTCAGTTGGTGAAATTGTTGCAGGCTCTTCAGGAACATAACATACGGGATATTCTGGATTTTTTCCATTTTGTACACAACTTCCGCCAACTTCAGAAAAGTATCCACTTTTGCATTCTCCAGTTGATTGAGTTTTTCCATTATGACAATATGCATAACCAATGCAGTTATCCTGATAAATATTAACGAACGGCAGTTTAGTTCCTTCACAACGATCACAATCGTTAATAGCATCTAAACGTGGCACGCATTGGTTTGTTGGCGGATTAAAATACTGTCCATTTATACATTTTCCAAATGCAAATATACCATTTGTGCAAACGTAATAACCACTGCAAGTCGTATCAGCTTGAACTTCTCCATTTGTGTTACAGGCAGTACCTTCTAAACTGGGTCCGCTACCCCCAGTTCCAGGAGTTGCCTGCAATTGCCGGCAGCTAACATTATCTTCATAATCACAAGCTGCGGTATCAACATTGAAGAAATACGGAGATGGACAGTCGTCAATTTCAGAGGGTCCGTTCACTTGACACTTCTGCCATGCTTTGCACGACGAAGAAACCCCAAAATATATACCACTTCGAACGACTTCGCAAATATTAGTATTTCCCTCACCGGGAGCGGTCTCTTTGCAGGGATATTCTGATGGGTATTTGCAAGCTTGATTAGCCTGATCGAAGTTCAAGCCACTGCCACAACTTGACTTTACAGACTTCCCATCGGTGCAATAGTAGAATCCTGAACAAGAATTCGGATCTGATACGAAATAACCATCTGACATGTTTGCGCAAGGGTCGGAATCTTCTTCTGAGCCGCAGGATGACTGATTTGGTGGAACACAGGCTTGTGATTCCTTCGAAAATGAATTACTGCCAAGACATGAGCTCAGTATTGCTTTTCCTTTGGAGCATAAATAGAATTGGCTGCAATCAAGAGGATTGGCTATTTGTTCTCCATCTGGTACAAGAGCACATACTGAAGTGGCTTCCTGGGTGGTAAGTGCTGAACTTGGATATACCGGAAGGACGGCCAATGCCCCTATGATAAAGAAAGCTGGTCCTGCAATATAAAATAGTATACAGTTATTGTTTTTATGAAGAACATTTTTGAAAAGAAAATAAACTTACCAACCATGTTTTCGATTTACTTTCGTTCGTAATAATGTCTCTAAAAGCTGATAGCCTAGACCTTAAATAGGAGATTGAATTTTTAAGACTATCAGACTTATAGATAATACATTGATTAATAATTTTCGAAAACAGCTACATGTCTAAGTTTTGATAAGCTAAACTTGAGGTGAGGAAAAACGAAAAACCCGACATCTTATAATGAAATAGCTTATCGGTATATTTGTAAACATTTTTTTTGTTGTTTTTGTCTTTTAATTATCTAACAAAAGTTTTAATCTGAAGATAAAAACTCAATTAATCAAACACAAGTCCATTGAGTAAAATAAGAACCCTAAATTGAGATCTGATTAGGTATGAGGATGAGTTTTTTTTTTGTAGATAGATTTCGAATGAACAGTGGGGCCTAAAAGTAATAAAGTAGATTATGCGAACAAAAACGGGCTATTAAAGCATCTCTTGTTTTAAAAAAAAAAAAGTGGGGCATGCACAATTTTACCAAATTATATTCACTAGTCTATCGAAAAAAGTTCGACCTTTAACCATTTTTACCCTTAATGGTTACATACGAACATAATTTTTGGTCTGAACTCATCTGTGGCATTCATGAAAATATTTTCAACTCATTTTTTCACCTCAACTGTATGCATCAGAATAATCTATATTTTTCAGTCATGTTTTTTTTCTTCAATAAATTGATTATCGAATTATTTCATTATAGAACCGTGTTCTTAGATAATTGGTAATTATTGCTTTAAAAATAAATACTGACATAACTAATTCGAATTTTCTTCCCCAGTTCTTAAAAAAAAAAAAACTGGAAAACATTTTAATTAGGTGAATACACAGAAATGTTTAAGTTAATGACATAATATGACAAAAGCAACGAAAGTCAAAGTTTTTTTTGTTACTCATTAGTTGTTGTTTTGATAAGAAGAAATTAATTTTAAATGTCGGGGGCTTATGTTTATCGTTGTCAAGATATCTACATATATGGAGATGAGGTAAGTTCGCTTATTTATCGATAAAGATTTAATGTGTACTTAAAATATAATTCGTGGAATAATATTAATAATATTTTATATAAAATAAAATAAATCCGTTTCCGGTCATTTATCGATAAAGATTAAATGTGTATTTAAAATATAACTCGTGGAATAATATTAGTAATAATTTTTAACACTAAAATGAATTCGTTTCTAAGACTTTAATAAGAAAAAAATTTTAAGAAAAAAGTGAAGAAGAACAAAAAATTGAATTATTTAATGGGTTTTATTTTCTTGTATAAACAAAATTATTCATACAAATTTAAAATGTAACATTTTTAAACTAAATAAGAAGTACTGAAGTGCAAAATAATGATAAACTCAGATATGCGAGAATATACCTATAAACAAGTATAACAAAGGCATTACAAAAAAACCCATAACTTTATTTTCACTATTCAATGTTTTTTTTTGGTGAGAACGTGATATGCAGTGGCATTAAAACTGTTCTAGAGATTAAATGTACGAAGTTTAATTAAAATCGTTAGAGCAATTTTCGGGAAAACTTAATAAAACCGAAATCGTTGTTAGCCAGCTACCCGTTCTATGTAGATGAGCTACAAAAAAAAACTCTAGGGAAAATAAATAAATAAATTTGGTGGAACAACGGCTCGTGAAGAACCTGAGCCTAGTGACTAACAACTCGCATCCATTCCTGTGTGCGCCTGTCGACAGGAATGGAAGGGACCTACAATTTTATGCCGAATCCGAACGGCTAGACAAGAAGCAAGAGGCAGTAGCCCTGACTTTTTAGATTTTAGGTGGACCTCTAGGGAAGTACACACAAATACTTTTCACAGAATTTGAAGCAGATCTGTCCACCCGTTAGTAGTAGCCCGTAGCGTAATGGTAAGTGCGTTCGACTGTCACGCTGGAGGTCTGGGATCGCTTCCCAGCCTCGTCCAACTAAAAACTAAAAAGTTTTTTTCAGGGCTAGCCTCTTGCGAGGTATTGACAAATCCTCCAAGAGTATAACTTGTCACGAATAAGTGCTTCTCGTCTAGCCGTTCGGATTTGGCATGAAATTGTAGGTCCCTTCCAATCCTGTCGAAAGGCGCACACAAGAATGGTTGCGAGTTGTTAGTCACTAGGCCGTGGTTCTTCATGAGCCGTTGTGCCACCCGATTTATTTATTTGTCCACCCGTTTAGTCTCTAGCTCGATGTATGTACATCAAGACGCAAACAGATGCCCAACAAACAGGTCGACGACAGAAGTCTTGACGAAAGTCACTTTTTTTGACTTTTCCATTATCGTATTGTGTTAGTTTTGATTAAAACCTCGACATTTTTTTTTTTGACACTAAATAATTGGTAAACTAAAAATGTTTAGTATAACTCGAAAACTAACCCAAATTTGGCAAATTAACTTCAAAAACTTTTTGTATAAAAATTAATTTGCTTAATGGAGGAAAAATGTAAAAAATCCAATTAAACAAGAATCGAAAAATAACGGTCAATTTCTTGACAAAGTTCTTATTCCTAAAACTTGGTTTATCGATAAATTAAAACTTGGCTAAGTTTTTACTCATTTCTTCCCTAAGTTCTTGCGCTTTAGACCTCCAATTTAAATTTCAGTTTGAAATACAACTTCGGTATATTTGGACCCTCAAATTTGAGGGTATATGAACTTAGAACTCGGTTTAAGAATGTTTTCATTTCTTCAAAAAAATTGATATTAATAATTTGAAAATAAATGCAGGTAAAATCAATTTCGGATAAATTTGGCAAGAACACAAATTTGTAGCTATCGTTACAAAATAACACAATCACAATCAAAATTCCATTAAAAAAAATAAATAAAAAAAAAACAGCAACCCAAACAAAACTGGAACAACGAAAATGATAAATTTATTTCAAAAAATAACTGAATATGCCAACAAAGGTTACCGCCAACAAAAGTGATAAATATTTTAAAATTTGTCAAAAGAATGTCAGAAATTTGTGTCAAAACAAGCTACCAGGTGCTGCAAAAAGTGTGAAAAAAAAACATCTCTAAACCGAGATCTACATATAGTTATGAAACTCACTAATGATTTTAGTCTGCGTTATAGGGAAATGATTTTAAATGAAGAATTTTCGAGTTCTAGATGTCTTAGGCTTAAATAAATTTTGTGGTACCATTCTCTCAAAAAGTATGTAACCGATTTCTATAAATTGTATATGGCCACAGTTGCGAAGGTGTGCAGAATATACATGAGAAACGCACTTGCACACTATGGCTCAAATTTGATTTAACACTGCCTATCACTGTGCATATTTAAACAAATTAATTTTAAAAATTTGTTTGTGCTTTAATCTTCAAACAAATTGTTTGACTCTAGAGTGAGTCTTTGTTATATAGTAGCTTTAAAAAATTTGCTTCAAAAATAAACCGAGAATTCCTAGATCGAGTTTTAGATTGATTTTAGAACTTTATCATGAAATTGGCCGTAACGGTTGTAACTTTATTTAAACAATTCAAATTGTTCATAACTTTTTTTTTTCAAATCAAAGATTGGTTAAAAATATTTAACAATGAACACTGATGTACTTATTAATTACAAAAAAAACATTAAAAATAGTATGAAATAATAATAATAAAAGCATTCTGTTATTGTTTTTTTTTCCCAATTATTTCCTGGCGAATCAATTCCTTCATATCATTAAAAAAAATCTGATAAGTTTTATATTAAAATTTATTTTTTATCTCTTTTTAAAGACGAGATAAATTTATTCATATCTCCTTATGTGATTGTGTTAAATCTATAATTGAGTCAAATATATTAATAAAAAAAAAACTCATACAAATCATTACAAAAAAATCGAAATCGAAGAATTTGGACTTCTCCCTAGTTATGTATTAACTAATTTGCTAAAATAAAAATAAAAACGTGTGGTTTAAAGATAATCTTTTGAAAAAAAAAAAAATACGAACAAAAGTGAAATATACACAGAAACTAATTACTGAGTAATCGTTTATTTCGTCAATGTTGAAATATGATTTATCCACAATTCAGGGGTGGAATCGGCTAAGGTGATATGTGATGAGTGATAGTCATTATCGACAAATTTCGTCTGCGTAAGGTGACTGTCACAGGTGATAATCATATTTTTGTGACTATTTTCTGCGACAGCTATTTATTTAGCTATCACTTTCATGTTAAACTATTTATGTATGCTATATTTTCTTCATTTTCAAGTAAAAGTAGGTACCTTATATTTGAATAAATTTGTATTCAATAAATGAATATCAACCTAGAATTTTTAATTCTAAAACGTTTGAGCGTTAAAATAAAATTTGCCATGAAAGAACTTTTATTTACCTACGAGTATGTAGGAATAGTTTTATTAGTTATTATTTCCAATGAGGTTCACATTTAATTACAAATGTTTTCAAAATTGCATTGAATAGTCACGTTTTTTTTTTTTTTTTTTTAATTAAGAATTAAAATAAATTGATTTCAGTGAATAGTTGCTAAAATTAACAAAAACAATTGTGTTTTTATTCAAGAAAAAAAAAAAACTTATCTTCAAGAATGGATGCAAAGAATTCGGGTTTCTTTAAATCAGCAGCGGAACACATCGGCGACGGTGTGGTTTAATCACTTGAACTCGAAACTAATTTATATTTTTCAATCTTTAAAATCTAATCAACGCACAAATTTGCTTAATTTTCTTGCAATTATTCTCTAAAATTGTTTAATTTTTACACTGTTAAATAAATTTGCGATTGTAATTAAGAAAACCTTCAAACTGACTTGAGAGAAATGTCAAATCTTGCTAGTATGTATGCAAATCAATATTTTCTCTCAAATTGATACCAAATTTGCGCTATTTTTTGGCGATCACTTTACCCAGATGGAAAATCAAATACTATCACATGTGACTGTCACAAATGTGATGATCACAAATCACCTTACGCGATTCCACCACAGGTTTCTGAGATCTCATCAATCTTTATAAATGCTAAGAAATTAGTCTTAAATTCTTCTCAATACACTTTTTCATAAGAATGCTACTTGAAAGGCTTAAGTCAAGTCAACCACGATCCTAGCTAAATCCGTCATATTGGAAAAAAGCGAATAATCTAAATTATACCTTATTAACAGTAGTTGTCAATTTTATGTAAAATAATCTTTTTTTCGGGACTTGTACAGTACATTAATGTATACATTCTTCAGTGCGGAAAACACATTATTCGAGGTTATGTCATATTAAGTTAAATTCTTTCACTTTCTTCAAAGTTTCTTGGTATGTACGAGGGTATAAAAAAAACTTTTTATTTCTCGACATAATCTCCTTTTAGCTCAATACACTTCATCCAACGTTTTTTCAATTTGTGTATTTCCTCCGTAAAATAGTTTTTGTTTTTGAAAGTCTCACAATATTAATTTGTTTCTTGAATAACCAATAAAATCAATCCAATAAGCATTCGTGCCAAGAAAAAAAAGCATGCAATTTTCCCATTGTGACTTCGGACTTGAGTTCAGGAGCGTTGTCTTGATGAAAAAGAATTTTGTTCCTTGTCAACTGGTTCTTTTTTTCTTGAAAACAGCGTCGAATCACTCCAATAGTTCAGCTCCGATATAATCGTTTTACCTTTATAGAGATAATCGATATGGATGACTCCTCGCACATCCCAAAAAACTGCCGCCATCACCTTGTTTGCCGATAAACCCACTTTGGCTTTCTTTGACTTGGATTCACCTGGAGCAATCCACTGCTTGGACTGTTTTTGGTGTCTTGTCTGCAGTGTAGCCATAATTTCAAATTTCATAATGTTAGATTTCCAATTTTAAAATGCCAGATCGTATGGGAGCTCCAAAAAACAAAACGCTAGATTTCAAAATCCATATAAAAACGTCCATATCGACAACATTTTATAAAAATGCAAAATAAATATTTGTTTGCCCATAAATACCTAAGACCCTGTTTAGATTGGGAAGTTTGTGTACGGACTCACGCCAGTTTGTAGGAAAGAGAAGTGCGGGGTAAGAGGTTTCGTGAGGCATGTAGAAAATATAAACACCGGACTCATGAGTCTGCTTTGTTGTTCTTTCAATGTGGAAGTTGTTGATGTTGTTGTTGTTTCAATGTTTTTTGAGGCGCCTCACAGTTTGTAATGTAAACACGATGGTTCTCACCAGTCCGTACTCAATCTTCCCAATCTTAACAGGGTCTATCATACATACATAGGTAATATCTTCTTATATAACAAAAAACGAAAACAAAACAAAATTAATTCAAAAATAACAACACTTAAAGCTTTATATGTAAAAAGGTAATAGGAACTTTTACAGCAAACTATTTTTAAGTAAGAACATGTTTTAGTAGTTAATTATTTAATTTTAAATCAGTCAGACTTATCACATTCTTATTTTTATAATATTTTATCTATTTTATGATTTTAAATAAATAATGAGTTAGCCCAAAGTTCTTCATACAAATAAACTTCTTCACCCTTAGGTTATTCATACTTCGTCGAGGCTCCAACTTCTTCTATAACACTTCTTCAAACCTTATAAGAAAAGTAGCATTTATCTTCTATCTTTAGCCCCTTGCGTATTTGGATTAGGAAAATGCTGTTCAATTATTCTTTTTTCAATTTTATGACGAATCAGCTGCATCTTTAAAAGTTAGTAGCTGGATCCAAAACGCATTTGTGTTATCTGTGAATTTTGAACTTTTGACATCTCATAGCAGATTTCTTAACAGATTTAAGCAGGCGAATACCATATTATAATTCATAAAAGATTTTTTGACAGCTCAAACTTTTGTATTGAAATTGATAACAGAAAAGCAGAATAACAGAACAAAAAACCTGGCTGAATAGACCCAAATAATTGACTTTCTAGATTGCACAGCAACAGATGCTTTAATTAATTTATTTCTATTAGAAAAAGTCATGCATTTTGTGAATCTTCGTGATTTGACGTTATTAAGGTTAAATCAGAATGCTTGCTATTTTTTTTTTTTATATTTTTTTCCAAACATGATATCATCAAATCAATGATTCGAAATCATTTTTGGCATTCAAGAATGCAAACAATAAAAACATGAATGCCAGAAAAGCATTTAGCATAATTTTAAAATTTCATAATGCTTTTCTATTTTCTATAATGCTAGATCTAGCATTAATAATGCCGTTATGGGAACACTGCTTGTCTGTGGTGATGAATCCATATTTCATCCACAGTCACAAATCAGTGCAAGAACTCGCTTGGATTACGGTTGAAGATGACCAGACAACTTTGAAATGTTCAAACAATTTCGTTTGTTATCGATCGAAAGCAAGCGCAGCCCCATCTTGCGGGAGGCTTTTTCATATCCAAATATTTGTGTTAAATTGAAACTACCGAGCCATGTGACAAGCCCGTAGCCGCCTCGAGTTCCTGTATCTTCACTCACCGACCATCAAATATTAGATCGTGGATTTTGTAGACCATTTCCGGTGTGGCGACTTCAATCGGGTCATTTGTGCTAGAACGTCCGAGAAATTGAGTAAACCAAATGCGGAGTCTCCTAAAAGATGGAGAAGAGTCTCCGTAATATTTTTGGAGCTTTTGTTTTGTTTCCGTAAAGGTTTTGTTGCGCAAAAAAATAGTTTTATCAGAATTGGCAATTATTTCTATTTTTCTATTTTGTTGAAAAATTTTTGACCGCTTCTGACAACAAAATTATTTCACAGATATGAATAGAAATTTCAGGAGACTCGTGTAAAATATTTTGTATTACAGCCTGATTGTTTTATTTTAGATTGCAAGATGATAAGTGTAAATTTTCAGGAACTTATATTGACTTACCCTCTTACAAATGAAAACCAATTAAATAAATTGTAGAATAAAATATTTCAGAATTTCCAAAATTTTATATAATATACAGGGTGATTGGTATAAGGTGCACCAAAAAGCTGTAACGGATTAAGACAAGAAAAAATTCGTATGCGAGGGGCGTTAAGGCGGGAGAGGAAATTTTCAAAAAAAATTACTTAAAACGGAAAACAAATTATTTAATAACAACGGTAAAGCTTGCAATGCCCTGCCATACCTTTTTGGAAAGCCAGAAAAAAATTTTTCTTTAATTTAAATTTAGTTGCGTTTGTGAATAGTATTTAAAAAATTAATTTTCAAACTCGAAGTTTTGAAAAAAAATTTAAATATTTAAAATTAATTTTTTTCAAAACTTTATATCATTAAGCATAATTTTTGTTTTCAAAGCTCAATGATCTTATTAATTTTTATTCAAAAACTGAAAACCGCATGGTTCTAGGACATATATAAATAGGAGATATATAAATAAAGAAACCAGCGTCTTAGTAAAAACAAGAAAAAAACGAGGTTGTTCACTTATCACAACTGATCACTTAGTTGGATTCTTCTTAGTTTTATGAGAAAGTTGCTTCATTTATTTTTTCATATCTTGAAAAGTAAAAGTCCTAGATCCATGCGGTTTTCAGTGTTTGACTAAAAATTAATAAGAGCATTGAGTTTTGAAAACAAAAATAGTACTAAATAACGTAAAATTTTTAAAGAAATTAGTTTGAATTTTTTTCTTTCAAAATTTAGAGTTTTAAAATTTATTTTTTAAAAATTGCTCGCAAACGGAACTTAATTAAAAATGAAAATTAAAGAAGAGATTTTTGGCTTTCCAAAAAGGTATGGCAGGGCTTTGCAAGTTTTATACTTGTTTTTAAAAAATTAGTTTTTTCTGTTTAAAGTCAATTTTTTTTAGAAAATTGCCCCTCCCGCCTAAACGGAGGGAAATAGACCCCCCCTCCAGTACGTTTTTTTCTTGTCTTTACCCAACCTACTCGTTATAGCATTTTGGTGCACCTTATACCAATCACCCTGTATATTTTTAAAAATAATATCAAATATTTCAAATATTTTGAAAACTTTGTCTATCAATGGTTGTTTTTTTTTTTTGAAAACTGAAGATGTCTTGATAATTTTTAATTGTAGTACTGAAGGAACTAGAAAGCTATTGGCTTCGACCGGATATTTTACCTACCATGTTTTACTATTTTCTTAACGCTCGCCCTGTGCTTGTTTATATATTAAGGATAGTAAAAACAGCTTTAGTGCGCACTCTATTAAAAAAAAATAAATAAGTACTGGGTAATCGGTTAATCGTATAATTTTCGGGTACCCAATATCACCTATGGCTGCGAGCAATTTACATTTTCATGTCAATATGTTGAATACGGAAAAACTATCTGTTAGTTCAAAACATTCGAGGTTCGAGCGAGTTAGTACTCATTTCATTAAATAAGGGTTAAGATTGGGATAAGCTTGGAAAGTGGAACCAAGTTACTCAATATTTTAGCCTTATTCTGGCAACCTTAATGATGCCTCACAAGTCACAATAACCTCATAACTCGTGGTGAACTCGCCTCATAAAAACTTAAAAATTATGATCTGCTCCTTGGCAGTAGGCAAGTAGGAACTTGTTTTCGGGAACATTTTTATTTTGTTTTTTAGAAACTCTAAGGGCCAGTTTTTCAGAGCGGGGTTAAAGTTAAACCCGAGTAAACTCACCAGATTTGGTGAGTTACCTCTGGATTAATTAAACAATTTTGTTATTTTATCTTCTTTGATTGTTATGATTTTCTGCATTCACCTTTCACTTAAGAACTGCTTCTTGACGTAACTGTAGACAAATCTATTTCCAGAGTTAAGTAACTCTAGTTTAACTCACCACTGAAAAACTGGGCTTAAGATATTTACTGGAAAAATTAAAATACATGAGAAAGCATAGAATTAATACAAAAATGTATTTATAAAATAATAACTGAATATTGTATTATTATTTATTTTTTTTTATTTTCACAAATTTGAAATACAGATTATAATTTCATGGCGGCATTAAAATTGCTCAAACTTATAATAATTCTAATCCACACATGCCAAATAAGTAATGGGTAACTTTGTGCAACTTTGTGTTTTCTCATCGAAGTTGAAATCCTGAGGACATGATCCCTCAGATGTGCTCACTCCACCATTACAGTAAGTATATTTGGAGCAATCACCTTGAAGATTAGCAAACTTCGTGCCAAAACCTTCACATCGATCATGCATACAACGGACATTAGCTCGATCTTTGCAAGAATATGAATTAGGATCAAAGAATTTTCCATCGGCACACTTGCCAAACACTGGATTCCGATCGGCCTTTCCATTTTCCATTTCGTCGCAGTAATAATATCCACTGCAAGACAATTCATCCGAAATGAATCCAACAATAGGCTCGTCATCAGTTCCGCACATAGAAATCAATGGGGGTTCTTCGGTTGTGGGCTCAGATAATGCACAGTCACTTTCCTCCCAATCGCTGCATCGCTTCAACTCACGACTGAAGTAGGACCCCGCAATGCATTTGGTGGTTTTGAGAATACCCTTGTTGCAGACTTTGAAGTTTGTACAAGAAGTCGGATCACTCATACGGATATTGTCACCAACGGACAAACAGATCGCATTCGCGAGACCAGCTTCTTCCTTTTCGGGGCAGGTGTACTCATGTGGATAGACACAGCCTTGGGTTTCTGGGTTAAAGTTCAAGCCCATTGGACAGGCGGAGTACTTTTCAACACCGTCCTCACAATAAATATATCCAGTGCAGTCGTCGGGGTTTCTTAAAAAGGTACCGTTCTTTGCTGATGCACACGGTTTCTTTAAATTCTTCGAAAATGGACATTCGACTTTGGAGCTTTTGCTACATTTAGCTGAATTTTTGTCAAAGTACCAACCTTCCAAGCATGTTCCTTCGTCAACGATCTCACCGTCGTCTCCACACTCAGCCCAGTCAACACAAGAACCAGGAACAAGAATTTTCGTAAAAGCTGGCACCATATTACAGATGTCTTTAATTTGAGTCTCAACTACAACACTACTACTGCTGCTAGATGACACATAATGGAGACACATCGTCGCCAGCAAGGTAAACAAGGAATAAGCCATGCTTTTGGTTAGAAAAAATACAATTTTTCAAAAAAAAAAATATTGCCGCGATGACAAAATAAACGATTTCAAGACTGATTCTTGAATGATGACCGAAAAATTATTGTCGATGGTTAAATACGTATTCAAAATTCAGTAAAGTGCGTTTTGATGTTAAAAAGATGGGAAATGCTTTTATTAACAAAGCTATACACAGGGTGTGAGCATCAGGTTCCTTTGGTTTGAAACAAAAAAATAACAATCTTTGTGATAAGGAAATACTGATATCAAACTATGTTTTAGATGTCGGCTAAGATAAAAGAATATATTGATTCTAATCAGACCAAGACTCATCGTTTTTTCTAGAGCATCATGCATACAAAACAAAATTTGTAATTTTATCAGTTGAACATTTTGTAATATTTGGGCTTGTCCACACAGTTTTAAATGAGAAACAAAAGAATTATATGTAAGGCCAATTAACTTGTGTTTTCTTAATTGTTTAGATAAAGAAGGAGTGTCATCCTTCTGAAACCCATTTCGATTGAAACAATTTCGTCGTAATCAGTGCTAAGTGTCCAATTACGTTGGCTGCATCATACGATAATGAATTTAAGCTCAGCAATTAAATGGATAAGAACCGCTGATTTGAAACATTTCTTTAATCGTAGATGCACCAACTACGCCATGTTACTTTTTCTTTTTATTTTTTGTCAGATTTTTTGAATTTAAAAGTCTGTAGAACACATTGGTATACAAAAATAAATTTTTAGTTCGCAATTAAAAAAGGTGTGACACATGTCTGTGTGTGCACTGTGCGTTCATAACTCGAGAACCGATCACTCGATTTTCCCGATTTTGGCTTTGATGGATGGAGGAATATTTCGGAAAATTTCCAGAAAAATTGGAATTCCGGGAAGATCCGGTAAAAAGTAATACATTTCGATCAAGTCGCATTGAGTCAAGCAGAGTTCGATTAAAAGTGACATTGTTGCATTTTAAAATCAATTTACAGATTTACAATCCCAGTACCAACACTAACAGAATTTAGAGATGTCAATTTGTAGATGTGCGATCTGATTGTTTTTTGCTTTGTGATAATTCTTTTCAAAATGCGGGGAGATAATCATTAAAAAAGTAATTACTACCTAAGCAAAACAAGTTTACATTTATCTTGCAAACATTAACGCCAGTGATGTCATTTACTGCATCGTTCGGAATGACAACATTTTATTTTTACTAAAGTCTACGAACAAACCCCTTCTCTAGTGTTTTTTTACCTCTTCCTTTTCGTTTTTCCTTTGTGACTTTTTTCGTCTTAAAGATGTTCAATATGTACTACCAAATGTGAGATAAAAAAACAGGCTACAATCGATGCATTTTTTTTGAGAATTTCTTACTTTACAATGCATAAAGATTCCCAATAAAACACGCCTGTTGATGTTTCAACAAATCAATTTTGATTTAAAAATGATACATGAAATTTGGCCCCAATGAAAAATTGGACTAACTGAAAAATGGCCCCAAAGGGGCTTTTTTTCATAATGAAAAAAGGCCCCATTTTCAAAATTGAAAAATGGTTCAAACTTATGAAAAATGGCCCCAGACACAAAATGAAAAATTGCCCCAACGTTAATGTAGGAAGCAACAACAAGAGAAACATTCCAATCGTTGGTTTGGGAGACCCTTAAAAGTACCTTGCCTGGCCCGCTTCGCGGGTTCAAGATTTTAACTCCCTATTTGGGTCCTCTGTCCCAAATATGCTCACATACTCGGTCGTCTGGCAGGCACCTATGTCTCAGTCGGTCAGCTATCAAAGTTTTTGTTGTATAATACTTACTAGTATATCGGCCACTGGCCGAAATTCGTCCACCCAAAACTCACATTCACAGACTCTATAGTCATACAAATTATTTGAAAATTAAATCAAAATATTTTTTTTAGCTTTATTTTTTTTATAAATACGCACAGTGATCGGCAGTGCAGAACCAAAAATGGCCCACAGTGTGTTTATGCGTATCTCAGGTATATTCTGCACATCTCCGCACCTATGGCTTTCCAACCATATACAATTTATCGAAATCAGTTGGATACTTTTTGAGCAAATGGTACCACAAATTTTTTTTAAGGCTATCTATATATAGATTATGAGGAGACTTATAAGGTATTACGTATGTTATTTACTACGCTCACTTTGTGTAATGTTGAAGCGAGCTGGACCTCGAAGCTGATTCGAACCTTTGTATATTTTCGTTGAGTATAGTGACCAGATTGATTTGAAGCAAAAGCGGGACACATTTTCAAAACTTCACAGGGAGTAGAAATTATAATTTTTTAAAGTAAAAATTAAAAATAGTACGCAACATAAACGACAAATGACATATTAAAAAAAAAAGAACAGACTTCATAACAATTAATAGTTTAGATTTTGTTTCAATTAGGCTCTTTTGGTCTTTTTGATTTTGGAATGCGAATAAAAAAACTTCTATTCAATTCTTTTACCCAACGTTTCGTAAGACTTCCTTACTTCTTCAGGGGTTTTATTTTTAGGTAAAAGAATGGAAAAGAAGTTTCTTATTGGCATTCCAAAATCAAAAAGACCAAAAGAGCCTAATTGAAACAAAATCGAATAATTAACTAAATATTTGGTAACACACCTACAACAATTTATAGTTTTGATAAATAAAAGGGATCAGTGAAAATGTCCTCCTAAAAATGTTGTTAATAAAAACTTAAAAAAATCAGCCTCAATATTGTTAACGTATTAAGACAAAGTCAAAGTAATAATAGTTTTCTAGGAATTTAAAATTAAAATTAGTGTTTCAAGAAGGTAGGTACCAGGTACCTGCATATGATTTAATTACAAATTTAAAATTAATTGTTCTTCTATTTGGATGCAGAATGAATTTCTTTAAGAATTTCATTATCATTATTAATTTGTTCATAAAAATTATCACAGTTATCAGGAATGAATATTTTTTTGTTTAATCTTCCGAGAATATACAGATACACTCCCTCTTGCATTTTTGTTGGCTGATGCTGCTGAAGTCTATACCATTCTATTTCTATTTATGTATAATGAAGCGTTAATATTATTAATTTTTGTGCTTACATATTTGAGTTATATTTTATTTACCTTATTACAACTACCAGCAACTACCTACAACTATCCAATAAACTTCACTTCACAGCAAACTGTTTTGTTTTCGATTTAAAAATGACAAACTACAAGATAAACTGACAATTATTCATTTAACATGGAATATACATGGGCTAACGCTTGTTTAAGGAATCTTCCGAGAATATATAAATATGCTCTAACGTTTGTTTAATATGCGTCAATTTCTACGCACACGCACAGGGATGTAAAATAGAATTTATATAATTACTTCGTTTTGAGAATTGTTGAGGCCGTTGGCGTCGCGTCGTAGGAAAAGCGGGACATTTAGCGGGACAGTTATGGCCGCGGGACAGAGACCTCAAAAACGGGACTGTCCCGCTGAAAACGGGACGTATGGTCACTATATCGTTGAGTGTTAATGAATGAATCTCATTACCACTCAACTAAATCAATCCTACTTAAAGAGTAGAGTCGTGTCAAAATTTGTTATGTATATAATGAACTGTTTTTTTGTTGCATATTTGTTTAAAAATATGGACTTATTTTATATGTGTGTATTCAATTTTATTTGATGATTTGACCAAAATCCTTCTTTTGTAATCTCAACACCATTTTAGCCCAACTCCAATTCGAAATCTAATCTCATGTAATGAGAGTGAGTGAAGTGGATTATAAAATTGATTATTTTTTTTCTTATAATGAGGCTACAAGAGCCAGTGGCAATACACGCACATTTTCTTACCAACAGACACAAACTTGAGCAACTCGCTCGTCTCAACTGGCTTGCCTTTTTCGAAGCCAATTTGAAGCCAGAAGAAGCTTTTAAGTCGGAACTACTCATGTCTCGTGTGTTGTGTTGTGGAGTCGTGTGTCGCTGTCATTCCATATACTTCCTACGCCACACAGCAATACAGCACACTAGACAAATATGGTTCTATAATAATTCTAAAAAATCGGGTTCTTAAAGGTTTTTTAATTCATCATCATGGTAGACATCCTTCAATTGAATTTGACAGATCATACCTTGACAGATAGGAAATAAACTTAATTTTGAAGAACATAGAATATTTTGTTCCAAATGTCACCCACAACTTTTCCCCGAGCAAACAATTGTATCAAAAAAATATCATATTTCTGAAAGGTTGTATATTATATCATCTTTGTAAAAATTCTTCAATTTAATTTGAAATTCTATTGGTGTATTCACATGTATCTTCGTCTGACTTATCCAAAAAAAAGCCATACAAAATATAAAATTTACTTTTTACTTTTGTTGAATAGAGAGGGACAAGACAAAAATGGAGAATATCTTCATGATGGTTCTCTTTCACACGCTCGGTTTTTTGACATACTTCTGTCCCCCTCTACTTTTCTTCATATTTGCAGATGAAGATACATGTAAATCCAGCATATGGCTTGACATAACGGTACTAGAATAATTTGTTCCAAATATTGTCACCCGAAAGCTCTGAAATCGCATATTTCCCGAGCGAAAAATTAAATCCCAAAAGTTCGGGTTTTTAAGAGAGTTTTTAATCCATCATAATCATAGCCATCATTCAATCATATTTGAAAGTTGTTGTCTATTTTTGAAATGTTTAAATTTCTTGGTCCCGCCTCCCCTTAAAAGTTGTGGCAGAAAGAATATTGAATTCAAAAAAGGTTCACCAACTGCTATCAAGATCGCTCTATATACAAGTCTGAACGAGTCCACTTGCTTCTCTACTCGCTTCGAAAAAGGCAAGCCAGTTATGCCGGATTTGCAAGAGTGGCACAATGTCCTTATTTAATTATTAAATATAAAAATTAAAATTCTTACATTCTTAGTTTTGTATTATTTGTTTATAGAGTTACACGCTAGTCTTTGGATCAGGCCCCCTCCCCCGAAATGAAGTGCTGGCTACGGGCCTGGTTAACATCGAACAAAATTTGCGTCTTAGAAGGGTATGACAGAACATTACTGAAGAGCCTACTGTAATATATGCGCGACACGCAATTTTAAAGTCGAGGTTACTTATGAAATGATTTTAATTAAGTTATATTCAGTCTTTAAAATGGAAGCTATTTTAATTCTAAATTTTTCCATCTTCGTTATTTAGTAGATAATGCTGCAATAAGTAGAAATAAAAAGGATTTTTGAGTGATATGCTTTTCGTTTATACTCTAAATGCTGGAGCTCTATTCACCTGAAATTATTAAAATTAAGGTCAAAAATCGGAAAAAACTGACTTTTTACATATTTTAAAATTAAAAAAGACAAACAGATTTCTGATTTGTTATCAAAAGTTTTAAAACGAGTTGTACCTGCTTGTAAATTACCCTTGCAGAAAAACAAGCTAGTTTTCTACAAGGCACTAGAGAGTTTAACATAGATTCTGGCATGAGGCTAGCAAGCAAGGGCCTTAACGATTATGAACACTTTTGCCTCGTCAGGCTTGTCAATCCAATAAGCAACCCACTGGGCTAACCAACTATACAAATATTCAATGTCATATATATTTCATACCATATTTTTTATCATCAATGTGGTCAAAGTTCACATTGACAATGACATTAATAGTCTAAGAAAGATAGGATCGGACCAGGGACAAATTAATTCATGAAATTTTATTTCTGGTATCGACGCAGAATTTTATCCTCAACAACATATCCAAAGTCCCCCAAAATCCACGCATTGGCTTTTTGTATAGGCGCGTTTTAAGAGGTGGAGAGGGGAGGGAGGCGGTAGTTTGTCAAGCTGAAAAATTTGTTGTAATACAATCTAATCATATGACAGATGTTTTAAGGGTGCTTTTCAACGCTGATACTAAAGAGACCAAACCGGAAAAGATACATGTATCCTGTGGAAAGATAATGTCATTTTTATGGAATGATCACTTTTTTAAAAGTACAACAAGTAATATATTACCCAAAACCATTTTAAAATAATGAAATTAGGTATACATTTTTCATTTGGCATGTTTACTAAGAATCAAAAGAGTCCCCCAAAAATATCTTTGGTGAAAGGGTGTTTTTTTGAGGGCGAGATGTTAGTGCGTCATTAATACCATAACATCTATGAATAAGTTTTGACATTGATAAAATTTGCTAAAATATTAAATATTTCATGATTTCCAAGTATCAAAAGAGTCTATTAAAATAACTTGATCCAAAGAGTTTTTTTAGAGGGTTTATGTTTGACCTTCCCTATACGGAGCAAACTGTTAGCTCTTACGAAAAATTATATTTTCGTGTAATCGAGATAGTACATATGACATAATGATATATGATTCGAAGGTATTTTTTAACGCCGAATCTAATAAAAGAAAAACCAATATGATACAAGCACCCTTAAAAAAGTTAGATTAATTTTGAAACAGAAATTACTGTTTTTTTACGTTAAGCAGGTCAAACATTACACCCCCAAAAAACACACTTGGACCTTAGATGTTTGTACTGACTCTTTTGGTCCTTGGGTGCCAAAATAAATTTAATATTTTTAACAAATTTCATAAGTGTCAGAATTTGTTCATGGATGTTATGGTAATAGTCACTCACTTGCATCTCTCCGTCAAAAAAACACCCTTTAACCAAAGATATTTTTGAGGACTCTTTTGATTCTTATAGGACGGGAGGCGACCGTAGGTTTACCTTTCTCATTGTGGCTTCAGAAAAGAATGATGCCAATTCATAGCTTTAGTCTTAACATTAACAAAACCGCTAGTCGGACAAGGTTTTGTAGGTACCAATGGGTATAGAAAACGCACTTTTTCGGTTGCATTTTTGGCTTAGTATACCTAAACCATGATGTATTTTTATAAATGGGGTATCAAATGAAAGCTTAGACTGCCCTCTTTACAAAACCAGTGGTCGGACAGACTTTTGTTGGTTGTTGTGGCGAGTCCCACCACTTTTACTGACAGTAAACATTGATCGTCTGTAGGGCCCTTTACTGAAGGTTTTCTTTTCTAACTTGTCTGACGTTTCTCACAAGTCTGTGCTGTTCTGTTCTGATTTTACTTTTTTCGTACTACAGATACAGATGTCTAAAACTAAAAAAAATAAATAAATCGGATGGCACAACGGCTCATGAAGAACCAGGGCCTAGTGACTAACAACTCGCAACCATTCCTGTGTGCGCCTTTCGACAGGAATGGAAGGGACCTACAATTTTATGCCGAATCCGAACGGTTAGACGAGAAGCACTTATTCGTGACAAGTGATACTCTTGGAGGATTTGTCAATTCCTCGCAAGAGGCAGTAGCCCTGAAAAAAACTTTTTAGTTTTTAGGTGGGCTAAAAAGTTTTTTTTCAGGGCTACTGCGAGGAATTGACAAATCCTCCAAGATGTCTAAAACTCATATGCTAAAAAGTGTGATATGACAAAGAAGACAAAGGAAGGAAAGAAAAAAGTGTTGTTTGATGCTGAAATTGCATGATGCTTATAAAATATTTGGTGATTCCTGATATAGTACCGAAATAATATTTCGGTCGGTTTATTGCGAAAAGTCATTAAGTAACATTTTATTCATTTTGAGATAATCGAATTTTAAATTTTTGAATATTAAAGATTAGTTAAACGAGTACTAAAGTAGCAGTTTTTGTTATTTAATTTATTTTTTTTTTTTGGATTTATATATGTTTTATACCTCAGAAAGTTAAATTTAAAATTGAATATAATATTTAAAATATAAAAAAACATACAAAACTAGAAGCAGGACGCACTAAGTGAATTTTTGCACTCTATATCTTGTGAAAAACAACATCTTTGTATACGCTTGTTAGAAAAATATTAAACGAAACAATTGAAAAACATCGTTAATTTTTGAGTTATTTTTATTATTTTATTAACATTGGGTATTAGTGAAAGAAAAATCGAAAACTAAAAATTATTGTTGTATGAATTCATCTTCATCATCGTCCAGTCCTGGTTTGACATGCAGTCCTTTTTGTTAGAAGCTTCCGGAAGAGATTTATATAACACGGATGAAGCTCTTGTGGAATGATCTATTTTTCGCAAAGCTTCACAAGATCTTTTTTTTTTTTCCTTTGCTTAAGGCAGCTGATGTATGCATTTTTTGTAGCTTTTTTCGTCATAGTCGTAGCCATATTCAATAACTGACCCTATAGACTTGATAAAGCTTTTAATATTAAAAAGTACGCCTTAATTAACTTCACTTGAGTCGTTACACGTACATATGTTTATAATTTTACACTTTTACATCATATGCTTTATGATACAACAGCAGCATCAGTTCTTCATTGTTGCATACCCAACGTTTAGTCGTGATTGCAGGTGATGAAGCGCAAAAGCTTCGAAATGCATTCAAAGTGAGTTACATGTTTGTTTAATTTTTATTCGTCTTTTGTTAAATGTAAAAGTATAAACATATGTACGTGTAACGACTCAAGTGAAGTTAATTAAGGTGCACTTTTTAATATTAAAAGCTTTATTTATCGAACTTCACGCCGTTCAACAGTCTTTGTAATTAAGCTATAGACTTGGAAAATTTGGACATTTTTATTCGAAGCCAGTTTACCTTCTCCCCTTTCTCATCTTTAAGTCTTTTTGAAGTTAGTTTGACAGACAAGGCTTATAAATCTTAAAAATCAATATGACGTTACTACATTGTAAGGGTAAACATCCTTCCTTTTTTCTAGAGCGGGTGGCTTATCTCATGATGTTCATCCAGTACGTAATGGCGTAACATGGGGGCATATGCATAGTCACCTATAAACCCAATTTTTACTAAACTACAGTTTTAGACAATTTTGGCTCAATGAATACAGACCGATTTTACTCGGTTCAATTACTTGACCAATGCAAATCCTCTGCATGCTTTGGTTTTATTGTGAGGAGTTGTTTTTCCTCTCGTATCCCTTGCTGTGAACACTTCATCAGAGCTGCATGAAAAGGCTTAATTTATTGGTCCATTACTAATGCATACAGTTTTTGTCGAAAAATGTCTGACAAAATCTTATTTCCGAATCGTCCTTTTGGAAATAATACGATCTGCTTATTTTCCTTTGCTTGGATTCAACATCACATTTTCTTCTCCGAGGATCATTTTGCTTCACGTATTTAGTAAACACTTGTCTCATGGCCAAATTTTTGAGTGCAAAAAGTCATTAAGTACCATTTAGTAAGTTTTCGCACCATAAAATCATTACATTGGGTACTTAATGAAATCATTTTTTACATTTAAAAGTATTTCTATTGTTCTAATGTTTTTATGATTTATTGATCAAAACTCATAACTTTGCATTTTTAGATTAAAATCCATTAAAAGTGTACTTAGTGAGTTTTCGCAATAAGCCGACGGCTCAACAAATTCTTACTAGGGACTGCCTCACGAGTGTTTGAAAAGTTTCCCTTGTCTAAATTTGTGGTATTAAAATCCAGCAAGGGCTTGCCAAGTATCTGACAAGTTTTCCTCGTCTATATTTCCTCTACTGAAAACTTACTAGGGCCTTGCCTAAACTAGTCAGAAACTTGGCATTTTTCCAGGGTAACGAATTAAATTCAAAACAAAAATATTAAATTTTAAGCGAATTCATAATTCGTGTACATTTTTATTACGGTAATATAGAAATTTCTTGGAAACTTAAAATTTTGTAAAGCTTTTATTTAATATGAATTAAACAAATATGTGTGTGTTAAAAGATCGAGTAATTTTGTATGGTAAAATTTACTGTTCAACAAAACTTAATCAATTGAAATGAAGGTCATTTCTTCTTTGTTTCATGAAACATGACCTCTAATATTGAAATGAAATATTTTCCAATTTATCTTTCAAAAATGACAAAACATTTAATTTACAAGTTCGTATAATAATTCAAAAATGCTTTTAATCATTTTCATGAAATATTCTAACATTCACTACTAAATCTACCGCTTCTGTATACTTTCATATAAGATTTATCTTATCACAAATCAAACCAGAAGTTTTCTGTCTTGTTCTTCGTTTAGTAGTCAATAAACATTTCTTATTATAGGCAAAACACAACAATTGGCAAAAGATTTGAGTATGTTGATTAAAACCCCCCCAAAAAAAGCTTATTATAAAAATTGTTTTTTCTTGTAGGTATAGATTTTGATAATAGCTATAGTAATCAATTGAATATAGATAGAAAATTGACGCCATCCAAATGAAATTGTACTTTAAATCAAAACCTTTAAAACTAATTGACTTGTTATACAGTTTTTATTGTTTGAACCTATTTAAAGGCATAACGCTTAACTATTTGGTAGTCAGTATACGAAATTAAGTTCGGAGAAGAAAAAACACACGTTTTTTCTTCTGTATAAATAATTCTTTTTTTTCCGAATCAAACGAAACGACAAGTAGTGAAAACCTAGTAAAATGAAAGGTACACAAAGTGAATATTTTTAAGTGTGTTCAAGAAATTATTTCTTAGAAGGGTTTAAATAATGAAATCCATTGTTTTGATTGGAAGAAATTAAGTAATTTGAAGGTGTTTTACGGGATGTCGAAGTGAAAAAAATATATCCTTACAAAATATATCCCTGGGACATTTTTTTACCAGCCTTGTTTTTAATTTAGAAATTTTGTTTTGAATCATTTTTTTTATTCATTTGCAAGCAATTTGCATTTGAATTTTGTTAACTTCACTTGCTAGTTTCCAAAAAATAATAAAATTTGGGTTCCGGGTGGCCGTTTGAACAGAATTGTTTCGCAAATCTTACTTCGCAATTTCATTTTCAAAATTGTTATCGATAAACAAAAGTTGCTTAGAAAATTTGTATTTGTTCTTTATATTAGCTTACAAAAAAATAATTTTGACCAAAATGTGTCTTGCGATTTTTATATCGGTAATTTGTTAGGTAGTAATTTGCCATTTTGTTACCTCAGCATTTCGTTAAACAAATATAATAATAGGCGTGTACCATAAACTGAGCGCTCTGAGCGCTCAAGTATTTTTTAGTGAGACAAAAAATCTCAACTGAGCACTGAGATTTTTTGCAGAGATTTCTGATCCAAAAATTTCTTGGATTCACTGCTCAACTTGTTTTCTCAATCGAAACACCTGTTTTTTTTTGACAACCAAGTTATAATTTTTTGAGGGTGTGCAAATAAGAAAGTGGTAAATAAATGCAAAATAAAGACGGAATGTTAGTGAAAACTCAAACTAATTGAATAAGCTATAATCATTTTCATTAATTTCAATAAGATTTTTGCTTTAACAATTAAATATTTAAAGAAAAGTTGAAATTTTATTTCCGAACTTGTATGAGAATAATAACACATGTTTTTTTTTCTGAAGGAGAGCGGAGAATGTTGTCCCACCAAATGATTCTGCCTCCGTTAATCTGACATTGAGCGCTCAATGAGCACTCAGTTTGTGGTACACGCCTAATGAGTGAAAAGATTGCTCAGTTGGTTGTGTTCCACTAACCGAACACATCCCAAGCACTAGCTGCGAACTGCGAATACGAGTTGCGAATGGTCGTCAATTTTCACGCTACAAATTCTGATGCAACAAAAACATATGTAAAATCGGTAGTTGAGGTTAAATTTGAGTGAATTATTTATTCGCAAGTTTGTGGAACATGTTCTGTTGTTGTAGTTTGCATATTTACAATTGACAGTTCGCAGAAGCTTGACGTTGGTCGCGTTGAAAATATTTATATGTAATTTTTTTGTTATTCAAACACATTTTTCGTAGTTTTATCATTTTAAAGTTTAATTTTTAAAAGACCATTGAAATTTCCTCTTTCTCAAGTTCCTCGCATTCGCAGTTCCCACTTTATGAGAGTTTTGAAATGTACAAGTACATATATTAAATATATTTTTGGCAAAATGGCATCTGCGTTTTCTTTATTTGCAAACTTGAAACTTTAAAGTTTCTCGTTTTGTCTGCTTTGACGAAAATTTGTTTTTAACTTATGTTATTTACTTTTTTTTAATATTTAACAAAAGCGAAGCAATGTAATGCGAAATTATAAAATGGAAACAAAAACAATTTACGAAGTACAATAATGCGAATTAATGAGATGCGAGACAAAAATGTGTAAAATAATGCTAAATTAAGACTTTGCGAGACAATTACTTTTCGAAATAAAAAAAAACTTACTTAACCAAAAATGCGACTAAATTATGAAACAATCAAAATATGCGAAGTGAAAAAAAAAATCCGCCAACATTTTGTTTATTTTTTATCTTTTGGGATTTTAAAAAAATAAAAACAGGGAGAAATGAATGACTCACGTCATTGACAGATGATGTTTATTGGTACCTGTCATAATACCGGAGCTATAATGGTTTTCAAAATAAAAGCAGTTCATGTTGCGTCTGACAACTGGTTTTCGCAGACAAAAATATTTTTACATTTACCCCCTTTAGTCTACAATTATTGTTAAAACTGAAACCAAATTAACCCCTTTCCGGCGACTACCAGTTCCAGCTGACTTAGAAACTTGAAATTTTACGCACTATCGTTTTTGGTTAATTAGAGGAAATCTGACAAAAAAAAATTTGGAAAAGTTTCTGGTTTTCCGGAAAATTCATTTTGCGTTTTCGCAACGCTCGCCGAAAGGGGTTTCAAAATTATTGAAATAACTTTTTTGCATGAAATATGAAGCAATTTTAATAAAAAGTACAAGTGACCTCAACTCCAGAAGATATTGTGTTTCGCCCAAGGTATAACAGTGGGCTCTCCAGTCAGTCTGTTAAACCCTTCTAAGACACAAATTTTGGTCGATGTTTACCGACTCTTATAAAAATCACAGCAAGAAGATACTTTGAATTTTATTATTCTAGGAGAATTTGTGTCTTAGTAGGGTATAACAGACCGACTGAAGAGCCCACTATTATACCTTGGGCAAAACACAATAATGAACCAATTTTAAATATTTTAATGAAGAAATTAATTAAATAAAGATAATGAGAAAATTGTTGAAAATAAAAAAATTACGAAATTCGTAATAAGTTATACATAATATTTAGATATTATGTTTACAAAGAATGGGGTTTTGTTTGGTATTCATCGAAGCATTTTGGATGAAGCGGGATGTTATATTTTTCGCAGGAAAAAACAGTTTGGTTGAAACACTTGTGATATCGGAGGCGCTTTTCTTCTTTGATGACAGTGTTTTTGATGTTGTCGAAACGGACCACTTCATTGGGGTTTCCTTCCGTTTGAATCACAGGTTCAGTGTATGTTTCCGATCGCAACAGGGAATCTACAACAAACTTTCTAAATTCTACATAGTTGCGGCATTGGTGTTTCCTTCGCATTTTGTTTGCAAATGCAATATATGTTTTAGTTTGTCTGACTTAAAATAATTGTCGAAGGTAACCGTGTGCTGACTTGGTATATCGATTTTCGAAAGGAGGAGTTTTCACTGCTTGCACCACCTTACGGAATGAATTGAAACAAGTAATCACCATGTGGAGCAGAAATTCCAATACTTATATCCAAAACAAATGGGTTTTCTTCTAATGAAAATTTTAACCGAATTACGTCCGTAGTAGGGTATCAATTGTTCATCTATTGAAAGGTGATGCGAAAATATTCCAAACTACATAAATCTTTCATTGAGTGTTGTAACTTTATTGTTGAGTGTTGTAGCTTTAGCAAACTTTTATCTGGGATCGATTATACTGTTTTCACAAACATGTAAATAGGACTTGATTCTTTTGAAACGATCTCGACTCATGATATTATTTACTATATCGCTTCGAAATACTAGTTGAGTAGACCAACACAAATCCAACTGGGGCACTGTATGCATTATTGTTTTTAATTATATAAATGTAATTATTTCTTACTTTTTGGTTTACACCTGATGATGTCCATAGACATGGACGAAACGTCGTGAACACAAAACAAAAAAAAAAAATTGTTTCATTTATTGACCTAAAGCCCAACAAGAAAACAACAAACACATTACAATCAAAAAAGGTCACCTACTCTACATAATTTAAGTCTTTATTTACCTGTAGTTGATATTATTTTGAAAAATTATATTTTTGACGATATTTTCTAAAAGTTCAAAAATCCTACCGCAAAATTTACAAAAACTCGTATTTTGAAAGTCCTTAAAAAAACACGAAACATTAAAAAAAAAATCCAAGGACAGGTCGATTAGATAGTTCACTTTTTAGTTTATTTAAATTTATAATGAGCTTAATTCCAGAAGTCTTCAAATATGACGTTGCGAAAACGCAACGCTAGCCAGAAATGGGTTAAAACAAAACTGAAATAAATTTTGATTTTGTGATCTTTTTTTTTTGAGATATTGATTTTTATTTCGTTTGACGCTTTTGTAAGATTGTGAAAAAAAAATCGACAAAAATTAATATTTATCTTTTTATTTTTTTGACGATTACATAATTTTTAAGGAACAATTATAAAGAAGGAGCTAGCAGCATATTGGTTGCAACACGCAAAGTTGAAAACAATAGTCCTGCAGTTCAGCCAGCTAAATGAGGTCAATAATAAAATAAAGGACTAATCGACCGAATCGGAGTGTACGATTGTTGGTTTTATATTCGATAGTTATTGTTTCCTCTGTGCCTGAACATTCATCAAAATTCATAAGTAAACTTGTTACTTGAAGTGGGTCTAGGGGGTGATTAGGCAATACCGATAAGTGAATGAGTTCAATTAATGATGCTCAGTTTTTTAATATCAACCAATCATTCTAAATCCTTTTTTTATAAACTTCTGTCATTTTTAATTTTATTTTTGCAGACTCTTCACTTCTCAATGCTGCCACCCAGCTTCTGATGGTTATCATAATTGCCAATGTTGCCCAAATAAAAGCCCTTACACCTGAACAAACATGCCCTCTTGTCAAAAACAACACCTACATTGGCGATCCCAGCAACTGTCAAGGATGGGTTTATTGTTCAAATGGAAAAACCATTTATGGCAAATGCAAAGACAACCTTTATTTCGATTCAGCAAATGGCGTTTGTGACTATCCCGAGAATGTAGCATGCAACCTCAACGTCGAAACCATGTGTGCTGGTCTGACTGACGTCTACAAAGCTGATCCTGGTGACTGTTCAAAGTACTGCTATTGCAAAGATGGTGCCACACAGTGCAATAAGTGCCCAGCTGGACAAAATTATGATCCCGATACCGTGACGTGTGTTTGGGCAAGTAGTTCGTCGTGTATTGCCAATTCACCTTGTCTCTTGGCACCCAATGGCTTCATGGGGGATGGAATTTCCTGTTCAGGATACCTTCGATGTGGAAGTTCGCATGTAGTTGCTAAGGGAAATTGTCCAGAGGATCGTTATTTCAATCCAGCTAATGGCATGTGTGACTATCCCGAGAATGTTAAGTGCGGCAGCAATCCTTCCCCTGGTAAACCACCCGTTCCAACTGATCCCGTTCCTCCTAAAGATCTCTGCAAAAATGATGGCGCCACTTTCTATTCTGATGACAGCACATGTGGTGGATACTTTAACTGTCCAAGTAAGGGAGCTACACCCAAATGGGGAAAGTGTCCCAAAAATAGCCAGTTTGATGCTTCTAAGCAAATATGTACAGACCCAGAAAAGGTCGTTTGTCTAAAAGACCGATGCAATGGTTCAACAAGGCCATTTATGGCTGTGGCAAATACAAGTTGTAAGAAGTATTACAATTGTAAGAACGGTGTAGCGACTGGAGAGGGTAAATGCCCAGCTGATCATCCTTATTTCGATGAACTAGGTGGTGTTTGTCAAACTGATAAATTGAGTTATCCAGTATGTGCGTAGATTTACGCTTAGAATATTTTATGAATAAAATGGTTTTGCTTATGTATTGTATATGATATAAAATTTGATCATTTGTTTTTATGCAGGGTTGGACAAAAACAAAAGAAATATCATCTCATAATATGAATTGGATGCCATTTTGTTGAAACAATTGGCATGTTCAGGACAAAGAGATGTCGGAGATTTTGATCCATCAACAGCTGAGCAAGCGAATACAATTTGTTTTCTCAATATTTTGACAGCTAAACTGAGATTTTTTGCTGAGGAATCCTGTTCTCCTGAACTGAAATTGATGAGGCCTTCTAAAATCTCTTTTTCCTGAATACGCCTAATACTAACGTTTCCACCAACCACCAAAACGAGATTTAGGTAATGAGATTTGTTTGGTGTTTTCACAGCACAAAAAGATCAAAAAGAGGATTATGGCATAACTTTTAAATGGTGTTTCATTATTGTCATATGAAGTGGAAGTGAGATAGATAGTTTTTGTTTACATTTCCATCTGTCAATAATCAAAAATGGCGTTTAAATGGGTCGATTGCTCAATTATTCTCCGAAAAAAAAGTTTGTTTGATTTGACAAACTTACATATGTTTCCAAGTAGATTTTAATGAGTTTTATTCGAAATCTTCATTTGAGGAGATTAAAATTCGTATGGTAAATCTTCTAGAATTCAAGGAGAGTTGTGATAATCTTGATTAATCTCAGTTTAGTGTCTGGTGGAAACGTAGTATGACCGCTTTCACACAAGGAAACTGAGTTGCCAGCAATTTTTAGTTGGTTGGCGAGAAGGGCGTATGGGGAAGAAAAAAAATCTCCCCGCACACCCTTCTCGTCTACAAACTATTTAGTTTCCGGCAACTCAGTTTCCTTGTGTGAAAGCAGTCTATAATACTACCAAATTATTTAGGGTTATTGCCTGTAGGTACTCGAGCAAGCTTCAAGCTCGCTTGGCCCCTTTGCATACCTGCATTGAGTCGAAATGAGCTTCAACCGACTCGATCCACTTCAAGAGCGGAGTCGAGTCGAAATTGTTGATAAAAAACCTGGGTTGAAGAGTCGGTCTGATGGATGTCTTGACGCCAGTGGTTTTGCACATGTGCGAGTAAAATTAGTTATTTGTTTTGACATATTGCAAATTATGTTCTAAAATTCATTAAATTTTAACTGCTTTTGTATGAAACAAATTAATTGAAGCTGTTCCTTCAGCTGTACTCTCAACACCCTATCAGCTCAACTTCAAATGGGGCTCTCAACCTACGTGACGAAAAATTTGGGTCAAAAATCCGACCCTAATCAAACTCGAGCTTTCGATACTGCTTGTAAACGTATCGATGCATTGCTTGTTGTCATTTGTCAATTAATTATCGATATGACCCCGATTACACGGTTCGTTTTTTCGGTTGTTTCGTCTTTCGCCTTTTTAACAGATTTGTTAAGGGGTGTAGAAATGTAGAGGGAATGAAGTCACAAAAGCAAGAATACCAATTTCAAGACTTTTTCTGGTCGAACTTTGACGTTTCTGATTTGGTAACCACAATGCTCCTCGATGTTAGCAAAAAATGATTAAAACAAAAATGACTGATCTGAAAAATTGTAATTTTGTTTGTATTCGTAATTTAAAATACGTAATAAACGAATATATTTAAGAAATAAGTGATTAAAAAACATTTCTTATTATTTTTACTGATTATTTTCTCACAAAATAACCCTAAGTTCTATGAATGTCAAAATAACGAAATGAAGTACGTAGGTACCTACGTATTTTCGCGAGCCATGTAATCATGAACGTACGTGCCTGTCAAAAAGACGACAGACGAAACGAACCGAATAATAAGGCTCTTAGGCTGCGCGTATAGTAGTGCGACAAAGCGATGAGAGAAATGTTTCCGTGCGAGAAAAATATTTACATTTATTCTTATAGACGTGGGCACAGTGAAGTGATATTAGCTGCAAGTGTTGCGATTTTATCACATACTTATCGCAAGCATCACGTCCACAAACTCTTTTTACCACTTTTGCTCCAATCGTGAATACCTTCTCGCATCGCCTCTCGCATCGCATCGCTTTGTCGCACTACTGTACGCGCAGCCTTAGGTTCATTTGCTGAAACGAAACTTAAGCATTTATGTTCAACATAAAAACTTATGTGACAGTTTATGCTTAGGAAAAAGTAGAACATAAGCGCTTATGTTGAACTTAAATAATTATGTTTCGTATCAGCAAACGGGCCTTAGTGCCCGATTACACGATTTGTTTTTTTGGCATTTTAAAATTAAAATAGACTTATTGAATTATTAAAGCTAAGAAAATAGCGAAAAAGTGTCAACAAACCTTCATAGTTCAAAATTAGCACAGATAGATGAACACTGCGTTTTGTAAGAATATTGTAAGTCTTATTTTTTGGAATGATGATGAAGGAAACAAAAGACTTTTTCAATTTAAAATAGTTTATTTATTTTTTTCGATGGGCACATCGCACCTCAGATGGCTTACCACAGAATTCACCAACTGCATCCCAATGCATGCCATTGGGGCATGATGTCAAGACCGCTTTGCCCACTATACAAATAAAGTACTTATGACAATCATGCAAATTAGGCATGTAAATTTGTCGAGTTGCCGGACATATTGGTAACTTCTGGCTTGGAGCAGTTGTAGGAAGCTTTGTGGTTTTTGACGTTAGTTTATTTGTTGTCATTTCCGTATGATCATCAAGAAATGGTGTGATAAGTTCTGTACTGTCCTCTGAATCAGCATCACGAGAATAACATCTTGCATAGCCTTTAAGATCACATTGCTCCCGTTTGTGGTTCCAAATTACGCCGCTGCCACATGAATGTAAATGCAAATGGCGGTAGGCACAGATAAAGTATTTCTGACAGTCACTCGGATGGGGAAGGAAATATAAACCGCTGTGCAAGCATTTGACGTTTTTGGGGTCATAGCCAGTCATAGCATCTATAGGATGACCGGTTTGAGGACTGTGAGCTCCAACAGTCGGATGATTGATAAATCCATCCGAATGTGATGCTTCAACACTAACAATGGAAGCAATAAGGTTCCAGTGTTGACTGCTATGGGCGCCACCGCCAGCAGTTGGAAGATCAATTGAACCATCTTCAACATTAGGTTCATTGCCGCTTTCGTCAATATTAGGGGGTCTTGGACTTTCTGGCTTACCATCGCCTTCAATTGGTGGTTGCTTTTCGCTGGAATCGTGGTTTCCTTCTGGGAGGTGCTGATCCGTTTCTTCGCTAATTTGTGGTGAAGGAGGGAGTTCAGGATGATTGGGCATTGGTAAGCTAGGAGTGTGGTCGTCAGAATCGGGTGTTACAACATCATTTTCAGTTACTCTGCCATCTGAAGAAGAGAATATTAAGATTTCTTATTATTAGTTTTTCAAACTTGGTTTTCTGTTTAGTTCAAATTTCTAATCCACCGTTTTATGTCGATTAACTAAAGTTCAACCAGAGTTCAAGCAAATGTAAATAGCTATTATCGCATTCTTGATTGTTGAACTATGGTTGAACTTTAGTTAAACCACCAAAATTAATGATTTAAAATATTAAACCGAGACTGAGTTATAAACAAAAATTTTTTGTGCAACTGACCTCTTGCTTGGCATATCATATTCTTAACCACATACCCGGTTTTGACTCTCCAGATTCCTTAGAAGTTTGTCCATCTTCCGGAGTTTTATCTTCTGATGGTTGTTGATTTAAATTACCCTCTTCGGATGGCTTAGGTTTATCAGTTTCATTTGGCTTGCCTGAGTCTTCCGATGGTTTTCCCCCACTGCCTTCTTCAGATGGCAAAGGTTGTTCTCCACCTGGTAAAGGCTTATTTGGCACATTTGCAGATCCTCCTGGATACTTACCATCATTTATATTTGGGTTTTCAGGTGGTGAAGGAGGTAGTTCAGGATAATTGGGTATTGGTAAGCTGGGAGTGTGGTCGCCAGATTCAGGTGTTATGAAATCATTTTCAGTTACTCTGTCATCTGTAGAAGAGAATATTCACTATGAATTTGAATCTTGAAATTACAGATTTTTTATTATTGGTTTTTCAAACTTGGTTTTCTGTTTAGTTCAAGTTTATATTCCAACGTTTTATGTCGATTAACTTAAGTTCAACCAGAGTTCAAGCAAATGTAAATGGCTATTATCCGATTCTTCATTGCTAAACTATGGTTGAACTATAGTTAAACCGCCATTATTAATGGTTTAAAATATTAAACCGAAACCGAGCTACAAACAAAAATTTTGTGTGCATTGACCCCTAACATGACACACCCTATTCTTAACCACATACCTGGTTTTGACTCTCCAGATTCCTTAGAAGTTTGTCCCTCTTCCGGAGTTTTATCTTCTGATGGTTGTTGATTTAAATTACCCTCTTCGGATGGTTTAGGTTTATCAGTTTCATTTGGCTTGCCTGAGTCTTCCGATGGTTTTCCCCCACTGCCTTCTTCAGATGGCAATGGTTGTTCTCCACCTGGTACAGGTTTATTTGGCACTTCTGCAGTTCCTCCTGGATACTTACCATTATTTATATTTGGTTTTTCAGGTTTCACAGCTGGAAATTTATCTTCGGAAGGGCTGCCAGCTTCTACCCAATCACAGCCAGCAAATTGAGGCCAATTGCAAACTTTATTTTTACGATCAAAATGAAGTCCAGTATCACATTTGGTCCATTGAACAATAAATTGACAAACATAAAATGAGTTACAATCATTTGGACTTGGTACAAGCGTTCCATAACGTTGTCCTGCACAAAGCTATTATACCAGAAAGAAGTAAGAAGAATGAAATAAATTAAGATATAAAATACCATACCTTCTGTAGATCTGCGTCTGAAGCATTTGATGTATGCACAATTATTCCGAAAATAATTAGCAAACAGCTAAAAGAAAGCATATTTTTGTGGAATTGTTTTTTTTTATTAAAATTTTGAAAGTAAATTTTGTTTGATATCTTGAAAGCTCTGAACTGAATCAAGGTCTTTGTTAGAAGCTATCTTATATAGTCTCTAAATGGCATTGATATTTATATTCTGATGTTTTTTGTTTATTTCTGTTAAAAATGTTGTTACACTAATTGAAGTTATTTTGATAAAACCATGAATTTATTGAAAAGGGACATATGCATTTTTTTTGTCAATGTTCTGCTTTGTTGTTGCTAGTGAATCATTTGAATGAAGTCCAGATAAGATATAAAGTTGAACTAGTCAACAAAGTTAACATAGCGCATAGTGCTGTTTTCTATGAAGGTGAGATGCTCCGTTTTATGATTTTGTTTTTTTGAGATAAAATAAATTAGATTGTACTCAAAAATAACGAAGATGGAAAATTTTGAAATGAAATTAGTTGTGTTTAACACCGTGTCCATTAAATGTCCAAGTTAAACGTTAAACACAAATATGTGAACTCAGAACATCCAAATGATTAGGGCTGGCCACGAGACGAGAAAAGTCTCGGTCTCGGTCTCGATCTCGGTTTCGCATGACGAGACCGAGACGAGACGAGATGAGACTGGCTTTTAAGCATCCGAGACGAGACCGAGACGAGACTGTGTATTTGGACCGAAATTTACAGAGTGTCTAATAAACTGAAAAATCCAATTTCAGTTAAATATTTATTTTTTTCTGCACGTATTCAAACTATAATCGAAAATATTTCGTTACAATAATCAACAAGTTTGCCGGAAATCGTGTTTTTCGGAGACAAGTCCGACACGAGACTTAATTATACGAGAACGACACGAGACCGAGACGAGATTGAAAATTTTCGATTTTAACGAGACCGAAACGAGACTTACAAAGGTCTCGCAGAGGCTCGTCTCGTGGCCAGCATCATCCTTTTCCACAAAGTCGAGAGAAAGATAGATATCTTTGATGTAGCAGTCACGCTAAATCGCACTTCAAATGATACTTTATCTAGAGTATTAAAGTTTATCAAATACTTTGATTTTGAGTGCAAAATGTAGGTTCTTTTTGACGTTTTCTTTATTGACGTTGAATGTATCGAGAATGTTGCAGAAGCGTATATTTTGTGCCAATAGAATGGTTTCAGAACACTTCCGACAGCCTCTGAACGCTTTCAGACATCCAATCGAAAACAGCATAAGTATAGCGATTCAATATATATAATTAAATATTCCATTAAAAATTCAAGTGCAACTAATTTTAGCTCGTCAGAGTTATTTTTAAATGCAATTCAATTAAAAAAAACTCAAGTAACCTCAACGCTCAACTCCATGCGTTTCGTCCAAGTATGAAAACAGATGGGCTCATCAGTTTGATGATGTCTATCATAAGCTACTACTAAGTTGCAATTTGTTTGTCAATTTTAAACGATTCTTATTAAAATTACAACATGAAGATTCTTTAAATTATATAATTCTAGGGGAATTTGCTAAAACTCGTGCACCTAGAATAATATAATTCACCGTATCTTCATGCTTTTTTTTTATAAGAGTCGATAAACATATATACACTCATGGAAAACATTTGTGGTGAATTCCCAGCCTTTGCGGGTTTATTTGCAAGTATCTTTGACATTTGCGAACACGCGAAAACGTCACATTTTACAAGTGACCCATTAAGGGCCAGTTTGTTCACAGTGGGTTAAATTTAGTATGTACCTTTCATAGGCTTTAATTAACTAACTTTAACCAACCAAAATTGGCTGATTAGTGAAATCCATGATTAGCAACTCATACTTTGGAGTTTTTAAACAAAATTTGGTCAACAAAAAAAATATTTGAGGATTTCCCAGCTCCACTAATCATGCATTAAAGATAATCAGCTGGCCCAAAGAACAATCCATAAGAAATTATCAGTATGATAAAATACTGATATGTCAACTTGCTTTATTAAGTTGGTTGTTTTAATTTCGACATTTTTTGTCTTGTTTTCATTTCGCATATAGTCTAACCGGCCGCCACCCGTTGCAGGTGTTTTGATTCAAGTGAAAAAATCGAGTTATTTGCGACTATATGAGCTGATAAGTGCCTTTCACATGAGCTGCAAACTGCGAATAAATATTTTCAATCAATTTCAAGAGTAAATATCAGCTGGTTTTAACTTTTTGACTTCGAGTGAATAAATGATCTTATTTACAAAATTTAAAAACAAACCACTACGAACAATTTATTTATACTACGTTTCCACCGGGCACTTAAACGTGATCTAATAAGATTTATCATAATCCCTTCAAAAATCGAAGATTAACCATACAAATGAGATGGACAAGAAAACAACCCAGAGACAGAGTCGACAAGAAAAATGTATTTGTGGTTTTGAAGTAGGTACTCTCCAAAAATATGTAAGCGTTACATCGATAAACCATGGAGTATCAAAATACAACCGAAGAAGTGCATTATCTAACCAAAGCACTTTTTGGTATTATTTTGACTAAATGTATCACTCTAAACGCCATTGGCCGCGGTCGAATACGTAACCAAAGGTATCTGTATTTGTTCGTGTTGTTGTAATGTCTAAGGAAAAACCAGCTGAGGAACCAAACAGCTGATGTCAAAAACAAATCTAACAGCCTTATTCTGGCAACGTCACTGATGCCTCACAAGTCACAATAACCTCATAGCTTGTCGTAAACTCGCTTCATAAAAACTTAAAAATTATGATCTGGGCCTTGGCACATCACAACTCACGTGCTTCCACAGAATACGAAATTGCGACCACCTTATACAAAAACAAACTCAAAATGAATGTTTTGCCCAAATCCTCTTTTTGATTTTTTTTGTGCAGTTGAAACACCAAATAAATCACACTACCTAAATCTCGGTTTAGTGGTCGGTTGCGACAAATAACAATCTTCTGCGAACTGTCAAATGTAAATTCACAATCCACAACAACAGTTATAACGTTCCACGAATCGGTGACCAAAAAATTTACTCGAATTTAACCTTAGACGGCTTTCACACAAGGAAACTGAGTTGCCAGAAACTAGCTAGTTTGTAGGAGAGAAGGGTGAGAGGGGAGATTTTTTGTCTTCTTCTTTTTTTTCGCCCTTCTCGCCCACAAACTCCCAGTTGCCGGCAACTCAGTTTCCCTGTCTTAAAGGGGTCTTAGTGCTTAGTTATCATGTTGTATCAGAATTCGTAGCTCTAGGGTCTAGGCGACCACTCATGAGAAGGAACTGTCTAAATTGGCAACCATTCGCAAGTCGTATTTGTAGTGCACAGCTCATGTGAAAGGGAGATTAAACTCTGATGGGTGAAATTGAATTTTCTTGCTCTGCTGTTTTTTCTAAGTTTATTTGTTTCACACAGGGAAACCAGTTGCTGGAGATTTTTTTGACGTTTTCCTTTAATTTCCTTGTACCTTTCACACAAGGAAACAAAAATTGCCGGAGATTTTCGTTTGCTTCCATATAAAATCTATTCGCTGAACGCACGTTATGGACAGTGTGAGAAGGAATGGGATAAGAATCTCATCAAACGTTGACCGGGGAGATTTTTTTCATTCCCCTTGCTTCTTGCCCTTGTCGCCTACAAACTCCCAGTTTTCAGCAACTCAGGTTCCTTGTGTGAAAGCAGTCCAAGAAATATAAATTTTAAAACATTTTCTGCTAGATATGAACTTCTAAAAGTAAACTTTAATGTCCACCATGTTTTTCTTTATCATTTCAAAATAAAAGTCTGCTTCTAGGCGTCATAATGATGAAAGGAATTTTTATTCCACACAAATTGTATATTTCTTGATGCCTTTTGATTGCCTATCTCTGTAGAAATAAATTCTTATCTTATATTTTATAAATAAGGTACTTAGCGATAGTCTCAATGTTTTCTTTTGTTCGCATATTGATATCTTTAATTGGAATATAGATAAAACTTCATCAGAACACTGACTGATAGAAATATAAAGATTAATGCATTAATTTACTTTCTTAAAAGATTATTATTTGCTAAAAAAACAAACTTTTATTTAGTATTATCAAGAGGTTGAGAAAAACCAGTCAACACACGAATTTATTTTTGTTGTATAAAGTTTTTTGTTTGTTAAAATTATGAAGTACTTATTGATTGTGTTGACAATAGTTGTATTGGTGATTTCAATTAAAATTGATGCAACTCTTGCTGTGATGGATTCGAATGCTGTTGATGATTCGAAGAGGACTCCACGGCAATTGACAGGAATTTTCAAAAACGATCCAGCAACAATTTCAAATCGAAGAATTATTTGGAGACTGCTAAGTGCAACTGCATTTTCGTAAACAAACAAGCATACAACCAATAAATTGTCGATTTTGGCAAATAAACCATTTTAAAATGTGTGTTTTAATTTATTTAAATTAATTAAATTCTATTGGAATATCAATCCCTGCAGAAATAAACCTAACTTATTCTAAAAAGTATCAAGCATTATGGGTCAGTTTTTCAGTGCGGAGTTAAAGTTAAACCCGAGTTAACTCACCAAATTCGTTGAGTTAACTCTGATTAAACTCAACGAATGCTTTTGATATTTTATCTTCCTTGTTTTTTAAGAATTTCTGCATTCTTACTCAACTTAAAAACTGCTTCTTGACGTAACTGTCGACAAATATAACTCGGGTTTAACTCACTGATGAAAAACTGAGCCTTAGTGTTCAAAGGTCCCTAAACACTTATTCTGTTTATCTCAACATGTCTTCTCCTCATACATTTTTACATGCGTTTCCAGAAAAAGCAACTTTTTTTTTCTCGAGCACACCTCCGCCTGATGATGCACATCATCTGACAGATGGGCTTGTATCAGCAGTAAAAACTTTTATAGATTGTACTTTCATTCAACGTTTTTTGAATTCCTACACTCTAGAGACATACAACTCAATCAATCAGTTGTGTAATCAAAATGGTATTGTCGTTACCATCAAACGTCAAAAAGCCGACTACAACGACTACAACGCACGTTGACGATGCTGCTAAAGTATGTACGTACAACAAGCCCCAATGTCTACAAGATCTGCCGCATTTTTAATTAATATTCATCTCATAGATGAAAATTTATTTGATTTTATCTACAAAGTTGATTCAGAAAATTAGATGGGGAAAAAAATTGCTTTTTTTAGCTTGATGTGACAAAGGTAGTTTAAGACTTTGTATGGCTTCAAAAACACATAATTTTGAGTTAGAGAAAATTAACTTTCATTGCATTGGGTGAGGCTAGAAATATTGGTATGGAAATCATGTTTCGTTTGTATTATTGATTAAGTGAAGATTCATTTGGGGAAAGATTGTCCAGCAGGAATGACTTATTAGTCGCAGTTTTATCGTTGTTAAAAAAAATAACAGACATTTTTGAATGCACAAAGCAGCCCTTACTCACGATCAATATTGTGAATATTTTAAAAAGGTTCTTAAAAAATGTGAGTGAATAATGAGTACGAAAAATACATGTCATGAAATATAATATCCTATGTTCTTACTTGCTACTACTTGTACGTAGTTTAGGGCAAGTTTAGGATTCGTGCAAGAAATCGAACTTGAGATAATAATATTCCCTAACATTATGATGATAGAGAACGCAAAAAAAGTGTGTCTCGCAATTCTGTCTGTCTGTCTGTACATCGACCTGCAGCCTTAAACACAGAAGCGATTTTCTTCCAACTTTGGACTTAAGGTTCTAAGGTAATTTCCTAGAGGGGAAATTGATTTTTTTTCTTAGCTCAAAAAAATAATGGTACCTGCCATACAACCAATCAACAGAAATCGATTTATTTTAAAAACGTCTTTGACGATTTAAGAAAAAAAAAAAAAAACACTAGGTACTATTATTTCTATAAGAAATATTTTTAGTAGAAAAAAAAAACACAAATTGTTTATAAAAGTTATTAACAGTACCTGTCATAGAACCGATTTTTGGGTTTTCAAATTTCTCGTTAACACCTATTTCAACCAAGTTTTTTTTTATATAAGAGGTTCTTTACAATTTTAGAAAAAAAAAAATTGCATATAAAATTTTTCGGAAAAATAATATTGAATTTTTTTGTTTTAAAGTTCAATATCTTGAAAACGGGCCAATGAATGTTTTTTTAATTTTGTGCAAAATTGTATTTTATTAAAAACTAAAAAATAATTTTTAGAAAACGGCTCGATTTTTTTTTTATAAATTCATATTTAACAAACAATCAGAAACCATACTTTTTTGCTCTATCTGTTTAAGCTATTAAAATAACAAATTTATAATAATTTATAATAGCCGTGTTTTTTGAAAGAGTGATTAGCAACTCAGCAAAATGTTTACACGCGAAACAATAACAAAACAAATTGTTATAGAGAATTTTTTTTGTGTATACCGTTTCAAACTTTTACTGAGTTGCTAGTCACTCTCTCAAAAAACACGGCTAATATAATTTTTAGTAATAATTTATATTTTAAATTGAGACAAACATAAACATTCAATACAACGATTTACCATTCTTGAAGCAAGAATTCTATAACATTTTGGAGCTATCTGACATTCACAATCGTAATGAAAGCATAGTCCAGGCAACATCATCTATTAATAGATTGATCTACCCAGAACTTAACTACGACCTGAGAAGCAATAACTATTTGAATGATCGTCATAGCTTGAGAGCGATATCCTTGATATGCAGAGCAAGATGTGAAATATTGAACTTAAATGGGTCACCTTTCTAAAATACAGTTTCAAACCTCTGCACAATTTGCAACTTAAAATCAAAGGAAGACACATTTCATTTCTTAGCGATCTGTCCGATCTACAAAGATATAAGATTTATTTGTTTCGGGAAGTGGTCATTTACAATGGAGGAAACAAAGAACATTCTTAACGGTGCTAATTGGGAAGCTCTCCATAAATATATTGAAACCGCAATTTCATATCGTTCCAATATTATAAACGAATTTAGATAACTTAATACATAATTAAAAAAAATCATGTTTTTATAAAAATAAAAAAATAAAATAGTATTTTTTTCTAAAAATGTTGAAACTTTTAAGTTTGTATAAAAATAAACATTTCAACACGTCAATCAGGCAGACGGCAACGCCATTGCCTTTTTTATTTTATTTTATTTTATTTCTTTTTTAATAAATGTAAATAATTGTTAAACTATAAAAAAGAAAAAATAAAGTAATATCTATCTAAAAAATCTAAAAAAAAATATTTTAAATTGTTTTTAAAACATTTTTTAATGATATCATAATGTTATGGAACCAATACATTACGTACATTGTCTATTTCAAGCTACGTTAAAGTTGTTATCTACGAAGGCAAGTTTTGTGCGATCCAGTCGTGACAATTTTGTTTAACAGTTTTATGGGAGTTTTATTACATTCTTTCAATAAAACGATAAAGTTATATCCGACTTATCTTCATAATGTAAGCAGGTACCTGTGACACAGTCATATGCATGTATTTTATTAACAAACGTAAGAATTGTTTTGTTAATTTTGAACAAAAAGGAAGCCAAAGGAAATTCCATTGCAATTAAGTTAATTTCATGTGTTTGTGCTCTTTAAGTAATGACTAATGGCTTCTATATCTCTCCAAGAAACTTTACTCTTTTTTGGGTTTTAAATTTAATTGATTGGAAGGAAAAATTTTACTGATGTGTTCTTTCTAATTAATTTTGAATGGCTTGCGGTGCTATCAGCAAGAAAATGATAGAAACACAAAAAATCGATGCCAACACCTGTGAGTTCTGGGATATTTGTTTTTACCAGCTAAGATTGTGACTTTATGTGCCCCAGGCAGTGATGGATATCAGATTTTTATGATTGTACTGAATACTGACACAAAATAGTACTGAAAAAGACCAAATAGTACTTGGCTCTTTTAAATGGATTAAATTAAACAAACACATACATTTAAAATTACCAATTTTTTTTATAAATAATATGGTAGCATAAATAAGAATAAAGGAACTTCATTATTATAGCTAATAAATTACACCAAAAACATAAATGTTACAAAAGGGAGCCAAGTTCTTCATTATACTAAAACTTGTGTGTAATAAGTCAGCCATGAAAAGAAGTGAAATCTCAAAGTATGCCAAGTTCTCAGTTTATAAATGTAAAATATCAAATGTGAAAAACCTCAAAATTAAAAATGAAATTTGTTATTGGCAAGTTTTCTTTTCACTACTCCATTCCTCAAGACTTGAATTGAAAAAAAAAACTTGACTAGTGAACCTGCCAAATTCAGTAATCAAAGTAAACAAATTTCATTTATAATTCTGAGGTTTTCAATATTACTCGCTACCTTTTTAACTTGGCAAAAAGTTGTGAAAACACACCAAAAACATAAATGTTAAAAAAAGGAGCCAATTTTTTTCTTTACAACAAATAAAGAAGAACTGAAAACCCCACAATGAAAATTAAGTTTTCAATTTGCACTACAAGTCCTATACAAATATTAATCAAACATAAGTATTCCATTTAAATGATAAAAATTACAAAGAATCGGGTGGATGCCATTTCCCCTGCATGAAAAATCTATAATAATTCAATTAGATTTATTTTTATGTAGCTAAAGACCCACCACTGTAACAAACTTCATAATTTTGCAATAATCGGAAATGGTCCATATAATTTATATCAATTCTTTTTATCCTTTGTACACTAACACACCTTTTGTTTTTTTTTTATATTTAGCGCGCGCTAAAGGGGTTATGAATACCCTTAAAGTGATAAACACAGCTCGAGCGATTAGGTAGGTTGGAGGGGATTTGAAAGGAGAAACCGATGTACATTGGTTTTGAATGTCTGTAGATCATAATGGGAGGGGAAGATAGAGCTGGGTAGAGCATTCCACATTCGTGTAGTGCGACTAAAGAAAGAATCTCTGTATTTAACAGTACGTCCGAAGTTGGGCTCAAGGGTAAACTGATGGGCATTCCTAGAAGCGCGAGTATGACGGTTGAATTGCTTAAGGGGAGGAATGCAACTGGCTATTTCGCTGGAGCAATGTTTGTTAAAATAACGGTAAAATAACGAAAGGCAGGAAACATTTCGACGGTGCTCCAGAAGTGTAAACGTTTCCTTTATAGTTCTTTCACCTATCATTTTTAGAGCTCTCTTTTGAATTCTATCCAATAGACTCAAATGGGTTATTGGAGCACCTGCCCAAATATGGGAGTTGTTCTCAAGTTTTGGACGAATAAAGGCTTTGTAGATCACAGCCAGATCGGAGGGGGAGAAAAATTTCTTGCATCGACGGAGAAAACCTAAACACCTAGCAGCATTTTTGGCGATGTCAAATATGTGGTCGTTCCACAAAAGGTGGTCTGTGACACACATACCGAGGACTGAAAGCTGTTCAGTTTCCTCTATGCAAGTGCCGCTCATGGATAGCAGCATTGGGGGTGGGTTCCGCTTTAACGACAGGAGACAGCATTGAGTTTTAGAAGCATTAAATTCTACACGGTTTCTTATTCCCCAGTGGACAATACTGTCAGGATCAGAATTTAATGAGCTTATCATACGCTGCCGTTCAAGTTCCACATCCGAAGGACATGGATGTGAATCAAGAAGCGAATATGAAAAGCTGAGGGTACTGTCGTCAGCAAAACAGTTTAATGGATTAGAAGTTTCAGATAAGAGATCGTTTATGAATATTAGGAAGAGGGTCGGAGACAAAACGGAGCCCCGGGGCACACCAGCATTTATTTTGTGGATTTCAGACTTGAAACAGTCCAATGCAACTTGTATTGAGCGGTCCGAAAGGTAATTTCTTATCCAACGAAGAAGAGATTCATCGATACCAAATGCACGCATTTTCGATAAGAGAGCTTGATGCCAAACTCTATCAAATGCTTTTGAAATATCAAGTGCAATAATCTTACTTTCTCCAAAACGATGTAAAAATTTGTGCCACTGTTCGGTGAGATATACCATCAGATCACCAGTGGACCTATTGCTACGAAAGCCGTACTGCCGGTCATTATGAAGCTTTCGTTCTTCGAGACATTTCCTTAGCTTAAAATTAATCAGCGTTTCCATGACCTTGGAAAAAAGGGACGTAAGCGCAATTGGTCGATAGTTGGAGGGGGAAGAAGACACGCCATTTTTAGGGACAGGCTGGACAAATGCTGTTTTACATCCACTCGGAAAGAGACCAGTAGAGTAGGACAGATGAAAAAGCTTACTCAGTGGTTTTGCCAGCGTTGAAGAACATCACCTCTTCAGAACAATGGGAGGGATACTATCCGGGCCAGCGGATTTGTGAACGTCGAGATCTTTTAGAACTCTAGCAACTGCACGAGTGCGAAAGAAGATTTGTCCCATAAAACCATTTAAGCTCTCGAGTACAGGAGGAGTCATAACACTTTCTGGCAGCGTTGAATTAACAGCAAACTGTGCTGCAAGCAAATTGGCTTTATCTTGTGAGCTGACAAAAGGAGTATCATTGAAGACGAGCGTTGGAACCGAGGACGAGGTGGTGTTTCGTATGTTTTTTACAAATGACCAAACATTTTGACTACCTTTGGGACATTGTAGTATTTTTTGCCGTAACTTTTGATCTTGTAAAATTTTGGTTCGTCGAATATGAACGTTACAGGGGTTTCTAGCTTGTTGAAACTTTTTCCGATTTTCCTCAGTAGGGTTGGCTTTATAACAACGGAACTTACTGCTCTGATCCTGATAACCTCTTTACAGCTCGAATCAAACCATGAGTTTTCTTTGGGTTTGATAGATTTTACACTATTCGGGATAAAATTTCTCATTCCACAATGAATTAAATTTGTGATCATATCTGTACTGGCATCTACGTCACTCTCGAGGAAGCATAGTGACCAGTTAAAGCTCCTGAAAAAATCATTGAGACCGTCCCAGTTGGCCTTCTCATATTGCCAAACGGTTCTCTTGGGAGTTTTTTCTCTAACTGGATTTTGTTGGCATGAGACCAATATACCAAACTTAATTGTTCAAAAATAATCAAAAATACTCTATAAATATTTTGGGAATATGGGTTCATGCCCCCTAAATGAAAATCTCAAATTTCCGACTTATTACTTTGTATACCACCACAAGACCATCCGCTCTACTAAATTGTATTCTTTTTAAATAACCGGAAGTATTCCACATAATTGATATCAGTTCTGAGCAAACGGGTGTATGCCACGCCCCATAAATGAAAAATCTCAAACTAAAATTTTGTTTCATTGCTTGCACTTCAAGTTCTGATACTTCACCAAATTTCTTCATTCTTCTAATATCGGAAATGCCCAATATAATTGATACAAATGAAGTAAATGGGCGTATGCCACACCTCCTTAGTGGAAAACTTTCCTATGTGTGCATGACAAGACCTACCGTTGTTCGAAGTAACAATATTGTACGGTTTTGGGAAGTGTTCCATAATGTTGATGATCTTTCATCAAGCGTGAGTCTCGAGAACCACAATAGCTAAGTCCCCTTTCACACTGGGAAACTAGTTTCGTTGTGTGAAAGGGGACTAAGGAACTCTATTTTTTTTTGAATTTCCGGAACCTGCTGAGACCTGAATTTCAACTTAGCAGCGAATTTTAAGTCTCACTTTATTGGTACTTGTTAGCAAAGATAAGAGTCAGCCTTATTACAGCCTTATTCTGGCAATATCACTGATGCCTCACAAGTCACTATAACTTTCTGACTCTTGGTGAACTCGCCTCATAAAAACTTAAAATTATAATCTGCTCCTTAGCAGGTCACAACTTACGTTGTTCTTGTGAGGTTTCTTTATGACGGCTTCCATAGAATATGAAATTGTGACCGCCTTATAGGTAACATCACAAAAATAAACTCACAAGAAAATGTGACCTGCGAACCTCACAACGGCAGAATAAGGTTGTTAGTCTACAATAAGAAGATGAAGAAATTTAAATATTAAAATATTGAAATTACTTCTGTTTTAAGTGGAGTGAATGAATAAAATTCAATTAAAAAGTACAAGTGAATAATAAAATTCACAGTATCTTTTTGCTGTGATTTTTATAAGAGTCGGTAAACATCGACCAAAATTTGTGTCTTAGTAGGGTATAACAGACTGACTGAAGAGCCCACTGTTATACCTTGGGCGAAACACAATAATTTCTGGAGTTGAGGTCACTTGTACTTTTTAATTGAGTTGTTAGTCTACTATCGATATCAAAAATCTTTTCGTGTTTTTTTTATGTCAGATTAATTTGAATTTATATGAATTTTTCTATTTGATAGAAAATTAAATTCGATCAAGAATTTCTGATCCACTTTTGTCGACTAGATTTTTTCGGAGTACCTAGACTCTCGCAATAAGAGAAAATTAACTACATATAAATCAATTTTGTACAAACAATTAAAAAAGTACTGAAAATGGCAAATACTTACTTACTGAGAAAATCAAATAGTACTGCATTCAGTACAATAGTAAGCATTTTTCCAACAGTGGTCCCAGGTGAATCGGTGATTGTTAAATCAACATAAGTGATTTTTTTTTTACAGTAGAGACAAAAAACCTTATATTTTTGACGCATTGACAATTTTAACTTTAAAATCTGATTAGTGCTAGTTCTGCGAGTTGTAAAAAGTTAAAAGTTTTAAAAAAATCTTAAAGCTCTACACAAAAACATTGCAAAACCATATTAAAATAGATTTCGAAAAATTTGTTACTTATGTTGATTTTACAATCTCCTATTCAGGTATTTTAAGGGGAGAATGTAATATTGTAATTATACACAGCTAAAAACCTACTATCTCTAAATTTTTAAAAAAACTAAAACAAAAATCTTGCTTGAAAAAAAAATGTTCGTCAATCATCAAAAAGATATTCAACTGTTTACAAGAACTCGTCCAAACACACGTTCTAAAGCCTTGTACTCTGCTGATGCTGTGGTCTCCAAGAATACAACGAAATGCTTACCAAAACACAGCGGAAAAATATTCATGGAGAGTTTCACAAATTCCAAATTAATAAAACAAAACCTAACAAAAAAATCAAACAACAGCCATGTTGTAATGAATGTAACAACAAATAAAAACAACAACAAACACAAATGTCATTTTTCCACATACAATAACTGGCCCGGTCTATTAATTCTGTGCGAAAATAGAGTGGAGACTTGTCAAAGCAATCTGGTATATTCATCAATTTCGTTGGTCGAACAGCGTACCACAGAACGAAAAGCACAACGAAATTTTTCGTTTATGATTTCGTCGTTTCATTTATGTATGAGATTTTTTGTTCCACATCAGCAGCGTACTAGGCTTAAGTATGAAATTATTGTGAAAATTTGAAAACTGCAGGCAACTAGATAGGCACCAATACCAACAGAGAATATTACAAAACAATTCAAACAAACTGGAAAAAAAAGACAAAAGGCTTGAACTGTCTGTTTTAGTTTCTATAAATGGCTTAGTCAAGCCCTAATAATTACTTCACTTTTCTGTTTTTATCATGTAAAAAATGTTTGTAACTGCCATTACCTACTCTTGTTGATTGTTTCGGTTGGAACAAACAAAACACATTCAAAACGACGCAGTTGTATATCTATATTATTTTTTTTACATTGTGATGATGGTTTACTATTAATTTGTGTTTGTTTTATGAATTTTTAATACTATTTTATTCCTTATTTGGGCTGGGGTGAGAAACAATATAAAGGTAGGTGTGGATAACTACATACATATGATACCAGATACCAATCAGTTTGTCATGCACTTGGAATACAAAACTATGACAACGTTATGTATGATGTCATTTATGTTAAGGAGGACGCAGAAATAAAGCCATGCTGTCAATTTTATTTTTTTAATTTCGTTTCATTTGACAATTTTTATTTCAGGGGTCAATCACAAAAATTTGCAAAAATCAGGGGTGAATCACAAAAAATGTGTAACATACTGGATTTTATTACTCCTTGCCCCCATCAGGCATCCCTTTTTTTATTTTTAAATTTTCTTTAAATAAATTTATTTCATGTCTTGTGGGAGATAAACAATTTTCATACGAAAAATGTTCAGTTGAAAGTTTTGAACATTTTGTCTATGATCGGTTTTACTCTCTCTAGGAAGTGTCCAAAAAGATAGAAGGTGGAGCAGTCAAAAAAAAATTATAGTTTGACTAATATTTTAATAAATAAATAAATAAAGGACATTTTATCATTCATTTTGTATTCATTAATTTTTATTCATTAATAACAGCCTTTAAAACTATAATACTATAATACTACTATAAATTTTACAATAAATTAGTCCAGAAAAATACAAAATAATTTATTTTTTTAATTTTAACTTTTAAGATTTATTTGTCAAAAAGAACAACATAACTTTATTTAAAGAGAGAACTCAAGAATGGATTTCTACCATAATCTAGGTGTAGCCATTGTTTTTTCGATTTTAAGACAATATTTTAGAAAATTGCCACTCATCTATTAATTCTTTAGGGCAAAAATACCAATATCTGAAGAAAGGAGACAAATATACTGATTTTTAAATTTTGACCATGAAGCAGTCGACGCATGAGGTCGATATCGTGTGTTTTTTTTTAGACCAACATCCTAGCAACTCAGCAAAAAAATCAGAACAACCAGATTTGACGGAAGTTTACAAACGACAAGAATACTACACTTTATTGGTCGGAGCGCAAAAGTTGCCTTTTATTTTGTTTTTTTGAGTTATAAATATAATTTTTTGTTTTGATAGGTTTCTGCACCTTTCATTACTTTTTATTCAAATTAAATCTAATTTAAAATATTAATTATTACTATAAATTAATATATTTTTTTTAATAGCTTAAACAGATAGAGCTTAAAAAAAGTATGCTATCTGATATGTTTGATAAATATGAATTTATGAAAGAAAAATTTCAAAAATCGTAAGAGCGGTTTTTTCAAATAATTTTATATATAAAAATTCTTGAAAATTAAAAAAAAAAAAAAATTTGGTGTGCCAACTTTTAGTATTTAATAAAATACAATTTTCACAAAATTTAAAAAAAATTCATTAAGCCGTTTTTAAGATATTGAATTTTCAAAAAAAAAGTTTCAAAGTTTTTAAAAATCCAAAAATAATTTTTTTTTTTTAAATTTATATGCTAAATTGTTAAAATTGGTTGAAATCGGTGTAGCCGTAAACTAGAAATTTGAAAACCAAAAATCGGTTCTATGACAAGTACCGGTAATATCCGTTATAATTTTTTTTTTCTCCCAGAATATTAATTGTAGTAATTGTAGTAGCTGGTAATTTTTTTTTTGTTTTTGAAATAAATCAATTTTTGAATATTGGTTGTATGGCAGGTACCGTTATTTTTTTAGCTAAAAAAAATTTAATTTTCCCTCTCGGGAATGTCCTAAGAACCTCAAGTCCAAAGTTGGAAGAAAATCGCTTGAGCCGTTTAGGCTGCAGGTTGAGGTACAGACAAACAGATGGACAGACAGAATTGGGAGACCCACTGCATTCTCTATCATCGTAATGTTAGGGAAAATTATTATCTCGATTTTTTTTGCACGAATCCCTAACTTGTCCTATACTACGTATATCGCAAGTAAAAATCGAGATAATAATTTTCCCTAATATAACGATGATAGAGAACGCGAAAAAAGTTGGTCTTGCAATCTGTATATCTGTCTGCCTGTCCGTCTATCTGTCTTTACATCGACCTGCAGCCTAAACCACTGAAGCAAATTTCTTCAAACTTTCGATTCTCTAGAGGAGAAATTGAATTTTTTTACAACCAATTTTACAGTTTTGCGTATATAATTTTCCGAAAACATTGTTTTTGGATTAAAAAAAAAATATTGATTTTTTTTTTTAATTCAATAAACGGAATAAAACGGATGATGAATATTTTTTTAATTTTGTGTAAGATTGTATTTTATTAAGTTGGTATACCAAATTTTATTTTTAAAAATGTTCAAGAATTTGTATATATAAAAAAAATTATTTTAAAGAAAACTACTCACGATTTTTGATTTTTTCACAAATCCATATTTGTCAGCAAATCAGATGGCATACTTTTTTTTAGCTATATCTGTTTTAGTTATTAAAATAACACATTTATAATAATTTATAATAAATAAAAGCAATTAATAGTAGTAAATTTATAATTTAACTTGTTTTCTTACAACTTTTTTTCATGATATCATAATGGTATGTAACCAATACATGCACACTCTCAACTTCAAGCTACGTTAAAGTTGTTAGCTACGAGAGCAAGTTTGTGCGATCCAGTCGTGCCCTTTTTTTACGAATCCTAAACTTGCCTTTATACTACGTATGTCACAAGTAAAAATGAAAAAAAAAACACTTGAAGTTTGAAAATTCCGCAAAATAGGTAAGGATACATTTCAAAGAAAACCCAGCTATCCGTTTGGGCTATAGCCGAACAAACAGAATTGCTAAACCCCATGTTTTTTTGTCATCGCTTTAATCGTTATTTGTCAATTTTAATCAGAATCCTGAGTAAAATTTGTCACTAATTTACAACTTATGCACATGTTATGTGTATGTTGGTATCACAACTAAAAATATTATTTATTTTATGAGTTTTTTTTAGCTAAAAAATGATTGCAAAAATCATATTAAAGTTGACACGTTTCAGCCTCCTAAAAAAACTTTTGTAAACGTCATTTCGACTACAATGAGACAAAACACAAGTCATAAACTGAATATTAAAAACAAAATAAAGTCATATCCAATTGCATGTCATAAAAACTTAAGTCGGTTAATATTTACATATACTATGTCTACAACATGAGGCAATGGAACATTATCATTTTTATATTTCAAATGTACCCTTGAACTCAAATGCCACAAAAAGCACTCGGAATTTCTTGGTCTTTAATTTTTTTTTATGAATAGTTCAGTACTCTTGCCCCACCCATTTTCGTACAATTTTAATCTTCTGTTGGTTTTTTTCTTGGTTTTTTTTTTTATTAGTTTAATCATGAAGTTCCGCGAGATACGAAAATCCCTTTTGATGCCACAATCATTTTTTCTTCATCCGAGCCAGATAATAATTGTAAAAAATAACACACATCTAAATTCGTTGAGCATCGCAAGTCTTGTGGACAAGTAGTTTAGTCTTCCCCGTTTTTGGTCTGTGCTCACTGTGTATATTTATTGTTGTTGTTGTTGTCTGTGGTAAGGTTTAAAATAACGTACACATATCTGATCGATTACGCAATTCAATTATTATTTTGAGATCGTAATGTTAGTTCGGTGTTGCTGTTTATGGAATCACTTAGCCCCCGATAGACTTTGAATTCGTTTATGAATAAGGTGGAGAAGGGGTTTTTAATAAGGCGCCACACGCCACTATATACGAATCAACTGTGACCGGACTATCTTTTTGAGCTACTTACTGTCGAGATCTTAATTTGTTGTTATTGTATTTTATTGTATTGTTTGCTTTTGAATAATGCGCGGTAATTTATCTTATGACTCTCGCCATCATAGACAAATAGATGGACGTAAAACTTGTGATGTTTTTGTTGATAGATCAGAGGTGGCACTTGATGTTGGTGTGTCTTTCAATATCATGGACTTTAAATTATTTGATTGAGTCACATCATCACATGGCAGACAGATGCGTGGGAAGTTAAATCGTTATTATTTTATTTTATATTTTTCCTACTTAAATAAGAGCGGAGCTAATAATATTTATGGCTTTTCAGAGTGAATCATAGGTAAGATAGAGGGTGTTGATGAGCTTTGGAGCACTTGCACATTAGGGTGTCCGTTATTTCCCAAAAACTTATTTTTTTTTGGATAACACACCCGTCAATCGAAAGTTTATGCCGAAAGAAAAAATTATTGACCAGACGCAATTTTTATTAAGTTCAGTCCAGCTTACATCAATTTTACAGTGAAAATCAATTGTGAACTATATCCAACCCAATTAGAATTTCTAATCAAGAATTGTTGGACATTTTGTTTCCCGTGGCCTTGCCGTCAAAAGCTATTTTGAATCAATAATTGAACAAGTCCAATTAAATAATGCTAAGTCTCCTACTTGGCTGATGTATTTCAGTAGTATATAGAATTTGTATTATAAAAAACCATTCATAAAAACAGTTATTCATAAGTTTTTTGTGAATTCTGATTCATTTATTGGTCCTTTAAAAACTGCATTTAAAAATGTATTACAAAAATTAAAACTATAATTTATTTCGATTTTTAAGTAAATAAATACTTTAATATTATTATATATTTCTCTCTCTCGATCTTCAGCAGTTTTCATTGTTTTTTTATTTATCATTAAGTAATAATAGTTAGGACGTTAAGGCCATATTTAAGGTCAAACCTTGCACTTAATTCTGACGGGATGAGCTTTGGTACACTAATAGCCCACATCCTAAGTTTACTTTAAAGAAGTGTTTCCACGGTAGCAACACTGGCAGACGGGAGATATAAAGGTTGCCTTCTGACAAAGTTTTAACACGAAATTTGAGATAAATTAGCCAATAGAAATATTTTGTTGGGTTTAGAATACTTGAAGCCATAGGAATATGTGAATTTTTTGACACATCCCCCACCCTTGTATGCTGGGGGAGTAAAATACCCTTGGCGGATAAGGGTTTTTATTTGTCAGAAAATAATGGTAATAAAATTAAAACTCAAAAAATTTTAAGATAAGTGTCGACGTAGAATTTCATACTCTTCAGCATATCCGAAGTCCATTTTTATCCATGTAATAGTTTTTTGTATAATCGCTTACAAAATGGGGGTAGGGGAAGGTGGAAGTATATCAAACCACTATATATTTATCTTGGTCTAATATAAGCAAGTGGCACATGACCTTAGGGTAATTTTTAATGCCCAATCTTATGCAATCAAAATAATTTCAATATAAATTCCCTAGAAAAAGTTAAAACCTTTTTATGCAGTGATGACTAAATTTTTAGTGAAACGAGCAAAATATTAAAAAAATTTCAATGGTATGGTGATGAAACTTGGCACACAATGTTTCATTTGTCGTAAGAAATAAGAATCAAAAAAATTCCATACAAATATATGGGGAAAAATTGTGTTTTTTTGAGTGAAAGGGAAAAGTGTATTACTATTACCAGTAAACCCCTCCCAAATTTGGTAAGTTGATGAAGGTTGATAGAAATGTTTTATTTCTTGTAAGAACCAAGTCTCAAAAAGATCCGTGCAAATATATTGGTTCCAGGGGTGTTTTTTTTTAAGCGGAAAGAAAATATATGGGTTATAAACCCAATATTTTATTTTTATGTAATCGGGGTACAATTATTCAATACGATACATGATTTTAAAGTATTTTTTTACGCTGAATCCAATTTTAATAAAATTAAGATAATACAATCACCATTAAGAAAGTAGTCGTCGTTTGATGGAAAAATAAATGTATTTTTTGAGTAGAGCAGATAAAACATTTTCCCTCAAAAACCACCTTTGACAATAGATATTTGACTTATCTTTTTCTATTCTTGGTAACAATAAAAAACAAAACATTCCTACCACTTTTCAACAACGTACTAGTTCTGGAGTGGGTTTACGGGGCATAGTTTTACACTTTTCTGGTTCACTCATCTTAAAATTTTATAAATATTCATTTTATAAACATTATTTTCTGACAAATATAAACCCTTATCCGGCGAGGCCCAAGGGTATTTTTCTCCCCCAGCATACAAGGGTGGGGGAGGGGTCAAAAAATTAACACATTCCTATGGATTCAAGTATTATTAATCCCACAAGACATTCTGCGACATCAACGATGTCTGGTTTCCAAATTATAGTCTAATTTATGTGAAATTTCGTGTTAAAACATGGTCAGAAGGCAACCCTTATATCTCCGGTCTGCCAGTGTTGCCACCGTGGCAACACTTCTTAAGAGCCAACTTAGGATATGAACTATAAGTTTTTTTTTTTTAAAACTGCATTTTAATTGTTGCGTTTTTAATTTTGTTTTTCTCATCAAATTATGGGGAACTTAGATTATTCGTCTTAAAAAAAACTTATTTCTGCTAAAAAAAAAAAATAAAACAGGAAAACATGTATGTAAGTAAATGTAATGGCTTCGAAATACATATATCATCAGGATGTTTTTCTATCGCAGAATATTTCTTCCTAAAACCACCTTTTTCCACGCGAAAATTTAATCTCAAAGATTTCGTTTTTTTTTTAAGTAATAATTATAAGAAATCGTATCTTTAGATTTTTTTTAATACATCATCATCGAAGCCATCCTTCAATGGAATTTGACAATTTATACCTTGATAGATAGACAAGAAAGTAAATGTTGGCGAACAAGGAATATTTTGTTCCAAAATGTCACCCAACAGCCCTAAAATCGCCTTTTTCCGAGTGAAAATTTAATCTAAGAAATGCAGTTTCTAAAAAAATTGCATTTTTTTTGAAATTTATTTTTTTGCTGCCATGTTTACGAACACAAATTTATTAAAAAACTGCCACCGGCTTGATTTCTATAGAAGAAAAATAAAATCGATACGCAGAAGCTAAGCAAGCATCCGGCAGATCTGCCGCAGATTTATGCGAATACGATTACGAATTCGCCCTATTTTTTTAATTGTGCTTGTATTTTCTTAAACTTTTCATTTTAGTCTTTCATGTTTTTAATTAAGGTGAGCTGGATTTATAACGGAGCATGGGCATTTTGGTCTACCTATTGCCCACAAATGAGATATATATCGTTGGAAAGCCTTAGCCCTAGTACATTTTTTTTTTGCATAGACACGAAACTGTAAACCATGGGTTGTAGGCAGTATACCTATGGCAACAAAGATTGCAATTAGACCAAAAATTAATTGCAATAGTGTTGCGTTTAAATGACAGTATTGGTCACTTTCGATGAACTGAATAGATCCCAAAATAAAGTAATTTTTATACCAATGGCCAATCATAGCGAATAATATCATGGTTGGCAAATAATTCTCTTACCAGTATGAAAATTCTACTTTTATTATTCGATTTAGCGAATTTAATGAATGGGAATAATTGTGCGTCGAGTGCCCACAATTGAAATATACAACACGTTTGAAAGCTTAGTTCAAGAGCATCATTTTTGAATATAAACACAGAACTGTAAACAATTGGGTTTAAAACAGTTCGTCTTTGTTTATTCGAATTTGCAGTGTTTTTCTTGTTTTTTTTGGTCGCTTATTTTAGCCAACTCCCACTGTTTAGGAATAAAACAAAGTACTCGTACGTTGGTACACTCCATAGTACCTAAGCATTTCCATAAGTCTCGTTTCCAAGGACTAGGTAGACCAGGTCCCATATATTTTTGCCCATTCTTCTTTTTACAAAATTTCCAAAGGCAGATACATAGATTGTTGTATGCTCGGTGTAAAATAAAGAATAAAATTATAAGTTTTTCAATCTGCTTTCAGAAGCAGCATCCAATCAAATGGTGTTTATTTTCATCTCCATTCTCAGCTGTTATACGAATATAAAAAAATTATTATGCATCACATCAAATCACGTATAAGGAAATAATTTTCATCACTTGAAGTTCATCCAGCATCGCATTACAATTGTATGAAATTATTAATAAAAAAAAAAAACTCAAACCCTATGGCGTATGAGTGATATTTTTTTTTTTTAATAATTCTCTTTTATGAACAAATATAAATTACTATGCATTTAACAATCAATTTACACCTGCACCCACACAGAAGTTGATTTCGATCCATTTTGTTACCTAGATAAGGCAAGTTGCATTCTCTATTTCCCACCACACTAATTGGTTTAAACAATTTTACTGCTGCCGCGGGATAGGTATATAGTCACAAGCCGTAAAGGGTAAATAATGGTTTATCTAACACAATTCTTCAATTAACAGGTGTCAAGTGTGTGTGTTTTATTTTGTTGTTCTCCAAATGATACCTTGTCTGCTGTTTGCCTGCTAACCTACTGCCTACTGTGCTGCCCTCTCCCTCTCCCTTTTATATGGTCTTTTCTTCCATTTATACTTGTATACGAACTAAAATACAACAACACAGACGTCAGATTGAAGCTGTCAAACGAGCACGATCGATTTGAGTTTTCAATGCCAATAAAAAAGCTTTTTTTCTCTCTCTTCGAGTGCAAAACAAAAGAAAAAATAAACAAAAATTCAATAAATAAATAAAAACAACTTAATAAATTCGTCAATACCCGAAGAGAGTGAGGCAAAAGAAGAGAGAGAGAGAGAGCAAAAAAAATAACACAAAAAAAAGCGATAAACCCGTCCGCTGCTGTCATCGTCGGTTACCGATACGGTGATGTTAATGGCAACGGCAACGATACCAACAACTACGACGATCCTCAACGAATAAAAGAAACTTTTGAATCCCAGAAAACGAGAACGGACACGAGTACGCCGACGGATCCATTTGCCGATGTGGTTATTACACTTTATTACTTTCGTATGATTTATTTAACTTTTCAAATTATGTAGACAAGTAGACAAAAGAGAGCGTCGAAATCAAAAATAAACATTAAACAAAGAGAGAAAAAACGGAATATCTAAACTAAAGTATCTGTATCTACTCACTAAATAATTATTATAGCTCGCAGTTTAGTTGTGCAAGATACACATTAATCGCGGTGCGGTATGACAGACGTTTATGCCTCATGAGTTTATTTTTCGTTCGTTCGTTTTTTTGTTGTTTTAATTTGTGATACCTTTTTGTATAGCCGTTCTGTATATTTTTGTTTTCTGTTTTCAATTGACGGTAATTTTCTGATAGTGAACACGCGTGGAATTGATCGATAAAGTGAAAAAAAAAATATTAAAGAAAACACAACGAAAGATCGGGAATAGAATTTGCTTTTGAAACGTATAACCGAAAAAAAGCATAAACCGGGAATTTCCTTTTTGATTATTTTTTTCCTTTTGTGCAAAAGAGTATTATGTGAGAGTGTATATCTATACATATGTTAAATAATATCAAATTGGTAATAAAAAGCTTTCCTTAAAATAAAAGTGCCGAAAAGAGCTTAAAAAAGAGAGCAAGCAGTGTTCAAGTGGAATCCAAAATTAAAATCGGGAAACGAAAAGGTTAAAATTAACCTAAAATTTGAAGAAGAAAAAAAGTTGTTCTATAAAATATCGAAAAGAGAATCCAAGAATGTTTAAAATATCAATATCAAGAGATCACTATAAAGAGAGAGAGTGAGATATAAAAATCATAAGTTAGTTTGTGTGATTCAACAACCCAAAAAAAAAAAAATAAACATAAGAGAAAGCAAAACATCAATACGAATTTAGTATTGATTGTAAAAGGAATTGGTTCCAGAAGATACAAAAGTTAGTATCGAATAAGTAGAAAAGAAATTATTATTTTTGTTATAATTTATCAATTTTTAACAAGATACAAAAAAAAGATAATTTAAAACATCATTTTGTGAAACAAAAGATAAGACAAGTTTTTTGTTTTGTTTTCTTGAATAATGGAAGATAATAAATTTATGTTAAATGACTTCTTTGAAGGTTTATCTTTATGTTTATGAAGATGGTATATCTTTATACAAAAGACAAGACTGTGATGTCAGATCATTAGCAAATAAAATAAAAAAAAAACTTTAAAATAGATCAAAATGTTATGTTAATTAAGATATCAGATGAGATAGTAAGACAAAAAAAAGGTTTTGAGTTGAGGTAGTATAAGTAGGCATACAAAAAATGATAACGTTTTTGTTCAAGTAAAAATATTTTTTAATGCAGCCATAAGATTTTTTTCCACTTCGGAAAGAATTTATCAAAATTTGTGAGGAATTTAAGAGAAAGTGGAGAATAATATGACAACTGATGTTTTTTTTTTTATATCTATCAAAGTCAATCTAGCAGAAGATTTAGGAAAATAATTGACTAAAGTTTCAATCGGTTTTCACATTGCACTGACTCCTCCAAATTTTCAAAATAGGATGTCAAAAAAATTCAAAATTTTTTAATTTTTTTTAAATTTAATACTTTTCTCCCTTTCTTACTTTGAAGTCGGGAGTGAGATAAAGTCCAATGTGAACACCGTCATAAAATTTTAAAAGTTCCAGATATTTCAGGACAGATCAGCTAATTTCTACAGGCAAACAATAACAAATTATTATTATTCATTTTGTTTAGTGTACAAACAATAAATAATAATTATAAATTATAGTATTAATGATAACATATATCTTGATATTATTTACATATACAAATGTTTGCTCAGCTGGTTATACAATCTCACCAAAACCCGACTGGGGGAATTTGAAAACCAAGAAAAAGGAGATGACCCATTTTTCTCTGATGTCTGGGCCACGTGCGTACATAGATGAAATAGGTACCAAATGAATGCTGGCATTGAGTTCTATAAGAATGCTTAGTATTTTGAAAATCGGTGTTGGAGATTTCAAGATATTTGAGCTTGAAGTTGACGATTCAAAAGTCATAGAATTAATTTTTTTTTTAAAAGACTTGTTCATAGCTTGTGAAGTATAGTAGCTAGAAAAATGATTTAAGTACCAAATAAGAGACCACAAAAATACCCTTTCAAACAATACCAATATCTCTTTCCTACGTTCAGCATATTTTGATATACACAGTTCAGACTTTTTTTTAAATAATTTCGTTTTTCGTGCTTTCTACGGCTGATATCTTGAAAAAATCAGTGATGACATGTATTTTTTTTTTCAATCGTTAATTGATTACCTTTTGTTTAATGTACATTAAAATTATCTTACGTCAAATGAATGTCATCTTATAAACAAAAGGACCTTTTTTATTAAAAAAAAAACAATGATACAATAAAATGCTTTTTTAATGCTTAACTAAGACTTATTTAATATTTAAAAGTTATGCTAGGTTTCCACTTGTCATTGAAAGACACAGTTTGACAAGGCAGGGTGGGTTAAACTTTCCCTCTCCTACTTATTTATTTGCTTTTTGTGTTGATAATACCCAGCCTGACTTGTCAAAGTGTGTCAGTTTGCGTCTATCAATGACAAGTGGAAACCTAGCATAAACATTTATGTTTTTTCTTATAGCAAATGATTATAATGCATTCAATAACAAAATCCGCACCAAATGAAAAAAAAACATCCATGAGAACCAACTTTTTTTAAAATTAGATAATATAATACCACTTAACATTAATCTGACCAGGTGTTCTTTTCAACGGTAAATACTTTGGTAGGCTTAAAGATTCTACAATGTAACATAAGCTTTTTCTGGTAACATCAATTTTTGGACCGTTAGAAATCGACTCATGACCAGTGTTGTCACTTCCAATTTAAAAAAGGAAGTAGATTTAGCTAACAAAAAGTGGTAGATCCAGATTTTCCGTGGTAGAATTTTAAAATATTCGATAAGACAAACATTTTTTTTATTCAGTTTCAAGAGCAAATGTTTTTTTACACAAATTAAGTTTAAGTTTTTTTTACTTTGGAAGTAAGATCCTATCACAATTATTTTCAATTGCAAATCTGTTGTAAGCACAGCCATATGTTTTTGTAAATATAAAAAAAGACAATTAATTGGTTATTTGGATATAAGGTATTGTTAATATAAAGCTACCTAGATTCATTTTAAAACTTTTCAAATTTACCGTCAACAAATATTAAATTTAAGTAAAAAAGTATAAATTCGGCAGGTGGAACAATAATAACGGATTTATTCTTCATTTCTTTGGAAAATATTAAAGAGTTAACTGTTTTTACATCCAGCTGGTTTCTTTTTTTTTTAATGTCATTTATTATTAAAAAGACTCTTTCCACTGCAGCATTGCTATGCAGTAAAACAGCTTGACTGCACAATGTACTGATTTATATTTTTGAACAAATATTCCTCATAAATATTCATTTCTTTACTTATAAAGTCTACTCAACCTTTAAATAAATCATGAATTTTATTTTTATCAAAAATCAACAGCGATCTCCACTCACTATGTATAATATGTTCTGAAGTCTCGTTGAACCGAAAAGTTTTAATGAGTGGTAAAATTGTTTGCTGTCGGCCTTTTTGAATTTGATGAAGTTAAACAGGTTTGCTAAAAAAATCGAGAATCTTTCTTTAAATCCATCGCAAAGTTTAATATAATATTTGAGAAGCTTCTCTTTAATTTTTTCTCCAATCAATTTCTTCATTAAAATTTTGAATATGGCTTTCAAATGTTGGCCCAAAACATATTTCAGAAAAGGGTAAATGTAAACTTATATTCTTGTAATCAATGTCTTAATCAATATACTGGGAGGATTTTCTTGAATAAGTAAGTTATATGAGCGAATAACAAATGGATCAAAGATTTTTCCGACTGAAAATTTTTACTTCTTTTGTTGACATCTGCATGTACGAAAGACAAAAAAATGATAAAAGGCCATATAAGTTGAATTCATTCCTTGCAGGATATCACCTGCACAAGGTTCATTGAGTTCTTCAAAGAACATTAATAAAAAGTAGTCTTTGAGTTGCCCCCATTCTTTAACTATTTTATAGTTTTCTTGTTAACCGTTACAAATTTACAAATTTACTGCAGTCTTCGGAGTAAACCAGTAAGATCAATTTTTGTTTTAATAATTTGTTCTCAAGTCAAAAATATAACACTATAACACTATACACGAAATAAAATCTGACTGGTGGAAATGGAAGCATCTACAATCTACATGAATAAAGAAGTCAGGGCCATACAAGGCACTGAATATCACTGAATGGCTACAGTCAGGTACAAATTGGAGACAAAAAATCAGTTTTTTTTTTTTTGAAAAAAAAAAATCAAGGTATTTTTTTTCATAGATCAAAAAATATTTGGATTTATTTTTTGTCGTCATGGGTGAACAAAAAGTGGTAGAATTTTCGTCTTCCGGGGTAGAAGTGGTACATTCAGGAAATCTTAGAAAAAAGGGGTAGATCTATCATAATTGTGGTAAAGTGACAACACTGCTCATGACACTTACCTAGCAAGCTGATTATAAAACAATTAAGCATCAAAGTATTGTTGGTATGAGAACTGTTGGATGTTGCGCTAAAGTTATGAGTATTTTGTGGCACTTGGGGTTCGCTCGGCATTATGAACATATAAACATATCAGCATTATAATATTTAGACAACATCCTTGTAGATAATTTCAATGAAGAAGCGTGAGATAGACACGTTTTTTTATCGTTTTTTTTTAGTTTATGTTTGAACATAACATCATAGCTGTTTGCTTTAATAAAAAACATAAATCCTTACTTTTACATATTAAATAAACCTTAGTTAGGCGTTAAGAAAAAGCATTTTACTGTATCATCGTTTTTTTTTTTTTTAACAAAAAACGTCTTTTTGTTTATAATATGACATTCATTTGACGTAAGATAATTTTAATGTACATTAAACAAAATGTAATCAATTATAGATTGTAGTGGTACAAAAAAAATACATGTCATCACTGATTTTTTCAAGATATCAGCCGTAGAAAGCACCTGCTAAAAAATTATTTCAAAAAAAGTCTGTTTATATCAAAAGATGCTGAATGTAGAAAAGAGATATTGGTATCGTTTGAAATGTATTTTTGTGGTCTCTTATTCGGTACTTACATTTTTCTAGCTACTATACTTGGCCAGCTATGGACAATTCTTTCGAGAAAAAAATTAATTCTATGACTTTTGAATAGCCAACTTCAAGCTCAAATATCTTGAAATATTAAGCATTCCTATAGAACTCAATACCAGCTTTCTTTTGGTACCCATCTCATCTATGTACGCACGTGGCCCAAAAATGGGTCATCTCTTTTCTGAATCTCTCCAATACTCCCCGTTTCGAATTATGATTCTAGATAATAGGAGTTTTAGAAAATTCCTTTTTCAGTTTTTATTAATTTTGAATATACATATACTCATAGGTTCATATAAATTAATAAAACAATTGTGGCGGTTTTTTGTAGTAATAAGAAGATACATTAATTTAGAGGTGTGTCATCAAAAGCCAAAAAAATTTTGAGGGTATTTTTTTTCACCTTGTAAAAAAGTTAACGCATCCGGGAGCAAATGTTTTCGACATGACACAGAATAACTGCCACCCTAATATGCATAAATAACGCTCAATAAAAAGAACAATGTAATAACTCAAAAAACCTCAATATTCAGAAATCGCAATTTAAAGTTTGCATGGCTGTATTTCATAATCATCTTCATTTGTATCTACTTTTTTCTTTATTCTTGGTAGAGCTATTAATTAAAGTCTTATCGCAAAATATGACACTTTTAAAATATTTATTGGACTTTTTTCACTTCAAAGGTCCCTGCGTAAATGTATTTCCACAAAAAAATATTTAAAAGTGACAGTGTAACGACAAATGATGCTCTATAGCCTTTAATTTTTCAGTTCTAGAAATGAGTTTAAACTGTATCATAAGGTCAAAATTGATGTTTTTTGAGTAACTACGTTGTTCTTTTTAATGAAAGATAGGGTAAGGTCGGGTGATATGGCACCACGGGTGATATGGCACCCTTCCAATATTTCCCACTTAATGCCTTTTTTTTAAACAATGACTTCAGAATATCTTTAAGTTTCAAACAAGCTTCTGACGGGTGTAGTTGAAATCCAAGAAGCTTATCTTAAATGTTTAAACTACAACCGAAAATACAAAAAAATTGTGATTTTCTTGTAAGATTAATTTTGTGTATTTTTTGTAAATTTAGTGTAGAAACGAAAGTATTCGGTGTCAGGTCTTCGTTTTAACGGAAAAACAAAGAGTGAATCGTGTCTGTTTGTTTCTTTTACCGCTATAACCAGTGGCGGATCCACAGGCGGTTCTTAAAATTGATTGAAATATAGAAATCAGAATCAGGAGTCAGAAAAAATAACGAGGCTGGGTCTACGCAATTTATATGCTACGTATATTTTTTTCTAAGCCCCAAATTAATTAGGTTGGGGCTGAATTCTGAAGGGAATTGTACAAAAAACAAGTTCGGGGCTACGTATAATTGACAGAAAATTGGGACGAAAAAAAAATAGCTCGCGAGTAGGGCTTGACAAGAATTACACAAAAAAAACGTGGTCGGGGCTAAGCAAATAATTCCTTTAAAACTCCTTATTCCAGAAAATTTTTGCGCTTGACTCAAGGGACTGTCAAGTCCAAGTTGGGGCTAAAGCTTAAAGAGTGAATTGAAAAGAACAGGGTCGGGGCTTAACAATTAACATGCCAAACGAAAAAATAATTCCCCCTATGAACTTCGCTAACTTTGCAAAAAAACGAAATTGGGGCTAAGACCCGTGAAGAATTTGGGAACAACAAATCAAAATCTGAGTTTTCTCTGGCCACTCAGAAAATCATGCGTGTAAATATTTGCAGTCCCTCTAGACTGACGCACAAATTTACTGACAGACTTTTTTTTCTGGTGGTTCAAAGCTTGATGTGGCTGAAAATTGTAGGTATATACATTTTTTTTCTATATCCACTTAAAAATATTTTAAATATTAAATACTACAGATGTTATTGTATGTAATATTGAAATCATTTTAAACCGGGGATAGAAGCTGATATAAATGCACAAAAAACAAGGTAATTCTAAAAGGAAAAATGGGAATGCCAAAATTCAATTATTTATATAACTGTAGATTTTCACAAAAATACCTTTAACCTAAACTAAAACTTTTTTATATTAGTTATGTATAAATTATAAAAATATATAAAATATAAAATAAAATCAAAATCGTCACAATAGTTAAAATAATTTGTTCTTCAAGGGAAGCGTTTTTCTCTTTTCACTCTCACAACGAATGTTACATTTCCTTATCACTCGAAAACATTAAAAAAAAAAATAATTTCAAATAGAAAGAAATATAATAATTTATTATTATTATAAAATGGCAGTTATCAATAAGATTTTAGAATGATTATTACGATCAAGTGTTCTGAACGCTGCACTGATAGAACAAGAGCCTACATCAAATTTTGGGAGTGGATTGATAACCAAAATATCAGTCGATGGTTTGTAGGTGCATATATCGCGGTATCAAAAACAACCATCTGGCAGGTTTCTTTTTCAGCCTTTGGCGGGGGTGGAAGTTTGAAAATAGCGATTTTCCAGTTCATTTTTTCGTAGGTATTACCACTTTAATAAATTTAAAAAATATATAATGTGATGCTCTGTCATTTTCTTTAAGTCAAAACGTCAAAATCTTGGCAATCCGACCAATAGAACTCAAGATATAAGGTTTTTAAGCGAACCTAAATCGATTTTTTTCGAGACTTTGTTTTGTTGATTTTTTGTGTTTTATAATTCTTCAAGAAAAAGACGATAAGGTCCTCTTAAAAAGCTTATATTTTGAGTTCTATTCGTCGAATTGCCAAGATTATGATGATTTGACTTAATGACAACATCACATAATATATTTTTTAAATTTATTGAAGTGGTAATACCTCTGACAAAATAAACTGGAAAATCGCTATTCTCAAACCCCACCCCCGCAAAAGGCTGAAAAAGAAACCTGAGAGACGGTTGCTTTTGATACCGCGATATATGTACCTACAAACCATCGACTCATATTTTGGTAATCAATCCACTCCCAAAATTGTCTGCTGGCTCTTAGGCTATGAAGTTTAAATTGCAGAATAAATTCGTTTAACTAGAACTACAGAATAATCTAAGTTCAAGGTTTACTTTGAACCCGAATCAAGTGCTGAACTTAAGTTTTAACATAAATTGTAGTTTAACTTGTGAAACTGGCCATTAATGTCTCAAACTGGATCTACCAAGCCCCCCCCCATAGCCTAATCCTAGATCCGCTACTGGCTGTAACTGCACATACTTAAATGTTCTTTTCATTTCGAATAACAGTGGCAATGTCCAAAGGGTGAAATGGCACCCCCAAATACAGTACATTTACACTGGTGCCATGTCACCCCTTCCTGATTCTAATGAATGTTTGGTTCTAATTTTAGAACAGTTTTTTTGTAACATTCGATTGCATGTATTGCTCATTTTGTCAAGTCCCATTGTATTTTACGTATATAAACAACAACTGTGGCAAAAAATCACTTTAAAAGTAAAGTTCTATATCACCCGCCAGTAGGTGCCATATCAACCGCCATTTTTTTCACTTGTCATTTTTGTAATGTATTTTGTTATTGAAAAAAAATATGTTTTGCATTGTGAAATCCCCTTCTAATCCATTTTTTTGGTTTATAAATTAGCTACAGATTATATAAATCTATTTTTGAAATGTTTATCCTTTTTACTTTTAAAGTTATAAGAAAAACAAAAAAGGGGTGTCCTATAAAACAAAATGTAAAACAAATTTGAAAATAAAAAGCATACTTTATAAATTAGAATCTCGTTAAGCATTTAAGTTGGTTGATATTTCGCAACATGCTAATTGGGACGATGATTTACAATTACAGTACGTGGAATTCCTGGCATTGGCAGATCAAGTGAATTCAAAATGTTTGTAGGAAAATTTACTGTTTCATATGTTTCTACAACATTGTCGAGAAACTGGTAATATTCGTCTGAAATCTTCTGCAAGCAATATACATAAATGCGATCTCAAATGGTCTTATATTTCCAAGCATATACTGCGATTGTCGATCAAGAGCTTATTGTGTGATATTATGTCCATTCATCCCACACAATAAGTGTGGATCTCGCAATACTTTCCCCATGCTCAATGTTTTGGAAATTTTGCAATTGGGATTATCATCAATTAATTGCATGTTCAACTACAATTTGTGCAGTTCCTCCTAGTAAATCTAATAAAAAAAGAGTTCTTCTTCGCCTATATGATGAGTTTGCAATTTAGTTTTTTTCATGCTTAAGGGTAAGCTAAGCATCATTTGACTCCAGTTAAGAAAGAAGATTACACGGATTGTAATTCTCTTCCCAACGCAGTTCTCAAAAGAAAGAAACAGCAGCAAAAAATTTAGAAAATGGAAGGGGAATACAAAAAAAACAACAGGTATCAATTGCATTTTTATTTTGATAATTAAAAGCGCGAATTGATCTGGTCAATACCTTAAACTAGTTGGTTTTCAGTAGTCTAGTAGTCGACTTAATTTAAGCAAAAAGTATATCGATTCTTAGGTAGGAAGAGATGGCGGCCACCAGCATCCTCGCTCGATGACCCAATTAACGCTGTAATGCGCCGTTTTGATACCACAACTCGTTTAATTGTGGATTAAAGTATAGATTTTTTCCATATCATAAATTTACTTTCAAGAAGTGCTGCCACGTTGGCAACACTGGCAGACCGGAGATATAAGGGTTGCCTTTTGACTATGTTTTAACTCGAAATTTCTCATAAATTAGCCTATAAATCGGGAACCAGACATCGGTTGATGTCGGGGAATATCTCGTTGGATTAAGAAACTTGAAGCCATAGGAATGTGTTCATTTCTTAACTCCTCTCCCACCCTCGTACGCGGGGGGAGCAAAATACCCTCAGCGGACAAAAAATCTGATGATACCAATGGATCATCAGCCCAAGACGCATGCGATCTGATCTATTATGGTGATCTTCTAGTCTCATACTCGGATATGGTAATTTTTCTACATCTCCGTCTGCTTACACACCATGCCTTGTGGTTACCACAGAAAATACCACCCGCTCGTATGACCAATCATTTTTCTTGGATTTGGACATGGGACAAAACTCAATAGGATTTGGACATAGGAAAAACACTCAATTGGACCAAAGTCCGCAACTAAAAACCATTTACACTGTGCCAACTAGGCAGCTTGTTGACTGGAATTGAAGCGGAGGTCGGCCCAACCGTGTGATCGTCCGGTCCTCGTGCACTATGAGCCACCTGCAAACACCAGGAGTTTGCTAGCTCACAGTCACAGGAGTTCGAGGAAAAAAATGGTGAAAAAGAAACCGAACTCAATCCTAGATCCATTTCTCCGCGTTGAGGAAAGAAATCAAATCTTTTATCTTCATTTCGTAAAGTTTGTTAAGGTCGTCAAAAAAGGCCTTCCCAATCTGTTCTTACACTGAAAATCTTTCGTGTGTAAATATTACTAATAACTGCGTGCATTCTTCGAATTTTATTCGTGGTTTTCAGCCACGAATAGCATTCGTAGAATGGACATATATTAGTACATATTACGAATATTTAATTCGTATTTGTACAAAAACAAACGTATATTGTACAAATAGTATTGTAATATTCACCAATGCTCTCGGTATTTATTCGTACATTATACAGTGCTATTCGTACATTGTACTTATGTTATTGTAGTATTTACCAATGCTGTCTTTATTCATTCGTACATTATACAGTGCTATTAGTATATTGTACTAATTTGACTGACTGCTGGTTTTCCCTTAATTCTGAAATTATATTATTATATTTTAATTGAAAAAAAATGTCAAGTTTTGCTTACCTGGATTTGAACTGGTATCCGTGCCGAGAGCAAGCATGCATCCACTGACATTAAATTCTCCGGCAAAATGTTAATCAGTTGAAAAGTTCACACAGTTTCTTTCTATTTAGTTGCGCAAAGGGTCATCACGAATATTTTTTTTTTGCTAATAATGATTAGTAACTTTTACTAATGGAATGTGAAGTTATTCTTATAAAAAACGTCTGTTAATATTTGTGTGTTTAATTTCTCATTAATACTTACTTATTTTTACTTTTCACAAATGACGAATTTGTTCACTTATGTAACTCGGTCACTCAATAAAATTGACAAATTTGTTTTTCCCACCGGCTCGCGGCGACGCACTAAACGAAAACACCTTTGAACCTATGAGGAATGGAATACGTTTACCAAAAGAAATAACGTATATTTCGGATAAAACTTTTTAAAATTTACTAATACTTCGTACATTCTACGAATAATGCGTACGATCAGTCTACGAATGAATTTTGTCTACTAAGATTAGTTTTACTTCGTAAATAGTACGAATCCATTAGTAAATATTACAAATGCAATGGTAGAAATTACGAATGTATTCGTACGAGAAATTAACAAATGTTATTAGTACACAACAATTCGTTCAATGTACTCATAAAAATTGCATAATTTTAGTTTACGAATGTTATATGTATATTCAACGAATGAATTCGTGGTATTAGTAACACTTCACGAATGTATTCGTAAGGAAATCACGATACGAATACTTCGTACATTTCACGAATATTCGTACAATGCACGAATATTTTTGCTACGAATGTGATTATGCTTTTATGCTTTATACTATCCCCCTTATTTATAAAGAAAAAATAGTTATTTCAGCTCCCGTGTTTAGGAAAACTACTCCATAAAATAAGAATTTTGTGGACTCAAATTAAAGGCAATTGCTTACTGCTCCATTTGAGTCCGGAACATTCTTATTCCTTGGTGTAGTTTTCCTAAACACGGAAGCTTAAATAACTATTTTTTCTGTATAAAAAAGGGGGTATGTGATTTAGTATATTTTCTATAGATGTGTAAAATGTGTTTTTTAGTCTAAAGAAAAGTATTGTTTTTAGAGAAAAGTATTTGTTAGAGCTCTACATGAAGATGTCATAACATGTTTTGTACGAAATCGTCCGAGTCCTTGAAAACTGAATGGAAAAAAGAAGTTTTATTTTTTTTAACCCAATTTTAAGAAAAGATAGCAGATTTTTAGGAAGAGATAGCAGATTTTGAGAACAGATAAGCAAGCTGCTGTAAAAAAGAAGATATATTTTTTGCTTAAGATTGGTATTTTCCATAAAACAAATAAATAAGAAAAGGTGTGTTGTAGTAAGCGGATACCACTTTAACTAATTTTAAAATTCCGAGAAACCAGACAAAATGAGAAAAATGCGCATTACCGCTTAAAAAAACAAACGTTGAAAATTTCATTGAAATCATTGAAAGTGTTTCCGAGAGACAACAAGTGATTGTACTGAAAATAATAATATTACCTTTAAATATAAAATTAAATTTTTTTAATTCATTTTCCAACAGTTATATGTATACAAATATTTTTTGCATAAGAAATTATACATTTGGGCCTCCTATGGAACGGTCAGAATTCATTTATTCATTTTTTTTTAAATACTGTATGACCAATATTTAGTTTTTCAAAATTATGTATTTCAAAGTTTTGTATATTCAAATATCGGTGTATGGTCAGGACAAGTATATCAATAACCAATCCATATTTTTACACAACTTTTGCTCAAAACTTGCAAAACTACCGGGCAAAGCTTGAATTTTTTTCTGAGCGTATAAAAGGACCACATTTTTATCGAAAAAATTCCCAGGACCGTACTCCTTCACTTTTATAGATGTGCCATAATCCCAGCATCCGATACAAGGAGATTCAGTACAGTAAGAAATAAAGTTAAAAACAGTGTTACATACTCACTAGGGCGTATTCGCACTTTTTTATGTTGGTCTTTCCAATTTTTAGTCAAGCACTAAAAAGAAGATGGCCCTTTAACTTAAACTTTTGAAAATATGGAAAACAATTTTGAAACCATAAATTCCTAATAAAAACAATCAGTTTGCGGTGTTAACTACAAATTTGGTACATCTATGTTTCAATCAGGTACTAAATGTTAATTAAATCGGTTTACAATTTACTTTTCTTTTGTTTGTTTTTTTTTTTTCAGTGCATTTATAATCTGACCCAGTAGTTTGTACCACCCCAATTTTTTTTTATTCGCTAGAGAGTTGATCGAAAATGATAAATCTTAGTTTCGCATTCGCAACATTTACCGTTTTGCCACCATCTTGGATTTTACTTGTTACTAAATATCTCGGTTCATATTGGTCGCACAAAAAAAAAAAAAAATTTGAGACATAAAATGCGTATAATAAAATTTTATTTTGTATGCTAAACATTTTTTCGTTATTGATAATATTTAAAAAGCTACAGGCCAAAAAACTAAATTTTGTATTTAGGCAATTTTTAATCAAAAAATTGAAAAACTTTATGCGACAAGTTTGTTGGGCTCAAAATTTCGAACAATTTTTGCCTACAAATCTTTTCCGTATTTCAATAAATAAAAATGTTATGAATATTTTGCTATCCAAAAAAAATATTTTATATCAGAACTCATTTTTTTTAATCTGAGATCTTGGCTGAAAATCTTGATTTGGGCTCGCTATAGTTAGATTTTCACTTTGCTCAAACCGTTTTTAAGATTTAATCTTAATTTTTCGGTTTTCTAATGCAAAACGGCAATTAATTTTTCCCGAGTACCGAATATTGGAAATTTATTTAAGGCTCCATACGAAAATTAATTTCTCAGGTATATCCTTTTCAGGTGAAATCCAAGATGGCGGCAAAACAGTAAATGTTGCGAATGCGAAAACTGAGATTTATCATCTTCGATCAACTCTCTATCGAATTAAATGAAAATTGGTGGGAGTACAAACTGCTAGGTCCACCATATAAAATTTTATAATTGCACTGGACTATTTAGCCATTTCATTAAATTATGTTCTTTTGGCCATATCTCGACCATCAATATTATATAAAAAACGATTATTTTAAGCGTATGTACCTTTTACCGTACATTAAATAATCATAATTACATGCTTAAATTAATTTCCAGAGAATTTTTCGCATCACTTTTCAACGTATGTATGTATATGTTTTAGGTGACTTATGAATTGAAACGTCAAAAGAATACAATTATAGTTATATAACTAACCGTGGTGGCAGCACCATTTGTGCTACCTGTTGTGGAATTCAATAAACGCGCCCATCGTCCAGTTGACAGTTGTCATTCACTTTTTATTTTCTTTCGTCGCGACGCACACCGGTCACAGTGCATTTGTTCTTTTAAATAAATTATTGTTTGGATTCGGTAGATCCAATTGTGTTTCGTGGATAGTAAATCCACCATCATAAAATTAAAGTTAAACTCATCCTAAATTTCGCGTTTTATAAATTTCACAACAATCGTCTCAAAACCAATTAGTTGTATATATTTTTAAATAATAGTTTTACCAACAGCTAAAGAAAAACCTTAAAGTAGATAATATTTAAAAATAATTTTATTTAAATATTCAATAAGATACGATCTTATTATCTATACAAAGCAACTGTTTGTCACGTGAGTTTTAAAAATATCTAGAAAATAAGTTCATGCCCCCAATGATATTCTAGTTATACTGGAACATTCAATTATACCACAACAATATTTTTTAATATTTTTAGTTTTTTATAATTCCCATTTAGAAGCAACTATCTCAACAATAAAAAAAAAAAACAGATAAAATAGAAACTCACTATGTCAAGTAGAAAATTAACCCTATTTTACAGAGCCAAAGTTTAAAAGGCAAACTATAAGCCATAGCATCAATTGAAAAACAATAGACAAATTGAAAATCTTCCATAAACAAAACTATTAAATAGATAAGGATGCGAAAATGATTGCACTTTTCTTAAAGTAAAATACATACATATAGGAAGTAGGTATATATTTCCATTTCAATCGATGGCGATCTTATGTGAGAATGTTTATTCATCTTTTTTAAGGTAAATATTTACTAACTCGTTTACTTCATTTGTTTATTCAAATCGATTTTTTGTTTCAACTGTTGCTTAATTATTATCTTTAATTTTTCTCTTTTCTTTATATTTTTTTGTGTGCAATTTAATTGCTTTGGGGAGCTACTCTTTGGAATGAATGATTGTTTTTTTTTTCAGTTTTTGCAATTTTTTTGTTTTTAATTTTTTTCTTGCATTTTAAGATTGAGTATTGAGTCATTTACAAGTTATAATCTGCTCTGAGCTGTATCATGTGTGGTGTAGGTAGGAGTTAGAATTGCTAAGATTTATTTTTTGCATTTTAAATTTTTAACATGCAGTTCGGAGGTGAATAGTTTAATAGACTTTATTTAATTAATAATTTTATATTTCTACTTTGTCGTGATGAATCATAGTATATTCTTGTTTTGAACAAGTTTTTCAAAACACAAAGGGATACCGATGAAATCACTAGCATGAATTTCAGAGTTGATAGAATGCAAACAATAAAGGAATACAATATCGAGAGAAATTAAGAAAGATTATTATAGTTGGGATCTATCCTAACGGAATTGTAAATGTTCATGAGGAGGAAGGCTCTTTAGCGGTGATGAAACAACAAATCCTCAATTGAACACATTTTTGATGTGTAACAACTTAGTCCGTGGGAGTGGAACATTTCGAGAAAAACAGCGACTTCCGTAAAAGACCTCCGTCAAAGAGTGTGCACAGGTTTTAAAATTTGAAAGTTATTTATTAAAATTTAGCACAGGAAAGATAGATTTTTTTTTGGAACAAAATATAGGACAGCTGAATATTGTATACCTGAAAGAGGACTTTTAGGAAAGATTAAGTCCTGTTTTTTCGGGACGCCAAACCCCTGGGGAAATACACTAAATTGGAAAACGCGAATTGATAAGAATTTTATTTGTATTGCTATAGTATTAATTCTTCCGATAGTTTAACTTATTATTGAAAATTTAAATTTTATTTAACCTTTATTTAAAATCTATGTTAACAAACAATTTTAGAAAATTTTAGGTAGTTAAGTACTATTTTGGATTTTGGTATTAAATGCTTCTATTATTTCTTAGTCAAACGCTGAAAACTATATTATTTTAGAATTTATAGTTTTCAAAATATAAAATAAAGAAATCAGACTATTAATTTCGTGCACTGAGGCGTATGCGTGATATTTTACTTTTTTTTAATTATGTCACAACATAAAATTCAGATTAGTTAAAACAGGAATTTTATGATCTATGATATCTTAAGGGCGGTAATAAAGTTTTTCTCATATAAAATCAATTCAAAATATACTAAAGGCTCAATTTATTCACTATTGGTCAACTTGCTTAAAACTTCAGAGCTTGCCAACTTACAATTTGATTACATTTTGTTGTTTTTTTTTTTTTTTCTCCAGTCGTGTGTAATTTAATTTAATATAAAACAAAATTTAATGAATACAATTCTTTTGTTTTTATATTTTAATTTAAGAATAAGCAATATATAACTAATGATTACAAGTTGAATTAAAATCCATTACTAAACAGAAAGATTAAAAATGATTTTATTCACTGCATTAAATCTGATCTCTGGAGTTTAAGTTCAAAAGTTGTTTCCAAAATATCTCTGCGATATTTGTGTTGGATGGGCAAACAATATGTCATTTTCAACTTCAGGTTTGCATAAGAGTAATTTAACATTTGAGTGTGAATGTGTTTTTTTTTTATTCATTTTGGATATTTAAAATAACAATTTTGTCTTTTTCTTGAATAAATAAACTATTCGGGATAAACCAACCATCTTCTTCTTCTTCATTTAACCGGCGATTGTCATTATCTCGAGGCGACCACAAATCTCCCACTCAGCTGCTTCACCGGATTGACCTCAGAAAACGTCCACTGGCCTCCCGGTTTTGGATTGTTCCATGTCTGAGGCCAACTAAATGCAGCTGTCGTTGCATTTGTTTCATCCAGGAGGTTTTGCGCCTGCATTTCTTCCGCGAAAGTGTTGGAACGTCTTGTGCTAATGCCTTTTGACTTGGGTTCTCGTGGTATATTCTTTGTACATGACAGTACCAGCTAAGTTGGTCATGCTGTATTTTGTCCAAGATGGTATTTTTGACGTGTAGCCTTCCTCGGATTCTCTTGCTTCTTATTCGATCACGCTTTGTCACTCCTGCTGTCATGCGAAGCATCTTCATTTCAGCTGCCGTCAATTTACTCTCGTACTTCTTGAACATTGTCCAACACTGTATGTAACCGCTGGACGAACAACAGCCGTGTAGAGCTGTCCTTTCAGCTAAGGGGGCATTTTTTTCACAGAAGATGGCAGAGATTTCCCGCCACGTCATCCAGCCTACGCTTACACGATGTTTGATGTCGTCATCACTAGATCCTTCGCTATTGATCATTGATCCAAGATATTTAAACTTTTCGCACTTGGGAAGCACTGTTCCAAATAGATGTCCGGAATAGGCCTGTGTGGACCAGAAAATGGACAGCATAGGTATTCAGTCTTTTTGGCTCTAATGCGGTATCCCTTTCCCTCCAGAACATCCACCCATACATCAAGTGCTCGTTGCAAGGAAATAGGATCTTCACTTATGATGGCTTCATCGTCAGCAAAGACGGGATTAACCGTCATTGTTTTTTTTTTTTTATTTATTCTGAATAATTGGACTGGAATATTAATATCATGTTAAGCGAGGAATAAAAAGAATGCTTACCAAGCGAAATTAAAAGCTTCAAGAAATGGATAATATTTTTAAATGTTTGCATTTTCGGCATATGATGAAATTGTGGTGGAAGGTTAAAGCAATCGCTTTTGACACCCGTTTTAATACATGATGCCCGATTGCATTGCTCAGCCCAATAAAATCTGCAACCGCCAATTGAATGGAATGCAGCGCATAGTATCATATTACTATCAATAATTGGCCATAATTTATAAGCAGTCTTAAACAACAAATCACTAGAGATTTATCAAAAAAAAAAAAAACACAAATTTTTAACCAATTCACAATTTTATAGCGTCTTTCGTCACAAGGCAATGAATCTTTTATTAAATTTATTACGATAATATGTCGTCGGTTTTGAGAGTCGTAGACGATAAATGAAATCATGGTTGTGTCATTTATCGTACCAAAAATTGGAAGCATTTTATATTGCCATCTCTTTTTTCTCCTCCGTATCATCTTCGCTACTCGAAAAAGATGATCGAAAATTTTCACAGAAGTAATTCAGCCGCAATGTTTTTTTTATTTTAGTATTTCAATTAAAGCTGAGAGCTTTATTTTTATAAAATAATTTTATAATTTTATTCCTAGGTGGGCTATAAGTCTTTATTTTTATTTCTTTATTTCAGTTGCGACGTTTCGGACGTGTTTAAGTCCTTCTTCAGGCCTGTTTAAATGGGTTTTAGATATTGCTAAATATAAAATAAAATACTACAATAATACATTTTAACAGGCCTGAAGAAGGACGTAAGCACGTCCGAAATGTCGCAACTGAAATAAAGAAATAAAAATAAAGAATTGATTTATTTCAAAAACGGGTCTAACGATTTTGAAAAAAAAAAAACAAAAATACGGGCTACTATAATTTAATTACTACAATTAATATTTGGGTAGAAACAAATTTTTCTTGTAACGGTTATAACGGTACCTGTCATAGAACCAATTTTTTGGTTTTCTCGTTAACGGCTACACGGATTTCAACCAAATTTTTATGTTATTTATTTATTTACAATTTAGCTCAATTACTAGCTTCAAGTTAAAGGTCCTTTATAATTTTAACAATTTTTCATATATACAATTTTTCGAAAAAATATTTGTTTTTAAAAAAAATACTGACATTTTTGAAAATTCAATATGTTGAAACGGGTCAATGAATATTTTTTTAATTTTGTGTAAAATTGTAAATTATTTAATTCTAAAAGTTGGCTTACCAAAATTTTTCTTTTAAAAATGTTCAAGAATTATTCAAATATAAAAAATTAGTTTTTAAGAAAACCGCTTTAAAGATTTTTGATTTTTTTTTAATAAAATCATATTTATCAAACAAATCAGATGGCATACATTTTTTAAGCTCTTAAAGCTATTAAATAACAAAAATAATAGCTATTTAAATAACAAATTTATAGTAATTTTTATGTAACCTCTTACTTTATTTATTTTTAAAAACTTTTTTTTTACTGATATCATAACGTTATGGAACCAACGCGTATGCTTATATTGTCAACTTCAAGCTACGTTAAAGTTGTTAGCTGTGAGAGCAAGTTTGTGCGATCCAGTCGTGGGCATTTTTTTTTTTACATGAATTTGATATTTTATAATCCTTTAAATTTAAGACAAAGTAAGATTTGGCTCCCTAATATAATATCATCGTACCCAACCAGTTAAAGGTTAAATTATAAATATTATTTTGTTCAATAAATATGCTTTATGCTATGTTTAACTTTCAGAGAATAAAATAGGCTAAATCCAGTAGGAGTATGTCTACTGACTATCAAATTCTTTATATTGTCAAATACATACATTCATCTAAGTTCAGGTTCAAAAAGTACAGTAAATTTATTTTAAATTGATTAACGAGTAATGCTGAAAATATAAATAAAGTCATCTAGTGGTACCACAAATAAATTTGCATAATTTCTCAGTTTTTTTCCTTAAATGCAAAATTTTTAACGGCATTTGCTTTTTTTTTCACTCAACTTATCTTACGTGCAAGTGTCTGCGTATCCAATTATTTGTATCCAATTATTTTTAGGACTGGCCACGAGACGTGACTCTGCGAGACTTTTGTAAGTCTCATCTCGGTCTCGTTAAAATCGAAAATTTTCAGTCTCGTCTCATTCTGGTGTCGGTCTCGTATAATTAAGTCTCGTCTCTGTCTCGTCTGCAAAAAATACGATTTCCGGACAACCTGTTGATTTTGGGACGAAATATTTTCGATTATAGTTTGAATTCGTGCTAAAGAAAATAAATATTCAACTGAAATTGGATTTTTTTAAATTTATTAGACTCTCCGTTAATTTTCGGTCCAAATATACAGTCTCGCCTCGGTATCGTCATGCGAGACCGAGACCTTTCTCGTCTCGTGGCCAGCCCTAATTATTTTATATCCTATAAACATGTCTTCGAACAGATCAGCTTTCCATACAGCACACTACCCCATTTGTCTACATTCGTATATGCAAATAATTATAAAGACTTATTACATTAAGTGTAAACATTAAAATCTCAACAATATGTTCCACGAAGTCATAATGCCAAGATTGTTAATTGATAAACCAACACTAATGGAATACATTTGTTTTTTTAATATTTCCTATCCCTATCCACAAAGCAGCAGTGCTCTGGTAGTACTCGTATATTTTTTCAATTCAAGCTGTTTTCCGTATACTACCGCAGAAAGTTTGTTTCACTTCAAAATATTATTTGCTACCTCAAAGATTTTTAATTCAAAATCATATCATTTATGTACTCTTTAAATTGTGTGTATAGGATGTAGGTACGAGTATGTATTTAGAATTTTATGATTCATTCAAAAGTCTATAAAATCTTCTGGTTGAGTTAATAATAATTTACATAATTCTTGTAGTACTAACAGATGTTTTCTTTCTCGCCATCTAGTGTATACGTACAACAGAAAAATATGGTAGTAATAAACTTTTCGTTTGCTAATAATTTCGATTCGACTAGTAATGTTTATTCAATTTTTCAATATACATACACACATACATAACATATGAGTGTCGATGATTTCATTGCAATTTTTGTTGTTGTTTTAGAGTTCAAAATTTTTATCTGCTAAATAAAGGTATAAATTCTATGATAAATCAATTGATTTGATATTTTTCTTATCTTAAAAAATTGGATTTGTCATTTCTCTCTTATACGAGGTTGTATAGAATTCAATAACTACGACTTGAAATAATTCATTTTTAAAGAGTCATATGCCTACAATTATTTTGCTATTTAAAGAAGACTCACATGTAAGCCTTTAAAGTTATATATGAATTTGTTATCATAAACTAAATACCTATATTGTGATAAGATTCTTGATATCAATGACAATTTTTTTTGAAGAGGTAACAAATTGGAACAACCAACGGAGAAGAATGTAGACACTTTTGTTTGCCAAAATGAAGGAGATTATATCTCTAATATGAAGTTTTTTATTTTCCATCTAACGCCTGGTTAAACCAGGGCGTTTTTTATTTGCAGAAAAATTCGTCAGTTAAAAAATGTCATGTATTTAAATATTCTTGGATGCTTCTGACTCCATGAATATAATAATTGAAAAATAATAACGAAGGAATATTGTTTTACTAGAACTTGCTTAAATAGCAACTTTATTAAACTCTTTTTTGTTTTTACAGACCTAATGACTTAAGTGCAGCTATTTTAAAATGAACTCGACCAAAGAGAAGGAATCAAAATCTAGCAGCAAAAAGTCAAGCAACAAGTCACAAAAATACAATTCTAAGAAAACCAAAATAACAACCCCAGTGGAACCAAAACCATCACGATCCAATTCGGTTAAAGTGAATTCGTCTAAAACCAAAAATGCTCTCACTCCAAATAACTACAATACCAGCAACAATGGCAAAACCAAAGAATCTTCATCAGCAACTAAATCAACCCCTCAAACAACACCGGTTATCGATCCACCAAAATTTGAGCGCTCCAATAGTTTCTCCTTGACCCGAAGTTTGTCCAAGCTCATAACATCTATCACTGGAAGTAAAGAAAATATTTCCAAGGTCGATGATGAGTCGAGTCCGTATAAATTCACTCGCAGTCGGTCGATGATACTCCTTCGTCGAACTAATCGACGAAGTGTTATCGAGCCACAGCTAGAACAACTTTCCGAGGAGACCGAGAAGCCACCCGATCAGACGGACAGTAAAAATAGATCGCCGGAAGTTGTGCCAGAGGTGGAGTTTGAGTTCAAAAAGCCAGTAGAGCCCACCACACCGGTGACGACAATTTTCAATCCTCAGGAGAACTTCCAAAAACGACGTTCTTCTTCGTTTATTTCGTCATTTCGAAAGACACTCACCGGTAGTACCGAAAAGAAGAAACCTTTAAATCCAAAATGGAGTGCTTCGTTGCAGTCGTTGCAGGCCATCGACAATATGGTAAGCTATGAGAATATGAAATTCATAGACTATGATAAGTTCCATGACTACGAAAAGAATCTGGAACGTCAGCTGTCTGTAGCTCATTTAGAAACTGTCGCTGTAGATGTTCCTCCAACACCTACGACTCCAATACTTCCGACTGTTGTTCGTCGAAACAAAAAAGTTTCACCAGTTTCGAATATTAGATTTGATCGTGAAGAATCTACTCAAAGTTCAATATTTGACTCAGATTTTGAACACAATTTGGACAAACCAAAGAATTTGTATCGGTTTAGTTTGGATAGTCGAAAGTTGGAGAGGTTAAATGAGTTTTCAAAAGGTTCGATGGTGTTCAATTTGAAATTGGATGCGTTGAATTTGGAAGATGGCAGTGTTGGTAGGAGGAAGAGGCCGGTATCGTTTTATCTGGGAAGTGCAACGACGCTGCGGAAAAGCCGGAGTACGAGTGACGTTGTAGATGCTGGGGCTGCAATTCAGGTGAGTTTTTGAAAGATACAATTCAAAATAATAAGTTTAAAAAACATCAAGCAGCACTTTTAAAATAAAAGCCCTATTATTTATTGAACTTCCCCCAACCAGGCAACAAAGTTCTGAGACAATTTAACAAACCTTTAGTTGCAATACGAAACACCGAAAACTAGGCATAAGACTTACGAACAATTTAAAAGATTTCACACCGAACATTAACAAGTTTTAAATTAACATTTAATTTTGTTGGCACCAACTGCTATCTGTGTACTAAAACACAATAGTCTCAACTAAGGGCAGCGCCGCCGCACATTGGTCCGTTTGTTGAATTCTGCGGACAAAAATCTTTTCCACCGCCATTTCTTGACAGAAATTAATGAAATTTGGTGCACTTAATGATTTTGGGACGCGAAATTTAGTGGTAATGCTTATATTTTGGTACTCGAAATGGGGGCTTCACAATTTAAGCCAGAACATGGTTCGAAATGTAAAAGTTCCAAAGAAAGCCTTTTCAAAGCTAGGAATCTTATGAAATTTATGTTTGAAATGTCTTAAGATATGTGCCCAAATGTGTTCGAAAATATAAAAATGGTTCCAGTATAGATATGTACCAAATTTAGAAAATTTAATCCAAAATGTACCGCCAATTTCATTAGGGATTAGAATTGTTTCGTGTTATATTCCTTTATTTTTTTTTGTATGGAAATTTTCTTTTGACCAAGTCTGATCGAACCTCATACAAATTTGACAATTCTCTTGATTGAAAGTTGATTAACCAAATTTTCGGTCAATTACTCCTTCTTCTGAAAAGTTCGAAATAGTGTATAACAAAATCTGTACAAAAATTGTTGTTATTTTATTACAACTTTTGAATCTGATATCAAACTAAGAATTTTAATAGTTTATAATTGTGCCGTTATGTATACTTATTAACATTTTCAACTGTTTTATAAATAACGGTTATTTGACGATTATTTTACAACTGGATTCTATCAGAATTCTTCGTTCTACATCAGGTTCAAATGATGCAATACAAAAAAAACTAACAATTTTTGCACAGGTATTATTTTGCACTATTTTTTAAATAAACAACATGAAAGCAATATCAAACAAATCAATTCTAATAAATTTTAATTCTAAAAATTTGATACATATCTGTGTTAGAACTTTTTTTTATATTTTAGTACACATTCCGGAACATATCCTAAGACATTTTAAACATAAATTTCATAAGATTCCTGGGTTTGAAAAGGCTTTCTTTGGAAATTTTACATTTCTAACCATGTTCTGGCCTAAATTGTGAAGCCCCCATTTCAAGTACAAAAATATAGGCAGTACCACTGAATTCTGCGTCCCCAAATCATTAAGTGTACCAAATTTCATTAATTTCCGTCAAGAATTGGCGTGGAAAAAGATTTTTGTCCACAGAATTCAACAAATGGACCACTGTGCGCCGCTTCTCTGTAAATTCTTGCATGACGAGACAGAGACGAGATTGCCTTTTAAGCATCAGAGATGAGACCGAGACGAGACTTAATCATACGAGACCGACACGAGACCGAGACGAGAATGAATAATTTTCGAATTTAACGAGACCGAGATGAGACTTACAAAAGTCTCGCAGAGTCTCGTCTGGTGGCCAGCCCAATGGGTTTTGCTCCGAAACCGAAAACCGGGTTTTGTGTTTGGTGTGAAAAGGCTATAAGCTAGTGTTTAAATCATTCGAAAAGCTACTAGAATCATCGTCAAAACTATTTACATATATCAAAATTTTTAATTTTCCATACCTTATAACTTAAGAGCCATTTTTTTGTTTTAAATTCGCAAATGTTACCAAAACTGAACAAACCGGAGAGACACCCAACAACATTGGCTCTGGCGAGAAGTAATAATAGTTGACCCTTGAAATACCAAAGTATTTGAGCTAAGCAGTTATTGGCAGTCCCATTTGTAAATTTTTTAGCTCAAACTTGCTGCCCGAAATGTAGCCCAAAACTATTGACAAAAATCTAAAATCAGAATTTTTGACTGATTTATTTTTCTTAATTGTCAAAAACAAAAGAAAATTGCTTCAGGAGACAAAGGGGACTTTATAATGTAGCCAACTTAATCCATAGGCTGATTATGTGACTCAATAAAGAAAATTGCATTTTCAATTTATTGCACCGTGACTGAACAATTAATTCATAAAAACTTGAACTGATTTATAATTTCATAGCTGACAATCTTGACAAGAGCACACTTAATTTGAAATTAAGGTAAATATTTTTTGATTAACTTCCTAGTCACTTTGCAATAAAAACAGCTGGCCAATCACAGACATTAAATTGGATTTACTTGAAAGCCCCTTTAGTCATATGAACGTACATACGCATTTATAATACAAATAATGCATAGAATAGAAATTGAGGAAAAGAATAGCCCAATTTTCAATAAAGCCTTAAACTACGTTTCCACCAACCACTCAACCGAGGTTTAGGTAATGAGATTTGTTTGGTGTTTCCACTGCACAACAAGATCAAAATGAGGATTATGCAAAACATTCAAATGGTGTTTCATTTTTGTTGATATGACATGGAAGTGAGATAGACAGTTATTGTTTACATTTCCATCTGTCAATAAACGAAAATGGCGTTTACATGGGTCCGTTCCAAAATTATTCTCCGAAAAAAAGTTTGTTTGATTTGACATTTGAAATTTTCATTTGAGGAGATTAAAATTTGTATTGTAGATCTTGGAGGTTTCAAGGAGATTTGTGCTAAATCTCGATTAAGTGTCTGGTGGAAACGTAAACGTAGTATTACCTGACAGACAGCCCTGGGTAACTGGAAAGTCCGGTTTTTTACTTCATTATTTAAGTTTGTACATCGCTTACTTTTCTTACATAAGTCAAGTCATAAGTCTTATATAAGTCAATTAGAATATCCATATTAACCTACATTCAAATATTATTGTTTTATGTATTTTCATTTGTGACACCTTATCAATTTCAATTTATTTTAAAACTATAATTTATTTGATTGGGTACGTTGAGGAGAGTTAAGTGACTTAATATTCAGTCAACTTCATCCATTGAACGATTATAATCTATACATACGTCAAAATAACTAAATTTTTTTACACATGTCTTTATGTCAAACTTATAGCTTTTCATGAATAATTTAGCTCAAGTTCGCTTAGAAAAAGAGAATCCTCAACATGGATACCAAATTCCGTCGTAATGTACGAAAATTATCATTTTAAATTTAATTTATTCGACCGCACAAAAAATGAATACACTTTTAAACTAATTTTTAATTTCACAAATGACAATTTTGACAAAAACACACTTGATTTAAAATTAAGGCAGATATTTCTTGATTAAATTTTCAGTCACTTTCCAGTTCTCTTCATTTGAAGTTAATTTTTTGAAACTGGCTAATCACAGACTAGAAAGTTGCCTTAGTTGCAAGTCACTCTATTCAGAATGTATTTCTGAAATTTTATTTCGAACAAAGAAGGTTTATCCAGAGTTTCCAAAAAATACAGTCTAAGTTTCGAAGATTTCTAAAAAATTTCTTCCATCAATCTGACTGAGCGGGAGGAGAACTCCAAACAAAAAACTTCTCTTTACGGTTTCAGAGTATACACGATCTATCTTTTGTTTTGGAAAATGGTCAACAACGACAAGGCTCAATTAAGCAAGTGCCTCCAACAAAAAGTAGTCTTTGAGAAAAAACTAAGAAATTTATCTGATGATTGACGTGTTCAGGAAAACGAGATATCGGAGATTTTGCTGCATCAAAAGCTAAGCAAGCGCATTCAACATTTTTTTTCCTCATTATTTTGACAGCCAAACTGAGAATTTTCGCTGGCTAACCTGGTTCAGACAACTAATCCCTCTGAAATTTCTTTTTCCTAAACACGCCTATTGTGTTCAGATTCCTGACATATTTTCGCGTAATTATGTATTTCCAAATGCAAAATGTTTGATCATTTACATAATTGCATTGTAGTTACATATGCGGTGTAGTACTTTTCACATTTTTGTTTACCTTTCTAAATAAAATTTTACTTAAATAATTTTCACTGAACGCACCCAATAGTCCTTATATTCAGCGCTTCACATATATAAAGAATGCTCATGAATGAAAAAAAGAATACATAGTTAGTTTGAAACATTCCGTTGCTTATTCCAAATATTCTGAATATTCATAATGAATAAAAGAATAGATTCTCGAATGATCTGGTATATTTAAACCTCAACACATGCAAAGTTATTCATGTGTTATTATTTTTCATCACCCATAGTATTTCAATGAATTTTTTCTCACCGTCATAACTTTCGAAAGTCACATTCCAAATTGACAGCATTAGTTAAAATTACAATCAGATAATGAACCTACCAAGAACAGTTTTCCAATTAATATTCAGACCATTAAGTCTGCTACTATAACAGATATATGCAACTCCAAATGATTTGTTATAATCTTTTCAAACGATCAAAAACTAGCAACTGCAATTAATTCTTCAAAATGTCAGTGTTTTTTTTTATAGCTTAGTACTGACATGTTGACATGCGGCAACTTTTGATAAAAATTAATTTCAAATAATAAAGCCGCAATTTGTTTCTTAAGCTAACTTTATTAGATACGTTTGTATTTTTTTTATTTTTGTTGTTATTTTACAAAAAAAAAAAAGTTTTAATTAATTTTATTTTTTTTATTTTTTGAACGAAAAATGGTAAAATGTCAATTATAAGGGCTGACATATTTAAACAAAATCGAATGGCATTTATTGTAGGTAGGTTTGTAAAAATTGTATTCTTATTTTAAATTTGAACTTAATCCAACGTGTATTACAAGAAGAAATCTCTTGTTCTATGTTTGTTATTTTTATTTTCTTGATCTGATTTCTGATTATTGGTATTCTGAATCACCTTTCGCAAAATGAACAAATGCCAAAACTGTATCAGCTAGATAGAGAGCTCCTGAGATGACACAAAGTGATCCCATAGCAATACCAACTTGGCGCTCAGATGCTACATACAAAAATCCTTGATCGGACATGTAACCCTTCCAGTAGTGAAGAGCAGTACCTCCAACTGCAATCCACATGAACGTACCAACAACATTCATGATTGTGTCGGATAATTCACTGAAATAATATGCAATCTCTTGTTTGTTTATTCATATTTGATGATATTGAAAAATTTTATATATTACCGCTTGTGTTTGGTTGTACCAAATGAATAAGCAATCAAATGAACAGCTGTGTAAATAAAGAATCCCACAAAAACACCAGATGCCACAATTTCACAGTCTGGACTTTTTTCTTCGTTGAGGTTCCATGTTCCGCCAATGCCCAAGAATTCACCACCATCTCCAATTCTATAGAGAATAATAATGATCAGGTTCAAAACCTAGAAGAAAAGTAAATAAATAAAAATTGGCAGACAATGAAATATAGGAAAAATCAGAAATGCTATGTTTTATCCTAAGTGAAATAAAATTTTCCAGCTATTCTATGTTTTATCCGAGTCAGAAAAAAAAAAGATTATTGATCAGATATCGTCTCCGTTTATACAAATTAAGCATAAGAAACATACATTTTTGTTGGCGATGTTTTATCCAAACTACTAAGATTGCATTAAACAAAGAGTTTTCAATGTAAAAACATAACTTGTTACATTTTAATAAAATATTTCTTATAAGAAAAGAAAAATTAGTGGACACAGAAATATATATTAAATTAAAAATGTGATGTTTTATTCCAAATAAGATTATTTTTTGCAACTATTCTATGTTTTATTCGAGTCAAAGTTTTTGTCCGTTTATAAATTTTAAGTATTTAAAACATGTATTTTGTGCGGCGATGTTTTATCCAAAGTGTAAACAAATACTTTTCAATGTATTAATATAACTTTTCGCATATTAATGAAACATTTCTTGTATTTGGAATATGTTTCCACAAAATTCGAAGTTTTCACAAAACATTTCAAAATTAAATTTGTTTACTTTTAAATTTATATCAACTTTTACACACGCTATGACCAAATACTTGTATTTAAACATTCTTTAGTGTAAATGAATCACACTTTCAAAAGCTTTTGTTAAGGTTTTTCAATAATGCATAGACACACCAAAAGCCACTCCCTTATCGTTTTATATTGATTTCACACGAACACATTCTGAGTAATAGATAGCTTATCTTCTTTTTTTTATCAAATTCAACATAGCACCGTTACTATTGAAGTAAAAAATGTTTCGAAATACTTTTTCAATAAAAAATCATAAGAATTTATTTAAACTTTTTAAAACATCGCATGTAAAAATATTTTGTTTAAAGCAACAGTTACGCTTTCGGATAATCATCTTAAACAATTAGTCAATAATTAGCTTAACCTACCAATTTAGCACACTTGATGAAAATTGATGCAATAGTTTCTACAGACACCATTTTGTAATTATCTTATTATAATTTCTTTGATGAATTATTTTAAAAAAATGCTTCCTTAAAGGGAATCAGTGGGAATATAATAAACTAAAAAAGTATATTATTCCACCTGTCGTTATTTGAATTTTTGTTTTCGAAAAATATTAAAAAAAAAAAACACAATATTTTCCTTGCTCGTCGGTCGTTATACTAAAATAATTTTACTAATGACTAAATTGAGTCCGACAAGATAACAGGTTGTGTTCTGTTCCAAAGCTTTGAATCCCAAGCTAGAAGATAAGATTAGACTCTACCTACCTACCTACTTACATTGGTCTCTCGTATACGAGTTGTTATATCTTATCAGTACCCTGTGGCATATCTCACATAATAAATACCCTTTTAAATACTTGACGAAACTTTTTTGAGCTGCAGGTGTGTTGTTTTTGTTATTGTTGTCTGTGGGATAACGTTTTGCGCAAACATTGTGAAAATATTTTTATTGAAAAAAAGCTCTTATCAATAAATATCAGTGTTTGGAATAATTGATAAGATGGGTATAGTTTATTTACAAATGCAGAGCTGTTTTCCTTGTGAAGAAATTCAAACAATAAGTCATCGTTTCAATTCTTAGTATTCTTGGATAAGAGTGTTTATCATAATTGTCATGATAGGAAATGGAGGAAGTGGTTAATTGGAACGGAATTTGGCTTCTTTTGGCTGATATATAGGACAAATAGTATGTATTGGTTTCGTGTAGGTATAAACAAATTTTGAGGTTTTTAAACTGACATACTTATAAGTTATGTAGAGAAGATCAATAGAGAATTTTCCTCTAATTGTTTATTGAGTATTTTCGTGTAGTCGTTATTATATGTTCGGATCAAGTAATATGTATAAACGAAGCTCATACTGAGTAGATATGACCCTGTCCTATCCCGCAATTGGGAAATTCTATAATTTACAGGTAAACTCAGAATTTTTCCACCAAAACTTTATAAAATGGCGAAAGACTTTATTTTAAAAACTCGATTCGGACCTCTATCACCGCCACAGGTAATGTTCTCAAAAAAAAAAAAAAAAAACGATTGACAAAAGTCCCGTATTTTGTATGAAATCAAAAAAATTCGGACTTCTACCATTGAACTGGAAAATTCTTAGTTTTAACTTGTAAATTCGGCCGTCCAAGCTAGGACCTAGGATCTAGGACGTTACAATGTTGCACTGCAAAAAAGCTTTGGAGACCTATCGAGATATTTTTAAAACCGACAAGCCCACTTAAACGCCCACTTTTTTGAAATGCGACTAATTTTCTTTATTAACAACTTAAATAAGATTTATTGAAGATCTAGTTTTTGTCACAAAAAACTTATCTTCCCCAACCAATAAAACGTCTCCTTTTGTCGTGAAGGAGTTCAAATAAATAAAACCTATCTTGTAGATTTTTCAAAGGTATGTACAAAATAAAACAAAAGCTTTGGTATTACTGCCTTGAAAATAATCCCTATCATTTTCACTATATCATTATCACTATAATCATTATTTTCATTACCATAAGCCTCAAGGAGAGCGTTTAATTCCTGGCCAATTGGAGGTTGTGGCAAGTAAGGAGCATCTTTGGGAGAAAATGGATTTTTTTTGTATGTAACTTTTGCTTGCACGTTAAAATGGGATCCGAAATCAGTAAACAAAAATTAAAGACGTTTCTTCTTCGTTTTTTTTACAGCTGGATTTTCTTGAGAATTTCCCACCGACATTTTTTAAATCTTTGTTGCGCGCTTCTTTAGTTTATGCCGAAAGTTGGCTAATCGTCAAAAGTGCATGGGATATAAATTCTGGGCCATGATTAAAATATTTAGGCAAAGTTGGGGGCAGTACCAGTGATATTTATTGACGAAACATCTAGCTTTGTCATGTGCATATTCTCTGAACTTGTACACATCAATCTGAAATCCACTGACAACTTCCAGCATAATTGTGTTTATTTTTTGTATTAGCTCTTTATCTATTTTTCTTATTAAGGCTGAGAGTTCAGTGTTTTGGGAAAATGGCCTTGTCGTGCTGCCATCATTCGTGCTACCAAATCCTGGTTTTGGCTTTTCGATAAATAATTTTGTTCGTGCTCGGAATTGCCTTTGAAAACGGACTTTGTTTGCCGTCACAACTTCTTTGTCACTTTCGTGAGCTTGCCATTTTTTAATGGGTTATTTGGATGCAAAAAGAAAGATATTCAAACTTTTGTAACCAACCATGTAGAACAGATAGTCCAAAAGCTAAGTGTTCAGTTGTTACTGGTCGTGTAATCATATCCTCTATTTTATTTAATTCCTTAGAAGTTGATCTACATAAATAACATCTTTGGGTTGAAATGGTATCACTTAATTTTACGATTATTACAAATTACAAATAGACGAGGGTTTTGCCAGGTATTACATGTGCACTTCTTATAAGAAGAATAGGGACTAAAAAGGTTATAAGAACCATGAAAGTCCATGTCAAGGCTTATATATAGGAACTATGTCCCTAGCTTCATCGAAACCCCACTTCGATAACAAGGAACATTTATCGAGTTTTTCATCTTCTAAAGTTTTAAGAAAAGGCACTCCCAAATCAAAAATTAAATTCGTATTGTAATATCAAGAGAAGTTTGGAGACTAATGTTGCGTCGGTCGGTACTTTAAGCTATGATCTTGATGTGCTCTTTGTCGGGATAGCAATCTTTCTTTGCATTCTGCACAACTTTGTAAGAAGGAAATTTTCAAGAAACACTCTTTCTTATCACATTATGTTGGTGTCGTGATAGTCGCTCCTACTAATACTGCCAGAGCATCTTCTGCAGTCATACGACTTTTCTCCTGCGACTGTGATTCTTTTAATGTTTTCCCTGAATTTGTCAGCTCTATTGGGGCTAAGAGGTGCTTCTTTAAGAAGTTTGTAGGCTTGATCTGTCCAGAAGCTCTTAAGCTTATTTGAGTAGCATAATTTAGTACATTTACAGGTACCGACTGTCTAAAATATTGTGTTTTAAACCTTTTTGCTTGTTCGGGACGATCTCGTTTCCTTACTGAATCTGGCGCTCCATGTCTACCTCTATTCCACAATTTTTGTTTAGTTTTGATTATTTTGTTTTACTCTACACAATGTTACATACCCGAAGTTGAAGGTTCTATACCAAGATATCAAAATTATTGGCAAACAAAAATGCAGGCTTTCTGAGTCAACAGAGACAAACTCAAGATTCAACTAAGCTACGCTGTGATGAATCAGAGAAATCAGAGAAATGATTTGCATTTTTGTTTAAACTTGATATTACTTAATCGAAAAATAAAATAAAACCAGAAGACCCGTGCGAAAATTTCGGACATTCAATAAGGCTTATAAAATTTGATGCGATAAAAAAAATTCTTTGATTATTTTCATTCTAAATGAGTTTCGATTTTTTTTGTCAACCCCTTTCGATTGACATACCAATAATATTTACAACATTGATCGTTCCTAAACGAAATGTGTATCACTTTTAACAATGACATTTTAAATTTTTTTTTGACACAACAACAATAGTTAACATTATAGAAAAAGAACGCACCACTGTCATTTTGCCGAACTATAGAAAATTGTTTAGAGATTTCAAAACGTTAAAATAGTGAAAACACTAAATAAAAAAGTGAAATAAAAGTTAATATAGTGAATATTTGCAATCCTTTACTTAAACAAATATGCGTTAAATCGTGTAAAAACACCTATAATATGGAGCTTACAATTTTTGCATCTCACGGGCTGATTTGTCTCATATTCCACATGACGTTTTTACAGAATTTAACGCAGCACCGCATATGTTATATATTTTTTTTTTTTCAATGAAGTATTGCATGTATTCACTTTATTTACATTTATTTCACTTTTTTATTTAGTTTAATAAGCTTTTTTACTATTAAACTTAAATCTCAAAAATACATCTCTCAAAAACACAGCTAAAAATTCTTTTGGCTATCTCACTGCATTCTGACCCTGTGTGAATGCATTTGCGTTTGTGTAACTCACACTATTTTGAAAAAAGCCTCACTTTTTCCTCGATATGCCCGTCCCTCTATTTCTTCCACTAAGATTTTAAATTAAAGAATTAATAAATATGTGTCTTTCATTCATGCAATCTAGTGATACCTAATAAATGCTTTCGGCATGAGAAAAAAGATTACAAACAACAGAAGTATGTAACAAATATGTTTCTCCACCACTCACTCAATATGCAAGTGAAAAAAGAGGATTATACATTACAAAAGTAATAAATATGTTTCTTTCATTCATGCATAGTGTAACTTTAGAATGTTTCTCCCCCACTCAATCAAGGTGCAGCGAAAAAAAGAGAGTTTTAAATTACTGAAGTAATACATATTTTTCTCTTTAACTCATTCAATAGGTTAAAAGTGAGGTATTCTTTATGTAATTTATTGAATTAATTGAAATTTCCGAAATTTATAGAAAATAGTGTAATATTACATAAAGTTTTTGTGCAATGTCATGAGTATGTGTAAATTCCTATTCAGTGATACCTATTTTAGGGGATTTGACTATTTTATAAATGAGAAAAAAGGAGTTTGACAACAGAAATAATATATATGATGATTATAGACATTCTCAATTAAGTTTGTTTTAGTTAATACAATCTATTGGGCCACTTTGCCCCATTGTGCCGTCCGTCTGTCCAGCTGTCCCACAGTGAAGAAAACGTGGAAAAATGCAATTCTCAGAAAGTTTAAATTTTTAATATTTTTTATTAAAATACAATTTTAAACAGAATTCAAAAAAAAAATAAAAAAAAAATTAATAAACCCATTTTAAAAATATTGAATTTAAAAATTAAAAACTTTGTTAATGCAAAATTGTTATGAAAAATTTCGTCAAAATCGATAATGCCGTTGACGAGAAATTTGAAAACGAAAAAAGCGGCCGATATACCATTAATTGTATCTATATTGCTGCAAGTTTCATCAAAATTGGTCATATGGTTTCGTTTTTTAACAGTTTTGTTCATCCTCCCATACAACGTGCCCTAATGTACATCCGTCCCTCTAGCCTCTGTTCATCCGTCTGGCTGTCAATGTGGTCGTCCGTCCATTCTGTCTGTCTGGCCGTCCGTCTGGCCGACTATCTGGACGTCCATTTGGGCATTGTATCACTATGTCAGGAACACACCAATATTTGGGTATTATGTCATTGGTGGCGGAACAGTTGCAGATGAAATTAAATTTGAAGAAACAGTCTAATACCAACATATAATGCAATTTACGTGAGAAAAAAAGATCAAAATACTCTTATTTGAATTTCTGGCAAGCCTTTAGTGTAATGCCACTGAAAAATGTCACATGCAGGTTTCATCTTATCCTTTTTTACCTCTTCATTATAGTTATCTCCTTATATTTAATATGAGATAAACTTTATCTTCGTTTTATGTCAACCAGACCTACATTAATTTTAAATCCTGCATTATTTCTGACTTGCGTTTTCTTAAAACAAAAAAAAAAAAATGTCTTTCCAGAATAAAATTTGTAAGTTAAAGCATTTCCTATTTCCAAGTAAATGAACATAAACATATCTATATGAGTACCTACATTGTGGATATGCAAAATAAAAACAAAGAAAGTCACCAAAATGTCTACGAAAATAGAAAAACCTCTGTACCGTCTAAGCTATACCCTTAAAAAAGCATCAATAGGATGCCAAAATGCAAGAAGGATTTTCTGTTTGTGTGACAGTGACACAAAGATTTTTCGATTCGATTTCGATTTCGATTTCATTTTCCCTTTTTTTGTTCATTTTGTCATCAGTCAGTGATCAAATAATTTCGTTGGATTTTTCATTGAACAAATTGACTGACTATTTGCAAAAGACACGACATCAACGTGGAAATCGTATGTACTTATAGTCGAATGCCGGGAAATGAATTGCTATTGCATGTGTAGTATTGTACCTTCTATATAATACATACAAAAGAAAACAATTTTCCCGGAACTTTATGTTGGTCCTATTTCCCTTCTGATGTGATGCTCTGATGATATAAGGAACAAAACCATTATACCAGCTTTATCTTTTGCATAAGATAAATATATGTTAGATGGATGTTAAGACAGAGTATCTGATGATATCCGTTACAGCATATCCTTAGACTTTCATGGAATTTTGTGGGCTGGTTATAGTTGTTAGTGTTATTGTTGATGCTATAGGTTTAAAGATATTGGAATTGGCAAAGAGTTGATAGGTATAGAAATTTCAGTAAAAAACCCAATGACAACTTTTGGAAATGGCAAGGAGATTGCACTTGAAATCAGTAGGTACTTATGCTATATGGAATATCTATGTACCTTTATATTGATTAGATATCCATTGAATATAAATTTGCTTAAAATAGTATCAATTTCAATAGCTGAATTTAAAAGAATTTAAAAAGGGAATTGCAATGGCTACCCTTAAGAGATTTCGGCACAATTTTAAGTCGATTTAGTTCGATGTTAAATCATTTCGTAGCAATAGGTCCACTGGTGATCTGATGGTATATCTCACCGAACAGTGGAACAAATCTTTACATCGCTTTGAAGAAAGTAAGATTATTGCGCTTGATATTTCTAAGGCGTTTGATAGAGTTTGGCACCAAGCTCTCTTATCGAAAATGCGCGCATTTGGTTTCGATGAATCTCTTCTTCGTTGGATTAGAAATTACCTTTCGGACCGATCAATACAAGTTGTATTGGACGGTTTCAAGTCTGAAATTCACAAAATAAATGCTGGTGTGCCCCAGGGCTCCGTTTTGACTCCGACTCTCTTCCTTATATTCATAAATGATCTTTTGTCTGAAACTTCTAATCCATTAAACTGTTTCGCTGACGACAGCACCCTCAGCTTTTCATATTCGTTTTCAGATTCACATCCATGTCCTTCGGATGTGGACCTAGAACGGCAGCGTATGATTAGCTCATTAAATTCTGATCTCGACAGCATTGTCCAATGGGGAATCAAAAACCGCGTAGAATTTAATGCTTTGAAAACTCAATGCTGTCTTCTGTCGTCAAAACGAAACACACCTCCCATGCCGCCATCCATGAGCGGCACTTGTATTGAGGAAACCAAACAGCTCTCAGTCCTCGGTATGTGTATCACAGACCACCTTCTGTGGAATGAACACATATTCGACGTCGCCAAAAATGCTGCTAAGTGCTTAGGTTTTCTTCGGCGATGCAAGAAATTTGTCTCCCCTTCTGATCTGGCTGTAATCTACAAAGCATTTATCCGTCCGAAACTTGAGTACAATTCTCATATTTGGGCAGGTGCCCCAATAACCCACTTGAGTATCTTAGATAGGATTCAAAAAAGAGCTTTGAAAATGATAGGTGACAGAAATATAACAGAAACATTTGCATCCCTCGAACACCGCCGCCATGTTTCATGTCTAACATTATTTTACCGTTACTTTTATAAACACTGTTCTAGTGAAATAGCCAGCTGCATTCCTCCCCTAAGACAATTCAACCGTAATACTCGTACCTCTAGGAATGCACATCAGTTTACCCTCGAGTCCAACTTCGGACGTACTGTCAAGTATAGAGATTCTTTTTTTAGCCGCACTACCCGAATGTGGAATGCTTTACCCGGCTCTATCTTTCCCGACCATTTTAATATTCAGAGGTTCAAAACCAATATACATCGGTTTCTCCTCTTAAATCCTTCCCTATTTTCCCAACGCTCGCACTGTGTTTAAACATTTTAAGGGCAGCCAAAATCCCTTTAGTGCGCGCTCAAAAAAAAAAAAATTTTAAGGTACCTACATCCTACAAGAAGATATTAAAGGTTGTTACCTTCATATAATCCTTCTTTAGGTCCTATTAGGCATATGAGATACCTACTTATTCAAAACTAAATTTCATCTACTAACCTCCAAACCAATAAACTGCGAAAAAAACAAGTTCCAACACATCCAATTTATTAATCTTAATTAAATCTCATTTTTATGCACTATCACCTCGAACAATTACAAGAACTCCCATGCCATTATACCTACCCATAGCTCTGCCAACGATTTTATTATATCACAACCATCATCAGCCCAGCAGCGGTGACAAAGAATTTAAATGAGGTAGGTAACCTTGTCCAATCTCAGAAACGAAACTTCAAAGTGAAATAATTTCATTAACCAAAATCGTCCATAAGTCCAAATCATTGTGTCGTTGACAAAAAAAAAATATCTCATTCATGGCCTCTCTGCAGTTCAATCACGCATATTGCATGATATCATCGTTCGTACATACGACATCGCCATCGTCATTTCAAGTCATTGTGCTCCACTAAAACTCTAAGCTGTTTGCAAACTTTGAAATTAAAAAAAAAAAAAAAAAAAAAAAAAAAGTCAAACATTATGATGTGAATCACGCCGCAGCTCATGAATATGTCCAATTAGCAACTTGAGAGGTAATGAACCCGCATCACCGCATCAGAGTATAACATTCGACTCATTATGCAATCATCAGCGAACAGCATCCACAACACACCCGTCTGAACGAACTTTGATTCATCTTTCAATACCAAATCAAGCGGATCATCACCCAGTCTGGCATCCATTCCACCCACAATGATAAGCACCAGGCTGTCAGATATGTCACATTAGAAAGAGACTAAGAAAAAATCGACCTTCCACACACTAAATAGTGGAAAACATCAAGTTAAATCATTTAAAATCAACAACAGAAACCTGAAAAAGTAAAAGCTTTTCTCTGAGTCACTGATGTCAGACAAATATTGGTGACATTGACAGTTGTTGTTGTTGTTTTACTCCGCCGATTTTTCTTCCATGGGTACCAGTGTCATAGCCAAGCAAAAATGGACGCTATCCCAATATAACTAACTGCACACACATTAGGCAAATAATGGCAATCTAAATCTATCCTAGCTCTACCGGTTCGTATTAATTTTGTTTTTCGTTCGATGTATGACAGAAGAAAACAACTATATTACTAAATGATTGTATTTGACACCCGGTGGGAGGGATTTGAACTTTGAAGTTGTATTACTTATTTTTTGTTTTTATACAGCGCATGTGAAATAAAGTAGGTTAATGCTTTTGTGAATGAAAGTCTTGCATTACGAGTTTGTTTACATTTTTTTGTTCAAACCTACAAATTAAAAAGCTTTTAACGAAGTTCTCTTTTTAGCTCTCTTTTGAGTGTAATTTTTAAGAGAATTAATTAAAAATGAAGAAACTGACAGATGTTATTGGTTGTTGTTGTTGTTGAAAGAAAGTAAAAAATATAAAAAGAAAATAATATTAATGGAAATAAAAAAAATAAATGTAATTATATGATTTATAGCGACAACAAAATCTATTTGTAAGCATGTCAGTCTTAATTTAGTAAAAGGAGATCATGAAATGACACACTTATGAGATATTAGTGTAAGGTGTTTTTTCTTAATAAAAAAAATACATCTAAAAACATTTGATGTATATTTTATTAAATGATAGCTAATTGGTTTTAATTATAAAAGGGTGGTGCTTTAAAATAGATTAAATGAAAATATATTTTAATTAAAATGAAGTAGAGAAGTTCGAGAATTTAATGCAGAATATTCTTATTGAATGGCTTTTACCTAAGCTTTTTTTTGGTGGGCATAGTTAAAATTCTTGTGTTCGGCAGGTTTTTAACAACATTTAAATGTATGTATATACCTATACCTATTTAAGTTTTTTTTTTAATAAATTCAACTAAACTTTATGGTTCACTGTTTTTGATTCTACCTAAAAACATTTTGAAAAATATGTGCATACATATGTATGTACAAAAAAATGTTAAGACGTGCCTATTTAAAAATTTGTCATATCCTAACGCGTTAGGATCTCACTTAGAATTATAGATTTTTGATTATTTAATACAAATAATTATTGTGTTTTACTTGTGCAGTTGTTCATTTTGATTTAAACATTTTTGACAATAAAAACAAAAACAATTTTCCTTAAATATTTAAGGTGTACAAAATCTTAAAAACTGATAACTGGCTCTTAATTGTTTTAAAATGGGAGGAGACTTTGATGTTTAAAACTAAAGTCGACTTTTTGAAAATTTTAAATAATATAAAGTAGGTACACTATTAAATGCTAAGCTACATGTCTTATTTCAAAAACTTGGTGACAATACAGAGTCATTTTTTACATAATTTGACGATAATGAAGAAAAAGTACAAGTGACCTCAATTTCAAAAATGTATGTGTTTCGCCCAGATAGGACAGTGGGTTCTTCAGTCAGTCTGTTATAATTTTACCCTACTAAGACACACATTTTTCTCGATGTTTAATAAATAAAGTAAATTTGGTGGCGCAACAGCTCGTGAAAAACAAGGGTCTAATGACTTACAACTCGCAAGTCGCAACCATTCCTGTGTGCGCGTGTCGACAGGATTGGAAGGGATTTGCTTCCAATTTGGTACATATATATGAACTGAATTGAAAAAAAATAAAGCTCTACTTTTGAAAGTGATTTGCAAACCTTTTAATATACATTTAAATGCCTTTACCATTAAAATACGTTTTTGGAGCTATCATGTTAATACCAAATACCACAGAAATATATTGTGTGTAAGAAAGTACGTATACGCCATGTATACTTTCTTTAATTAGATATTTTTGAAAAAAGTCGACTGCGAAACTTTGAAAATTTTGTGGTTGAATTTTGTGGTTTAGGTGTGTTACCTTTTGGTAAAACTCTAGCGTTTTAACGTAGCTCGGGGCTTAGACAAGCGAGTAGAACTTGAAGCATTTGTAACATAGTGTTAGTTTTATAAATCTTTGGGTGCGATTAGTAGCTCTCTACACATTTTGTCAACTAAAAAAAATAAACACTCGCAGGCAAAAATATTATACTATTTATGCTACTAGTCGGCTCTCTGGTGTTCAGATACGTTGACGGTCTTGGTCTTGAGACCGAGATGAGACTGCCTTTTAAGCACCCGAAACGAGACTGTATATTTACCGAGATTCTCGTCGGTCTCGGTTGTCTCGGCAGAATAAAAGGCTTTTTAAAAATGTTAATAAATTGGAAAATCCAATTTCATTTGAATATTTATTTTCTTTGCACATATTCAAACTATATGGCGGATAAACTAGCTAGTCGTATATTTCTGTAGCAAAAACTATAAAGCAAACAATTTGGGATTTTGTACAGGTTTTTTAATCCATCGACATCGTAGCCATACTTCAATGGAATTTGACAGTTTCTGGCTTAGCAAATGTAGCACAAACTTTATTTTAAAGTATCGAGAACATTTCGTTCCAAAAGTCAACAGGTTGCATACATAGACTAAAACGGGACCAAGAATAGACGAGACTAAAATTAGACCCATACGAGACTGAAAATTTTCGATTTTAACAAGACCAAAACGAGACTTACAAAAGTCTCGACAAGATTCGTCTCGTGGCAAACCCTAGTTCTCGCTTGTCTAAGCCCCAGGTTATGTACCATATTTTTGTTTTAATTAATTTTCGGTTTTATCCTAAACGACTGACCTTTCTGATTTCGATACAATTTTAAAAACTTAAGATTCTAATGAATCATTTACCTTATAAGAACTGCACAATAAAAAGTTCGAAAGATATTGTTTCGGCTTAACACATTGAAAATTGAATATTTTGATTTTTAAAGTGTGTGTAATTTAACCGCATTTAAATAAAGACGGGTAATTGTAACCTTTATTTTTGGCAGTCAATCCATGGGGCAAGTATTAGCTCTTCGTGTCGAAAAAGTCGAGGTTTTAAAAATCTAACATTACAAAAAAGTAGATATTGCCATGCCTTCCGTGGTTCTGTGCGTCTTTTGTACACGTGTAACTGTACATATCGAGATATAGTCCAAACGCGTAAAACTGTATTTGATTTAAATTTGGTACATGGCATTTTTATGTAGTCCTCTAGAGAAGAGAAATGCGAATTGTGTGCTTCTGGCTCATATACAGCGATTAATTTTTTTGTTCTAAATGTGTGAAAAACGGTTTAAAAGATTTCGATCAAAAAATGGTCTGTTTTGTTTAAAGAAATTATAAGAAAATTGCATTTCAGGTCTTACCAAGAAAAAGTAGTAAGCGAAAATAGTAGGCAGGAAAGTTGCTTTGTTTTTGGGCTATTCAAGTATATCTTGTAAATGGCAAGACGAACCTTGATATAATTTTTCAGAGACGCATTTCTTGATAGAAAAAATAATACTGTACACAAAATATAATAACATAGTAGGCTTCGTTTGAAAAAATCTTAAAAATAAAAATAATCAAATTGTAGATATTAATACACTAATGAGTCTTTTTGTCTACAATAGCAAAGTTTGTACTATTTAGTTCTTTTTCTTCTTCATTAACCGGCGATTGTCATGATCTCAAGGGAACCCACAACTCTCCCACTCAACTGCTTCACCTAAGGTTCAACTTGTGGGGTTTGCCGGGTTGACCTCAGAAAACGTCGACAGGCCTCCCGGTTTTGGATTGTTCCATGTCTGAAGCCAACTACATGCACGTGTCGTTGCATTTATTTCATCCAGTAGTTTTTGCGTTCATACTATTCAGTAATGTACATATTTTATTTCGTTACTAGTATCTATTTACTAGTCAATCAAAACAATCACAAAATAATTCAATTATAGCTCTAGGTATATATGTACATAAAACAATTTCGTCTTAAAATGAAAAATCTTCCAAAAATTTATTAAAAATAATCGCTTCACCAAAATGTCAAAAAAATCTTTTTCCTTCAAATCAAATCAACCACACATCCAATCATAACTTGAACTTGAATTCCATTCTCAATCAATTTAACAGGCAACATTGCAAATAAAAGTATTTTATTTCCCATAACAGTTCTGTTCAATTGACAAAAAAAAATCTTGTTAAAAGGAGTCCCAGCCTATATATCCTCCCCCATCACTTTCTCTCAATCGCAATGACAACATCGATTCAATAAGAAACATTTAACACACCACACAAACTTTGCCCAATTATACCTACCTACCTAACCCCTGAACGTCTATGACTTTTCTCAAAAATTGTCCACCCCTTAATGGCATATTATATTTCCAAAATTCCAATGAATCGAAAATAAAGATACCGTGATTAGGATAGGGTGATGATGAAGGATATGAAGGAGAAAATCCATGAGGAGATTCCTTAACCACGTAGCAATATATAAGGACACAAAATTCTTAACCTTTTAATCTGAGTATAAAACATCCACTCACCACACATTACAATCATACCATACCTCCTTTAGGTATGATATCATCGAGAATCACATAACGGACATTGTTTACTTGATAATTAAGGTCCTTTATTGCTGTTGTTTTCAGAGAAATATATAAATGTAAGGAAGAAAGTGAAACAAATATAACTGTGTCGCATGTTACCCTTTGCATTTCCCTTTCATTGGGAATGTTTACTTAAGGAAAGTAAACAAAAATGAAAGCTCTATTTATATGACGGTGGAATGTCCTTTTTGTTGCTAAAAGTAAAAGCCGCCATTTGAGTGGAATCCTTTCAAGTTTTTGAGTGAGAAATCAAAAAAAAAAAAAAAAGCTCCTCTATCACGAGAATTTTAGGAGTCTATACAAGTTTCGAGTCGATGCATTGATGACAGAAAACTTAGTTCGTTACGAACCGTCTCCACGTGTAGACAGGAAGCGCTTACAATACTCGGATAGCAAAAAGGATAACCGCGACGATCCAACACAGAACATTGTTTTTGGTTTTATTTTTTTTGTTGGAATTTTTGTAGCCATATATAGAATTAGTTTCGTGTTTTGAATTATTTTTGTTTTGCTTCGAAATAAAACAAGAAATAAAAAAATTAACCTATAATTATATTGTCCTGCCGAGAGCATCTAACCGCAAGTTTTTTTGTAAGATTTTGTTATGAATAGACAAATTTGAAAGTAAAAAAAAGTGAAAGTGCAGACGAACGTGCTGGAGTCTTATTTTGTTTTTGTTACCGCTATACTCTCGAGTGTGTCATAAGATGGTAAAATGAGTAAATTAGCTGTGGGGATACTGCAACTACAGTAATTTGTGCCCTTTAATCCTCTTCTTCTACTTCTTATCCTAATCTTCCTTCTTATCTGTGTTATCGTCTTTAAGTTTTTTTTTTTTTTTTGGACATCTCGTCGATAAGAGAAGAGAAAAATAAAATTCAATTAAGGACTCTTGTGTGAGTTTTGTGAAAGTTTTTTTTTATATACACGTACATATATATATATAAAAAAAATATCCTTAAATGCGACATCAAGAAGGAGCGCAGAGTGTACTTGAATAATTAAATGAAAATATTTTGTCTGCATTATCCTATATCGGATAAGAAATTCTTGTTCTTCCACTCTTTATTTTTCGTCCTGTCAATCGAAAAATACGTGAATTCAGCGTTAATTTTGTTTGTGTGTGGTATGTTCTAAAACACAAGGATGTTCGACGACAAGAACTCTCCATTAATTTACCATCATCGGCAAAATGATGTCAATGTGACTGAATGTAAGTAAATTTAGATATCCTTTTTTTTCTTAGATTTTCTTTTCAATTTAGTGTTTTTTGTTTTTGCTGACAAATTAACTGTTCGATTGAAGGATTATTTACAGTTTCATCCACCCAAAGTCGTGGGTTATCCTTTAGGAAGAAAATTTTCCGTCCAAAAGACCAAGAGGTAGAGTAAGGTAGGTATACCTAACATTAACATTCAGGCAATGAATTGAATGTTCAAATTGAATTGAAGTGAGATAATGAGAAATAAAGGATATAAAGTGGTTTTGGCAATTGTGTGGTTTTGACTATGATTGTGTGTGTGTGTGTGTGTGTGAGGCTGGATAAATGGTTTTTAGAATTAAATCAACGTAAATCCTATGGTTTCTGTTGTTGTAGAGCCTGCGGAGGGAGACGGAATTTCTAAAATAGGCGCACGATTTATTAACACTTGGCTGAGACTTGAAAGGTTTTACAATTTTTTTAGTGGTCTCTCTGATGACGGAGATGGTTTTGGTTGTGGGTGATTTTTTTTTTTATTTATTTGATTACGAAATTTTTGAGTTAGGTTCGTTTGATTCAGAACCCTTTGTCAGTTGCAGACTGTTATAAAATACAAAATCAAATAAATTTTGTATAGTTACTTAGTTAACCTAAATTCTTTTTCACTCAAACTGGCAGTTTTATTACGAATTATTACCTTCATCAGCAGCATTTGTTGTGGTTTTATGAATGTGGTTTGAATATGTATTTTAAGTGGTGTGTGCATAGGTATAAATTGAATTAAGTTTGTTTATTGATTTTGGCAACATTTAGTGGGTTTAAATAGCGGTTAATGATTTACGGTAAAATTTCACCCTTTTCTAAAGATAGAAGCAGTTGGTGCAAAATGAAAACATATGCTTCCTGTAATTTTCTTTCTGTAATTTTCCAAAAAGAATTCTGCTAAAACCAATCCATAATTATCACACAAGCTAATATTCTGGTATAGACCAGAGAAGAGGATTTCGCTTTTTGGTCTCAAGTCTGATTCGATTGAAGAAGCAAACTCAAAAGTCTAAAAAAAACTGCAGTAAGGCAGTTACGTAGGTACTGGTACATACCTTCATATTTGTACATTATGTTAATTTATATGAGAAAAAAACCCCAATGAAAAGTGAAATTCAAAAGAGCAGTGCCAAATCGGCTATATGAAATTTGGTCCCAATGAAAAATGGCCCAAAATTGGAGAATATTTTTTATAATGAAAAATGGCCCAATTTTCGAAATGGAAAAATAACCCCAAACAAAAAAGGAAAAATTGGCCCAAAAATATATATAAGAATCAACAGTACCTTGCCTGACCCGCTTCGCGTGTTCATGGATTTTAACTTCCTCTATGTGTCATCTGTCCCGCTCATGCGCCTCCGTCACTCCGCTTAGGGTATGCTCAGTCGCCTGGCATCACGGTATTGTCAGTCGGTGTGCTATACAAGTTTTGTATTTCGGTGTAAGAATAAAAGTTTGGGCCATTTTTGCATAATGAAATTTCGCCCCAAAATTAAGAATGATAAACGGCCTCAAAACCATAAAAAACTGCTACAATTTACAAATTTTAAACTTTTTTTGTTTTTGTTGTTTCCCATATACCTACATGGCCTGCCAATGCCAAATCTGCTTAATTGCACACTATAAATAAAGTTAAATTAAAACCTTAAATGGAAAATTCAACAAAAAATCTGAATTTTTTGATGCAAGGTACATCATTCGCTTTAATGATTTATCACGTTCTTTTATCGTCTTAGGTTAGCTCAAAAATAGAAACTCACTAAACACAAGCTTTTTTCATAATTTTATTTATTTTTTAATATCAGTGTCACCATTTTGTTTTTTCTTAATAAAACTGAATCAGAAACTTTTTACTGAACCGTGTTTTCCTTACCAAAAAGTGAGATTGAGATTTAGATATTGAAAAAAAAAAAAAAATCGGGCGGCACAACGGCTCATGAAGAACCAGGGCCTAGTGACTAACAACTCGCAACCGCCTTTCGACAGGAATGGAAGGGACCAACAATTTTATGCCGAATCCGAACGGCTAGACGAGAAGCACTTATTCGTGACAAGTGATACTCTTGAAGGATTTGTCAATTCCGCGCAAGAGGCAGTAGCCCTAAAAAAAAACTTTTTAGTTTTTAGGTGGACGAGGCTAGGAAGCGATCCCAAACCTCCAGCTTGACAGTCGAACGCACTAACCATTACGCTACGGGCTACTACATTTAGATATTGAGATGTCAAAATAAGTCGACTGACTGAGTGGGGTCAAATATAAACTTCGGGTATCAAGTTGTGCTTTTTGAAAAAGACTTTGTTAATTTTTTTTTCTTCATTTAAACCTCCAAACGCACTATTTTTTAAACAAAACTTGCATTTAAACAACGAGTCAAACATTTTGAATAGGGTATTCGTTTTGATAGCCGCTGCAAAAATTTGTGTTTTATTAAACGATACTTTGTTAGATGTTTTACATTCTTATTAACAGGTGCTTTATGGCTAATCTGTTTTTAATGAAACTACTATAACAGAGTAAATAATTGAAGTGCAAATTCGAAAAAAAAAATTACCCATGTCCCAGAATTATTTATTAAAAACCTGAAATTTAGTGGAGATTTTCAGAAAAGTACCAATAATCATATGTGCTAAGTTTGTAAAAAAACCCCAGTTTTTTTAAGTTTATTAATTATATATATAATAAAATAAGGGAACTTTAGGACAGGTTATTATTAAAAAAAAAGAAAACAGAGAAACATTGGTTTAAAGAAAAAGAAAATAAAGTTCATAGAAGAAATATCGTGATACAAATTTTAAAATTTGTTCAGCAGCTTCGGTTGCTCTCCTCGTTATCTTGAAATAACAACGGAACACCTTATTACCGCAAACATGTTTTACAATCATTACCTTCGTATTTAGCAATATCTTCAGCGTCCTGATCTTTTTTATCTAGTTGTAGTGCATTTCACTCAGGTTGTGTATATGCTTCGCTGATTTTGAAGTTGAAACCTGGCCATTTTACGCTTGAATAGTCTTTCTAGGACAATTAGATATACCCCAGATATAGCCAAAAACCGAAAAATACAGATTATGTTCCTTTTTTTTTTTAATGGTGGTCTAACCCCAACAGTGATTTTTTGGTAGTTTACACATATGATTGTTGGTACTGTTCTGAACATGTCTACAAAATGTCAGCTTTATAATAAATATTTATGGGACATGGGTAATTTTTTCGAATTTGCACTGTAATTTAGTCTGTTAAACTCATTTAATTTAAAATAGTAGCCATGCCATAACTGTAACTAATTTGAATTTACTTTCCTGATTTTGGCTATCTAAGCCCGTCAATGTGTCACTTGAATGGTCTTACTTACTTAATTAGATCCTTGACCCCTCTAAGGGGCACAGGGCATCAACTAGAGCTTTTGTGATTCCTTGTCGACTGTTCTGCGCTAAGATTAAAGAAAAAAAATCGGGCGGCACAACGGCTCATGAAGAACCAGGGCCTAGTGACTAACAACTCGCAACCGCCTTTCGACAGGAATGGAAGGGACCAACAATTTTATGCCGAATCCGAACGGCTAGACGAGAAGCACTTATTCGTGACAAGTGATACTCTTGAAGGATTTGTCAATTCCGCGCAAGAGGCAGTAGCCCTAAAAAAAAACTTTTTAGTTTTTAGGTGGACGAGGCTAGGAAGCGATCCCAAACCTCCAGCTTGACAGTCGAACGCACTAACCATTACGCTACGGGCTACTACATTTAGATATTGAGATGTCAAAATAAGTCGACTGACTGAGTGGGGTCAAATATAAACTTCGGGTATCAAGTTGTGCTTTTTGAAAAAGACTTTGTTAATTTTTTTTTCTTCATTTAAACCTCCAAACGCACTATTTTTTAAACAAAACTTGCATTTAAACAACGAGTCAAACATTTTGAATAGGGTATTCGTTTTGATAGCCGCTGCAAAAATTTGTGTTTTATTAAACGATACTTTGTTAGATGTTTTACATTCTTATTAACAGGTGCTTTATGGCTAATCTGTTTTTAATGAAACTACTATAACAGAGTAAATAATTGAAGTGCAAATTCGAAAAAAAAAATTACCCATGTCCCAGAATTATTTATTAAAAACCTGAAATTTAGTGGAGATTTTCAGAAAAGTACCAATAATCATATGTGCTAAGTTTGTAAAAAAACCCCAGTTTTTTTAAGTTTATTAATTATATATATAATAAAATAAGGGAACTTTAGGACAGGTTATTATTAAAAAAAAAGAAAACAGAGAAACATTGGTTTAAAGAAAAAGAAAATAAAGTTCATAGAAGAAATATCGTGATACAAATTTTAAAATTTGTTCAGCAGCTTCGGTTGCTCTCCTCGTTATCTTGAAATAACAACGGAACACCTTATTACCGCAAACATGTTTTACAATCATTACCTTCGTATTTAGCAATATCTTCAGCGTCCTGATCTTTTTTATCTAGTTGTAGTGCATTTCACTCAGGTTGTGTATATGCTTCGCTGATTTTGAAGTTGAAACCTGGCCATTTTACGCTTGAATAGTCTTTCTAGGACAATTAGATATACCCCAGATATAGCCAAAAACCGAAAAATACAGATTATGTTCCTTTTTTTTTTTAATGGTGGTCTAACCCCAACAGGGATTTTTTGGTAGTTTACACATATGATTGTTGGTACTGTTCTGAACATGTCTACAAAATGTCAGCTTTATAATAAATATTTATGGGACATGGGTAATTTTTTCGAATTTGCACTGTAATTTAGTCTGTTAAACTCATTTAATTTAAAATAGTAGCCATGCCATAACTGTAACTAATTTGAATTTACTTTCCTGATTTTGGCTATCTAAGCCCGTCAATGTGTCACTTGAATGGTCTTACTTACTTAATTAGATCCTTGACCCCTCTAAGGGGCACAGGGCATCAACTAGAGCTTTTGTGATTCCTTGTCGACTGTTCTGCGCCAAGATTTTCTCTGGCCTCCAGGCCATCTTGGATGAGTGGATCCCACTTCATTGCATGTCTTGCAATAGAGTTTGCACCACGACGTAGGGTGTGACCAATCCACTGCCACTTTCTTTTCTTAATAACGATGTCAATAGGACTTTGGCCCGTTCTCCGAAGGAGTTCTTGGTTGGAGATGGTGTTCGGCCAAAAAATCCTTAGGATGTTTCGGAGACATCTATTTTCAAAAAATGTAACTTCCTTGAGACAGAGGCGGTCACTTTCCATGTACTACAACCATATAGTAGTACTGACTCTACGTTCGACCGGAACAGTCGCAGCTTGGTCTTCGTACTGTAGACGTTGCTCCTCCAAACTTTAGACAGCATGCCGAAAGCAGCTTTAGCTTTGCCAATTCGGCAGTTAACTTCTTCATCCGTACCACCGCCGTCTTTTGAGACAACACTACAGAGGTACAGGAAGTTGTCCACCGCTTCAACCTGCTGTCCCGCAACGACAACTTGAGAAGAAGATTCAGAAATGTTGAGGATTTTTGTTTTCCCGGCGTTGATCCTCAAACCGACTTTGTTTGCCTCGCATTCCAGATCAGTCACCATATGATGAAGATCCATAATGTTGTGCGAGAGCAAACAAATATCGTCAGCGTATTCAAGATGTTGCAGGAACGAAAACATCGTCCATCGAATTCCACGCGCTTGCTTGGCTAGAGCTGCATAAAGGACATCCCCTATAACCACCAGGAAAAGTAGTGGAGATACCAAACATCCTTGACGAACTCCGCTATGGATATCGAAGTCCTCTGATACCTTTTCGTTGTATAAGACTTGACACGATGCACCCTCGTAGGTAGCCTTTATAATGGCGATAATCTTCTCTGGTACTCCTCTCCTACGTAAAGCTGACCAAATGAAATCTCGATTCAAACTATCGAAAGCCTTTGCGAAGTCGATGAAGAGCAAATGAAGAGGGGAGCGGAACTCCAGGTCTTCCTAGGGCGACAAGTTCCAGAGACATAGCCACAAAAAAGAGTGCAAGATGGTTTCATTTTTTGAAAATTGTGGTCGTACGCCAACGCGGATTGTTTGGGACTTTTCACAGTTGATTAAGGACACTGTTCTGAACATTTTCACTAAAAAATATACCTGTAAAAATTTTTGTCTGGGTCAATGCCTAATTTGACTGGGCTATTTTATCAATTAGGTTAATATACTTAGTAGGTATCGAATTTCAATGGGGCGTATTCATAATCATTTTAGACCTGGGTCTAAGTTAAACATAGGTTTAGTTGAATTTTCGGACGTTGATTCTATTTTTTTTAAGTTTATCATTTCTAAATATTTGAAGCTATTTGTATAGTATACCAAGTTTATTATCTTACAAAAATATAAAACCAACAATTTGTAATTAAAATCGGTCTGTATTCATTGAGCCAAAATTGTCTTAAACTGTAGTTTAATTAAACCTGGGTCTGTCTACGACTATGAATATGCCCCAATATATTTAAATATAATTATCAGTTGTCTATTGAGAATCATAATTAGGGGTGCATGATTTGTGTAGCTTCTGAATAGGATTACTTTCATTAAGTTAGAATACATGTATGTAAAGAAATGGCATTTTCTTTCAAACACTCATAATCTAACTTTCAATAGATAAAAATAAATTCCAATATCTAAATACATAATTCAAATGTTTTAAAGTAAATAAAACTTTTAGTAGACACATACATAGATATAATGTGTTAACAGATACAAATTTTAAATTTTAGGAATCCTCAATTTTTAAATTTAATGGCATGTTTTATATTTTTCATATAATTTAAGACTTCAACAACAACATTTGACATTTAAACGTATGTGCATGGATGTATGCAGTATATAATCATATGTAGCAAAATGACAAAAATATACTTGTACTATATAAGATCCTTTTCAGTGATAAGTCTAATGTCAAACTAATACCATCATACCTACCAACCATGTATTTTATGTTTATTTTTTTTGTATGGTAAATATTTATTATTGTTCCCTATAATAATTCGTTTGGTCCTTTGGTTGTTTGTAGATATGTACACATAGGTACTTGTGTTAACACCATACACTACACGGATAAAGATTATTATTGTTGGCATGTTTCTGTGTCATATAGGTCCTGATTGAAATCACCCAACAAAGACTAACCACAAAAGTGCCATTTAAACAAATGATATAGTCCTCAATCATGAAAGGTAGTTATTTTTATTAAATAAGGGTTATGTTAAGCTTTCGGTCACAATATTTCTGAGCATATACATTTTAAAATTAAATATTCAATCACATTTATTTATGTATGTTTGTATGTACATATGTTACATATTTATCAAAATGCAAATTAGATTTTTAATGAAACACCATACTGGCGCAAATGAAATAATCGCTTACATTTTTTTCTGGCTTTTAAGGGCTTATAAGCATTATGGATTATGTAATATTAATAAATTCAATAAAAGAAATAGTATGATGATAATGATAAATGATGATGATAAAAATTAACTTATATTCTTTGTAATTCCGCCCATTCTATTTGAAGTAGTAGCACGTAGCGTAATGGTTAGTGCGTTGGACGGTCACGCTGGAGGTCTGGGTTCACTTCCCAGTCTCGTCCACCTAAATATTAAACATTTTTTTTTTCAGGGCTACTGCCTCTTGCGAGGAATTAACAAATATTCCAAGAGTATCACTTGTCATAAATAAGTGCTTCTCGTCTAGCAGTTCGGATTGGGCATACAATTTTAGGTCCCTTCCATTCCTGTCCAAATGTGCACACACTGCTACTGCCTCTTGCGAGGAATTAACAAATATTCCAAGAGTATCACTTGTCATAAATAAGTGCTTCTCGTCTAGCAGTTCGGATTCGGCATACAATTTTAGGTCCCTTCCATTCCTGTCCAAATGTGCACACAAGAATGGTTGCGAGTTTTAGTCACTAGGCCTTCTTTTTTAGGGCTGGCCACGAGACGAGACTCTGCGAGACTTTTGTAAGTTTCGTCTCGGTCTCGTTAAAATCGAAAATTTTCAGTCTCGTTTCGGTCTCGTGTCGGTCTCGTATAATTAAGTCTCGTCTCGGTCTCGTCTCCGAAAAATACGATTTCCGGACAACCTTTTGATTATTGGAACGAAATATTTTCGATTATAGTTTAAATACGTGCAGAAGAAAATAAATAATTAACTGAAAATGAATTTTTTAATTTATTAGACTCTCTGTAAATTTCGGTCCAAATATACAGTCTCGTCTCGGTCTCGTTTCGGTTGCTTAAAAGCTAGTCTCATCTCGGTCTCGTCATGCGAGACCGAGATCGAGACCGAGACTTTTCTCGTGGCCGGCCCTATTCTTTTTGAAGCCTGTTGTATTTATATTCAGCATGCATAGTGAAATCAAGACCAATATTTTGCGAAGAAAAAAGTTAACTAAAAATAATAAGTTTATAATTTTTGGAATGTTTTTTTGAATGAAGAAAAAGTTAGTTTTTGTGGGGAATACCATAATATTAGTTAGTAGGTACATATATCCTTTTTTTATAACAAAGAAAATAATTCGACAGACATATTATGATTTTGTATTAATTTGCGTTCTCGTTCAGAAATGTCGTGGTCAGAAAATCAATTTGGTGAATTTTCTTACCAGCACTTCCCCTGCACTTCACCCCTTTATTTTGAAATTTATTTGTATTATTCGGAGATAAAATGTGTAAGCAATAGAGGCTTGAAATGGGGAACATTTGTTGTCCCAGTTCTACATTTTAGGTTTTATACATCGTTTCCTTCGTCTAGTCTTCTTAGATAATTGAATAATCGTTCAACTAACCAACCTCAATGCCACTTACATATAAAGCAAACAAATACAAGAAATATAAAGATTTTACGAAGAATAACCAGAAATAAAGTCAATTAATCGGAAATATATATATTTTACAGGGTGTTTATCCTCGAAAAATTGCATAGAATTGTTGCATTTGTACAGGAAAGTGTATATATAGAATGTAAAATCATAAAAAGACATAAAATTTCAATATTGTGTGTTTTCGAAGGAAATCCTTCGTTTTTTTTTTTTAATGTTCTGTTACACGGGTTTCGTTGGTAAAGTTAAGTCCGACCGAACAACAACTCGATTTTTTTAAAATTATTCAAACAATTCTTTATTTAAAAAATAATCGAAAGCTCAACTGCTCGGGCCCTGCTCAGTAGTTCCTTGAAAGTTTTGAAACTATCTCGAGGTAGTGCATCACGGATATGGAAACTCAGAAGTCAATATTATATCATATCCATTATCACTTATTCTTTGGTTACAGCTTGCGATAGCTGTGAAAACAGTGCAGGTTTCTTGCAATTAAAGTCATCAGTAGATTCAGTTAATTAAGATAGATCCGGTAGTCGGGTTTAACTGGCCCATATGCATTGCGTAACAGTGTGAAAGCATCTTCCCATTTCGTTACTTCTTTTTTAATCCCTTGCCACCTTGTTACCGCATTTTCTTTTAAAGAAGGGGCAATCATTTGATTGCATCTTCGACGCTTATTTTTTCAACGTCCTTGTAGATGTCAATAGCTGAGATAAAAGCTTCGACTACAACTGGGTCTCATTCCCCTCAGAAGTGTCCGCACAGTGGGTAAAGCTACCTTTAGGTCTGGAGCTGGACTGCATTGCTTCCAAGAGTTCTTGAAATTGCTTAGCTTCTTCTTTTCTTCGTTATAAATATTGTATGAAAAGAAATGAACCCGACCATTAGTTGGGCACCAATGTAACACGGCTTGTGTTGGTATTGGTAGAGTTAAGTCCGACCAAATTACAACTCGAGTTTAAAAAGAAAAATTCAAACGATTCTTTATTTAAAAATAATCAACAAAGCAAAAGAGTGTAAAACTTTTTAAAACTTTGGGCGGTAGTTTACCTCCTTACTATTATACTATTTTACAGAACTGTATTCTCAAATCTATTTGAGATTTTATATTATTCATTTTGAAAAGGTTATTTTTATACAGTACTTAAAATAAAAACATATGAATAAATAATAAATTATACTGTTATAGTCTTAAATTTTGTTTATAGATGCTAGAGATAGAGGTTAACGGAGAAACGGAACGATATCCCAATTAACCCAAACATTTTGTCAATTTTCTCAAAAAACGTCAACATTTTATTTCCGTTCAGTTAGCTTTTATTCGTAAAAACCTAAAATGCAGTTGTCTTGCAATTACTTTTGGAAATTTCAGACACTAAATTTCATCAAGATCGCTGGAGCAGTTTACAATATAATTCTGACTCTAAAAATACCAAAGTATAATATTGTGAGTGTTGCCATTGATTTTTTTTAAATAATTTTAAGTCAATGCTCTAGAAAATCTGCCAATGTATTGAAATTTAATTCTGAAATAGGGTTGTGTACGATTTCCCGCTTTTTATAATCCCGTTTTTCATAATCCCGCTTTTTATAATCCCGTTTCTAATAGCCCCGTTTATTAGAATCCCGTTTCTTATTATCCCGCTTTTGCAATCAAAACTTGTTGTTTTATTTTTAAAAAATCACGCGATTTTTTTTTTAAATAAAATAACTAGTTTTGATTGCAAAAGCGGAATAATAATAACTTTAAAATAAGGGAAACAAGAGAGATTTTGTAGTTAGCTAAATTTTATTTTATTTAAACACAAAATTTCAAAAAAAAAAAAAAAAAACAAAAAAGGAAATTCTAAACAATTAAGTATTACTATTAGAACAAAATAAAATATCTAATTCCTAATTAAACAAAAAATGAAATTCTAAACATAGCTGTATTATATTTTTCATTAGCATCATGTTAGTTCAATTGAATGTTGTGGGTGAGACTACGCAAAAATCCAGTTTTACTCATTTTGTTTGCATCACAATTGTTTCTTTGGCTCGATCGGCAATCATTTTGTACAACATATACACAAACTTTCCAGGATAGGGTGGCTTTTACCAACACAAAAAAGGCACCCTGTCCTGGAAAGTTTGTCAAAGTCTTTTCTTTACCAACACAAAAAGCAAGGGAAGTAGTAGTAGCGAGCAACTATAACTCACCCTGTCTTGGAAAGTTTTTTTTTTTTCAATTTGCGTCTTTTCAATGACAAGTGGAAACCTAGCATAAGTCTGCGATGCCATGCCTCGTCATTATTTTGGGTTCGCGAAAACTGTTTTTCGGCACTATCTCACACAGACCAAAAGTAAGGAGAGTATTGCACTTGTCTACTTCCATTGCGAATGTAGTTTTTTTTTTTTTTTATTAAGCGCGTGCAAAAGGGGTTGTGACTACCCTTAAGATGATATACACAGCACGAGCGATTAGGTAGATTGGAGGGGATTTAAAAGGAGATACCGATGTACATTGGTTTTGAACGTCTGTAGATCACAATGGGAGGGGAAAATTGAGCTGGGTAGAGCAGTCCACATTCGAGTAGTGCGACTAAAGAAAGAATCTCTGTACTTAACAGTACGTCCGAAATTGGGCTCAAGGGTAAACTGATGGGCATTCCTAGAAGCGCGAGTATTACGGTTGAATTGTTTAAGGGGAGGAATACAACTGGCTATTTCACTAGAGCATTGTTTATGGAAATAACGGTAAAATAACGAAAGACATGAAACATTTCGACGGTGCTCAAGAGATGAGAATGTTTCCGTTATAGTTCTTTCACCTATCATTTTAAGAGCTCTCTTTTCAATTCTATCCAATAGACTCAAGTGGGTTATTGGAGCACCTGCCCAAATGTGAGAGTTATACTCAAGTTTTGGACGAATAAAGGCTTTGTAGATCACAGCCAGATCAGAACACTTAGCAGCATTTTTAGCGATGTCGAATATGTGGTCGTTCCATAAAAGGTGGTCTGTGACACACATACCGAGGACTGAAAGCTTTTCGGTTTCCTCAATGCAAGTGCCACTCATGGATAGTGGCATGGGGGGTGGGTTTTGTTTTAACGACAGTAGACAGCATTGAGTTTTTGAAGCATTAAATTCTACACGGTTTTTTATTCCCCAGTGGACAATACTGTCAAGATATGAATTTAATGAGCTTATCATACGCTGCCGTTCAAGTTCCACATCCGAAGGACATGGATGTGAATCAAGAAACGAATATGAAAAGCTGAGGGTACTGTCGTCAGCAAAACAGTTTAATGGATTAGAAGTTTCAGATAAGAGATCGTTTATGAATATTAGGAAGAGGGTCGGAGACAAAACGGAGCCCTGGGGCACACCAGCATTTATTTTGTGGATTTCAGACTTGAAACCGTCCAATGCAACTTGTATTGAGCGGTCCGAAAGGTAATTTCTTATCCAACGAAGAAGAGATTCATCGATACCAAATGCACGCATTTTCGATAAGAGAGCTTGATGCCAAACTCTATCAAATGCTTTTGAAATATCAAGTGCAATAATCTTACTTTCTCCAAAACGATGTAAAGATTTGTGCCACTGTTCGGCGAGATATACCATCAGATCACCAGTGGACCTATTGCTACGAAAGCCGTACTGCCGGTCATTAAGAAGCATTCGTTCTTCGAGATATTTCTTTAGCTGAAAATTAATCAGCGTTTCCATGACCTTGGAAAGAAGGGACGTAAGCGCAATTGGCCGATAGTTGGAGGGGGAAGAAGACACGCCTTTTTTAGGGACAGGCTGGACAAATGCTGTTTTCCATCCACTCGGAAAGAGACCAGTAGAGTAGGACAGATGGAAAAGCTTACGCAGTGGTTTTGCCAGCGTTGAAGAACACCTCTTCAGAACAATGGGAGGGATACTATCCGGGCCAGCGGATTTGTGTATATCGAGATCTTTCAGAACTCTGGCAACTGCACGAGTGCGGAAGAAGATTTGTCCCATAGAATAATTTGCGCTCTCAAGTACAGGAGGAGTCATAACACTTTCAGGCAGCGACGAATTAACAGCAAACTGTGCTGCAAGCAAATTGGCTTTATCGATTGAGCTGACAAAAGGAGTATCGTTGAAGACGAGTGTTGGAACCGAGGTGGTATTTCGTATGTTTTTTACAAATGACCAAAAATTTTTACTACCTTTGGGACATTGTAGAATTTTTTGCCGTAATTTTTGATCATGTAAAAATTTGGTTCGTCGAATATGAACGTTACAGGTCTTTCTAGCTTGTTGAAACTTTTTCCGGTTTTCCTCAGTAGGGTTGGCCTTATAACTTCGGAAGCTTACTTCTCTAACGAGCTGTAAGGAGGTTTTTAGCTCCTTACAGCTCGAATCAAACCATGAGTTTTCTTTGGGTTTGATAGATTTCACCCTATTCGGGATAAATTTTCTCATTCCACAAAGAATTAAGTTTGTAATCATATCTGCACTGGAATCTACGTCACTATCGAGGAAGCATAGTGACCAGTTAAAGTTCCTGAAGAAAACATTGAGACCGTCCCAGTTGGCTTTCTCGTACTGCCAAACGGTTCTTTTGGGAGTTTTTTTTTAACTGTGTTTTGGTGGCACAAGAAATTCGCAGATATGACACAATGGTCTGATGTGCCTAGAGGCGATAATACACTTATAGTGTATTTATCAGGGTCAGAGGTAAGAAACAAATCTAGAGTGTTGGCGGATTGACCTGCAACGTCAGGAATCCGAGTAGACTCGTCGACCAGCTGAGTTAGGTTGTTTATCTCAGCAAAAATCTCGACATACCTTCCTTCGGGTGTTGTCTGACCCGAATAGCGTAGCTACGTAGAATTATGTACATTGAAATCGCCCGTAACAACGATTTCACTGCGCGGAAAATGGGAAATAATTCTCTGGATGGAGTCGGATAGTGCATCGAATTCGTTGGAAGTCGAATTACTATCCAAACTAGGACTACGATAAATAAAACAAGTATGGATGATGCGCTTATGGATGGTGAATTTAAACCACATGAAATTAAAGTTCGTATTCAAACATGAACCAAATTGTGGTTGAAGCTGATAAGCAACATCATTTCGAACATACACGACGAGACCATGATGTGGAAAAAATAGAGGCACTAAGCTATAACCATGTAGGCTGAATTCCGAGTGATCGGTATTTTCCCCTACCTGGGTTTCACGTAGTGCCAAAACAGCTGGCCTGTTTTTCACAGTAAGGACATATGCAGAACAAAAATTCTGCCTCAGTCCCCGAGTGTTGCTGTAGTCAACCCTAAATTCACCCACCATTACAATAGACAGACATTTTGAGCCACTGACTGTGCAAAATTAAGTGCTTCTTCGTCAGCATTCAAACTATTTTGCAACGAGTAATAAGAAGAGTCTTCTTCAGGTGGTACAAAAGCCAAACTTTTCACCATTCGAATCTCTAGAGAGAACTTACTTGCAGTTTCTTTGATCCTGGATAACATTTGAAAATTATAAATCGTGGAAAATAAACAACATGAAATCAATAAGTTTTAATCATGTTAAAAAAAAATGGTCTTAGCGGGATAAGACGGGATTTTAAAAAGCGGGATTATAAAAGAACGATTTTAAATACACGGGATTTTAAAAAACGGTATTTTAAAAAACGGGATTTTAGAAGGCGGTATTTTAAAACTTTTTTGTCGGGAGTTTTGAAAAACGGGATTTTAAAAAGCGAGATTCCGATACGTTCCCTCTGAAATACCCTGTATTGTGTGTATTATTGTTTTGTTAAAACTGACAACAACATAACGAATAATGAACGAACGGTTAACTTTAGCAGACGTGTTCAGTTAAAGAACAAAGTTCAATGAAAGGTACATATATGTATATGAGAAATGTTTCACTAATACTTATCAATGATTCTTCTTACTTAATTATTTTTCCATTTAATGCTGCGTGATAAATATTATGTTTTAATTTCAATAAACCATAGTATAAATAACCTTTGTAGACTAATTGACTAATTGTAGCACGCTCTTCTGCATATATTGCCATCAGCATAGGTATGCCATTATTTGAATGAATTCAATATAATGAAGAACTTCTGAATAAATAAATTATACACTAATCCAAATAATGAGTGGGTAAAAGTTTATGAAACGTACATACCTACAAACATATTGAATAAATATCAATAAAGAAAAAAAATAAATATACAAACATACCACGATGGATTTCATATAATTTAATTGAATCGGACATACATAAAAGGATAATGGATAAATAATTGAGACAAAAATAAAATTAATGTTCTAATAAATTGGGATGACGCAAAGTCCATTGAATTTTCGTTCAAGAATTTATTGGTAAAATGTATTTAGACGTAGAAGTTGTCTAGACACATTAAAGAAGTTGTGGAATTTCAAAAAAAAAAAACGAAAGTTTGTTTTCAAGAAGTTTTTGTGTTAAGTGTCAAAAGTATGTGATGGGAACGATACTTTTATTAGATTACAAGAAGCTAATTTTTTTTTGTTCAAATAACATTCCTGTATAGATATGTACATTAATCTTTACCATCAGAAGTGCGTGCGCTGTCCAACAAACTTTTGATTGAGACTAGTGAGGAGACGCGTCCTCGTCCATTATTCATTTTCTATGAAAAGTTTCTTACTTGTGACATTTTGAACGAGTTTCGTATGTACATAGGTACTTTTATATTTTGTACTCATGTGCCCTGTCAATGTTAATCAAAGTAATTAAAATATCGCTTTCTTTTACAAGAAAGTGGTGAATTAAAGAAAAAAAATAATTAAGGAAGAAATGAACAAAATATTGTCTGAGTTTGCAAACAGTTTTAAAGTATTTATGGCAGGTTTCACAGTGTAAGTTAAAACTCCAATTTTCGTTTAAACTTTAGTTCAGCAATTGATTCGGTTTCAAAGTATTCACTTTAATCTTCTGTAGATCAAGTTAAACGAATGTATTCAGAACACTTGATTAGGTCTGTTCTTTTACTTTAAATTTCTGTGATTTCCTATGCATCAAAAGCCGTTCCCGTACTTAAAAATTTGACAGTTTTTTACAAAAGACAACGCTCACGAGAGAGTAAATAATTTCCCCTACCTGTGATTTTCTGTCCGAGAAATTTCTTCGGGCAGAAAATCATAGCGCAACCAAATGTCGTTTTGAGAGCAATAAAACGAAAGCCACACATCGTGCCTTACTGGTCTGACACATTAGGTAATACGGAATTTGTGTGAAATTGCTTTCCCGCACTTTTCCACAATTTTGATATTTTTGCGAATATTTCATCCTTGCTCTCCAAAATTTGACAGATTGTGGGCTTCAAAAACCAAAATACAACCAAAAGAGGATTAAACCTTGATATTATTTTTATTAAAAAAAAAGTTGTAAGTACATATTCTATAATTTTTAAAAATTGAAGCTATAAAATATTAATAACTTTGTTTTAGAGACCTCGGGCCTATTTCAGCGCTACTACATCACTTACATCAACTACATCATACAACTACTTTCTACAACTACACCAGCTATATTTTTCTGTTTCACATAATCCACTGGAAGAGTTGTATGATGTTTCTGCAAAAAAAAGGCATACCAAATACAGAATGTATAATTAATTGTTAGATAGAGAGAAAAGATCAAAATGCAGAAGAATATCGTTTCTGCATTATAGGAAAGTGCAATATGGCAGAAATGAAGACGAACATCTTCATCTTCTTAATGGTTCTCTTTCACTCGCTCGGATTTTTTGTATGCATCTGTCCGGCTCTCCTTTTCTGCATTATGTAGACGCAAATACACCATAAGTTAGCAAAAAACGATTTGAATAAAAATGATTGAATTGGATAAAAGTTAATTGAGTATAATTTATATACGAGTATGTTTGAGAATGAAGTGATTAAAAAACTTCTTTTTTTTATCACAAAATAACCCCAAAATCCATGAACGTCAAAATAACGAAAGAAAATTAATAATTAAAAATAAGGGATTTTAAGATTTTTAATATTTTTGATGATGATTTCGAATTCAATATAGAGGTTAGACCGCACTCGATGGAACTGCACTGAAGCGGAACTACACATCAGATGGATTCGTATGAAATTGTATGAAGTTCAGTTGCCGCTTAGTGCAAAATAGTTCATACAATTTTATACAAATAATAATAATTTACCGCGTCGTGAAGTGTAGTTCCGCTGAAGTTGAGTGCGGTCTTGCCTTAAGAGTTCAAAGAAGGCAAAATATATATTTAGAACGTGTTAATTTTAAGATCTATATTTTGTGGAGCGTTTCAGAATGCCCAGAGTTTCTTTTGAGTATTTAGTTCAATGCGTGTGTGCATTTTTGCTGATGTTATACAACAGTCAAAATGCTAAATTGTATTTGATGTAGTAGCGCTGAAATAGGCCCCTGAAGAAAAACGTAACCACGTTTGAATAGGAATAGAAAAATCTCGGTCTCGATCTCGGTCTAGCATGACGAGACCGAGAAGAGACGAGACGAGACTGGCTTTTGAGCAACCGAGACGAGACCGAGACGAGACTGTATATTTGGACCAAAATTTACAGAAAATCTAATAAATTAAAAAATCCAATTTCAGTTAAATATTTATTTTCTTCTCTACGTATTCAAACTATAATCGAAAATATTTCCTTCCAATAATCAACAAGTTGGCCGGAAATCGTATTTTTCGCAGACGAGACCGAGACGAGCCTTAATTATACGAGACCGACACGAGACCGAGACGAGACTGAAAATTTTCGATTTTAACGAGACCGAGACGAGACTTACAAAAGTCTCGCAGAGTCTCGTCTTGTGGCCAGCCCTACGTTTGAAACGTCGTTTGATTTAGATACTTAGATACAAATATATACCTGAAGCCCGTTTAGAATTTTAACATTTTAAAAAAGGTCACGAAGAAGGAATAATTATGATTGTGGGTAATTATTAAATCTATTATAATAATCAATCTCAAATATTAATTGACAACTATTTATATTCATTTCTATTTGAAATTATTTTTTTTTAATGTTTTCAAAGGACAAGGAAAATGTAAAATTCGTTGTGGTAGTGAGAAGAGAAAAACGGCTCTGTTGAAGGACAAATCACTTCAACTATTGGGATGATGTTGACTGCTTTGAAAGTTGCCTACATCCAGTCACATAAGACTTTGCTCAATTGTACTTATGTACATTTTAAACTGTAAAAAAAAACGATTTGAACTTTAAATTTGAACTGAACTTCAGGAATAAATTTAAACTTTCACTGTGAAACTGGCCATTAGGTAACTACCTACATTTAAAAATTTGTGAGGTAGACAAATTTGTATCTAACATTTCAAGTCAAATTATTGACGTCCATGACCATGTCTCATCTAAGCACCACCCTAACTTAACATACATCGCCTTTTCATTAACTAGCAGGCAAAATCCTTAAGCAATTTGAAATTCTTAAAGCATAAAACGTTATTAGCAAAAAAAATATACGCTTAAACAAATATCATCTAATCCTAAACTTTTTTGTCTTTCAATTTCTTGCTTCTGTGAACTTTCTCACATCCTATATTCCCCAATTAGCGTTTTTCTTATTTAAGTTAAAAGAAGAATTCATTTAAGCTCTCTACGAACTTACTGATGGTAACTTTGGTGTCTTTACGCTCTTGTAACAAAAGACACACATTTCCGGGCCAAATTGCATAAGACAAAGAAAAAGGCACTTTTCTAAATCTAATTGAGGTTCATAATTATAATTATATATAAATATATGTTTTGTAGGACTTTTGTGCCAAGAAATTCCCAGAATCGAAAACAAAACTCAACAGTCAACACCAATATAAGAACAATCGCTCCAACTCCATCCAGGCTAAAAGAGAGAGAGCAAAGTCAAAACGAAGACGCTGGAAAGGTTTCAACTTTCAACAAAAAAAAAGAAACATTACCGGAAATTATTTCAATGTGTCTGTTCTCATCTTTTTCTGATATTTTTGTTTTTTGTTTCCCTTTTTTGACGACGACGACGACAACTTGAATTGAACTTCTCTGTTAAGCGAAAAAGTTTTCCATTTTCTTCAACAAAAATAAAAAAAAAAGATGAGAAATATAGAAGAGTCTGTGATAAACACTTGAGAGGAATTATTTTGCGTTGAGTTTCATCCTTTTTTTCTTTCTCATTCGTAGTTCCTATTTTTTTCTTTTCCACTTTCCCTTTTATTATTAGCAAGAAATCTCGTTGGAGCTGGAGCTTGTCTAATTGGATTGACATCAATAATTGGTTTTCATTAAAGCTTGTTACATGCATAAAATAACAACTATTTCCGTTTCGATATAATAATAATTGCTATTATAAGTTCGACAACAAAAAGAAAAACACTTAAGAACCAAAAATATCTTCTGTGACAGAAATTGTTCATGTCGTTTTTTTTTTTAAATATAATTTTCTCCTAATGGCGTCTCTCATTAAATTCATAAAATTGAATGGGAAAATCTTGAAATGATGTAAAACTGAAAAGACCGTCATAGTTCCGCATTGTATGCCAAATTACATTACCAAATCCATACAATGGCTATGTTCTATTTACATTTCACAAGCCTACTTTCTGTCATTATTCGCACACGTACCAACCACCACCATCATTGGCCCCAAACTGATGGTGCGCCTCATAAAGATTATCCTGGCGGCTATCCAAAAAAAGAAAAACTTTTCAATTGGATTTCTTTGCTGCAATAATAGAGAAATCTTTTTCCAAAAAATAAAAAAAAAATATAATAAATGAAAAAAAAAAAAACAAATTCAAAAACCTTAAACAAGGTGGGTTGGTTGGTCGATTGGCGGAAATAATGAAAATATAAATTTTTAAATACTGGCCCAATTAATGGGTTGAGGCGTATTATATTGCATGTTCTTTTTGTTTCTTATTTATGGAAGCAATATTATTTCGATAATCAGGATCGGGTGTTTATTTAGAGTACAATATGAGTTACAATATAAAAATTCTTTTATCACAATTCATTTAAATTACTTTGTAGCCCAGGAAAATACGGAAAAAAGATCAAAATTCAGTAAAATTTCGACAAAACTGAATTTCGGTAAATCCTTTTGTTTGGTTGTTCTTAGCAAATCTATTTTTTGTTGATATCTCAAAAAACGAAACAGAAAATAACAAATTCAAAACCTCTACGTTTTGCAATTCAAAAACAAAATTTTGAGTTGGTTTAAAAAAAAATATTGTAAGTTTCGTCTCGGTCCTGTTAAAAGTGAAAATGTTCACCAGTCTCGTCTCGTGTCGGTCTCGTAAATTTAAGTCTCGTCTCCGGAAAACACGATTTCCGGACAACCTGTTGATTATAGGAACGAAATATTTTTGATGCGTAAACATCTTAGCTCTCGGTATGGGTAAATACTGAAAGTTGGATAGTCACAGAAACAGCATTACAGATCCGTTCTGCACCATTTTATTTACCAAACATTTTTGACTCATGGTAGCCAACGGTTCGTGCATTGAATAGAGTAAATTGATGTAATGTGGTACAGGTCGGTAATATAGTATAGGCAGTTTTTTTTCGAAAACCAAGCAACCAACTGGAAGTTTGGTATGACTTGTTTACACATCCTCCCTTTGAGTCCCGGCACTCACATATTATTGTTAATTTTTATAAGAATCCATAACTTGGCATAATGTTAAGTACCTACAGTGCTCTGGATGGTGCAGGCAAATAATTCCACGGGAATATGCTCCCTTTCGGAATTTATTTCACTTTTAGTGGGTAATCCACTTTCGAAGTCGAATTTATTCCCACTGAGAGAGAGGATATATTCAGCCTTGTCGGAAATAAAATATCCCCCGGATTTTTCCCCCGTATGAGATTCTCCAATCATGAACAATGTTCGAAAAATGGGAAAAAACTCCAATGAAAAAAGTAGATATCGTAAATCTATTTTCCGGGGGGAAATTAATGATTTTTCCCTGGAAAAAGCTCGCTTCAATTTAGTTGGAGAATTTTAAAAATAGAAGCATTCTACCTATTTTTGAAGGTTTTTTAATTTTATACTTGCTCTAAGGGACAAGTTTCAGTTTCGGTTCAAAAATATAAGCGCTTTAATAAAATCCAACATTAAGTTTACTGAGAAGTCCATTGGTATTGGTATGTGTGGCTGTACGTCCACTCTACAACAATCTAGAGACTTAACGAGGAAACGGCTTGTTTTAACCAATCTATATTTCATTTATGTTTCTATACATTTTTAACACATTTTGGAACAAATTTACTTAACACTTTCGGGTTTTCCCCCCTCATAAAGTAACACAGTTTTGCACAGAGAGAGAATAACAAAACTATTACAACAACAAAATAGACAAAAAATGCTTTTTTCTTTAACTTTTGAAAATTTGTACGCGTTTCAATTACATGAGAATTGAATTTACGATGTAAAATAGGTCCTTATCACCACAAATAGTTCAAATATTTAATTTGGTTTCAGAAAATAATTTTTAAACTTTGACAGATAAATAATTTCGGAATATAAATTTTCTCCGAGTATTTCGAAACTGGGAGGTTGACGATAGGAGTATTCGACTCCTGGGAAAAATGAAAATCCGGGGGAAAACAATCTCCCATGGTCCAATTTTAAAAACTGAAACAAATTGGAAAATAGTTAACAAAATATGGAATAGAAAAAATAAAAAAGAAAAATTAAAAACTCAATAAAAATATAAAAAAAGTACGCATACGCCCAAGTGCACCAATTTTGTATGAAGCTATATAAGACATCAGACGAGTATAATAATTCTAATCTAATTTTAATCCTATAAAAAAACGGTAGGTATATAGCCAATTAAAAAAAAATCACTTTTAATGGATGGATTATAGCTCTTAATAGAGATGTAAAGTGTGATTTCATGATGCTTTAGTTAAAGAAAGTGCGGTAAGGATCGTTTTCCAACAGAGTTCAAGAAGTCATTTAAGCAAGAAGAAGCAGAGTCCATATTGATAATTATGAAGTTCCAAATTTGAATGAAGTTTTGTTAATTTTTGAAATAAATAATTTTATAAAATACAAAAATTTAACAAACATTTTGTTTCAATTAATTAGCATGAGATTGTAAATCGCAAGTATTTGTGTATAAGTGTATTTGTGTTTAGAATATTATGTGATATTATTGTTCTTTAAGATTATGTTAGGTCAAATTAAGTCCTACAATTAGCTAAAGATATCTCGAAGGGTTAAATAAAAACTGGATAGATTTAATCTGAACTTTTAAGAAAAAGATTAGCATTTAAGAATTGTACCATATTTTTTTTACTCATTTCTATTCATTTCTAACGGAAATATTTCGAAAACCTGATAGCTGCTGTTAGCAGAAAATGGAAAGCAAATTTGAGTTCAGCACCGAAAATTACTTAAGAATACATTTTATCATGCTCTCATCAAAAACCGTGTAAATCTGTGTTAACGAGAAATCTTGATTCTTGTTGAAATTAGTCAAAATATTAAGAAATATCAATTGATTAAGAGTGGATTTCTACAAATAGAATATGGTTTAAGGATTGGGTCAAAATTTCGTTGAGAATGAAATATCAATTGAATAAGCTACAAATACAATTATTATTTTTTTTTTTTTGTAACAAAAATTACTCATATAAAATTGAAAATGCAATATTTGTTGACTTTTGACTAGCCTAAAAGTACCGAATCGCAAAATAATGATAAAATCGAACAAGCCAATGACGAGATATGAGGGAATATACCTAATTAATTTCAAAAATGCAATTAAAAAAAAAAATAACTTTATTTCCATTATTCGAATTTTTGGTTTAAAACGTGGTATGTAGTATTATTTGAACTGTTCTGTAGATTATATGTACTAAGTTTATTCGAAATCGTTAGAGCCTTTTTCGAGAAATCTTGTTGTATGAGAGCTACCCGTTAGATTAGCTAAAAAAAAAAAAAATCGAATTTGTCCTCTTGGGAATCACATTAACGCTATCAAATATGAAGCAAATGCGTCCAACCGTTTGTGCTCTAGCTCGATGTACATCAGGACGCACAGACAAATATATCTATTGATATCTAATCATATATTTTATATAATTTTTATAAGGAAAACTGGGCACAAGGATCAGTCAAAAATTATGAAATTAATAAATTAACTGATTCATTCTTTTTCGGGCGTTTCTCCGGTTATTTTTTGTCATCTTTAAGGCTAAAAGTCTTTTTCAGTATTAAACAAAAATACAAATTAGAATAAATACTTATATTTGCGCGTCAATTAAGTAAAGCATCTTTTAAAAACCCTTGTTTGGTAACTATTTTATTTTACTAAAATAAATACCATACATAAAATTCTACTCAATTAGTTTTGTGATCAAAACTGTTAAAGCTGTTTTTGGAATAAATAGACTTTTTCAAATGTTTGTATGACAAGTTGTTATGGTTAGAAAACAATTTTAATTTAAAGAGTTTTCATTTTCATGAATAAGTGCTTCTCGTCTAGCCGTTCAGATTAGGCATACAATTGTAGGTCCCTTCCATTCCTATTGACAAGCGCACACAAGATGGTTATAAGTCACTAGGCCCTGGTTCTTCACGAGCCGTTGCGCCACACAATTTGCCAACCTATTTGAATTGCACATGTTTTTGCAAAAATAGCAGTTTAATCATAATTTGTTTCAAATCATTTTCATTGGGATATTTAATTTAAGACAAATACGAGAATCATATAGAAATGCTCTTTTAAAAAAAACTATCAAATTTATAAAGTGAATATAAATTTAATAGTAACATTTCTATATAATGCACGTATTTGTTTTAAACTAAATATTCACAAGTTCTCTAGATATTTTTGTGGAAGTATTTTGTTCACCCTTGAATTTCTTTCATTTCTTTAGTTTGGGAAAGGCAAAAGGGATATATTAATATACGAACCAAATAAGAATATAAATATACCAACGACGTTCTTTTGTATACTAATTTATCATTATTTCATGAGAATTCATTCAATATCACACCCACACTTTGAAGTTCTAATATTCAATATTCAAAATTAAAATACCAAAATTTCACAACGTCACTTCTGAGTAACAAACAAAAACACACAAATCAATTTTCAGCAGCTAAAAAATTCATTACGATCAAACTCATGGGCTGAGATTCTCTAAAAAATATAAATTTCAAAAATTCAATAAGCCGGTACACCGGCATAAAAAAAAAAATAACAAAATGAAACGAAACGAAACGAAAACAATTTCCTCATAAATACTTAAACGCCGAAGAAGTCTATACTCATTTTAAAAGACATACAAAAACATGTTTTATGTACGAGTAGGTTGGTAGGTATTGTATGGAATTCCAGGATCGTTTCAATATTCATTTATTTGTATTTCCAAATAAGGCAGCAACACAAAAAAAATGGAACCTATCTGAACAAGGACATAAATAACAACACAATGGAAACAAAAAATAATATTTTTTTGTTGTTGTTGAAAATGGTCCAGAAAAACTTCAATTGAAAACGAAAATGTATGAATGTTATATAAATCAAATTTATTATATCATGTCACATAAAGAAGAACCAACACACATACACACACACAAACACAACTAGACTCAAATTGAGTCCTCATCCGCTGCCATTTATTCAGGTGAGATAATGTGTTGCGCGCTAATACCCCAATCCCAACTCTCCTCAACCTAGAAGCACAATTCATTTCATACGAAGAATGTCTAGGGATGTGTAATCATTTTTCTGCTCAATTTTTTGTGTTTTATAACACAGGACCCCAAAATTCTTGACATAAGTGTCATTTATATCTCTCTAAGTGAGGCAGCAGCGGTGTGGCGCAGCGTTGAGACAGACTAAATACAGAAATGGGTTGATTCTGGTGAATTTATTTTATAGAAATAAATTTTGTATATATACCTACCTCGTACCTTTAGACATACAAACATCCGTATATAGAAGGTAGAGTTGACAAATAAAACAAAAATATTTTCTGCTTGGGTTGCAAAAATTTGAAATATCTTTCTTTACATATGTATGTATATGCTCAGTGTTACCTTGTGTATAGGTAGGTATAGGTATTCTTCGTTCCTGAGATGAAATGAATGAAACTGCGTTTTTTTTATTTTTGGGGAATTTTATTCTACGCAAATTCGAATTTATTACTCGGCACACGCACATCCACACCAAAACCCTAAAATCGAATTTTATTTGGCAAAAATGATGATTGTATAGTGAATTTGAATATTTATTGCTGAACATGCCAAATTGATGTGTCATTTTAGATTTTAACCCGAAAATATATGTTTTTTTTTGTCCGACGGATTATTTTAAAATTTCGATTGTGTGTATACGCAGACGAGGTACAATATAGGGAAGGTTAATAATAAATGTTGGGTCTTTTTTTTCTTTCAGGGATTACATGAATTTCAATCAATGGCAAATTAGGAACACAAGTACACTTAAGTTGGGATTATTTAAATTTTAAATTAATTTATAGTTCATGATGATACAAGCATGTATTTATGTAGAAGTTTATTGATAAATTTATTGAAAAAGGGTTTTAAAAGAAATCGTATAAGTATAAGGTAGAAGCCTCGATAAGCCAGTCCCACGAGACAAAAAAAATTGTACAACACAAAATATTGCTACTTACTGATTAAACCTTGTGATTGAAATAAATAGGTTCTAGTTGGTTCATGTGTATTCAAAAAAGTGGCTGTACGTAGTGTGCTTCATACATAGGCGTAGCGTGGGGGGGCAGGTGTGGCACAGGTCCCGGGCGGCACTTTGCCAGGGCAGGGGCGGCGAAATCGTATATTAAATTAAAAATATATTAATTTATTTACAATTTTATTTATTTATTTATTTAACTCAGAAATTTATATAAATACAATTAAATGGAATCAATTATTAAAAAGAAAATGAATTAGAAAAGTGTCGGGTGCTAGAATTTCTTAAATATTATTCAATTTATTATAAAGTAACGTTGGTTCGCTGATTTTAAAAAGTAATTGGAAATTCGCTAGGTTTGTCGAATTAGAGTGGTTTGTTACCCGGAAGGAGGTTCAACAATAGGAAATTGATCAATAAATGTATATGTGCCAAATAAATTGCATGTTCTCAAAAATTCAGGGTTAACATTTCTCGATCTCGAAAATTTAGTTTTAAAATTTTCCTGGCACGAGCCAGTGTTTTTAAAAATATAATAGGGATATCTCATGGCGGCAAATTTTTCCACCCAGGTTAAAAGCTGTTACCTATACAATTTTAGCCCGTAGCGTAATGGTTAGTGCGTTCGACTGTCACGCTGGAGGTCTGGGATCGCTTCCCAGCCTCGTCCACCTAAAAAACTAAAAAGTTGTTTTTCAGGGCTACTGCCTCTCGCGAGGAATTGACAAATCCTCCAAGAGTATCAATTGTCACGAATAAGTGCTTCTCGTCTAGCCGTTCGGATTCGGCATAAAATTGTAGGTCCCTTCCATTCCTGTCGAAAGGCGAAAGTTGCGAGTTGTTAGTCACTAGGCCCTGGTTCTTCATGAGCCGTTGTGCCACCCGATTTATTTATTTTATTTATACAATTTTACTGTTTTGAAACAAAGCTTATTCCTATAATTTCTTTTAAAATTTGTTTATTGGCTGCTCTTCCATGCAAACGGTTCAAGATAATTCTTTATTATGTACCTGTTCTTGTAGCACCCTTGCATCCGCGGTAATGGAATCGCTTTATTACGATTTTTTTCATATTTTATCATTAATTTCTTATTTTATTCAATCAAATACACATTTATATCATTTTATTGCCATGGTACTTGTTTACCACTTTTTTAAAGTTGAAAAAAAAAATCAAGGGGGGCGGCAAAAATTAGGTCTGTCCCGGGCGGCAAAAACCCACGCTACTCCACTGGCTTCATAGCCACCATTTTCCAAAAGGCGTTTTAACTAATTTCTTTAGAACAACTCGTTTTTCACAAATTTTCTCTGTGGTTTCTCTTTTTTTCTTTTTCTCTTTTTCACGTTTAACAGTTTTACTTGCTCTATAGGGTAAGTATTGGTTTCGTGTCAAAAAAAATTCTGTTTAATTGCTTGCGTTTATGCAGTTGACATAGACATTGTTGGCAGAACGAAGCGAGCTGTGACAGTTGCATTTGCGAGCATTGAATCGGAGGCGGCTAAAATGGGATTGGCGGTTAATGAGGACAAGACGAAGTACATGCTGTCATCGAGTATAAGGAATCTTAACATCGTCGACTCGGGAAAAATAGCACGATGGACAGATATAACTTCGAATTGCATTTAAGTAGTAAGGCCCTCTCTCAGAGAACCAAGGAAACTTTATGCAGGACCCTTATCATTCCGGTCCTGCTCTATGGGGCAGAAACTCGTACAATGAAAAAATCGGATGAAAGTCTGTTAAGGTGCTTTGAGAGGAAGATTCTTTGGTGATTTTCGGTCCGGTGTGTATCGAAGGAGTGTGGAGGAGAAGATTCAACGACGAGCCTTAGGACTATACAGCGACGTTGACCTGGTCAAAAAGCTGAAAATACAGCGGCGGAGATGGCTGGGGAGCGTATGGACAGAAACGCACCTGCCCGACGAGTTTTCGAATCCAACCCCGATGGCGTACGCAGCAGATGAAGAACCCGATGGGACAGAGATGGCTGGAGAGGCTTGTTGGCTGAGGCCGTAGCCCATCCTGGGCTGTGAGTGACATCTAAAGTAAAGTAAGTAAGTAACCGAACGACCGATTTCTGAATATTATATAATTTTTGATACGCTGATGGATTCTCTTCCAATCTTTGTCCCCTTTGTGTCAGAATTAAACGTTTTCTGATATATTTGAGGTTATATCACATCGCAGCGTAATTTATTCAACAAATCTTTTGATGAAAAAAATAACAATTAAATAATCATAAGATAAATTGGGGACGAACAAAACTTAACTATAAATTAATTCTAACATCTAATACATAGATCAGATTTGAAAAAAAAATCCGTTCATTGAAAAGTTAGTTTCATAGACACAGATTTCAATGAGAACCCATCATCCATTGAACTGATACAGGATATACATATACCTACTTAATCCATCGCAGGACATGTGCGTATCACTATAGGATTTACATATATACGAATAGAAATATATGTACATATAAATAACACGTGAAATTAAACCTTTTTTGTTTTCAAAATCCTCTTTAGCTCCACACGTTTTTTCTGAATTTAGAACTTCTATAAAAACAGTTGTAATCGTTGTGAAAAACTCATTATCTCTATATCTTATTATGCAGCTAAGCTACCAAGGCGCACGATAAACGGACATGATTTTAACTGACAAGAAAACTTTTCTAATAACTCTTAGGGTGGAAGAATGTATAAAATAAGAAAAAAAAGTCATACAAATTAATATATAGGCACATTTCAATTTGTTTGCAAATATTTAACACATGTGTTATAACAATAATATAAATATCAAAATTATAAAGAATGTGAATTAAACAGTTACATAATTATGTTCCTGTTTTCTGTACATCCTCTTGTCAAACTAAACTTTTTTTTTTATATTAAGCGCACGCAAATATCAGCATCAATAATTATTGTCTTTATTGAGGTACATTGAAAATTAAATGTTTCAAATACACAAATTATGAAAGAGAAAATTCATTTTCAATTAAACGTCATAAAGGATGTTAAGAGTGATTTACTTATAAATCTTTTGAACTTCATATATTAGCAAAAGTATCAAACAAAAAAGTAAGAGCCTTTAAAACTTTTTCTCCTCGTCCTCCTTAGACTTTTTTCAATATTCATGTCTGTCCCCTACAAACAAAAAAATGAACAATGGATATGGATAACAATAACGAAGGATTTTGTTGTAATTTTTGTTTTTCTTCAAGTTTTACCGTTAAATAGAATAGAGGGAAGAACGTGGGGAGATGTGTATGTAGTTTTGTTGTGCTTTCCTTGCATTCACACAAAGTCAAGTTCGAGAAAATTTGAATATAATAAAATTCCAACAATAACTCTGTTATAGGAAAGTCCTTAACCTTGATTTTATTATTTTATTTTATTTTATTTTCCTTTACATCTATATCTACTCGTATGTCCTTGCTTGGGGGTGAAATGATTATTATAAATGTATGTATGTATTTAAGATTTCTGGGTACGAATTGTTCGTGTACTTATATGCATAGATACTTGTTATTGTCTCTGTGAATTTGCGGAAAAAAAAAATAAAATCAATAATAAATGATTGTTCTATTAATTTACTACAAGACTCTATTGCTATGTTGCAAACAAAATAGACTTAAGATAATTTGTGAAGGTAAAGAATGTAGGGATTTAAAAAATATGTATGTAAAAATGTTTTTTTTTATATTTTTAAATATTAATTTATAGAAAAGGACTTTTTCGCAAAAAAAAAATATTAAATGTTTATTACAGAAAGGACTCAATTTTTTTAAGCTTGGTACAATTTTTTTTTTCAAATTTGCTAAGATCTTGAAAAAAAATCAAAAAAAACCATACCTACCATACAAAATTTTAAAAAACCGTTAAGGAAATCTGATTTTCCTCTAAAACGTCTCCAAGAATTTCGATACAAAATGTATTTATGTATTTGTTCTTTAATTATTGTATATATTTTATGCTGGTGGTCTTTCTTAACAGAACCCATAGCACAAAAAAGATTCCATCTAATTTCATGAACAAATATGAATTTATGAAAAAACAAATAGTTAAATTTTTTTTTAAATTAAATTAATTTTGTATATAAACAATTTCGGAAACATTTTTAAGAAACAAAGGAGAATGGGCAAAAATATATGGGACGTGGTCTATGGACCTATGGAAATGATTAGGAACTATGGAGTATACCAACGTACAAGTACTTTTTTGTCCTAAGCAATTTGGCAAGTTGGCTTAAATAAGTGACAAAAAAAAAAAGAGAAACACCTTGCAAAAATACGAATTGTTATTTAATTTTGTAACATACACTGAGGGAAAAATGTATGGGCTCAGTACAGAGATATTTATATATAAACTATGTACTAAAGTTTGCATAGGATTGCGATGAAAGCTCTATTTACTGATTAAAGTTAACGTGTGCTGGTTACATTTGAGTTTATGTACCAAATAAAACCCACCCTCAGTGAGCAGAATTTATGTTGTCAGTCTATAGAAAAGATATAACTTGCATTGAATACAGGCAACAATGACTCATTACAGAGCTATTGACCAGCTACAGTGGCATATGTACTGACTAAATAATTTCAAAAATTCGAAAGCAAGCAACGTGCGTTCATTCAATACTATTGTAGGTGCATCTATTCATCACATAAGATTATGTGTTGAGTACAATGCAACGTGTAACCAGTCTATATTTTATGTGTGCAGATTTGAAAATCGAAAAGTTTTTACATAAAACAATGTTATGGGGAAATCAGCTGTGGGTAATATCAGTGAAGAAAGAAATTCCCCACAGTAAAAGGTGAAAACAACTTTGTGATAAACAGCAAAGTTAAGAAAGAGATGAATATGTAATGAGTACATACAGCTTGTACCCATTACATAACAAAAGAAAAAGCACATAAATTAAAGAAATAAAGGTTCTCTTTTTTTATGTTATGAGTACATATTAATGTAATGAGTATAAAGTATTTTTGTAATGCGCATATGATTTTTTTTAAATTTATATACTGAGTACATATTATTTATATAATGAGTACATAAATTTATATAATGAGTACATATTATGTATGTTATGAGTACATTGAATGCCGCTGAGATAATTTACTCACTACATAATCATATACTCATCACAGATAACAGACGGATATTTATGTTATGAATCAATGGAGAATTAATATTTATAGAACGAGTGCATAAAATATATAAATAAATTGTACTCATTCCATAACCCGTACACATTTATGTATTGGGTCAATTAAACATGAATATTTATTTAATGAATACATAGAGAGGTGCAACGTAACTTTACTTATTATATAGTGTTATGCGATGAGTTTAACCAACATTTACTCATCATCACAAGAGGTTATTTGTTGAGTACAAAGCAACGTGTATCCAATCAATATTAGTGAAGCACAATTTACTCATCACAAGAGGTTATGTGTTGAGTGCAAAGCAACGTGTATACAGTCAATATAATTGTTGCAGAGTTTTTTCATCACATAAAGTTATGTGTTGAATATAAAGCAACGTGTATCTAGTCTATATTTTATGTAGAAATATCATAAACTCGGAAGGTTTCTACATAAAACAATTTACTCAGTACACGAGCTATGCGATGAGTCTAAAGCAATGTGTATCTATTAAATTTTCTTGTAGCAAAGTTTATTCATCACATAGGGTTATGTGTTGAGTATAAACAACGTGTATTCAGTCTATATTTTATGTAAAAAATTCGAAAAATCGCATTTTATTTCAGATATCCGACACATCTTTATGCGATGGGTGCATAGAATTCTTTATTGAATACATTATGGCAAAATTGTGTGTACTCAGTACAGATTTATCATTGGTTGAGTACATAAAGTTATGTGTGCAGAAATCTATGGAATGAGTCAACACATTTATGTGCTGAGTACATACATTTTTCCCTCAGTGTACTGCCTAAACACAATGGTTTACAGTTCTGTGTCCATATTCAAAAATGATGCTCCTGAGATAAGCTTTCCAACGTTGAATATCTCACTTGTGGGCACTAGACGTACAATTACTCCCATTCATTAAAATCGCTAAATCGAATAAAAAAAGTAGAATTTTCAAATTGTTAAGAGAATTATTCGTCAACCATGATACTATTTGCTATTATTGGCCATTGGTAAAAAAGTTCCTTTATTTTTGGATCTATTCAGTTCATCTAAAGAAACAAACACTTTCATTTCAATGGAACACTATTGCAATTATTTTTTGTTATAATTGCAATCTTTGTTGCCATATACTGCTTAAACCCCATGGTTTACACCTTTGTGCCCATACAACAAACAAGGTACTAGGGGTAAGCTCTCCAACGATATATATATATATATCTCATTCGTGGGCAATAGGTAAACCAAAATGCCCATTCTTCTTTAGAACACATATTTAAAGTTATTATTTATACACACATACAAATTTCAATTTCAAACATTTCATTAACTTGTTCTTGAAATAGGTATCGCTTTTTCAAAAATATTATGCAATATTATGTATTTATATTTTTTAAGAGCACCTGTATAAAAAAAATATTTTAACCTGTTTAGTCAATGATCAGAAAGTCGAAAATATGAAAAGTGGTTCTATGGGAAGTACCTTTAATATAAGAAAAGCAAAGTGTGCTGATTAAATACCATACACATCTTTTTATCAAAATTCTTGGAACCGTTTTTGAAAGAAAAATTATATTTTTGTTAACGGTTTTTCGACATTTGAATGCGAGGTACTGTTATTTTTGAAATTAGAAACATGAGAAGACAAACAGTACTAACAGTAGCCCGTAGCGTATTGGTTAGTGCGTTCGACTGTCACGCTGGAGGTCTGGGATCGCTTCCCAGCCTCGTCCATCTAAAAACTAAAAAAGTTTTTTTTTTTAAGGCTACTGCCTCTTGCGAGGAATTGACAAATCCTCCAAGAGTATCACTTGTCACGAATAAGTGCTTCTCGTCTAGCCGTTCAGATTCGGCATAAAATTGTAGGTCGCTTCCATTCCTGTCGAAAGGCGCACACAGGAATGGTTGCGAGTTGTTAGTCACTAGGCCCTGGTTCTTCATGAGCCGTTATGCCACGCGATTTATTTATTTTTTAGAAGACAAACAACAATATTAGATAGACAGATAGATAGGTAGATATAAAAACAGTTTTTTTGATTTTTTTTAGTGCACTTTCTTTAAATTATCAATATGCAAAAACAGAACAGACAGAATTGGGAGGCCCACTTTTTTGCCTTCTCCTTCATCGTTATGTTAGGTAACATTAATATCTCGATCTAGATTTTGTCTACGCATCCATATATGTAGTTCCTATATGTATCACAATTAAAAAAATATTTAATTTAAATTATCGATATTATTAATTTATTTCAAAAATAAAATGTTTACCACAGAATTTAATGGTTTTCTGTTTAAAATTATTTAAAAATAACAAATTTAAAATCCTTCTGTTGACATAAAGGATATCCTCGTTTTTCTTTTTCTCATATAATTCCATTTTCATTTTAAATTATTCAAAAATAAAATTGATAATCATCACTTGATTAATTATATTCCTGGTTTAAAAAGTTATAATTCATATTTGATGTATAAGTGGAAACTGCTGTGATGTGATTGTGATTTGGCCAGCAGATGATGATAAATCGAAATTAAATAAGAAAACCATAATGCGAAATAAATCATTCAAAATGTTTTAAAACTGCAACACTGCGCACTTACCTCAAGAAGTCCACAAAATATTAATTGAAATTAATGTGAATGTTTAAAAAGTAGAGAATTTTTTTTCCCAATTGATTGATATGAATCGAGGGATATTATTTGTCTATCTAATCGTTTCTCGAAAAGTTAAAAGCTGTTTTTTAAGTACAAAAGACGGTGTTCATATTGGACTGACTCTTCCGACTATTTTTGATATCTCTGAAATTTATCTCCCTTCCACTTTATAGTTAGAAAGAGCGAAAATTAGTAAATTTAAAAAAAAAACTAAAAATTTGTGGATTTTTTTTTTACATTTTCTTTTGAAAATTCGGAGGAGTCAGTCCAATGTGGACACCGTCAACGAATTCTAAAATGATTGAAATACCTTATTTCACAAGGAGAGATGTTTTTTTTGTGTTATATTTGAAACTATGAGTTTTCTTTCATGTGATGTCAGCTTTGTAAGTCCTTCCCCTTATTTTTCTTTCGAACCACTCAAAATTTGTTCCATTAAAATGTTTTTTTTTTCCTATCCCATTCAATGTCATATTCCTATGACGTCGTCCCTTTTTGAAATAAGTCCAGCAGGTTCCAGAAAATAATCTTTAATGTGCCATTTTATTCGCCTGAGCTATACACATTTATATTTTTGATTTTTTTTTTTCTTTCTCAATTTGTTTCATTAGGAATCTCTTGGCGGTCGTACGTTCGACTGACTTGTCTATATCTGCCCGTTCTTACGGTGAAATTATTAAGTGAAACAGTGGTGCAAATGACAGTGGGTCACGGAGATAAAGTCTATCAATTCACCACCACAAAGAGGACCTTCTTATATACACCATTTCCGTCATCCATTATACTTATTTCGTTTCAGTGATGGTCTATTGAACCTCATTTTATTTAAGTCAGATATCTCAGTCTACTTCTGTTGTCATTCCCATCATTTCGTTGTCCATTTAAAGAAAAAAAAATTAATAGCAAAAGACTCTTTAATTTTTTTTTCATCTGCCCTTAGTGGTGTATTTCCTGTTCTTTAATTTTATCACATCCTCTAGGATACCTTACTGTTCGTGTGTATACTCATTTTTGTTGTTACTCCTCATTAAATAGCGTCCATGCAGAGTCAGCCACGATATTGACATGAATTATAAATTAACTTTTATATCCTCTGAATCTCTTAAACTTGCTATTCTTTGATCGACTGACATTTTTTTACTTTTATTTAAGAAGGACGACGTTGAAAAAATCGATGACTTTTATTTATCTTTTGTTTTGAAAATTTGTATTTAATCTTCTTATCATCAATATTTAAACTAAATTAATTTTATTCACTTTAAAATAATATTTTTATTTCTTCTTCTCATTTCAGGTAAACAAAGAGGAAACAATATTTGTAAATAAATTTAACATGTTTCAAAAAAAAAGAAAATAATACGAAGTGTGAGTTTTTTTTATACAAATACAAACATAATGTTAACTTGTGAATGAACGCATTGATTTTGGAAAATAAAATATTCCGATTTGATTTATTGTTGTGTGTTGTTTTCATAAAAGTATAGATAATAAGAATATTTATTGATAAATTCAGTGTTAAATGTTGAAAATATTTGAATAAGTAAAATATTAGAAAAAATAAAAAAAATTTAAAAAACGAACTTTGGGAAGTTGGAAATTCAATATCGAAACGATTTAATCAATAATTTAAAAAAGACATTTTGGATAACAATGATTTTTTTAAATACATGTATTTACAGATAAGGTAAGTTTTGAATAAATTTTTTCTATTTCATAAATTGCAACGACTTAATGGCAATCATAGGTACATTAAATAAATTAATTAAAAACTTAAAATAGATTTAAAAGTTTCAGCGAAAATATATAGGGTTTTTCGCATTACATGCCATAGGAATAGTTTGTTTTATCAAGCAGATATTTTGAAAATTGTACGGTATTAAGTAAGGTCACTTAATTTAATGTTTACTAATTTTAAATCGATCACTTAAAAACACTTAGTCAGGACTTTTATTTTGCCAAATATTAAAAAATAAACGAACCAACTTTATAACAAAAAACAAGAAAAAACGCTTATGATAATCTACAGGTTGTTGAAATTTTCTTTTCTGGTTCCAGGTTTTTTTTCGAAATACATATTATAAAATAATTATTTTGAAAAATCATAGAACTATCCGGCTTTCAATGATTAAAAAAAAAATTAGTTTAAAAATAAAATAAATTAATTTCTTCAAAATAATCTTCTGTTACATAAAAATCTCGTGTCACTGTGTTTGTGGTTGCACTGCAATCGAAACAGCTCTAGCGATTTTTATAAAATGTTCTGTGTATATTTGGTTGGTATGAGAATAGGTCGTAAATTATATTTCATACCGCTAGTTGGTTAGGGTGTCCCAATCCATATTGTGGCCAAAATTTTTTTAAGATTTGGGATCAAAAAATAACTATAACACCAAATGAAAACCATATACATATTATACATTTAGCCTTAAAAAATTGCTAATTCAACCAAGAACTTTGGAAAAGAAAATGTGTTATTAGCAACACTTACAAAAATATAGTATGATTTTCTTTGAAATTCTTATAAGTTTTTCATTTTTTTTTATAAAAGTCTTCTAATCTTATCTTTTTATTTTAATCTTTTCAAAAGGTGGTTTTAAAAAATGGCTAAATTACACAACGTATAGCTGATATTTATATATATTTTTGGTAAAAATTTGAAGTCGATATCGTTGTTTGTTCTCAAGTTATTCGCGTTGAAAAATATTTTTTAGAGTTTTTGTAGTAAATTAGCAGTAGTTGTCGACTGCGTCATTATATGTTTAAAAAAAAAAGAAGTGGTTCGGAATGATAACTATTTGTTCTTTAAATATTTGGGCGAAAATTATTTTGAAATGTTTTTCTTAGTCGATATTCTTTTTCGTTTTCAGTATCTCCGAGACGTATGACAATTCACAGCTCCTCAAAACATGAAGATATATAAAAAATTTTAATTCGACAAATCACACCAATTACTTCTAATTAGAAGTGAATGTAAATAGATATTCCTTAAAATAATACAAAAAAAAAACATTCAAGTGTCTCGAAAATAGTCTAAAAATATCCCAATTAAGGTGTTTTTAAATCCAGATATTCATTCTTTTATTTAATTAAAAAACATATATATATCATACTGTTCTTGAGTTGTAATATTTGTATTTTCAAGTATTTCAATATCATTAAATGCTAAACTAATTTATTTCTCAATTTCTTCATCTTCGTTATTATATTTCAAATGAATCTAGATTGTATGGACATGTTTGAGTGAAACTCAATTCTATATTTGGCATTCTTAACTCTAAACTTGATGATATGGATTTCAAAAATGAATAAGGACGCATAAATAAATAAGCTATTATTTGTTGAGTACTTTTGACTTCGTTACACTTTACTTGAACCAGCGTTTTTTTTTTTGAAAATACATCTATACCTGTCTTAAGCCTTATTCTGGCAACCTCACTGATGACTCACAAGTCACAACAACCTCATAACTCGTGGTGAACTCACCTCATAAAAACTTAAAAATTATGATCTGCTCCTTGGCAGATTACAACTCACGTTGTTCTTGTTAGGTTTCCACAGAATCCGAAATTATGACTGCTTTATACAAAAACAAACTCACAAAAAATTATGACCTGTGAGCCCCACAATGGCAGAATAGGGTTGTTACTTACTTTACTTTAGATGGCACTCACTGTCCAAGGTGGACTACGGCCTCAACCAACAAGACCCTCCAGCCAGCTGTAGCTAGCTAGCCGCTTCCAGTTGCACACACCGATTTTGTTGATGTCGCTCTCCACTTGTGTACGCCACCTGTTGTGGGTTCTTCCTCTGCTGCGTACACCATCGGGGTTGGATACGAAGACTCGTCAGACAGGTGCGTTGCTGTCCATACGCTCCACGTGCCCCAGCCATCTCAGTCGCTGTATTTTCAGCTTCTTGACAGATCAACGTCGCTGTATAGTCCGTATAGATCATCGTTGAATATTCTCCTCCATACTCCTTCGATACACACCGGACCGAAAATCACACGAAGAATCTTCCTCTCAAAGCACCCCAGCAGATTTGCATCCGATTTGTTCAGTGTACATGCTTCTATACCCATAGAGCAGGACCGGGATGATTAGGGTCTTGTATAAAGTCTCCTTGGTTCTCTGAGAGATGGCCTTACTACTTAAATGCCTTGTTAGCCCGAAAAAACAGTGCTTGGCAAGAGTAATTCTTCGTTTGATCTCTGCACTGATGTCAGTTTGCAATGTTAAAGTGGAACTCAGGTAGACAAATTCCTTGACGACTTCGAAGTTGTAGTCCATCGTGACATTTTGCCCGAGTCGACGATGTTGAGATTCCTTTCTCGATGATAAGAGCATAAACTTCGTCTTGTCCTCATAAACAGCCAAACCCATTTTAGCTGACTACGACATCAAAGGGTTCGGTGGTGTTCTTACCAACTTTGACGGAGTAGCGAGATTTCTCCATCGTCATCCTGCACAGGCGGACGATCTTGCCAGGGTTGCCAAGATGCGACATGGCTCTGTATATTTCTTCTCTATCCTCCTGGGTTTTTTCCAAAATTTTTCGGAGTGTGAACATTTGATCGACGGTTGATTTGCTGGGCCTAAAACCACGCTGATAGGGGCCGATCAGATCGTTGACAAACGGTTTTAAGCGATGACACAGTGCAGATGACAGATGATGGTGTCTACCACCATATTCCCATTCTCATCTCGGCAGGCTTCCGTTCTGGCATTGTAACCCTGGGTAGATTGCCTCATCCTTCGGTGGAACTTTCGAACATCTCCCCCGCCGCTACAGTCCTCAAGACTCGACCGTCCGCTTCGCATGTACTGTCTTTTTTTCCTTCTGAGAAACCAGCGTTCCTCCCTTCGGTTTTGCCCGTAGAGCTCCCGGGCTGCAAGATGTAAGATAAATGTCTTTTGATTCGTTAATAAAACAAAAATCCTTTAAAAACTGTATCTCCTCAACCGCATAAGATTAACACTTCATTTACTTTGAAGTTTAAAAACCCATCAAAGCAGATTTACCATTCTATAAACTAAAACACTACTCAACCTCCCATCATCATCATCATCGTCATCACCATCATCATGAATAATAAAACCTTTTCATTACAATCCTAAAGGTTAAATAATGTACATACAAATCCGAGCAGACTAAAAATCACACTCCTTCATGCACACCGACCGACCGAATCGACACCACCGAGAGTTACTATATACCATGGCAATTCTCATCAAAAGTAGACATTTTCCACCATTTGTAAATATCAGCCACCCCTCTTCCTACTCCACTCGCCAGACACACCTTATCCCTAAAGTCCCTGAAGGATTCGCACTTATACTCTGGACTCAGTCAACCTAACTTTGTTAGAAGAAAAACACAAATTCAAAACAACAAAAGACAGAAATCAAAATATCAGAATTTAAAATCCTTAGCCCCAAGAGAGATCATAGCGCCCCCCTCTCCGCCTCACCATCGCATCAGAGGATTTATATAGTGAACTGATTTGGAAAATCCTCCATCGAATATCTCCTTTTTGCCTCCGGATGATGACAGCGACTACAAAAAATTTCTCGATGTTGTCCTGACGTGCTCTTGCAAAGGATTTCCATTAAAATTTTGTGCCCAGAGTCAATAATGTAAAAGTGCAAAATTCGAATTGCTTGAGGGCTAAACAGGAGCATCAGCAAATCGCAATCACGGTTGCATGTAATTTTTGAATTTGGATTGAATTTGGTTCTGAAAATAAAGATGACTGTTCATTGGTTTGTATAGTTGGTAGGTAGATAACAATCAGAGCCGCAGGATATTGACTTCGAATCCCAATGAATAGAAGGGAAAGGTGAAACAGGGTCTATATACTTAGGTGTCCGAGTTTTCGTTGAACTCGTATAGATTGGGAGTAAAGTAAAGAACAAAAATTTTACAAATAATATAATTTTGTTCTCCGGAAACTTTGCTGAGAGTAAAAGCTTCCAAATGAGTGATCAACCTTCTCTATAAGCCGAGCATCAACCAGCAACGACGATTTTATCGTCCTTCGCAAAGGATATAATGGGAAAATGATGTTTCCATCATGGGGGTTGATACTTATTTTTTTTAGTTTTTTTTTTTTTTGTTCAGTTTTGTTTTGTCTTGCAATTATTTATGATGAAAAAGAGGTGAGGTGGAGATGATGGAGATGGATGAACGCAAAAGGATGTACAACCGTAGCACAACATGTCTGAATGCATTTATGACCTAAATTGATGATAGTTTATGCTACAAAATCAAGATGTCCTTGTTGTTTTTTTTTTAATTTTTTTTTTTTACAAAGGGGTTAAGGTGGTATTTGATTTTTTTTTTCTATTTTTATTTTCCGTATCTTTCTTTGGTTTGTGTGCCTGTGTTTTTAATTCAAAGGATAGATTGACAGATTTGCTGTCAGAAGTGTCATTTCAAATTATTCTCTTGGAAGGATTTTGACGACGATGATGATGATGAGAACAACTACTACAATGAATGCGACAAACTATGGCTATGTCTTATGCCTTCAGATAATAATGACAACAGTGTCAGTGGTGATGTTGTGTACCAGTGTTAGTGATATTCATCGAAGGAGAAATATGAACTTGCGTTCAAGGGTTTTGGTTTGCTGTATTGAAAGAGAAAATATTACTATAGAACTTGTTGCTTGAAGTAGGTTTTTTTCGTTGTCTGAAGAATTTGGGATCCTTTATTAAGGATATATGAAGTATGATTGATGTTACAATGCTTTTGACAAACGGAGCTTGATATTTGAAATATCACATGATTTTTTTTTTTCTGTTTGAATTGAATTCTGCTCTGACACATTTTAGACTAAGAGCCCAGGGCCGCCAGACATACGTCATTTTGTCAAAGCTAAGATTTTTTTTGCGAACAGATACTTTGGTAGCTGAGAACAAATGGATACTAAGAATCTTAAATCCGGGTGCATTTAAAAGGTAGCGAGTGTTAAAGTTGCATACAAATGTTGCAACATTGCGTTATTTTATTAAAGCTGAATTTTCGATACGTGTTAAGGGATGGTGTCATTTAATTTATTTGACACTTTCCAGACATCTACAGTGGGACCTAACGTGAGGCAGACACTTAAAATCTGTCAAACTTTTCGTGCCATTTTCAAAACAGAATCAAAACAAGATTTTATGTTTTCTGTGGGCAAATATTCTACAATATTTTCTAATCAGCAAGACACTTACAGCGGGGCCTTACATTACCTTAAAACTGTCAAAATAATAATTCTTTGTTACTAAAACGTGATTTTTTCACTTATTTAAGCTGTTTTTAAACGTCTGGCTGATGAATACGCCCCACTGTAGATGTGAAGCTGATGGGGAATTATTTTTAAACAGTTGCCCATAAAAAATATAAATATTAGCTTTAAAACTACAACGTAAATGGCACGATTAGTTTGACATATTTTAAATGTCTAGCTCACGTTAGGCCCCACTGTAGATGTCTGGAAAGTGTCCAATAAAGTTAATGACACCATCCCCTAAGACATATCAAAAATTCAGCTTTGATAAAATAACGCAATGTTGCAACATTTGTATGCAACTTTAACACTCGCTACCTCTTAATTGCACCCGGATTAAAGATTCTTAGTATCCATATGTTCTTAGCTACTATAGTACCTATTCGCAGAAAAAATCTTAGCTTTGATAAAATAACGTACGTCTGGCGGCCCTGGGCTCTTACTCTATTTGGGATTGTAATTAGATTTTTTTTTAAGAAATGAAAAACATTTCCATTTTTTTTATTCGAAGAGGTGGTTTCTTCGAAACACCAGCCCTCCTCCACTCTTATCGAGGTTTTAATCTTGCACTTGACTTGCGGTTATATGTAGGTGTATGTATGTATGTATGTAGGAGACACATATACTATAGGTATATCAAGTTATGAAATCTTTTAAAAAAATGCAACTTGCGATTTTGTAAAACTTTGGTAGGAAAGACAAAAAAATTCTGTCTAAACAGTTTTCTACTGAAATAGTCAGTTGCATTCCTCTCCATAAACAATTCAACCGTAATACTCGTACTTCAAGGAATGCACATCAGTTTACCCTTGAGTCCAACTTCGGACGTACAGTTGAGTATAGAGATTCTTTCTTTAATCGTACTACACGAATGTGGAATGTCTTACCCGGCACTATTTTTCGCTGCCATTTTGATATTCAGAGGTTCAACGCTAATGTGCATCAGTGATTCCTCTTAAATCCTTCCCTATTTTCGTAACGCTCGCACTGTGTTTAAAATGTTTCGGGTAGTAAAAGTCCCTTTAGTACGCATTTGACATACAAAAATTAGTTAAGTCAATTTAAAGTTTAGACCTTTCTTCAGAAAATTTCAATTTAAACATGTCAAACAAATTGTTCAGGGCTTTACGGTAAGGAAGTTATGCATTTTCATATATGTTCCCATTTTGTTCATACAATTTGAAAAACAAAAAAAAACAAAATGGCGATGAAGGACCTCTTAACATTAAAAACTTTAAGCCAATTATAAAATCAAAGCAACTTCGATAAATTTTACCCACCCTTTATTGTATTGTATGTTGTATTATCGTCATCTTCAGTGAAATGTAAAATATATATTTAGGTTGAATGGTTTAATTTTTTTGACAGAATACAAACCAACGGTATTTAATTAAAAGCTTTCCATTTTTTGGCCTTGATATATCAAGTCCTTTTCATCCAATTACCTATGAAAGCAAAGGCATCCTTTAATTAACACATTATGTGAATCAACGTTGAGTAATAAATTTTCGATTGAAAAATTATTCCCTTCAAAGGAAACAGAATTTGTATTTATATATTATTAAACCTTTGACCTGCTGAGAGCACACATTATGCGTTTGACATAAATGTTTCTCACAATTATTTACAAAACCAAAAAAAAAAAGAACAACCAATTTGGTAGGTACACTCTACACTGAAAGTCAAACAATTCCATATAGTACAAAATTTAGTCTTAGCTTGCATCTAGAATGGAAAGATTTGTACAAAGGTTAAACATTTCTCAAAACTGTGGCCTTATGAATTTTCATTGGAATGAAACTAAAGGCGTTTTAACCTTTTCTATACTCTGTCCAACAAAAATAGTCAGTACAGGCTTTATAGGAGAGCTTTTCGAAATACACTGGCGTCTGTTTGCTGAAATTCCCACTGAAAATAACCACTGTGTTCCATACAAATTGTTTTTGTAATCTTTTTAAAACCCACGTATATCCCACCATAATCTACCTACTGCACATCCAATAATTCAACTTAAGTTTGTATTAATTTAGTATGCTTACTACGGAAGCCCTGTGAGAGCCTTAAAACAGTACAAACTTATTGACATTCATTACAGTCAGAGTGAGAGGCAAACATCATATCATCCCTATACTGACTATTTTTGTTGGACAGAGTATAGGCACATTTACAATAGAAATGAAAATTTGTCCTTTTATACAAAATATTTTATTTTAAGGTTTATCTTTTTGGAAATGTATCAAATTCACTTCCTCGCATAAGAATCTCACTCTTAATTTTTGAGTTTCCAGTTTTTCCACAAGATAAAAGTTGAAAAAAGAGATCACCTTTAATATAATGTAACTTTAGTAGATATCCATGTAGTTACACATATGTACCTACTACATATCTCTTTTTCCCTAAAAGGCTAGCGCAGACATAGACACAATGCCTGTCCACATTCGATCTTTAATGCTGGTAGAGGCAGGTGCAAACGCAGGGGGTGGTTTTGGGGGTTGATACAGATTTTGAATAAACTTCGTCTCTGAAATGAATAATTTTATTTTTTTCCTCCCACCCTCTCTCGTTGGCTGTCCCCAACAGCTTTCCACGGGGATTTTAACCCCGTCTCCAGCTGAGGTACTAGACACCCGATGTTCACCACTAGGGGTGAGAGTAGGAGTTGGTAGACACAGGTGGGTTTTAAGAAAAACCTATGGACGCTTGTGTCCTCTTGAATGCACATAACTACCCTTTTCAACATCCTGATATGAATAAAGTAATTTTAATTAAACTGCATTGCAACAGGGGTTTGAGTCTTTTTTGTTGAGTTTTTGGGATATTATTCCATACCTATTACGTAAACGTCTAAAAATATTTTTCATTACACAGGTCCTTCTAAGAAGTAGGTACATGCTTATCATATTTCATTCCAAATATTTTACAAAAATATTTTTTTTTATAAAAAGAGCTTAATAAGAGAAGAAATGATTTGATGCTACTTTTGACTTTATTTACACTACTCCATAAAAATTCAAATACAATTGCATTTGTATGCTAATTTTACACTTTCTTATGTCTGAAATGCGATTCATTCTTGCATTTTATTTTCTAAAGAACTGTTTTTAACATAGAAATGTTTTTTTTTTATCTTTGAATTTCCCTGCAACGGCTTAACTAATTTTGATTAAATTTGTATGCAGGTTCCTCTGAAAAGTGTTAGCATTCCATACCATACCAATCTGAGCTAAGCAGGCCTGCAAAACAAATAACGTTCGTTAACGTCAAAAGTGTGTAGAAATCAAGTCGGCGTGGCGTCGGGCAGTTTGTGCCGAAAAAAAAAATATTCTGATGAAAAAAATTAAATTCTGTTGAAAAAAAAATTAATAATAAAAAAAGAAAACATGTAGGTAGATATGTATGTATAAGTAAATGAAATGGCTTCGAAATACATATTTTATCAGGATATTTGTCCACTTCCATTATATAACCCAAAATCCCTAAAATCGGCTTTTCCCGCGCGAAATCAAATATTTCGTATTTTCTTTTAATAATAATTCTAAAAACCTCTGATTTTGTTTAGGTTTTTTAACCCCATCATCATCGTAGCCATCCTTTAATGGAAGTTGACAGTTTATACCTTAACAGATAGGTTAGAAACAAAATTTTGGCGTACGTGGAATAATTCGTTCCAAATTCACCCATAAGTCTTGAAATCGCCTTTTCCCGCGTGAATATTTAATATTAACAATTTCATATTTTTATAATAATTGTAAATTCGGATTATCTGCGCTGCCATGTTTACGAACACAAATTTATTAAAAAACTGCCGAACCGCCGAACGAGTTAGATCATTTCGAAAAAACCTTAAAACTAATTGTTACAGTTGCTTTTATACATTAATAATAAAAATTGAATTTATAACGTGGTAATAAGTTTCGTTTTCATTATTTGGAACAAATTCTATACAGAATTTTACATGGCTTTCTGCGGACAGAAGAAGAATAAAATCAATATGCTGAAGCTAAGCAGGTTTGCGGCAGATCTTTTTGCGATAACGAATTCGCCCTAAGTTCTTAAGAATTGGAATCTAGCAGTCTTTGAATACAAACCAGTCAATACTAAAAGAAATTTTCTTATAAAAGGACCACAATACATACAAATGTGAACAAAGTAATTTATTTATCAAAAAATGTCAGCCTAATTCTCGGGAGTAAACAACTTAAATGAAAGCAGGAACATTCCAACAGTACCCACCTTAAATAGAATGTTTTTTTTTTTTTTTGATTATGAAATAATAAGTCTTTTTTTTGTCGATTTAAAAAAAAAAATCAAAAATCTTGTGCTGTCTCAGGCTGGCAAGTAATGCTTTATTTCAGAGAAAATGTTTTTTTTAAGAATAACTTTTATAATGTAATAATGTAACAATAATTGTTTTCATTTTAATCGGAGTTAAATACTGTTCTTCAAGTCAAGATTTCAACTATTCGTTACAAAACAAAGTATTAACGAACATCTTAAATTTTTCAACCCCCCCTCCCCCCCCGAAATTTTTTCCTGCGTTCGCGCCTGACCAATGTTATTGAAAAATTCTTAGTTGTTGTTGCAATTCTTCTTGTAGCTCAAGCTCATAATTTACATACATCATCAACATTGGCAACATATTTTTTCAATTCCAATAAATTACATATAACATTGAGTGTGTCTTAGTACATTTTGCGAGGCTAAGTGAGTTTAGCCAGACTCTAGTAGCTACCATTTACTCCACTTTTCTATCAGTGTATAACCACAGTGTTTGAACTTTCTTTGACTTTTTTCAACCACATGTGTTTGTGTTATCAGGGGCGTATACAGCTTTAGTTCTTGGGGGGGTCATGCCAAAAAAAATAACACAAAGTAATATTTGTTAAAAGTCAAGTGCCTTGTATTTTTTTTTTTTCATATTTTACGTATATAAAAGAAAAGGGAAAAATCTTAATTAACTATACTAAAGGGTTTTCCAATAGGGACGGGGTGATTTTGACAGCTCGTGGCGGCCATATTGTTTCTTTTACTTTCGGTCAAAATATCGTCTTTTAATCAGTTACTAAAGGCAAATCATCATGGTGACAGCGTCAAGCTGCACATGCGAATGATGTTTTGGAGCAGTTAGAAGTTGATCCCAATGTCATATCCTGGAAAAATATATCGTACCTTAACTCATTTAATTTCAAGACAGTTAAGAATCAAAAGTCGGCGTGAAATAGCAGACTACGAATGTAATACTACCTTTTCACTACGCCAAGGTAGGCAATTTCGTTGAAAATATATATTTCGAACTGCCAAGGCCAATTCAAAATGAAATGAGCTACCTATACAAACAAAATTAACAAATTTGAGACGAAAACACTTTTTTGGTATTTCCAAAGTTACCTCATTTTTGGTTCCAAAGAAAAGTAAAATAAACAACTGAGTCGAACGAACCTGGACCAGTGTAACAAGGAAACTGAGGCGATTTTTAGTTTGTAGGCGAGAAGGGCGTAAAAGGAAGACAAAAAATCTCCCCTCACACCCTTTTCTCCTACAAACTAGCAAGTTTCTGGCAACTCAGTTTCCTTGTGAACAAAGTTCACGAGTGATTTTGACATGCCTCTGATTTGAAAAAAATGTATGTCTCTAAGACTGCCACCGATGGAAAAGTGAAAGGCACCTTCCAAAATAAATATGTACATCAAATACCTAATCTGTTTATCTTTCTTACCAGTAAGCCTTTCTGATAAAAATAATGGACAAAGTTGTTAAATTCTACGAGCCTAGTCGCTTTTCGTCAATGATTCCATCCGACTGGTCAAACGGTTCACCGCAAGGAGTTCCAAAAAGTCTCCTTTACCTTAGCTATTGATTTTTGCATTATGGGATTCATAGGTTACTTCATAAAAGTAATCCACATCCAAATCAATAATATTATTGTTCGATCGTAAATGTTGAATAAGTACAAACAAAATCCTTTCATAATAGGTTTTCATCATAGTTTTATATATTTATGTCTTTTATCGTTAACATTAACATTTTTTGATTAGAATAACTATAAATCGAAAGTTAACATTTTGTTTGCTTTTAAAAATAATCTGTCATACAGAAATCAAACAAAACCATTTCTGTATGTGTTCTATAATGTGTTTAAAGATTTTATTTTTAGAAAAAAAATGTTCTTTTTTTCAAAATCCTATTAGTTTTTACATTATTGAGTGAAAATTTGGTAACAACTCCGCACTTTGAGTTGTTTGGTCTAACAGCTTTTGGCTGTCATCTATGCATATATTTTAAGATTTGAATGTATTATCATATGAGAAGTTTGTTGTTATGTTAAATTTGAGGTACGAGGAAGAAAATCTAAGTATCATCGATTGACTTCAAAATAACGTAGGTATTGCATTGCCATGGAAATTAAATTTTTTATTGAATTAAAGTTACCAACATTCAAATTCTCTATTGAATTCTAAATTAACAATCGAAAATTCTACTAGCTTTCTAAGCAACTAACTTTCATTTTTTTTTTCTATGTGGTTACTTAATAATTATTATACAGTTATTTCAACAAAATAATCTTGAGTCCTCGGGGGGCGACATGACCCCGTGAACCCCCCCCTGTATACGCCGTTGTGTGTTATTGAGTTTCCTTCTTGAAAATAAAATGTTCACCTACCATCCCCTCCCACTTCCACTTCGAGGCTGATTGAAGTTAAACAAAGGAATTCCCTTGAATTATGCAACAGAGGAGCCCTACCAATTTTTACCGCCTCCAACATCGAAACTGGTGAAAATTAAAAGAGCTTTGTTTTTCGCACGCGATACTTTTATAGAAATTGGCAAACGACAACGGCCTGGCCGGGAGGTGGGTGGCGAAACGGCGATGGCGTGTTGGTATATCAAAGACGTAAATCGAAGGATCCTTTTGCGAGGTGTTTACTCGAAATGCGAATGTGGAGGTATGCAAAAATAAAATTTCAAAGGAAACAAAGGTCCTACAACTATAGAAGATAGTTATAGCGAAAGTATATGTGTATTTGTGTGATTGTGTTATGCCTGAGGAGAGTATTTTCTTAAAGAGCACACATAACTTATGTGTGTTCTTTAAGAAAATACTCTCCTCAGGACATAACATTGTCGTTGGCTTCGTTGCCAGAACAAGGAGTTCAGCCATTAATTTCCGATTATTCCTAAGCATTTGCTTTCTGTTTGGTTCGGTTCGGCTCAGTTCGGTTTGGACGGACGACATGGCTTGCAGGTTATCTGTGCCAACAGCGGCCTTATAATTAATGTATTTGCAAAGCGGGTAAGAAAGGGGTTGAATTCTATTATAGATGTTAGACGTAGGTATAGGTATAATCCTCTCTCCGGAAATTACATTCAACTCAAGGAGAAGACTATGAGCTTTAAAAGGACCTATTTATATTATATCCTCCACGTATAGTAAACGTAGAGAGGTATCGGAAGGCCAAAGGAACTTGTTTTCCTTTTAAACTGATTAATCAGCCGCACCTTGATTTTCCTACATTTTTTATTTTGCTTTATTCTTATGTCTGTTTCCATTTTCAATGTGTTCAAGCTCACACACAGAGTTTGCCTAGATTCCCACAACATAAATCTAAAATCGGATCGATAAAATAGTGATGGTTTGAGGAAAGTGGATCTAATGAAGGAAATAATATGTATGTATATACTTTGATAGAATTCACTATACCAAAACTGTAGTGTTTGAGGAATGAGACTATAATAAACCCAAACGAATGAACACCACACAATCTCGCATGTTTGTATTATGGTGGATATGTGGAATATGGAATTGCATGAATTAAGGAAAGTATTTAGCTAACGAGTCATAGTTTGGTAATTAGTTAGAATTATATTTTTTTTCCTTTTTGTATAAGAGTTGCGTCGAGTTAAACCAAAATAATTAGAGTGATTGATCATCATATATATTTTTACCTCAGGAAATACTTAAATAAATGAATGGTTTTTGCAGGTGGCAAAAATATAGGATATAATTCCAAATCCTGATTTTTTAATTTGAATAATGCCTATTGGAGAAAAAGTGCAACCCAAAAGGAATACTGAAAAGCAACATTTCAGATAAACTATTATAGTTAAAGGTAATAACGATTCCTACAAAATCAACACTAGAGACACTTTTAAAACTTGACAAAAATCTTATTTCTGGTTCTCGTGGCTGAAAAAAAATGTGCAACTCTTTTTTATATTTTAATTTTAATGGATTTATGTACGACTGATCGACTGGTGAAAATGTCGAAATTTTAATTAATTTTGAAATGCCTTCAATTGTAGGATCGACTTTAATAATGTCGACATTATGAAATCTCGATGTCATACAAAATGTCTACTAACTTGAAAAAAAAGTCGATCAAAATATCGACTTGTAGGTGCGGTATTGGGAACCAGTTTTTCTTACCGTACCGAAAACATACCGATACTGTTATTGTATACTTGTAAGTATACTTTCGGTATTTAATCGGTAAACCGTATGTATACCATAACGCTACTGCACGTACCGACAAAATAATAAATGATGTACGAAAGGAATTTCACTGCTAAAGCTGAAGCCGAAGGAAAAAAATGTATGGTTTATTACGAAGATTTAATTTGTTTCTACTAACATTTCTGCATTTAAATTTTTAAAATTTTCGTCTTCATGACATAGCAACAGGACTTTTTTACTTAGGCCAAACACAAACAAACTAAAAGCTTGGGTGCAAGAGTGGCCTATATCTACCACTTAGGCAAATTTTTCGCTCGCATATTTGATTTTATTGTTTGAAACTCTAAGTTAGGCCAATTATTTTACTATTTGCTCACAGGTGACATCAATGCAATCAATAAACCATAAGTTTTTTGTCAGCGGATAATCGTATTAACAATGCAACCAACCAAAATTTACATCCCCGCTGATTAGTAGAAGTCATAAACTCTGCGAGAAAAAAACAAGCATTCATAACAATTATCAAAGACTACTTTTTCGGAGTTAGGCAATAACGCCCATGGTAAAAGCGCCCAAATCCAATTGGAACTATCACCCAAATATTTTATATCGCCCAAAAAACAAAACAGAAACTGGAAATATGACCCAAAATTACGTTTGCAATATTTTGAATGTAAATTGTTTTTTGGAAATTTTTGGTGTTCTTTCCTTAATTTTGAGCGATTTTCCCAAACAAAATTTCTACGCAATTAATTGTCAACAGTTTTCTTGAACAAGAGTTCCTGTGGTGGGTCGCTTCGCGGATTCAAGCATTTAAATCCTCTTTTTGGATCCTCTGTCCCGCTCAATATTTTTCTTGGACAACAGTATTTTTTTAGAAATAGGCGAATAATCGTTTAGCTTCATAGAAATACCTTCAGGAAAATACCCACCAACAAGATTTTGGCTTTGGGCGATATTTCCTTGCATTTGGGCGTAACTTCGTTATTTTGTAATAGTTTTTAGCAATATTTCCATTTTGTTGGGCCTTATTTCCAGTTTGTCTATTTCAACTTAAAATTCTGTGCGTTGTTTCATCTAGATAAATATAGCAAAAAAACACTCAAAAATGGAAACAAAAATACAACAACAATTACTTCAAAATATTTTTGGGCGATAATTCCAAATCAATTGGGGTGCTTTTGCCTTGCGCGTTATTGCCTAACGCCTACTTTTTCCCCACTTTCAAATTGAAAAAAATAAAAAAAAAACATTTCAAATAGAAATATATCTACAGAAGGACTTAAGGTTAACTGACTCAAGATTCTTGAGTTTCAATATTTAAAGACTTCTTAATATAATTGAATCAAGTCAATAAAAAGACCTTATATTCTTGTTATAATTAATTTATTTTTTATGACGCGTTTCGGACATCAGCCATCATCGGATCACAAATCGAGTCGATTGTGATCCGATGATGGCTGATGGCCGATACGCGTCATAAGAAATACATTAATTATAACAAGACTATAAGGTGTTCTCAGCGTTGCCAACCAGTTAGGTATAATCATGCCTCATTTGAAAAAAAATAATGCCTTTTTCGACGAAATAATGCCTCACTTGATGTTTTTTTAATTTTTAAGAATAATCTAAATTTAAACACAATTGTAACAAAAATAAAAAAAAACAATCTTTTATTAGAAAAAAAAAATCATAAATAGATCACAGAAACAATTCTTAACTTATTGAAGAACTTTTAAGTAATTTAGAAAAGATATTTAGATGCATAGGTATCAAGTAAAAAATTTAATATAATTTTAAATTTTTATTTAGGTCGTCGCATAGTGATCCATAATCATACATGGATTTTTGAAATAAAGATATATGGGTTTCTTGAAATTGGAAGTCGTAGCAATTACGATTTTTGAAAAGTGTCTTTGCGTGAACAAAGTTTTCTTTCGACTGTATCCGACGAATGCAGCAGGCAAAGAATATAGTAAACTAATGTCTAAAGAAAAGGAAATGTTTTAGAACAATCTCTCTTTTTATAACACAATTTTAATACTTTTTTCCTACTTTTTTAGAATGTTTTAGAAAATTAAAAATAAATTTGTTTAGTTAAGATTAAATCTAGTATACCTAAAAGGAATGAAAAAACAGCCATTTAGGAAAAAAATAAGCCTCAAAGCCTCAGGCAATGAAAAAAGACTCGGTTGAAATCGCTGGGTGTTTTTATTGACTTGTTTCAATTAAATTTGAGTCTTGTTGGCTGAACTTCTTTATTTAATACTTCTTAATAGTCTTTTAAAAATTCCCTTGAAGAAATTTTTCCATTTCAAAGTCTTTGTGTTTCGAAAAGAATAAGTGTAAGTCTAGCAACCCTCAGCCTCAGCCTAAAAATCTTACACCCCATCGGCCTATTACAAGCATTGAGAATAATACTAATTTTCTGGACCTTCTGCATTTCTTACCGCCAATCTATCACAATTACTACACTGATCTTTGAAATATCAATTCCATTGCAAAGGCTGCTATAGATCTTAACTCTTTGTTAGTTAGTTAAAACTTAATAAAAATGTTAATTTTCAACCTAATTAAGCAAAAACTTAATATTTTATTTACGAATGATGAACGAATGATTCTTTGTTTCAAAACTATAAGTGTTTGAAAATGATCGGTTTCTTATTTTTACTGTACTGGAAATAATGAAAAATGCAGTTAGGCCTCTATTGCATTTACGGCCTCTTATACAGGTTTTTTTTGATGTTTTTTTTAATGCAATTAACTATGAATTACTGTATGTTGTTTTTTGTTCTTTCATTTCATTTATTTATTAATTTAATTTATGAATTTTGAAAACCAGAATTTCGAAACCAGAATCTCGACCCTTCCCTTTCTTGTGCTTAACAGCACGCAGTGGATCAAAATTTCACCCCTAAAATCCAAATTAATAGTTTCCACAATTCCTTATAATTTAAGATATTTAAACTGATACATTAAAAGATAAAAACCAAAATCTACACAAAATCTATCTCGGAGAAAAAAAATGTTCACCCCAAAAAAAATCGAATGCCATCAAAAATTCTTTGACCATGGATAAAATATTTTTATTTTATCTTTCCAAAAATATATAAATGTCCTCAGAATCAAAGAGCATTTGGATTTATTGGAATTTTCTTAAACGACAACTTTCCAGTTTTCGACTTTCAAAGAGTCATATCTCGGTTCTTGCATGTTGTCTGAATATTTCTTTGTATCCTTTATCCTTTTCGGACTCAGTGCAACAACCAATAAAAGTCTTTTTTTACCATTGTTGTATTCATAAAATGGTCTTAGCTTTCATTTGATACCCGATTCATAGAATCCCTTAAATAAAACCGCCGAAAAAGTTAATTTTTTAAGTGAAGTATCCTGAAAAGACTGCAGTAGCCCGTAGCGTAATGGTTAGTGCGTTCGACTGTCGCTTCCCAGCCTCGTCCACCTAAAAACTAAAAAAGTTTTTTTTCAGGGCTACTGCCTCTTGCGAGGAATTGACAAATCCTCCAAGAGTATAACTTGTCACGAATAAGTGCTTCTCGTCTAGCCGTTCGGATTCGGCATAAAATTGTAGGTCCCTTCCATTCCTGTCGAAAGGCGCACACAGGAATGGTTGCGAGTTGTTAGTCACTAGGCCCTGGTTCTTCATGAGCCGTTGTGCCACCCGATTTATTTTTTATATCCTGAAAAGACTTGTCTCACCGTCACCAGAGGTTATATTATGTTGTAGTATTTTTTTTAAACAGCCTCGCCGAAATAGGCAAACCTTCAGTCACCTCGCAGACTATTGCTTATATTTAGATAATCTGTCGACTACAAAAGAATTTGTCTTTCTACAACCAACCGTTAACAAAATAACCGAAAACCCGAGTTAACTCCTTAAATCAAGGTGGCGGACACCTTGCACGCGATTGATGGTGAAAAACTTGTACTTAAACTTTTAATCAGATTCTCTGACAATGACAACACCAAAATGTTTTCCCCAATTAGGACTAATGCTAAAGGTTTCCACTTGTCATTTAAAAGACGCAAATTGACAAACTTTCCAAGACAGGGTGAGTTATACTTGCTCGCTACTACTACTTTTTTTGCTTTTTATGTTGGTTAAAGCCATCCTGTCCTGAAAAGTTTGTCAATTTGCGTCTTTTCAATGACAAGTGGAAACCTAGCATAAACAATTTATTTCATTAAAAATTGGGCATCGGAAACAAAACATTTCGGGCTTTTACCAATTGCAGTGTGCAAATTTCTAAGTTGTAGATATAACGTTTAAATTCTTCTACAATTTTCTCATTACACAGTTTTATAATAACAGATATAAGTAAAGAAATTTTCTACCAAACTATTCCAATTCCAAACGTGCACAAGTTTTCGACAAGAAAATACTCTATCTTGTGGCTTCTTTAATCCGATTGACGTTCTTCTACTTTCTATTACTCATTTTTAACTCCACAAAGGAAACCTTTGAAACCAGGGCAACCAATAAGGTTGGTTTATTTCTTCCTTCATTTTGCATACAAAATTCAACTGATTTCATAACTTCTTGACAAATATTTGCCAAAGCATAACGAAATACCTTTAATTTCCTTTGAAAATATTATTGTTCTCATTCTGTGTATATAAGCTCTCCGTAATTAGTTCAGTGGTAAATTTGAAAATATTCCTAATTTAAGTTTGCAAAAGGCATATTATAAGATTTAAAAAAAAAAATATTTCTTTGATTTTTTTTTTTTCAATTAGCTTTGTGTTTGTTAAAGTCATTAATTTCTATAAAAAAAAGAAAAACAAATATCTACCCTATTCGGAAGTAAGAAAAAGCTAAAGAAAAAAAAAATGTCCTTGAACCTAAAATTCAATCATAAATGCTGAAGTAATTATTTTTGCTTTCTTCAAATGATTTACGTAAACTTTAATGCAGAGGCAATCGTTTAACTTAAACATTTCTCTCTAAGGATTTTTTTTTTTTTTTGTTCTTGGAGGAAAAACATTTTCAACATGATAACGTGGAGCTTCTTCCTCTGTTGTCCTTGTTCGTGTTCCTATATTATTATAGAAGTCTTCATTCATAACAAAAAAAAGAACCCTTTTTAAACAGCCAAAATAATGTTGCCTTCCTGGTCTTGATGGTCGTCTCTATCTCTAAAGTTATATTCTTGCTGAAAATAGTTCTTCTGGAACTAAAGAAAGATAAGAACTGTGTCGATTCAATGACAAAGGGACACAAAAGGACAAACAACATTTCGTTGGTAATTTCTATTTGAATTTTCTTCGTTCTAGCAGTGCCTGAGACTATCACCACGCGATGAAAAGCACCAAAACATCATCCCTATGGTTAATAATATTTCGTTACGGGAGAGGTACTCGGTGTATAAGGAGTGTGTCCAATCGTTTACGATGTCGTTCCACACTATTCCCTTAAACACGCTGTTGGGTATATAGTGGAGGTATTATTCAATTAGGACATGGGCGTTCACGGCTGCCAAACATCTCCAATGGTGGGGAGGCGGGTTGCGGACATCTCACTTTCTTCATTTTACATTTCCGAAAGCGTAACAATATCCTGTTCTCAAATTCCTCACGCGAATGGAGACAAGTAAGCTTCGATTCGAGTTGTTGTCGTTATCGTCAACGTGTCGTCGTCGTCGTCGTCGCGCGCTGTGTCGGTCGGTTGGTTTGTGTATGTCGGTTAGTCGTGGTGTATGAGACAATACTTAACGTTGACAAACGTATTATAAGATTGTAAGAGATTTACGATTTACGCGTTGGGATTTTGTACGAGTACGTGTTGTTGATAAGCATTTGAAATAAAGGCATAGTACGATATACCTTTATGATTCCACAACAGGGAAGGATGTTTTGATTTCACAGCTAAAGTGTCTGAACCGAATTCCGATTTTCATGCAGAATCCATAGAAACAACGCCCATTAAAGAAGATATACTGAATTCTTTAGTCGAATACAAAATATTATTATCTATGGGAATTACAGAACATGACGGAATCTTATAGCGATGATGATGTCTTGAATATTTGTGTTACAGCGAGTCATATTGATAGATAATTTATTATTTAGATTATGATGTTTTATTCAAGTGTCACGTGCTGGTTCTTGCTAGTTTGAAATATGTGCATACATATGTCATTGATTAAATCTCAATGGTGTCTATTAAATAAGTAATTAAATAGTATAATGGTGGAAAATGATTTTACTAGATTTTTGTTTAGGTTTCACATAGAGAGAAAAGCAATTCCGATGCGGAATTTTAAAGATCGACTTTAAATATTAGAATATTGAAATCAAAACAAGGAACAATATCGTATTCAAAAATATAGCAACAAATTTCAATCATTTAATAAAAGAAAATTAACTTACCAGTTTTTACCTACTAGAAGCTTTGGAAAATAAAATCGAATCGAATTTAAGAATTGTCATAGCATTTTTGTTAAACTTTAAAGGAAACTTAGGAAGTAGGTACTAGATGTCAACGGAAATTATTTCGTGCAGTCATACCGGTTTGTATCATTATGATGTATACTTGTCACATCCTTATCCTTTTAACGGGTCACCATTGTTTGGCAAAATACATTTGGCATTTCATTGTTTCGCTTAAGTCGTTAAATATATTGTTTAACTCGCAAATTGTCAAATTGGCAATTTACGTTTTCCTTTTTATGCGTTATGTTTTTAAGTCAATACGCAATTAACAATTCGCGGTTTTATCATTCGCTTTTTGTCAAAAATACTTTTGATCATTTCGCAAGATTCATTTGGCAATTTGCTCTTTAGCTTTTTGTTGCTTAATATTTATTATTTGACCAAGGGTTCATTTCGCGAATTGACGTTTTGCCGTTTTATTGTTTTGCCTAATATCGTTAAGCCGTTTTATTATTTCGCCGGTGGATCGTTTCGCCGTTTAGTGATTATTTGTAAATAATTATCCCTATTTTTCTTGAAATAAAAAAATGTATATAAAGTCTCTTTTTGAATAATAAAAATAATGATGTGTCTTGTTCGTTTGTTCATCATGTTTTGGTAGGTAGTAAGCGAAATTTTAAGGCATGTAATTTAATGGAAGCCGAAAAATGGCTACAAAATCGAATGCCAAATAAAAATACCAAAACAACAAAATGCTTAATAAAAAAAAAGCAAAACAATAAAATGCCAAATGAAAAAATGCAAAAAAACAGAATGGCAAATAAAAATTGCCAAACTTCAAAAAGCCAATCAAACTAAAACCTAAATGAAAATTGCGAAATGAAAAATGGGAAATGATGATGTGTCATATCATTTAAAAAACGAAACGTTATTTGCAAAATGTATTATGCGAAAAAATAAAATGGTATATAACAGGAATGCGAAACGAAAAACGGCGAAATGACCCTCCGCGAATCATCAATTTGCCAAACAATTCTGGCGAAACATACCATACCCCCTTTTAACATGTGCGTTGAACTTATAATAAAAATGAAAAATAACCACAATAATATACAAAATATTTGTAGGGAACAAAATACAAACATAACTGTTCTAATATACTTTTCTACTTTAAAAGTGTGCGGGGAGGATTCACAAGAAAAAACTTAAAAAAATAAAAATAAAAATTCAGAAGTAAAATTGGGATAACAATTTGTTAAAGGGGATTTTCCTCTACTCGTAACAAAAAATTGATCATAAGTTTAAGGATAAAACCATTATCTGACATTTTAAACATTCACACAAGTTCTAACTCATATGACTCTGTCTGCTACATCTACATTCACCCAAAAAAATAGAGACATAAGAAAAGGATAACGAATGATGTAGTACTTTCACTTTAGCTTCACAATATCCTTTTCTTCTTTAAATTTTTTTTTTAAAAGAATGTTTTTTTTTTCTACCTACGATAAAACTTGTTGAATTTTTTTTTTTTTTTTGCGCACGTATGGTTACTATATCCTCAGACACACTCTTTTTATATTTATAATACTCAAAGAGGATAAAAAGTCTTAACAAAAAAATAAATGTGAACATTAATTCATAGCAAAATTATTGCGGAAACTCAATGTGTTTGTATATTATTTTGAATTGTGTCATCACAATCAGGGCTTTTTTTGTTTGCTTATGTTGATGTGTTTTTTTGTTTTGTTTGTGTTTAGGAAAATGTCTATCAGAGAATGTGTTACAGGATCTATCAATATTTGGTGTCAGCTTTTATGACTTTAAAAAAGAATTAAATTAGGTAAAATTAAAACGTAAAAAAAACTTGCAGCCGAATCTATAAAGACATTTTAAATGCTTCTTAACTTTAAACTTCCTCTCAATATCACTTAAGTGTGAAATAGGTATAATCAATTTCCACATTTAAGCAACGTAACTTAAACCCCTCGTAACTTAAACGCCATTCACCGCGTTTAAAGGCTACGCAAAGCCAACTTAAATATATTTTGACACATGAGAATTGTTTTTTTTTTTTTTTATGAAAAGAAATTGTGCGTAGGTTCAGTAAGGACAAATGTATTTATGTGTGCACGTGATTGTGATGGCCGAGTTTTAATTGTTTTGATTCTTTTTTTTTTTTTTCAGAAAACAATATAAGAAATAGTGATTTTGGTTCCATTAAATAAATTGAGTTGCTGAAAATTATTTTACTTTGTTTATGTCCCCACAAATTTCCTTACCAATATATACATAGGTAGGAAAGAAATTTCTGAAAATAAAATAAAAAAAAAAAAACAAAAATGGAATGATTTAATTTCTTCTGTGTTTGACGATGCAAACAGTTGCTTCTCTTTCTGTCTTATTATTTGTACGCTATTTTGTGCATGTTTTTTTTTTGCAATCTGACAGAAATAGCCTGAGAGTGAAAAATGTACTAGAAATTTGTAGCAGTTTTGTCAATTTTCTTGCGTTACGTTACATTACGGCTGCTTAGTTAAGTATGAAAGGAATATTGATTATAGATACAAATTTAAGTAACGTCATTTAAAGGCAACTTTAATATTTAAGCAAGCTTAACTCAATAACCTCTTAAAGGCATTTTTAGATAATTTTATAGATACGGCTGTTGTTGTTTTACTTCCTTTAAATTTCTGTTGCTGTAGGGGTAGGCACATATCAATGTTAAATAAAAATTTAATATACTACTGGTTCGGTAGCTATAATTTCTCTACTTATAAATAAATAGTATAAATTAAAATAATTACTTTATTAAAAAAAAAGCATTTTTCATACGATTTTTGTTCTTTCAAAATTTGCTACAAAAGTCAAAAATAAAAAAAATATTATAACGAAACTTTACGATTGTTAACTAACGATAGTTAATTATCTCTCATGCCAAACCTATAAAACCGATTTGAATCAGGTTTCGATATTTAATTTGTTATTTACTAGATTAATTAAGTCCACATTTAAAGAAGAATAAATTGAAACATTTTTATTTGTTAGTTTAGCGCTTCAAAGCTACTCTGTTTGTACAGCTTTTTTCTGACTTCAAAGCTGTATAGCAACAAAAATATAACATCAGTTAGTTTTATAAAAATGTCATCTTGTGGAGATTTTGATAACAAACAAATTTCGTCTGGATGTTTTTTTCCTAAGATGCATATTTCCAAAGTTAGCAAAAATAACAAAAAACAGGGATTGAATAAAGCACTTTCTTGCACGTTTATTTTTCCTGCAAATAGCACATCTTTTTAAGCGGGAGCAACCTTATATTCTCATTGATTTTGGTCGAATCCCACAAAAATATAAGATACCATATGTTACATCCATGCCAAAATCTAGTTTACCTGGACTAATAGAGTTTTCCAAACAAAAATATAAGATTTATTTGTTGAAAATTTAAGAAGGTATACAATTCTATTAAATCATTTTCAGAAGCTTCTGCATACAAAAATTGACATATATGTTGATTATTTGTTTCGATTTTGTCAACCAGCTCAGCAGACTGAAAGTGCACTTTTTGTAAACTAAACTGATATTCGAAAATACCAATAAAATCTTAACAAGTTATTTTTGTGCAACAAATAAGCATTTAGGAAGCTTCTATTTCGGAACTCAAGAGAATTCTTTTTTTTCAAGTTTATGTCCAAATTAGTTCTTGCGGAAATTTCAATATAGTATAAAAAAAAAGTATGTTTAATTACAAAATCGAGTTTTTACAGCTCAAGCGCATTTAAAAAGCTACAATTTGGGTGCCACCAATCATATGCTTTAAAATTGTCATTATTTTAGATTTCGTCTGCAACAAATATATTTTATTCCGCCATCGACTAACATCATGTGTCTAAGAAAGGCAACAACAATTCTTACTGAAGAGCTCAAGTATTGTTGTCAGAGCGAAACACATCTGCACTCAATTTACATAGCTCGCCAAAAACTTCCAAATTACAAAAAAAAATAAGAAGCGTAGTACCTACTTTAATCTGATCAAAATGTTGACTGTTAAAATGACGACTATCGAAATCTCGACTGTTTAAATCTCGATTTTAAAAACCTACTTTTTAGAAAATCGACCCAGATTGGTTTCGTTATTTTGATCAGTCAGTGTTATAACCAGTTGACATTTTTTTTGTCGAGACTTTGAAAGCCTATCTTATAGAGTCAATATTTTAAAAGTCGGCCTACTTTAGTTCATCAGGCTCCCGATCCATAAAGTGTCACTGCCTGAGACATTATGGCTTTCCAACCTCTATGCTCCCGAGCTCGCTACATCCAGTCATTTAAACTAAGCCCCCTACGTCCGTGATAGCTTGTTCTTTGTAGCGGAGGTTCGGTCTTCCGTGTTCGAATCGAACCTGCGGGTCTTGACTCTTGATTCAAAGACTCTCTTAACTGGAGCAAAGTTGGCAACGTGTTTTGACTATTTGGACTACATCCCAATCATAATAGAGCTCATAGCGACCGCGGTTATATTTTCTCCTTCATTCGCTCTATTCGAACACAGGACCAAACATCCGTCGAAGATTTTTTCTTCTCCCACACATAGCGCCGGCCGGTTTTGTTGAGCACGCACTTCGTCTTACGCGCTAGGGGTTTTGAACCCATTTCTTTCGCCAAACCGAAGTAGAAACGGTTTCCTTGGGTGATTCGTCACCGGATTTCTACTAAGGCCTTATTCATTGAGTTAATGTTTACTCCGAGGTAGATTTACTCCTTGATTACTTCGAAGTTGCTGCTATTAATAGTGACGTTTTGTCCTAGCCGGGGCCTTTTTATTTGTTGCTAGCAGGTACTTGGTATTATCCTCGTTTGCTTCAAAACCAACAAGTTTCACCTGTTCTTCGATCGCCGTAGGTAAAGGACTCTATAACGGCACATTGGGAGCGGCCGATGATGTCTGTATCGCCTGCATATCCCAGTAGTTGGACGGATCGGTTGAAGATAGTACCTTCAGTGCGGACGCCTGATCTATACACACTATCTGCTCTAGAACGAGGTTGAAGAAGTCACATCTTATTGTCGAAACTGTGCATGTGCATGTTTGGAAACTTTAAAAAAAGAGCAATTTTCTTATTGCACATTGCAGCGTGTGTTTTCTAATGTCACGCGCCGCAACTGGATTACCGGGGTCCCGAGTTCGGCAATCACCATCCTGGCGATTAATGTTATCATATGCAACTCTATTGCCTCAAAGTCCATGAAAAGATGGTGGGTCTCGACTTGAGATTCGTTGATCTTTTCCAGAATTGGCTTCAGTGCGAAGATTTGGTCTATGGTCGATCTGCTGGGGCGGAAGCCACACTGATACTTGCCTATAAAAGGGTTGCAAAATGGCTTAAGACGCTCAAACAGTACGTTCGATATTATATGCATTATGCAACGCTTAGCAGGGATATGCATCGATAGTAAATGCAAGACACAGGATCGACTTTTTTTTAAGATGGGACATATGGAGCTGAATAGTCCAATTATCGGACAAGCTTCCTTCCACCCAAACTTTTTTGATGATTTGATGCATGCGCCCTATCAACACATCTCCTTCGTATTTGAAGAGCTTCGCTGGTAATTCATTACAAAATAGCGGTCTTGTTGTTTTTTTTTTAGCTTTTTTATAGATAAATCAACCTCTTCTATTTTCTTCCAACACGATTTTTAAGATTACTTAAAATCTATCTAAATTGACAATTACATAGAAAGGTAGGTAAAGCTACAGAGATGCGGAAATACTACACAGTTTTTTTTTTAAACCTAAATAACTTTCTGCATTTAAGAATTACCTTCATCTTAATTTGTATCTCTGTCATTCTTAATAATTAATCTTGCTATACCTAAGGGTAAAAGATGCTATAGACAGCATGCCGGTCGATTCGTTTGGGTGAGCATGGAAGAAGACAGACATAAATTGAAAGAAGCTTCTCTTCGTGATGAAATTAATTAAATGCAAATGGATAAACGTGGTCGTCTCCAATATAAAAAGAAATGTGCGTCAATTAAGTGCTAGTGCTTTCCTAACAAGATAATAATATATTATTATAGAAATGGAAGAAGAGCTTCTGGGACAAGAGAAAGAGAGAGAGTGTGTTTTTGATAAATAAGCATAATTTTGAATTAATCATGAAAATCAGCGTCACTGAGAAGAACACAAAAAGTCGTTATCAAGGTTCTTTAAGACAATATCAAATAAACATGTTTGTTTTTATGCTTATAAACTATTATGATACCATAGATGATAAATGTGACTAATTTGAAACTAATTAACAACATTATTTAATATTTAATTCACTTAGAGCAAATAGTAAATATGTTTATCATAAATAAATTACATTTTTCATAAGACACATCAATGTTAAATAGTCATAGATATAATTTGAGATATCTCAACTTTGTATGAAGATCGAAGATTTCGAAAACATCTTGTTCTTTGAAGAAAAATCATTAAATGAGTTTTCGAAGACCCGAAGCTTATAATTTAAAAACATACTCAATTCCTTGGACCAACTTGCACGATGCGATGCACGAAAGTTTCGTTTCACCAAGCAATTTTTACAGTTGCTTGGCTCTAAGTGAATATAACAACCCTAATGTTCCAAACATAAATTACTTTTACCATTAAAAGTTGAACAAGTGAATAAAGGTATTAAACTTACTTTTCCGAAGTAAAGTTTCTTAGATTAAATAAATTATAGGGGAGGGTGGGGCAAGAATCACCACTTGAGCTTTAGACGCTCCTAATTTTTTTTCTATTCATAAAAGAAAAGCAAATATTTTTTTAAATAATACCTAAACCTTTGAACTCCATCATAGTTAACAGTCAGAATAGTTGAACAAGTATATATATATATATATAAGTATATATATATATATATATATATATATATATGTATACAAATATACAACCTTACCAAAAAAGTCCGTTTTGCCCCACTAGCGGGGCAAAAGGAAACTTTGAAAGGGGTAAAATGAACCACCGATTTAATTTTACAATTATATTAAAAACTATCGGTATAAAAAACACTTATATTTTATTCAAAGTATTAAAAACTTAAATTCCTTCTTGGAAGGATACAAAGAATAAATAAACAAAGGAAGCGTAGAAAAATAAATAAATAAAAAGGAACTTTAAAACGAAACTATACAGACCGAGAGCCCACAGCAATTTTTGGGTGTGAACGAGCAAAAAATCCTTTTGTTTTAAGATATGTCCCTACTATTCATATACAAATATGAAAGTCTGGCAACGGGGTTGGGGCCTTTGTACGTAATGCTGCATTGAAAATGCATTTTTTTCATAAAGCCCAGTTACCAAGGGTAGGAACTTCAAAATTGTATTTTATTAAATAGCTGAGCGCCCTAGATATGAATATGGGGTTCAAGACCTTTTCTGTATGGTATCCATATGCAAAAAAGGAAACTGCGATTTTCGGAAAACGCTCGTCAGGTCATGTCGCGTCGCTCTATCAATACGCGTTGTTCTATTGTATTGTATCTATTATATTGTTTACAAAAACTCGTGCTGTGCTGTGTAGCGTCACTCGTGTCGAACGCGTCTCAATATGCGCTTAGCCTGACTTATCTTAGGTAGTTGTTGTTTTGCCTTCAAATTGGAACCTGTACGTCGTGGGGCAAAACGGACTGGTAGTCCGTTTTGCCCCCCGACGTACTGGTTCCATTTACCCCACAAGGAGTTTTTTACAAGAAATGTTTTTATTTTTTTTAATATTATTTATTTACCTTTAAATCCAGTATTTTTAAAGAACACAAACGATCACTAACAATATAAAACGTACTAAGTTTTGGAAAAGTTCAACCTGTCGTCTTGGATCGGTTTTTCAAAGTGCTTGTTTTTTAACAGATGGGCCGTTTTTAAACTTTCTTCATTTCAACCACGACTTACTTCAGTTTTCTAATGAAACTAAGGGATGTGTTGTCAAAATAGGTTTTTCATAAGTTCTCATTATTGAATATAAGATGGAGCTAAGAACCACGCCGAAAATCAGTTTGGTTCTTTTTGCCCCGAGGTCCTCCTTGCCCCACTCTCCCCTACTTACAAAAGAATCAACACGTATAGTATCAACATTAAAGTTCCGACAAAAAAAAAATAATAATATAAAAATCAAACATCTATAAAATATATGTATGTATAAAAGGGATGCTTGTATAAATCCTCACTCCGATTAATATACCCTAACCGATTAAACACGAAAAACCAATAAACCGCAATAAAATCACTCATGTTAACCTAATTGGATTAAGGTATTAAGAAAACATCAATATATTTTTTTTTTTCACTCCAAATTGTTCACCACATTTTCTCTTCCATATATGGTGAGATGGAAATGGAGAAGGGATGTGATGTGATTATGGTGTAAACATCGGTTTCCTACATTCTATACATTACTCCAATACAAAAATGATTGACTATGTGTCATAAGGTCCCATGAAAGTTGAATCGTTTATCGTTTTTTTATTTTATTTCTTGTGCGATGATAAAGGTTCCAGAGGAAGAGGGCGATATTTTCAATTAACTTTATTTTTTTTAAGGAGCAAGACATGTTTAGTACCTACACAAAAAACACATACACACATCAACCACACAACCACCATCACTGCACTCAATAGACGCCGCCGGTCCTCGTTTACTTGAATAAAAAAGGGTTAACCAAAAATAAAAAAAAAAGATAATTCAAAAAATTGACGTCAGTCATCTCATTTAATGGCAAACTAAACTTATATATAAGCCAGGAAAAATAAACAAGTCTCCCGCTACGGATGTAGGTATATGATAGAACATTACTGCTAATGGAAATTAGAGTGAAATTAATTTAAACCCCATTCGCTCATACCTTATTCCTTACCTTTAAAACACGTTCAGGTTTTAATGATGACAGCTTCAGCAATGTTGCCAAATTGTAATATTAAAAAAATTGCACGACGCGACGTCTAATCGCACGAACTTGCTCTTGTAGTTGTTAACAGCTAGAATAGAGCTAGACGGTAACGTTGTATATTAATGCGGTCTGATAGTATTTTAATATCATTAACAAGGAAATATTAAAAATATTAGTTAAAATAAAAATTTCGGAAATTTTTTGATTTAATACAAGAAAATATGAGAACAAGCCAAAAATAAAAAAAAACGTTTTCTTTGATTTTTTTTTTTCATTATCAAATTATTATTTATACAAATTTTAAATGCAATATTTGTTGACCAACTTAGAAATACCGGAATTCAAAATAATGACAAAATTAACCAAGCCGTTGAACAGATTATAACATATGCCAAGCAAAATTTAATCAACAAACCTCAAATAGAATAAAAAGAAGAGCTATGAAAATTATAGGTGATAGAAATAACGTGATGTTTCCTGCCTTTCGTTATTTTACCGTTATTTTTATAAACAGTGTTCTACTGAACTAGCTAGTTGCATTCCTCCCCTAAAAAAAAAATTCAACCGTAATACTCGTACTTCTAGCAATACTCTTCAGTTTACCTGGAGCCCAACTTCGGACGTACTGTTAAGTATAGAGATTCTTTCTTTAGTCACACAACAAGAATGTGGAATGCTTTACCCGGCTCTATCTTTCTCTCCCATTTCGATTTGCAGAACTTCAAAACCAATGCGTAGATGAGCAAAAACAAAAATTTGAATGTTTCCTCTAGAGAAAAACATAAAACTGCTTCGCAAAAAATTTAACCGCCTAGGTTCTAGATCTTTTAGATTTTGATTGAAACCTTGAAATTTTTTTTGACACGTAACCAATACTTTACCTATAGAGTGCACGAAAAAAGGGTTGAGATTAAAATTCTGTATCTGTTATAAGTTCATAAGATTCTTTATCTCACGAACTTACGCAACTTCAGTGTTCAGGTTCACATTTAACAAACAAAAATTTTAAAGCTAGTGACTCTTTCTTGAATATGTATAGAAATTAAAAACAAATTGATTGATCCATCAACGAGATATAAAACGAGACATGAAAATAAGATAATTTTTTAAAGAAGGCCAAAATAATGTTACCTTTAAACTATAACATTGCAGATCAAATTTGTAGCTGTTTTCGAGAAAATTTGAAGAAAACAAAATTTGTATATTCAAGGTGATTCGAAATATGCGACAAAAAGCTAGATCGTATGTATGTATTTTGGGTTCAAAACAGGAAAACAATTTGTTTTGGGCGAGGCAATTTAAAAAAAAAATTACTGAAATAAAAAAATACTAAAATTTTCATTTTATTAATGTGATATTAACATGACACATTTCTTAAGATACTTAATGCACGGAGATGAGAACATTATACATATACTCTCGCTCTCGTATTCTAAGAAACTATGAATTTAACAATTTTGAGGAATAATTTAGGTATAGTGTTAATTGTTTAAAAAAAATAACTCACTGGACTTTTTTTTTTTAAATTCTTTACTACATAAAACAAATTATTTTCAATGCTTTGGTGAGAATTTTTATTTAAAAGCGGAAACAAGATTTTGATTAAGTTGAGCTTTCTTAATACTTTCTGAAATTTGATTGCAATAAGTCAAGCCAGAGTAAGATCCAAAATTTTAATAAATTGTTTTTTCTCATTCAACTGCAGCATTATAGACAAACTAGTTATTTTGTGGCAGGTTACATTGCTTTCGTTTCTTTGTAAAGAAACACCACGGCGGCAGTAGTGGATATAGGATTTGAATGTGGGGGGAGGAGGGGCTTTGAAATCCAGTTTGAGACAAAAAAGAAATCTCGCTGTCAAAAACTCATATGTGTTTCGGCAGTATTAGCCCTGTGGAGAGCAAAGTAGGTACCAGTTTTGTTCGAACTGTCACTGGAAAGCAAAGAAAATAATATTTTTCCGATTAAAAAATAAAATGTCAAAACGTCAAGACTTTTAGTCGGACATAAGGCAAGTGCCAGTTGGCTTTCTCGTACTGTCAAACGGTTCTATTAGGAATTTTTTCTTTAACTTGGCTTTGTTGGCTCGAGAAATTTGCAGATGTGATTCAATGGTCTGATGAGCCTAGAGGTTATAATACTTACACTAAAAGTGTATTTGGAAGGGTCAGAAGTAAGGAACAAGTCTAGGGTGTGGGCGGATTGACCTGCAACGTCAGGAATCTGAGTATAGGTTTGTCTTCAAACTGAGCCAGGTTGTTCAACTCAGCAAAAATCTCGGCATACCTTCCTTCGGGTGTTGTCTGGCCACGAAGAATTATGTACATTAAAATCGCCCATAACAATATAAAAGTTAGAATCAGTTTGAAAAAAAAAAATAAACAATTTTTGTTTCAAAATTTAAAAACCTGAAGTGATTGTAAATCAAAAACAAGAAGAACCTGCAACCGAGTTCACGTTATATAGAGACATTTTTTGGAAAAAGTTTACGGTTGCCGGTTATGTAAGCCGACAGGATTTTCTTTGAAAGAGGTAAAAATGAATAAAGAATCAATGATGAAGTTATGATCTAAATGCTATGAGAATTATCGATTCAAAATAGCTTTTAACGGCCTTTAGTCCTTAAAAATTGGCGTTTCGTCCCGGCCTTCTCACTTGGGCTCTTCAGTTGACTGTGAGGGCCTTGTCAAGACACAATTTTTATTAAGTGTAGTCCAAATTACATCAGTTTTACAGAATTGTTGGAAATTTTGTTACCCGTGACCTGGAATTGTTTAAATATGAGTGTTTTTTGTAATACAAATTCTATATACCACTGGAATAAATCAGCCAAGTAGAAGACTTAGCAGTATTTAATTGGAATTATCGACAAAGTTTAATTGTCCACGACTCAAATAGAACCACTCAGCTAGCGTTACATTCAATTGTAAACATTACACAAAGCAATACTAAACTGCTAGATATAATTTTTACTAAAATCAATTTTATTCTATAAGTTTCATTTGGCAATATTATATCGACAACATAATATATGGATTCCTTATTTAATTTAGATTTCGTCTCCCTCGTCTCTCGAAACATTAAATGATAGTTCTGATTGAAATAAATTTGAGTAGGTACCCACACAGAGAAAAAAACAACGTAAAATTTCGTCTCCCTCGTCTCTCGAAACATTAAATGATAGTTCTGATTGAAATAAATTTGAGTAGGTACCCACACAGAGAAAAAAACAACGTAAAATCAAACCAAAAAACTTTGATTCTAAGATTTTTCGGAACGATTTGGCGCCAACGCCGAAAATTCTTAAATCAAAGTTGAGCGACTTTATTTCGAAGTGATTCCATACTTAAAAACAAACTAGATTTACTACGTTTATATGTTGATTTAAAGTGGAATAATAGGTAAATCAAAGTCATCCATCTTTTAAAACAACATTTATCTACTTCGAATCAACGTAGATTGAACTTCGCTTAGTTAGGTATTGATTCAAAATGGCTACCCACGCCACGCTTCTTTGTTTGAATTTATGTAAGACAAAGACAAATGTATATTCATGCTCGGATCATTTTATTTTTGTGGTGAATCATTTATTTGTGACGAATTAAGTGAGTTATGAGAACTGAATATAGGAAAAATAATTAAATATTGTTTTTGGATTATATGAGAGTGAATTTTGAGTGCGCGTTTAATTTGTTCACAAATGTAAGGGAGCTACTTCGAAAAACTACAACGCGCTCTCAAAATTCTTTGTATTAAGCTTACAAATACAAACAAATTGAGGTTTACTTAACTATGCAACACTTTGAAACTACGTTGATGACACTTTAAATGCCACAAAAGTGGATCGCAATGTAAAATGTGGATTTTAATGTAAAAATGAATACGTTCCACTTTGACACAAGGTTGAGCGCACTTTAAATGTCGAACTCAATTTAAAAATGATAATGTTTCACTTTAAAATAACGTAGGACGGATTGTAAATGTACAAAAGTTGATTTCAATGTATAAATAAATATGTTTTACTTTGAAACTAGGCTGAATCTCTTAAAATTCCGTCGCATATTCAAATGAACATTCTTTCAACTTAAAAATGAAAATGCTCCACTTCATTTAAAATACTTTAGATCAAATACGAGCGTATTTAATTTTAGATCGCCTTTCTTCCCTCAGTGCACCTACTTTAACTTTTATGATTTTCTATACCCATACAGATATGTATGTACGATAATGTAATGTAGATACCTGTAATCTAAAAACTGAAACAAAAATAATTATTTTCATAATAAATATGGAAAATCGTTTAAATGCAACTTAAATCTCACTAAATATTAAAAAAATTCAAATGATTTTTTTTAATAATAAAAGAAATAATTGAAAAGAATTGTTCTTTTGTTCCTTTTTTAACTTTAGAATCACAAGGCCTGACATTATATAGCTCTTTTGGCCTGATTTGACAGTTTGAAAATCGTTTTTCAATTGTTTGAGGATTTAAGGATAACCAATGGAAAGGCTTTTTAGGTCAAAGAAAAAAATATAATGGTTTTTATGTTCACTCAATATTGAAGTCTATACCCAAAGCTCTTACTTAATTATTAATTGACTTTTATATTCGGTCATTTTGTTGACAAAGCGTACAATATATTCCTTAAAGCAATTGGAAATTTACTATCCCCAGTCTCACTTCAGGGACTTTAATCGATTTCACCATATGCTCATGCTTAATCTGATATTTTAAATGCGTTCCCGCTAATCCCAGATTTTGTTTTATGTCACCCGCATATAAAAAAACAACCAAAATTGCTCCTAGTACCATACAACTGAAGAATTTCGAAAATCCTTCCATTTGAAATTATCCATCATGGTTTATAGAGGCGAGGCTATACATCATCAACGCTTGAATGTCCTCCCGCAGGATTGTGTACATTTTCATAGAATTTGCATGAGCTATGAGAGTAAATCTGACATATGTGAACTCCCTTTCCCTGTGTTATCCATATACCCATACTCCTCTAGAAAAATGTGAAAAAAATATTAAACCAGTTTTTAAGTAAATGATTTCAGGTCAACAAAAAGTAAGTATGAGCAGGAAAACCCCCAAGAGGCTTTCTTATTGGTACACCAGCTGGTTAAATGGACTAAATTATTCAACTCTCTGTCTGGAAAATTCAAATTTTATAAAAAGTCCACTTAACTACACAATATTGTTGCTATACCTTCCTACATTTATTTCATTTAAAAAATAATATCACTGTAGGCGTAAGAAGTAAGAAATAAAATTTCATTTCGGTCAAAGGACATGACTCAAGTGCTTCTTAATAAATACAAAGCCCGTATTTTCGACGTGACGGTGCGCGACGCAACGCATAAAACCACCCACCGCCATTTTGCATTGCTTTGATGAGTGACAGTTATGCCAATCCCAGCCGGCGGCGGCGGCGGCGGCGGCAGCGGGTGGCATGCGGGTGGGTGCTTGTGGAACTGTCGGTCATAAATTCTGAGGCATGTCGCAGGTTTTACTCGAAAAACAGCAAATACATATAACAACAGGACAGAGACGCTCTCAAAACATACATACATATAGATATACATACATAAACACAAATGTACATAATTCCAGGCGGATTTCTGTCAAGATTTGGGTTAGATAAACATTTAAATAGCTGAAAGAACCAACTCTATATACCTATCTACTATATATTGAATTTCAGACACGCAAAGAGGGAAGTTGGGGTTGTACCTGATGATGGGTCCTTTTTTCAAGGACTCAAATTGTATTGAATGACGTCGCGGACAACCATCAGACGGTTCTCCCATCATATTATTTCAGTTTATAATATATATGTACCTACCAACAAATGTAAAGTACCTAGACAATATATAGTTGGGTACAACAACAACAACAACAATAAAGTACAAACATCATTATAGGTATCCAGTTCATTAACATTAATTTTTGGAACTGATTGATTATTTTTGGAAAATTATGATCCACTTCTCTTGATTTTCCATACCAATTATTAATTTCATTATCCTGTTGTTTCAAATAACAAAGATAATGACTACGTACATATACACAGTGATAACAGTTATGTGTGGCTTGAACACGTATAAACTATGAGGTGACCATACCTAATATTTGCCAAAAAAAGAAAAAAAATATTTATGTTTGATTATCAAACATACATTCTACAGTGCACAGTGAGGCCCTGGAGTGATATGTTGGGATGGAGTGAATTGAGATATGGTAAAACATTACAAGAACGTTATTAAATATTGCCGAAACATCAGAACACCTTCATTTTTTTTTTTTGTTTACCTCTTAATGAATGCATTTACTTCTTGATAAGAACGCTTACGTTAACAAAGCTATCTATCTGGGACTTGAATCCCGAATTCTTCTGCTTGTCAGTCCATTCCTGATGGGGAACCGAAACATGACAAACAAGTTTTTACTAGGGTGAGCCTAACGAGTGTTTGAAAAGCATTCTCGTATATTAATTTTTGGTTCGGAAATCCAGTAAGGGCCGGCTTGCCAAGTCTTCGTCTAGAAATTCCCTACTGAAAACTAGGCAGAAATAATTGCTTTCCATGCGAAAAAAAAACACGAAGAAAAATTAATGTTCCTCAAAAAACAGATTTAGAGTTATTTTAATAGAAAAAATTTACTTAATTTTGAAAGATTTTCATGAAAACAGGTAAAAGCCATGAATTGGCATCATTCTTTTCTGAAGCCGCGATAAGATAGTTAAACCTACGGTCGCCTCCCGTACTATTAGTTATTTCTTTTAAAATTGAATTTTATCTGTATAGTAAAATTTATTATTGTGTTTATTTACAAATTATTTAAAAACAAAACCGCTTCAGTAATTTTTAATTTTTGTCTGCATACATTTATATTTTTGCCAAGAAATCATGTGACATATTTTTGTTAATCCAAACTAATTTTTTTAGGAAATTTAATAAGCTTTATTATTATTAAGAATTGTTTTCGCTTCGAGAAATATCACTTATCACTAAAAAAGCATTTTTTTTACGAAAGTCTCTGGAACCCATTGAAGCGTACATCAGCACATCCAAACCAAACCCTTCTATAAAGTCTAGTTTTCGGTATATTTGCATTCAAAGTAATAGTTTTGAAGGCTTGTATGACTTTGGATGCCTACAGTTCCGCAAATAAGTCTGGGAGGTCATTCCGGTTTTTAATTTTTCAGGAGCAAAAGGTTTTCGTAGCAATAGGTCCACTGGTGATTTGATTGCATATCTCACCGAAAATTGGAATCAAACCTTACATCATTTTGGAGAAACTAAGGTTATTGCTCTTGATATTTCAAAAGCATTTGATAGAGTTTGGCACGAAACTTTGTTGTCAAAAATGCGTGCATTTGGTATCGATGAGTCCCTACTACGTTGGATTAGAAATTACCTCTCTGACCGTTCAATTCGAGTTGTCTTGGACGGTCTCAAGTCAGATGTTCAAAAAATAAATGCTGCCGATCCCCCAGGGTCTGTATTGTCTCCGACACTCTTTCTCATCTTTATAAATGATCTCTTGTCTGTAACATCTTACCCAATTCATGGTTTCGACGATGACAGCACCATCAGCTTCTCATATTCATTTTCGGATTCACAACCCTGTTCTTCGGCTGTGGAAATGCACCGCTGGCGTATGATAAGCTCATTAAATTCCGACCTTGACACGCTTTATGCAATGGGGTGTTAACAACCGCGTAGAGTTTAATGCTTCGAAAACACAAAGCTGTCTTGTGTCAGCAAAGAGAAACATAACATCCATGCCATTATCCATGAACGGAACTTGCAGCTTTCCATTGTGGGTATGTGTATTACTGACCATCTCTTTTGGAACGATCACATATTCGATGTAGCCAAAAATGCAGCGAAATGCTTAGGTTTTCTTAGAAGACGCAAGAAATTTCTCTCCCCATCTGATCTGACTACCATCTGTAAAGCATACATCTGTCCAAGACTTGAGTATAACTCTCATACTTGAGCGGGTGCTCCGATAACACATCTGAACTTATTGGATAGGATCCAGAAAAGAGTATTAAACTTATAGGAGACACGTCCATTACTAATGTTTCCTGTCTTACATTGTTTTATCGGTTTTTTTTTATCATAAATACTCTAATGAAATTGCCCGTTGCATTTAAGGCTGGCCACAAGACGAGAAAAGTCTTGTTCTCGTCATGCGAGACCGAGACGAGTCGACACTGGCTTTTAAGCAACCAAGACGAGACCGAGACGAGACTGTATATTTGGACGGAATTTTACAGAGATTCTAATAAATTAAAAAATTCCAATTTCAGTTAAATATTTATTTTCTTCTGCACGTATTCAAACTAAAATCGAAAATATTTCGTTCCAAATCAAAAAATTGTCGGAAATCGTATTTTTCGGAGACGAGACCGACACGAGACCGAGACGAGACTAAAAATTTTCGATTTTAACGAGACCGAGACGAGACTTACAAAAGTCTCGCAGAGTCTCGTCTCGTGGCCAGCCTTACTGGCTGAACACAATAGAGTGCCGCAACAAGAACTGCAGTCGCAAGTAGACCAGTCGTCAAAAAAAAATCGTACGCACTTTTTTCTATGTGCCCACAATGGAGCTGTATAGCTTGATAATTTCTGTTGATAAATTCCAAAATATATCCCTCTTATTTACTGCAAAATAATTGTTTCAGATTCATTCACTATTTTGTTGGTAAAAAAAAGTATTTTAATCAAACACAACACAAAAACACTGAAAACAGAAATAATTTTTTTTCCGCGCAGTAGCAGCTGGTTTTTTTTCTATTGAGAATGTGCGAAAGCATGCAGTAAAAGTTAAAAGTTGACCAACTTGTACGATACGGTGCGATGATGCGATAGCAGCTGCGTCGCATTGTGTTCGCAACATTGAATTTGTGTGTATTCAATATTTTGACAAATACTGGAGCACGGATTGCAAATGCAGCTACGTCGTCATTGTGTTCAGCCAGTAAGTTGCATTCCTCCCCTTAAAACTTTTCGCCGTAATACTCGTTTAGCTATGAATGCCCATAAGTTTACACTTGAGCCTAACTTCGGACGTACTGTCAAATAAAGGGGTTCTTTCCTTAGCCGCACAACCCGAATGTGGAATTTTGTACCTAAATCGATCTTTCCCCCTCATTGTGATGTGCAAAAGTTCAAGACCAATGTGCATCGACATCTACTATTAAATCCTCTCCACTTCTCCTAACCTCTCGCACTGTGCTACATCGTATCATTATAAGATATAAGGGTAGTCATGATCCCTTGAGTGCACGCAAATTATATAAAAAAAAAGGTATCCATAACTGAAAATTTGAACATTCTAGGATGTATGGTTGCGAAGATATATTAATTCAAAGTAAATCCATTGTTCGCTTTCTTCGATGCAAGTGCCGTCCATGGATAGCGGCATTGGGGGTGGGTTTCGCTTTAACAACAGGAGACAGCATTGAGTTTTAGAAGCATTAAATTCTACGCGGTTTTTGATTCCCCATTGGACGATGCTGACGAGATCAGAATTTGATGAGATTATCATACGCTGCCGTTCAAGATCCACATCCGAAGGACATGGATGAGAATCTGTAAACGAATATGAGAAGCTGAAGGTACTATCGTCAGCGAAACAGTTTAATAGATTAGAAGTTTCAGACAAAAGATCATTTATAAAAATAAGGAAGAGAGTCAGAGACAAAACGGAGCCCTGTGGCACACCAGCATTTATTTTGTGGATTTCAGACTTGAAACCGTCCAATACAACTTGTATTGCACGTTCCGAAAGGTAATTTCTAATCCAACGAAGAAGAGATTCATCGAAGCCAAAGGCTCGCATTTTCGATAAGAGAGCTTGGTGCCAAACTCTATCAAAAGCTTTTGAAATATCAAGTGCAATAATCTTACTTTCTCCGAGACGATGTAAAGATTTGTTCCACTGTTCGGTGAGATATACTATCAGATCACCAGTGGACCTATTGTTACGAAAGCCGTTCTGCCGGTCATTAAGAAGCTTCGTTCCTCGAGATATTTCTTGAACTGAAAATTAATCAGCGTTTTCATGACCTTGGAAGGAAGGGACGTAAGTGGAATTGGTCGAAAGTTAGAGGATGAAGAAGATACGCCTTTTTTAGGGACAGGCTGGACAAATGCTGTTTTCCATCCACTCGGAAAGAGACCATCAGAGTAGGACAGATGGAAAAGCTTACGCAGTGGTTTTGCCAGCGTTGAAGAACACCTCTTCAGAACAATGGGAGGGATACTAGTCGGGCCAGCGGATTTTTGTATATCGAGATCTTTCAGAACTCTGGCAACTGCACGAGTGCGGAAGAAGATTTGTCCCATAGAATCATTTGCGCTCTCAAGTACAGGAGGAGTCATATCACTTTCAGGCAGCGACGAATTAACAGCAAACTGTGCTGCAAGCAAATTGGCTTTATCGATTGAGCTGACAAAAGGAGTATCGTTGAAGACGAGCGTTGGAACCGAGGACGAGGTGGTGTTTCGTATGTTTTTTACAAATGACCAAAATGTTTTACTACCTTTGGGACATTGTAGAATTTTTTGCCGTAATTTTTGATCATGTTAAAATTTTGTTCTTCGAATATGAACGTTTCAGGTCTTTCTAGCTTGATGAAACTTTTTCCGGTTTTCCTCAGTAGGGTTGGCTTTATAACATCGGAAGCTTACTTCTCTAACCCTAATAAGCTCTTTACAGCTCGAATCAAACCATGAGAGTTTCACCATTTCCAAAAAAAAAAAAACACAAAAAACACAGAAAAACAATAAAAATCAAATGTCAACGATCGGCAATTAGTTATGTCCTCCGTTCAAAAAAAAAACAAAATATGAGAGACTTTCTCAAACATTCTGGTATATTTAATAAAAATTATTTTTTCTTATACAATGAACTGCAGAATGATAATCAGGACTAATTAAAATACCGTTTATAGTTAAGTTGTAAAATGTCTGTATTTGACGTTTCTTCAGTTCATCGTCAACGTGTTTACCTATTAGGCCTTAAAACAGAACAGTGTTGGTCACTTTAGAAATAATACCCAATACGTTATTGTGTCTGGTAATTTATTGACACAATTAATATTAATGCATTGTTAGCAATTTTCATGTTTATAATGAGCAGATGTGTTATGTTTGTATTTCAATATGACACCAATAATAATAAATTTAAATTTTACTCAAATTAAGAGGTAGGTAGGGTATGAGATATTGTTTGTGGTAGTGCATTTTTTTTTTTTTTTTTTTTTTTTTTTCAGAAAAAACTTTGATAGTCGAATTCAATCATTTGAAGTGTGAATAATTGATATTAAAATTGATTTTGATATTTATTAATATATGTTATTTAATAATACCCTATATTTAAAAATTTAAGGCAAATTGACTTTTTTTCTAACTCTTAAATGTAGTTTTCTTGTTTGATTTCATATTTTTTTTCTAATTGGAATTTTATGTATCCAGGCCATGTAAAGTTAATTGTTAATCCAATTAAATATTTTCATTGAAGTTTTTGTTTTTCTTAACCAAAGAAACATCCCTCAATCCACAAAAACTCAACAAATCCCATTAAACACTCAGTACACGAAAAAGCTTATCATTACAAAATCAACTCCTGTAAAGGTTTTAACCTTCAAAGTAACCAGAAAATATAAATATCTGCCATTTCTCTAATTCTATAAAAGGCTTTCTTTTTTGGTTTTGTTGTTTTGTTATATAAATAAGGTTTTGATTTCTATTTTTAATCGTTTTTATTTTTACTTGCGAAATACGTAGTATAGGGCAAGTTTAGGATTCGTACAAAAAAAATCCGAGATGATAATTTTCCCTAACATAACGATGATAGAGAACGCGAAAAAAGTGGGTCTCGCAATTCTGTCTGTCTGTCTGTCTGTCCGTCTGTCTGTACCTCGACCTGCAGCCTAAACGGCTGAAGCGATTTTCTTCAAACTTTGGACTTAAGGTTCTTATGGGAAACTGACATTTTTTTTTAGCTCAAGAAATAACGGTACCTGCGCTACAACCAATATACAAAAATTAATTATTCAAAAACGGCTCTAACGATTTTCAAAAAAAATTAAGAGCTACTAAAATTGCTACAATTAATATTTAGGTAGAAAAAAAATGTTTATAACGCTAATTAACGGTACCTGTCATACAACCGATTTTTTGGTTTTCAAATTTCTCGTTAACGGCTTCACCGATTTCAAGAAAAATTTTTGTGTAAGAGGTCCTTAACAGTTTTAACAATTTTGCTTATAAAATTTATCGAAAAAAAGATTTTTGGATCTTTAAAAAAATATTAAATTTTTTTTTTTTTGAAAATTCATTACCTTGAAAACTGTTCAATGAATATTTTTTTAATTTTGTGTAAATTTGTATTTTATTGTATTCTAAAAGTCCTCATACCAAATTTTATTTTTAAAAATGTTCCAGAATTTTTATATATAAAAAATTTATTTTTAAGAAAACCGCTCTAACGATTTTGGAATTTTTTTTTTTTTCATAAATTCATATTTATCAAGCAAATCGGATGGCATACTTTTTCTTGAGCTCTATCTGTTTTAGCTATTGAAAACAAATTTATTATAATTTTTAGTAATATAATTTTTATTTTGAATTGTTTTTAAAACAATGTTATAGAACCACTAAATATGCACATTGTCAATTCTAAGGTACGTTCAAGTTGTTAGCTACGAGAGCAAGTTTGTGCGATCCAGTCGTGCCCATTTTTTAATTTAATTTTGCTTAACAAAAATAAGTTTGTTCGTTTTTTTTTTTGTCCAAGGACATGTCAACCAAAAAAAATTAATACGAATTATTGCAATCCAGCACGCGATGGTGTGTTTTATTGTTGTTTTGTTTGTTCTTCTCTTTCTTTCTTTTATTTATTTCTATTCAGTCCTTATTGTTATTTTTTTTTTCTTTTGTAAAACTTAACCAATGTCAGGTTTTATCAAAGAAACGTCAATTAATGGCCAATCTGACAATACACAAACATTTCAAAAAAAAGATATATAGGTCGAAAAAGAACAACGAAAATTGTCAAACAAAAAAAAAAAAATCTATTCAAACCTTTTGCAAGGAAGCGTAAGCTCATAGAAAACGACGAATAAAAACAAAATCTCAAAGGCTCCTTCCTCCACCCAAACTCCACCATTTTATTTTCGTTTTTGTAGAATTCGAATGAATGTCCTAGTACTTGTTTGTTTTAGTAAGCAGTTTCAAGGCTTTCACCAACTGAAAAAAAGGAAAACAAATGAAAATAATCTTAAAGGACATTTTTTTTTTTGTATTAACATTTTACGTGGTTAGTTGGCGGTAGTTGGTTGTTGTTTAGATGATAACGACACAGGTTATTAAATGTTCTCAAACCGATGCTCTTCAAAGGGCTTTTGTTTTTGTGTTAGCGTTTCGGTATTTTATCTTCTGAGCTCTATACTGCATAAAACAGCAATGGAAGTTTCACATTGATCGATTTTTTTTATGTTCTAGAGGGTCTTTTTCAGGTCATTTTTGAAGAGGGTGGGGATTGAAAACTAAGTAAATCAGAGGTAAAAGTTCAACGAAACTCATTTATATGCCAAGTGTTTTTTTTTTTTTTATTCCCATTTTTTTGGTCGTGAGGATTTTCTGGATTTCGATTTAGACGAATTGGATGTTTTTATTTGATTTTGGAAAATAAAGACAGTTTTTGTTTTTGAAAAATGATTTTGCTGACTAAGAAGCTTATTTGAAGTGATTTAGAGCTTAATTGATGAGAATCTACCTCGAAGAAGAAGAAAAAATTTAAAGAAATTGTTGCAACTGAGGAATATTGTTAGAATTCATTCTTTGGCTGGAGCATAATTCAAAATCATATCCCACTTCTGAATTTTGTCATTTTTAATTGACGATCGCCCTTGAGTGGTTTAAACAAATTAAATTTCTTTTTGGACATTTTTTTTTGCTAATCATAACCTTTCTATAATTTAAAGACGAAACATGATATTTGTTTGTCAGACGTTATGTTAGAAAGAATTGGCTGGAAAAATGCCAAGTTTCTGTCTAGTTAAGACAAGGCCCTAGAAAATTTTTAGTAAGAAAAATGTAGACGAGGAAAACTTGTCAGATACTTGGCGAGCCCTTGCTGAATTTCAGTACCCAAACTTTAGACAAGCGGACATTTTTAAACACTCGTGAGGCCCTTAATGGTAAAAACTTTATTGCTATGTTTCAGTACCCTATCAGGAATGTCTCTTGTACACCAAAACCAAACATTTTATGAGCACCATGCAATTTCAGTATTATACGACATTTTGTTCTCTCTTTCCTTTGTCTTCTTTTTTATATCACACTTTTAAATATGGGTGTCGAACAAAAAACCATTTTCTAAGTTGTTCTACCATACATAAAATCCTGGGGTGGAATCGGCTAAGGTGATAGGTGATTATCAATGGTGGTGATCGTCGTTTTGAAGATAGCTGTCTCTATCACATCTTAAGGAAAAAATAGAGACAGCAATCGTCAAAACGACGATCACCACCAGTGATAATCACCTATCACCTTAGCCGATTTCTACCCTGTTCTATTCTGTATGTATTATATATGTATGCAATATGGTATGAAAAACTAGAGTATGAAACTTATTTAGTTTCGACACCGAATTGTTTTATATAGCTAGTTAGCCCAATGTGGCATCAAGTCCCACATAAGCCAACCTTTTTTTTTGTTGACGATCATAATCAATCACCAAGGCCCCTGTTCTAGCCTTTGCTTACCCTTAATAGCCCCTTGTCAAAATCTGTGTAAATCTCTCTAGTGCCTCGTCGATAGCTAGATTGTTTTCTGCGCGAGAAATTTGTATGTTATAGTGTTTCACATCATATCATGGTATTCTCTTGACATCAGCAAAAAGATTAAAATTGTTTCAATTCGATTTGAATTTCATCTTAAAAATCATCAAAATCGGTCGTCTTCGTGTTTTCATCATAAAACTATCAACGACTTTGTCGCTATTTTTAATTAATTCTCAAAGAAAAATCTCAGCACTCTTAATCCAGTTTTTCTAGGCACTCTTGGAAAATTTGTAAAACCATCATCATCATAGAGTATTCATACAACAACAAACAAAAATATCGACCAATACCATCATCATCGTCAGAAAATTTATTTTAATTTCCTCTTCAGACACAGAAGGTCAAAAAGGATAATCATATAATAATAAGCATTTCTCCTTTATATAACGAAATCATCAGTTCTGCATCATCTTAAACTTTGTTTATTTTTTATGGGACAGAGTTTTGGAATTTGAAAAGTCGCAGTCGTCTGGATTACCTTACAAAATGTCTCTCTATTTCTATCACAAATAAAATATATGGATTGTATACAGTGAAGAATATAATGAAGAACTCAATAAAGTACCTACTCTCTGGGTTAGTTGGTTAATTTATTCACAAACAAGACCAAAGAAGCAAACAACTTTTCCTTCTACAAGATATTTTCGCTCCTTGAGAAAAAATACAGCATAGATATCACAAAGAAGAACCTTAGATAAAGTCAAGAAGCAAACAAGTCTAATGAAAAGGTTCTTTTCTATGAGGATTTGAGTATAAAATCAAAGAATTGAGTTTTGAATCGTATTATTTTCTAGCTTTACAGGAAAGAGAAGGTGGTATTAATAAAGAACAAATCTGTTAATTAAAATGAAGTTAAGAAGTATTTTTTTTTGTAACTTAGTTCACACCACATTTCTTTTGGTTTGCATAGTGAAAGAAAAATAATACCCTTATAATTTATTTTATTTTATTTGCATCATGGGAGAAATTCTTGAATTTTGAAGCCTTTTTTCTTGTCTCTTACCTCAAGGGTTTAAAGGCTTTTTTTTTAAATTGATATGAAAACTATGTGAATTGAAGGTCGGCCCTTCAAAAAAGAATTGAAAGAAAAGATTTTTTTTTAATCAAAAGGTCGCAGATTTTTTATTTAATTTAATTTTCTTGTGAAAGTACTTAATTTGAGTAATTATTTAAGTACGTTATAGCAGAAGTCCTAAACTTATAATTCTTTGAAACGAAATTGTAGATAACATAATTTCAAGAAATTAAAAGTTGTTTCAATTTAAGTCCGTGTAACCGTGCATAGGGCTGGCCACGAGACGATACTCTGCGAGACTTTTGTAATTCTCGTCTCGGTCTCGTTTAAATCGAAAATTTTCAGTCTCGTCTCGGTCTCGTATAATTAAGTCTTGTCTCCGAAAAATATGATTTCCGGACAACCTGTTGATTATTGGAACGAAATATTTTCGACTACAGTTTGAATATGTGCAGAAGAAAATAAATATTTAACTGAAATTGGACTTTTTTAATTTGTTAGACTCTCTGTAAATTTCGGTCCAAATATACAGTCTCGTCGCGGTCTCGTCTCGATTGCTTAAAAGGCATTCTCGTCTCGACCGAGACTTTTCTCGTCTCGTGGCCAGCCCTAACCGTGCAACCTTCCCAAGTTACATTTTGCCTCTTATAAGATGCTCCAAGAGCTTAACTAGACTAATTTAAGGGATCTAAAAGTAATATTGAAGAATACTTCTAGATTTCTATAAGACAGTTAGAAGCTATAAATGGCCTAGTTATGGTAGGCTCTTGCCTACTCATAACAATAACATTTGTTTCTTTGCAATACTTGTGATCTAATTATCCGAGTTGCATTCGTCTTATGAGATGACATTTGTACTATCGATTGCCTCTCAAAAAAATCTTGTAAAGCTCGGCTAAATCTTGCTTTGAGAATGCGTCTCTTCCAATGGGAGGTGCTCTTGTCTCGTCTTTCTCATTAAGCATTTTTAAAAAGAAGAAACAAAAGGCTTTTTAGTTTTTGTGTGTATACATTGGGGCATATTCATAGTCATTTTAGACCTGGGTCTAAGTTAAACATAGCTTTAGTTGAATTTTCGGACGTTGATTCCATTTATAATATTTGAAGCTATTTGTGTAGTATACCAAGTTAGCTATCTTATAAAAATATAAAACCAACAATTTGTAATTAAAATCGGTCTGTATTCATTGAGCCGAAATTGTCCTCAACTGTAGTTAAGTTAAACCAGGGTCTATCTGCGACTATGAATATGCCCCATTATGTATTATGTCAAAAAAATAATGGGCTTGTGTTGTATTTATTTCGTTAGTCAATCAATTATACTCATTAAGGCGATACATTATGTTGTTTTTCACAGGTATGGGAACCAAAAAATATATGCGGTTGAAATGTTATCTACTAATTTGAACATTTTACCTCGAAAAAAAACGAAGCGCCTTCAAAATCATGCATATTTTAATTATTTAATTTATAATTTTAATAAGGAGAAGGGTTACCATGGAAACGTTTTGGAACAAAATAAAATTTAAATTCAGGCAATGAGCCATTGGTTATAAATCGCGATGAATTTGATCTCAATTTTATTTTTTTAAATTAAAGTGGAATTTAATATGAAACCGGGAATGTGTAAAAATTTATTTGAAAGTCATTTCTAATCAAAAATGTAAATTTCCATTGACATCGTAGCCATCTATTGCGGAAATTCTCATTTAGTTGAGAAATGGAAACGCTATTTTAATGTTTGAAAAAAAGATTTCTATTTTGCGCCTTTATCAGTTTTGAAATTATAATTGTTTAAATTATGGTAACCCTCAAAACATTCACAAAAATCTGTTTGTATATTTAAATATGGCTGCTGCTATTAACATCTTTATGAGAATTTAATAACATTAACGCTTTGAATAAGATTGCTAAAAGAATAGATTTTAGAAGCGAAGAATTAAAGTTTATTTATGAATCTTAAAAAACTTCTTATGAGATCGCAAATGTTTTTTTAGGACTTAGATTTGACAGAATTATAAGCAAACCATAAACGGTGCACTTTGGTCCAAAGAGGCAAATTTCGTGGCAAAAATACTAATTTCGATGTTTTGTTTAAAAGTTTTGTTTTTTATTTATAATAGGAATATAAACGCAGCTTCAAAAACAGCAAATAAAATAATTTTCCGCTAACAAGGTTGACTTATAAAGCTTTTCAAAGTTGGTTTTAGCAGCTTTTTTTGGTTCGAATGGGCGAAGAGATTGTAATTAAAAAAAAAGTCGTGTTCCCATTGCTGAAATGTTGGTGTTAAAAGCAAACTTCCTTATGGAATATTTAAATTATTTAATTAATTGCAATAGTTGAACGCGTGAAATTTTCTTCTTATATCATTTAAAAATTGTTCTGTTATTATGTTGATTCTTAAAAAATCCGCCGACTTCCACGCCACTTTTTATACGAATACCAATTTTTACAAAAAAAAATTATAAAAAATTGTAAGCAAACTATTGATAATTATATTGAAATTTGTGTGATCCGCCCACTTGAACGACCCATTTATATAAATTCCTCTTAAACTAAAAGGTTTTTTGAGGTTTGCTGTATCTCAGTTTCTTCGAATTACTTAAATTATTGTAAATCATTATTTTTCTTATTCTTAAAGTACTTAAACACGTTCAAAAAATATGATTTTTGCAACGAAAAAAGTAACTTTGGACCATAATAAAGAACAAGTCCTCTAACATGATTTCAAACATTTGGCATCTTATTAGCATCCTATTGCAAAACTTTTGTTATTTGAAATCCAGATAGTTTCTTCGTATAGGAGGTATTGAACTTAGATCTCGTAAGAGTTTTTATAGAAGCATAAAATGACTAAAACTCTTAAATGTGTGTTGTTATGAGATTAGAAAGACTACAAAACTACGTTTAGAGTTAAATTATCACCAAAGGATTCTTATAAGACTACAAGTTGATATAATTTTATTTCAAGAAGAAAAATTGGTTTAGCTATAAGATTTTAGTATTTCTCTGCTGCAAAATTGTTTAACTCTTAAAATAAAGAGGTTATGAGACGAATTTAATTTCCTTACAAGATGTTAATTCTTAAGTATTGATATGGGATAAAACAGAGTCTAATTGGAGTTTTTTTTAAATTTCAAGAATTTAGCTCTGGAGAGTTTGTTAGTTGGGTTGTAACCATGTAACCGTGTAACCGCGCAACCGGGTAACCACCCGCGCAGAAGACAATCTAGTTTTCGACAAGGTACTAGAGAGTTTTACATAGATGCTGGCAAGGGGCTAGCAAAGGTTAGCAAAGGCTAGAACAAGGGCCTTGGCGATTACGAACCCTTTTGCCTTGTTGGCAAAGTTGGCTTGTGGAACTTGATCCCGCGATATTCTAAGCTAACTCGCTAATCAAAAATTCAGTGTCGAAAGTGAATAAGTTTCATACTCTAATGTTTCATCCCATATTGCTTAACAAATATGTACAAAACAAAATAGAACAGGATTTTATGTAGGCACTTGCTTTAGGTAGAACAACTTAGAATTGGTTTTCTGTTCGTATGATATGAACAAAAAGACAAAAAAGGGAGAAAAGTGTCGTATGATACTTGTTATTTGGTGTACAAGAGACATTACTGATGGGATTCCAAAACATGTTCAACAAGTTTCTACTAGAAAGGGCCTTACGAGTATTTAAAAAGTTTCCCTTGTCTGAATGTTTGGTACTGAAATCCAGCAAGGGCTTGCCAAATATCTGGCAAGTTGTCCTCGTTAAGATTTTGCGCACTGAAAACTTACTAGAGCCTTGCCGCGAGGACAGATACTTGGCAGTCGGGCGTGTAACCATTTGATTTTCCTGGTTCTGTGAGAAAAGTGTTAAGATATTTTTTGTGGAAAATTGTATGAGTTATAACTGTTGTTTTGACATTTTTGTTTGTAAAATTGTAAAAAAACAGGGTGAATCCACTGCCACTCATTTTTACTTCATTCAAATCGTGGGTTAAATTGGAATACTTTTTACCATTTGTCAGGAATATAATACTTCCACAAAAATTCAACTTTTTCCATTTTTGTTTTCTAATTTATTTGAATTTATTTGGATAAATATTGAATTATCGAAAACAGTGTGCATGCACCTTTAAAATAGAATCTGGGTGTGTTCCAGCACAGTAATTCTTAGTAATTTTTGACCATAGTACTTTTACATCGGTCGCTTGTAACTTGAGAATAAAGTTAGATTTTTTAAAATAAAATAAGCTCATGAAAGTAGTTGGTTATTCACCAACAGCCAACAAGAAGTAATTTTGGAACACAATTGGGAGTACTTTCCCTTTATTTATGGTTATATAATTTTCCAAAAATAAATTAATCGAAAGGTGTTTTTGCACCATAGTTGCAGTAAAATTCGCTTATAGGCGTTTTTGTTTTTTAGCTCAGAAGTGTTCTGAACAGCGTCCGAGCATATGGAGCATGCTCTGAACATCCTCTGAACAAAGCGTGTTCTGGTTCTGAGCGCTCAGAATTATTTTTGAATCACACCTGAACACTAAGCTGTCACTTTTTTTCAATTTCACCTATCAAATGCTTGTGTTCAGCATTCAACTCGGTCTGCTCAGTTATTTTATTCTGAGCTCATAGAGCGCGCTCTGAACAAGCTCAGAACACGCTCAGAACGAAAAAAGAAACATAAATTTGAAGCTCTGAACGTTCATAGGTAAAAAAGAAACACAATTTTTTGTTTGACATTTCAGCATCTGCTCTGAACTAAAACAGAAAAACGCCTTATATAGCATTAATCCCATCATCAATTCATTTTAAATGGAGAAACCCTCTAAAAAAGGTTTGGATGGTTGTAAACAAAAACCTAACCTTATTTTGAACATATTAATAATCCCCCATAAAACACTAGCTCCTTCCAATATTCATATTTATTATACTTCATTAACGTAATTTATTCTGTAAACACAATTTTAACCATATATGTAAATATGTATGTATGAATGCATAAACTTTCCCTATACCCCATAAATAGAACAATCCCTTTGTGCTTTAATTACTATTGAACCAATTTGCAGCACGAAATGGTGCTATTTTTTTCAAAGCCAGTTTATACCTACCTTCTCATATTTCATGCAATAATGATCGATATAAGGAATAAAAAGCAAAATACAAAATTACACTGCCGACGACGCACGCTGATAATGTGCTTTCTCGAGAGGTAGCTACAAAGCTTAAATCACTAACCATAGGCTAAGAGGTAGCACCTTACTTTGTTTATAACCATGGTTTTTTTTTTCCTCTATGGGTAATTTTTTATTTTCCTTAAATATTACTTCGAACAATTTGAGGTAATTATTAGCTTAAGTGGAAGCTATAAACTGTTTTATGTTGTAAAATACATCAAAAGTTTTCTTTTAATACACGTACATCGCTCACTGTACATCAGTCTATGGAGTTTAAGGTAAGGCACTGTTAGCTACCTGTTTTGAAAAATGAATAACAGAGGTAGTTAAACGATATTGTATACAACCTTCTTAAGGGCCTTTATTGAGAGCTTGTTTGCCTCCATTAAGGGTTAAGTAAGGGTGTATTTATTTATATTCCAGGAGCTCAGAGTATAAAGGTAGAGTGATTAATAGGTAAATTATTTTGGATGAAACCCATAGTGATGATACCTTATTGTTGGAAACTTAATGCAAAAGGGTAGGTACTCTTCTTTTATATTTGTGAAATTTATTTTGTAAGAATTATTTGTAAAAATCAATTTTGAAATAGACATTGAAGGGGGTCGATCCCTTTGTGGAAAACGAATATTTGTGTTGACTTTACCTTTTTAAGCACCACCACAATTTTAAATGTTATATGTGACAAAAAACTTCCATATAGAAAATTTATCAACACAAAAATATTTTTTAATCATAAAATAGACCACTTTTTATGTACAAAATCACAATCTTAAGATTAAAATAAAAAAAAAAAAACTTTATTAAATGGTTTGTAAATATAATTCCAATTCCATTTGTCGCAAAACACGTAGGGTAAAGGCACTAGTATCCGGACAGTGCTAGTGTCCGGACACTTGGTCATTTACTTGAGAAAAATAGGAATATTATACAATAACGGTATGAAATAAGTATCAAAATACAATCTTTTATATATATAACAAATGTATGCAAAGTTTCATGTACATTAACGCAGCACTGTAAGAGTTATGCGTCTTTTCAGTGTTGCAGGTATAAGAGAAACATTAAAATGTCATTTTGAGTTTTAAAAAATAGTGGAGGCGTTTAAAAGATTTAAGTACTTTATGCAGTCTTAATTAATTTATTCTTATAGAAAGAGACTAATTTGCTTTAAAATATAATAGATTTTATTATTTAAAGCATAAAAGTTAATAAAACTTAAGTTTTTGTCAAAATATTTGGTGTCGGGGTACTGACACAAATTTTGTTCTTCATTTTCAGTTTCCGGACAGAGTGTCCGGATACTGAAAATAAGAGAAAAATATTTAATGTAGGTTTTATTGACCTTAAATAAAAGGTATATATATTTCACATGATTTAATAAAAGAGAATTGTATTTTTCTCACGGATTTTCAGTATTCGGACAGGGTTTTCTGAGTGAAAAATCGGCTGTCCGGATACTAAAAAATAAAGTCCAGTATCCGGACAAGTGTATTTTGTATGAAATTTAAGGATTTTGTACAATGTAACTTTAATCACATTTCGAGGAAATGATCCTTTAGGTCCTTACGAAATTTAAGGCCCTTGAGGATATTAGAAGATACAAATTAAGCACAATGAAAACAGATGCTAAATATGACCCCTGATTGGCCAACTTGCTATGATTGTTTAAAAGAAAAAAACATTAAATGAAAAAAACCTAACGTAAATTGTATTTTATACCTAACAAGAAATGTAGTGGCGGATTTAGAGGAGGCTATAAGCGCTTAAGCTGCCCACCCCCACAGCTTATTCCTAAAGTGTTTTAATGATAGAATGCAAAAGATTACAATGTGTAGAGTTCAAACCAGAGCTCTTGGATTCAAATTTGTATGCTGTATTCGTTTAAAAATATGGTGGTTTTGAAAACTCCAGCGATTCAATTAGGTTCAGTTTATACGTGCAGTAGTGGGTCTAATTCAAACTTAATGTATTTTTTTAAACATAAGACCAAACAGAAATAATTATAATTTCAATACATCAGATCCGACAAGAATTAGACTAAAAAATAGTAATTTATTACTATATTTAAAAAATGGGTTTTAAAAAAATTACAAGTTAAGTGCAAAAATAATTGATTCAACCAAACCTAAGTTAGGCTCTGAAAATTATTGGAGCTTAACTCTAAAACTGTCAAGCCTCAAAATGAAGGGTAGATATAGGTAACATTTTAAGCTTTATATTTCACGTTTACATGGGATATATGTTCCAACGTATGTACCTACAATCGAATTGTTCGTGTATTAACATGTGTAGGGTCTTAGTTGTACATGTGTTTTTAGTAATACAGGTGTATTTAGTGATATTAGGTGATTACACGTGTATTTTGATTACAGGTGTATTTAAAAGATATACATGTTAATAACTTTTATTACTCGTGACACGAAAACAAGAGTAATTAAACACACGTTTGAACCGAGATATTCATTACAACTGTACCTTCATTATATACGCACCTATGTACATACATAATGTATCAGTGAGCGAAAAAGTTAATTAAAACTAAGTTAAAACTATATTTTATAAAAATTTACGATTTTTCATTAATTCTATTCTTAAATTTAATTAAATTTCATGCAAAACAATTGCGTCCGGATACTAAAACAAAAGCGACCGGAAACTAAATTTTGATGTCCGGATACTAGTGAAAATCGATTTTTTTTTGAATATTTATCATTTTAATTTTTAAAATGTCATATTTGCAAATTATTATTAAGAAATATCTACACTCTTTGAAACAAATTAACTATCCATGGTAGCATTTATAGTAAGGAAATGAGACGAAGTCAAAGTTAAGAAACACGTTAAGTGTCCGGATACTAGTGCGTTTACCCTAGCACGATCAAATATTTAATTCTAATAAGTAATAAAATGTTATTAAAATTCAAATTGTGCATAAGACCAGACTATACCAATGAAATATAAACAAAAATTTCAGCTGCTTTTTACAATATGATCGATACTTGTAAATCTTTCCAAGTAAAATAAGCAAGACATTTTTTGCACACCAGTTTTGTTTTTATAAATTTTGGGGTGCTCTTTCCGAATTTTCACTTTACCACCTCGCACCTTTGCCGCTTACGCCTAGGGCTGGTCACGAGACGAGAAAAGTCTCGGTCTCGATGACGAGACCGAGACGAAACGAGACGAGACTGCCTTTAAAGCGACCGAGGCGAAACCGAGACGAGACTGTATATTTGGACCGAAATTTGAAGAGAGTCTAATAAATTAAAAAATCCAATTCCACGTAAATATTTATTTTCTTCTGCACATATTCAAACGATAATCAAAAACATTTCGTTCCAATAATCAACAGTTTGTCCGGAAATCGTATTTTTTGGAGACGAGACCGAGACGAGAATTAATTACACGAGACCGAGACGAGACTGAAAATTTTATATTTCAACGAGACCGAGACGAGACTTACAAAAGTGTCGCAGAGTCTCTTCTCGAGGCCAGCCCTACTAACGCCGCCCTTCAAGGTTAAATTTTAACCATTTTAAAGAAAACAATTCTAAAATCCTGGTGTTTCGCGTTTTACTCTTAAAAGACTAAGTTGTCGAAAAAAACTTAAACCCAATTTGTAGAGCATAATATTCTCTAAGAAAACAGTTTTGATATTTTTTCCCAGACAAGTCATAAGTTTCAAGATATTGGTACTTAAGTAGCGTCAAATGTCGTACAAATAGGGTTTTTTGAATATATCTTTTAAACGGCACATTTTATCGAAAAGTTCTTTAAGCTAAAATTTAAACAATTGTAGCCCTACATAAGCTTGCATTAACATTTTTTTCTAGCAGACATAATTTGTATGATATCATTAGTTCAAGAAATCACAAAAAGTCGAAAATACCGGTTTTTAGCCCTTTAATCTTAAATGACGATTTTGACGGAAACTATTTTGAACCTATTTTGTTGATATAAGTATTCTCTAGAAGAAATATTTTGATACTTTTTATGTTTAACACATCAGTTGCAAGATATTACGATTAAAAAGAAATAAATAAAAATATTGTTATGAAGTTATGAATATTTTATGATTATGAATACATAACGTCGGCCTCATAAACAGACCTCGTAACTCACAATTTTCATAATATTATTTTTTTGTTTACTAGTATATTTAAAAAAATAATGTGTTTAATCTTAAAACATTGTTAAAACGAAAATAACAATACTTATTATTTTATTGGAGTTACGAGGTATTCTCAGTAATTTCATCTCATGTTACAAGATTTTCTGAAAAAAATAATAGTCAGCCAGTTGAACAAGTTGCTTTCCCTTGAATTCATTATTCTGTACGGTTCCAACTTTTAAGAAACTCACTTCGATACAACCTTTTTTCGCGGCCAAAACTAATATGATGTAATTTAGATTATAAGAAAAAACTTCAGGAATGAGTAGAAATTGAAGAAGTTTGGGATTCCCCGACGAGTTTGTACTAGTGTTTACCAATTTTCCTAATAGTTTTCTGGCGGTTTTTTAAGCCGGTAAATTCAACTAAATTTAATGGAGTTACGAGTTTTGCTACCTACAAATAAAAGATACGAGATTTTCTTAGCAATCTTTTTGTTGAAGTTACGAGGTCTGCCAGACAGAGTAGTAGTGGAGTTACGTGCTATGAAAATTGTTAATTTAAAACTATTTAGAGTTTAAAGAGGGATACGAAATTTTCTAGGTTGCTGCGCCAGCAAATTTTCTATAATTCACTCCCTGTCACTTGTTTGAGGCCACTATTTTCATAAAAGTTTTTTCTCGATAAATACCTGTAAGCAATATTTTTCCTGGAAATGTTTGATACGTGTGAGTATATGTATTTTGCAATTAAAAAGGATAAAGTTAAAGATTTAACTCGGAAAATTCATAGACATTTCCCAAATTATGTGAATGGACTGCAAAAAAATGGATATAAAAAGTTGCATCACTAGATTGAGGCCATTCCAAAAATTGCTTGGTAAAAGTTACCATCGCCGATTTTTTCCAAACAAAAGTTTAACATTTTTAAGAAAGGATAGAAAACTATATTTTATATTAAATTTCAAGTTAAAATGGGATCTAACACGGTCGACAGCAGCAGAAAGAGGATCAATATATGCTTTAAAGGAACTGGAAATCTCTGGCCGGGAAAAAGCTAGGAGACCGAACTCAAGTAAGACCATTGTCAACAACTTTCTAGCAGCCACTGAAAACTACGAAAAAAAAACAAAAAGGACGCACAGCTCAAACAACAACAATCCGATAAAAGCGACCAATTGAGCGGCTATCTTCAAGTTCCACACTATCAGAGCCTAAAATAAGGTCAAAAAGTGGGGTATCAGCCAGTATTTCGACGGTTTTAAGGATAATTAAAACCAGTGGTACATCAAGAGTATGAGAATCAAAAAGAAACCGGTTCTACGGCAGCTACACAAGGAACTACGGATGAATTTCGCCAGTGAGCTTGTTGCCTGTAGAAACGCATGGAAAAAGGTTATCTTTTCAGGTGAAAAAAAGTTTAATCTTTACTGCCCCGATGGTTACAACTTTTATTTTCACGATTAAAGAAAAGAAGAACTTATTTTGTCAAGACATCAGAGTCATACATCAGGTGTTATGGTGTGGGAAGCTATCACCTATTATGGAACATTTGAATTGGAATTTATGACTACAACAATGAACGGAAATAGTTACAAATGCCTCCTGTAACTGGGTGTTTCCAAAAATAATGAATATTCTGGAACCTCTACCTTGGATATTCCAACAAGACAACCGCCCTATCCATACGTCCAAGGGAGCTAGAAGCTGGATTCAGTCGGAAAACGTTGGACTTTCACCATGGCCACCCTATTCACTGGACTCAAACATCATCGAAAACGTTTGGGCCTGGCTATCTCGAAAAGTTTCTGATGCTGGTAGACAGTTTGGACATAAGGACGTCTTGGTCAAAGCGAACTGCGATGCCTGGAGCCAGATTTCACTGGATTATTCCAAAAAACTGTATGATTTAATTGAGAAAAACATAATACATTAATGTTTAAAAAAAGAGTAAACATTTTTATAGTTTTGTTCATTTTTTATAAGATTTTTCAAGTGGCCTCAATTAAGTGACGCATTTTTGTATACCCATTTTTGCAGTCTATTCTTATAATTTGTGAAATTCCTATGGAATTTCCAAGTTACCCCTTTAAATTTATACTTTTTTATTGCAAAACATATTTACCTACTCACAGGTATCAAAAATTTCCAGGCAAAATATTTCCTACAGGTATTTATCGAGAAAAAACTGTTGTGAAAATAGTGTCCTCAAACAAGTGACAGGGAGTGTATAGCATTCAAAACTCATTTTCACTAAAGGGTGGAGTTACGAGGTCTGCTTATGAGGCCGACAAATATGAAAAACATAACGTGAATAAGTACAAAGAAGTTCCTTACAACATTTAAGTAGGTCAAAAGTTTACAAGATTTCGAGATGAAGAAAGTTTGTCATTTCTGTAAACATTGTTGATCAGTATAATGTGGACACTGCTTTAGACAAAGATGAAGTAAGAAAGCAAAGGTGGTGTGGAAATAAATGCCCCCAAACGACAAATTTTCCTCATCTCGAAATCTCGTAAAGAACTTTTTTGTACTTATTCACGTTATGTTTTTCATATTTATGTATTCATAATCATATAATATTCATAACTTCATATTCTATACAATATTTCTACGCTAGATCGTCCAGTTCTTACCGTTTCAGAGTTATATGCGAAAAACTGATATTTTCGACCCACCCCAAAATATATAAAAATGTAAAGTTTTCAAAACTACTCCAAAACTTTCCAGGCAAAACTACCTAATGACTGGCATATTGGGCTAGTTTACTTGACGGACGTAATGAGTTTAGAATAAAAGGGCAAGCAACTTGGTAAGATCAAATAAAAAATTGGAACATTGGAGCATTAGACCAGACTAATCAAATATACAAAGAAAATTTGAAGCACTGTTCATAATACGATAGAAACTATATAGTCCTTATAAAATGAATAGACAAGAAATTTTATTTCTACGAGTTTTTATACCAATCATGTTTATGTACTCAGTTTACGTAGGGAATTTAGAATAAGAAGCAAAAACGTGGTACGATTAAATATAAATTTCGAATAAGTGGAATAAAACGTTACTCCCGTTCCATTTGTGCAGTAGACCAGATTATACGAATACCAATCAAATCAATAAACAAAATCTTAGCCGCTATTCACAATGCGATGGATACTAAGTCTTTGAAAGAAAAATACTCAAGAAATAATCTTATACCAGTTTCTTATACCAAATAAGGTATATTCCCTTTATTTGATTATTTCACCTGATGATCGTTACGAAATTTGAATAAGAGGGCGACAAATTATCAAATAATATTAAATTCGTTTAAGTGAAATAATTATTCACGTTCGATTTGTACATTAGACCAAATTATACCAATCAATGGATAAATGAAAAAATTAATAAACAAAACCAAATAATATTTAGTGCACAATATATAAACAAGACTATGTAGTTGTACAAATATGGTTCGTCCTCGAATCAAAATTTAACCCACCGACTCCTTATAGGTTCTTCATAAGGGCTCAAGTGTTTGAACAAGTGGGCCTTATTTTTATATAAATAGGTCAGAAAATTCAGAAGTTTATTATGAATCCCAACAAAAAAGAAATATACCGGTAAAAATTATTTACACCATTTTATACTAATCAGCTGATTAATAAATATAAACTTGTAAAACTAGCAGAAATCCAATAAGCATAGGAGGGTGTTAAAATACAAATTACAAATATAAATTAATGTAAATGAAATAAAGGGATCCCATAATTGCAATTGAATTCCTGTTGGATGCGCACCAAATATATAATACAAACACTATTGATATATTTAAAATTTGTATCACATTTTGTGGAAATAAACTAAAAAAAAAATTAGCGTTTAGACTTTGTCGGCTGCAGGGTTGCCCGATTGGCCTTTTTATCGAAAATTGGGCTATCTTCTTCCAAAATTGCTAGAGACAGTATGACAATCAAACCATAATTGGGATACAAACATCCCAAATCTAACCTTGGGCGATATTCTTATTTATTTGAAAAATGAAGACGAAATTCAAATGAGCTTTGAATTTACTGAAAAAAGTAAATGTGTGTAGAAAAGTTCACATTTGGTGAGAAAGTGTATGTGCAAACTCAACAATAATCTTCGTTGTCAAAAAAGTTTTCGTTGATTGTAGAAGATTTCACATTACAGTTAAATATTTATGTTGTTAAATTGCTAATTCTTCTTTTTATAATGGGTTTTCCATTAAGGGCGGTTCGATTTTAAATGGAATAAAACAAGTTGTATATGAGATATCAATAAGGTTTTATCTTTATTTTGGAGCCCTATCAATGACATTATGTGTGAAATATTACATCGTTCAAATGGCCGCCGCGGCTTGGCTGGGTGGTGCGGATTCGAAAAGTCCAGTTTTGGGGCATAAATCTGGCTGAATTTGACCGATGGAATCGATTATGTTGTCTTTGAGGGCGCGAGATTATCATGCCATGAAACCGCTCATACAGAATATCGACTGTGTCTTGAGCTGTGTGGCACGTAGCGCCATCCTGTTAAAACCATATTTCTTCGGTGTCCATATCATCCAATTCAGGCGACAAGAAGTTGGTGATCATCGACCTATAGCGATCGCCGTTGACGGTGATGGCCTGGCCAGCATCATTTTCGAAGAAGTACGGCCCGATGACGCCCCCAGCCCAAAATCCACACCAAAAAGTAACTTTATGTGGATGCATTGGCACCTCGTGAATCTTGCGTTGATTGGTGTCGTCCCGAATCCGGCAATTTTGCTTATTCACTTACCCATTCATCCAAAAAATGGGCCTCATCGCTAAAGATGATTTTTCGTCCAAAATTAAGATCAACTTCCAACTGCTCTAAAATATCGTTTCACGTGTTGCTTCACGCTGTTACTTACCATGATGATTTGTCTTAAGTAACTGATTAAAAGATGATATTTTGACAGAAAGTAAAACAAACAATATGGCTGCTACGAGCTGTCAAAATCAAGTTGTCGCTATTGGAAAACCCTTTAAAAACAAATAAAAATTATTTTCCTTTTCTTTGGTTTTTAATATAAAAATAAATTTCGATTGAATTTTATTGGGCTACTTTTTCGGCTCCGGTTTTCTGCTTAAAAATTTTTTAACTTCGTTGGCTACTAGTCGTTCAACGTTTCTCATTTAAAAATAAAAAAAAAAACAAGCTAAAAATTAAAGTAAAATAATATTGAATTCTTTTCAACCTTTTGACATCCAAAAAACCGATTATTTTCTAAACATATCGATTTGTTTAGAATAAATAATCAATTTTTCTAAACCAAATCAAATAGTGCCTTTTTAGCAAAATCTACACACACTATGAAGATTTGACATTTCTCATTCTTTTGATTCATTTTTTTTCTTTGTCGTGTCGCAGAAACAAATATTCTTAAGTGAATATTTTTTAAATTCAAGAAAATAATTGTAAATACAAAAAATTGTGTTGATGGGATTACACCAATATAATATAAGTGCTTAAAACAAATGCAATGTGGAATATTTTTTATTAATTTCTGGGTGCATTAATTTGTGTGTAAAAATCCTGTCAAATGTTACCCACACAATCACATAAAATAATCGATTTTAATTAACAAAATTCTTTTTATCAACAAAAAATTTTCTATTTTAAATGATTGAAAGGAATTTCACATAAGTCGATCAAATTCAAAAAAAAAAATTAACATCAATTTGAAAAAAATAATATTCTGATTAAAAAAACAAATTAAACAATCAAAACATTTGTAGACACGTACAAAATTACGTTGTGGAACTACTGCACGAGTTTTTTAATTTTAGTAATTAAACAAACGAACTTCTTTTTTTTTTTTTTTTTTTTTCTTTTTCTTGTACGAGAAAAAGAAGTTCATTTGTTTAATTACTAAAATCAAAATAATATTTACTTTTAAACACTCTTTTGAAAATGAAAAATATTATAAAATTCGTTTCAATTAAAGCTTGTTTCACACACATTCGGTTTCATTCGGTTCGGTCTCTAATCGGTTTGTATTAGGCTGTCCCTGATATGTGTGAAACGATAAAACGGCAAAAAAAAAAAAAAAACCTAATAGGAACCGTAGAGCACCGTGTTATCGTTTCACACATATCAGGCACAGCCGAATACAAACCGAGTAGAGACCGAACCGAATGTGTGTGAAACGAGCCTAACTCAGTAAAATACTTTCTGAGACTATGCGTGACAAACTAAATAATTGTTTCGTCTTTATAGTGGTAAAGATAATAATCACTGAGGCCTATTTAATATTTGTGGACCGATTTAGTATTAAGTGACCTACTTATTATTTAGGGATATTTCCAAATGTAAGAAAAACAATTATGCAGCCTTGAAATTCTCAATAAAACAAAACAAAAAATATATAAAATTGAACAAAACGACAAAAAAGCTACATTTCCTGTGTTTAAACAAAATTGCATACATTTTTCTTCTCAAATATTTTCAAAATTGTTTTACATAAGTGATCAGAACTTTTATATGTGAATCCTCCAGCTAATCCCTTTAAACACTGATATTAATGACTTAAAACCCCTCTGTGCTGGTTTATATACCTATCACATTATTTTGTTTCACATTTTAGATATAGGAATAAAGAAAGAAAGGCATGAAAGCACCTACATCCTCCATTACAAATGAGCTAAGTTCATTTTAACTTACTTCCAAATCTGCCTCTAGAGTTCCATTTATTCCATTTTCATCCTTTGCGTCATTGCGATGCCATCGCCACCACGCGCGCCGCTTGATGATACCTTGATTATATTTCTTTGAAATTAAATCGACTGAAAAGATTTTCCGTTGTTATTGTTGAGTATACACAAATAAAGGCATTTTAGATTGTCACTAACGCAGTTAAAAGAAAGATGGCACTGTAACGTCTTGAAAATATTTATGTAAATCCATATCCATACAAGTACTTTCTTATTTTTAACTTGTGTTGTAATTGTTAGGCATAACGAGGAAACACCTCATGGTAGAGTGCTTAAAAAGCAAATTGTATTACCCGCCGAGAGTGTCTCAGAGTTGTTTGTTGTCTGCTTTTGGTGTAAGGATAACTGAATAAACGACAGTCAAAGGTGCGCCTCAGAGAATATAAAGTAAGAGTTTTAAAAGATACCTACCTCGATTTAACATTCAACCAATATTTTCACTTGAAAAAGTGTGCGATATTATCATTTTTCAGTGTTTTGAATTTTCCTTGAAGATCTAATTTTTCACAGGCATTGACAAAATTTTAAAATGTTTTATTTTTAAAATTATTTAGGTGTCACTGAGTACGAGCTTTGTGGGAATATTAAATTTCCTTTTTTTCCTTAGTTTGCTAAAAATAATGTATATTGAACGGGAAAATTGGGGTAACATTTAATTGACTTTGGTAATGTGCTATAAATGTGCTTCATTGTATAACAGAAGAATTGTTATAGACTGAAGACTTAAATGTTGTCGATTAAATTGATTTCTTGCTCTTTATTTTTCTAGTATATAGGTAGAAAACACTTTCCCACACACCAAATGAATAACCTCCCATTCAAACCATATCATATGTATCAAGGTTTTCTTTTAATTAAATAAAATTGCATGTAGTCCTTGTTCTAATTTTATTTAAGGTGTAACTTAAATCTTTAATTAAATTGAACTGTGGTGGTTGACAGCAGCAAAATGTACAATACAAACAAGGAAAAGTTTATGGTTTACATAGCTAGATATATAATTCCTGGGAAACCAAATTAACTATGTTTGGATGCTCTTAAATTTATGACGGGGGGAGTGATTACTTCTCGTGAGGTGATTTTGTTTTCCATTGCATGCACGGATGTTTTTATTCATTCTGAGAATATGTACATTTTTTTCTCTCTTTATCTGCTAGGGGTTTTCTAGAAATTGATTCATAAACGGAGTGTATTTATTTTCTCGTTAAAAAATATGTTAGCAGTTATTTAGCTCGATTTCATAGGATTGAATTGCGTTTTAATTTATGTTTAACTTGAAACTTTGGGTAGTGCAGACCGGATAGTAACAGTGTTGCTTTAAATTTTAGTTTCGAAATTGCAGTGGTGCACATTCAGAGTGGAACTCATTTTGAAGTAGAAACAGAACAGTGATATACATATAAGTTAATGGCTGAAGGACATAGTTATTTATTATGAAAAAAGAACTAATGTTTCAATCATAACTTAAATTATCAGAGGACAAATACTATGTGAATAGGAAAAATGATTTTCTTTGAAGAATAAATACTGTCTGAATTTTAACTGACTATCGAAAAATTTGGGTCTAACAGTCAAACCGACAAAAGAAAGAACCTAAGCAGAAAATGTATGCTCTAACATTTGAAAAAAAAAACTTGAATTTGTCAGAATTTGATTGTCAAAGTACAGTTTTTAATCAAATCTGCTATAACGATGATGGAAAGTTAAAAAGTAGTTTTCATCATGACTTGTACGTCATATATTTTATTTTATTTTTTTTTAGTACACAACATTCCACTGTGTTTCCCCTGAAGAAGAGTTCGACTTTTTTTACTCGTAACTCATCTAGAACGGGTGTAGCTGCCATATAACGATTTTATGATTTCCAAATAAATTACTCAAAAACTGTTGTAAGAATTTTGATACAACTTCTTGCACGTAAATTTAAAAATAATTGTAAGAATACTGCGTTTAAGATTTTTATCAAAAAAATACCCTAAGCGAAAATGGGGTTTTGAATTTTTACTTTTGGGTTATACCCGCATATTTTGTTGACGGATTTATCAATTTTATTCAAATTTTGTACACAGTTACTTCTTAAACGTATAAACATCATTGCATTCCAAAATTTTACAAAACTTTTTTTTTTTATAAATAAATAAAATGCTAAAATAAATTATGCTAATTTTAATTTAAAATTATTAGATAATTGCAGCCTATGTCTAAGTTATGAGACAATCTTGTCTCAATGTAAGTACATAGGATATTCAAGAAATAAATAAATAAAAAAAAATAAATAAATAAAATGTGTGTAAATATACGAGTAATTTTTAAAAACGTCGATTTTAAACATTATTTTGGAAGCATGAAATTATTCTTTTTAACTGCTTTTTTTCGATTATGAAAAAGTCGAAAAAATCAAAAATGGCAGATCACTATTTTTTTATCATAATCGTTAAAGGTCAGTTGTGAGAAAAATAAGATTTGTATTGATAGTTTTTCAACATTTGTATGGAATGTCCCGTCATTTTTGGTTCTATGAACAACATATTTTTAATTACTCAAGAAAGTGGTAAGAAACCACTTATGTTAAGTTAAACATATGTACCTGAAAAACACAGTTCGAAGAGAGCATAATAAAATCAAATCCGTTTGGGATTCAGCCACGTCGATGGACAGAATTTTGAGACAATTTTTTTTTTTTTTTCATTTTCCCTATCATCGTTACAGCAAACAAATTTAGTTTGACTTGGTGAACTGATTTTTGTTGTATATAGCTAGCTTCTATTGGTGTTCCTTGGAAACTTTGGAGCAGAGCTTACAAATTAATATCGGTTAAGATACCCTTTCTCTGTGTTTTTTATGAATGTACAGTATTTTCACATTAAATTCAACCTTTTTTAAATAAAATTTTAAAATTACCCTTTTGGAAATTAATTTCAAAATTTCAGTTAAATATTTATTTTTTTCTGCACGTAATCAAACTAAAATCGAAATTATTTCGTTCCAATAATCAACAAATTCGCCGGAAGTCGTATTTTTCGGAGACGAGACCGGGATGGGACTTAATTATACGAGGCCGACACGAGACCAAGACTAGACTGAACATTTTCGATTTTAACGAGACGAGACGAGACGAGATTTACAAAAGTCTCAACGGGGGTCGCATCGTGGCCAGCCCTAAAAAAAAATGAATTTGATTTGCGAAAAAATCTATTTTATTTCCAAAAGGGCGAATTTCATTTGCAAAAATGCGACGTCAGTTTGTAAAAGGATAAAAATAATTTATTGCAAAAGACTGAATTAAAAGTTAAAAGACATTAGCTTAATTTCTGTGTGCTTTCTTTTCATAGTCTAAAGAAACTGCTAAAATTCACCACCGATAGGATTGGTTCACTTTACAATTTAAAGAGGCTCAAAGCTACCCCCAATTGTCAGAATTAAGTCAGTCACAGCTACTTTCTCACGACATCAGTATAGTATTTGAATAATTATTGAATCTTTATTATTTCTATGTTAACTAACGGTAGCAAAACAAATAGTTCCTTATTAAATCTCAGAACTAGAAGAATGCATTTTTTGAATGCATTTTCTTTCATTTCAAACGACAATTTTTCAAAAAAGATACAGCTTTTCGAAATACACTATCAAAACTGACAAAAAATTGCTCCGTTTTTATTTTGGCAAGTTTATTTAAAAAGGGATAAAATCGAATATGATCTAATCGACAAAAAGTCACGGGTGGATTTTAAAGATCAATGAGTTTAAAACGCTTTTTTTTGCAACATAAATACTGCGATTTTAATGAACTGTGTAAAATATTCTCTTAATTAGGGTGAACATTAGGTAATGTTTAAACTTTTCGGCAGGTCACTCATACATATTCTTGTTTTCACTTAATCTCTTGGTGTATTTTACATACTGATTGGATCTAAATATCAATAAAATATAAAGCACACTTAAAACAAACATATTCAAAACTAAAACAAACAAACAAAAAAATTACTTTTCTGAGAATACGGAATAAACTTTCAATTTATTTATTATAACAGAATTCAACTCAAATATCTTAATCACGCACATCATTCAAGCGGTTTCCTAGAATAATATTAAAACTTTGAAACCACATCAATTAAAGCAGACACTGATCAATATCACCCACATGACACACACAAGAATAAAAAACACATTTTACAACTTTTAACCACACCACATCACATTTGCCAGTAGTTGAGTAGTCAGGTGATTATACTCGTACAAGAAGTAAATTAAACAAAAGTTACTCAGGCAAATCCAAATAAATTTTCATTTACATGTAGGTAGAGTACATTATATGTACGAACCAATTTTTTTTTTTTTAACCACAAACCCTATTCCAGAGGATATTTTCATTTGCAATGGCTTTCTGAAACGAACATTTGTTCAATAAACAAAGTTTTCAATTTAACTGACATAACATCCACCATTAAAACTTGCCCACATTCATTGGTTTTGCATGGGCCAATTAAAATTAATTATATTTCATTCCACATCCTTCCGAAATTGTCCTTATTTCTTTTTATTGGCTTAACACACCCATGAGGATATCCCTGCAATTTCTGGGTGCAACTTTGATTGCAAATCAATTTTCTGACATTACTGCAGTAAACAAAAAGTAAAAATAAAAACATCCTTTTGACATAAAATGTTCACAACTCGTGATGCCTTGCAGGAAATAAACCAAACCCTAAAAACACACCCAATATAAAATTGAAAAGACAATAAGCTACACACAGAAAAAAAAATATAACATAAAATGACATAAAATTTCCTTGGTCTCTTTTTCAATAAAAAAGAAATAAAAGTAACAACTAAACTAAAACTTATTCCAAGTAACAAAACTTTGGGGTTCTTGAGTTTCAAGTTTTCAACATCAAATCCTACGGATGTATTTATATTGCTCCTGATTGGTAATAGAAGCGCTCTTCGGTTTAGCTACACGCATATCTAGCTAGTAAGTGTGGGATTGTCATCCCTTATAATATTGAAACTCTGTGTCTGTAATCATGTGAAAGTTTATTCAAACTTAGGTAAAGAATCCTCAGACAGACCAAAACTTTTACATTGCCAAAAACTATATAGGGACAGTACAATACGGTACAGTACAGTACATATAGGATGAACTTACGAAGCACCCTTCAAAATATAAATAGCAAAATTATTATCATCAGTCTCGAGGAGAAAGAGAACTCAAGTGGAAATGACTTTAATGAAATTGGTTTGCGATAACTTTTTTGAACTTTTCAATAAGATTGGAGAGGGACCGAATTTTGTCATTCCATACCAGTATATCCTACATCGAATTTTAATTAATTTGCAAAAAATACAAAAATGTGTTATTTAAGTTTAGTAGATGAGCTTTTTTTAATTGGCGAAACATTTGAATTGAATTTCGTGAGTAATTTTTAAAAAATCAGGCCTTTTATTTTTTTAATCTAATTCGCATTTTTTTAAAATTACCGGTCTTACAATTTCTTATAAAATATTGTTTAAAATAAAACGTAACTTTTTAGCAGAAACATGCCAAATCTTTTTCTTTTGAAATATTTATCAAAATTATCTTAGGCGCTTTTGAAAAAAAACTTATCGTTGGTTTCACAAAACAAGAATGTTTTTGTTCATAAAAAGATCGAAGGAATACCCCCATCGAGAGACTAACACAATTAACAAAAAAAAAGAAGTCATACAAAATAAATAATACAACTTCATAATTCTTATAGTTCTTCCACATACAATGATTGACCATCTGCCGAGGTGAAATGAAACAAAAAAGAAAAAACTTCCTTGTCAAAAATTATGCCTACATCATCTTTTTTTTTATTATTAAAAAAATAATATGTAAAATTGTATTACTTTTTTCAAATTAATTTAACAAAACCATATGTTGCTTAGGATGCGAGATAAATAAAAATCAAATAAGAATATTTTTCTCCATTAACTTAAACCTTAATTTAATGCTGCTGCTGCTACCGAGACCGACACAGCAAATCGAAAACATGAAACAACCAACAAAACAAAGGTCAAAGGATGTTTCCCTTTTTTATTATTTTTTTCAATTTTAATTTCATTTATTAAACCATTTTTTTCCTTATTTGGTATTTTTATTAAAGCAGTTGCTCTTCAAGTTAGAACTTTATTGAAACAAAAAGAAATTTAGAGATTGGTATTTGGTTAAAAATCATCTAATTAAAATATTTGTTCGTTGTTTTTTGTTTGTTTTATTTTGTTTTGTTTTCATTAAAGATTTTACTTCTCACCTTGTATAATAGAATTCTTTTCACTGGAGATTTGTTCTCTCTGATATTCGTGGGCTCGTTTTCTTTTTTTGTGGGTTGAAATTTAATTAAATTTTAACACAATATGTTAAAACAAAAAAGTACTTTCTCATCTATGGGGATTTATTTTTTTTTGAAAAAACAGTGCAAGACGTAATTCTAAAAAGCTGGATTACCTTTGTGCGAAAATTGAAAATAAGACATTTTTCTCTTCAATGTGAGTCCTCAGAATTCAAAAAATTAGTGTCTCATTTGCACATTAACACCATTTTTTTTGGAGACTGTATTGTTATTTATCTACTTGAATCTATCGATTCAAGTGGCGCCCAATGTGAATCCTTTTAATCAAATAAATATCGAATAATGCCCCTGAACAATACCACCGTTTTGTTAGTGTTTTCTTTTTTCTACCTACCTATTCCTTCAGTGGATGCTTAGTGGCGCCCAATTTAAAACCATTTGTTATGTTCCTCTTAAGCATATTGATAAAGAAGATCTCCTCTCCACATTACCAGAATTTTTTGTTAAGCTGTTTTGTATTTTAATAACCAATCCATTCAGTGGAATTGTTATTCAAGAATTTGGATATAAGTGGCGCCCAATGTGAAACGTTTTTTTTTTTCTTCTTAAGCAAATTAATATGGAATATTGCACCTACACGTAACCATCAGTTTTAAAGTGACTGTTTTTACTTTTATCAACCTATTCAATAGAAATTTTATTAACGAAATTGGATTTAAGTGGCGCCCGATGTGTAACCACTTTTGTTTTCTTCTTAAGCTTATTAATATCAAAATACCTTATCTGTGAACTACCACCAATTGTCTTAGTTGACTTTTATCCACCTACTCCTTCAGTGGAAATGTTATTCAAGAATTTGGATTTAAGTGGCGCCCAATGTAAAACTTTTTTTTGTTTCTTCTTAAGAAAATTAATACCGAATACTGCTCCTACATATTACCAGTGACTTTATTGTCTTTTATCCACCTAGTATTTCAGTGGAAAAGTTATTCACAAATTTGGATTTACGTGGAGCCCAATGGTAAAATTGTTTTTCTTTGTTTTCGTCTTAAGTACATTGATGTCGAATATCAAATGAATTGCATCAATTTATATTATCATAAAATGCTTAGATCTTCATGCACATATAACACCATGATGTCTGTAAAAATGAAATAACTCTTCCAATATATCTTAACAAAATATAAAACTGGCAATATAAATCTCTCAACAAAATTGCTTCACAATTTTATTTTTTATCGACTTCATCAAAAAAGCAAGGTCGTTTTTTTCAGTCAACAAAGCAGAACAAAGATACATATATATTTTATACAACATCCACTCGACTGGGACCAATCAAGTGAATCAAGTGGACACACAAATTTCACTCACTCTCTATAGATATTGGCTAAGTCTTGAAATATAGCCAAAAGGACCAGAGATAAAATTGACAACAATAAAGGATTCATGTCAATCCAATTGCCCAAATACATATCAATTCTATTTTCACGAGCAATCAACTATTTGTCGTCTGCAAAAAGGACTTTGGGGCCACAAGAATGAAGAGAGAGAAAAAAAAACAAAATCACGAACTAAAATCGAATTCAAGCTAAGAGACAAAAAAAAAAAAAACAAGCAATAAACGAACTCAACCAAAATCCAGAAACCAACTCCCTGCAATACGCTTTTGGTTATGTAACACCAAAATCACATGCGGTCCGGTGATAGTTGTTCGGTTCCCTTTCCAATCGATAATTCCCTTCTCAAAGAGACCCAATCGCATATTTTGAAAAGGTACACATCCAGCAATGCTACCGAGCAGCGCGCGAATATTGTCCTGAGCGTGTGTCCTTGTTGTTATACGAACATATATCCTTCTTCACCAACCTTGCACAGCCTATTACCAAAATACGTGATTTGCGTGGCCAATGAATGCAAAGAGACCAACATGAAAAAGGATAACACAAAATACCACCATACCCCAAAAGTTTTTCGTGGTCGGGTGAAATGGTCTGGAAAAAGGATACCTACAAGCCCAACGAATATATCCTTAAATACAAAACATTGAATCTAGGTGAGTTCCGTTGGTTGTGTTGTTTTTGTTTTTGCATCAATTCATTTGGGTATAGGTATGTATGTGAGTATCGTGTTTCTTTATCGCTGATATTGACTTCCACACGAGCGACAAGAATAAAGTGATGTAATTTTTGGCGTGACGTGGATACCTTACGTCTTGGGACAAGAACACATTTTGGTGTTTAAGGAATTTTGACACCTTCGATTCAATCAATTTTCTCTGGCACTGGCACCTGGCACTCTTCCTCTTGCCCTTTATTCATTTTTGGCATTCAAATTTAATGAGAACTAAGTGTATACGAAAAGGAGTAAACCTCGTTTAATATTGTATAATATGTTTTTGCTGCTCAAGGGTATACAGCTGTATTTTGGTATTGATACTATGTGACAGTTGACTTGTTTGCATACCATTAATTTGGTATTTATTATTTTTGTCGTGGTGAATGTCATGATATTTGATTACTGGTTCTTAAATGAAGGTACATATTACATAAGGGGCAGAATAGAGGGCGGTTGTTGGGGAGGAGGTGAAAGCGCTGGGAGAGAATTGTCATTAAAGGTCAATAATTTGTATGAGTTTCAGTAATTGGACAGCCATAGCATTAGTTCAATGAGTTTGTCTAAGTATTTATTTTTTCAGTGTCATAGAGACCGTTTCTACCTCATAAGTGAAAGTTTTAAAAATCAAGGTAAGCTTGCCATTTTAATGGACAAAACAATGCACAAAAGCGATAGGACAAAAAGAGTTTGTTCATACATTTTAAGGGATTTAATGAAAAAATGTGAAAAACATCCGTATTCCATGGTACACTTAACCCTAGCTTTGACACTTCAGAACATATTTATTTTGATTCCTTTTGTTTATCTAGCAAAGTGTGCGAACACAAAATATTAGGCTTTTAATTCATAACATGCCTTATTTGGCCAAAATGAAATGGAGCAGCAAAGTTCCAAGTTGTACGCCATTTTAGTTTGCGCCGCTTAACTCAATTTGAAAGAAGTCCAATATCTTCATACCATCACTTACCAAGCACCTGAAGAGATATATTTTTTTGTCAGTACAACCCGAATGTGAAAAACATTGTGCATCGAAATGCCCTATTAGATCATTTTAAAAATTCCTACTTGCTGTACAATATAGCACTTTTGTTTACTATTTGAAGGCGGGTTCTCATAACTCCTTCAGTGCACGTCTAGTAAAATAGTCCAGTGCAATTATAAAATATTATATGGGGGACCCAGCAGTTTGTGCCACCCCCAATTTTTTTTTTATTCGATGGAGAGTTTATCGAATATGATATATCTCAGTTTTCGTATTCTTAACATTAACCGTCTTGCCGCCATCTTGGATTTTACGTTTTACTAAATATCTCGGTTCATATTAGTCCTACATAAAAAAATGTAAGACCATAAAATGCGTAGAATAAAATTTCCTATTTCATGTGTTTAACAGTTTTTCGATATTGATAATATTTAAAAAGTTACAGGCCAACAAAATTTAGTATTTTCCAAAATTTGGGTCATTTTCAATCAAAAATTTGAAAAACTTTCTACGACAAGTTTGTTGGGTATTCATATTTCGAACAATTTTGTTGTACAATTTTCTACATTCCAATAAATAAAAAAGTTATGAATATTTTTCTATTAAAAAAAATGTGTTATACAGTAACAAATTTTTTTTAAGTCTGATATCTTGGCTGAAAATCTTGATTTGGGCTCGCTATAGTTAGATTTTCTCTTTGCTAAAACTGCGCAAGGCTCAATTCTGGGTCCTTTGCTATTTTGCATGTTCATTAATGACCTCCCCCTAGTTTGCCATAGTGTCACTCTACATCTTTATGCTGATGATGTTCAATTGTACCTTTCCCGACCGTTTAACTTGTTGGAGGACCTTATCTGCAGAGTGAATGAAGATCTTTCAGAAATTTACAATTGGTCCTTGTGCAATGGCTTAACGCCTAATCCGACCAAATCACAGATAATTGCTATCTCTAAAAAGAAATTCGATGTAACTAACCTACCACCTGTCTTCTTGTCCTGTTTTCAGCTTGAATTTGTTGAGTCTGTTAGTAATTTAGGCTTCAAAATAAATCGGACCCTCTCAGCTAATGATCATGTGAAACTAAACTGCGGCTTATTATTAACTTGTCCTTGGATGTACGATGTATGTTCAAGCAATTTCTTGATTCAAGATGTTGCTTGTTTTTACATAAGATCATATATGGTAAACACCACCATATCTGTTTGATAAGCTCCGTTTCGAGCGTTCTGCCCGAACTTTGAACCTCATAACACATTCCTCAAATTATTTAAATTCTTCTAGACTTTTCTTTGTTTATGCCATCAGACTATGGAACTCCCTGCCTATAATGGTAAGGCAAATTATAGGAACAACTAAGTTTAAAAAAGCATTATTTTTGAATTTTCGTTAAAATATATCTCAACAGCATTTTGAAAAATAAAAATTATAACGTAATCAATTAAGCTTCTTCTTAAGTATACTCGTATAAAAAAAAAAAAAAAACTAACGTTTAAATTTTTAAATCCATTTTCCTTTTGCTTATATTTAAGTTATTTTTTCTTAATTAAAACTTGTTATTTTCTAAGTTATTTTTAATTTGTAAATATTGTTATTTTCATTCATCCACCTTTATTATGTATTAACTTAGGTACTATAAAAGACTATGTCTTACTTGTACACCATTTTTAATAAAAATTGAATTGAATTGAAATTGAAATGGAATAAATACGCAAATTAATTTGTCTGGTATATCATTTTGTTTTGGAGTCTGTTATATTTAACTGCACAATTTAGAAAGACGAAGTTTGTAAAGTGAAAATAAATAATGGATTCGAATGGTTTTTTGGTAAAATTGTTTTAAATTTAAAGATATGTCATACTTGAACCTACACATACAAAGCACTTGCACAAATTTGTATCAACATTCTAAGAGCGCTTCTTGGGATAAATAAGATAAAATAAGTATTTTTGATTTTGACTCTCACGCCAATTTGTGTTTACCATACCGATATAGAATTTCCGAAAAATAATTTCGAATTAATTTCAAATCCAGACATTTTTGGTATTTACCACTGGTCAAAATTTCTAGAAGCTTAAGCACACAACATTTGATCAGTTCATGTAGGATATCATCATTGAGTCACTGCATCATCTCAACATATTTTTTCTTCATGCTACATCTGAAATCGAACATTATCATCATCTTAATAATTTTCCATCACCAAAAGATATAAGAAGCCTTCAAGTCAGACGAGGGATCGTTGCTGTATTTTGGTTAAGCCGTTCAACTTAACTCTGCTGTTTTAATAAGTTGTTTTTGCATTCTCTGTTAATAAATAATTAAACTATTTCAATGAATTCAGACGAGGGATCGTTGCTGTATTTTGGTTAAGCCGTTCAACTTAACTCTGCTGTTTTAATAAGTTGTTTTTGCATTCTCTGTTAATAAATAATTAAACTATTTCAATGAATTCTAAATAAAAAACCCTACTAAATAAGAAAGAAGCCTTTTGATTTCTACATATTTAATACGGAAATAAAATACGGACAAATTAATAATACATTTTTAGGCTGTTGAAAAGACCTTTTAGTAAGGAACAATTGCGTTCACGGGTTTTTATTATTGAATATGTTAGTGTGGAACCTAAGCTTACATAAACACACAAAATTCGCTTAAATTCATCCATGCGTTTCTGAGAGAATGGTCACACTGGTCATTTTTCAATATTGTTTGTATTAATCGAAAACTGAGCCGAATTTGTGAATTAAACTTAAGAAACTTTTTGTAGGAAATTAGATTTTCTAACAAAATTAGTAGTTTAAAAAATTTTGTAAAAAAATTTAAGCAGGGAAATTTGTCAAAAACTGACCTAAAAAAATCAAAAAATCACTGATTTAATTTTTTTTTTTACTAAATTGCTAATAACTTTTTTTGGAGCAAAGGTTTGGGCGAGATATATCAGAATGAAACAAAGAAGATGCTCAAGCCTTTAATAGACGGGATCAAAAAAAATTTTTGGATGAAAATTGGCGAAAATATATCCTGTTAAAAATAACCTTTTTTTATATTTTTGTGTAGTTTTTGTTCGTAAGCATCTTTTTCACTTGCAATTTATTGGTACTGTATGGCAAGTTTGCCATTCTGGAAATAATTTTAAGTAGAGATTTTGCTCAAATATGTCATTACGATAATCGAGAATTCAAAAATAGTGAGTGAAAAATGACCAGTGGGACCATTCTCTCAGAAACGCATGGATGAATTTAAGCGAATTTTGTGTTTTAAGTAAGCTAAGTAAGCATGAGTAAGCTAAGTTCCACACTTACATATTCAATAATAAAAACCCGTGAACGCAATTGTTCCTTTCTTTCCTTAAAATTCCGGTCTATTCAATAGCCTATTTCTTTGAAGACAAATTTTTAATATAGAACGAAACACGATCAAAGCAATATTAATTTAATCTTAACTCTTATGTACATTTTCTATTTTTGTTTGCTTAAAATAATGCAAATTTTTATATTACAAAATATTTTTGTTAAATTTTTTTCCCGCATAATATGCACTTTAATTTAAAATACAAAAATTCTTTGACTTGAGTTGGATTTTTCAACAAAAAAAAAAAAAACATTAAATAGAAATTTTTTCATTCTACAGAACTGAAGTAGATACTTACATTGTTTCTTAAAATATTATTCTCCGAATTCAACTAAAAATAGAAAACAAAAATTATTTTGATGAACCAGAGTTTTAACCATATTTGACTACCACCTGCATAATACAAATATCTAAAAAAAAAACACCTAGCTGTTCATCTTTAGCGCAGCAAAATAAATTACCACACAAATGGTCAGGAAATTGTGGTTCCTAGTCCTAGTATATATGCTGGTATCTTTTTGTGTGGTTGGTGGTGATTGCTGGAAGATGTTTGCTTCAAAAAAAAAATCACAATACAAAAAAAATCAAAAACCATAAACTTCAAGACCAAAGGCGCATAAGCGTTATGTAATAAAATGTAAAACTATTGCCATTACGGCAGCACGAAATAGAACAACCCCTTCCCTTATATATACTATATTCTCCAACGAACTACCAACAACGTTACCAACAAGCAGAAAAACAAAATGAAAGCAACTACAATGACCTCAATCTTTGTGCCAGGTTTTCTGCAAGAGCGTGTAACCACCGCTATATGCAACAATAAACCTACCTACCTAGCATGCCCAAGAAAAGCCTTATAATAGGTATACGAGTAGCTGAAGAGAGTCATATAGTTCCAACAGATGTGAAAAGGACTTTTTTGTGCTAGTGATTATGTTTTGGGTATCTAGCTAGTGCCACATTTTATAAGGAAGAGGGTATAGGTGGATGGGATTGTTGGACGAACGTGCAAGACAAATCGATTTCGAAAGTTTTTCGGGTAATCACCTTGAAGAATTTTGCCCGCAAGCTGTTCAAAATTTGCTTCTTATTTTTGTTGTTCTTTTTTGGCACAGTAGCCTTTTCCTAGAAAACTATAACGTGTTGTTCACTTTTTATCCAATATTGGTTAAGTGGTTGAAGAGTTAAATGGTGCAATACAGGGTGACATTGGGCTGCACAACATAATTTGATTAATAGTGAGTTGAAAATTTATATAAATACATCGATTTAGTGAATTGATCCCATTCCATGTGATTGTTCAGCTATCATTTTACTTGCTGAAGGTACATATATGAAAAATATTGGTTACGTGTCAAAAAAAAATCGATGTTTCAATCAAATTTAATATAACGATGTTGGAAAAGTTGAAAAAAAGGAGGAGAAATTAACCATGCATTTATCTTGTTGTTATTTTTCAATACGGTTGATCAGGGTTAATATTTAAGAGACTCGTGATAAATGAAGTTTCATTTTATTAATTAACTAACAATTTATATAATAACGAAGATTAATATAAATTTATAAAATGCTCAGATGACCTCAACTGGAAGCGGGGTTTGACCACCCCTGGTAGCCTCGACATTGGGCTAATCAGTTAGATTCTGTCGCACCTTTCTAAGACGCAAATTTTAGTCGATGTTAACCGACTCCTATAAAAATCACAGGATAAAGAATTTTATTATTCTAGGGAAATTTGTACATAGGTAGAGGTACATGATTTTCACGATTTTAGGCTTCATGAATTCGTATGTCACAAAGAAGATAATAGGATAATGAAAGAAAATTTTTAAGGTTAACTGGAAGTTCAGAAGATCCTGTTTTGAGTACATAACTCGTTCGATTTTATCAATTTTGGACTTGATAAATTAATATTGGTCTAAGGAAGGGCATAGGACCACTGAATCGTAAGTTGAAAGATTTACGAAATGAAAAACGACCTATCGATGTTGCAAAAATTTTGTTATCAGGCGATTTCCGTCAAACCCTGCCTGCCATTCCAAGATCAACTCGGGCAGATGAATTGAACGCTTGCTTCAAGGCATCGGATTTATGGCAATGAGCAGTTAAATGCAGAATTCGCCAGGCAATTGTTGGCGACCAATGGTGTGATTCTAGTGGACTTTTAGTCACCACTGGCCTGACTGAATTTCCACCGAATTTTTTCAACTTAACAATAACGTCGGAAGAGCTTACCACGAATGTTTCCCCGAATGTATCTCAAAATTGTTTGGACCATGATTGACTTATTGCACGAGCGATTTTGGCTGTGAAAAACAAGGGTTCTCGCCATTCAAAATCAAATCGCTGGTGAGTAATATTCATTCAAATCTGTCGACACCGTGATGGATGAAAACGTAGCCACTAACTATCCCAGGGATTTTTTTTAATTCTATAGATGTTCCGAGTTCGCAGCCACACAATTTAAATTTGAAACTTTGCTCAGTTATAATTTTGTTGCGCAACCCCAATGCAACGAAACTTTGCAACGTATTTCAGCGAATTACATGAAACAGCTTGCTCGGAATTATTATTTTCATAACACTTTATCGAATTCAGTCGGCACGAAGTTAGTATTTATATCGAAATAAATAAATTGGGTTGCGCAACGGCTCGTGAAGAACCAGGGCCTAGTGACTTACAACTCGCAAGCATTCATCTGTGCTCGTCTAAGATATTTAGTATCTTTCAGATAAATGAAACACATAGACTGTATTGTTTGGTTGGTAGATCGAGGTAGTCTCTCTTTATTAATTATGAAAAATGGTAATTGCGTTTCATCAACAAAATATAGTTTGTGTGAGAGCAAACTCCAGACAAATAATATTCCGATGAATAGCGAAATGTGATTGTTTGGAATTTACCTTCTTAGAATTGGAGTGATATATGTGGTTTCGGTTATGAAACCAGATGGTAACATAACTCGCGTGTCGGCAGGAATGGAAGGGACCTACAATTTTATGCCGAATCAGAACGGCTATACGAGAAGCATTTATTCATGATAATTGATAATCTTGGAGGATTTGTCAATTCCTCGCAAGAGGCAGTAGCCCTGAAAAAATTTTGAAGTGGGCGAGGCTGGGAAGTGAACTAAGAGACTATGTATAGCTAAATCGAAAACGATTCTGATACAATATTTACTCCGGTATTTTAAGGATAATTAGAAGAAAACAGCATATTAGTATTTTGCTTAAAATATCCACAAAACGGAAACAAGACTTTGACGTTTTTTTTAGAAAATTGTCTTTTTATTTGATTTTTCCCCAAATCTCGTATATTACTTTCTTTAACTTTAGATGGCACTTAGAGCCCAGGATGGACTACGGCGTCAACCAACAAGACTTTTGTTCCAGCTCTGTTCCTAGCTAGCCGCTTCCACCGCTATTATGCGTTCTTCCTCTGCTGTCTACACCATCGATCGGGGTTTAGATTCGAAAACTCGTGGGGCAGGTGCGTTGTTGTCCATATGATCCACGTGTCCCAGCCATATCAGCCGATAATTTATTTTAAGCTTTTTGACCACGTCGACGTTGTTGTATAGCCAATAAAACTCGTCGTTGAATCTCCTCTTCCACACTCCCTCGGACCAAAAATAACACGACGAACCTTCCTCTCGAAGCACCGAATTGGACTTTCATCAATTTTTTGTTACTGTCCATGCTTCTGCCCAAATAGAACAGCACTGGGTTAAGGTCTTAAATAAACGCTCCTTGGGTTCTCTCAGAGAGGGGCCTACTACCTTAATACCTTCTAGACCGAAGAAACAGTAAAGGAGTGAAATAATACTACATTCTAAAATATTCAAATTTCATTATCCTAACTTGATATTGTTGTTCAAGCGTTAGTCTATTTAACCCTTTCGGTACGGATGTGGTACAAGACAAAGAACATTTATATGGACTTGTACCACATCCGTACCGAAAGGGTTAAGACAGCCTACCAATCTTTCTTACCATAACTGCAAAAAATCCATAATTTATTTTTTCTAAATCTAAAAATTGAACAGACTATAGCTTGCAAATGATAATATATTATGTATAGCTCTCTAAGATTTCGGAAGAGCCGAAAAAACATTTTCAAAAAATTCAGTGAAATCTTTCATTATCGCTTGTGAAATATTCAGTACTTTGTTTTGCCTACCTATAAAGATTTATCACATTTCTTTCAATTATTTATAAACCCCTAAATCCCCTTATCATTAAAGTATTCCCAAAGCAGCATGATGGTCACTTACCCAAACCTATCCTCAACCACATCTATTGTATATTTTTTTTCTTTTATCTCACATAATTAACATAAAAAATCAATTTAACCATAATCTCAGAAAGTTTTGAGAAGTATAGGTATCCTTCCGAAATCACCCAGTGCTTAAGACCAACAAAAATTAACTTGATAATAAACCTTTGAAAAAAAAAAAAAAAAAAAAATAAATAAAAATAAAATAATAAATAATATATTTCCTTGCATCCTTATGGTTTACATCGAAGGAAAATTGAGTTATGATGAGAATACCTAGATACATTTTACATGAACACTATAGGTACTCTCTGTCGGTGGCTAGAAAATAATAATATAATCTCTTTTCCAATATTGTAGAAATAGTTAGTTGAGAACTGCATAAACTTTTCGCCCATACTGATAACCTAAACGAAATCTTCATAAAAACAAACCGGAACGGAATTCTTTCGTGCTCGAGCAGTTTTCTTGGTATCACGGAGCTATGCCAAGTGGTTGCAGTACTGGTTGTTTAGAGGGCCTGAAAGTCACAGGTGTATCTTATGGGGCTCCACTTTTATATTGAGAAAAAGGTTTCGATTTTTCAACAGATAGATTTAATGAATGCAAGAAGATGTCTTGTTGAAATATTTGTTTATTAATTCAAAGGTGTTTTCTCGTGATAACACGCTTTCGTCATATTAGCATTGAAGGTTTTTAATGAATAACAACCACTTGAGCTGGTTTAATAACTTAAATTGAGTTGGTTTACTAGTCAAGTTTTCGTTTCAAAATTGAGTAATTAGGTAAATAAAGAAAACTTACCAAGGAAACCAACTCAATTTAAGTCAGTAATCATTAAATAACAGATTTCTCTTATAATTTTGAGGTTCTTTCCTATAACTGTACTTAAAACATTTGACATTTAACATTAATAAACTTAGAACTAGGCGTACTTTTAGATCTCATTATTTTTTACGGCTGACTTTGTTACGCAAAGGTTTTTGTATATAGAAGAACTTGGCTACTTTTTTAAAATGTATGTTTTTGTTGTGATTTCACTTCTTTTTACAAAGGTTCTTTCTATCAGGAAAGGTGGGTGGAATAAACGCCCAATGAAAACCTCATGTCATAAGCAAAGTAAGTTTTTAATTTATGACTTTTGTATGTACTACAAGTCCTACCCCTCTACCAACTTGCTCCATTGAAATGATAATAATTGATAAGTAGTAAGTGGATGAAACGCCCCTGCATGAAACATTTTATGATCTCAACTTTTTCTTTGTATACACCTGAAAACGAACCGCTTTACCAAATTTCATAATCCTGCACTAATTGGAAGTGCTCTCAATATATTTAATATTAATTCTGTCAAAATGGGTGGTTGCCACGCCCACTAAATGTAAAATCTCAAATTTTTAATATTCCCTTTGCGTCCATGTCAAGTCCCATCGCTCTACCAAATTTCATCATTCGACGAAAATTAGAAGTTCTGTACATAGTTGTTATCAATTTGGAGAAAATGGGGGGGGGGTGCAACGCCCCTAAATGGACAATTTTAAATTTTCCAATATCTCCTTTGTATTGACCACATCTACCAGTCTACAAAATTTTATTATTCTGCCACAATCCGAAGTGCTCCATATATTTAATAACAATTCTTAAGAAATTGGCGGATGCCACGCCCTCTGAATGTAAGATCACAAATTTTAAAATTTTACATTTGCCTGCACTTCTAGCCCTACCGTTCTACCAAATTTCATCATTCAACGACAATCCCAAGTGCTCCTCATAATTGATATCAATTATATTCAAATTATATACAAATATACTCAAATTTTAAAATGTGGCCTTTGCCTGCGCTTTAAGCCCTACCGCTGTACTCAATTTCACGATTGCACGACAATTAGAAGTGCTCCAAATAATTTATATCTATTCTATGAAAATGGGTAGAAACCACGCGCCCTGAATAAAAAATCTGAAATTTTAAATTTTTTCCTTTGCCTGTACAACTGTATTCATTTTCAACATTCTACGGCAATCAGAAGTGCTTCAAATAATTTATATCAATTCCATGAAAATGGGGGGCTACCACGCCCCCTGAATGGAAAATCTTAAATTTTCGATTTTTTCGTTTGTATACACCACAGGGCCCACCGTTGAGTGAAATTACAAGTTTCTACAATGTCGGGAAGTGCTCCATAATTTTGATGATCTGTCAGTGAGTGAGTGAGTCATTCAGTTACGGTTTTTGCAATTTTTGCAATGCTAAAGAATTGAAATTTGGTGAGTTGCCTAAACCTGGTGAGCTTAGCTGCAAGTTTGAAGTTTCTGACTTTATTGGTACTGAAGTTAGAGGGGGGTCGAAAATCGCTTGAGTTTGATCCTGTAAAAAGGGTGTAGTGCCAGAACTTGGCTGGGCACTACCGTGCCCTTTGATAACAACAAACATGTATAACAGAAAATGACATAGGCCCTTTTATTATAATTGCTCAGGGCCTTTATCCAGCATAGTCCACTCCAGTTCAGCCATAAACTGAGATCCAACAATTTATACTTAATTCTGTTATCACCCATAAACCATCAATGGCGGGGGCTCAAGTTTATCGTAAATTGCAAAAGTTTCAGTATTCACCAGGATACCTAATAAAAATAGCAAGCAGGACCCCAACCATAGCAGAAAGCAGAGTATATTATCTATACTATATAGAGAAGTGAAATAAAATTAAAATAACTAGGTGAGTGTTTGGAGGATAACCACAGAGTGTCGGAACGAAAACAGTTTTATGGTGGTTTCGGTACTTTACACCCTCCCTTCAACCATCATTCTCCGCGTCTTTCCTCTATGTATCCCTTCTTCGATCGATTTAAGAATAATTGCTTCTGCCTAGTCCTTATGAAGAAGATATTTTAAGTTATAGTCTTGATTGCAGTAAGGCTGATATTGGTAGCGACAGTGGTGGTGGTGCTGGGTGCTATCACATCGATTTTAACAAAAAATAAAAGTTCCTATGTCGTGCATAACTTTTGTAGAGGACTTTTCGCTGAGTAATGAAAGTCTTGTCGCACAGTGAAAGTAAAGGCGTCATCCTTTAGATTTAGTAACAAGGTCTACGTCTATTAAATTTTGGAAGTTTCCCAAGCAATTTGTGTTTGCTTATCCTTCAATGTGCATTGATTTCAATTAAATTATTGGGTATAATTTACTCCTATATGCGAGTGTGGTTGACGGGTAAGTAACTTATAGAAATAGAACTACATGCATTTAATAAGGTTTGGCATCTGCAATGTCAGATTTGTGGATTGTAAGGTTTGCCATTGAATTGATGTAAAAGACGTACAATAATTTGATTTTCACATAAATTCAAAATATGTTTATGCATGAGTCTGTTGATTTCTTGAGTTAAGATTTATATGTATAACTAGCTGACCCAGCGAACTCCGTTTCGCCCAGAAACATCCTGCAATTGTCCTTGCGACTTATTAATTCTCTTAGCGAAAGCGAGAAGTAAGGGCCTCGTTTCGTAGATCTTTCAACATGCGATTCAGAGCTTCCCATGCACGTTTGTCAGCCATTGGGCACTTGTCGTAGGTGGTTATGTTACATTGTTGTTAGGTTCTTCATCTACCTGCAGATTCAATGTCAATTTCAATGCAGAATGGTCCGACAAAATCATTAAAATCAGAAGAAAAAATTCCATTTTCACTGAAAGCACCAAGAAAGAAAATGCCACCATTTCCGTTATCGAATGGTTGCATCAATTCATTGAATATCTTGACTCAATACTTCTCGATCAAATCCATTTCTCGGTCGAGTTCTCGATGTCACTTTGACACCTGTCACTTTGACAACTGTTACTTTGACATCTGTCACTTTGACATCCGTTACCTTGACACTTGTCACTTTGACATCTGTCACTTTGTCATCTCTTTTGACATATGTCACTTTGACATCTGTCACTTTGACACCTGCGACTTTGACCTTCACTTTGACATCTGTTACTTTGACACCTGTGACTTTGACATCTGTCACTTTGAGATCTGTGACTTTGTCATATGTCACTTTGACTTATGTCACTTTGACATCCGTCGCTTTGACATCTGACCATCCATCCATCAAGCCTAAAATCGTGAAAATCGAACGATTCATTCTCGAGTTATCCTGCTGAAAAACGAAATGTGCGCAAACAGCGACACCTGTTGAGAAATTTAAGAATTTTATTTCCTCCTTAACCTTCGCGGAACAATTATAAACAAAACCTTAGAAGGATGTATTCAATTTGGTCCAGCCGTTTTCAAGTTTTAAGCAGCCGCACAAACCACGATTCATTTTTTTATATAAATAAATAATAATCATATATATTATTTCTGTTGTCAAGCTCCCTTTTTCTCATTTATTAAATAGTCAAATCCACTAAAATAGGTATCACTGAATAGGAATTTACACATTACTCATGACATTGCACAAAAACTTTTTGTTATACCACACTATTTTCTATAAATTTCGGAAATTTCAAATAATTCAATAAATTATGAAAAATTTGACATAAAGAATACCTCACTTGTAACCAATGAATGAGTGAAAGAGAAAAATATGTATTACTTCTGTAATTTAAAATTCTCTTTTCTTGTTCGCTGCACCTTGAGTGAGTAAGGGAGAAACAGTCTTTAGTAACACCATGCATGAATGAAAGAAACATATTTATTACTTTTGTAATGTGCAATGCTCTTTTTTCGCTTGCACATTAAGTGAGTGGTGGAGAAACATATTTGTTACCTACTTCTGTTGATTGTAATCTTTTTTCTCATTACAAAAAGCCAAATGCATTTATAAGGTATCACTAGATTGCATGAATGAAAGAAACATAATATTTATTAATTCGCTAACTTAAAATCTTAGAAGAAGAAATAGAGGAACGGGCATATCGAGGAAAAAGTGTTTTTTCAAAATAGGGTGAGTTACACAAACACAAATCATTCACACAGGGTCGGAATGCAGTGAGACAGCTAAATTCCGGGGCCCCCAAAAGAATTTTTAGCTGTGTTTGTTAGGAGATATATTTTTGAGATTTAAGTTAAATAATAAAAAAGCTTATTAAATTGAATAAAAATGTGAAATAAATGTAAATATAGCGAATACATGCAATACTTCATTGAACAAAAAAATATATAACATATGCGGTGTTGCGTTGACGAAAAAAACAACACCTGTACTAAGGAATTTAAATGTAAAATACAAAAACAACTGAAGTCCATATGAACTTAGCTAAGTCCGTAAAATTATTGGTTTTTAGCTTAAGTTCAGATAGAAAAAGTACTGCCAGCTCAAATTACTATTTTGCTATCGATTGTTTGTATTTTCTTTTTATTTTGCATGATTTTTCAAAAGCTGGAAGGTAGAGATGGGGATATCAGAGTTTCGTGATAGTGCTGGGCATTTTTGCTTCGATGACTTTGCTAAGTTCGGATGTCGTTTTTTTCGACAATTTCATCTGAATCTGCAAAAAGCATGCCTAATATCTATTAAAGAAAACGATAAACAAAAAATTCAAAAAGATTTCATTCTTACATCAAATATTGTTTACAAAGAGGTTTTATAAAACTAACATTTTCATATCAATAATAATAAGAATTTATTTATTTTGTTCAAACATTCTATTCTATAATTTAAAGCCTTATTGAATGTAACGGGTCTTCTGGTAAAAATTATAATTATTATACATATGTACATATGTATGTATGTACATATATTGTATTTATGTAGATAATCAAAAAATCCTTTTATTCATAGCAAAATATCGGACCTTTTCATGAGGTTTCTATTAAGTCGGTAAACGACAAAAAAAAAACAATACAAAGTTTTGAACGATTAGGTAATATTTAATATTTCAAAAAAAAACTATTCCGATAATTTTGATACAAAAACAAAAGCATGAAATTAGTTTCTTTTTTTTCAATTGTTTAAATTCCTAAGCTAGAGTAGTTTCAGCTTGAATTCTTTACAAACAAAAAAAAAATAAAAAAAATCTTTGAAGTGGTTTCGTAAAAATAATTTGTATGTATAAAATTTTTAAATTCAAGTGATTATTAATATGCAGATAAAACTTTCAAAAATGTGGGTTTCGTCATGACGTCGGTCGGTGTGTGTGTCTGTCCCCTTAAAGTTAGACCGTGGTTACTTCAAATATGGTACGGAGCGCTTTTAAATCATTTTCTGAAGGATATATTTGGTTAGTCCAGGAAAATAAGATTTAAGAGGTCTCACTATCAAATTACATTGGAAGTAGCCCGTAGCGTAATGGTTAGTGCGTTCGACTGTCACGCTGTAGGCCTGGGTTCGCTTCCCAGCCTCGTCCACCTAAAAACTAAAAAGTTTTTTTTCAGGGCTACTGCCTCTTGCGAGGAATTGACAAATCCTCCAAGAGTATCACTTGTCACGAATAAGTGCTTCTCGTCTAGCCATTCGGATTCGGCATAAAATTGTATATCCCTTCCATTCCTGTCGACAGGCGCACACAGGAATGGTTGCGAGTTGGTAGTCACTAGGCCCTGGTTCAAAAGCCAGTAAGAATTTTCGATCCAGCTCATCTAAAACAAGAAACTGCCATACACAAATTTTGAGTTTTTTCCAATAAGTATCCAAAATGGGCTAGTGAGTCAGTGATTTTGTGATTGTAAGAAAAACTGCATATGCAGTTTTTAGCAAAAAAAAAAAATAGCTAAACGGAAAAAAATTGAGTTTTTTTTTTTAGAAACATACTTGATTTTTCGGTTATTTTCACGTTTTAATCAACTTGCGTGATTAATTTTAATCTAATTTGAATGCATGTACTTTTGAGGAGATTTTAAAATATTTGTATCCAAAACCTTACATAAATATATTGTTTTATGAACAAAAATAGAGAGAATAAAATGATATCTTACTCGTTACACTTTCAATTTGTTCACACTTTCCAATACCAATGAAATTGTATTAAGTACTATATACTTCTTCTTTAGTTAAACAATTTTTAAACCAATTTCAGCCATGCGTTACAAGCACATCAAGTCGTGCATTTTATTTTCATTGGTTTCAATTTTTTTCACACGATACCAATATTAACGTAGTTAGTCAATGAAATTCAGCATACCTGTACCTTCCATCTGCTGCAAAACAAAACATCCATCAACCATATTGAAAAATGAAACGTAACAGAAAGAAGATAATATTCCTATCCAGTGGCTCACTCGGGCATATACGTACCTACTATTTTTTTTTTTTTTTTTTCAATTTTGTTTTTTATTGTTAACTCGCCTTTGTTGCTGTTTGCCCAATGAGTGATTTCGTGAGATTCAGAAATTTAATTAACACAAATATAATTAGCACAAGAATACCGTTTCATTGATAACTTGAGGGTTTTCGATTCCAAACAATGAATATGTACAAAAGAACTCCCTCAACTTGAATCGCTAAAAAAAAAAAAGGAATCTCATCTGTTTCTCTTTTATTTATTTATGTATTAATTTATTTTTTCTTTATCACATAGTTGAAAGCTATATACGATATACAACCCTTTTTCTCAAGGACAATTCAATGTTTTCTCTTAAATTATATTAACAAAGCCAAACAAAATCGACTGACCCGTATAACTTACGTATATATTTTTTTTTCTTTCAGTTTTATTTTTTTTTTTTTATTTCTAAGTTTTCGGTCACCGACATCTAAACAAAATTTTCCACTTAACTGCCCAAGCCTTATATGTTCTTCTTTCGCATCCTTAAACATGACTCCATTCAAAAAAGCATTGAATAAAATGCTTTAATTTTGAGATCCTTAAAGTTTCATTTCCATTTCATTTCGTTTCGGTTATTTATTATTATTACTATTTTTAATAAAGTTCTTTCTGATGTGTACACAACAAGCTCTTCTTGAAAATATATTAAATTAATTCAAATTAACCACAGAGCAGACAGTCATCAAAGTCATCTTCGTCGAGGATCTCGTTGTCAACGTCCTTGCTTGAGGTAGTTCATTTATAATATTATACCAGGAGCAACAAGAAAAGTCAATAAAACTTAACAAACATTTTTCCTCAACAGCAGTGATGAGCAATAAAAGTCCTTATACGCACACTGACTGAGAAACTGAGGATTCAGTCCTCTGGAAATTTATATCAAGATGGTATTATACAGACGCCATAGCAGCCATTCTTTCGACATCCGGTGCATTACAGTTGTTTTTCTTACTCAGATTGAATCCCACACGTTTCTCAGAAGGGGATGTTCTTTTTGAAAAAAAAAATCCACTTTAGTGTATTAAATGACTCAAAACACGCACAAATGGAAATGGGAAGCGGAAATAAATCGTAATGGCTGGAATGGGTATATTGTCATCTATCAGTAAACACAGTCAATTAACATTTTAACATCTGCTTTGGAAGGCTTCCTATTCTCCTATTTGGCCTGTATTTGGTTCCTTGGTTGAATTGAGTTCACTGGTTCATCAATGTTTAAGTGAATTAAAACAAAATGTCCTGTGGCACTTGGTAAATTATGTGTGTCCTCAAATGATTTATTCAGAAGCCTATATTTTATCACATACATAGACGGTTGGATCTGTTTTAATGGTCATTTGCCTTATATCAGTATCACCAAACGATCACGTCTGATTTTTTTTTTTATTTGTATTCTTTTCAAAATTAATGAAGTGCCACAAGTAGCTGATGTATTAAAGGACAACGACGGCCATTAAATTGATGTAATAAAATGAAAAACGTAATGACATTCGTTTATAACAAAAACTTAATCCACAGGCAGAGCAACAGAGAGGCAGAGACAGGATAGGAGGGAAAGAGGGAGTAAGCACAAAGACTCCTTTGAAGAAGACGATGCTGGAATTCAGTCAGTTTGACATATTTTATATATACATATTTTGCTGTACCTTCTTCTCCTGGGTTTTAACGTTTTCGCTTGAATTAATTTTAAAAAAAGGACTTTTCTCCAGCTCATGCGTGCCAAAGATACACACACAAGCACACACTTTAATTTTTTTTTTTTTTTTTTCATTGATGTTTTTTAGATATGAGAATTATTGACATATTAAAAGTGGAATCCTTATTAAAGCAATTTTTAGAAATAATAACACATATACAAACATAGATAAGGCGAGTTTTTTTCATGAGGTACCTACTTTTTTTTCTTTATGATGAGATTTTTTTATTTATTATTTTATGTTCTGAATACCTCGAACTTGATAGATATCTGCATTTATGAGGGAAAATAGACAAATTTAATTTTAAACTTCAAACCATAGTATTTAACAATTCTTAATTTTAAAATAGCTTTAGAATAAAGAACTACAGAATTTAACAAATACGATATTCAGGGACATAGAATGTGGAATACAAAATTATAGTTTTTCAGTATTTTAAAATAATGAATTTAAGAATATAGAATTTTGGAGTGAATTATTATGAATTCTGAAAACAAAAAAACATACTTATTTACTACCTTACAATTAGTTTGAATATTCTTCAAAATTTAAGTTTGAAAAATAATTTATCAAAATTTTTTAACTAAAACAACTTTATTTAAATGGCATTTAAGGTGTTGCCCTTGTGTTTAAATAACTTTGTTCTGTTTTACGTTATCTTTTTTTTTTAGAAAATTGTGCCTCCCGTCTTAACGTGGGGGAATAGACCCAACCCTCCCTCAAGATCTGTTTTTGTTTCTTCCACCCATAATTTTTAAATACACTTTTGTTTAATACAGATTTTTGGATTTACTGAAGTTTGGACTTCCTCCGTAATATAGAATTTTGGAAAAGATGATTTTGGAGTACCTATAGTATTATGTATGTGTAATAAAAAATTATGTAATATTTAAATCCAGAATGTTGGTTTTAGAACATATCTACATACATATGTATATTAAAATACAGAATTTAAGAATGCTTAATTATATTGTAACAGAATTTTGAAATAATAAATTTCGATTTATAGAATGCAGAGTTTTGTAGTGCAAAATAATGTAACTATGGATTAAAAAAGTTTTGAAATCTAGAAGTTTGAGTTTTTAGATTTTTTTTTAAATAAGGAAATTTGGACTTATATATAACTTTCAAATACAGAATTTTGACATGTAGAATTTATTTATGCAGAATTATGGACTGATTAAATTTTGAAATATAAAATTTCGAAATTAAGAATTTGGAGCGCATAATTATGTATAAATTAACAATATTTTAAAACACAGAATTTAGTGTTTAAATAATTTTTTAATAAAGCATTTTGAATTTAAAGAATTTTGGAATATAAAATTACGTGTTTGCAGAATTTTTAAATACAAAATTTTATAATACAGAATAATAGGATATACAAACTTTCGAAAACAGAATTTTCGAATGCAGAATTATGAATGGATTGAAAAAAAAAAAGAAATCCATTATTTTGGATTGTCAGAATTTAATAATAAAGAATTTCAGGCTTACAGAACTTGAAATAGAATTTTGGAATACAGAATTTCAGGAATGCAGAATAAGGTATTTCCATTAAAAAAAAAAAAACAGCTCAATAAGTTTGTATCGAAATTACTCATACCCTGAGGCCACACGAGGCAGTCCTGGGGTACAAGTTGCAATACATTTAAATTTTCTTACTAACACATACAAACCTGAGCAACTTGCTCGTCAACTGGCTTGCCATTTTCGAAGCCAGTTGGGAAGCCAGTAGAGAAGACAGTGGCATCGTTCAGACTTGTATATAAAGCTATATAGATAGCTTTTCGTTGAAAATTTAATGAAAAATTAAATATTCTTTATACCACAAGAAATTTTAACATTTCCAAAATAGGCAACTGTCAAATATGATTGAAGGATGGCTATGCTTATGATGAATTATACAAAATCTCTTAAAAATCCCAAGTTTTTGAGAGTATATGTTTTTCTTGGGAAAAATGTGAGCTTTGGAATATTCTGTTCCCAATTTGTCAAGCCATAGACTGTCAAATTAATTTGCGCGAAAAAAGGCAATTTTAGCGCCTTTGGGTGACATTTTGGAACGAAATATTCTTCGTACGACGTAATTTAGTTTCTTACCTAACTGTCAAAATGTGAACTGTCAAATTCCATTAAAGGATCGCTACGATGATGATGGATTAAAGAAACTCCAAAAAATCAAATTTTTTAAAAAAAATCGAAATTTTTGAATTATATGAAAATCAAGGCATCAATGCGTTGTCCATCGCAAGACTTAATGCGGAATTCGACGTCATTTTTTGTTAATTATGAAGAAATCGTAGTTCGATGCCAAAGCAAATTCAATAAAAATTTGTATTTAAGCCTCAACTACAAGGACCTACTTTTGTACAAAAGTGAGAAATTAAAATGCTCGCTAAAGAAAAATGCTTGCAAAAAAGCATACGAAAATTGTTCTGACATATAAATTAAACCACCATGCACAATTCTCCATTGTTTTTTTTTGCAAGCAGGTTTTGTCAGAATAGATATCTCACTTTTGTACTTTTGTACAAAAGTAGGCCTATGTTGTTTAGCTTTTAGAATCGTAGATAGGATATCCTAGTAAAAGCGGAACGTGACCGCAGATACTTCAAAGCAACTTCCTTACAAGTTGCGTGCCGCCTACGTCACAGCAAGTTCACGTATACGAACTTGACAGTCAATCTAAGAAGCCAACTGGCTTGCCAGTACTGGCTCGTGTGGCCTCAGGGTTACACGAAATTCGCATTTCTGAAAGAATGGTCAAATTAAATTTTTGGGATCACTCGAAAAGAAAGCTGAATTTTAGAATTTAACTTCAAAATACTTCTTGTAGGAAATTAGATTTGTTATCAAAATTGGTGGTTTAAAAATTTTTATAAAAAAACAAAAGCAGCTTAGATTTGCGCAAGACTTATAATAACAAAGTAAATTGATCAACAATTTTGAAGATATCCTTTAAGAAATTACCTTTTAATTTATTTCTTTGCAATTTTTGCTTTTAAGCATCTTTTCGACTTGAAATTTATTGGCAGGTAGTGTATGGCAAGTTTTCCATTCTTGAAATAACTTGAAGTCGACAATGTTAAACACAGCTGCATATTTAGATTTAACTACTGAATTTTGAAATACAAACTTTCAAAACACTGACTTATGAAATATTGATTTATGTAGTCCAAAATTTTTGTTTGTCTAAATAAAAAAAAAAAAAATTTAGATTAACAGAATTACATGTAATACATGATTTTGCATAAATAAAATTTTGAAAAACAAAATTTAGGGTTTCAAAAATTTATAATAGAAAATGTTGGAATACAGAATTTTCGAAATCTCTGTAACCATAAAACAATTATGATCATGGTCCATCCTTGAGGCTCCTTTGTCCAAGAAAATTTAACTGTCACTACAAACAATAATAAATAAATTCCGCATATTCGGATTTTGGTGGAGCGATTTATTTGTTTGTTTTTTGTATCAATTACCTTATTTTCTACTAGCCTTAAGTTTAGCCGAGGCTGTAGTCTTAAAGGATGATAATGATGAGCAGTGAAATTCACGTACATAAATTAGAAAATTACTCGAAAAGAATTAATTTTGTTTGAAAAAGCGTGGATATAAAAAATTTCGCTTTTGTTATTTATTCTATAAAAAATTTACTTAAAAATATTAAAGTGTAGTACCTACCTAAATTCAGTCTGAAAAATATAAAGAAATTAAATGTTTTGATCAGAAACATATTTGTACGTATGTATGTATTTATATAGAATGTGTACAATGTAGAATTGCATAATCAACAAATTTTTAGTTGAACATATTTTCTAAAATAAACTTATTGGCGCAAAATTTTAGACGATTTAGTACGCTGTTAAATCATTTTCAGTATGATACTAGGTTGAAAATTGTGTTTTGCCAATTTTAAACGAGTTTAGAATCGTACTATCCCCTAACCTTTTACTAAACTTAAAATCACCAACTGGCTATTTTATCTTTTTAGTATCGTAGTAAATCCATATGAGAAGACCCGAATGCTCCAGGTTCGAGTCCTGCTGGTGCCCAATTTTTTTTTGTAAATAATGAAGTTAAAATGGTAAAAATATAAATATTGAATACTTATTTCAAGCGGATGATGGGTTTTTATCAACATATGATTAATGTACAACGCATAAAAACAATAAAATTGTGTTCATCAAATTTAAACCCTACAAATGCAACTTACTAGTTAGCAAAAGGTTTACAATTTTGGAATAGATAGTAAATTGCTAAATACTTAGGAAATTGGTAACTAGTAAAATGTTAAGCCCTTAAAAATAGGTTGTTTAAAATTTTGCGCCATTGCCTTTTGAAAAATTAACAAAACCTGAAATACACTTCATTGCACGCACCTTAAAATCTAAGCCTTTGTCCACATTTCTTGTATTTTTAAAAAATGCTTAAGTGAGTGAAAGTAAAGCTGTCCGCTAAAATGTAGCTTCATCCAATTTGATTTAGTTATTATTGTCTTAATCTTCTGAGCTCCCTCTAAGTTTTACAGTAAAACAATACTGAATATTTAATCAATAGAGTATGTTAAAAATAATTACTTCAGAAAATGTTACTAATTCATTCATTATTCTGTAAACAAAATGTACATACATAAAGATACCATAAGTTAAATTGCCCTTAAATTTTGAAAAGAAAATATTATATTAGTCCTATGGTGATCAAAATATTTTGTTCACAATTTTTTTTGTCGGTATACCCTAATATTACAGGCTCGATAAAAAATAAGAAATTCCTTTGTTTTCCTTCTGTCATATAATTATATGGTTTATATAACGAGATCCATATTATACAGCTATATCAAAAATGAAACTGAATCCTTATAATGGCCTGATGGCCATGGGACATCAATTACATTGAATATCATCATCTTTATAAAAACGGTCATTTACCCTACAGCAATGTGTCATCGTGATTGTGTTACATTATAACTTTCGACAGAATTTACATTATATATATGGAAAAAGAAAAAATGAGATGAAAAATCTGTTTAATTTTATTTTTTTATTTTATTTAAAATTGTAAATTTAGCATAATTTCGTATTCATCACCAGCAAAGCTCCCAGCAGAACATACATATCCAGAAACCAAAAAGGCTTCTGAATATAACAATCATTAACAATGAAACAAAAAAAGAAATAATGTCACAATAAAATACAATATGTCCTGGTTGACATTATTTTTCCCTACCACCATCCCCCCCACTCACACATACCCACCCACAAATGTAAACTCCAATTATTAATGGCTATATACCCCTAGCTACCGTTTTATAAAGGGCGAGCGGACAACCAAGGGTAATGGCAATAAAGAGGACAATTAATGTCAAAAAAAAGCTCTCCTTTAAGGACGAATAAACAAGCGGAACATGGAACATCCCTGGTGTTCTTTGTTATTGAAGAAAATTTTGCATTTACAAGCAAAACACGGGTCATATATCAAAATGTCGCCGTAATTACACGCGCGTTTCGCCGCCACCATCATCGTTATTGGAGTCATCGGCCTCTCTTTCTCTCATTCGTTTTGTTTCCTGTGTTGCCATCAGAGGGTAAAATAGAAGTAGATGCTCAACAATCTCCGCCTTGTGACAACTTTCATAAATATATCAACCACCCCCTACTCCTGCAATTGAAACGACAACCATTCTCGGATCCTTAATCACATTCAAGTGAAATACGGCACTGAAGAGCAACAGAAAAAAATATAAATATTTCACTCTCATACTTATAGTGGGGGACATTCATTTTTTGGCTTTCTTTTTGAATTTGTTTGTTGTTTTGTCAGAAGGACTTATGAAAAAGGATATATTTTATGTATTATATCTTTCGTCGGCATGGTTTCCATAAGATGTCCTTGTATCTTGTGCGTAAGTCTTATGTTTTATCCTTGAATGAAAAGAAAAATTTGGGGATTTTGTCATCATTGTTGTACCTGTCTGCGGGTCAGAGATTTAAGGTTTTGTTTTTTTTTTTGTGTTGCTGTGTATGTCCTGAAAGGATGTTTCTCAGCAAGATAGGGAGGGCTAATATTTTCCATACATACAGTTTATTAAGGACATTTTGTATGTAATTGAATTTCCCTTCTTAAATTTGCAACATTTTGTTAACTCCTTAAATTTTTGTTTTTTTTTTGTTGTCAAAATGAATGAAAAGAAGAAGGTTTTGATACTGTTATATGAGAACCTTTTTTATTTGTGGAATTTTGCTGACACAGCAGTCTCATTATGATACATTTCAAGGATATAGCTTACTGCACATGTGTGTATAGGAAGCAATATATAAGACTTTTATTCTAGTTTATAGGTTGCAAGTTATTTTAAACAAAATTTTCAATTCAACTTTGTATTCTATACCTTTAACTCTCCTGGGATGGACAGTTTGTAGGTAGGTACCTACAAACAGTAGGTAGGATGAGTTTGCAAAAGAGGATTAAATTAAATTGAAATCGATTTATGGGAAAATACCAGGAAATAAGAGAAACAAAGATTCTAGGATTATATTTACAAAGTTGAATTATGCGCAAAAGTTTTGTAAAATAGTTTCAATTTTTGTTTAAACATTTTAATCATAATAAAAGTTTTGGTTTAATTCTTTATATGTAAAGTGGATACGTATGGGGAAGGAGATAGTTCAAAAGTGTTATTAATTAGTTTTAAAGTTATAATTTAAGTTTTTGATTCATCAAGTTAAGGCCGTTTAGTTTTTGTCTCTTATGGGGAGCAAATTCAACAAAAAAAACATAGATCTTTTTTCCGAACAATCATTACGATTACAAGAATTGTATGTTTATATTGACCGAGAGCTGCCAGCAGATTTTGGTCGTGAAAGCAAACCAAAAAATATTGATAGTATAAGTAGTCCTGGTGAAGGTGATAACGAAAAAGTGCATCAAAAGTACAACTTTTCTGAAAATTATAAAAATGGTTTCGACAGACGCATAGGAAAACGCGATTTTTTCGGCGTTTTTAGGCTTTTGGGAAATCACCTGAAATTGGTTGCAACTTTTAGTCATGGACTCCCTGAGTGTGAATATGTATGTGACAGACGTATAAGTGGCCCCGAAACCCCCGACAGACGTACCGAAAACGAGTTTTTTGGCGTTTTTTGTCAAAAAGGAAAATATTTGAAATGTATCACAAACGAAAGATCTTGACCTCCTGAGTGCGAATATGTACATGACAGACGTCTAAGTGCCCCCAACGTGACGTGACGTCTAAGTGAAACCAAAATCGCAAGCGTAAGGTCTTGACTACCAGTGTATTGATGTAAAAAAAAATTAGTTTATAGTGTCACCCAACAGCTGGAAAGTCGCGAAATAAATCGCGGATTTTTTATTTATTTTTTTTAGCAATAGGGTTTTGAGGGAAACCACTTGCAAATGCATCCTAATCAAAAGACCTTGACCCAAAAAAAAAAATTAAAATGTAAGTGACAGACATTTGAGTGGCCCCAAACAACTGACAGCCGTGATATAATTCGCGGATGTTATTATTTTTTTTTTTTTTAATTGTACATTAGTGGTAGCTTCTTCAAATTTTAACCAATTAAAAGGTTTTGACTCAAGAAAGTGAAAATATAAGTTACAGGCATTTGTGTTACGCCAAACTGCTAAAAAAGGGCGATAAAAGTCGCGGATGTAATTACTAGTTTATCAATAAGTTTATCAATACAAATCTCTTGAAATGCATCTCAATTTATTGGGCTTGACTGCCTGAGTCGAAAAATGTTGCTGACAGATGTTTTGATTTACGCCAAACTATTGAAATCCACAATACAATTCGCCTTCGAGTATTATCATTGCTTTTTCTTAAAAAATAAAAAAAAAATTTAAGAATCTTTTCCATAAAAACAGAAAAAAAAATCAACTTAACTTCTTTCGTAAACATAAAAAAAAAAACAATTGCTTCTAATAGACACATAGGGCTAGCCTCGAGATCAAACTCTGCGAGACTTTTATAAGTCTCATCTCGGTCTCGAAAATTTTCAGTCTCGTCTCGGTCTCGTGTCGGTTTCGTATAATTAAGTCTCGTCTCGGTCTCGTCTCCAAAAAATACGATTTCCGGACAACATAATAATTATTGGAACGAGATATTTATGACTATAGTATGAATACTTGCAGAAGAAAATAAATACTTATCTGAAATTGAATTTTTTAATTTATTATATTCACTTTAAAATTCTGTCCAAATATACAGTCTCGTCTCGGTTGCTTAAAAGCCAGTCTCGTCTCGTCTTGTCTCGGTCTCGTTATGTGAGACCGAGATCGAGACCGAGACTTTTCTCGTCTCGTGGCCAGCCAGACACCCAAATCGACCAGAAAGTAGCCCTTTACGCGTTATAGTAAAAACCTGAAATTATTTTGATCAAAATCGTGGGAATCGTTTTTAGGAAAAACTAAATTTTGCCTAGTAGGTAAAGCAAAATTGCCTGATTGATCAAACCTGCTATAACGATGATGAGCGATGACTAACAAAGTGGATCTTGCTAATTATTTCTGTCTGTCTGTTCGCGTGCCTATAGCTTAAACGTTTCTATAGATTTTTTTCAGATGGTTTTTTGATTTTTCTTGCACCTAATCTTATTTTTCTTCAAACACGGCTCCAACGATTTTGATAAAAAAAAAAATTAGAAGCACAATAGTTTTGTTGGTTTTTGAATTTTTTGAAAACGGTTCCATCGACATTTTAATGTTTTAATAGGGAAACTTCTATTACGTTAAATTAATTTCATAATGTATCCCAAAAGTTTTAAGAAACTATTTATTGAAGTAGTAAATTAATCCTAGCCAAATTTTGACACAAGAGCGTTTGTGGAAAATGTCACAGAAAAAAAATGTAAAATAAAAAAAAAATAATTTACGAAATACAAAGCTTGGCTGAGTTCCAAAAAGTTTCGATGCGGCAGCAATACTCTATTGATGCGCATCTGCTACGCAAACATGCTGCTTTCGCCTTGTAAACATTTTCACGTTTGAGTTTTGAAACTTATGACTTTGCATCAAATGCGCATCTGATGCATTTCGGAACTCAGTCTTTATTTTTAATTGACAATAGTTTATTAATGATTATTTATTGAGTTTTTTTTTGTTCTGTCACTGTTGAACTAGTTTGTATTCTTAAATCTTTATTTTTTTCACAGGTTTCATAAATTCATAGTTTGTTCGAAATTACCTTCCTTCCTGCGCCCCAAAAGAATCACAATTTGTTATTTCAACACGTACCTACGCCCGCGTCCGCTTGTTCCTTCTTCAGCCCGGTAATTGTGCCAACGAATACTTCTTCAGCAATCCTGAATGCTAATCTAAACTGAACGGCGCAGTCACATGCACCACCCACTGATCTATCAAGCTCACCCGCCAGACGTTGAATGGAGCCACTGCTCCTACGGGCCTGGTGGAGGAATGATTTACCTAGTGGGGGTAAAGGTGGAGATCACGCCCTTAATAAACAATGGTGCGCTAACCTCTCCTTGACCCGGCGAGAATGTGCCGTCAGACAATTTCTACAACATCGTGAAAACAGGACTTACAAACAACACAGTCACATGCACCAACCACCGATCAATCAAACTCACCCACCAGACGTTGCATGGAGCCACTGCTCCTACGGGCCTAGTCGAGGGATGATTTTATCGATGGGGGTAAGGGGGGACCACGCCCTTATAATGACAGCGGTGCGTTTGCCCCTCCCAAGCCCGGTGATTGTGCCGACGTACAGAACATGTAGGTAAACCTGACTGAGCAGGGAAGGCGCAGGCACCAACCACTAGTCTATCAAACTCCCCCACCAGACGTTGCATGGAGCCACTGCTCCTACGGGTCTCGTCTGATCAAACGATGATCAAACCAGTAGTGGGGGTAAAGGAAAGGAACACGCCCTCAAAAGACAATGGTGCGTCAACCTCTCCTCAACCCGGTGACAGCGACAGCCACTCCTTCAATTAATTTGGAATCGAGCCTTTTCAGGCTATAGCTTGTTAGAACTTCATCGACGCCCTTTACGGGCTATGTCATAAAAATTTATCATAGGTTTAAAATTTGTATATGAGGACTAAAAATCCTTGGGTACCACAATGGATCTACACTGATCTAAGTGTGACGGTAACAAGACCAACTGTCAGTCCACTAACCTAACCTAACCGCGTTCTGGCAAAATTAAAAGAAAGTTAACAAAAACCAATCTGTCAAAATTAAGCTCCGGAATAATGTGCCCTGCATTTATTTCACGCGCTGCATTTTGACAGATAGTGGAGGTACAGTGCGAACGAAACACTTGATTTTTTACCTGGAACTGCGAAACTCTCGACTAAAATGCTTTACTAAATATTTAAGCTTCGCTAAATTTTGAAGAGAGTTTTGTATGTAAGCGAAAATTTAGCTTTAACTTTGGAAAACAATTTTGACTAACTATAAAATGCGATCCATTAGAATAATCATTATATTAAAACATTTTAAGTACTTACGAGTATTTAATTTGAAAATTGTCCAAGTCAACAATTTTTTTTTAAATGTCTAACAGGTAATTATAGCTCATGATAAACCTGCCTGAATGTGTTTAAATATTTAAGCCAAATTAAATGTATATTATTATACTCGTAGATCATTGTGAACTTCGTTCTTAATTGCTTTTCAACTAATTGACCATGACAAATTAATTAATTAGAACAAAAGTAGATATAAATAAAACAAAAAAACGATTAACATTATTCATTCAAACAGAGAACCAAAAAATAGTAGGTAGGTAGGTTAGGTACTAGGATACTCCAAAAGCAAACTTCTAAATAATTAACTTACCTCATTTTTTTCCGATATCCCTTTTTATATTTTACTAGGCCAATAAACTCATTAAGCGTTGTTTTTATTTGTGTGTCGTCAACTAAATCATCTCCTCATCTATTAAAAGTTAGCCAGGATTTCCCGTGTTCTTAATTACATAACGCCCTCATGCAAACAATGCTAAATAAACGGCTGTATAGAAATATTCTTACATACGTATGTATGATAAAATAAAATAAAAACAAAACAACAACAACAAAAAATCGACCAAATAACGACAAATAGAAATAGAAATTTTAAAACTTGTAATTAACTAAAAGTCGGACTTTCTTAACGTTTTACCACAACAAACGTGGCCACCAACGCATTTTTTTTTTTTATGATGGTGGACAACCTTTTAATCACTATTCCATGAAGCATTCCACCCACAATAACCTGTCAAAGTGCCTTGCAAGCGATAAATTAAGCACGCGCTCGCCATTAATTTCAAATATCTTCACTTTGTTGTTATTTCCGTCCTGCTGATGTAGTGTAGACCGAGGCGACGACAAAGACGACGACGGACGACTTGAGGAGGAGTTGGAGGTCTTTTTGGTTTTATGGATGTAGTCCTTAAGCCCCATGATGATGTCTATGATGACGACAATAGAGAGCCTTCAAAATGATGGCAATTCCCTTCACACAGAGCCCACAGCCATCGGCGTCGCCACAACACCATCACATCACTGCCATTTAACTTTTACTCAACTATCGATCAAACATCGAATTGCAATACACCTACACATACACACCTGGGATACCTACCTATATTCATTTGCATACTAATTTGCTTAAAGGTGTATCTTTTCCCGCCAGCCACCCGTCTCTCTTCGACGTTATGGGAATTTTGTGTGAAGAGAATTGTTGTTGTTTTGTTGTCAATGTCTATACACACAAGTATGTGTGTGTATTTGTATATCAAGGAATCTGCAAAAGACAATCTCCTAATTGTGTTATGAAAACTTTTCAAAGATTGCGTGAAAAGCGATAAGATACAAACAAAAATCCGGCAAAACAAAAACAAGTACGATAATCCTCTAAGGACTCGTTAACAGGCACAAGGATCTATTACGTACAATCATGTTGATTAATTTGTTTTTTTTTTAATTTTCGCTTTTGCTTTTTGCGAAAAATCCAGGATTCAAAAATTTATGATTAAAGACCTTTGATTGCGGGTGTAGATTTTATTTAATTTTGTTTGCTTTTGCAAAGCTTAACTGATTGACTCATTAATTTGGGACCCATCAGTGTGACAGGTTGGTGGACTATCCAGCAACAAATGTTTTTTTGGTCAAAGAAATACTGCACACAAAAATGATTAATAGCTGCTTTCGGGATGATTTAACATCAACGGAAATCAAAGGTAACCCGATGACGGCTGATGTTCAAAAAGGTATAATGATTTTTTTTGTTGCTTGTTTTTCAATTTATCATTGGAAGTATTTTATTTTTTTTTTTTATTATTTTTTATGAATGATGGAAATTTGAAGCTTTTGGGATCGGTTTTTGTGAGAGAGTTTAATGATATTTTTGCATGTTATAGGATGGGTTGAAAAGGGTTTGACCTTGGTTTGATTTTTGTTTGAGTATAAAAAGCTTAGACAATTTTTTTGGATAAAATTGGTAGTTCTATGATCTATTGGTGCTGCCTTAAAAGCACAAAAGCTAAATGGCATATTTTCGTTAAAAATCATTTTTTTAATAATGTTAACCAATAGCAATTTTTTTACTGGATTGCACTAAATTCATATTTTTTTTTGGATTAGGAGTGAAGGTTTCATGAATGTTTTAACTTTTAACTTTCCATAATTTGTTCAGAATATTGTTTGATTGTACTTGGGGGTTCCGTGATAACACCTACCATCTACTTATTGAATTTGACAGTTATTTGTTATAAATATATTTATATATGTTGAGTTTGGATTAAGAGATTCGGATTAAGGTGGGTATAAGACAATAAATCGTTTAGGGCCAAGTTGTATTTTAGACTTAAATTTTAAATATTCTGTTGAAACAACATTTTGCAACTTTTTTCCATAGCGATTAGTTGCAAGCTGTTGCGACTTAAAAAATGGTCAAACTGCGAAAATATAAGATTTTCGAATACAACTTTTTAAATGATAAATATTGTTTAAAATTTTGTACATACCTATATGAGTTCGAATATTAAAATTGTTTCCTTAAACTTGTCATGCTTAAATGTTTTTTTATTAAGTCATTTTGCGTTCGATTTGAGATTTTCATACACCCTCAAAAATTCAATTAATCATCAAAAAACTGTTTTTTAAACTTTTCATACTTCAACATTTTTTTACTAAGTAATTTTTTGACCGAATTAAGATTTTTTACGTTTTTAAAAAAGAAAAATTTCGATCCTTTTTTAAAATATAATTCAAAATATTGCTTAAAACGGTCTTCAAAGTTTGAAAAATGGGAACAAAATTGGTGGTTTTTAGATTAAATCCGAAAAATCTACAAACAAATTTATAGTGTGAACTTACAATTTTATATTTTTCTAAAAGAATCGAAATTCTTCTTTTTAAAAATGTAGACAAATCTGAATTCGGTCTTAAAATTACTTAGTAAAAAAATTTTGAAGCATGAACAGTTGTAAAAACAGTTTTTTGATTAGGTATATACAAAAAATTAAATTTTGAGGGTGTATGAAAGTGTTCAAGTACTAAAATTATGATGTATCCAGTCATATGTACCTACAGCTTCTACTAGGTGACTTCAAAAGTAATTTTTCTCTTTAGCACGATGTTTAGTTAAAAAATGTATTTCGAAAAAAATCACTCGCAAGTTTTCAAAATATTCGATATATTCGATAATTGTGCATCAGTTTTGTATTAATACAACTTGATTTTTTGAAGATTTTGTAGTAGATTGTGTGTACCAATTTAAATCGGAGTCGATAATGAAAATCAAAAATATATAGGAGGTAGGTAGGTACAGTTAATAACGGCTTTTGACAAAATTTTACTATTTTTAGAACACACATTTTTATCAAAATGATTTCAGTCGCTTACGCGAGAACAATAGCTTCATGAGTTTTAAACATTTTTAAGGTAGTTAACTTAATTTTTGGATATACGATTTTTTTCAACTTTTAGGTAGTTTAAAAAAAAAAACCTTAAGTGCCAATTTAAACATAAAAAAAAATTTGGAGTTTTCGAATTTTGAAAAAAAAAAATATGTATTGTACATAGTTAATTTAATTTGTCTTTTATATCCAAAATATATACTACTTTGAGCTCAAAGATCTTGCATCAGCACAAGGATTTCTCTGCCAAGTTGGCAGTATATGCTGCCATTTGAGGCTTAAGGCCTCAGGAGAGTTGCATGCAATTCAGATTATTAAGAAAACTGGTGGAACTCTGGAGGATTCTTTCTTGGATGAAGGATTCTTGTTGGACAAGAAACCTGGTGTGCAGTGCATCAACCCCAAAAGGTAGAAAAGCCAAGATTCTCATTGCCAACACTCCAATGAACACTGACAATATCAAAGTATTTGGAAGCTAAATCAAAGTAGATTCGTTGAGAAGGAGAAGATGCGTGACAAGGTTAACAAGATCCTTACTCACAACTGCATTGTATTCATCAACCGGCAATTGATCTACAACTACCCAGAGCAGCTGTTTGCTGATGCTGGAGTCGTGGCAATTGATGCTGATTTCGATGGTATTGAGCGACTTTCCCTGGTAACTGGTGGTGAAATTGTCTCTACCTTTGTTCAGCCCTCTTTGTTTAAGTTAGATGAATGTGATTTGATCGTCCAGGTTATGATTGGAGAAGACACATTCTTTCGGTTCAGTGGAGTCAAACTCGGCGAAGCCTGTACTATTGTGATTCGTGGTGCTACTCAGCAAATCATCGATTAAGCTGACATTTCATTGAACGACGCCCTTTTTGTATTGGCTTCTACAGTCAAGGAGTCAAGAGTCGTCCATGGAGGCGGTAGCTTGGAAACGCTTGTGGCAAATGCAGTATTTAAGAAAGCCGTTGAAACCGCTGGCAAGGAAGCCCGCGAAATGGAAGCATTTCCTTTCTCTGCCCACTGATATTGCTGACAATGCTGGTTACGACTCTACTAAATTGTTGTCTGAGTTGCGTGCAGCGCACGCTCAAGGCAATCTAACAGCTGGTCTGGATATAGAAAATGGAAAGATTGGTGATATGAAAGAATTAGGCATCACAGAATCATTTGTCATAAAACGACAAGTTCTGATGTCTGCCGCTGAAGCCCAAGCCGTTGAGATGATCATCCGAGTGGATAACATCGTGGATATTGTTAAAAATCTTAATCATCCAGCCTTAATAATATTATCGTATGATACAAAAATAATTAAACTTTTTTCAGCATCAGCAGAGTACTAGACTTAAAAGAGAAATTTTGATGGATATTTATATTGTTAAAAACAGCTTGGTATTAAGTTTCAAAGCTTAAAAAAAATAACAATTCATTTTTCGACAATTTCAAATAATTTTAAGGAAGTGTTTTGCTTATGAAAAAATTTGTACACGTACATAACTATTAAAACTTCTAAAAGACTTCTCCAAACCCAATAAAATATTCAAAGTACTTATTATACCTACGGCAAAATTATATTGAACCTGTACAAGTATGTATTTCGATATGTATAGGTACTTTACACTCAAACAGAACCCACTTAAAAGTATTTAAACCAAAACAGACATCATGTGTGCCAAAGAAATCACGTAGAACATCGAGTTTCTTATTATTCCCATATCATTATAAAGTAACCTTATTTTGATTCAATTTTCTTAAACATCCCTAACCACCGAACATTCTGTATACTCACACGTCACACCACACAAGTCTTTTGATTTTCAAAAACAATTCTGTGTTAACATTTAAAAATTAAGCAAAATTCTACACTCCCACAGCACAAAACAACACAATACATTATACTAGGTACAAACCGTTAGCTACCACGAGTTGCCGGAAGCAAAGCACATTGCTGATACCTTCTTACAAAACAACAGCACCATTTCAGTTATAAACGCTTTTGGCTTCAAAGAATGAAAATATTGTTTGTTTGTGTGTTCTTGCTCCTGATGCTTCTATACATATTATGTGATCCACTTGAGTTCATATGAAGAATGTGAATTCAAGGCTGGGTGGATCATGTTGTATACTCCAGAGTATATATCTCCAGAGTGATGGTCGCAATTTCATTTCATTGCATTTGCAAACCCGTATCCCCATCAGCATTCACCATCAAGGACTCGTGGTTTTCGTCTTTCGTTGGTTGTTTTGTATGCATATAGAAATATAGTGTATTCCTCGACTGGATGTACTCTACTCGTAGTCTAACCAAAAGTGTTTACTTAAACTCCCTTTTGTATGCACACACGCAAACACTATATTCAATCAAGAATATCCTTTGACCTCAGTTAACCCGTTCCTTATGGAGCGTGTGCATATTAGGAACATAGTACATACATACATTGAACTACTTCAAATAACATTTTAAAATACTTTTCTGATTCTGAATGGAATTTTCCTGCGGAATTGAGAATGAGATGGAAAAAGCTACTAAAAGAATATATAACATGTTATAGTTAAGTTAATAATGTATTTTTGTTTGTGGAAAAAATTTTATAAAAATATTCGTAATATTAACTTTTTTTTGTTGAAGTGAAGGAAATCAACATAAAGGATGCAATCCAATCTGATAGTCGATGCAAAGTTCAGATCACTGAAAAGCACTTGCACTTGAGTTGATTAAAGTTTTTCTTTTTGTATGTAAATATAAGTATACTTATTTAGCTCTTGGGGGAGCTCAAAATAGACGAAAATTTTAGAGTTGAAACTATTTTCCAAGCTGAATTTAATTTAATGTAATTTTGCTAACAAATTTAAGTATCCATTATTAAAGTGACAGTAAGAACTTAAAAAAAATTTAAACAAATAACCAATTATACAAATAACTTTGGAAGGAAGGAGCCATTTTTGTAGTTTGCTTTTACTTGAAGGACCCTCATCCATCAATGATATAGAGCGATAATAAATAATTTCGAAAGCATTTCCGAGTTAGTTTTCTTTATTTTTGTATGGCACTTGGAAATTGTTGGCGTTAGGCAGAAACGCCAGGGAGCAAACGCCCAAATCGATATAGAAATATCACCATCGCCCAAAAAAACTATGAACAAATTTATGTTGTAATTTTGTCTGTCCAGTTTTGAGCAAATTTTTATCAAGATGAAACAACGCCCAAAATTTTAAGTTTAAATAGACAATCTGGAAATAAGGCCCAACAAATGAAATATTGTTAAAAACAATCACCAAATAATGAAGTTAAGCCCATTTGGGCGTAAATATTTCGTCCAAAACCAAAATTTTTATTGTATTTTACTGAAACTATTTTAATGAAGCTATGATTAGAAAACTTTTAATACTACTGCATTCGTCCATTTTTGAAAAAATACTGTTGTCCAAGAAAACTGTTGATATAGGCGCCTAACTGGCGGGGCGGCTGCAAGTACCCTAAGCGGAGTGATGGAGGTTTTGTGAGCAGGACAAAGGCGCCAAAAATGGAGTTAAAAACCTTTTCGGGTTAAAGGAAAACTTTTGAAATAGACGCCTCTATGCGATATGTTTTAATGAATTCCATTGTTTAGAAAAATAGTCAAAAATCGAGGAAAGAATGCTCAAATTATACAAAAGCAATTTAAATTCAAAATATTTGAATGATATCTGCATTTTATAATTTGAAGTAAAAGTAATTTTGGGCCAAATTTTCAATTTCTTACTTGTTTTTTGGCGATATTTTCAATTCGATTTGTGTGCTTTTTCCTTGGGAGTTAATGCGTTACGCCAATAAGTTGTTTTCCTTAGAAAATAATCACTATTACAAAATTAACATTTACACAAAATTGTGCAAAAACGTGGGAAAAAATTCAATATCTCTTATAATAAATCTTAAAGAGTTATTACCTAATGTGGGAAACTTAAGGAACCCACTTTAGGTAAATGTATCTCAAATTGAAGGTGACTTAGAGCCTTACATTTATTACAGAAAATAAGTTCAATATGTCCGTCGAAAAAGTTTCTACAACTAATAAAACAAAAAAATCGACAAATCCAAAAAAAAAGAAAAATAAACGTTCAAGATTATCGAAAATGAAATAGTATATTGTGCGTAAGGAATAATTTGCAATAGATTATGATGATGATCGATAATAGAGAAATTTAATTTGTTGGAAAGGTAAAAACAAAACTACCCATGTTTGAGGAATTATGAGCTTTTAATTGGAATCTTCCCAAGTAATATTGTTGGAGCTAGTTCAATCAAAACTGCTCTTCTACAGCTCTAATATAGTAAAGCTGTCAAAGGTGCTCCTTAGTAGATACAAAATGCATTATTAAAGAGCTTAAAATCTACTAAGTCCCTGATAACGAGCTGATTACGAACAGAAATTTGCTCTTAATGTCAAAGAATTCCCTGTATGAGAGCTCTAAAATTACTCTTAATTCGCAACTGGAGCTAATTCTCGAAAAGACGAGCTTTAAAACTTGCTCTGGAAGTGCTGTTAGAGCATTTGAACAGCTAAATTTGTTTCTTGGGTATGAGCTTTTAATTGCTCTATATCGCAATTATTGGGCTCGCGTAAAAATAAAACGGCAATGTTTTAATTAAAAATAACTTTACGGTGGTCGTCTGTTTGTCTGTTCGTCCTGATGTATGTACATCAAAATTTAGATAAAACGGTCTTACGGAATTGCGAAAACGATTTCGGCTTAATAAAGTTTTCTTTTATAACTTACTTAAGTACTTACATATTATTCCTAAGACAGTTCCAATAACACTGATGCATACCAGGTTTTTGCCAAAAATTTGAAGAACGGAAATAAAATTTAGCTTAAAGCCAATTGCCGTTTGTTTTAACATTTTCGAAATTCCCGAATGTCTTACATTGATTTTATCATAATGTAGCAATTGGGTATTTCGTAATTAGTTAAAAAACACAAAAAATTAAATCAAAGAAAAAATAATATATTTTTCTATTTTTAACTTTTTTCAATATTTTCAAAATTCAAAAACTCTAGTTTAACTATATAATTTCATCACGCTCTAGCCGGTGCATTTTTTCGCCAATTTAAGTCATGAAAGTATCAAACTTGTAGATAATCTAATGTTGTTTAAGCAGAAGCTTAGGTTTTTTACAATTACAGGCATGTTTTTTGAGTTACAATCAAAAATCTAACGAGAGAACTGTGTTTTCCAAAAAGTACGAAATGTTGGTCTTTTTTCACCGGACTCTACCGTTAATTCTAAAAAAAAAAGTTATAAGCAATTTTTATAGAAAATTTTATGTTCTATAAAGTTTAGAAGGTAATTTTATTTTATTTTATTTTTGGCAAAAAACTGAAAAAAGGTCGAACGTTTTGAGGTTTCTTGCGATTGTTGCTGTGAAGCCATATCCGAAGGAAGTAGCAAAGTCGAAATTCGGATTCAGCGACCCCTAAAACATTAAAGACAAGTGAGAAAAAAACTTCTATATTTTTATCCTGACCAAAACACCATTTGACTGGACTAACCTAAATACACTTGACTTTATTTAAATTCTAATTCTTTTCCACTACCGTTTTTTTCTATGTAACGAAATAGAGCAAAATGTATGAGCACACAAAAAAAATAAAATAAAGTAAAGAGGGGAAAGAACTTTCTGTGATTTGCTATGAAAAGGTAAAGAGCTTCCTTGCTTTCTCACAGCACGGATAATAAAGTAAAAGAAGGAAAGAAATTTCTGTGCTTTACTATGAACAGGCAAAGAGCTTTCTTGCCTGCTGATCGTCAACCGGTCGTGATGAAAATATGGGACATTTTTTCTATGGGGATAAGACATCTGTATAATTAATTATCTGTGGTACTACTCTATAATATCTTAGATCTTAGCTTAATTCTAGTTGCTAGCTAAATTTTTACTTGCGATATATAGGATATAGGAGATATTAATTTTCCTTAACATTACGATTATAGAGAACGCGAAAAAAGTGGGTCTCGCAGTTCTGTCTGTCTGCCTGTCCTCGCCCCTGCAGCCTAAATGGCTGGAGGGATTTTCTTCAAACTTGGTACATGGTGTTTTTTGACTTATTTTTTTAGGACCAAAAATAACGGTACCTGGCATACAATTTTTTTTCGCCAAAGGATTTTGTTGAAAAAAAAATTAAATAAGGAAAAACTACTTTCTGATAATTTTTTTATTTTCTCGAAAAAAGTTAAGTTGAAATTTTTCATTTTTGTTCATGGTAAGACTTCTAAAAAGTATAAATATTATTCTGAACCAAATTAATTTGAAAATTAAAACAAAAATCATTTTCTTTTTTTTTTTTTTTGAAAACTAAATATTTTGAAAATGACTGTGACTCGAGCCCATTTTTTTTTTTTTGTGTGTGGAACATTTTTGAAAAACACAATTTTTCAAAATGATGTATGGTTGTCAATTGCTGGGAAGTTTGACAAAGTATAATAATTCAACTTTGCTGCAGAATTTTCAGCAATACCATAAAGTAACCTTGGAAGAAGAAACTCATTAACCTCCTGGAAATTTATTCTCCATACCAAAGCCATTCATTCTTTTTCTCGAATTTCGCTTAAATTGTTGAGAGTTCTGTTTTGTTTACTAACTGGAAAGAAGGGATTATTTATTAGATAAGGTCGTTATTCATCAACTTTGTACAAAATATGTTAAAAAACCTCCGCAAGGTAGTTTTCAATATATATAAATTAGATTAATTGAAATGTAACTCAAGTTTTATTTGTTTCAACTAAGCAACTTTAGTATTGAGCAATAAGTAACCATCGTTTCCATGTCCATGTTGATGCTCCAATTTAACAAATCTCCAACAATTTCTTTCAGCCCATCAGTCTTACTCACATTCTCTCCTCGAAACTCTTGTTCTGAGCAGAAAATAAAATAAAACAAAAAACAAATAAATCTTGTAACTACTCGTCTATCATTTTGGGGGAATATCCTTTTTTGAACAATCTGGAAACCATCATTTTGGCCATCATCACCATACATACATCAATAGAAAACCCTAACCACTTATATTAGTCGGTCATATCAATTCTACCTGTCATCAAATGCCATGCCATCATCTACTTTATGTTGGTATTTATATCCTGTGTATAACCAAACAGTTTGTAGATGTTTTATGCCTTTGCCCAGGTTGTTATATTCTCAACAATAAATACACTTAACACTGAATAAAGTTTTACGTTTCACCTAATCATTTAGTATGATGCTTCTTACAGTGTTTGTGTTTGTGTTTTTCGAGTGTGCTTATAAATAACACAGATATATAGACTCCTTCAAATCACCGCAGGGATTATATCCTTCTTAAATCATCAGAATACAAATATCTACATAGATATCAAACGCCTCTCAAAACCCAAATCACTTCTATCACATCAGTCTTTTCTCCTTTTCGAGGATTCTATTTATTGATATAAGGATGAGCTGTAAACTTAATACAATATCGTGCTGTGCTTATTTTGTGTGTGTGTTGAAATGTTAAGGTTACTCGATTTGATTAATTGATTCTCTCAAACCAAAGTCCATGTTTAGAATTTATCTCTTTGCATCTCTCCGTCTCCAGCTCTCACTCTAAGTCTTCATCATCACATCATGTTTCAAAAGTCCTTTGCATTTAAGGTCCTTTAGGAACACACATCTATAGGAAGTGTGTGTTTGCTGCCTATACATACATATATGGATTGCATTTAGATTGAGATAATTTTATTTGTCTGTTTGAATAGTTTTGTACACAAAAAGCTCAAGAGACTTTGGAACTTCATAGTAGGATAACGATGATGAAAGTGATGATGACACATCAGTTATTGCAAGTATACAGCATGAAAATACAACAATATGTGTGACCATTTGCATTTTATGGACAAGTCTTTTAGTTATTTAGGAATTGTATTTACACCTAGCAACAAATGTTGAGCATTTATGTAGGATAATTGTTAAAGATTAAATTGGAAACATTTAGCAAAATTTAACTCCATAGGTTATATTTACATACATACTTATCATAAAGCATTTTCCTTTTATTTATGTTTCTTAATTATGCATCAGGAAAATTTAATAAGTAACACCATAATTAAACCGAGACTTTGTTTTCTTGTTTTCTATTAAATAAACAAAAATAATTAAAATGAATGAAGGCAACCGCGAATATTGCGAGGAGTCGAGAGAAAACATATACGTGAACCTTTAATAGATGTTCGAGTTAAAAAAGGAAGATTAAATTTTTAATTCAATTAAATTAGGGGATCTTTAATTAAGTCAGCTTGTTAGAAGTGACAGACACGAAAATGAGATTAAATACTATGACAGTGAATTAAATTTTCATTAAGGACGAGTGTGTTGTCTATTCGATACACAAGGACCTATCTGAAAGCATATAATGTTTTTGATGTTTTACAAATAAGAAAAACAATTAAATATCTAGGTATGAATTTTTACTTGTAATGAATGTAAGTGAAGGAAATTCTTTAAGATGCCGCTTTTTATAGTTTGGTTCTTAAGTTGGCTTCAATACAGTTTCTATAGTGTTTCGGGTTCCTAACATATTAAGCAGTTTCACTTAGATGTTGAAAGTCTACGGCCTTTAGGGCCGAATTCCTGACTAAGCGACATTCAAGCCAGTCCACCCATCATCATGTCCCAATATACAAATTTATTAAAAAATACTTATTCCAGAAAATTATCATGTCAATTAACCCAAGCAAAAAACTTCCTTTCAATTTTAAGCAAAAGAGGCAATAATACAGTCAAATTAAATACGAAATATGCACAACTGGGTCGCACGAACTTGCTCACGTCCGTCGCTAATAACTAGAATGTAGCTATAGACATATTGACGGTGTACATAGATATACATTAGGGTGTCCGTTATTTCCCAAACTCAATTTTTTGGATAGCACACCCCGTCAATCGAAAGTTTATGCCGAAAGAAAAAATTATTGACCAACAAAATTTTTTTCCGAGGTCATTAACCCGTGCCTCTAAGGTCATACTTTTCCCATACAAATTTGTATGCGAACTTTACACTTTTCACATTTTATTTATTTTCTCTGGAACTATAAAAGTTATTCTATTCTAAGTTTGGGAAATAACGGACACTCATACATACATACATAATTATGGTTTAATACTATTTTCATATCGTGATCGACAAAATAATAACAACATGTTAAATTAGTTTGGAGTTTTTTTTTTATTTAATACAAAGAAAATTTGGAAAAAAGTTAAAAACTAAAAAAAAATGGACACGACTGGATCGCTCAAACCTGTTCTCGTAGCTAACAACTTTAAGGTAGCTTGAAATTGATGATGTACAAGTACATAAGTACAGGCAAATTAAGAATAAAATAGAGTAAACGTGGGCAAAATTGCAACAGCAGCTTTTTTAATTGAATTTTGATCAGTAACCACTACTGAACAATATATCCAAAATCGGACAAAATCGGTTCATGGGAACACCCCGAAAACGGGTTTCAAAATTGCTGATTTATTGGTATGTTGTTTTTGCTTAGTATTTCTATAACGTTGGGAATTTTTTTGAACGATGTTATCACTCGTGAATGCTATGAGTGACCACATAAGTTTTAAATTCATCCACGATATATTTTTGTTGCTATCTAACCATAAACTAAAAAAAAATATTGAAAACTGAGTTATTTGGAAGCACTCATTTCAGTTATTTGGAAGCACTCATTTCAAGACGAAATTCTAAAATCTGACCCAAATCAGTCTTATTGTTTTGGCTAGAAACATGATTTTACCTAAGTGCAACGCGCAATTTTTGCATCATTGATGTGGTCAAAGCAAACAAATAAGGTGGCGCTGATTTTTGTACACATAACTTGGAACCCTTAACTACGATAAAATATATATCATGGATGAATTTAAAACTTATGTGCTCACTCCTAGGATCCACCAGTAATAACATCGTTCAAAAAAAATCGCAACGTTATAGAAATACAAAGCAAAAACAACTTTCCAATAAAACCACCATTTTGAAACCCGTTTTCGGGGTGTTCCAATGGACCGATTTTGGATATATTGTTCAGTAGTGGTAACTGATCAAAATTCAATTAAAAAAGTTTCTGTTGCAATTTTGCCCACGTTTATTCACTGGACTAGACTACATAGGTATTGGTTCGAAAATAATATGATATCATTAAAAAAATTATAACTATAAATTTATTATTTTAATGGCTTTGAAATTAAGAGCTCAAAGTCAAGAATTACATCTGATTTGTTTGATTAATATGAATTTATAAAAAAATATATAACGCAAAAATAAAAAAAAATATTCCTAGACCGTTTTCAAGATATTGAATTTTCAAAAAAAATTTCAATATTTTTTTCATAAATCCAAAAATTATTTCCTTGAAAATTTCTGTAAAAAAATTTGGTTGAAATCGGTGCAGCCGTCAACGAGAAATTTGAAAACAAAAAAAATCGGTTCTATTACAGCTACTATTATTAACCGTAGTAGTATAATAGTAGTAAACGCACATATTTTTATCAAAAATCTTGTAGCTGTTTTCGAGAAAAATTATTTTTTTCTTAACGGTTTTTCAACAAATGTATGAAAGGTACCGTTATTTTTGAATTTAGAAACATGATATTTTCAAGTATTCTTCAAAATAATAATAAACTATTCTACACCTAGTTTCAAAAATATTGACCAAGTCGTTTTCAAAAATAGACAGAGAGACAGAATTGCAAGACCCACTATTTTCGCGTTCTCTATAATCGTATTTACAAAATTATTAAAAAGATCAATTTCCTTTATTGACTACAAAAATTAAAAATTTTACAATAAAAACACGAAATTTAATTTTTCAAAGCGTAACGTATTTTTATTTGCAAAATTTAAAAAATCGAATGCATTTCGAACTGACATGCAGCTCATCATCAGCGAAACCTCGATTAACACTAAAACAAAATAACAAGAAAAAACAAAAAAAACCCAATAAATGGGTATGTAAACAAAAAAACACAAACAATTCAATAAAAAGTTAACGTTAAAATTATTGTGGTTTAAGTTAATGAGAATAAGGGAGACAGAATGTTCCCACTATCACTATTCATTACATTCTTAGCTTTGTAAATTAATAGAGACTCAAATGCATCAAGCTTTCTTTCATTTTGCACGCTCTTTAACAACCGGACGCTCTCTTCAAAGGGGCCGACGTGGTGTGGTGGTTTGTTGTTATCGCACGACGCGAAGATATGAGCAGCAACTGATGATCGATTCATTTGTTTATGTTTTATGCAGCTGATGTGTCCTTTGAATCTTGTTTTTATACTCCTCTTCGTCTGGCCTATATATTTTTTGTTGCAGTCTCTACAGCTGATTTCATATATGCCGCTTTTCTCACTTGTTGGTGTGACATCTTTGGTTGAACCGGGAACGTTTTTCAGCTTGCCGTTGTTGTTGTAAGCGATGTGAATGTTTTCTTTCTCCAGGGTCTTCCGCAGTTAATTTGTGATTGGTGGTATGTATGAAAATGATGTACGAAATTTGTTGGCGGAGTAATTTTGGCTAAAAAGTGTGGATATTTCATTTTTACGTAATCGGTTTGACTGTTTTTTCACAATATTTTCTACAATCGTCTTGTCAAAACCATTAACATCAGCCAAATGAACAATGAAATCAAATTCTTTTTTGAAACTACCAACTGAAAGGGGGAGCTTACACAATCTGTGTGCCATTGAATGAAAAGCGGCTATTTTATGTTGGTACGAGCAAAAAGAGTCTTTCGTTATGTAGCGATCAGTTGATGTATTTTTTCTGAATACGTCAAACTCTATTTTCTTGTTGTGTTTTTTACATAAAACGTCTAAAAACGGGATGGAATTTTTGTCGTCCTCTTCCTCATAAGTAAACTTGATGGTGTCATATCTGTTGTTTAGTATATTTAGAGTTTCATCAACGGAATTCTTTTTTATAACACTGAAAACGTCATCAACATATCTAAGCCAGATTCTGGGCAAAAGGCCTTCTTTTTTCAAATCTGTCTCAAATTTAGACATGAAAGCTTCGGCGATGAGCGGTGACAAAGGGTTTCCCATACTCGTTCCATTGTTGTTTTTGTAGATCTTGTCACGGAACACGAAACAATTATGTGACATACAAACTTTTGCTGCTGTATTTAACACTTTCTTTTTTCCTTCTTCTCTATTTCTCACTTCAAGATGTAATTTGAGTGAATCTAATAGTACATCGACAGGTATACTAGGAAACAATGCTTCTACATCAAAAGAGACTATAGATTCATCATCTTCTATGTTTATCTCTTTTACTCTATCGACGAAATCAAAAGTATTCAGAACACTAGCACTCTCAAATCTCCCATACAACTTCATTTCTTCGACAAGCCATTTGGAGACCTTGACGAGTGGTGAATTCACATTTGAAACAATTTTTCGCATTTTTTCACCTGGTTTGTGGATTTTCGGTAAACCATACATCTTTGGCACTTCCGGATTAGATATCATTAATTTGAACTTGTTAATAGTGAATGTTTGTGAAATCTCCTTGATAATTCCTTTTGCGTCTTCTATCATCTTATTCGAGAGTGATCTCTTTAATACGGTAAAACCATCTTCAGCGATTGACTTTTTCATCCTCTCTTCAAAGTCCACCTTGTCCAAAATAACTATGTTGTTGCCTTTGTCTGCTTTCATAATATAATCGTATTGTTAAGTAAAATTAATATCTCGAGTTCGAATTTTTTTACGAATCCATAACTTACCCATATAGTCCCTATATCGCAAGTAAAAATGATGATCTTTGATTTTATTTGTTCGTACAAAATTATTTATAAAAAAATTTAAATGTAATATTCTTTAACTCGATTAGAAGTGCGGAACTGCCAAATAATGATAAAACCCACCAAGTCAATGACGAGATATTCGGGAGCTATCTGGTATCGAACATTTATCGAAAATACGCGTTGGATTAGAAATTACCTTTCGGACCGCTCAATACAAGTTGTATTGGACAGTTTCTAGTCAAGTCCACACAAAAAATACTGGTGTGCCTCAGGGCTTCGTTTTGTCTCCGACTCTCTTCCTAATATTCAATAATGATATGCTGTCTGAAACTTCTAATCCATTAAACTGTTTTGTTGACGACAGTACCCTCAGCTTTTCATATTCGTTTTTAGAATCACATCCATGTTTTTTAGATGTGGAACTTCAAAGGCAGCGTATGATTAGCTCAATCAATTCTGATCTCGACAGCAATGTTCAATGGGGAATCAAAAATCGCGTAGAATTTAATGCTTCAAAAACTCAATGCTGTCTACTTGGCTCTTGCATTGAGGAGACCGAAAAGCTCTCAATCCTTGGTATGTATATCACAGACCTCCTTCTGTGGAACGATCACATATTTGATGTCGCCAAAAATGCTGTTTAGTGTTTAGGTTTTCTACGGCGCGGCGATGCAAGAAATTTGTCACTGGTTGTTATTTATGAATCTGGTTGTTATCTTTAATGCCTTTATTCGCCCAAAACTCGAGTACAATTCTCATGTTTGGGCAGGTGCTCTAATAACCCACTTCAGTCTTTTGGATAGAATAATTAGCTTAGCTTGGAAATAAAGAAAAGAGCTATGAAAATGATAGGTGACCAATATATAACGGAAGCATTTGCCACTCTCGTTGTTGTCTTTCGTTGTTTTTATAAACCGCAGTACTCGTACTTCTAGGAATGCACATCAGTTTACCCTTGAGCCAAACTTCAGACGCACTGTTAAGTATAGAGATTCTTTCTTTAGTTGCACAACAAGAATGTGGAATGCTTTACCAATGTGCATCGGCATCTTCTCTTAAGTCCTTCCCTATTTTCCTAACACTCGCACTGTGTTTTTTAAGGGTAGTAAGAACCCCTTTAGTATGCGCTTAATTTTTTCAAAGAAACAACCCTCAACATTATTTTCATTATTCGATTTTTTTGGTAAATTTTTAACTTTTTTTCTGTTTTTAGATATTGGATTAAAATAAACGGCGAGGGGAAGCGCTAGGGCAGGAAACATACAAATTTTACTTCTGATTACTTGCAACTCGAATGAATTGTTTCAAATTTAAAATTTGATTTACACCTATCTTGAAAAAACATAAATGATGGCAAACAAACTTACTTGCCCATATGGATCACATTTATACATACCTAAGGAGCCTAACCAACTGTAGGATAGAATTTAGAACAAACATTTTTTCAATCCTAATTTAAATAAGTCTTAGCTTAGAAATATAACTTATTCACTATTCTCTAATTCTGAACTCATAACACGACTGACAGATTGCCCGAATTTCGTCAGCATACTGGCAAAAGAATGTGCTAATACATGCCAAAACATGCCAGTTTAATGACACTGGGAAGTACTGTCAATTTTACAGTCGGGTAAATGTAAACTAAAATATAGTATAATGAAGTATAAAAAATCAGATATGACGTTATTTTGAGTTGTGTTATTTATTATTCTCAAAATGCGATATGTTAATAAAACTCTGAAAAAAATATCAAAACAACAAATAACTCTTTCATAACTAACTTTTAAAAGCTAAATTATAACCCATTCTTCTTACTTCTATTTTGTTGTTTTTTTCTTTTTGTGTAACAAAAGAATATACTATTATACTCAAATCATTAACACTGCTTGGAATAAATATTAATCTAATCCACATTTCATAAACATAAACTCTCTTATCATGCTGCCATTCTATCCTTTCTATACAATCAACCATGATAAGATCTGTTGAAAAGCCTAGCTAAAGTACATTTACGACCTGCCATAAATCTTATTAACCACCGCACCAACTAGGGCCTTAGAGGTTTTCTGAATAGCTTTTTTTGGATGGATTTTTTTCTTACGTCCTATGAGGAATTGCTCTCTATTATTATTTCTTTTTTTTTTTTGTCGAGCTCATTGAATAGCAGTATATGGTCGTTGTAAAGCAGAACCTAGTGCGCCAGAATAACAGTTCTTTATCTCTGGCACCACAATATAGGTATATTTGTTATGGTTGTCCCGAAAGTTTCTATTAAGCTATCAGCTAATGGGAATGCCATTAGTTTGATTGCAACACTACGCATTCGAATTAATTGTTGTAATAGATGATGTCGTATTTTCAAACAAAAAAAAGGGGCGGGCGTTTTTCTATGGGACACCGGCACTATACTCGTACATTATATTCGAAGGATATACTTATACATCTCAATCTAATCTTGAGCTTGAAAAACAAACACGCTACACGCAGTTAAAGCTCCTCTACAACTATAGACCTATTATAGTGTACACGTGATGGAAAATCAAAAATAGAAACAAATAGAGGTAGCTAGCCCAGGACACGCGAAGAACTATTTTTTTTTTTTGTTTTGTATTTGTTTCTTCTTCTATTGTTGTTAACTGATTTCATAATACGTCTTTATTACTTTCGACCTCATTTATATAGAAACAAGTCGTAAAGTCCTTAGACCTACCCTATACTTTAGGCTTAACATGCAATGTGTTGTTTACGCGATTATGCAAAAAAAAAAGATAAGTAGTGACTTTATGGAACTGGGGAAGCAATTAAAAGCCACATTGCTTAATGTCTCACTTATAATTATTTCAGTGTTCCACTATGGTATATTTCATTCTATATCTTTTAGAGTGACTTAATATAGTCCTCGAGGGGCGAAGAGGTACTTCCGCAAGTAACATGTGCTTGGAAAAGAATAGAGGGACCTAAAGTAGTCGGTTTTCCTTTTTGTCACATCATTCATTTGACAGATAGAGGCCTAAAGACATATTTATCAAGACGAATGGTCATGTCAGATTTGTTGCACTTTTTTAACTATATGGTATGCACATAGTTAAATATGTTTAGAAAATAAACGTGTTGCATAAGCTTGTTAAAGGCGCCATTCACACGATATTACATTGCACAGTAATTACAAGTAAAAAGCTGAATAAATGAACAGTGGCGTAGAACAATTTACAATATGATTTTCTGCAAAAAAAATATTAAACCTCCATGGAATTTTTAACGGGGCCTTGTCAATCAAACTGAATTAACAACATACAAGTTATTCGTCTCGGGATTTATACTTCTCATTCACACGGCGGAAAGCCATAGGTTTTTATCAAAAATAAATGGAATGAAAAAGGAAAATCAACTGAATAGAGCGTATGATTGAGATAATCGAATGAAATATTTTGTTAACCCCTGAGTGTTTACCGCTGAGGGTAAAACTGTGTGCACTATATGCCTAAAGTTCACTTAACCACAAGTCAATAATTCGGCAATTATTTTGATACCTCAATTGTTTCTGTACAATAGGGTGGTGCTTTTTTAGCAACTTTTTCCAAATCACACTATGTAACTCAAAGTTTATGCGTAATGGATTTCTGAACTCATCGTCAACATTTATTTCGAGTCAACTTTGGGGAAAAAATTGGAAAACCAATTTTTGGCTCCCAAAAATTTACATAATTATTAATTCAGGCTAAATAATAACGGATTTTTATAGAGGGACCAAATACTAATGCTCCACCCTAATGTACGTGTTAAACAACCGTAATACTCGCTTTTTTAGGAATGCTCATCAGTTTACCCTTGAGTCCAACTTCGGAAGTACCGTTAAGTATAGATATTGTAATATTTTGCCAAGGGTTCGCCAATAAAACTTATTTCTTAAACTGAACAACAATTACTTTACAAAAATAAAACAGCTTTATTTCACTTCAAATACTTTACTTCCAATACTTTTAATGGGTGATTTTTTGAGAGGTTTAGAACTTAAAAAAAAAAAAAAAACACAAAAAATTCGAAAAAATGAATGAAATATTTATTTGAATCGATAGTTTGAACCTTGCAATTTAATGTTTAAAGATAATTTCATGCAAATGTTGACCGCGGCTGCGTCTCAGGTAGCCCATCCGCTGAGTCCAATTTTGGCATACTCTTTCACACATATCGGCCGGTATCTCACGAATGAATGCATGGATGTTGGCTTCCAGTGCGTCAATCGAAGCGGGCTTGTCCCTATAGACATTAGCCTTGACATACCCCCACAAAAAATAGTCTAATGGTGTCAAATCGCACGATCTAGGCGGCCAATTGACCGGCCCGAAACGTGAAATTAACTGTTCACCAAACTCGCCTCGCAATTGCGCCATTGTTTCGCGTGCTGTGTGGCATGTGGCACCGTCTTGTTGAAACCACATATCATGCAAGTCAAGAACTTCCATTTTGGGCAAAAAAAAGTTTGTTATCATCGCTCGGTAGCGTTCACCATTGACAGTAACGCTGCGATTCGCATCATCTTTGAAGAAATATGGCCCAATAATGCCGCCGGCCCATAAACCGCACCAAACAGTGGCTTTTTCGGGATGCATTGGTAGCTGTTGCAATGCTTCTGGCTGATCTTCACTCCAAATGCGGCAATTTTGCTTATTTACGTACCCATTCAACCAAAAATGAGCCTCATCGCTGAACACAATTTTCCGATAAAAAAGCGGATCCTCGGCCAGCTTTCCAAGAGCCCATTCACCAAAAATTCGGCGTTGTGGTAGGTCAGCTGGCTTTAGTTCTTGCACCAGCTGTATCTTAAAAGGCTTTACGCCCAAATCCTTCCGCAAGATTTTCCACGTAGTGCTGTAACAAAGGCCTAACTGCTGGAAACGGCGCCGAATCGACATTTCGCGGTCTTCTGTCACACTAGCTGATACGGCCGCAATATTTTCTTCACTACGCACAGTACGTAAACGTGTTGGTGGTTTAATGTCCAACAAAGTAAATTTGGTGCGAAATTTGGTCATAATCTTCCGAATAGACTGCTCGAAGGTCAAGAATGCCGACCATAAAATGGAAGCAGCGCGCGATGAACATTTCGAACCGAGCACGAATTTTGATAGTAAAATTCAATAATTTGCAAGCGTTGTTCATTTGTAAGACGATCCATGGTTAAATTGCAAACCAAACTGAAGCTGTTTGACAGTGACACAAGGTACTAAACACACGTCAGCTGTCAAAACCAGTGTTGCCAAAACAAACCAGCTAAAAAATCACCCGTTATTATAACAAGCACAATTCACAATTTTACACCGATGTTTATTCGTTCACTTTCAAAATCAAAACTGAGGTCTTCGGACTGGTGGCCCTGTATTTTTATCCGAGAAAAAGCTACTAGAATCTTCTAAAGTCCTGGAATGTGCTGGAATTTGCTGAAATAAGCTTCCCCTCCACAAGTCTCCACAAGTAGATCAAAAGCTCTCAAAAGCTTTCGATCAGTAAATTATAGCAGTTTTCAGTGGTTTATGTATTGGATAACATTAGTGTGGTTTAGGTATTGGATAACATTAGTTAATCTTTTGTTCAAAGATGGCGCTACTAATTTATTCTGTTATAGAAGAATAAAAGATGTCGTTGTTTGCATAAATGGGCATATTCACCACAATATACTTTCTTTAGTCGCACAACAAGAATATGGAATGCTTTATCTGGCCCTATTTTTCCCCCCATTTTGATATTCAGAAATTCAAAACCAATGTGCATCGGTCCCTTTTTAAATCCCTCCTTATTTTACTAACGCTCGCACTGTGCTTGTCATATTATATATAAAAACCCCTTTAGTGCGCGGCAGACTTACAAAACAAAAAAAAAAACATTGGCCATTGCGAGTTTTCGTTTACTATAAGTTGGAAAGCAGTTGTCAAAGCAAATAGAATCCGCAGAATTGCATTTCCGGGGAGTTGACTGGATCCGCAAAGACTTTGGTGTAGATTTTAAATGTCAAAAGTTGTATGGAATGTGGATGGGCTTTTCAAACTATATGTACGTTATCTTTACAGCGGAACATTCATCGGATTCTGTAATCGGGTGATAACTGCCAAATCTTTTACTTTTATGTAAAAATATAAAACAAGATTAATGAAAATTGTTGCAGTTTCTAAAAGCAATTATGTATCATACACTTATTGGTCCTATCCTCTTCCTAAATAAATCCAAAAAATGTTTCATGATTAAGACAGGAACCTTAAAATTGTTCTATAATTTTTTTTAACAAAAACAATCGGCATTGAAGTCTTTAACAAGTCTGTAACTTCCAAAATTCTCAACGGATCTTCAAAATTCAGGTCTGGAAATACAGTTGAATTGCTATATTTTTCTATTTAAACTTTGACGAGTAGTAGACGGTTGTAAATCTATAGAATTGATTTATTGAGTGATGGGTTGTCAACTTGATTTTCAGTATTAAAATGCAAAACTTGACGAATTTCATAATTAAAAAAAAAAAAATAAATTATATACAAATTTCTGGCCCCAATCGAACTCTCCCCAGGCCCCCAACAAGAATATCAATTTGGAAAAATTAGACTTTTGACTTCCAAAAATAAATTTCGACAGAGATCGATTTTTGTATGGAATTTTGTGTTGACGTCTTACGCATATCTTTTAAGTACCTACCCTACATATTAACCACTGCTTTTGATTTTGTGAGATGAAAAGGGACAACTTCAGTTTTTATTGTAATTTCTCATAGTTTACTTTCACTGTAAAAAATTCCAAGACGAAAATTGTAGTTTCTTGTATAATGAAATATATTCCCGAAAGAACGTGCTCAATAGTGCACGGTTCTGTAGGATGTACTGATGTGGTGTGTGGGCTCGTAGTACATTTAAAGTCATTTTGTTCATAGATATCTTCTTTAATCAATGATAATTGCAATTGATAAGGCATTTAATGTTTGTTAACCAAAATTTTACTCAAATTATCCATTGTTTTATATTTTTTGACCTCTTTCACCACCTCCCCATAAGTCAAAAAAATAAACAGCAGATTAAGTTTAGATTGCATTTTAGGATATTTATTGATGTGTTTATGTGTTTATAACGTGTTTCGGAATATTTTATTTTTGAATGTATCCATTTAAAAACAGTTCTCTATTTCTTGGGAGGTTTAATTAAGAAATCTATATTTTTATGGCAGCACACAGCCGAGTCAGAATTTAATAATTATGTTTTCCTTAATTTTATGATTTATTGTTCTTTAGTTCATTACAATTAATTTTCCCTGAAACCAAAACATTGTTTCTAATAGCTCAACATTATACAATTTAGTGCATTGAACAAAAGCAAAACTAAAAAAACAAACAAAAAGCATGACCAAGTTTTTTTTTATATAATTTTTCTGTCAACGTGTTGTCAAGAATGATTGAAAGCCAAAATCCAACGACAAGAAACGTTGTTCAACTCAACATACTACAACGATGGTCGTCGTACATACATTATTTATAATTTCATAACATACCTTACCTTTCACCTCGCTGAAATAAGGAATGAGTGCAACAAAAACAAAATCAAATCTAAAAGTTGGCGAACAAAACGGAAGTCCTGGCCATGTTCATGGCTGCTTCATCAGTGTTCGTTCTCGAGTATAACGAATGGCTTTTACAAGCGGGCACCACAATCGTTGCATTGCAGTTGACGATGTGTTTTTTTAACAAACGACACGGTGCACGATGTCATACGTAATGTATCAAAGCGAAATCCTTACGCCAGTTTTTATTTTTAGTTTTTGTAGGTTACGAGCAGTGTTCACAGATTTTCAGGATAAAAATTTCCTTTTTTTCAAATAAGTATTTCAAGGAATTTCCTACAAAGGGTAGTTCTAGGGTTGTAGCTTTTTTTTCTACAAAAATTTACGAACACGATTTCAGCAGTAATTTTTTAAAGCAAATTTATGGATCATAAAAATGGGAAATTAAAAAAAAAATATTGAATCGTAAATTTTGTGTGAGTAAGAATTATTTTTTTTTTTTAATTTATTTTTTCTAATAGCTGAATAAATGCATTGCATTACATAGCCACATTTAAAACAAAATGCAAGAAGATCTTAAAATGGAAAAAATAATTTTAAAAAAGTTCAATTTTTCCGTTTAGACAACAAATAGGATTTTCTTCCACTTTGAATAGTCCTTTTATTTTCTTATCAACTTAGCACTGTTCCCCCAGTTTCATCATGCTATTTCTGCCCAAGAATTAATAACAACAGAAAAAAAATCAGGAACTGATAGCCTGAAGGCGAATGAACTAACGATACGAGTGAAATGTGTAATGTGCTGGGTAAAGAGAAAATTAATTAACTATTTCCGGTGTGCGCGTGTAGACGACGACGACGAATATCCCCAAGAGGATATGGGTATGGTTGTCGGGCAAGTATGGAGAGTTAGGATTTCCTTTTCTCAAGTGAGTGAGAGTGGATATAATTTATGGCAGAAGCCATGTCCTTACGTGTGTCCGTGTGTGTTTCTATAACAAAAGTTACCTACTACACTCTTGTGACTTTTGATAGAGTCTAACTCATATAAAAAAAAAGCACAGTGAATTGCATTCTGATGTGGAAAATTTATGGCTCTGGAACTTTTTGTGTTTTTTGAATTTTTTTTTATTATAATTTTTTTCTTCGAGTTTTTTTTTCTTACATTGGGATAAAGGGACTTTCTGTTCATGGGTAAGGGATATATTCATAAAACTTTTTTGTTTGAAAGTGAATCGATGTGAACTTGATGGATTAGGGAATGACGAATAAAAATGCCTTTGGAAAATAAATATACGGTCTACATGATTTTCCTTTTTATTCAAATAAGTTTTTTTTTGTTCTTTCCTTCTTTTTTTTTTTTGTTGTTTGTTGTGTGTGAAAAGGTCAAGAAATGGTCAAAAGGTCGACATTTAGGATGGAATAATAATAATAATAATATATAAGGAAGTCAAATTGTATAAAAGAAGATTTGAAGCGGATTTGTAGGTTCTAAAAAAGGAAGACTTGGCAATCCTATTAATGTGTTATTGATCCTACCCCTATAGAACGTAGATACTTAAATGTTATAAAAGAAGAAAGAAGTTTCAGTTTCGATATTTGAGGGAGAAACCATAATGATTTATGATAATCTGTTTTGAAAATATTTAAATTTGATTTTAATTTTAAAAATAAGCAAGTTATAGCAAATAAATGATTTTTAGTTAAAGGTAAACCAATAAAATACAGTTTACATACATAAATTAGTAAAAGTTAACAAATTTTATGTAAGAAAAACACCAAATTATCATGAAGCAAAGGGTGGGGATATTTTTGTCAATCCATCCTAATTCTACGCTGAAATGGATTTAGTTAAATAAACAAGTATGTATTTCTTCAGAAATTCTCAATCAATATTAAGAAACCAAGGCTTAGGACAAATTAGAATAGCCAGCATGGTAAACCTGAAATAAGTTTTTTTCTGATTTTCTGAAACAGAAGTTTTATTTTAGATCGTAAAAAATGTGTTTGGCTTTAAATTCTCTAATTTTTATAATTTAAAAAAAAAAAAACAAGTTGTTCAGGGAGGCATTTTTTCTTAAATTACATATTATTTATTTATTTTTATTATTTGTCAAAAAAAATTTGAATTATAAATTTCAAATGGATTATTTAAGTATAAAAGGAAAGCACTTCGATATCTCGAGACCATTTATTATTCGGTTAAAATTTGAATTCAAAAAGGGGTCTTAAAAATAATTCGGGCTTGGGGTCAAGTGTAGCGAAGAACAAAGGCTTTGATTTTATTTCTATCTACCGTAAAAAGTGTCCTTAGTTAATGAAATCTTAGAAAAATAATGGGAGTGGTTACCATATAAACACTAGGGTGGATCTTATTTGTTCTCTTATGCGAAAATTGAGTGCGAGGCCCCCTAAATCATGTCTAAAAAATGATTTAAAAGTCCCCGATTTTTTTCAGATGTTTATCTCTAACCCTTCCTGGCCCTATTTTGATAAGAATTTTTTTATTTTTTAATTGGATTTACACTATATAAACACTGTACCAGGTGTCATTTTTAAACTAATCAATGAAAAGACTTAGAATCAGACTCAAATGAAGCGTCTCTGAAAACTCTACAGCTGCGTGCATGTTTAAAAAAATTTCGATCATTTGTTTAAACTTTATTGTTAATAAACAAAAAGGCAGATTTTTTTTTCGTTCAATACGCGAAAAGTAAGCAACATTTTGACATAAATTATTTTATTTTGATGATCTATCCATCGTTTACATTAATCAAAGCTTCGATGGGTTTGTGTTATGTTAATATGATAATAAGTCATTGTACTGAGTACGTAGTTTTGAAAATAAAATTTTCAATAGGTAATACCGTTATCTGCATTTTTGTTTTCTTTTTTTCTATGCACTTTCTACTTAAATAAAATTAAACAATAACACAGTCAATACAATTTAATGTTAGTCGGAGGAAAGGATATTATTTTCCCAAAAAAATTCCAATAAAAACCAATTGTCAACAATTGAAAAAAAAAAATTGCTAATGAAATAGGGTCAGGAAGGGTTAGGAATACAAATCTAAAAAATTTGGGAATTTTTTTTTCATGAATTTGAACCAATCTCGGGGGCGTCGTCAATTTTGTTCCCCTTAGAACCACCCATAGTCCCAAAAAAAAATATGTCTATCGGACGAAATCCCGATCAAAATTCAATCCAACTGGACGAAATCATCATAGGGAAAGAAGATCTATTGACAAAATTCCCAATAAACATTTTTTATTGCCAAAATCTCAAAGAATCCCCAACATGTTCTTGTTTGCTTAATTATTTGGTGCCATTTTCTCAAAAAGTATTTAACCGATTCCGATAAATTGCTTATGGTTGGAAAGCCATAAGTGCGGAGATGTGCAGAATATACCTAAGACTGAGGCACACACTTAATTCCTACACTCCGTGAGCAGCGGTGGATCCAAGGGGGTGGCTATAGGGGCTAAAGCCCCCCCCCCCACAGCCGACTCCTAAAATAATTTGAAATATAGAAAGCAATGCATTACAAAGTGTAGAGTTCTATATTCGTCTAAAATATTGTTAAGATATGGATTTTAATGGACAAAAAAACGTGGTTGGGGCTGAACATTTACATTTTATGTAACTTTTTTTCTAAGCACTAAGGTTGGTAGTAGCCCGTAGCGTAATGGTTAGTGCGTTCAACTGTCACGCTGGAGGTCTGGGATCGCTTCCCAGCCTCGTCCACCTAAAAACTAAAAAGCTTTTTTCAGGGCTACTGCCTCTTGCGAGGAATTGACAAATCCTCCAAGAGTATTACTTGTCACGAATAAGTGCTTCTCGTCTAGCCGTTCAGATTCGGCATAAAAGTGTAGGTCCCTTCTATTCCTGTCGAAAGGCGCACACAGGAATGGTTGCGAGTTGTTAGTCACTAGGCCCTGGTTCTTCATGAGCCGTTGTGCCACCCGATTTATTTATTTATAAGGTTGGAACAAAAGCTGGAAATGACAAAAATGCAACCATAATTTTCCGTAAAAACAAAACCCAGACAATTGAAAAAAAAACAGCTTGGGACCAATAAGGTCTGAGATTTTTGGGCAAAAAACGAAGTCAGGGTTAAACAACTAACTCAAAGTGCGAAGTTGGGGCTAAGGCTCGAAGATATAATTTAAAAAAAAAACGTGGTCGGGGCTTAACATTAACATGTCAAAAGCAACAACTGTTTACACTAAAAACTTAGCTAATTTAACGAAAGCAACGCAATCGGTGCTAAAAAAATTAGAAAATAACAGGGTGTAAAGCTTAGTATAGATGTTTAATACAACAGGAATTTTTCTTACGACCTTGGCTAGGCTTAGTGAATTTTGGGCTAAGTTTTCAAACTTTCAAAGGTCCAAGACCAAAACATTTTTGGGCTTAGCAATTTAATACAAATATTCTAGTCAAGGAACCAAATTCCAAAAGCGTGAGAAACTCTGTGAACTCAGAAAAATCTTGCAGGTACGAATGGCCGTGGTCGGGTGCGCGCCAAAGGTATCTGAATTTGTTCATGTTTTTGTAATGCCTTAGGAAAAACCAGCTGACAAACCAACCACCTGATGTCAAAAAGAAATCTAAAGCTATCCCAAAAATGTTCGGATCTGTTTAGATATACGAATAACTGACATCTCATCTGTTCATTTTCTTTTGTGCAGGGTTGTTTTCGTTTGGTTTGGTTACGTATCCGGTTTCGGTCGTTCGAAAACATATCAGATACTAACGTATCTCAGATATCATATCTGCCTACCACCCGAACGTGGCCAATATTTAGAATCCCTATTAGACTCAAGAGTGACGTGCAAATTGATCGACATTAAAAAGTAATATAAATAAACTAATTTCTTCGTGTGGTTTGAGGTTGTAGAGTGCTTTCTAGCTCCACTTAAAAATAGTTCCCTTGTTTAACACATATCAATTCCAAATTCTTGTTATTGTACTTTATATTGAAAACATTTTAAAGCGCAATAGGAGCAAATATAAAGGCACAAAAAACACGGCTATTATTAAAGGTAAAGTGATAATGAAAAAATTCGATTTCTGTTATATAACTTCATATGTACAAACTGGATCTCCAAACTCCAAGCCCCCCCCACAGGCAAATCCTAGATCCGCTACTGTCCGAGAGTAATATTCGTTTTTGCACTGCTGATCACTGTGCGTACATATTAAAAAAAAAATAGTTTTCTTTAATATTTCCAAACAAATTGACATAATATGGAGTTCGAGACGTTTTCTAAAGTGCGTCAGTTTCAGTGTTGGGTAGTCGTCAGATTTCATTCAAATAAAAAGATTGTTAGACGCACAAAAATTCATATCTAAAATAAATATTTTAAAGCAAATATCACACACCCTGTCTTCATTCTTTATCCCCTATTTCCTGAATTATTTTAGACAAAAACAAAAACGGATTGGTACATATGTATGTATGTATGAAGAAAATTGTAAGAAAGGAATTATACCAGGAATAAACGTTGCTAAACTTTACCGGAAATAAGCATTGGAAGTAGTGAATCAAGCAATTAAATAACGCACGCGATTTTGTAGCTTAATTCACTACTTGTATTGCTTATTTTGGGAATTAACAATAAATTATGTTTTTGGAGCAAACATCACCAACCCTCTGGTTATATCTGTTCGAAGCACGTTTTAGTTTTTTTTTTGTATTAATTTAGACTGTTTAAAATTTCAAAATTTTTATTAATTTTTTTAATTTATGATTCGTTTTTGAATGTATGGCAAAAAGTATCAACATTATTTGTTTTGTTGTTTGGCCAATTTTTAACGAAATTTCTAAAATCCGAAAACAACATAAATTTTGTGAAAAGAAGGGCTAGAAGTTGTTTTAAGAATTTTGAATGTAGAGGTTTAAAAACTTGAAAAAATGTTCAGAAATAACTAGATCAATTTGTAACACTTTTCAAAATTTTGAATTTTGGTTCTAAAACTACTATTTGGAATGATTTTACAAACAAAAAGGAACAACTTGGAATAACCAAGATCAAAAATTTCGGAAATTAAGAATAGATACTCTTTTTTCATATCTGAAGTATTCGAGCATACTCGCTAAGACGAAAAATAAATCCGAAATAAATCGATTTCATAAAAAAAAGGGGATAAAATGGACGCATTAGTCTTTGGAAATCTCTAAATTTTAAAGTACAGGCTATTCTAAATTTGTGTGATGATCCCCAAACTGTTGTCTAGATTCACTATAGTGAACCTTGCAAGACAACTGTATTTTTCATATTTCTTCTTCTTTGTTCAGTGAACAATTTTCATTCACATGATTTTTGATTAAATGAGAACAGAATTAATTTCTTTAAGTACTATACCAAAACCATCCTCAAACACTTTTTCTTCTTATGCAATCCCTACCCAAACCAGCATTTCATATAACCTCCACCGTTTATTTCAATCAAAAGTCATCTTTTATGGATTCTCCATCAGTAAAGAAGGAGGGGGATGAAGTTGTATATAGTTGTATATGTGTGTATGTCGTTCAAACTTTTACCACTAATTCACATGGCAAGACAGTCAAACTGTCGTTTAGTATCCTTAGTTGAACTGTTCCTTTCAATTTAACTCCACATCGCATATTGTAACCGCACAAAATCCACAGCAATTTATTAGTGTTCTTTCTCCGCACGGTACCTGGCTCACCGCCTCGTCGCAATAAATTCAAACGAAAATATACTTTTAAACTTCTCCTACCCTTACAGCAAACTCTTCTTTGGTCATCAAAGCAATCCTTTTTGGTTTTGTTGTAGCTTAAAAATTGATCCATGCAAGAGTATGTGCGCTTTTAGGTATATAGGAAGGTAAAAAAGGACTCTCCCAACTGGCGACTAGAAAATCAACTTAAGCTACCTACGCAAAAAAAAAACACTCACACATGTTATTATTTCCAAAGTGAAATAGAATTTAGCTGAAATTGATCCTGCTGGTACTGTAGAGCTATTCCCCCTAGTCGAACAAAATTGAAAAGTGAAATCCTTTTTCTTAACTTTCACTCCTCTATCCCTCCTTGGGCGCTCACATATTCAACTCACGTCGCAGGCAGTCGCAACGACGACGCGTCGTCGCGTCATCCTTGTGTGAGCGAAAAAATTTAATTAGGGAAAAGTTGTATGTTTGGTTGTGGTTGTGTTTGCTGCTTCTGTTGTTGTTGTTTGTGGTATACAAGGTACCATATTTCCGTTTGTTGGTTAATCGGATGATATTTATTTTCCTTCTGGGAGTCATTTCATAACAGAAAATCCTTCATACACATTCAGCATATTTCAATTCAATATCCTTCCCCGCACTAGGTATAACCATATCGCATGCTGTGCTGTGTGTATAGAAATTTTATAAAAATAAATCTAAACTTCAAGAGGGACCGACATGGGAAAAAGAACACATCTTTTTTTTAGAAAGCTGCAACGATTCTAATATCATATCCTTCCGACATTTTTTTTTTGAATAACAACAATTTTCGATTTTTTTTTTTAACTTCAAAAATAACAAATCAGATAGGTACATGCTTCGCCTCCCTCGATTCCTCTTAAGTCCCAATGGTGTTAGTGTAGAAATTATTATCCTTGCTGTTGAGTACCTACTTTTTTTTTTTTTTGTTGAGTTGCCCTTGCTTTCATTTTGGCGTGAATTCAATTATTATATCATCTGCTCACCCTCACTCCATGCCGTGTATTATATTATATCCTTTCCAACTGTTGACTTCCCTCGACTTATGTATATTTCTCTACGTCCTTCGTCTGTCGTTTTGGCAGAAAATAATGTAAAACAGATTTTTTACAAACACACAAAAAAAAAAAACTTTAAATAAAAAATATCCCTTACATGAACATAAACCACATTTTCCTGGTTTATTGCCAAGTTAACTATGTGAAGATTTAACTTTTACCGCTCTATACTCTCTAGAATACAGTTTTACAGTTATGCTTTTGAGAGTTTATAATGAAAACGAAAAAACTAGTACACTTTGAGATGTTTTTCGAAATGTCCTTTGTATGCACTTAAAGGGGATATTTTGTTTAATCAATTAAAATACAGGGTGTCCCTTAATTCGTCAAGAGTATTTTAGGGTATGATTCTGGGGTATATTCTAAGAAAAAAATTGTTGTACAGTAAGGGCCTATCTCCAATTTTGATATCATTTATCGGGAATTTAAGAAAAGTCTTACTTTGGGCTACCCTGATCCACGTTACCGATAATTGCGCCGTAAGGACTTATGATAAAAACTTTGTTTAAACCTTTATTTGTAGAAGAAATACCAGCCTAATTTTGGCGTTTAAATACATTTGAAATCTTTTCTCAGTCTTAAGATATTCAGTTTTTAGCCTGTTTCATTTTCCCTGTCCATGCTAATTTTTTGACTTTGGGGTCAATTTTCTCCAAAAAATGCGTAATCAACATGATGTTTGTATCAAACCGATATGCAATCCGTAAAAGGTTTAAATGTATCCGTATCAAATCAGTTGTAAATTTACCATTGTGATGGTATTAGTATGAGAGAACTTGGAAGCCTTCCTCCAACTTACTCCTTTTTATATATTTTAGTTTTCAGTTTGCTTCTGACCGTCCACGAAGGAGGTAACAGGAATGCATATCGGTCGAGTTCCTTTGTAAAGTAAATAACGTATAGTTTAATAAGTTCATAACGTACAGACATAATCGTTAAGATGTAAAGTTCCCCTTTAATAAAAAACATAAATCATTCAATGATTCCGTACAGTGTAAAGAAATATATTGTATATTAAATAAAGATTCTAATTCACGGGTTTTTCTACAAACATTTTCCCGACTTTAAATAATCGGTTGTTTCATTTTACAGTCCACAATTATACAATGTTTTAATAATTTTTTTTAATGTATGTAACAATACTTAAAATAAAATTCAGCAACAAGTTTGCCGAAAAACCCATAGACTTTATGATAATTTGGAAAAACAGCGGAAGGTAAAATTAAAAAAATTTTTTTTTTTAACTTTAAGCTCGAAAAGCTATGAATACAAATTATTTGTGTGGTTTAAGATAATTTTTTGAGTATGTTTTTTACTAAAACAGTTATAACGGGTGAACTTTGACATTCCTGGTTTTGAATACATGCTAATTTAAGTAGCCCTTTAAGTTCAATTCTACAAACTATGTAAGTTGTTGCAAAATGATTTATCAGAACTATTGGAGAACATTCCATAGGTTCAACTAGCTTCATCTCATTCATTACTTGATGTTGCTTCCGCCCACTTTGCTCGAGAGTAAGCGGTAATCGTTGGAAAGGAAAAAGTTGGAGCAGTTCAATGGCCTACAAGATCTCCTGACCCTACAGTATTGGTTGTTTTTGAATGGGGAAGAATGATATACATCTTTTATTCAATCAAAATAGCAACTTAAAGTGAATTAGAAGAGCGCATGTGCAAAGCGTTCTCCGAAGTGACGCAGTAGCTAGGATCATTAATATCAATATCAGTGAAAAACGAAAACTGGCTATAGCATGCATACAAATTCAAAGAGGACTCATTTTTACATTTGCTATCTATAACTGTTTTAGTTCACACATAAAATAAAAATTATCGGTAACTACACAATCATTTTTTATTCATAGCCATTCGAGCGTTAAGCAAAAAAAAAAAACCTTTTTATTAAATTTTACCTGCCGCTGGTTTTCCAAATTATCATAAAATCGATGAGTTTTTCGGCAAACTTATGAGTGACTTTTATTTTTAGTATTGTAACATACTTTCAAAAAAATTATTAAAACATCATGTTGATTACACATTTTTTGGAGAAAAATTGACCCCAAAGTCAAAAAATTAGGATGGGCAAGAAAAATGAAACAGGTTAAAAACTGGATATCTTAAGACTAAGACAAGGTATCAAATTTATTTAAACGCAACTGGCTGGTATTTCTTCTAAAAATAAAGGCCTAAACGAAATTTCTATCATTAGTACTTACGGCGCAATAACCGGTAACATGGATCAGGGTACCCCAAAGTAAGTCTTTTCTTAAATTCCCGATAAATGATATCAAAATTGGAGATAGGCCCCAACTGTTAAACAATTTTTTTCTTAGAATATACCCCAGAATCATACCCTAAAATACTCTTTAAGAATTAAGGGACACCCTGTATATTGTGCGTCCTTGGAAAATATGCCTGGTAGTCAAATGTAGGTAGCTAGGTATCTTACCTTACAAAATTCAAACTTATTCATATGCAATTAATGTAAAAGGGCCAAGATGAGTTTTTATGCAATGTAACTTTAGAGAACTTAAAGAACGCATATGTGTGATGTTAACGATACGAGAGAGTCAAATATTTTGTTTGGTTTGGGCAGTTTTTTGCTGCAGAACTGTATGTACTTTATTAAAAGATGATTTTACGTTTGACATTTCAAGTGATGTGGTTTGCCGTCGAGAAGAGCAATTTTATAAATGGTTCTTGCTAAAATAAGTCTTTGCTGACGCACCGGAGACAAATACATGTGGCATAATGATAAAGCAAATGCTTGAAGGAGTTTTGCTGACGTGTTTCTGGAATGGCAAAAATATATTTTGTAGCTGTCCTAAGGTAAAAGTGATTTATGAACGTATCCATAAATTAAAAAAAAAAAAAAAAAACAAAACAAGGCTTGCTAGTTGCAAGCAAATGAAATTCAAGGACTGGTTTTTGTTGTGTTGAAATGTCAAAAGTCTGATTTGATATTAATAATTTTAACTTAAAATAAAATGGCTGATATAATTCTATATAAAATGTACATAATAGTGCAATTTTGAAACATTTATCAAAATTGTCAGAAGAAACTTTAAAATATTAAAAGTCTTATTGCCAATTCAAGGGGAAATTTCTTCCTCGGATTTAGACTTTTGACAAGGAGTCAAAATCCTCCTCCGACTAAATTCAAGCGATTTTTTCACACTTTTTCCCTGAGAAATAGATTAACCCTTAATTTTTTTTCGAAAATTTTTAACGGTTCGTAAATATCACACCTGGGAAGGATTTGGGGGAAAAAATCCATAGAAACTTTGTTCCCGATAAGGCTAATTGTTTCGCAAAAACAAAGGACCTTCAGATGATCAGATGCCTCCAGTCTTTCTGATTCCCAATTTCTTTTAAAACACCTTACAAGAAAATTATTTAGAAAATCAATATTTTTTCGAAAAAAAAAATCGACTATTGTTAAAGTCACCTAAACTTTTTAAAAGATTGTTCTAACGATTAAAATAAAAGAAAAAAAAAACAAAATCACTATAACTGACCTTTGGCTAAAAACTTCAAAAACTCTCAGTTATGCAGGAATAAATTATCATGATTTTTTTTATTTTTAATCAGTCAACTTGTAGTAGCCCGTAACCCGTAACGAATCGGTTAGTGCGTTGGGCTGTCATGCTGGAGGTTCACTTCTCAGCCTCGTCCACCAAAAAACTAACAAAGTTTTTTTCAAGGCTACTGCTTCTTGCGAAGAATTGACAAATCCTTCAAGATTATCACTTGTCATGAATAAGAGCTTCTTGTCTAGACGTTTGGATTCGGCATAAATTTCTAGGTCTCTTCCATTCCCGTCGACACGCGCACACGGGAATTGTTGCGAGTTATTAGGCCCTGGTTCTTCACGAGCCGTTGGTTGTGCCACACAATTTATTTATTTTTAGCTGTGGTAAAATATTTTCGGAACTTACCGCGTAAATATTTAGATATAAAGGGTCCGCCAAATAACTTTTTTTTTTTGAAAATGCATCATCAACATCGAGTGTAGCTTCGGCTGTGTGCACGTAGCGCCGTCCTGTTGAAATCAAATGTTGCCAATATCCTCTTCTTCAATTTTTGTGAACAAAAATTCGTTCAACATGGCCCGATAACGATCGCCATTGACTGTAACGGCCACTCGTTACTCAGTTGAAGAAAAATGGCCCAATTATGCCTCTGGACGAAAATCCGCACCAAACAGTGACTCGTTTTGCGTGTATCGGATTTTCAATGCATGCGTGCGGGTTTTCTGTGCCCCAAATGCGACAATTTAGCTTGTTTACATACCCGCCAAGATCAAAAAGAGCTTCATCTGAAAAGATGATTTTTTTGGCAAAATCGGCAAAGTAATGTCGCAATATTACCCAGCGTTGTTCAAGCGTATACACATACACAACCATATTCGGTCAGCGGAAGGATAAAACTGTCAAATCAGGCATGAGCTAAGTGTTACCATTCTCGAAATAAGCACTTGTTGAAACGATTAGACGTTAGATGGCGAACCCTTTATTATAATTTCTTATTCCCGACGCCGACGTTTCGAAGAAATTACACTCTTCGTGGTCACGGGATTAGAGTGACGTTTGATGGGTGTTGTTTGTTACTCTTTCTCTTAGATTGTATCGGTGCATTGTTGTTGGTGCACTTTCATTATGAGTGGGTGGATTGTCTTTTGGTGGTTGTTGCGTCATATTTGCATATTCATGGGTGCACACAAAGCTTACAACGTCAGATATATCACTTTTAGGTTTTGTTGGGTTAAGCTTACTTACAAGGGGATCCCATGTTACGAATAGTTTGAAGCTGGAATCTCTATTGAAATTCTTATTTTTTTTTTATTTCAATTGCCTCTATTACTATCCTTGGCGTGTAGAATCTTTCTGTAGCAAGTGATTTGGCTCGATCAAAACGAATAAAATGATCTTCGTTGTAAGCTAAATGCTTCCAAATAGCTGATTTTGTGACAGAATTGTGTTGTATGGCTTTTTTATGTTCATTTAAACTTGTTTTTATTCCTCTTTTCGTTTCACCGATGATGTAGGATAATCCACAACTACATGGAACAGAGTATACTCCGGGATTTTGGAATGGAATTATGTTTCGGTGTTCTTAGAAGTTGGCGAACCTTGGTTGGTGGTTTAAAAACAGTTTTTATACCGAATTTGCCCAAGATTCTTCCAATTCCATTCGAAATCCCTTTTACATAGGGTAAAAAGGCTCGTTTTTCCACTGGAGGGGTTACGGAATTTTGTGCCTCATTTTGCTTGGGTTTCCAAGCTCTTTGTTTTGAGTTGTAACCATTTTTCTTCAATGCCATGACGACATGTTACAGTTCCTCTCGAGTGTGGTCTGCACCCGCATCACATATTGTATGTGCCCGGCTAGGGCTGGCCACGAGACGAGACTCTGCGAGACTTTTGTAAGTCTCTTCTCGGTCTCGTTAAAATCGAAAATTTTCAGTCTCGTGTCGGTCTCGTGTCGGTCTCGTATAATTACTATTACGATTTTCGGACAAACTGTTGATTATTGGAACTAAATAAAATCGATTATCGTTTGAATATGTGGCAGAAGAAAATAAATATTTAACTGAAATTGGATTTTTTAATTTATTCTCCTCTCGGTTGCTTAAAAGTTAGTCTCGTCTCGTCTTGTATCGTCTCGGTCTCGGCATGCGAGACCGAGACGATACTTTTCTCGTCTCGTGGCCAGCCCTAATGAGCGCCGATACAACAGACGTGAAATTAGCCGAGTGATGATGGGACGTAGCATGGAGATACCTAAATATACACTGTGTGTTCTATGGAACAATCTTGTTTCTTAATAAGTTTGATATCCAAGAATGCTAATGAGTTATCTTTTTCAACTTCTACCGTAAACTTAACTTTCTCATGTATAGAATTTAGATGATTTAAAAAACTATTTACGATATTTCCTTTCAGGATGCGAAAAGTATCATCTACATACATCTTCCAAATTGTAGGTTTTACTAGTGACGTTTTTAAAGCTAGTTTTTCAAAATGTTGCATCCATATATCGGCTACGACTGGCGCGAAGAGTGTAATTTCTTCGAAACGTCGGGAATTAGAAATTATAATATTTCTTAATATTTACGCGGTAAGTTCCAAAAATCCTAAAAAAGTTACAATGTTAAATGTCCGCGAAAAGAAAATTTAAAATTTCATGTGTGGTAAAATACACAAAAAATATGATTTCTCTAACAAAAAAGCAGTTTTTGTAATGTTCACTTCTTAGGTTTCAGCATTCAACACAAAAATACTGAAAACTTAATTAATACTTAAAAAATTAAAAAAAAATAATTATATCAAACTTATTTTTCTTTTGATTTTAGTTTTATGTTTGAAAATCATTTTTTTTTTTTTCTAAAACTATTGACTGAAATAATTTAATAAAAAAACAATATAAATATTCCGACTTTAAAGAAAACTTAAAAATAATTGAATTATGTTTTTGTCGTTGGATTTTATTATTTTTTTTTTTTTTTTCAATTGTTTGACATTTTTTGAAAACATGTTTGCCTTGAACGAACCTACATCTACATCCTCCTTACTGTAGAAGTAGGAGGAGTAGACTGCTTGAGCAAACTCTTGAGTAGTATTTAGGAAAATGAAATTTTGTATAGGTATCATAATTGAAAGGTAGTAGCCCGTGCGTTCGACTGTCACGCTGGAGGTCTGGGTTCGCTCCCAGCCTCGTCCACCTAAAAAACTAAAAAGTTTTTTTCAGGGCTACTGCCTCTTGCGAGGAATTGACAAATCCTCCAAGAGTATCACTTGTCACGAATAAGTGCTTCTCGTGTAGCCGTTCGGATTCGGCATAAAATTGTAGGTCCCTTCCACTCCTGTCGACAGACGCACACAGGAATGCTTGCGAGTTGTTTGTCACTAGGCCCTGGTTCTTCACGAGCCGTTGTGCCACCCAATTTAATTTTTAATCATAATTGAAAGAGATAAAAAACAACTATCAGGTGAAAAAACCGGGTGGCAATGGCAGAGTGGATATAGGGTTTGACTGCAAACCTGGACATGTGGGTTCGATTCCAGTCTAGGTAATATTCTTGTCTATATTCCCAAATTTCAACTGGATACCACCCGTGGAATTTCATGAGATAATTAACATCTAATTCTCAATCCACTGTGCGAACAAAAATCTTTCCTTTCGTTCTATTCCTTATAACTAGTGCCACGCATTGCTTTTAAAAGACCTGAGGTCTTACAGGTTTTATAGTTAAAATTATTATATAAAAACACCAACAAATTACAGAAAAAAAAAAAATACGCCACCCTAAGATCGAACTTATTTTGATCGAGTTTTTCTGATTTGCTCAATTCTTTTCAAATCGTATGGAAAACTGAAAACGGCGTTGAGCTACCTCTAAACGTTAATATTAAAAGCTCAAATTTTCACAGACGTATTTTCTTATCAAGCCTTAACTTTTGAGCCTGGTTGTGGAAAATTCGGAGGCATTTTTTGTTTTTTTTTTTGAAACGGTCCAATTGTACATGTTGATATATATTTTTGCAAAAGAAAAAAAAATAACTTAAAAGACTAGTTTTTATTTTAAATCACTGCAACTTTCCATACGTTTAAAAAGAGGCAATTTTCTTCTTTAAAACTTATCTTTTTTTCCTTGAAATGTTTTTATTAAAGACAGGACACACACTATCTACACTAAATAAAAAAAAAAAAACAACTTTTACCAAAAAGTATTATATTTTACGTGGAATTTCGTTTAGGATTTTCTGCAAGATTTATCTATAATCTCTCTTTTAACTAAAAATGAATTTTCCAAAATTGCCATGGAAACTTCCAATCAACTTAAGGCTATTCGGCTATTCCATACAATCTAAAAATCCAATAGAACTAAGCCTCAGAATACTATTAGTTGCGATTAAAGCAAAATACAATCCGGCAGAGCTGAAATAACACTTCATTAGCTTTAAGTATCATCGAAAAAGTAACACGCACACACACACACATGGTACAACTAAGCACACCATCATTGATGGCGATTTGTTCATGATGCCATGATGGTATGATATCGATTCCTCCTATAAAACACGACTATAAAGAAAAAGTCTTGTGGTTTGATCAAAGAATATATAGAATATCTTCTCTACTTCACATTTTCAAATTGAATTCAATTTATAGTTAAGCTTTATTTTTTTTTTTGTTTGTTGTTCGTCAATACAAAATTATTCTCAATCATAATAACATAGACAAGGCATTTCGTCCTTTTTTCTTTGTACCTAATTCATCGATCATTTATTATGTAATATAATATCTTATGTTATGTATATATGCAATGAGTGTTTTTTTTTTTTTTTTTTTGTGTTAGAAAATTGCCAAGATTATCCGTACATATACCATTCCTATACAATTTAGACAGAAAGCTTTTGCATTTGTATTGAAAAGTCAATCAAGAGAGAAAAACCTCAATATAAACCAAACATTTTGACAGATAAATAACATTTTTTTTTGAATAAGATTTTGTTGACCGGGTAATCCTTTGCAAAAAATTGAATTTTCTTCTTTTATTATTCTTTTGAAATCAAGGACTTTAGGTGGAGTAGGAAGGTATAAATTATATTGGATTTTGTTCAAGGTGTAAACGTACATTTCTTTAGCAACAATTTTTGTTCTCAGCGATGGCTGTTAGCATAAATAAAAGGCACGCCAGTATTCGGAGGAAAAATTTAAGCTCAGATTTGTATTGATATTTTTTTTTTTATTTTATTCTTGCATGGTATTTACCTGCTGCAATTTTGTTTAAATAGAAAAAAGTTTAAATTTAAACGAATTGGTTTAACAACAGACATTTCATTTCCTCTGACAAAATCAAGCAAACTTTCGGTAGTTATTAAAACTAAATTATTTCATGTGAATTTTAAATAAAAATTCAATTAAGAAATCAAGTTGTTGTCTCAATCAAATTTTGTTGTGTGTTTAAGTTTAAGTGACTAGATGGATTTCGAAAAATTCAAACATTTCTTTACTATTTGAGAGGTGTAAAGCACTAATTTAAATTAAAAAAAAAACAAAACGGGTGGCACAACGGCTCGTGAAGAACCAGGGCCTAGTGACTTACAACTCGCAACCATTCCTGTGTGCGCCTATCGACAGGAATGGAAGGGACCTACAATTTTATGCCGAATCCGAACGGCTAGACGAGAAGCACTTATTCGTGACAAGTGATACTCTTGGAGGATTTGTCAATTCCTCGCAAGAGGCAGGAGCCCTGAAAAAAAAAACTTTTTAGTTTTTAGGTTGACGAGCCTGGGAAGCGAAAATAAAGTTATTTTAATTTCTCTTCCAAACAAGTTTGAGGCTAAAAATTCACTTTCTCCAATAAATGTGTTTTAAATTTAATTTTTTAAATTCATTTCTCGATAAGATATTCAAATTATCTTGATGATCAAAATAAGTCCTGTTTCCCAGAAAATTCCAATGAACAAAAGCCAACAAAAGTTGGCTTATGTGGGATCCAGCGATTTTATGCTTGTTAGTCATGAGTCCAATGCGGGTAGTGCTGGGCTTACTCGCTATACAAAAATTCAATGTCGAAAGTGAATAAGTTTCATACTCTATGTTTCATAAAATATTGCAATAAAATACAAACAGAATACACAAGATTTTATATATTTGCATTTTAGGTAGAACAACCTAGAAACAGGTTTTTACAAATCTACCCATAAGAAAAAGTGTTATATGTAAAAGAAGACAAGGGAAAGAGAAACAAATGTCGTATGATACTGAAATTGCATTGTGCTTATAAATTGTTTGTTTTTGGTGTACAAGAGACATTCCTGATGGGATACAGAAACATGTTCAACAAGTTTTTACTAGGGAGGGCCTCACGAGTGTTTTAAAAGTTTGCCTTGTCTAAATTTTTGGTACAGAAATCCAGCAAGGACTTGCCAAGTATTTCACAAGTTTTCCTCGTCTAGATTTTCCCTACTTAAACCTAACTAGGGCCTTGCCGAAACAAGACAGAAATTTCCAGCCAAGTACCTACTTTACATCATTATAATTTTCTGAGAGGCAACTAAATACAAAAGCACGAACAACTTGAATGATCAATAAATGCTTCAACGATATTTCTTTTATATTTGTATTCAAATTATATGAAGATATCCGATATCCCATCATATAAGTTTTTTACTTGCTTTTTTTAGGGCAAAGTATTGGTTTCACTCAAACATTATTTCCGCAGAAATTGAGACACACGAAAATAAAATATACCTTACCCATCGCAAGGATTCTTCCTATTTCTCCAAGTAAGACTATGTTATAAAATTAAATTAGGTACCTACTTTGGATTTTCATTGTTGAAGACAGAAATCTTGAGTGTGCAGTTGTATAGTTATGGCATTTCAATAATCCTTTAACATGACTCTATATAACTAATGTTCACATGATTGGTTTTAAAATAGCAACTCAAGGAGGATATAAAGGAAAATGTTACTGAATTGTGAACAATTAATTTTTTTGTTTTCTATTTTGTTCTTTTTATTATAGTGAAACGATAATAAACATCGATCAACTTACTTTTTCATAAAAGTCATTAATATTCATCAGAATTGTTTTTTTTTTTTGTTCGTTTTAAAATATTAGTATTATTTGAAAGCTGACACTTTTTTAATATTAAAGTTTTTCCATAGTCAATCCTCAAAAGATAATCAATCATATTTTTATTGGGGTTTTGTTTGATGATAGAATGTACCTATACGCATACACCAACATTAAGTTGAGGAGATGAGAAATTAATTAATAAAATTATGTTCAAACATTAGCACTTTCTGTTCATCCAGAGATCTTAAGATAATAATTTACTCTCTTTTACACTAAATTGTAACTATACTTGGAACTTGAATTGGCGGTAAATGTTACACGATTTAAAGTTAGGTTAATTTTATTTTGCTAATTTTAAAGGAGTTTAACATCGTACTATTTTATGTTTTTAGCATCGTTCCATTTAACACTTTGACGTTTATAAATGTCAAAATGAGATGTGATTGTGAATTGTTTGCACTTGTAAGGCTGGTTTCACATACATTCGGTTTCATTCGGTTCGGTCTCTATTCGGTTTCTCTTCGGCTGTGCCTGATATGTGTGAAACGATAAAACGACGAAAATAAAAACCTAATAGAAACCGTATAGAAACCGTATAGCACCGAACGATGCCGCGACACGAATCGGTTTCATTCGGTACGTATTCGGGTCTAGGGCACACAAAGTAAACGTAGCGTTCACACATATTCGGTTCGTTTTCGGTTTTTCTGATTTTTGTTTAATACTTTTAATTTAATTTTAATTATTAGTGAGTACAAACCGAATATGAACCCTCTGTGTGTGAAGAGGTCTTGACGGAAACCGAAATCGAACCGAATAGAGACCGAACCGAATGAAACCGAATTTGTGTGAAACGGGCCTAACACTGACGTGTTCAGCTCAGCTGGAAGAAATCGATTTTATACATGTATGCCAAAATTCAATTTTCTTTATTAATCATTATCAAAGTTATGAATTTTTAAATTTAGATGTATACATACATAGGATTTCCCATATAAATTTTCAGACATCTTGGGAGCCGGTTAACGTTTAGATAATGATTTTTTTTATTTATTTAGAACAAATTAGGGGGTTGCATCATTCAAAATAAGACAGTGCTATTTATAAGGACCACCCTAGTATGGGAGCGGTACGATATCTCGCAAACTAAATTCTCGAATAACGAAATCTCGCATTTTTATAAATCTCAAAATACGAAATCTCGCAAACTAATAAACCCGCTTTTCATAAACTCGCAATAACAAAATCTCGCTTTTAACAATCTCGCATTTTTATTTCACAACCAAAAATCTCGAAAATTTCAACTAAAATCTCGCAAACTAAAATCTCGATTCAACACATCACGTTGGAAAATTCCGCACTGAAAAATTAAAACTGAAAAAAAAGTGAAATGGAAAATGAAAAATCAGATGTCTAAAAAGGTAGATAAAATCCTGGGACCAGATACGCCGGCCACCCAAGGTACTGTTTATTTGAAATCAACTGAAATCACACCAACTGACAATATAGGCGCCTGCCTGGCGACTGAGCATACCCTAAGGGGAGCGACGTAGTCGCGTGAGCCGGACGGAAGACCCGAAAAGAGAGTTAAAATCCTTGAACCGCGAAGCGCGCCACCCAATGTACTGTTTATTGCACATAAACGGAAAGCACACCAACTGACAACATACGCAAATGAAAAACAAAGTGTAACGTAATTTATATAAGTCGTATATGTTTTTTAATGCGAGATTTTAGTTTTCGAGATTTTAGTTTGCGGGCTTATGTAATTGCGAGATTATAAAAAGCGGGTTTTTGTAATTGCGAGGTTATGAAAAGCGGGTTTCTGTAATTGCGAGGTTTCGTATTGCGAGATTTCGATTGCGAGATTTTAATTTGCGAGATTCCGTAGCCAACCCCCCTAGTATACCCATCTATTTTTATAGTTTGATAGCAATTTGTAAATTGCAAGCATTTTCACCTATCCCTACCCTAGCATTATCTGTCTGCCCCCATCCTTTTCCTTTTTTTAATGTCCAAAAATGATTGTTCACAATGTTTCAGTTCGGCCTGAAAGTTATTTTTTTTTTACATTAAATAATAATAGGCTCAAACTTATTGATGGATTACGGTCAGTGTTGGTCATCATGATTTTTTTTATTTTTTCAAAATTTCATCACACAAGTTTATAATATACTTAAATTTCCACATACTCGCACATTTCTGAGTACCTATAGAAAATAGGAGTTCATATATTTTATTTATCGCCTTGAGTATCAGAGTTTTAATGGAAAAACTTAATGGTCATTGGAATACAAAAAAAAAGGAAATAAAACGTGTTTCAGATACTTATACCATCTGTTCATATCAAAATGTCCGAAAGGTACATTTTGTATCTTATTTATAAAGTTTTAAGTTTAAAAAGTAACTTTTCATCATGTATGTAGGTACCACACATATCGCATACACTTGGAGAGGTGAGAACAAAAAGTTTTTTATTTTATTTTTTTTTTTATCAGCATCAGTGTGGTGCACCTACTTACTCGTACGTTGATAGAAAAGTTAGAATATACGAAGAAAAACATTGTAAATTTATCACAATGTATGCCAGGGGATTTGCAAAAAGAGGCAATGATTTACCATCATTTCAGTTTATTTCGGTTTGTTTCGATTTTCTTAGAAGTTGAAAAAATAAACTTTGATAAACAAAGACTTTAGCCCCAAAGGACTGAAGAGTATGTATGACTAAAAACGAGCATTTTTTCTGTCAGAATGCCTTAAGTTACAATAAAGAGTCGTTGCAATTTTTAAATCTAAACATAAATTCAAAGTAATTAATTTATTCCTTTTTTTTGCAGGAACCACCAAGATCAAATCAAAAAATCACAATTTTTTTAAACGAACCATGAAATCAAAAGCAAAAAATATTTTTAAATTGTAGTAGAAAACAATAAAACCGAAAAAAAAAAACAAAACAAAAATAACAGTTTAATCAAAAGTTAAACTCTCTTTGGGGGGAAAACATTAAACGCTTCTTAATTTAGATAACTTTAATGAATAGTTTATAAACCAAAAAAAAAAAACAAAAACCATTTAAGAACTTAAACATAGAAAAATCAAACTTATTTATAAATGCTCATATAGCCTATTATGGACGAAACTCGAACAACTGGCCAGCATCACGTATCAGCATCAAGTCAAAAAACAACATTTCCCAATCGAAGCGCCTCATCATCAGCAATAGGAAAATCTAACATCAGTAATAGCAACCCAACGGCAACGCTGAAAAAACATCGTAAATTAGTTCGTTCACCAGAGGTCTCTGTCTGTGATATACCAGCATCAGTTGTTGCTTCAATTGCTGCAACCGTAAACGACGTAATGGGTGGCGGTTTTACCACACCACCAACGACGTTACAATTTTTTGATAATAAACCGCCAACGGAACCGAAGAGAACCTTATACAATTCATTCGAGGAAAAACATCGAAAATCGGATCAAACATCGAATCTATCACCGATAGTTGTAGGCACCACCATCAGTAGTGGTGGTGGGGGAGGAGGCTTAAGTAGTAGCATCAGTCCAACATTGTACAAAAGTTCTCTTCCGGGATTAGGAAGTCTGGGACCACTTTTGCTTGAAAGTCCCGACGACCCGCCAGATTTTGAATATCACACTTTCAGCGCAGATAGTGGAAACAGTCAGGAGGGCAGTGCAGATATAGTTACCGATCCAACGAGGTCGTATTTTAGTTTTAAGGACACCGCTTTGCTATCGATGGGCAGTGAGCTAAGCACCGGACATGGTAATCGCAATCCGTCACAAGAGGGTGATAAATTAAACCGTTTGCAGAGCTTCCTTTTTAAGACCTCTTCATCTGATGATGGTAAGACTGCAGCGAGCGAGAAATGCCCGACGAGCACAAACCGCCCAGCGACTTCTTTTACATCGACAGACAAGGAGCCAGAACTTGACTACTACCAGTACACGCTCACCTCTCCAAATAATCCCTTTCTGCCGGAGATCATAGCACGAGCTTACCGTTCGGAGAGTGCCGACAGCGAAGCAGGAACATCTGTTTGTGGCAATGGCGAAATCCATGACAGAAGAAAGCTATCTCCGACACAGTCTTTGTTTGCCTTCAGCCGCAGTAGTAGTGCGGAGAAATCGGATAGCGAAAGGGATCATGCGGATGTTATTTCTGGTTTGGGATTCGAGGGAGGAGGAGGAGCGGGAACGGGAGGAGCACAGTTATATGACAGAAACTCTTCAAGTGCCTTCGAACCCACAAGTCCGGGAAAACATAAAAGGAAACTTTTCTCGTTGAATTCACCGACAAGAGATCCAAAACACCATCATCACCCAAAGGAACAGCAACAGCAGCAGCACCATAAGGATAAAATCTCACCTCAATCTTCGATTGGCAGCAGTGTGGTAAGGAGTTTGAATCCTTTTTTGTCGTCGACGACCGCAACGACGACGTCGAGTGCTGGCAAACAGGAAATGGCACCCAGCGACATGAATTCCAAACGAGAGGAATTTTTGCGGGCTACAATGAAAATTTGTTTGGTGGTATCACCTCCGACGAGCAAGTTACAGGTAAGTGCGTATAGTCTTATGACTCTTGGAGCAAAATAAAAAAATAAGGTTGATGTTTGATTTTCGTTGGATTATCCTTTTATTTGTGCGTTTGTTTTCTTGATTTTTTTTTTGAAATATATTTATGTATTTGTTATTTTTGTTTTTTATTTATTGTTTTATCCTTGTGTTTCATACATATATTGTGGTTTAATTTACTTCCTGAATGCGACTATTTGTGTAGCAAAAGGATTTTATTGGCTTAAAGGGTTTACTCTTGAGCTCGGTGAATGGAAGTTTTTTTCGTCATTTAATTTACAGAGGAGCTGTTTGAATAATATAAGTTGGGATAAAGGTGTGAGTATAGTTGAAAAGTTTACTTTCTCGTCTCGTTTAGTTCCTAATTCAAATACCCCCCTTTCTTTCCAAGTCGTTATCGATTGTTCTATATCCATTGCGTTGGGCTTATTTAAAGGCTATTGTAGCTGGAAGATTTTTGTCTGTTAACAAATTGCTGGTAAATGAATTCTATAAATAGATGAGGAAGACAATATCATTGAAAATCCAACAACAGAACTGAAATCTAACACTTTATGGATTTTGTTTTTTAAAAACAGCCATTGCTGGTGTTGCAGCGGGTCCATAGAAAAATTCTTACTTTTTGTTTGCCCAACGGGTTCCAATGACTTCATTGTTCAAAAACTAACAAAGCTTTTAATTTATCGTGCAAAGCTTTGCGAGGCGTTAAGGCTTCATTTATGAAGTTTTCCACAAAAAATACAAACATTTTGTTTGTGATTTTGTGTCGATTATTTTGTATTGCATTGTGTTGTTGATGATAATTCCATCAGTATTTAATGGATACAAGAGAAAGCAATATATACAAATGAGAATATATTGAAATATTATTATCTTTGGATTCGTAAAAAAAAATTACAGATTTTGATCAAGAATCATTATAAAACGATACGAGAAAAGCGTCCCGCGCAGAAAAACAATCTAGTTTTCGACAAGGCACTAGAGAGTCTTACATAGATTCTGGCAAGGCACTAGCACGAATCAGGCAAAAAAAATGATTATGCTGTATTATGTGGGCATTGATCCCGCGATGTTCTGTTTGTCAGTCCAATGCGCTACCCACTGGGCTAACTCGCTATACAAAAACTCAATGTCGAAAGTGAAAAAGTTTCATTCCATATTACATAACAAATACATACAGAATAGAACCGGGCCTCACGAGTTTCCCCCGTCTAAATTTTTGGTAGCGAAATTCAGCAAGGTTTGCCAAGTATCTGACAAGTTTTCCTCGTCTAGATTTCCCCTACTGAAAACTTATTAGGGCCTTGCCCAAACTAGACAGACACTAGGAATTTTTCCAGCCAGGGTACCTCCCAATTTTTCTGTTCACAAAACTGTAAACGGGTGAGTTGATTTTCTGTTAGCCTTGTACCTGTAGAGTATTTTGTACAATCCATCGACAAGATTTTTTTTTTTTTTCATTATTTAGGCCGATATTTATTTCTCCTACAAACTACTTCACTAATGTTTTATAAAAAAAATGGTTATAATAAATGTTTTATAATAAAAAAAACAGTACTCTAAAAGTCTAAAATGAGACAATTATAGAATTTAGAGGTAAAAAATTCCTTAGAATAGTTAACAGAAAATTTTAGATTATCAATAAGAGTATTCATGCAACGTCATAAAATACTAGATAAGTTTACGATTTGGTTAAATTTATCATTTGGTAATTGAACTGTCAAATTTTGTATGGAAAATGGTTTAAACAATTTGGTTAAAATTGTCCAAGGATTTTGATGGGGAAAATTAACCAAATTTATTTGGTTAAACTTATTCAAACGTCATTGTGGCGCGTTCATATCATATATCTCGCTCAGAGAACTAAAAACAACTCCGACCGTGCTCTGTAACTATCGAATCGCGATGAGTTGGCGATAGAAATGAATTTATACGTTGTTTATGCAAGCCAAAAATAATTAGGACGTCTTCATTTAATCAGCGATTAGGAAAGCTACTTTTCGTAAACTATTAAGGTAGAATTATAAAGGTTCTCCCCAACCAATGCGAACCATTTGTTGACGACGTCGAAACTACATTAACAACGTGTTTTTATTGTTGTTGTCTTCTTCGTCAACGAATGATTCGCATTGGTTTGGGGAATTCCTTAACATTTGGAAGCTGTCAGAGCCAGATGTCATAAACCAATGAAAAGTAGCTTTCTGAAGAATCAAAATCAGAATTGAGCCATAATTCATCACTGTATCTCTTTTTTCGTTCCTGCCTCAACAAATTTAAGTTGCTCTGCCATGAGGTCCACTCGAAAGCGATCTCCACTAGCGAAAGCAATAGTTAACGCAAATCAAGAAACCAACATGTTGAGCGCGTGTATTCGATTCGCTCATATTCGTCCGACCACTAACGTGAGCCTATGGCTTTTATTGTAGTTCCATCGTGTATCTTACATTTTGTATCCAAAACATTCGGCTTGGATTTCGTGTTGGTTCGGGAGAGGTTCCTTATTGGAAAATAACTTCGAAATCTAAACACTTCTAATGTGTCACACACCAAATTTGTCAAATAAACGAACAGCTGATTCAATTACACAGCATTTAACCAAATGAATAAAAAAGTCACTCATGCCAACTTTTGTGTAAACTTATCATTTTACACAATTTGTAAACTTACGATGTTGCATGAATACCCTTAATATTTCGAGATCATACGATAATATAGATTAGATTGGTTACTTTCTCAAAAACATTTTTTTTGGCTGAAAAAGCACTTATTAATGGTCATTTTCATTTATTTTCGAATTTCTCCAAAGCTATTTTTCTGATACAATTTTGTATGTATGTATCTTCAAAAAAAATGTTCTGGATACAAACAATTTAAACTAATCTAATTTTTAGAAAAACTGATATTTTGAAAACCACTTGATCGATTCTTAAAAATATCACAAAACGAAAAAAACATTTCAATTTTATTTTGCTCGAGAACGACTGTTTTCGATAAAAAAAATACGGCGAGCCCTACGTTAAATTAATATATTATGATTTTATTGACCTTTATATCCTTATAGATAAATAATTATAATTTTTGTGCGGGCTATATGTCAAATGCAATAAAAGATGTTAGTTGTTCATCGAGCATGTTTATGCTCTTCAACAGACAATAAAATATACAAATAGTACGTTAAATTTCATAACTTAACGTCAACAAACACATTATTCTTCCAAAAAATTTGAACAATAATTTGGCAAGAAACAACTGGTCCACTACCTACACAATCACCTATACTTTTTGAAAGTCCACTACCTACACAATCACCTATACTATTTGAAAGTATAGGTGATTGTGTAGGTAGTGGACCAGTTGTTTCTTGCCAATTAAAAGACAATTTATAAATATTGGAATTTTATAATGAAAATGCAATTAATCCTGATTCGTTATATTTAATTTATTTCCTAACCGATCAATTCCACATAGTAGTTAGGATGCGCGATACTGCGTCGCGCTCTCTTGTGTTCCAGCAAAAAAATTATTTTTTCCTGGCAGCAACCCGTCAGCTATTTATATGACGTTTAATTGAGCGCTGAATGTTTCACAAGGTGTGTTTGTTTTGCTCATCTTGCAAATCCAACATGTTTTCGACAGGTTTTATTTAAAACTTGTGTTTTATCAAAACTTGTGGTTAAGCAAAAATGTATGGGAAAACTTGTGTTTTCGATCTAGGTTTTCAGCCAAAACCGACATTTTCGCGAAAACCGGGTTTTGGTGTGAAAAGGCTATAAGTCACAAACATTTTTTTTAGTTTTAATTTTTTTTTTTAATCACTGTGATCGGCAGTGCAAAAACAAAAATGACCCACAGTGTGTAAATGCGTGTATCAGATATATTCTGCACATCTCCGCAACTATGGCCTTCCAACCATATAAAATCTATCGCGATCGGTTGGATACTTTTTGAGCAAACGGTACAACACATTTTTTTTTCATTTACCCATATGAAAGCCATTCAATAAAGCTTCCCAATTTGCTGCACAAATATCACTCGGTAAAAGTGTGTGTCCCAATGACTTAAAAATGCATATTCGTGATCTAGGAAGTTAAAACTTTCAACCGATGTAGCGCATGATATGAAAAACCGACTTTTGTCTTTAAACGCTATTTGCGGCCAAACTTAACGTCCTAGAGGCATAAAAGTTAACATATTTTTTCACTTTAAACTCGATTTGCTGCTAAACTACAAAAAAAGAAAGGCATATTCGTGATACAGAAATTGCCACCTTTCAATCGATGATAACGATACGAAAAACCAAAAAAGAAAATCTAAAATAAGGGCTAATTTCTATAAAATGTACAAAAGTGAGAAATAAATATCTATGCTAAAATCATTTGCTTGCTAAAAAACAGTTACAAATTTTATATTGCGACTAAAATTATCTGTCAGAACAATTTTCGTTTGTTTTTTTGCAAGGTTTCTTCATCACTCATGCTTATTTCTCAGGTTTTGGAAAAAGTAGGCGAAGTTAGGTTTGCCTTAATGCCCCATTTACACTATTGGAAAATTTTCAGTATTTCTGCCACTATACTGCCAAAGAATTAATTTGCTCATTCTCATGACAGTATACTGGAAGAAAAATGGCAATCTGCCATTCGTGTCTACGGCAACTAAAATTAATTCGTGTAAGTGCAGCATAATATTGACAATATATTCATGCAAACGCATAAAATCCATAGAAAGCTTATAAACCATTTTTTTATATAAACTTTTGTATACAATTCTATGGTTTCTCAGCTTTAGGTTTTACGCGTTTGCATGAATACCCCTAATGTTACATTCGTGTGTACGGCCCCTTAAATTAACCAAATATGGAAACAAAAAGAGAAAGAGTCATGACGATATGGCAAAGGGTCCTTCCAGAAACTATCTTTGGCTGTGAGTTATTAGATATGAAAGCAGTTCGCCAACTGATCAATACATGCATATATGCGGTGTAGAACTTTTACATAATTAATACTCACAGTATAGATACATTTTTCGCCCACTAATACATGCATATACATGGTTTGGAATTGGAAGAATCAATTGTGACTGCGTTGTAATGCAAAGGCTGATTCGATTTGTTTAAGTGTGCTTAAAATGTACTACACAATTTAGTCACAGCGTATTTATATATAGATAAAGATTTTTTCATACAAAAGTTTCTCTAAAGTTTGAATGATATTCTATTTTTAAAATTTTCAAAACAAATATGTTTTTGACTTAAAAAATCAAAATAATTTTTTGAAAAAAAAATGTGTTAATAATTTTATTTCAAATTTAGTTTTTCAAACGACTAAAATTTCCATGAATCTGCAGCAAGAAATTACGAATTATGAAATTTGTCCTTTCTTTAAGAATGTTATTAAATGTTTGGCTGCTATAAATTTATATTTGTCTGCACATTTTTTTTTTTATAAATGCATACACATTTTTGTAGCGTATTTTCATAATAAATGCATTCACAGTTTTCAGTATATTTTATAAAAATAAACAGTAAATTCAATAACAAAGTCTTAAATGAAATTCTTCCGCACCTTTACACTGGGACTTTCTTTTCAATATCCTCACCTACAACTCGACTCCCACCTACCTAAAAAATAAGGTGCAAGGTGTATATATGTAGTTAGAATTGAAAAATTACAAGGGTTTTTTGAGTTTAATTTAAAAACTTTTAAGGCCTTTTATGAGATGAAAGCATTGAATATTATGCCTGCAACAAATTCTAAAAAACTTCTCGAAGACTAAAATCAATTTTAAAACACAAAAATTAAAGCTTTGACCACAAATCATCCTTGTAATGTTAGTCTTCCAGTTAATCTCTTGGCATAGTTGTTATTTTAGACTAAAACATTTAAATAATTTTAAGAATTCATAAAATAGCTTTGAATTCATATTGCCTTTAGCATTTCGCACAATATTTGGAATTATGTATATCCACCTATATGATACAATTCCTGATATACCAAGCTTATACAAAATTTTCCAATTAATTATGATTTGTATTCATCAGTGCATTAAGAAGGATTTCGAGAACAAAACTATTTTTGTTCTGATTTGATGTAGGTAGACTCTATATCGAAACAAAAACTGAGAGCTAATGCAGTCAAACCAAGCTAATAGTTTTGCAAAAAGTTATATCTCAACCAGCTAATCATCTCTCTCCTGTTGTCGTATTGCAACTTTACCTCCATAACTAGGAAAAGAGTGAATCATAGTTTCTCATTTAGAGGAAAATACACCAGTTTTCCGGAAATAGTCATAGTCAAGTCATACCACCGAATACACTTTCAATTAAAGGCATTCCCAACAGGCAAAGCGCCTGTCAGCATCCAGTCTAAACGCGCTTTCCGGGCTTTTAGCTTATAGCTCATCTGATGTGAAAATGATGAGAATGCACAAAACTTTATCCTCACTAAATTCCGGCACGAAAATTTTGTACTCGTGCTGAAATTCGTTCCTATAAGAATTTTCTCAAAAACGTAGGCATTAAAAGAGAAATTAAAAACAAAAAAAAAGTTCCACATAATACGTAGACGGGTAGCCCGGTTAAAGTGAATTTAATTCGCAAAAACACATCCCAACTATTAATAATAATTCTAATGGCAATATCACCGATATCGATTTATTGAATATCAGAATTTTGCCGTTATTACTCTTTATCATTTGCACGTTTTATTATTAAGCCATCATAGGTATGGATGGATTGGATATAGAGCAAGCATATATGAGACAGAGAGACATATCCTTTTTGTTGGATGAAGTAATAATGGTGTCCTGATAGGCGATATCGGAAATATAAATGCATCCGTGCGTTGTGTTGTGTTATGGTTTGAAATTCTCACATCCATGTTGCTTCTGCTTTGCTCTGTATTGAAGTTCATTTGCCTGGAAGCACGGATAAGTATTTCAGATTGTTCGCACTGCGGTCAAGTGGAAGTGAAGAAGTATATCTCGTTACGTATATATACGTTTATAAGTGACCCGAGTATGTTCACTTGATTCTGTATTTTCAACGTAATAATAAAAAAAAGGGAGCAGTAGCAACAGCAAAAGTAGGTAAACCAAAGGCTTTAGTGACGTTGAAGGATACTTAGGATAGAAGTGCCAAGCCGAGCAGCAGAAAAAGTTTAGGAATTATTATTATGGGCTGGGTTAATGTTATTCTCCCTAGTCCCTACCTACCTACATTTATATAAAGTGGGTTTTTATTCATTCAATTCGTGAGAGGAATGTCTTATAGTTTTCAAGAACCCAAGGATTACAGATGAAAAGGATAACAAGGATTCCATTGGAAAAATGAAGACCTCTTGATAATTGTGCGTGTGTGGCTTGTGTGTGTGTGTGCGGATATGTTTGAAATGCATAGAATTTCAGAATTTATATGATTGAAATCGCTGACAGGCGGTATGTAGGTACCATTTTGATGCCTTGCTTTTTGTTTGTATTTAAGAAATGCATTGAATTTTAAAGTTAAAAAAAAAAACATTTTATAAATTTTAAAGGTACTCGTATCATGTGTATCATATCAAATTTAAGGGAAAATGAGCACTTTTGTATGGAGTGCTTCCTATGGGTGTAACACATTGCGACCTATATCATTTTAAAGGTCTCGATGAGTACTATCTTTTATTGTATGGGCCAAAGTTTGTATCACGTGCAGGGAAGGTGTTATGGACGTTAATGTAATCACTAATGCATATTTTATTTATCGTGTAACTTCGGAACGACGTGACCAATTGAAGTCATATTTACTCAATATGTTAGGTGTTGTTGGATAATAGTTTGTAATAATGAACGGATCCGGCAGGTGACGCTGTTATCAAGTTATTGACAAAAATTCTCTATTTATTAAGCAAAATCGCTCATGTTCAAATGTCACATTGGTTTATTGTAAGAAAATAAAATTACAAAACACTCATGGCACAAAATATCCATTCTCCTTTAATAACTCCAATTCAGCGCAACCTATCGGATCCATATTTTGTGATTTTTTTTTATGCAATAAACCAATGTTACATTTGAATATGAGCGATTTTGCTTAATAAATAGAGAATTTTTATCAATGACAACAGCGCCACCTACTGGATTCGTTCATAATTAGAAACTATTATTCAACAACACTTAACATATTGTGTAAATATGACTTCAATTGGTCACGTCGTTCCTAAGTTACACGATAAATAAAAGATGCATTAACGATTACATTAACCTCCAGAACACCTTCCCTGCACGCGATGAAAACTTTTGCCCATAAAATAAAAGATAGTACTCATCGAGACCTTTAAAATGATATAGGTCACAATGTGTTACATCGATAGGCCAAAATGCCCATTGTCCTTTGGAAGTACTATACGGAAAGTTTTGCAAAAGACTCGACATTTTAACTAGAACTTCATTATATGGGTAACAACGGTTAACAACATGGCGCAGGCACTTAAGGAAGGCCCAGGGACACAACGCCCAAGTTTTTATTTTTTGGGCTTAGGCCCGACTTGTGTGGGATATAAGGCCTAAATTTAATTTAGATTTAGGGCTTAAATCCCACCCAAGTAAAACCCAAGGCTCGAGTAAGAATGTTGGGGTTAATGTCCCACTACATAAGAATCAACAAAAAATAATAAAACTTGGAACATTTTAAGGCCAAAACAAAATTGTTAACTGTTATTGGTAACGTATTTATTATGGTACAGTGCATTAATGCCCATAGATCTGTCCCCCACGGTTGTTAGAACTCAACCCCCGAAAGTGTTGACTCCTTTTTAAATTTAGAACTAACACCCGCGGGTCATAATTCCTTTTTCTTTAAAAAATAAGAAAATCCTTCAAGGATAGAGGAACGAAGACAAACAAACAAACCGTACTTTGGATTGCCAGCTTTGCGGGTTGAAGGATTTTAATTCCCTTTATGGGGTCTCTGTCCAGTTCACGCGACTCTGTTGCTCCGCTTAGGGTATGCTGGCTAAGTCCTCTGGCAGGCCCAATTGTGTCTCACTTGTGTCTTACTCTCACTTGTGACTTAAGATCTAAATTCGAGTTAGGCCTTATGTCCTACTCAAGTCCCATTAAAATTTAGCCTTATGACCCTGCGCTAAAAAAATGGGTTCAGCAATTAAACCTCACTGTTTTATGAGCCTATCTGTCAGTTCTTGGATGGCTTTACAGCTTAAATCGGTGAAGCTTTTTCTTTTCAAACTTAAGACTTAAGGTGATTTATTAGAGATCGAATTGTCCTACAAAAATAACGGTACTTGCAATAGATCAATTAAGACAAATATAAACCTCAAAAATAGCTATAATTTTACGTTTTCATTAAAGCAAATAAATTGTTTTCGTTGCAAAATTTTAAAATTAATCAGAAATTACCTCACTTCTCTCTAACAAGTGGCGTGTATTGCATTTAAAATTACCTAAGGCCTTTCAAATGAAGGCTGTCAAATGAAATTAGCACATTTGAGATAAAAAAACTTTTTTGTTAATTTCCAAAATTACCTCATTTCGGCTCTGATGGATTTCTGACATAAATTTGTTTGTCAACCAGTGGAAGGAATATGTTCTTCATTTAAAACTATATTCGAAGTACGTGGACCGTGTCGTGAATTTTAGTTTGTTTGTTTTTTTAATTTTCTCTTTTTTTATAAGAACAACATAGTCCAGTTACCTTGTCGTTTGTATGGAAGGAACCGTTAGCGTTAAATCTGGTATTTCGGATTTTTTGCTGAGTTGTTCAGAATATTGGCCTAGTAAATAACCTAAGTTTTCGACCTCGAGCGGCGACCGCTTCATGGTCAAAAATCAGAAAAACCGCGATTTTTTCGCGCTTTTTTAAGTTACTGGTAATTTTAGTCCCAAATAATTAATTTTAAATAAAAGCATTGTTCTCCGAATTCAAAGTAACTAAATTTTCTTCAACTTGAGACTTTATTCAAAATTCAAGAATGGGGTTCGGAGCTTAAGATAAGCTATAGGAGAATATTGTGGATATTATCATTGTTTTTCAATAGTGTTGTTTCTACTTTAAGTCATGTTTTAAGATAACTGCCCCTCCCATCTTAACGGGGGTATATAGACCCCCTTTTCAGTATGATTTTCCTATTCTTTTGGCCCAATCTACACGCTCCAGTGCTTTGATGCATTTATGTCAACCATTCTTTATTTTCCATTATACTGTTTGATAACACTACTTTTTATATAAAATTTTTTATCACTTAATTTTGAATTGCTGTGTTTTGGAAACCATTGGGTGTTGGCTTCGGTCTCAAGTTGAAGAAAATTAATTTACTTTGAAATCGTAGAACAATGCTTTTATTTAAAATTAATTATTTGGGACTAAAATTACCAATAACTAAAAAAAGCGTTTTTCAGATTTTTGACCATGAAGCGGTCGAAAACTAGGCCAATATCCTGAACAACTCAGCCAAAAATCAGAAATACCAGATTTGACGCATACGTGAAAGTGCATAGTTACTATACTAACATAATTATGTATATTTTTTCATTTGTATTTTCTTTTTTCTTTTCAAACTTTTGTAGCTTTAATTTTCTTTTTAACTTTAAATGACCTCTATACTGTTTATTCTTTTCAGGTAAATAAATTAACAACATCAACTTATTATAAGTATATTTAAAAACCTCCATTAAAATAAGGTAAGCACTCCTTCATTATAATCCTCTCATTTTCATTTTTCAATTAATATGACTAATTATACATATGTATGTTTAAAAGCAATTAATCTTATAAAAACATTTAAGCTCAGGCAAACTTAACAACAATTAAAATGGCTGGCTATTTATAGTAAAGTTTCCGTTTCCACAACACACACGTTAATTAGACGTTAGTCATTTAGCACCCAAAATAAAGGAGCTCATTTTCACAATTACCGCATTTGTATGTAAAGTGCTTAAAGTGGTTTAATGAAGGTATGCGGTTTTACATACCTACACCTACACTACGGATTAATTTGCCTCGAAATGGTGTTGAAATGAAAAAGAAAAATGTTTTAAAAGCATTTGAGCATTAAAATAAAAGAAAATATATGAAGCATTTGAATGCAAGGATAAGGTTGAGATGTGGAAGTATGTATATTGCATGTATGTATAATGAAGGTTGAAGGTGTGAACTCAACCACATCAAGCAGAAAAACGAATAATCTCAGACCTTGTTAAAGCTATACAAACTCCATTAGACAATGTTTTGTTTTTAAGGTAAATATTTTACCTTTTTGTTAAAAGAAGTACAGAAAATTCTTCAAACATAAAAACAAAACTTTCTTGCTAAATTCAGCTTTCTCGGAATTTGTTTGAACTGAAAAGGCGTGTTTTGTTGGTAGTTGGTAGTGTATTCATAATTGTTCTATTTTTCGTGTTTTCTTAAGTTATCCAAATGTTGTATTTAGAAAGTTTTTAAATGCAAACATTAACACATTAATAAAAACAGCGCCAACTGTAACTTTCGCGCTCTCGTGTAAGCATGGACTTAGAGATAACTCATAAATTAAAACGTATATTTGCTTTTTTTTTTATTTAACCCTTCGCTAAAACACCTTCCTTGTTGGTCTACCTAGCTTTGTTAGTGGCAGAAATGTTACTCCTAATGCACGAGTTAATGACAACTCTCCGCTGACTGTGTTTATCAATATGGGGGTAAACAAAAATTTTGTTTGTTTTAAGCTAGATAGTCACTTGCAACAAAGCACGTTTAAAGTCTAAAATAAAAAGCAAAATTCAAGATTTTACAGGGAAACAAAATCTAACCAAATATCTGCAGAAATAACGATGTTATACTTTTGCGAATGTTTTGAATACCCATAATTCGAATCTGACCTCAGAACTGTTGGATTGGCTCAGGTTTTTAAGATATGCAGTAAAAAAATTGCACAAAATGGTGTTTTTGTTTGTACTTTTAAGTTTATACCACCAATTAATTTTTCAGCAAAAAACTTGTTACGGCATCAGAAGGTTTTGTAGTGTAATAACACCATTCATTTATTTTTAATCAATAAAACACTGCCAACATAAACAAAGCCAGATGTTAATACATAATTTCATTGATACCCGAAACCTTACATTCAAATCAAATTTGTTGTCCAACGTAACTGAATGTTGTGCAGGGCATTGTCACCACTTTGATGACTATGCATTTGAAGTGGCACAGAATGGTTTTATTACACTCTACTCCACATTGACACATTGAGTCATAATTCGAATGCCTGAATAAATAATATTAAACAGTGGGGATAACCCAAATTTAAATTAGAATTAAGTAGTATAAATAGCTGTAAGAATGCACAAATAAATTCAATTATAAACATAATTCAAAAACTACTGACTTTTACTAACTGCGGCTCTCTAAGCCACCAGGACAAAGTGAGCTGCGTTTCACGACTTATCAGCAACCCGACAAAGAACATTACAATTTATTGTATCCTGATTTCGAAATTGTACTCAGAAATCAGAACTGCTGGATTGACTAAGGTTTTCGAGATACATTTGTGTCAAAAACAGTGTTTTTGAGATTAAGTTACACCACCAATTCCAGTTTTCTCACACAAATCACTATGGCATTTTGCCAACATCCTTATTTCTCTTCTGGTAATTGTTATTTAAAATAAATGAGTTTTTTAAAATAGTGGGTTAGTTTGGAGTTAACAAGAGGGAAGATGACGCACGATTTGAACTAATGATTTTTTGAATGAAACTTCTTCTTACTTACTACTACTAAGGTCCTCGGACCTATTACGTCCGTGATGTTTCCCTTACGGGACATAGGGCCTCCACTACACCTACGCGCCATCGTGTACGATTTCTTGAAATATATTTCAGCTCTCTCCAACTTTTCCCCAGTCGTGCCGATTCCTGTTCGACCGTTCTTCGCCATGTACTTCTAGGCCGGCCCACTTGTCTTCCCTCCTGTGTGAGCGGGTTCCACTGCATTGCTTGAGATGCAATGCACCGATCGCCTTTTCGAAGCGTATGGCCAATCCACTGCCACTTTCTTCTTCGTATAATGGAGTCTATGGGCTCCTGACCCGTTCTCGCATGAAGTTTGGCATTGGAGATACGGTTGGGCCAGAAAATCCTCAAGATGTTTCGTAGACATCTATTAACGAAGGTTTGCAGCTTTCTAGTGACAATTTCAGTGACTTTCCAAGTGCTGCAGCCGTAAAGCAGAACGGATTCAACATTGGAGCGGAACAGTCGTAGCTTGGTCTTTAAGCTAAAAGAGTTGTTTCTCCATATTTTGGACAGCATTCCGAACGCAGCTTTTGCTTTTCTGATTCGGCTGTTTACGTCCAGTTCAGTTCCGCCACCCGTAGAGATAATACTCCCAAGATATTGGAAATCCTCTACCATCTCTACCGGTTGTCCAGAAATATTTACTTGGATTGATGAGGAAGTTCCAAGGCTGATCCTTTTAGTTTTTGCCGAGTTGATCTTAAGCCCTACGATTTCTGCTTCTCTCTCCACCCTTGTTGTCATTTGATGGAGATCCATGATCCTATGAGAGAGTAAGCATACGTCGTCCGCGTAGTCCAGATGTTTGAGGTGAGATTGCAGAGTCCACTGAATTCCTCCATTTCCATTTGACAAAGCTGCGTGCAGTACGTCACTTATCACCAACAGGAACAGTATTGGTGACAGTATACAGCCTTGCCTAACTCCACTTTGGATTTCAAACTCCTCTGACAGCCTACCTTTGTGCAAAACGTGACACCTGGATCCATCATATGTAGCCTTGATAATAGCAATCAATTTATCTGGGATGCCCCTCCTGTGCAAAGCAAGCCAAATAAATTCTCTATTGACACTGTCGAACGCCTTTTCAAAATCGATGAGCAGCAGGTGAAGTGGTGATCGATATTCAACGCACTGTTCGATGATGATCCTCAAGGTGTTGATGTGATCAACACAGGAAGATCCAGTGCGGAAACCTGCTTGTTCGGCGTCGAGTGTGTCTTCGAGGTGGTCTTTAATTCGGTCCAATATTATCCTTGCTATTATCTTGGCTACTGCAGGCAGAACGCATATTCCTCTCCAGTTTTCGCACTGTGTGAGATCTCCTTTCTTTGGGAGCTTGACAATCATTCCTTTTTTCCACTCTTCAGGAAAGCTCTCTGCTTCCCAAGCTCTCTTAATAAGTGGGTGCAGTAGCTCGATCGATGTCGTTGGGGCTGCTCCTAAGAGCTCTGCAGGAATACCGTCAAGTCCAACCGCTTTGTTGTTCTTCAGTGCTTTGATGGCGGTGATAATTTCTTCTTTACTGGGGGGTACGGTGCGTATTCGGGAAATTGTTACTTCGGGTAGCTCAGTGGGATAGGGTTCACTTCGCTGGCGAAAACGCGGTTTAAAACCGCAGAAAAGTGTTCCCTCCACCTTATGAGCTGGTCCTCATCCGAAATTAGCAGGGATCCGTTTGTGTCTTTAACCAGGTGTTGTTTAGAGCTCTGGACACCAGTGAGCTCTTTGGTGAGGAAAATTAGTTCTTTCAGATGTCAAAATGTTTTTATTGATAGGAATAATGTAAGAAATAGCTAAGAATGCGTTTTATGGTATATTAGACAAGGATATCTCGAAAACCTGAGTCGCACGATTGTTCGTAAACTATAGACATCTTACCAGTTTGTACTTGCCCTATAGCGCAAGTATTGGTTTCGTGCCAACGAAAAAGATAAAAGGAGAAGTCCAAAAATGTGATTTTCGATAAGACATGTCATCTGTCGGCTGGCGGACGCGCGCCGGCACGGCGCACAGTGGGACGACTAGAACAAAATTCCGGCCTTGGGGTGTTATTTTTTTTTTTTTTGCGTATGGAACGATTTTTTTTTTATTGCATAGATAAATTGCCCTTCTTTCATAATCCACATCTACATGCTTTGGTTTCAAAGATACGACGTCTCAAACAGGCACTATTTCACGAAAAAAAAAGAAAATATGTTTTTTTTTTCACATTTGTACTCATATATCTGGCTCATTTGTTACGTAATTTTCTTGAAATAAATTGTTTTGGTGAGATACTGATGTATTAAAGCTATATCAAAACAAAATTTAAAATAATGTTTTTGAATAATTCTAAAACACATGTTTCTTAAAACAATTTTTGAAAATTAAACTTCAACTATAAAAAGGTTTTAAAAAAAAAATCTTACATAATCAAGCTTTCTAAGTGGTCTAGAATGAAAGCTGTATTCATTCTGAGTAATATATTAAAAAAACTGGATCCGACCGCATCCGACCCCGTTCCCTGCAGCACCATCTTTGTAATTTAAACCCTTTAAGAAGTTAGAAGTAATTTTGCCAATCTGCAAAGGGGGGGGGGCGGTGTATGGTTGATATTTGACTTGTGAAAAGTGTCATTAGGTAGTTTAAATCAAGGATGAAAAAAACCGAATAGGTACATAAAGTAAAACAGATTGCCCAAAAAATGGAAGAAAAAATTAGTAAAAAAAAATTAATTTTATTTATTTTTCCTAAGGAAAGCTTAATATTGAGTTTTTCGTTGAAAAATTTTGAGGATTTCTTTTAACTAAATTAAATTCTATGTTCTCCCAGAAACAGTTTAGCGAAACCCGTTTTGAAATCCGTTTATTAGATCAAAAGTTGCAGCCCCATGACCACATTTTTATAGTTTCGACCCACTGCGCGCCGGCCGCCGCCGTCGTCGTCGAGTTCTGTTTGGCTGTGTGTCCTGATGTACATCAAGCAAGAACTAGAGCTTACAAATTGGTGTGATGCATTTTTATGGGGAGCGAGTCAAAATCCTGGTTTTGAAATTCTTCCTTTTAAAATTCTATGCTTTGTTTTGGTCCTGTTTTACAAAATTCTGGTTTTCAAAATACTGCTTATTAATATGTGCGCGGTTTTTTGATTTTTTTAATTACTCGCAGAGTTTTGTAAAACAGAATTTTAAAAAACACAATTTTGAAGTCAGAATTTTGACCCCGGCAGAATTTTGACCACAACTCATTTTTATATGATTCCCTAGAGGAGCAATACAAGTTCAAGATTGGTTTAGCTCATCTAGAACGGGTAGAGGTGATTTCGTTTGCATGGACTTTACTAGAAAACTGATTTATCGATTTTGATTAAACTTTATTAGTGTAATTTCTTAAACTGTTTTAATAATACTGCATACAAATATTTTGGAAAAAACTTCGAATAACGGAATTAAATTCTTGTGGTTTTTTGACCAAATTACCTTATAGTTTTTGATACCCTTATGATGATTTATCATATAGTGCAAGCGGGGAAATATCGAGGTCATGGCAAAAATCCGAATAAATCGTTGATGGTGATTGATTTTATCTTCTGGTAGGCACTTAAAAGCTGTTTAAATCGTATAATAATTATTTTTTAGGAACAGTAAAATCAAAGAAATAATCAATTTATTTTTTAGTTTTGACCTTTTCATTTACTCATTTTCTTGTAGTTTTTTTTTTTTTTTTTGTAATAAATCAAAAAATTAAAAAAAATATGTTAATTTTTTTTAATATTTCCTCATTTACAATATAAAAATATTATCAAACCATTTATATATCTACACCGTCAATGTCAAGCATTCTACACGCTATTTAACTCTCGCCAACGCAAGAAGTTTATCTTGACTAAACTATGTATGTGCGTATGTATTTTTTCTTGAACTACTACTCTGGGGGGTACGGTGCGTATTCGGGAAATTGTTACTTCGGGTAGCTCAGTGGGATAGGGTTCACTTCGCTGGCGAAAACGCGGTTTAAAACCGCAGAAAAGTGTTCCCTCCACCTTATGAGCTGGTCCTCATCCGAAATTAGCAGGGATCCGTTTGTGTCTTTAACCAGGTGTTGTTTAGAGCTCTGGACACCAGTGAGCTCTTTGGTGAGGAAAATTAGTTCTTTCAGATGTCAAAATGTTTTTATTGATAGGAATAATGTAAGAAATAGCTAAGAATGCGTTTTATGGTATATTAGACAAGGATATCTCGAAAACCTGAGTCGCACGATTGTTCGTAAACTATAGACATCTTACCAGTTTGTACTTGCCCTATAGCGCAAGTATTGGTTTCGTGCCAACGAAAAAGATAAAAGGAGAAGTCCAAAAATGTGATTTTCGATAAGACATGTCATCTGTCGGCTGGCGGACGCGCGCCGGCACGGCGCACAGTGGGACGACTAGAACAAAATTCCGGCCTTGGGGTGTTATTTTTTTTTTTTTTGCGTATGGAACGATTTTTTTTTTATTGCATAGATAAATTGCCCTTCTTTCATAATCCACATCTACATGCTTTGGTTTCAAAGATACGACGTCTCAAACAGGCACTATTTCACGAAAAAAAAAGAAAATATGTTTTTTTTTTCACATTTGTACTCATATATCTGGCTCATTTGTTACGTAATTTTCTTGAAATAAATTGTTTTGGTGAGATACTGATGTATTAAAGCTATATCAAAACAAAATTTAAAATAATGTTTTTGAATAATTCTAAAACACATGTTTCTTAAAACAATTTTTGAAAATTAAACTTCAACTATAAAAAGGTTTTAAAAAAAAAATCTTACATAATCAAGCTTTCTAAGTGGTCTAGAATGAAAGCTGTATTCATTCTGAGTAATATATTAAAAAAACTGGATCCGACCGCATCCGACCCCGTTCCCTGCAGCACCATCTTTGTAATTTAAACCCTTTAAGAAGTTAGAAGTAATTTTGCCAATCTGCAAAGGGGGGGGGGCGGTGTATGGTTGATATTTGACTTGTGAAAAGTGTCATTAGGTAGTTTAAATCAAGGATGAAAAAAACCGAATAGGTACATAAAGTAAAACAGATTGCCCAAAAAATGGAAGAAAAAATTAGTAAAAAAAAATTAATTTTATTTATTTTTCCTAAGGAAAGCTTAATATTGAGTTTTTCGTTGAAAAATTTTGAGGATTTCTTTTAACTAAATTAAATTCTATGTTCTCCCAGAAACAGTTTAGCGAAACCCGTTTTGAAATCCGTTTATTAGATCAAAAGTTGCAGCCCCATGACCACATTTTTATAGTTTCGACCCACTGCGCGCCGGCCGCCGCCGTCGTCGTCGAGTTCTGTTTGGCTGTGTGTCCTGATGTACATCAAGCAAGAACTAGAGCTTACAAATTGGTGTGATGCATTTTTATGGGGAGCGAGTCAAAATCCTGGTTTTGAAATTCTTCCTTTTAAAATTCTATGCTTTGTTTTGGTCCTGTTTTACAAAATTCTGGTTTTCAAAATACTGCTTATTAATATGTGCGCGGTTTTTTGATTTTTTTAATTACTCGCAGAGTTTTGTAAAACAGAATTTTAAAAAACACAATTTTGAAGTCAGAATTTTGACCCCGGCAGAATTTTGACCACAACTCATTTTTATATGATTCCCTAGAGGAGCAATACAAGTTCAAGATTGGTTTAGCTCATCTAGAACGGGTAGAGGTGATTTCGTTTGCATGGACTTTACTAGAAAACTGATTTATCGATTTTGATTAAACTTTATTAGTGTAATTTCTTAAACTGTTTTAATAATACTGCATACAAATATTTTGGAAAAAACTTCGAATAACGGAATTAAATTCTTGTGGTTTTTTGACCAAATTACCTTATAGTTTTTGATACCCTTATGATGATTTATCATATAGTGCAAGCGGGGAAATATCGAGGTCATGGCAAAAATCCGAATAAATCGTTGATGGTGATTGATTTTATCTTCTGGTAGGCACTTAAAAGCTGTTTAAATCGTATAATAATTATTTTTTAGGAACAGTAAAATCAAAGAAATAATCAATTTATTTTTTAGTTTTGACCTTTTCATTTACTCATTTTCTTGTAGTTTTTTTTTTTTTTTTTGTAATAAATCAAAAAATTAAAAAAAATATGTTAATTTTTTTTAATATTTCCTCATTTACAATATAAAAATATTATCAAACCATTTATATATCTACACCGTCAATGTCAAGCATTCTACACGCTATTTAACTCTCGCCAACGCAAGAAGTTTATCTTGACTAAACTATGTATGTGCGTATGTATTTTTTCTTGAACTACTCTTTAGCAATACAATTAATTGTAACAATAGTTTTTTTTTCAATTTCAATATCCCCTTGAAATTAAAGGTATAATTAAACAAAAAAATAGTTACATTGAAAAAAGACCCTGGTTTTGTAATTTTCGAATACCTCACGTACACATAGGATACTTATGGTTGACCACAACAGAAAAATTCATCAAAGCCATATTATAGAAAATGTTAAGTGTGAATATACAAGAAAAAACCACATTTAATTTTCCACAAGGATCCTTACATCATTAAAAAAAAAAAAAAAAAAAACAGAAAAATTAATTTAAATTGTTTTTGTCTGCGAATGGAAAATATAGTTTCACGGAAAAGTAAGAGGTGGTAAGTTACATCAGCATGAAACTCATTTATGTAAAGGGACTTTTTTTTAATTTGTATACCTATGTATTGTCCAACAGGAAAAGGTAAAACAGTTTAAGGTTATATAAATTTTAATGAAACCTCAAAGAATTTTTAACGAGCGCACGTTTGGGGTCTGGAAATTATGCGAACAGAAGCTACAACAGGTGGGTTAGTGTTCAGTGGGAAAGTTGATATAGTCAGTGACGGATTCATTAATGCAAGGCATCATTTCAAAATTAAGTTTTACTTGCTCTATAGAACAAGTATGGTTTCGTGTCAAAAAACAATTTCGCAGTTTTAATTGAAAAAAAAAATCAAATAACGGATATAATGTTTTAGATTTTTTTGTGAAAAGTGCCTTTTTTACTTGTCTTGGGATATTTCTGAATACCTCGTCATTGGCTTGGTGGATTTTGTCAGATAACCTTGCAATTCAGTTTAAAAATATTTCATTTAAATTTTTTATAAATATTTTTTTTTATATAAAAATAAAATCAAAGAAAAAACAATTATTTTTTGCCACTGTTTTTTTTTTTTGTTTTGAATTTTAAAATTTAAAAATTGCTTTTTTAACTTATTTTTATTAAATTTTCAAATCATGACTATAAACCGGCAATTTCTATCTACATTCTAGTTGTTAGCTACTAGAGCAAGTTAGTGCGATCCAGTCGTGCATTTTATTTTAAATGACTTCTTTCGTTGTTTCTTTTAAATTGACAAATATAAGGTTTATCTTCAATTCAAACTCAAGAAAAACATTTTAAGTTCGAAATCCCTTAGAGCTTTTCATTAAACACAGACTTGTTTAATCAAAAATGAGACTTGTTTAATCAAAAATAAAAAAAAAATTACCTACAAAATAAAAACAATGACAAATAAAAACAAAATCTCAGACTCAACAAACCAATGTCGATTGTAAAAAAAATACCATCGTCTTTAAGAAAGCACAACAAAAGTGATTGTGAATTGATTTTTTTGTTTGTGTTTGCCGGTGTTGCCTTGAATAAACAATCAAGCAATTTTCAAGTAAAAATTGTTCCACCTACGTCCGAGTATCTGCAATGAATTCAATAACAAAGAAAAAAAGCCTTGAATATTTTTTTTGAAATTACATACAAATACTCGTATAGGTACTTTGATTCGTTTTTGTTAGTCAATCAATGTCTTATTCCCGCAAGAGTTGAACCCATCTCAAAAATAACCTTATTCAACAAATTACACTCAACACGAACCCCATACTCAACCATACTCAACATAACAACAACAAAAAACAGATGTATTTCATTACAAGAACACACAAAAAAGAAATCAACAAAAAGGATATGAAAAAAAAAATGTTTCTAAAAATAGAATCCTTCAAAAAAAGTACAATAAAAACCAAAGAAAAATCACCTGTACCATGGTAGGTATCCTTTTAAATTGTTTAAAAGGATGAATTCTTTCTGTATCCACACCACATTCACCTGCACAAGCTATTGAAAATTGATGCCGTCGACACCACCAAGCAAAGCTGCCTGCCGTCACAGTCACAGACACTGCCTCTGCCGCCGCTACCCGCCGACGCGCGCTGGCGGCATTAGCCAATTGTTCAAATCTATTCGCTTCTATGAATCATTTGAGCTGTTTTTGTTTTTGTTTTTATATTATTTTGTTTTTTTTACTTGTTCAGTGGCAAAAGACGAGTACCATATCCTGTTTTGAAGGATACAAATTGCAAGCACTTAAAACAACCACTTTCTTAACCATAAAAAAAAAAAACAAAAAAAATAACAAAAACACCACAAAATGTAACCAACGTACAAAACAGCAAAACAACAGTGTTAAAATCCATTTATCCTTTTTTTCTACTCTCAATATAGTATAAAGGTTGACTCCTTTTATATAGGTGTATGTTATACGATAGAAAAAAAAAATAGGACTTTTAATGGAAATCGAATGCTGCGATGAATGAAGGCACTTTTTTTTCTTTTTTGTTGTTGTTTCTGTTCAAACAGAGAAATATTATGAGATGTGTGAGGGGAGAGCCGACTGAGAATTGAGGAGGTAATAAACTTTGTTGTGAATATCCTTTTGTTATCCTTTTGGTGATGGAAAAGCGAACCTGAACTCTCCACTTCTTTTCAATTATTCCCATTATCTTTGGCTGGCATTAAAAGCAAAGAAACGACCACCTTTTGTCTGGATATTGTTTGTTTTGTTGAGGACAATGACATGAAAAAGATAATGCCCAGTGGGACCAAAAACACACACAAAAAACGTCGGGTTATTCTTTCGATTGAAAGATGTCGCCTTCAAGTCTGACTTCTGTATATTCTAAAGATTTTCTTATATAAATAAGAAATATAGTTGATTTGGGTATGACAAGACAAGACGATGTGAATATACTTAAAACAAATTTCAAAGTAATCGAATATTTTTATGTCAACAGTAAAACAAAATTAAAAATCAAAAACAAAATATAATTTTCTTTAGAAAGCTCTTTTATTTAAATTTGTCCTTCTATTTGTACCGCCACATAAAATTTAAGTGTTTCATTCTTTCTTTTATTCTTTTTGTTCATTCATTCATTCTTAACTTCTATAAAGTTCCTATAAAGCTTTCAATCGAATATACAATCTTTGCTTTGTTATTTCAAGGGTATTTCCAACATTTTATGAATAAGTTGGTTTATTCTTTGATGTTCATGGTTATTTAAATAAAAAAATCTTCCAAAAAATGGCTTATGGTAGATAACAGCTGTCACAAGGCTTTAAAAAGCTGATATTACTTCTTCTTTTTATAACGTCGCTGCTCATCAAACTTCAAACTTTTTCCAAAGGTATTAGGGAAGGTCTACTGAAAATGTGTGTAAATATTTTGAAAATTTCTTAACTTTCATAATTCAGCTTAATAGAAATTTTAAGTGAGTTTTACATTCCGGTAAAAGTTTTAAAATTCAGCATTCGAAATGGCTAGTGCGGATTGATAAAATGTTTTTTGAAGGTTTTGAATGAACAACAACCACTTGTGTTGGCTACCACCAAGTATTACATAGGCAGGAAAAATGCTAGTTGTCCAAATGCAATTGTAAATTAGAAAAACCTTCATTTGTATGGGCACGATCAGGTAACCTCGGTGCTGCAATGCGTAGTGAAACGGCCTCTGAGGTAGCTTGGTCTAGGTTGGAATCCAGTTGACGGCAAAACAATTTAAAAATTAAAATTGGAACTATAGACTAAGCACCACTAAAAGGAATCTGATGATTGGTGTGGCAGCCATGAAAATGCAATAATTCCAGCCAAATGTAATACTCGGTGGTAGCCAACACAAGTGGTTGTTGTTCATTCAAAACCTTCAATTTTAAATATGACGGAGCGAAAGCTATGCAACCTAACTGCAAGTGTTATCACGAGAAAACACCTTAAAATGTTTTTTTGTTTTAGGGCTACTGCCTCTTACGAGGAATTGACAATGCTCCAAGAGTATCACTTGTCATGAATAAGTGCTTCTCGTCCAGCCGTTCGGATTCGGCATAAAATTGTAGGTCCTTTCCATTCCTGTCGACACGCGACACATTGCGAGTTGTTAGTCACTAGGCCCTGGTTCTTCACGAGCCGTTGCGCCACCCAATTTATTTATTTATTGTATTCAAAATTATATGGAAACTTCCTTTTAAATGTTGCTAAAAATTGTTTAAGCTAAAGTTGAGCTTCTATAAAGCTTCTTGTTAAAGTTTCAAACCAACTGAATTCGGTATTGTATCGAAACTTCCATTTAAATGCTAAAGATTTGTTTAGCTAGATTTTAGTTTCTAGAAAGCTTTTTTATATATAAAAATTCTTGAACATTTTTAAAAATATAATTTCGTATGCCAACTTTAGTTTTTAATAAAATACAATCTTACACAAAAAAAATAAAAAAAAATATTCATTAACCTGTTTTAAAGAATTAAAAAAAAATTTATATTTTTATATGTATATAATTATATTTATGTAATTTTGTTTTCTACAAAAATATTGACTATATTCCTAATAGGCGGACAGCCGACCGTAGGATCAATTAGGTCATAAGTAAAGAGGTTCTAATACCCCTTAGTCGATAGATCTATTCAAGAGAAACTCAATGCACATGGGTTGCCTAGCGAAATTTGGGAAGGTGACGTCTAAAACGGGCCACTTCCGGTTGGTTTTTTGGACCATGACTTAACTCATCGAGTAAGAGATTTTAACTACGCCCAAATTATAGGCCTTGACGTAAAAAAACGAAAAATATAGTTGCCTAGTTTAAAATGGGTAGGGGGTGTTGCCAACCCTTTTTGAAAAGCACTTTTGTAGAACTATGACTTAGCTCATCGAGTAAGAGGATAAAACTAGTATCAAATTCAAGATTAAAATGTACTGTAGGTGTACGTGTCAACCCTTCTTAAAGGAAACAAATGTTAGAAACACGTTATTGCTTACAACTTTTTATTTTGGTCGAGTTTGATAAAGTATTATATACCTAAAAAAAAGTAGACAATCTGTAGAAAATTAATAAAATACACTTTTTCTTTATTATGTCTTTTTATCGAAGGACAAAAATAGATTTAACTCAGTATTAAAAGTGATTCTACGGTCGCCGCTTGGACTATAACAGTTATTCGTATTTTGTTTAAATCATTATAAATCATTATGTGTATGTTGGTTGTACCGTTGTTTTTGGACCTACAAAAAATTCAATTTCCTGTCTAGAGGAAATTTTAAAACTTAAAAACCTTAAGTCCAAAGTTTGAAGCAAATCGCTTCAGCCCCTTAGGCTTCAGTTCGAGGTACAGACAGATAGATAGACAGACTGACTGACAGACAGAATTGCGGGACGCACTTTTTTTCGCGTTATCTATCTGAATGAATCCCCCTTTTCTCTAACTTTCAAAACTTACCCCTTCTTCACTTAATTGCCTTCTCTTTCAATTTTTATGTTCACTGTGGCGTATACGTAACCTTTTTATCCACTATAGAAAAATCCTCAAACATTTAATTTTCCATTTTTTTTTTTTCAAATATCAACAACAACAGTGAACTTAATTTCCTATTTGCTCACAGTTTGTACATTAACACCTTTTGATTTGATTTTCTAACTGCAAACAAAAAATCCTTCTATGAGAGGATGGCAGAATTTTACAATCAGCTAATGAAATTTCAATTCTTTTTTTTTTTTTTGTAAACTAACTAGGAGTATCTACTCTTACACCTTCTGTTTATTGTTTCATTAATTTGTTGACCTCGGCAAAATAGTTTTTACTATGGTTTTTTGTTGTTGTGTGTGAACTGTGTGTACTTCACGTGCAGACAGTTTAAAATAATAGCATAACGTATTTGTCTTGCTCCTCTAGTTAGTAGTATATTTACACGACAAACAAACTATGTGATAACGAAGTTGTAAACTGTCTATCTCACACTTTTTATCTATCTTCTATTGAAATAATAAGCCATTCCTTTATGAAGGGTTGTTGGACTCATCAAATGGTCAACGGCATATTATAGGTACGGTACATGCTAGATGGTACGGAAAATGCCACTCGATAGGGATTGTATGTATACGTAGAGTACATAATCTCCCCAGTTGATAGGTCATTGTTGCAAGGACGAGTTCCGGATACTTTACATACTCCTACACATATATGGAAGTTAGCTCCGACAAATAGTTTGAAATGAATTTGCTTGGCTATTCATTGTGTGTGGGGGCTATATTACTTTGAATTGAATGTAAGCGTAGGTTTTATTTTTTTTTTTGCGAGGCTAAGCTTTATGAAGAGAAGAAATTGTGTGTTCGTTTGAACATATTGACTCCTTAAGACTTTGGAACATGTTTGTTTTTTCTAGGAAAAAATTTTTCTATTACTTCGTTGTTGTAATAGGATTTTCCATTGAATCACGTGTGTGTCATTTAATTCTGTTTCTTTTATTTTTTCTTTTTTTCATAACCTTAAAAAGGCTTATATTTCTTTTATTAAAGATGAGAGTTCTAAGAAAATTTGTACATTTATGACAATATTATTTGTTTAATATTCCAATCGATATTTTCTTTGTCTATAAATTATTTAAATTAAGTGACATGACCGGAACTAACAGGACTAGACACAGAAAAAGTTATATATACAAACTGTGTTTTTTTGAAAAAGTGACTAGCAACTCAGTAAAAGTTTTTACACATAAAACTCAAAAAAAATTCTCTATAATAATTTGTTTTGTTATTGTTTTGCGTGTAAATATTTTGCTGAGTCACTCTTTTAAAAAACACGGCTTATATCTACATTGATTCTGAGTTGTAGGAAACAATTGAACACATACATTTTTTATTCGTATTTCAAGGTTTTTTTTTAGATGTTTTGAAGTTTCGAAGTTCGAATTTTTAAAGCACGAAAGCTATTTAAGTTACGTGTTATATAACTTTGTATATATAATATACATATACAAATACATAACATAATATAAATAATCTAGAGCTTGAAGAATGGTGCGAGATATCAAGCAAATCTATTGGAGCAGGGTCTATTTGCCCCCATTTAAGCGAATAAACTAGTTTTCCAAAATTTTTTAAGAAATTGAAAAAAAATAAATATGCAGGACTGGATCGCACAAACATGCTCTCGCAGCTTACAAGAAGAATGTAACTAATGTAAAAAATTACTTTTTCCTTGATTTTTTTTTTTCGTGAACAAAATTATGCATGCAATATTTGTAGACTAACTTAGAAGTACCGAATCGCAAAAAAATGACAAAATTAACCAATCCAATGATGAGATAATATGAGGGGTTATAACTAAAAAAGTATATAATAATGTATTTTTTTTTTAAACTCCTTACTTACTTACTTACTTACTTAGATCCTTGACCCCTCTAAGGGGCACAGGGCGTTAACTACCGCTACACGCCATCTCGTTTGGTTTCTGGAAATGTATTTTAGCTCTCCCCAACTTTTACCGAGCTTTTGTGATTCCTTGTCGACTGTTCTGCGCCAAGATTTTCTCTGGCCTCCAGGTCTTCTGCCATCTTGGATGAGTGGATCCCACTCCATTGCATGTCTTGAAATAGAGTCTGCACCACGACGTAGGGTGTGACCAATCCACTGCCACTTTCTTTTCCTAATAACGATGTCAATAGGACTTTGGCCCGTTCTCCGAAGGAGTTCTTGGTTGGAGATGGTGTTCGGCCAACAAATCCTTAGGATGTTTCGGAGATATCTATTTTCGAAAGTTTGTAGCTTGCTTGTGACAGAGGCGGTCACTTTCTCCTTACCTTTATTTCAATTATGCAAAGTTTTTGGTGAAAACGTGATATGCAGTATTATTATAACTGTTTCATAAACTACACTAAGTTAAATCAAAATCATTGAAGCCGTCTTCGAGAAAACTTGATAAAACCTATATTGTTGTATGCCAACTACCCGTTCTAGATGAGCTTCTAGTGAATCTTATTACAAACGCTTCACACCAAATTTGAAACGAATCTATGAAACCGTTTAGGCTCTAGCTTGATGTACATCAGGACGCACATTATTATTATTTAAAGCATTATTCGCCAAATTTCAAAGTTTTGTACATAGTTCTTTAAAAATAATTAAAAAGTAGATAATAAATTTAATACATACATTTAATCATATTTAATTTTTAATATATAACATTTATTTTTTTTTTTTAATTTTTCTTTTTAAATCGATTTTTAATTCAAATCCGTTTTATCCGGCATAAGCCGCACATACGAATGGAAAAACAGAACAGCGGAAGTATTGGTTAAAATCACTTTTTTGGACTTCCCCATCAGCGTAATGTTTGGTATTTCAGCCTTAATGGCAAATAAATTCAAAACCCAATAACATGCAAACCATTGGATAATTTTGGGAAAATTAGAAAGAAAAGAACTTATCGTGCCCAATCCAAACCCCTGCAGAATTTAAAATATCTATGCATTCTTAGCAAAAAAAAAAAAGTTCAACAATAACGTCCCATAAAAAAGTCATTCAAATTTATGAAATATTCCCAACATATCAAACGAAACACATCTAAAAAAATACGGTTACCAGTTATTAAAATTTATTGATAAATTCAAATAAAAATTCACTTTAAAGCTAGAAGAAAATCTGAAAAAAGAACCAAGATGTTGCAAAAATAACTTTTAATGAATACCTGACAGAAACCCTTGTCATCTATTCATTCGTATAAAATAACGACAGGTAATTTCCATTAGTCAAAAATTGTATTTTACCCACAAAATTTGTTACAATTTATGTCAAAGTTTTTTTTTTCTCATGATGACAATTCATTATTTACAAAGTATTTGCAGTTATCCACCATCATAAATTTAACAACAAAAACAACATGAAAATACCTCGAAAATACCAAAAATAGGAAAATCATTCTTCAAAATAAATCCCTCGCTTCTTAAGTCCCAACAATAGGTACACCGTGTGTCCTTGTCATGAAATATGATTTTCTGTTTTGTGTTTTATTTTTGAACAAGAAGAATTTTGTTCGCTCTCTCTCTCTCTCTAAATCATCCATAACAATAATCGTCATAAAGCTCAATATTGCTTTCATTTTCTTTACTTCCTGTTCCTGTGCTGTTCTATGTGCATCAACAACAACTGACTTTGCCTTATGAATTTTCAATTTATATCCTTTTTCATTTTTATTTGTTGTTCGTTGTCGTTGGGAGAAGAACACAACGTCCGGTCTCAGGTGCGCGCCGTGAACTCCTTTCGAAAAATTTCAATCACGATAAAGGAAATATAAAAATCATTAAATGAAATGTTTGAATATGAAATAGTACAGTGGACCCTCGAATATTTTAACAGAGCTATTTGAAACCAGGGTCAATGGTAGGCTCAAGGTACTTTGTTGTTAATTTTAAAGTATCACTTTGGAGTGTGAAATGACATTTACCCAAAGAATTTGACCCTATTTTTCATATAAGATACATTTTTTTAAAATGAAATAAATGTTCCTCTTAAAAAAAATCAAACATTTATCTACATGCAGGAAGTACGACTATAAATCTTATAAATCTAGTTTAATGTTTCTTAGCTATATAAGCTTTAAAATTGCCTTTAATGATATATATTAATATTTACTGAGTAAAGTCATGTTTTACTAAACGAAAGATTAATATTAAATAGATAATTTAATAAAGTTTTTATACTTAAAACCAAATTACAATTTTATATTTTATAAATTATATATTTTATAAATTTTCGAAATTATTCTACATTTTCTTGGAAAACAATACAAATGTAGAAGTACTTTAATTAATTACTATAAATATACCAAAAAGTGTTGTTCAAATAATCTGGAGTCTACTGTTTCCAAAAAAATATCCCCAAGAAAACACAATTAACGATAAAAAGGTATCCGAAGGAAGTGTTTTATTGGATTTAAGGACGAATTTTATTACAGGTAATAATTTGTACTCCCTTAGCATTTTCCTACATCCAATACACACTCATACTTACATAGTTTTCCACCAAATTGGACCAGCTTTTTGGTCCTTTATTCGATGTCGAAGAAGCCGACGACGACGACGAACTTTGACGACCACGTTTACGAGAGGTAAAATAAAGCATACCTGTGAAAAACGATCGAATAAATCAACGGAATTTTAATGTGTACAAGTTAGTGTATTTTGTTGTTTATGTCCGTGTCAACAGGCAGCAGCGCCCAATATGGCAGAGGGCTTTTGTAACAATTCTGTGTTGTAATAACTGCTGAATCCAATTAAACAACAATGTCAGGAACAAACGGATAGGAACCTGAATCAATAAATTACCTGTTCTATAGAAGATTCGTCGCGGTACATGTGCTTAATTATGTAGACAAATTTAGTGAGGAGAGGTAAAGTTTTCAAGATGTTCTCGTGTTCTCGTGTTCTACGCCTTCAATGCTATGCACTCTTAATACATAGATTTATGGATGTGGGAGACATACATATTGGTCTATAAACAAGGGTTATGGTGTGGGAATGGTGACAAAGCCAAACTTTATTGCCTTGCATTTACAGTGATGCATTTTATTCACGGTCGTGATGATGGTGCATTTGTTAGTTGCTGAAAAATAAAAATGAAAGCTCTATCGTAGAAGTCCTAAGCCGCTGAAGAATTATAGTACATTTTAAGAAGGCTTTTATGCTGAAAAAGCAGGATTTATTAGTTACTGGAGACTTCCTAATGAACTATAAATTTAAGATTCTTAAAAATAATAAGAAAATGCCTCAAAATGACTGTGAAGGACCATTCACATGACAGCGACCAACGACCGACGAATGAACAAACAAATGGGAATTAAAACGTTAATAAACCTTAATATTTCATAAAATCTAGTCAAAATGGTAGAAGTTGATTTAATATTAATTTTAAAATTGTAAAATCTGAATTTTTTTTTGTTTAAATATCAAAAATTTGAGAAAATAAATTGGTCGCAACGAATTGCGGCAATTCGCGACGAACAAATTGTTTTCTTAAAATTATCTTGTTTTAGCAATTAAAATGAAAATTTTAGTAGGTATCTTAAAACAACACTGAGGGAAGGAATCCTTTGCGGCAAACGTAAAAATTGCCCAAACGACTTTTTCGTTTGCCAGCCAGTTTTGACAGTTCGTTTGCAGCAAACTCTTAAATTCGTTTGAGACAAACAATTCATAATGTTGTAGCAAAATTCTATCGTTTGTTTCAAACGAATAGAGTGTTTGTGTCAAACGAATGTAGTGTTTCTGTCAGACGAATAATGGTGTTTTGTAAACATATTTACTGTTTGTGGCAAACGAATGGTGCTTTTAGAGTGAACGTTAATACTTTAAAGACAAGCGAATGGGTCAATTGTTATAGAAGATCAAAGTGGTTATGACAAATGAATAACACGTTTGTTGCTAATGACTTGTACGTTTGTCACAATCAATACAGTGACTGCTGGTTTTCCCTTAATTCTGAAATTATGTTATTTTATTTTCATTGAAAAAGATGTCAAGCTTTACTTACCTGGATTTCAACTGGTATCCTTCCGTATCGAGAGCGAGCATGCATCCACTGAGCTAATTTGCAACATAAAATCCTCCGGCAAAATGTTAATCAGTTGAAAACTTCACACATTTTCCTTTTGAGCAGAGGAAATTGGTTAGATAGGATTTAAACAAATAAAATACTTTTTCCAAATAGGAAATTTATTGCTGCAAGCGAATTTCTTTTAAAGAAACCTATAATCAAAAATTCTTTCGCCTCAAGAGCATGAAATGTTTACCACAAGCATTAAGTTAATTTGTAAAAATAAGATTTAAAAATATATACCCTGCAATCATTCAATCGTTTGCTACAAATTAGTTTACTTTCTACGATTTAACCATTCGTCCCAAATGTTCGATTCATTAGTTGCAAACAATTGTAATTTATATAGTAAAGGTAAAACTTTTTGCAGCAAACTGCATTTCAAAAGCTTAATTCGCAATCGATTCATTCGTTTGCCATAAACAATTACACTATTACACTTGCTTGCAAACATCATGTCGTTTGAATTTGGGATACATTGTCATTTACCGTAATCAACCCAGGCAAATTGAGCTCCGAACGAAGAGGTTATTTGTTATATGGTTGATGCAATGGAACTACTTTCTGTGGCGACTGTAATACAATTGCTACAAATGAAACACGTTTGCAGGGATTGTATTACATTTCCAGCAAATGTATTACATTTACAGCAAACGTGTGAATTTGGGAAACATTGTCATTTACCGTAATCAACCCAGGCAAATTGAGCTCCGAACGAATAGGTTATTTGTTATATGTTTGATGCAATGGAATTACTTTCTGTGGCGACTGTAATACAATCGCTTCAAATAAAATACGTTTGCAGGGATTGTATAACATTTCCAGCAAATGTATTACAATTACACTAAACGAAATTCGTTACTCGCAAACGCAAACAAATATATTAATTTTCTCAGTGAATAATTAATTATTTTTCTTCCATTTTGTCTAGATTTTGCAAAGAATTTAGGTTTATTAATGTTTTAAATCACATTTGTCCATTTATTCGTCGGTCGTTGGTCGCTCTCATGGTATTTAGTCTTCTTTAAAAATCTATGTAACATTAAACAGATTTTTTACTTTTTAAAATTGCATAATATTGATTTTATGAAAGTTCTTCATATAAAATTATTAATACGTTATGAAAATTAGAGGTCTCACAATGGGCAGTATAAAAAACTCGGAGTGCCTACTCAAAACTCCATTTCTCCGAATAGGTTCTCAATTTGGTATGAACACAAAGTTTGAGTACATAGATTTTCATGACACACCCGCAGAATGAAAGTAACCTAACTCAAAATTCCTGTAAATTCTGATTTCGCAATAAACTGACATTAAAAAGGGATCTCTAAAACCCTGTGATGAAAAAGATACCGAATGATGAGTAAGAAAGGGACAGCCTTTACCTGGGTCACTTTAGTTGACCAAGCTATTGACCTATGCATATTATGTGAAAGGGACCAAATCGGTATTGCGTCACAGGTGCTCGCGAGTGGATGTGTGCTAAATTGACGTATCTTGAATTGTGGTAGTTTACTGCAAATACTGTGAAGTTATGTACATTACATTTTTTGTGCTAAACTGACTCTTTTTTGATATAAGTCTGTTTTTTACAAAATATTTAAAAGATTTTGCTGACCGTTTTTAGATTGAGTCTCAGCAGCTGTGGCATCTTGCGTCTTAAACAGGCTGGACTCGTAAAAAGTTCCAGAAACACGGAAATATTTTTGCAATAGAGTGACTTAATTTGAAACAGTTTTGTATTTAATCCAAAAATATATATTTATAAAATATTTAAATTGAGTGTTATGTTATCGATTTTTGTATAATCTATCAATATATAATTCCGCAAAGAATCAATAATTTCCAATAAAATATGTAAGAGATACATTCAAACTTACTCAAAACTATACTTTTTTGAAGACTTTATTGCTCATTTCCCACAAAGTTTTTTTTCACCCTAGGGGTGCCATGAGCAGTACTGATTTGGTTTACTATTGAGCCCCAGGTCTGTTTTATTCTTTCCACTTGACCTGAGTACTTGCTCAAAAAAGAATTTCTGACACAGTTCTCTAATGGTTATGAATGTAATTCCTTACACTTGGTAATTCTTTACGAGCACCTGTTCACAACTTATTTTTTCCGAGCAAGTGCTCTATTTAGTATGAATAAATTTCTCATATACCTATGTTGTAAATACATGCAGATAATCTATGATCTTTAAGAATTTGATTCATGCGAAATTGAGCACTTACTCTCAAAAAAAAAGTTTGGGCAGGTGCTTGTAAGAATGCACGTGATTAAGAATTACATTTATAGAGAGCACTTATTCAGAGCACTTGCTCTAAAAAAATGAGTTTTGAGAGCAAAGTTGTACAGAAATAGCTGGCATTATAGCCTGGTTTAAGATTAAAAACTGGAAGTTCTCAGAAAAATTAGTTTTGCACAATATTTCGAATTTAAACAGGTGTACCATACGCATCACGTCCTTCCTTTTATGATTGAAGTTTAGAAACTCTGAAAAAGTAAAAAAAAAACAAAATAAAAATTCAGTGACCCGTTTTGGAGATATATGTATATGTATTGAATTTGCAAAAACAAATCAATATTTTTTTTTAATCCAAAACGTATTTTTTTTTTGAAACTTTTTGTATTCAGAATTGTTCAAATTATAAAAATGGCCTCCTGTGTTATCACTGGGACTCATTTGAGTCAAAAAGGACTCATTTTTTTTAGCTTGGCTCAGGGACTCATCTTTTTAAGATTTGACTCATTTTTTTAAGAAAATAAATAAACAGTTTTTGATAATTAGTCTAGGAGCTATACCCCCTTCCCGTAGGCACTTGAATGTCACCTCAATTTGAGTGTGGTTTTTTATGTTTTCGGGGGTGGGGAATCCGAATCCGGAGTTAGCTTTTGCAAAATCCAGTGCGAAGTCATTGTTATTAACGAATTTTGATGCATTTTTGTAATGCAATAAAAGTTATTAATGTTAGAAAAAAATGTCCCGAGTAAATGTTGTTCCTTATTTTCTAACGAAGAAATTTGTTTTTCTATTCATTAAAATCGGTTGATACTTGCCCAAGATATTGCCAATTGTTTTTTAGTAGGGAGGGCGCGCGCTCAATTGAGGGAGCGCGAGACGGAAGAACGTGTTTTTTAGGTAAACGGTCAGCGAGTTATCGTAAAACTGTCATAGAAGAAATTATTCTCTATATTCTGACAAACATTTTCGTTTGTATTTTGTCTCAATTGAATAATTAGATTCGGAGATATACACAGAAACGAAGACTTAGGATAAGATTTTCCACATTCACATGGTTAAAGAAGACCAATTTACTCAAATTTCCGCACGATAAAGCATAAAACAAGTATTTTTAATTTATACTCCTGATTTTATCTAATAAAAGCGTTTTTCAGTTTTTTATGTATGGCGTCTAGTTTTAAAGATATACATTTTTTGATCATCGTCATCGGCCGAATTATGCTCTGCCGGAATTCGTTTCGATTCTTAACCATTTTCCAACATTTGCATAGCAGGTCATTTTTGGTTTAAGGAATATTATTTTTTTTGGTATTGTAAAAAGTATTAAAAAATCTACTAAGTTTAAAAAAAGTGCCAACGTGAGTTTTGAAAAATGTATTGAGTTTTCAAAAAAAAAATGGAATTTTAAAAATAAAGTAATTTAAAACTTTTGAAATACAATATAGTAAAACAAAAAAAGAATCTTCTACATACAAAAATAAAAAAAAAATCTACTGAACCGTTTTTGAAAAAATCAAAAAAATTACTAAAAAGTAACCTTTACCCTTATCAATTGACGAATATTTTGTATCAAACCGTAAGAACCATTTTTGAGAAAAAAAATATTTTCCTTTATGGCTAGAAAAAAGTGTATGACAGGTACCATTATTTTAGGTTCAGAGAATCACTTTTTACTAAGTTTGAAAACAATCCCTTCATCTGTTTAGGCTGCGTAAACGCAGACAAAGAGAATTCCAAGAACCACTTTTTTCGTCTTCCCTACCATCATTTAGTGAAATTCTGGAGTTCGTTGTTTTACAAATCTTTAACTTGCAATAATAGATATCTACCAAGACATAACTGAAAGATTTGTGCGCATTTTCAATTGGCATCAATTTTCCTCAGTTCATATTTATAAAATGAAAACGAATATTCTTTTAAAAAATTCTTACCCCTCTCTCACCTGCTTACCCTCACCACTTTAATCAAAACCATCATGCATTCATTTTTCATTTCAATAAATCCAATTTCGGAAGATTAATATGCGCCCGTCAACCTAAATAGACTTCCAAACGAACTATACTCCACCCCACTTAGATATAGGTAGAGAAGACCAGAAATCCATTTATAAATCATATTTATTGCGACATTTTAATGAGGCCAAACCTCGTTTGGTTTCAACCAAGATTTCGAACTATTTATGTACTACTCCTGTGCACCATCGTCCTCGTTCGTCGGTCGCGTATCGTCCTTAATCATGCCTTTTCCCCTCTTAAAATACATTTAAAAAAAAACTGCAATCGCTAAACCACCAGCTTTTATAAGTCTACCATTGAAAACAAAAATAAAAAAATACATACATTTCCTGTCCTACCGCGCACAGAAACAGTTAATGCATTTAACCTGAGTGCATCCTAGGGGTATCCTTTAAGTTGATTGACCCTCCTGCATTCTATACTATTATAGCAGTAAGCTGGTTTGGTGTTGTACATAACCTCATATTTATAATGAGCTAAAGCAAAAATATCACAAAACAAGACAAGTTTGGCTTTTGTTTTGCGCCTCGGAATCGGAAAACGGAAACACAGGGACTAATAGTTACAACCTAAAGCTGTTGTTTTCCCAGATATCTTTTATGTTTCAAAGACACAAAAACACACTCTCTCTTCGCTCTTCCTTATTTCTCTATGAAGGAGTAGTTTTTCCTGCTTTTATTGAAAATGAAATTTTCTATGAAAACGACCCACACAACGACTCTCTGTCTATTCTGCCTTGGAACAATTCACAGATGTTTTTTTGTTCTAATGGAATATGCATGAGGGGAATACTTTGCATAATGCAATAGGACGATTCTCCGACTGTTGGCTGGCTGGTTGTGTTGGATTTAGCCAGATATGAACTCTTTGTGTTTTGTGGAAGAAGAAAGGCGTTTTCGACGTCGGTTTTTCATTCTTGTATTATTTATTTTAGTTCACTTTTTTTGTTTAGTTCACTATTTTAATGTTCTTATTTCACAAGTGTTCAAGTGCATAAAGCGAATAAAAGAAAATGTTTGCTTTTTGATATCCTTGATGTAAAATTAAAAATAATAAAAAAAAAAACTATTATATATTTTTTGCTGATGAGATATTCAGAAGGTTGTAGAGCAGGTGTTGAAATTCTTTAAAAATTTATAAAATTTAAATGATATGATTAATGTATAAAGGGAGCGAGAGATTACAATATTTTCCAAAGGATTTTTGAAATGGAATACTTTTTTTTAGTATTTGACTTGATTTAAAAAAGCTTTTGTGTTGTAAAATCCTTTTTTAAAATGCGGAATAATAATAAGCGTTGAATTCCAGAAAATTATAGAGGTACACTCAGCTTGGGAATGTACATGAAACTTTTTGTTCTAGAATTATTCTACTTCTATATTTTTACCTATACATAGTTCTGTTCTATACGTCAAAATAATTTCGGTTGGCCCATTTATCTGCCTAAAATGTTTTTTTATAAACTCATTGCAGCTGTTTTTGAGAAAAATAATATTTTCCTTTTTTTTTTCTAAAAATTTGTGTATGACAAAATCAGAAAAATCTGTGGGAAGGTCTATTACCCAAAAAAAGACTAGGTTTTATGTTTGATGATAATCCGCCCACCCTTTTATTCTTTTTCTACGAGGACAGATATGGCAGAATTGCGAGACCCACTTTCTTCATCTTCCCTTTCATCGTTGTAGCTAGTAAGAGCCCAATTGTGTACGTACAGTCAAGTACAGAGATAAACTACTTAGGGGTGTCTGTTAAATTTTTGTTGTCAGATATTCAAAATGGGTATCTTGGCTCTTATAGAGGATACCCACACAAGTATTTCGACATCCCAGAAATTTAAAAAAAAATGGTACTTCCAGACCCCGCTGTTTTTTTTTTATGTAAAAAAACACGAATTTTTTCAAAGTCAAAAAATGATCAAGGAATTTGCGTACCAAACGTAGTTTCACCGACTTGAAAAGATTTCCTTTGCCTCCCTATAGATGCTAGTAACAAAATAGCACACGCCGAACTGTACCTTAAAATTTAAAAATATGCCTTTTTACGCGATAAATGGCTGAAAACACCCAGGGAACGAGCATATAAAAAAATGCACCGATTCATACATGAACATGAGTCATAGTGCAACACTTTGATGAATCGATGCATTTTAAAAAAAAAAGCATTTCGAATTTTTACAAAATCTGAAAAATAGGGGAAAAATAGTTATATTCTATTTTCAGATTGGAAAATAGCCGCTGGCGGAAAATGGATCACGGATTTGAGCACACACCATTTTTTTAAATTTCCGGGACGGAGAGATACTTGTGTGGGTATCCTCTACAAGATCCACGATACCCATTTTGAATGTCTGACAAAAAAAATTTAAGAGACACTCCTAAAACTCCTTAGCCGCACTCCTCGAATGTGGAACGCTTTACCTAACTCTACTTTCCTATTTCCATTCAGAAATCAAATACCAATGTAAATCGGTATCTTCTAATTAATCCTGTCCTTTTGTTCCTTATGCTCGCATTGTTTTATTCATAATATGCGTAGTCATAACCGCTCGAGTGAGCGTTATTTAAATCAAAAACATTATGTTTCAAGATTTTGACGACACAACTGGATGTCCATTCAAATTTTTAAAACCGAATTTTTTTTTTTTTTTCAAAGTCCAAATTATAATATTCAAAATTCAAATTTCAGGTTCATGTTCCTAACATAAAACTGTTCAAAAACCTTTAAAGCAAATTTTGATTGTTTCAAAAATACTTCCAACTATTTTTATAAAAAAAAGTCTGTAAGATTTCCAATATTCATTCATAATTTGTTAAATCTACTTTTTAACAAAATGATGAATTTTATATCACGTACCTAATTTAGTTTTTAAAATTCTAAGGCCCATTTGCTGACACGAATCTTAAGCATTTAAGTTCAAAATAAGAACTTATCTGACAGTTTATGCTTAGGAAAAAGTAGAACATAAGCGCTTATGTTGAACTTAAATATTTATCATTCAATTTATGTACAAGTGACCTCAACTCCAGAAATTAATGTGTTTCGCGCAGGTCTGTTATACCGTACTAAGACACCAATTTTGCTCAATGTTTACCGACTCTTATAAAAATCCAAGCAAGAAGATACTGTGAATTTTAGTATTCTAGGGGAATTTGTTTAAGTTCGTGCACCCATAAAAATGTGTGTCGTAGTAGGGTATAACAGACTGACTGAAGAGCCCACTGTTATACCTTGGCGAAACACATTAATTTCTGGAGTTGATGTCACTTGTACTGTTATATTCATTCACTCCACTTAAAACCGAAGTTATTTTAATATTTAAATTTCTTCATCTTCATTACTTAAATATTTATGTTTCGTATCAGCAAACGGGCCTAAATCAATTGAACATAAGAGCAAGTATATTTGACCGAGTCATTAATTTATTTTTTTTAAAGTTACAATGTATATGTTATGTATGTATAATTGTATATATTCACATACACGTACAAATACATTTTGTATGATTATAATACAAAATTTATAAAAACTATTTCACATTATGAGTAGCTATTTCCTCAGGTTTTATTTTTACTCTTGAATTTCCTTTGCCCATCTGCAATTGGCCCTGTCTGGCCAATCACAAACACTTAGTTTTTCATTATAATGCGTACCTTCTGGGCAATCATGCACAAAAACTCTTCCATTAACACATTGTATGAATTTCTCACAAGTGAAAGGAATTGAATAATATCGTTCTTGCTCGCCATTAACAAATCGACATGGGTTGATTTTTTCCCATGGATAATTATTATGCTTACATTGTTTCTTATTGCCCTCATTATAACGGCAATCTTCTTTTTCTAAATCATAATAGTAGCCAGAACGACATCTTCGTAGTTCACCAGAACCGTTTCCATTGCAAATATAAAATAAATTGCAACTAAATCTACCGTGAACTGTAACATTTATTTGTTTTCCTTCACATGGATGTGATGATGGAAGTAAAAAAGCTTGCAATGGAGCAGCAATTATTCCAAGAAGAATGGCAATCATACAGAAAACTGGAAAATATTAAAGAAAAATTAATTCTTAGAATTTAAAATTTCATATATTAGAAATTTAAACGAAGTATCTTACCTTTCATATTGATGACAACCATTTTGCACTCTGATGATTGATATCTAATATATACGTTCTGTTAAATTGATTAACTTGATATGAATACAATTCGGTGCTTTGCAACTATATATAGCCCAAATGTTAATATCAAATTTTATCTAAGTTCAACAAATAAAAAAAAAAAATTGGATAAACAACAATTATTATTAGGTACAAATATAAAAAAGATATCAAACAATTATTACTTTTCTTCATAGATTTCGCATTAATAAAAATTTAGATATAGAATCAAACAAAAAGATTACATATGTTTTTATTCGATATTAATTTTATAACCGTATAATTTTATTTTAAGAAAAATAAATAAGGCTAATTTAAGTCAATTTAATTCCATGAGACACTATATAAGTTCAAAAGTGCATATATAATAATATATTAAGAGCCGATTTTTCAAACATCAGTTAAACCATCAAAGGAATAAATACTATAGCAATACGAACAAATCAAAGGGCACGGTAGTGCCCAGCCAAGTTCTGGCACTACATCCTTTTTACAGGATCAAACTCAGGCGATTTTCGACCCCCCTCTAATTTCAGTGCCAATAATGTCGGAAACTTCAAATTTACAGCATTTGCTAAGGTCACCAGGTTTTAGTCAACTGCAACTCACCAAATTTCAATTCTTTAGCATTTGTGGTTCCCAAGATATAAGACTGCAAAAATTACAAAAAAAACCGTAACTGACTGACTCACTGACAGATCATCAAAATTATGAAGCACTTTCCGACATCGTAGAATCTTGCAAATTTCGCACAACGGTAGGCCTTGTGGTGTATACAAAGGAAAAAATTTAAGATTTTCTTTTCAGTGGGCGTGGTACCCGCCTATTTTAATAGAATTGATATAAATTACTTAGAGCACTTCTGATTGTCGTAGATTGATAAAATTCGGTACAGCGGTAGGGCTTAAAGTGGAGACAAAGACAAAATTTTAAAATTTGAAATTTTGTATTCAAGGGCGTGGTATCCGCCCATTTTCATAGAATTGATATAAATTATTTGGAGCACTTCTGACTGTCGTTGAATGATGAACTTTGGTGCAGCGGCAGGGCTTTAAGTGCAGACAAAGGAAAAATTTGAGATTTTACATTCAAGGGCGTAGCAATCGCCCATTTACATAAAATTGATATCAACTATGTAGAGAACTTCTGATTGTCCTAGAATGATGAAATATGGTAGAGCGATAGGACTTGACATGCAAGCAAAGGGGAAATTAAAAATTTGAGTTTTTACATTCAGTGGGCGTGGTAATCACTTATTTTTACAGAATTAATATTAAATATATTGAGAGCGCTTCCGATTGCTGCAGGATTATGAAATTTGGTAAATGGGCTAGTTTTCAGCTGTATATACAAACTTTGCTTATAAGGCTCTGATTGGGCGTTTATTCCACCCACTTTTCCTTATAAAAAGAACCTTTGCAAAAAGTAGCGAAATCACAACAAAAACATAAATGTTAAAAAAGTAGCCAAGTTCTTCTATACACAAAAACTTTGCGAAACAAGTCAGCCGTAAAAAGTAATGAGATCTTAAAGTACGCCAAGTTCTAAGTTTATCAATGAAACTTAGCACTTTGGTATCCATTTGATTTTTAGCCTTGATACTCACATGACAGCGACCGGTGACAGTTTGCTGTCATCACAAGCTGAGCGCTCAATATCTGATTAACGGAGGCAGAATCATTTAGTGGGACAACATTCTCCGCTCTTTTTCAAAAAAAAAAAAAATCATGTGTTATTATTGTCATACAAGTTTGGAAATAAAATTTCAACTTTTCATTAAATATTTAATTGTTAAAGCAAAAAAATGATTGAAATTGATAAAAATGATTATAGCTAATTCAATTAGTTTGAGTTTTCATCGACATTTCGTCTTTATTTTGTATTTATTAACCACTTTCTAATTTTGCACACCCTCAAAATATTATAACTTGGTTGTCAAACAAACAGCTGTTTCGACTGAGGAAAAAAATTGAGTAAAGAATCCAAGAATTTTTTGGATCAGAAATCTCCGCAAAATATCTCAGTGCTCAGTTGAGATTTTTTGTCTCACTTAAAAAACACTTTAGCGCTCGGAGCGTTCAGTTGACGGTACACGCCTAATCAGTAACTCATTACACCCAATAGCTCTACGTAGCAAAAGTTTTACTTGGAACAAATTGTCTGGTGCGAGGATAGTTTGCTCGAAAAAGATTCGCGATTTTATAAAACAAATCTTAGCTGTTCACTAAAATATCTGTCTGTAAAAGGTAAGCCCAGAATGAATTTTTGTTTTGATTCCAGGGTCGCCGGATTGAGCTTTTAATCGCAAAATATACCGTTTTCCTAAATTTCCGACAAGAATTTGAAGAAATTGGCTTAATTTTGTCTTACCTACTTTATTTATATACTGGTGGGCCAAATACAAGTTTCTTTTTAAAAATGGAATTAAATGAACAAAATAAAATAATTTTCTCCATGTGTTATTGCCAGGGAAAGGATTTTGCATTGCTGACCTAAAAAAATTAAAAGAGGCATTTATTAAATAAAGAGAATAGAAACATAACTTTACGTCTAATTATAATAGCATTGAACTACCAACAGCTTTTTGTAGTTTTCAGGTAACAGCCTCCTACGATTGTCTCTTAGAAGCGTCTTAAATGAGCTAAAGGACCTTTCTATTTGAGCAGAAACAAGTGGAGTCAATTTTAAACTCTCTAAATCATTCACTTCACCGTTTTCGGTATAAGTGTGGAGTTGTCATTGCCATTTATTACAGCATTTGCTCAACAGTTTTAAGTCTATTGGCCCTTTCACTTTTTCCAAATTTTCATTGATATTTGCAATGCAAGGAAATGCACGATCCTTCATAGAAAAATGCAAAGATCTGGTTTATATGAGTAAAGAAAAAAAAGGACAAGCAATTTTATTGAAAAGAGATCATCGTAACTCTATCTACATTCTGCAGTCTTCACTACCTGCTTTCTTTTTATTGTATGTTGAGGTTAAACATATTTGTTTTCTGTGCGCTTTAGATTGTGTTAGGATCATGTTTTTAAGTGAAATAAACTCAACTGGAAATGGAAAAACCACATGCAGTTTGTATTTGTAGAAATTTTTGAAGCTTTTTTCGTTTAAAAAAAAAACAACTAACTTTGATAAAAAAGAAAGACAAGCAAGTCAAAGTTGACAAAGACACTAATGGGTAAAAAGGCAAAAAAAGCACTAACAAGTAAAAAAGGCAAAATAAAATACATATATTTTGAATCAGGAGGACATGTGTTTCTATAAAGTCGATACTTTCTTACGATAACGCAAAAAAAGGCAAAGTTAGTAAGATCGTTTCCCTGGTTATTGCTTTTTTAGTAAGAGCAAACATTCACATTAATTATTAAAAATCTCTCCTTTCTTTCTATTCCTTCTAACTATAGCTGCCGTGCATTGCATTTAAAAGAACTGAGGTCTTACAGTCATATATAGGAAGTTAAAATTATTATTATATTGTTATCATTATGAAACACAACGTCGGCGTCTTTTAAGTGGCTGCCTCGACTGGCTTCTGAGTAGCGAATTCTGTCACTCCAATTTTCCAAGACCTTGTTGATGGTTTCGGGCTGCAGCTCACGGATTGCTTGGATGATATTGGTCTTATTAATTGCTTGAATCGTTTCTGGATTGTTGGCATAACATCGTCCCTTTACGGTTCCCCTCAAAAAAAATGGACCCAATAATTCAAATCGCAGCTCCGAGGCGTCCATTTGACATCGCCAAGACGGCTGATAACACGATTTGTGGCATGGGCTGTGTGGCATGGCGTGCCATTCTGCGTGAACCAGAGGTCGTCCCAATTCGTGTATTCAATTTCAGTAAAAAAAAGTCAGCTAACATGGCTTTGTAATGCCCACCGTTGACCGAAACGTTGTTCTCAGCCTCATTTTCCACTCTACTCCACAATCCGCACCAAGCTGTCACTCAATGGATACATTGGCTTCTCATCAAACAAGTGCGGGTTTTCCGAGCCCCAGATGCGACAGTTTTTTTTTGTTAACGTAGCCGTCAAAATTTCTTTTCAAAAAACGCACTGTTTGGGCTATGTACAGCATTTACTTTGGAAATAAGTTTTCAATATTTCCCCAACGTTGTTCAAGCATAAAGCGACTCATTTCGTCCAGCGGAGGTATGATACTGACTTTCTGTCAAGATGTTGAGCAGGAAACAGCTTTCAGAGTCAAAATAACCTATGATTTACAAAGAAACCACTAGATGGTCCAACCTTTACATACATCGCAAGTAAAAGTATTAAAAATAAACATTTTGGATGGACGAGTTAACTGAAGTACTTTCTGATTTCCTATAGAGACATACAATTTGTACACATATCCATTCATATGTTTTTGGCAATGATTTTCAAAAATCAAACTAAATTTCTTCATAAATGAACAAGTATTTGATGATAAGCAAATAGGTTTCATTCTTTTAAACCACATTGTGCCATTTAATAAAACTTTTCTCAGAGTATAATCATAAATCTATACATCAGCTTTGAAGCATAGCAAATCATCTTAACATAAGTGCCTACATCTCTAAATATAGGTACAATATCTTTTGCTTACACACTCATAAAAGCTCGTATTTAATGCCATTTACGGTTTTATATATCTATCATCACAACATACATATTTAATCCTTTCTCAGAGTTTGGCTTTGAATAGATTATTCAATTCAAAGGATATAAATGCATTAAGGAGCTATATATAAACGATGTGAGGAAGCTTTATTTATCATACAAAAACATACAGATATACTCCTATGGTATAGTTGTTGTTAAAATCTTTCTGAGCCATGTAATTGCTTTTTAGATTACGGTTGTGGCTGTGGGGCCCTGGGCAAGTTGACTCATCTACATCGCACACAGGTTTGTGTCCTTTTTTTATATAGATAAAATGCTTAATAGAGTGGGACAGGAATTTTATATATATTTATATTTTGATCCTTTTTACAATGACCTGCATTATCATATCGAAGAAGAGAAGTTGATGATGATTGTTACCTTTTTATGTCCACTGAGATTTTCTATGTCTGGGTCATGATGGAGGCCTTTTTCATCGTTTTAGTTTAGTTTATTTCTTTTTTGTTAAAGCAATTATTTTGCGTGCCTTTTTCTGATAGTAAAGCATATTTTTCCATTATTTTAATTATAAAAAAAAAAAGAAATCCTTTCGGTTTGGTTAATTGCAGGGAAAAAACAGATGGAAAAATTCAATTGAAATTCATATGGCCTTTGCATTAATGCAATATAAAGAATGTTATTAGAAATTTTAAGACATTCTATTTGTTTATTTAATAAATGAAATAAGGTATCTATACATTTAACAGTTATCTTATAATTTACAATATATATGCCTAAGCAAAATGGAGCCAGCACTAAAAATGATTGAATCGATTAGGCAGTAAGGGTAGTTTACTAAGAAATTTACTTAAAAAAAAAAATATTTAAAAATAACAGCAACTGTTATGACATTTGGCAAACCCTTAAACTTTTATTTTCTTTTTAAATAAAGTTCTTTTTCTTCTTTTAATTGAACAGTGTTATGTTGACAATTCGAAAACCTAAAAACTCCTTACCGCTGGTGGGGGGAAGTCAGAAAAAGAACGAATTGGTATGATTGCCGTTTTACAAGCAATTGATTTCATTATTATCAATTTTCTTCTTTCCAATTTTTCACATATTAATAGAAAACACAACAAACAGTATTTGAAAAAAAAAAAATAATTTTTAAACTCAAAATTTTGAAAAAAAAAATAAATTAAAAGTAATGTTTAAACAATTTTTTTTTATTTAACTTATTATTTTTGTTTTCAAAATTCAATGCTCTTATCAATTAGTATAGTCACGCATTGAAAACCGGATGATTCTAGGGCTTTTGTTTTTGTTTATTTTTGATACCATTTATTTGTTTTTCGAAAACGGTTCTACTAATATTTTTCATCTTGTTCATGGCGAAGCTTCTAAAAATTTAAACATTATTGTAAGCGAAAATGTTTAAGAAATTTTTTTTTAATTTTTAAAACTCAATATTTTAAATGGGAAACGTTGAATGTTTTTAAAACCTGCTTTTTTATGTTTGGCGCGCGCTCAAGGGGTTGTGACTACCCTTAAAGTGATAAACACAGCACGAGCGATTAGGTTGGTTGGAGGGGATTTAAAAGGAGAAACCGATGCACATTGGTTTTGAATGTCTGTAGATCACAATGGGAGGGGAAAATTGAGCTGGTAGAGCATTCCACATTCGTGTAGTGCGACTGAAGATAGAATCTCTGTACTTTACAGTTCGTCCGAAGTTGGGATTTAAGTTATTTCTTATTATTTTCTAGATTATTTGACAGACATCATTTTTTTCAGTTCAAAAATTCCATAATCCATACCCGTTAAAAAAATCTCCAAGACAGTATCCCTCCCATTGTCCTGAAGATGTTTTCTTCAACGCTGGCAAAACCACTGCGTAAGCTTTTCCATCTGTCCTATTCTACTGGTCTCTTTCGGAGTGGATGGAAAACAGCATTTGTACATCCTGTCCCTATAAAAGGCGTATCTTCTTCACCCTCTTACTATCGACCAATTCCACTTACTTCCCTTCTTTCCAAAGTCATGGAAACGCTGATTAATTTCCAGCTCAAGAAATATCTCGAAGCTTTTTAATGACCGGACCGGCAGAACGGCTTTCGCAGCAATAGGTCCACTGGTGTTCTGATGGTATATCTCACCGAAAAGTTGGAACAATCTTTATACATTTTGGAGAAAGTAAGATTATTGCGCTTGATATTTCTAAAGCGTTTGATAGAGTTTGGCATCAAGCTCTCTTATCGAAAATGAGCGCATTTGGCTTCTATGAATCTCTTCTTCATTGGATTAGAAATTACCTTTCGGACCGTTCAACACAAATCGTATTGGATGGTTTCAATTCTGAAATTCATAAAGTAAATGCTGGTGTGCCCCAGGGCTCCGTTTTGTCTCCGACTCTCTTCCTTGTATTCATAAACGATCTCTTGTCTGAAACTTCTTATCCATTGAACTGTTTTGCTGACGGCAGTACCCTCAGCCTTTCATATTCGTTTCTAGATTCACATCCCTGTTCTTCGGTGTGGAACTTAAACGGCAGCGTATGATTAGCTCATTGAATTCTGATCTTGACAGCATTGTCCATTGGGGATTAAGAAAACATGTAGAATTCAATGTTTCAAAAACTCAATGCTGTCTCTTGTCATTAAAACGAAACCCACACCCCATGCCGCTAACCATGAGTGGAACTTTGCATCGAGGAAACTGAACAGCTTTCAGTTCTCGGTATGTGTATCACTGACCACCTTTTGTGGAATGATCACATATTCGACGTCGCTAAAAACGCTGCAAAATGTTTGGAATTCCTATAAAAAGATGCAAGAAATTTTTCTCTTCTGCTATGGCTACGATCTATAAGGGGTACATCCGTCCAAAGTTTGAGTACAATTCGCATACCTGGGCAACTTACTTGAGTCTTTTGGATAGTATCCAAAAAAAAGCTTTAAGAATGATAGGTGATAAAACCATACATTTACATCTCTAGAGCACCGACGTAATGTTTCATGTATTGTCTTATCTTATCGCTAAACAGTGTTCCAGTGAAGTAGGTAGTTGCATATTTCCCCTAAAAAAATTTAACCGCTATACTCGCGCTTCTAGGAATGCCCATCAGTTAACCCTTGAGCCCAATTTCGGACGTACTGTCAAGTACAGGGATTCTTTTTTTGCCGCACAACACGAATGTGAATATTATACCTTACTCTTTTTTTCCCTCTCATTATGATATTCAGAAATTCAAAACTAATATGCATCGGCATCTGCTTTTAAACCCTATCCTATTTTCCTAACGCTCGCACTGTGTTTTACATGTTAAGGGTAGTAACAACTTCTTGAGTGCGCGTCGATTATAAGAAAAAGCTAAAAAGTTAAAATAATATTGCATATCAAAAATAAAAGAAAAATGCTTTTCCGATTTAAAAAAACAAGTTTAAAAAAAATCGATTTTTCAAAAATGGGTTGATAAAATTTTAAGAAATTAATTTTGTATCTGTACAAAGTGTACATAAATAATTACTTTAAATTCGCGTTCTAAATTTTGTTCTTGAAAATGTTTTTAAAATTTACCGCTACAACGATTTTTAAAGGTAAGGGTGCTATAGGTCAAGTTTTAGATTTAAAAAGAATCGAACTCGAGATAATAATTTTCCTTAAAATTACGTAAAATTACGAAAAAGATGGGTCACGCAATTCTATCTGCCTATCAATCTATCTGTCTGTTTGCCTATCCTTACCACAAACTGCAGCCTAAACCACTGAAGCAATTTTCTTCAAACTTTCGACTTTGGTTACTAGGGGATTACTTAAAGGGGAAATTGATTTTTTTTTACCAAAAACGGTATTTTTGGTTAACATCTTCTCCGATTTCAACCAAATTGTTGAAACTGTAGGCCTATCTTATGTTCAACAATTTTACATATACAAATTTTCAAACAAATATCTTGTAAGTATTTAAATTTTTTATTATTTTTAAATTTATTTTTATAAATAACAGTTATTAAAATTGGTGACGGTAAATATAAGGCCCAACGAAATAAGACCAAATCTCAAATTTGGCCTAATTTTGCTTTGAAAATGGAAATAAGGCCAAATGGGCTTTATTTCTATTTCCAAAACGAAATAAGGCCAAATTTCATTTGGAAATAAGACCAAACTTGTTTTTACCAAATTGGCCTTATTTCGTTTTCTAAAGCGAAATAAAGCCAAAACTAAAATTTGGCGTTATTTCCATATTAAAAGCGAAATAAAGCCAAATTTTTGATATTTGGCTTTATTTCTTTGGGCCTTATTTCACGTCACCATTAAAATTTTATAAATATTTACTTATAAAATTAATTTTATTCTCATTTACTAAATTCAAAAATTTAAATGGTCTCGTTATGCATTATAAAAAGTAAAGTTTTTTTTTACAGGAAGCATTTTGTTTCGAGACAACAAAATTAATTCACTTATTTCTTCTTCGGGCATTTAAATACCAATAATGCCCTTGACGTATGTAAGCGTTCTTAAATAATTATAAAAAATTTAACTTCACATCGCCCAAAAGCTTTAAAATAAATTATCAAATTTCAATAAATTTATCTCGGGGTTAGTTGTATACCTACATACATATTTTCCCTTCATCACGCACATATTTTATTGATAATTCTGACCACATGATGAATATGATGATGAACATCACACAAATTGTTAAATCAATTTTGAATGATAGCTATCACAGAGATGAAGTGAGTTCTGTAAATGAACTTTCAACAATATGTTCTTACCATATTATAATACGAGTACGAATACCAAACCAACTGTAATTAAATGAACGAGAAATATAAATTTTTTTGTTGGTTAAGTTAATCAATGCGTGCGTAAAGTAGTTATATTTTTGGTTGAACAATCCCTGATGAGGATTAAATGAGTGTGGACAAAAGGATTTCCATTGGATTTTGTGTGTGTTTTTCTTGGAAATTCAATTATATTGTCGGTTGCATAAATGTATTTTTTATTTATACAACTACTGTGCATATTATATCCTAACAAACAATCAGAAGCACTTGCTATTCATTTGCGTACTCAATTTAAAACTGTGTTTATTATAAGTATTAATTACATGTATATTGAACATTTAACTGTACCTACTTATTTAATGGAGCTTATTTTTTCTTATAATGGATTTGACTTAATGGAAACAAAATAGGCAAATAAAAAAGTTGTTTTCAATTTAATCACTGGATAGATAATTAATTTATTAAATAACACCAAAATCATTAATTTGATCAAAAAAAATCAATCATCTTTCTCCCTCATAAAAATCCCTTATTTAAGAATCAAATAATTCACTGCATCACATGTAGTTGATCTAAATGTTAAATCAGCTAAGAAGTTTCAATTTTATTGTTAAAGATTCTTCTTAGGTCAAATCTCGCACAGGTTTCGTTTCGCATCATTCCATTTAGTTGGATAACCATTATCTATCTTTTTAAGACTTGTTATAGAAGTTATATGGCAAGATAGCGTTTTAAGATATGTGATATGTCCCAAGAAAAACCATATAAATCCTATCGAAAAAGATTTATTATGAGTCACCAGAGTTATATCTTCATAAGAATACCTATCTACAATATACACACGTAATAAATTCATCTTAAGAAACCTCAGCTCAATCCAGAGTTCTTCATTCATTCCATTTGAAAGCATTATACAGCGAAGTCACTTCCGAACGAACTATAAAATTCCAACGGGTGGCTTAACCCATAAAACTCAATGATGAACATTTAACTGTCATCCATCAATTTATGAAATGCACCCATCCTGACGCAAAAAAAAAGCAGACAAAAAATACTAAACTTTCTATGACATATCGCTGTTGATGCACAAAACTGATTTTCACAATATTGTCACAAAATCAGAGATACAAAAATAAAATAAATAATATTATTTGCAAGATTTTTTTACGATGTAATCTGAGTGAAAGGTTTTTACTTTGGGTCTTCTTATTTTTTATTATTATTTTCGATGACAATGATATAAATTTATTGATTGTTAAGCTGACAATGAAATATTGATTTATAGATTCTTAATCTATAGATGGTATTAGGGTTTAGTTGAGGATTCAGATGTAACTGGTTGGATAAAATGCATTTTTCTGCGAGTGAAGTTTTTTCGTGTGGAAAAAAAAATATACTGAACATTTTTGCTGAGTGATTAGAGTCTTTATTGATGCAGTTCATTTGACATGAAATATGAAAGGGATGTTGTTTTTTATGTGTAAGTGGTCGTCTTAACGGATGATGAATGCCAATCATTTTTGAATGTGATACAAAAGCTAACAAAAAACATCTGAAGATCAGCTTCAAGATTATTAAACCACCACACATGAGCTTTGGACAAACGTAGATTATCTTCAAATATTTATGAAGATTATGATGGGAATTAAATTTTTTTCACGTATTTTTTTAAATAGTAGTAGGGGTCCATAATTCTCAAAATAGGCACACTAAATAACTCACAAACATATACATATACGTCAAAATCTGGTTGGAAACACAATTTCAATTTCAATTGTAACATAACCTAAAACACTCAAATATAAAAAGTATGTGATAAATTAAATGCCAATCCTTAAATATCTAATCATGTGTCGACATACATTATATGTAAAATTGTGTGGCACGGATTGTCAAAACGTGTGCGATGAATTTGTGGTTTCAGTTTTAACACTTTTATGTGCCCACATCTTTGACATGTGTTTGGAATCTAGATAGTGTGGTAGGTAACGTTTTTAGAACAAATTACTAACCCATAGACAATTGAGGGTTATTATACAGCGAGCTTTATATCTATTGTGCCCTAACCCATATAGGAATTCATATTTGTAAAAACACAGATTTTGTAAAATCTTGCACTACCCTTGGGCAAATGCGTATTTTTCGTGGGGTTTTCCTTTTTTTCCCAGCTCCATACATATAAACACCAATATTGTGACAAACAAAGTCAACATAAAATCGTATTCCATTCGTCACGAATTTTATGAAATGCCATACCTAAATTCTAAATGAAAGCTATATAAATCTTGGCAGCAGCGGCGTACTTTACTTCTTTCGTGAGATTCCAGTCCAAATGTTTAGAGGCTCATTTTAGAGGTGTCATTTTTTAGAGGGTCTTTTTTTACATTTTTCATGATAACTTTCCTGTATCGGTAAATAAAAAAATGGCGTATCGAGATTTAAGGATGACCCATCGATTGCCGTTCAAATTTTAAAAATTTAGCAGATTTTCGGAGTGGCACTCCAATAGTTGTCAAGCCTTTTTTAAGAGGCGTTTAATACTATTTTTCATGATAACTTTCTTGTAACAAAACAAAAATATTGTTCCGAGATCTTAGGACGGTCCATAGACTGTCGTTAAAATGTGTGTAACTCCAATTTTTATAGAGTTTGGAGTAATTCAAAAGCTTTAACAGCTATTTGTCATAGGCAATTTTTACTTTTTTCATGATTAATTTTTGTAACGACAAATTAAACAAAAACAAATATTGGCGTAGACAGAGATTTAAGAACGATACATCGATAGCCATTCAAATTTTCGAAATCGAACAAGATTTACGACGCTGGTGACAGTCCAAAATATGATACTAAGATTGTCTCCAAAGTGTTGTAGTTGTTTTAAAATATTTTTTTAAATTTTAATTAGAAAAGTTTGTAAAAATACTCTTTTAATTTAAATTAGAAAAGTGTGCAAAGTATTTTTTTAGTAAAGTGTCCTTTCTGTCTAAGCAATGGGAGTTAGATCAGCTTTCCCATTGTAAAAAATAGTGGTGTTTAATCCCTCTATTAAGAATCCGTTAATTTTTTTTCCCCACATAAGATTTCGCACTTTCTCCTTGTTAATCCTCCTCAAAAAATGTAATAAGTGGTACTAAGTTTAATCATATATTCCCGATTAATTCCGAAAGTACCAACCGTAGGCAAACATTTTTTTCAACTAACTTGTGGAAAATCAAATTTTAAACAGTTTTTATAAATAATTTTTGTTGTCAAAAGTTGAAAATAGGCGAGCAATTTACCGAAAACCTATTTTCGTTGTCTGCAATAATAAATCATTTTAAAATTAAATGATATGCATTCTCCGTGGAAGGCAAATGGTGCTAATTGAAGCTGTACGCATCCAAGGAATTTGGAAAATGCTTTGTTTGTCGAAAGATAGTCCATATTCAACCGAAAATATTGACAACGATTTTAATGAAACACTAAATGACAAATCGTCATTTTTGCACCATTTTGTACTCATTTCTTGTCATAAAACACGATTTAAAAACACTGGTCAACAAAATCGACATTTCTTATAACATCTGTTACCAATTTCTGACAGAAAATGGGTTCTTAAAAACAAAACCTTTTTTCAAAAAAAAATCAAATACTTAAATAAGTACTTTGTTCAACTAAATTTTGTTTTGCGGTGGCATTGGCACAGTGGATGAAGTGTTTGACTGCTAACCTGGACGTGTTGGTTCGAGCCCCAGTCTATGTAGCATTCTTTTCTATATTCCGCAGTTTCAACTGGATGCCACCCGTGGATTTTCAAGAGATAATTAGCATCTTATTCTCAATCCACTGTGCCAATAAAAAATATTTCCATTCCTTCTATTCCTTTTAACAAATGCCGTGCATTGCATTTAAAATACCTACAGGTATACAGTTAAAATTAATACAATACAATTTGCAACAATTCTTAAATCCTAGTTTCTGATCTTCTTCTTCAAAATTGTTTGAGTTAATGTTTTTTGCATAATCTTACCCGTATTAGCGTTTTTTTATAGGGTCAGATCAAGACTCACAGCTAACTGAAATTTAAAGAAGAAGATTAGTTCTTCCACGAATTAGATCAATTTAATTTGAAAAATTGCCCCGCGGTCGTTTGTCTTAATTTTCTTAAAAGGCCCAGCTGATTGAGTAATTAAATTTCTTTTACAAAAACCTTTCGCACAAACCTTAAACTAGATTATGCTCAGCGTTCAAGTTTTATACAATTCTGCAAATAAACAAAAAAAGAAAAGTTTTTTGAAGATGCTTTTTTACATTTTAGAAAATGTTCGCTTATTTTATGCAGAATTTTGTAAAAATTCAATTTTAATTTAAAAAAAAAGTCGAATTTTAAAAGAACCAAAAAGAATTCTGAACCAACTTTATTTTAAAAATGTGCCAGGTTTTCAGTTAGGGGTTAAAATTAACTCTAGATTAATTCAACAAATGCTTTTGACATCTCACCTTCCTAATATTTAATTCACCCTCGAAGTTTTAACTGCTTCTTAGCGTAACTGAAGACAAATCTGTTTTCAGAATTAAATTAGTCTGTTTGAATTCACCACTGAAAAACTAGGCTTTAATGTCATTAAGAGCACCTCAAGAATACTCCTTGACTTAAAAGTTATAATTTTGTATATGAAAATATTCAGGTATAATTTATTAGGTACTTTATTATAAAATTACTTTAAAAAAAAAACTTAGATGAAATGTTTTGCACATAGATGTGAATTTTATAGATGAGGACAATTTTGCACTCTCTTACGAGTGTTCTCTTTTATGAAAAAAAAATAAAACCCAGCTATTTGAACTATTGGAAATGACTTTTTTATAAGAGCTATTTTTAGCTTGACGTTTCAATTAACAAATATAATTAAAAAAACAATATAAGTGAAACTATAGGTCCGTTCCTTTACTTCAGATTTCTGTGATTTTCTGTGCATTTGTGTGATTTTCAGTCCAAAGCCGTTCCCGTACTCAATAATTTGACAGTTTTTTACAAAAAACAACGCTCACGAGAGAGTAAATAATTTCCCCTACCTGTGATTTTCAGTCCGAGAAATTTCTTCGGACTGAAAATCACAGCACAGCAAAATGTCAATTTGAGAGCAAAAACAATTAATAAATCATAAAACTCTACTGACGTCATCGTACAAAACAAAAAAAAACATTAGTAAGAAACTGCAATACCTAGTTTTTCTACGAGGTACTTAGGAACTTGGGAATCCTTGAAAATATCCGCGACAATAATAAATAATAAACAAAAAATTGAAACTTAACCCTCTATTATATTGGTTAACTAACTTAAAAGGGTGTTCCAATAATATTTGATTGTCTATTGGATCTTCAAATGATTGTGTTAGTTCTTTCAAATGAGTTATCCAAATTCTTTAGCTTTCTAACCTTTTTTGGAACATATCCGAATGTTACGCGTTGGTTTGCAAGACCCTTTATGTTTTTTTATTTTTTTTTTAGATGAAACCTTACAGATTGAGACGACAAAAAAAAAACACTTTCTTCACATGCAAAACGTTGATATCCAACTTATTTTATGTAGGACCAGATCTAACAATGCCGTCATCTCATTGAAATCAATCAACGGCAACACTCTGCTATGACAGAAGTGCTGTCATTTTCGTTTTCTATGCGATTGACAGTTTGAAAATGGAGTAAAAAAAATTTAATTTTGACTGGAATATTGTAGAGTTAGCATTTGATTAGATATGAATAGTTGTCACATTTTTGTATAGTTTTTACTGAATATCCTACCCAATGAGACTGAACTAGCAAACTAAAATCATTTTGATGACAGCTGCCATAGTTTCCTTTCTAGACGGGTGATTTTAAATTTTGTATGCCCCTTAGACTTGTAACACCCTGTATATTTTTTTTTTTGCCACTTAACCTCAATTTTATTTTCAATTGGTTCTTGTACAACCAACTAAATCATTATTATTTTTGCCTGTTAGTTCGGTGTAACTACCAATCTGTCACTATCACTATACTGTAATCTCAGCTCATGTACTTGACATATTTATTTATAGGTTGCCCTTCAACGGTAAGTGTGTCTTCAAGTGGAGAAGACAATTTATTTTCACAAGAAAAAAAAATAAAAAAAGGAATGATAGGTAGAACGAATAAAAACAAAAATAAACAAATTTTTCATCATCCTCATCATTGGATTGACGAATTTGAAGAAGCAGATATATCAGCAAACATCGAGTTTATATGTATTGTATATCCTTACAATGTCACATCAAATTCACATACATCGCACCGCACCGTGCAGGAGCAATAATCTAAAGTAAAACATGATTAATACATGAGTCACATGCCAGAAGAGAGTAACATGAAAAGTGTGTTGTCCTCGGTGTGTGCGTATGAATCCAAAGGATGACGCATGTTTGTGTCAATGTTTACACTTTACATAGAGAATCTTTTTCCTTTGGTTTTTTTTTTTTATTATTTTTTCACGCTCATTTTTATATAATAGATTGAATTTTGTTTTATTTTTTCTTCTACTTCTCTTTTGTACTCTTTCACATTGTTGTTGGGTTGAGTATACCTATGATTCTCGCCAAGCAAATGATTTATGATCCTTAAATGTACAACATTACAACCCCAATCACCTCCCGCAATCGACGCACGACAATGACGTAGCTATAACACAAAAGAGCAGTTTTGTGGACATGATGCAAATGAAGAGCGTTGCCATTTTATTTCTATTGCTGCAAATCGAAAAAGTATGACGCAAAACTTGAATCCGTTTAGAACGATGTTTAATCATTTTTGGAATGATATTAGGTTCAAAATTGTATTGCGCCTTTATTTATTTTTATTTTAGGCAAAATTATTTATCTAAACTATAATTGTTATAAAGCCACATAAGCTAATGTCATAAGCCAACGAAAAGCATATTTCCGAATACTCAAAAAGGCAAGTCAACCATATTTCACTCAAATGAAGTCAATCATTTTTCTTTATTTTCAAACGTCAGTTTTTTCTGAAGTTAGGTGAACTCATGAGCGGTCTTCCCCTTCAAAAGCAAAAGTGAAGGGGACAAAACGAAGCGCAACAAACCACAATTATTATAGACGCATCATTTGATTTCCTTGTACTCGCTTGTTTTCTTGACAACTACGACAATTTAGTTTCAGCTTCAAGTTCAATAAGTAACGATACATGTTCCATAAGACGGTGTTCACATTGGACTGACTCTTCCGACTATTTTTGATTTCTCTGAAATTTATCTCACTCCCACTTCATGGTTAAAAACTGGAGAAAAATAGTAAATTTTTAAAAAAATTAAAAATTTGTGGATTTTTTTTTTGACGTTCTCTTTTGTAAATTCGGAGGAGTCAGTCCAATGTGAACACCGTCTAAGAATTCTCATGTGACTTTAATGGTGTTCACATTATACTGACTCCTGCGACTATTTATTGACGTTTCTTATTCTTAATATCCTCCCACTTCATGATGAGAAAAAAAAGGTCAAGTCAGGCAGAATTTTACATACTAATATATTGCCGTTGTTTAAGTGGAAGGTAGATAGAGAACAGAAACATCAATAAAGTCAGAGAAGACAGTCAAATATGAACACGGACATATGTTGAATGCTTTGATTGTCAAACTAGAAACGTCAAAAATATCAACTGAGACCCCGACTACACGATTCGTTTTTTCGGTTGTTTCGTATTTTGACAGAATGGGGTGTAGAAATTTAGAGCGACGGAAGTAACGAAAGCAGGAATGCAAATTTCAAGACTTTTTTTGGTTGAACTTTGACGTTTCTAATCTGGCAAAGCATACGATGCTCTTCCAAGTTACTAAAAAAAAAAAAAACAATTTGAACAAAAATTATTGAAATGGAAAACAGTTTTTTTGTAATTAAATATACGTAAAATACTAGTAGGTACATTTGGTAAAAAAGTGATAAAAAACATTTTTATTTATTACAAATAATTATTTTCTCACAGAACAACCCAACATTCCATGAACGTCAAAATAACGAAAGGAAGTACGTACCTACATACTTTCGTGAACCGTGTAATCATGAACATGATTAAAAAGACAAAAAGATCAAAAAGACAAAATAAGAACCCATATAATTTGAATGCCTTGATTGTCAAACTAGAAACGTGAAAAATATCAACCAAACGATATCTTAAAATTTTCAGTCCTCGAAGATTTTACGAACGCATCCAATTAGAACCCATTTAAAAGCTTTGAAACGCTTTTGTATCATATGTCATATATATCATATGCCTCCTCCGACTTTTTTTGACTTTACAAAAGAAAACTTAAAAAAATCCAAGAATGTTTAAAAAAAAGTTGAATTTTGTTTGAAAGTCAACAAAAGGTTGGAAGAGTCACTCAAATGTGAAAACCCTCCTTAACTGCTGAACCAAATTCAAAGTGAAATAAGCTGTCAAACGAAATAAGCAAAATTGAGGTGAAAGCACCCTCTTAGTGGTTTGGTTTGTGGTTCGATGCAACATAAACAAGTAAATTCGGAAATTGAAGTTAAATGCGAACGAATCATTTATTCGTTAGTTTGTGGAAAACATATTTTTCGTATTGTTTACTTTTTAGATTTTGTAAATAAGATTATTTATTCACTTCGTCAAACAGTTGATATTTCCTCTTGAAATTGCTTAAAGGCTCTCCTAAACCAACGCGCAAGCGGCACATTCGCCGATGTGCCGTCAGTTTTTGTTGTTGTTTAGCATTGTTTATTTGTCACTTTTGTTATCATTGAGAATGATTCGCCCTGCATAGCGAATCTTCCGCGTTGGTTTGGGAGAGCCTTTAAAAGATTTATTCAAAATGAAATGAGCTGTCAAACGAAAAATTAAAATTTAGAAGAAGCACTTTCTGGGGAAGTAGTAGCCCGTAGCTTAATGGTAAGTGCGATGGACTGTCACGCTAGAGGTCTGGGTTCACTTCCCAGCCTTGTCCACCTAAAAACTAAAAAGTGTTTTTTAGGGCTACTGCCTCTTGCGAGGAATTGACAAATCCTCCAAGAGTATCTCTTGTCATGAATAAGTGCTTCTCGTCTAGCCGTTCGAATTCGGCATAAAATTGTAGGTCCCTTGCATTCCTACTGTTGTGGTAAAACCGAAAACAATAACAATTAAAAGTAAACAATAAAACAAAATGTAAACATTCATGTTGAGAATGGTCAGCCGTCACCAAGCGATACCATCGTGCGTTGACCTGATCATATTACACATTATCAGTGTCGGTCGCTTTGCACCAAGTGCATTACAATATTTTTTTATATTGATTTTTCTTTATGACTGCACTTATATGCTTCACATTGTCTATGCAATTGGAATGCCTGTGAGGAAATACAACGAAGGTTAATTTTGTCAAGTGGACATATAATTCTAACGTCATGAAGAGAAATGTATTTGTGGGTCATAGGCAGAATCAATCGATACAGTATTCCATAAAGTATGACAAAAATAAACTTGAATTCTTTAAAATAATTTAAAGTGTAAATAGGAGAAATTTTTGAACAATAAATGAAGTCTAGTTTTAGACTCAGAACACGACCAGCGCTGCTAAAAGTGGCACTTTAGTGCCAAATTGGCACTTTCAAATAAGTTTGCACCCATTGGCACTCAAAAGTGCACCCATTGGCACTCAAAGTTTAAAATTTGGCACTCTTTTTTAAATGAAAATATCAAAAAAAAAATCATTAAAAAATATTAAAAGTTAAATTTTCTTATACAATTTACAAACATTACTACACTTGTGACTCTTTTTTGTAAGCCGCACAAAAATCTACTACAGTGAAAATTGTGTTGGATACCGAAAAAACTAATGAAAGATTTGTGCATACTGTCACTACTTCTATTAAATTCCATCCATCAACTTTGAATGTTGCATGCAGGGTTGCCGTTCGCTAGATCTACCGACTTTTCAATTTTTCCGCGACAAAAAATATTTTGATGTCGCTAGATTATTTCGAGCGACTTTTCTAGTGACATTTGGATAATAATTGATATCAATTCTGAGAAAATGGGCGGGTGCCACTCCCCTCAATGGCTAATTTCAAATTTTCCAATATTTCGTTTGTATTGATCCCATGATCTACCAGTCTACCAAATTTCATCAGTGTACGACAGTCCATATTAATGATATCAATTCTGTGGAAATGGGCAGATGCCACGCCCTGTGAATGAACACAAATTCTCAAATTTTAAAATTTTGACATTGCTTTCACTTCAGGTCCTACCGTTCTACCAAATTTCATTTTTCTGCAATGCTCAGAAGTGCTCCAAGTTATTTATATCAACTCTATAAAAATGGGTGGATACCACGCCCCCTGAATGAAAAATCTTAAATTTTCGATTTGTTCCTTTGTATGCACCGCAAGGTCTACCGTTGTTTGAAATTAAATGATTCTAAGATTTTGGGAAGTGCTCCATAATTTTGATGGGCTGTCAGTGAGTGAGTCAGTCAGTTACGGGTTTTGCGATTTTTTGCCGTCTAATATCTCAGGAACCACTTAACAAAATTTGACTTGTTGAGTTGCCTGAACCTGAGGCGCTTAGCAAATATCTACTGCGAATTTAAAGTTTCTGACTTTATTGGTACATAAGTTAAAGGTGGATCGAAAAGCGCCTGAGTTTGATCCTGTCAAAAGGGTGTGGTGCAGAATTTGGCTGGGCACTACTATGCCCTTGATACCTATCATATGATATCATATATAAAATATGCAAATGAATTTTGCTATTGTTTTTTTTTTTTAATATTATAATTTTATTTTGTTAATAGAGAAAATATGCAAACAAAGAATATTTATTGTTTTTGTTTGAATATGCTATTTTTTTTTACTTTGGCACTCTGTGGCACTTTTTAAATAAAAATAATTGGTGGCACTAAGATTTTTTTTTCAGCGGCAGCGCTGATAAACGACTTGTTATTATTTACGGCTTGAGAGCTCAGTACAATACTCATTCCAAATCGTGCATTTTGATGCTCGGCGATATAAGCGGCTTTAACAGCTAAGGCCGCTCCCTGACTTGTCGGTACGGTAGCGGTACGGTAGCGGTACGGTATCGGTACGGTAAAATCTGACGTACCCCTTGTGTACCAATTACATGTATTTCAATGGGTGCATGCTGATTAGGCGGTATCGGTACGGTAGCGGTACGGTATACATGCAGTATAACGAGCCGCGGTACGAATGGGTAGTAAGCAATCGGTAAATACCGCGTGTATTGTGTAAAATGTCATCGTCAGATATGGACGTCCACGTTAAAATTGTATTGGAAGTGGAAAAATACGAGCAACGAGAAGGAAAAGCTCGTTATAGGTATTCTTTTTCATTTTGTACATGGATTGGAACCTTTCATCATCTTGTGAAAGTTCTTTGGCCGCAACAAACAGTCGACAAAACAAATTTTGTTCAATATATGGATGTCGCCAGAATTTTTTTCTTTTTATACGCAAACGCGTATAAATATAACATGCAATTGCATCTTCTTCTGAGGACGACATTTTTTTCCGCATTCTGAGTTTTTAGATTAAATACCGAAAGTATACCGACAAGTGAAGAGACAGAAGCAATAAAGGTATGCTTTCGGTACGGTAAGAAAACCCGCTTACTGATACCGTACCGATACCGTACCGATACCGTACCGATACCGTACCGATACCGTACCGACAAGTCAGGGAGCGGCCTAAGAAAACCATCTACATTGTCCACATCAACCTTTACACTACTGTCGACACGTGCACACTGCACACAGGAATGGTTGCGAGCTGTTAGTCACTCTCACTAGGCCCTGGTTCTTCACGAGCCGTTGCGCCACCCAATTTATTTATTTACTTTCTGGGAAACTATCGGAATTACCTCATTTTGGTTCGTGAATGGTTCAAACGTTTAAGCTTAAATTGTTTACTATTCTAATCTTTAATATTTGTGTATATTGTATATGCTGGCAACGCTGGCTGGTTTGTAGAAAATACAACCAGTCAAACGGCAGGCGATTCACATTCTATATAATGGATTGTGTGTGAAGAAAATTTACATTTAACGGTGTGTAGAATATTTTTGCTAGAAATGTAGAGTGGAGGCTGTGTTCACAAACTCGAGAATGGTTCTATATAAATTTGGATTCAGGTGTGCAACAGAGATATGTAGGTTCTAGGTATAACGTGGGTATATTTTATGTTTTTTTTTCACTATTCTTGTTTCCTGCTTTCTGGCTGAGGGCAAATTTAAATACAAATAGAAAAATTGCATGCAAAGGATAAAATCTGTCATTATTTTGAATGGGGCTGGTTGTGATTTTATTTTTTTTTTGTTTGCAGAACATTCATATGTAGATACAAAGTTATTTGATCTTGTTTATGCATTCATAGAGTAGGTAGTGATTTTAGTAATTTACATGAGTAAATTGAAATGCATTTTGTAGGAAATTTGCACAGTTAAAATCAATATTGCCGATAACAAAATATTACTTTGGTATAAAGTTGAACAAAAAAATCATATTTTTACCTGGATTGACTTCAGTAATGTAAGTAGGTAGGTAGTTCTTGGATGAACATTTACTCAGAACAGGAGTTTTGTGCGGATAAAGGTACCTTACCATACACGTCAGTATAAAATGTGAAGTATTGGCACTATCAATTTAATATTGAAAAACAACTGCAGCTTGTGTGATGTTTCTGTTTTGCAAAAGCATTTTTGGTGCAATTAATGCCAACCAATTATTTTTATTGTTAAACAATTCAAACCTGTTTTTGCCCCGAAAATATCTCCCATCACAAAGAATTTTTCAATAAAAGAAAAATCTCTGAAACAAAAATAATAAATTGGACCTTTTGTTTCAACAACATATAAGTAGTTGTCTAGTACTACATTGTAGTCATACATCATACATGACATTGATAGTCCGTAGTCCTATTTCCGATGCATACGAGTATGCTCTATGAATACAATCTACTCGTACAAAAAAAAAAAAAAAATCTTCCTTGTTTCATTTCCAGGAATAATATCTGTTTGCCATCCAGATCATAACCTTCACCCACAGAGGGTAGAAGGGGTTAAAATATGACATCATTGGGCTTGTCAACTGGAAAATAAACATCATGACCGAGGTTCTCTCACATTTCAGTATGGCTATGGTTGCGGACACCATAAATGTTTGTATTTTCCTGCCACGTCTTTTCCTAGAAACTTCCTTAGGTGTATACCTACCCATATCATCCCTCGACACTAATATTCGATTATAATATTGAATTTGTATCGGATGTGGACACTTTTGCAATTCACAGTCCATCTTTTCCATATAGCTAGGTATACTTATCTATTGTTGTTTGCTCACTGATGGCCGTTTTCCCTCAGGGAAAATATTTATGATAGTACGTGGGTGGTGGGTGTATATGAGTGGGCGCTTTTAAATATTTCAACAGCCCAAGGAATGTTAAATTTAATGTATTGACACAAAATTAACATATTTAATTGATGGACATAAGCCTATCAAGATAAACACAATGACCGAAGGGTATCTTTGGACTTATGACGCCCTGCCGAGATTTAGAGGTGTTTCGTGTTTGATTATTATAGCTTAAGTAGTTCATTGTGTAAGCCTGTCAGGGGATTATAAAATTAATTCCCAGAACAAATATTTAATTGTGGTTTAGTGTGAAGACACACAATGCTGATGATGGTGAATGTCTTTTCTATGATAAGCATATTGTTTAACCACAAACTATATGTATCGTATGGATATTTTGACATAAAGGTTGAACGTGGGCATATTATTTGACTTATGTAAACATTCTCTGTGAAGAAGGTCAATAATTTTTCGATGAAAAGGGTTGTAAACAAAATCCCGAATTACAAAATCAAAATTGCCAAATTGGGATCCCGAATTGTAAAATCCTGAACGTCACAATCCAGAATTGTAATATCCCAAGTGTTCAAATCCCGAATTACAAAATCCCAAATTGCCAAATTGGGATCCCGAATTGTAAAATCCTGAACGTCATAATCCAGAATTGTAATATCTCAAATGTTCAAATCCCGAATTACAAAATCCCAAATTGCCAAATTGGGATCCCGAATTGTAAAATCCTGAACGTCATAATCCCGAATTGTAATATCCCAAAAGTCAAAATCCGGAATTGCAAAATCCCACATGATTTAGCACTTATTTTGGAATTAAGAATCGAGTGCGGAATTTTTCGGCATTTGGGGTTTGGTATTTTGACTTTCGGGATTATATGCTATTTTCCCACCTATACTTACCGTTATCTTAAGCTCTGGCTTTAGACTTTTGTTCTTCTTCGGTGTACGTTGTTCGGTGTTCGTTCTTCTCTCATCAACGAATAAAGTATTTACATTAGAAAGTTAAAACATATTTACAAAATGTTTTATTTATATAACTAAGCTTCTTGTGCCATTCAGTGATTAAAAAAAACTTCGAAAATGTCCCTAAAAGTCACACGACACTCCAAAACAATGTTCATTTAAATGGTTTTCTCATTTAAACACACGTTGATCGCGTAACAACGTTCACCGAAATTTCTGACCTGATTTGAATTTGCACGTTCTTCATTCGTTCTTAGTTCGTTGTTCGGTTTTATTATTTACATTTTCGTTTGTTCCGCATGCGAACAACATCGAACAACGTACACCGATGATAAGACCGAAAGTCTAAAGCCAGCTTTAGGTTCTGGTTTTTGATAAGAATTATATTTGTTCATATAATTGGTAGAAAATTATAGTTGCTTGGGATGAGCCATTTGAAAATTATCCAGAATCCAAGGTTTCAAGAGTGTTATTTTGTTTTTTAAAGTACAAATTTTAAACAAATTCGACTTGAAATTAATATGAATATTCAATTCTTTAATTTCGGCTCCCAAATCTTAGAACCTGACATATGGGATATTTGCAAAAAAAAAAAATACCTCTAAAAGGTCAATCATTGGTCAACAAAGGTCTACTTGTTTCAGAAATGTTAGCAATATGAAATTTTGAACTAATGGTTAAGGTTTTCCAAGGCCGCGCGCAATTTTTACCAACTCATTTAAGGGATGTTCGTAAAAAAAGGTTTATCATTTGAAAAGCCACTAAATCTTAATTAAAGGTAAGCTAGTTTCAGAAATAGTTTTTTTTTATGATTTCCTAAAGTTTTTTTCAAGGTCACAGACTGTTTCCACCTCATTTATAAAATTTAAAACAAAACAAGTATCTAAAAGATCAGTAGGTGTTTGGTCAAAATAGTAACAATTGATTCAGTAATTGATATAGCCATAGATTTGTTTGTATTAAATATTTAAAAAAAATTCAAAGTCAAAGCGATTCTTAGCACTTCATTTTTTGGGATATTCGAATAAAATATTTACCATCTGAAAGGTGACTAAAATATCAATTCTAAAAAGTCAATTAGTTTCTGTAATTGGTAAGCAATAGATTTTTTTAAATAATTTTTAAAGATTTTTCAAGGCAGTATAAGACTTTAAGCACCTCATTTGTAGAGTTTTATTAAAATCATCTGAAAGACTAATAAATTTTCACATGATCTAAGTTTAGTTCAAAAATTGGACAGCAACAGATTGAGTGAATTTGTAATCGTCTGACTAACTTAGATCTGCAAGGTTTGTGTTCGTAAACAAAAATTGAAATCTGATTTCAGAGGCCTGCAGAACAAATTACGTTCGTAAACATCAAAAGCGTGCAGGAATAGAGTCGGTGTGGGGCAGTTTGTGCAGAAAAAAAAACATTCTGCTGAAAAAAGTATAATTGCTGCTGAATAAAAATAACACAGGAAAACATGTATATATAAGTAAATTAAATAGCTATTCCTATTTAAATGAAATAACTTCGAAATACATATTTTTGTATATCATGAGGATATTTGCCTGTCACAGAATATTTCTTTCCAAATGTCACCCAAAAGCCCTAAAATCACCTTTTCCAGTTTTTAATAAAATATGCTTCTAAAAAAAAATCAGATTTCTTAGAAATAATTTTCTGCACTGCAATGTTTACGAACACAAATTTATAAAACTGACGCCTGCTTGCTTTCTGAAGCTAAGCAGGCATGCGGCAGTTCTGCTGCAGATTTCTGCAATTACGAACTCGCTCATTATTGTTTTTTGGAATTTTTAATTTTTTTATTATAGTCTTGCAAAAAAAAAACTTTAAAAATTCATAAAAAAAATGAACAATTTCTGAACTAAGCTGACCTTTTATGAGGATTATGATTTTTTTTTGAAATTTCCGTGATTGAGGGCTAAAAGTCTTATACGGCCTTTAAAAAAAACTAAATTAAAGAATTCATATACAAAAATCTATGACTGAATAATTACTGAAAGTAATTGACATTTTATGAAATTTTAGTAGCCTACATCTTTTTCTTATACGACTTGCAAAAAAAAAAAACTTAAAAAATTCATTAAAAAAAACTATAGCTGACCAATTACTAAAACCTTTTATTTGAATTTGGTTAACTTTCAGATGGTGTGTTTTTTGTTCGAATATCACAAAAATGTGGTGCTTAAAGTCCTACGACCCTGAAAGTTTTTTTTTAATTCTTAAAAAAATATATTAACTGACCAACTACTATTGAAACTAGTTGAGCTTTTTTGAACATTAACATGACATACTTTTTTTTTAATATCCCATATATGAGGTTTTTTAAATGCCGGAGCATGTAATTAACTATTAAGGAAAGTTTTAGAAATGTTATATGCCTTTCCAGGAATCGACACATTTTAAACTTGAAAACCATTGTAAAATATTGATAGAAATTTTATTGACTATGTTTATAGTGGGTGTCTTGATGAAAACCTCAAACCGGTGTACGTAAAGCATTTCTCTTAATCATTATTGCTCTTGAGCTCCTTGTGGATGTGTTTGCTTTTTTCTGGACTTAAATAATGACTCTGATATGAACTCATCAACAGAGTACCTACTCATCATTTCCAACCTTTGTTATTTCTCCTTTCACTCACCATCATGCATCCAGATGATTGACAGAATGGACATAGCAAATCAATTTATCCTTAACACACAAAAAGCCATCCTTTTAGCCTATTCATCGTTATATATCAACAATTTTTCGAAAAACTATCAATCATTTTGAATTTTACGACCTGTCACAGCCTCTTCCATATACTAAATTGTTTTCCTAACGGTTTTTTCTTTTCTTTTTTTTATTTTCTCTTAGTTGAAGTCAAAAAGCCTCACTCATTTGGATGGTTTGGACTCAATGATAGCATGTCCGCATGGCTCAGCAGTTGGACAACAGCAGAAATCCCAAGTTGTAAGTATTCAAGTGTGAAATTGAAAAAAAAAGAAACGATTTATTTTTGTATTGTTGTTAAGATTTTTGTATTCTTTTCTTTTGCGTTCAAAATTGAATCCTTAGTGAGTTGGCATTTATGTGTTGTTGAGAAATATCCTCCTTAACCTGTAAAGTTTGGTTTGACCCCTCCTCCCCCTGATTTGTTGCTGTTATTTTGATTTATTTCAAAATTGAAAATTTTCTTATCCCATAACAAGTCTGAGCAATTGGAAACAGCATTGCCGCAAACACCATCGAAGCCTGCTGTAGCTGCAGCCTACAGTCACCCGCCAACAGGCGCTGCTGTTGCCGCTTTGCACCATCACCATGCACATCAAACGCCATCCTCACCCTCCTCACAGCATCATTATCCATCTTCCTCAGCAGGGACACAGGTGTATCATCATCCATCGATGGCTTCATCAACAACTTCCACAACATGCAATAAAATGTGTTGTATTGGTGGTGGAGGTGTCACAACCGTTACCAGCTCCAGTGCATTAAGCCCTGTCGCAACTGGGGTGGCCGGTGCAATCGGATGCAATGCTCCTGTAAGCAGTATGACAATTTCTTCCAGTGGGGTTCTGACAAACTCAAGTGCCGTCGTCGTCACACCCCAAGGAACAGCAGCTACCCCAGTACTAGCAACAGCAGCATCAACAACAACGTTACACAAGAAGAAATCATCGTTCATGCAACGAAAAAAACCTCTCCTGACAAGGAGTGAGGTAAGTAGTTGTAGTGGGAAATAATTGCGGAGCTCATGCAATTGAAAACATTCCTTGGGGTTATTGCTTGGCTGGGCTGGCATGGCGGTCGGGACAAAAAGTATCAAGAATCCCTTTGGCTATATATTGCTTGGAGACTTTCTGCTCTTGGTTTTCTGTCTCATTCAGAAGGGTCTTATACGTGTAGCTTAAGGGGTGGATAACTAATTAACTTCCATGAACTCAGAGGTCCAATCACATAAAGAATCTATATACGAGCAGGGCTGTTAGTAGTTAGCTCTGCCTGAAGGAAGAATCATTCTCTACATTGAAGCATGATGCAATATTGACTACACCTACATAACTTTAATTGATTTTAAAATTTATTGTTATTATTTTTTTCTTATATTTTATTAAATTGCGTTTTTCTATTAATTTCTTGGGGAATAGAAAATTGAAGAAACCTCTCTTTGGTGGAAAAAACATACACTTACACCTAATTCTACACTATAAGTACTAGAAGCTTTTAAAAACATTAATTGACGGAATCACGTTCGTAAAGAACAATTAGTTGTAAGAGTTCGTTTGTACTAACCTACAGGGTGTGTCAAAATTAATGTCATAATTTGAATAGGAATATTTACCAATATGTCAACATCAAAAGTGACAGCCAACACTAGTTGAGTTGACAGATGAGTTTACAAAATTACAAAGCGCAATGCCAGTTTCTATTTGCTTCCAAAAATAACTAACAAATGGCTAAATGTCAATCCACCTAAGTGAAGAATTTGACGATTGTAAATAAACGAGACAGGGATAAATGCAATTGCTGTTTTTTTAAAAATCACTTTTGGCTGTAATTTTTTTTGAAGCTATTCTTCCACGTTCTTCAGATTTACATAATATCGGTCCTCACTCCATTGCTTGTTGTCAACAAATAATTTATTTTTGATTTGGATCTGTCAAAATGCAGATTCATCCGCATTGCGTTTCTATGGGTCTGATGCTGATCTAAATTTTTCGACAATACAATTTTAAGCTGTCAGTTTGCAAATGCGTTTTTTCATTGGGTACGTTCAGACTTGTAAGTAAGATAAATTTCTAATTTGTGATTGGCCAGCTGTCAAAAAATTGCCTACAAATCAAGGGAACTTTTATTGGAAAGTGACAGGAAAGTTTATCAAGAAATATCTACCTTAATTTAAAATCAAGTGTGTTATTGTTAAAATTGTCAACTGTGAAATTATAAATTAGTTCAACTTTTTAAAAATTGATTTGCGGTGTCGTGCAAGTAAATTAAAAATTAAATTTTCTGAACATTACCGCAGAACTTTTTATAAGGTCGATGATTCTCAAGACATTTTTGAGCGTGTATGTCGAATGGCAATGCACTTTTTAAACGACTTCCTCGAGGAAATCTATTGAAGTTAAGTTCTAAGTTTAACATAAGGGCTTGTCAAACAAAGTTAGTTATATTAAGCCATTTTTGCGTTCGATGGATGAAGTTGACTGTATGTGAAGTCTCGTGTGTTTGCTGAACGTATCCATTGATTTAAATGGCTTCGATTGTGAGAATGATGTTCAAAATATGAAGCTAATAATTTAGAATGTTAAATGGAATTATGGAAGTAGCAGTTTAAAATTGATTGGTAAATAAATCAAGCCCATTTTTCTCTTCCGCAAGTGCATCAAGTGATGAAGGCTTTTTGAAGTTATGGCACAGATATTACACAAATACAAGAATACAGATAAATTAACTTAAAGTGGTGTTCACCACAAAAAAAAATACACTTTTAGTTTGAAAGCAATTACCAATAAAAAACACCATATTTCTTTATCTGTCTAGAATACAAGTGTCGCACACTGGCATTTAAACGCCATTTTGTATAATTATGGGACATTCACACTATGACATTCCTTTTTCCACTCCTGGTATGGTTTGTATAAATTTGAGCTAATAAATCCAAGCAGGTGTTCAAGACAATTCATATCGAATGGAGTACATATTCAGAAAAGTGGAGTTTTGAGCAGGTCCTCCGTACAAAAAATTATTAAAAAACAACAATAACACAAGCAATACCCTGTCATACTTGTTTGTAAAACCAAACATTTTTTTGTTTGTTTTTAAATAAAGTTCTTTTCATGAACAGTTTTTAAGAAATAAATTTTCAGGTTAAAAATTTTGAACAAAAATTAAAAAAAAAAAAAGTATTCAAATTATTTTTTTTCAAGATTGTATATAAATAAATAGTGTCTGCGGATACTCTTATCAATTTATTATTCAAACAGATGAATTTAGGATTTTTACTTTTCAAGATATTAAAAAATAAATGAACCAACTTTCTGGTTAAACTAAGAAGAATCCGGCTAAATGATCATTTCAGCAACTAGTTGATTTATCATCAACTTCATATTTCCTAGTTTTTACTTAGAAGCATTGGTTTCACTATTTTTTATTATATTGAAAAGTTAACACCCTAGATTTTATTATATTGAAAAGTAAACGCCCTAGAATCATCTGATAAGAGCATTGAATTTTGGAAAAAAAATTGTTCTTAACTACGTAAAATTTTTAATAAAATTATTTTAAAATTTTGTTGTTATTTTTTTCAAAAAATTAAGTCTGAAAATTAATATTTAAAAAAATAGTTATTAAAAGAACTTAATTAAAAAGAAAATAAGAGAAGAATTATTTCTGACTTCACGAAAGAGTATAACAGTGCGTTGTTGGCGTAACAGTTCCTTTTTAATAATAATTTTAAAATATAGTTTTTTTACCAAACTTAAAGGGGAGTAATAGAGTAAAGACCAACCCTCCTCAACAATTTACCGCCTCGACCCAACCGGAGATTAATGGTTCGATAAAATGTTTATATCGTTCAAAAGAAATTAATATAATCATGTTAAAATAGCAGTTTTGAAATTTTTTAATTTAAAACAAACAAAAAAAAATATTTTAGGTCAAATCCAGGGTTGCCATTCTAGCGACTCTGTCGCTAGATCTAGCAACATTTCAATTTCTTCCGCGACAAAAAATATTTTGATGTCGCTAGATTATTTCTAGCTACTTTTCTAGCTACTTTCGATGGTGAGCATATGTGTGTTGTGATACGCAAATACATTCATTTCATTTAAATTAATTTGACATTTTCTATTTCCAATAATTGGATACTGAAATTCACCACACATAGGCACACAACATAAAAACATGTGCAAAATGTAAGTGCGAATGAGCGCAGTAGTCTGATTTAAGCAATTCATCTGTTTCAAATTTATTATAGGCCTAAGTTGTTCGTTAATTTACTTTAAATTTTTGAACAATAAAAAAATATTTACAAAAAGAAATTTTTTTTTAACACTTATTTACCAATTTTTGTCTAGCGACTTCTAACGACTTTTTGTCCCCCGAATTTCAGCCAATCTAGCGACTTTTGGAGGTTAGTCTAGCGACTTTTCATTTCAGCTTGCGGCACCACTGGTCAAACCTTGCACGTGATTCTGACGGGATGAACTTTGGTACACTAATAGTCCACATCCTAGGCTTACTTTTAAGAAGTGTTTCCACGGTGGCAGACCGGAGATATAAGGGTTGCCTTCTGACCATGTTTAAACACGAAATTTCACATAAATTAGCCTATAAATCGAGAACCAGACATCGCTTGATGCCATAGGAATATGTTCATTTTTTGACCCCTTCCCCACCCTTGTACGTGGGGGGCGCAAAATACCCTTGGCAGATAAGGGGTTTTATTTGTCAGAAAATAATGGTTATAATATACTCATAAAATTTTAAGATGAGCGTCAACGTAGAATTTCATACAGCATCCATTTTTATCCATATATTATATTTATATATACAGGGTGTCCCGTAAGTAATGGATAACCCTAAAATGCCGCATAGTAGACTTTATGACCGTCCTGAAAACTGATAAAAAAAAGTTCTATCCCAACCACAAGAAAAGTTATATGCATTTTTTTGTTCAGTGCATTATTTTTTTCTTACTTTACATTTTTGAATACCACGACTAAAAGTGAATGAGTTCCATCATTTTTATTTTGCATGAATATTTTACATTACTTGTGCCAACACATTAGTAGAAGAAAATTATTATAACTGTTGGACTTCTTAGAGAAAAAAATTATTTAACATTGAATTTCAATGCAAAATGTGAAAACAAATAATTTATGAAAAAGTAAAATCATAGCTGGTATAAAAAATGCATGAATACCTGAGTGGCCAACTATTTTAAAAATATGCGCGTTAAATGCAGATTTAAAAATGGTATTACTTATTATTATATCTAGAGTCAATAGCAAGTTATTGGTAAAAATCTGCAATACTAGAGTAAATTTAGCAAAAACAAAAGTTTTCAAAACTAGCACAGTAAACGTGAAAATAATACCAAGCGTTGAACATAGCAGATTTTTGATTTATTGGCTGTTTCTAAGATGTTGTCCTAATGATAAATCCAAGCTTTCAACTTCTAGGGCCGAATGCATTATTGATAAAAATGTCAAAAAAGTGCAAAAAACGGTTACATTTTCGAGCTTGTTTTGAATTTTACCTGTTCTATTGGGCTTTAACAAACCCATCAAATATTTTGTTGGTTTCTATTTTTTATTTGTTATTTTCTCTAAACAAAAAGTTTTTGAGCCAGCTTTTAATCACATGATCACTTAGTTAGAAAACAAAAACAAAAATAGATAATTTTTTAATTTTTTTTTTTTATTTAAAGCAAATGCTCAAACTGTTTTCCACCCACTCTTATACAGGTTCTGCACCTCCGAATAAATGAACGTCTTAGTGAACGTGCAAGGTTTTGCTCAGAAATTTGTAATGCAGCTGCCTCCACACGATTTCTAAGCTCCTCTAAGGACCTGATCGGCTTGATGTATACGATTTCCTTAATGCATCCCCAATAAAAAAAATCAAGTGGATTTAGGTCTGGTGAACGGGGTGGCCATAAAATTGGTCCCAGATGTCCTATCCATCTGCCTGGATATCTGGCATTTAAATATGCCCGCACAGGCACAGCATAGTGTGCTGGACAACCATCATTTTGAAGCCAGCAAGGTTGGGAGATCATTTTGGAGGAACTCCAAATAACCTTGGCCAGTTTAAATCCCCGGCAACACAAAGGGTCCAATTATTTTCCCATTGAGAATCCCAGTCCAATAGTTTATTTTGAATTGGTACTGGGACCTGTCTTCCCAGAAGTGGAGATTATGGAGATTAGTGTAGCCATCTCTTTTAAATGTCGACTCATCGCTCCAAAGAATGTTGTCAAAAAACTGCGGATCTTCTTCAATTTTCATTATCATTTGTCGACAAAAACTCATTCTCGTTTCAAAATCTTGCGGCTGGAGAGTTTGCACCCGTGTTAGGTGAAAGGGATGATATTTATATTTACTTAGCACATTATGCGCAGTCGTCTTTCCGATCCCAGTGCGTCGTGCTGTTGCTCGGATTGATACTGTAGGATCTCGGTCAAGTTCCGCAAGCACTTAGTCTTCGGTATCTCCTCGAGGGGGTCGTCCCACGCCAGCACCACCAACACCACTACCAGGCAGCCTTCCTTCCGAGAAACAGCTATGGACTCTAATAAACACTCGATAATCCGGTTGACGTGCGTTAGGGTACCTTTCTTTATACAGATTCGCAGCTTCGTTTGCGTTGCCTCTGCACTCTCCATAAATGAAATGCATGTTTGCATATTCTTGTGCAGAATACAGAATACGTGGCATCGAAAAACTTCAATCAAACGTCTTAATTATCAAAAAGCAGGTTCAGGAAAACAGCTATTTAGACCGTTATTTTTCTGAAGAATGAACAATAAAAACGACATAAATAATTGTTCGTCGTGGTCTTAATCTTATGAATTAAGATCAAATTACAAAAACTTTAATTCAAAATTTAAAAAACTTACGATTTTATGCGTTCTCACTTTCTCAGGATCTTACAATTTACTATTCAAAAAACACAATTAAAATTGAATCAGAAGACTTTTTGTTTGGAGAATATAACAAATAAAACCAATAGAACAGGTAAAATTCAAAACAAGCTCGAAAATGTAACCGTTTTTAGCACTTTTTTGACATTTTTATCAATAATGCATTCGGCCCTAGAAGTTGAAAGCTTGGATTTATCATTAGGATAACATCGTAGAAACAGCCAATAAATCAAAAATCTGCTATGTTCAACGCTTGGTATTATTTTCACGTTTACTGTGCTAGTTTTGAAAACTTTTGTTTTTGCTAAATTTACTCTAGTATTGCAGATTTTTACCAATAACTTGCTATTGACTCTAGATATAATAATAAGTAATACCATTTTGAAATCTGCATTTAACGCGCATATTTTTAAAATAGTTGGCCACTCAGGTATTCATGCATTTTTTTATACCAGCTATGATTTAACTTTTTCAAAAATTATTTGTTTTCACATTTTGCATTGAAATTCAATGTTAAATAATTTTTTTCTCTAAGAAGTCCAACAGTTATAATAATTTTCTTCTACTAATGTGTTGGCACAAGTAATGTAAAATATTCATGCAAAATAAAAATGATGGAACTCATTCACTTTTAGTCGTGGTATTCAAAAATGTAAAGTAAGAAAAAAAATAATGCACTGAACAAAAAAATGCATATAACTTTTCTTGTGGTTGGGATAGAACTTTTTTTTATCAGTTTTCAGGACGGTCATAAAGTCTACTATGCGGCATTTCAGGGTTATCCATTACTTACGGGACACCCTGTATATATTTATTTTTTGTATAATCGCTTTCAAAATGGTGGAAGGGGAAGGTGGAAGTATATTAAATCACTATATATTCGTCTTGGTATAATATAAGCATATAGAACATGACCTTAGGGTGATTTTTAATGCCCAATCTGATGCAATCAAAATTATTTCGATTTAATTTCCCTAGAAAAAGTTATAACCATTTTATAAAATGACGACTAAATGTTCAGTGAAACGAGCATAACATTACCAAATTTAAATGGTATGGTAATGAAACTTGGCACACATGTCTCATTTGTCGTAAGAAATAAGAATCAAAAGAGTCCATAAAAATATCTTGGGCTAAACGGTGTTTTTTTGAGTGAAGCAGAAAAGTTTAATACTATGCGCCGTGAACCCGCTCCAGAACTAGTACGTTGATGAAAGTTGGTAGGAATGTTTTGTTTTGTATTGTTACCAAGAATAAATAAAGATAAATCAAATATCTATCATCAAAGGTGGTTTTCGGGGGAAAATGTTTTATCTGCTCTACTCAAGAAATACTTTAATTTTTTCATTAAAACGACCATTTCTTTCTTAATGGTGATTGTATCGTCTTAATTTTATTTTAATTGAATTCAGCGTTAAAAAATACTTTAAAATCATGTACCATATTATGAATTTGTACCTCGATTACATAAAAGAAAATGTCTTGGTTCTAACAAGAGTTAAACCATTTCTACCATTTTTCACCAACATACCAGTTTTTGGAGGGGTTTAATTCACTTTTCTCATTCACTCAAAATAACACCCTTCTGCCCCAAATATTTTTATGAACTCTTTTGATTCTTATTTCTTAGGACAAATAAGACATATTTGCTAAGTTTCATCACCATGCCGTTGAAATTTGGTAATGTTGAACTCGTTTCACTGAAAATTTAGTCGTCATTTTATAACTTTTATTTTGATTGCATAAGATTGGGCATTAAAAATCACCCTAAGGTCATGTGCCGTATGCTTAGATTATGCCAAGACGAATATACAGGGTGTCCCATTAACAATGGTCCAAACTGAAATTGGTGATAGGCCAGGTGATGAACTATCAGAATTTGATAACTTTTCCATACCGAATCATAGCGGTTCTCGAGTAACGGCTATTTTTTGAAATTTGAAAAAAATCTAACTTTGAACCAGTTTTTTGCTCACCCTGTCCATAATTGATTTTTGTTTTTTACAAATTTGGCATTAAAACATTCACTTATAGTTTCACTAACTTTACTGAGTAAAATATTTTTGATTGGCATCACCATTTGCCTACAAATCATTAGTTAATATTGAACTTTGCCAAAATTAATTTTTGACGTCAATCTTCTGATGAGCCCCCTGAATAAAATTCGTATAGCTCAATACAAGTTTTATATTTCAAAAATTTCCTATTTTTCTGTAGTTTCCAAAAAGGTATTAAACTTGCCAAAGCTAATTTTAAATAGACAGTTATAACCATTTGAACCCAATCAAACAGGTTGAAAATCAAACAAAAATAAAACATTTTTGTTCAAATATTTCGATAAAATTAGAATTTCACTTCAAATATAACTCCAAAAGAGCTGAATTTTGGTGGAGATCTTCGTTTTGATATCATACGCATTTCTTAAATAAATGCATTAAATTTTAAAAAGGGCTTTTAATTTCCTGTGGTAAAAGAGTATAAATCCAGTATATTTGAAAATTTTACGAAAACTATCAGGTTTTTTAAGAAGTGTCTTTGGAAAACATGTAGCTTATAAAATTCTACAGAAAAAAGATAAACTCCTTTTTTTCGTTGGAGCAAGAGATTTTGAGAAAACGGGGACAAAATGTGTTTTTATACACCGTTGCATTTGCGCACATTTGTCTCAAAATTTATTGGTCTAACGGAAAAATGTATCCTAATGGTTTTTTCAGAATGCTATAAGCTACAAGTTTTCCAAAGACACTTCTTAAAAAAGCCGATGGTTTTCGAAAAATTTTCAAAAATACTGGATTTTTACGCTTTCACCACAGAAAATAGAAGGTCCTTGTCCAAATTAAAGGTATTTATTTAAGACATCAAAACGAAGATCTCCACCAAAATTCAGCTCTTTCGGAGTTATATTTGAAGTGAAATTTTAATTTTATCGAAATATTTGAACAAAAATGTTTTATTTTTGTTTGATTTTGAACCTGTTTGATTGGGTTCAAACGGTTATAACTGTCTATTTAAAAATAGCTTTGGCAAGTTTAATACCTTTTTGGAAACTACAGAAAAATAGGCAATTTTTGAAATATTAAACTTGTATTGAGCTATACGAATTTTATTCAGGGGGCTCATCAGAAGATTGACGTCAAAAATTAATTTTGGCAAAGTTCAATATTAACTAATGATTTGTAGGCAAATGGTGATGCCAATCAAAAATATTTTACTCAGTAAAGTTATTGAAACTATAAGTGAATTTTTTAATGCCAAATTTGTAAAAAAACAAAAATCAATTATGGACAGGGTGAGCAAAAAACTGGTTCAAAGTTAGATTTTTTCAAATTTCAAAAAATAGCCGTTACTCGAGAACCGCTATGATTCGGTATGGAAAAGTTACCAAATTCTGATAGTTCATCACCTGGCCTATCACCAATTTCAGTTTGGACCATTGTTTATGGGACACCCTGTATATTGGTTTGATATATTTCCACCTTCCCCTTTCTCCCCCTTTTTGAAAGCGATTATACAAAAAACCAATACATGGATAAAAATGGACTTCGGATATGCTGTAAAGTATGAAATTCTACGTTCATGCTCATCTTAAAATTTTATGAATACTCATTTTATAACCATTATTTTCTGACAAATAAAAATCCTTATCCCCCGAGGGTATTTTGCTCCCCCCGCGTAAAAGAGTGGGGGAGGGGTCAAAAAATTAACAAATTTCTATGGCTTCAAGTATTCTAAATCAAACGAGACATTCGACGACATTAACCGATGTCTGGTTATCGATTTATAGGCTAATTTATGTGAAAGATCGTGTTAAAACATGGTCAGAAGGCAACCCTTATATCTCCGGTCTGCCAGTGTTGCCATTGTGACAACACTTCTTAAAAGTAAATTTAGGATGTGAACTATTAGTGTACCAAAGCTCATCCCGTCAGAATGAAGTGCAAGGTTGGCTCCCTTAACGCCCTAACGAGAAGAAAAGTTTTTTTGTTTGATTCGATATTTGTTGTTAAAAAAAGTTATTAATACAAATTTTAAATGCAATATTCTTTAACTAGCTTAGACGTATCGAATTGCATAATAATGATAAAATACACCTAGCCAATAACGAAATATGCGGGAATATACCTAAACTAAAATACAAGTATTAAGTTTTTTTTTACAAAAAACTTTATTTCCATTACTGAAATTTGTTGGTAAAAGCATAGTATGCAGTATTAATAAAACTAGTCCAGCGATTACATGTACGAAATTTAATCAAAATCGTTGGAGCCGTTTTCAATGAAACTTGATAAAACCGAACTTGTTGTATGACAGCTACCCGTTCTAGATGTCCTTTCCTTTTTATAATTCAATTTTCACCCTTAGGAAATCACATAAAAAAGTGTGACACCAAATTTGAAGCAAATCCGTCCTTTCGCTTAGGCACTATCTCGATGTACATCAGGACGCACAGACAAACATACCGACCGACGGATGTCTTGACCAAAATCACTTTTTTGGACTTCTTCATCACCGTACTGTTAGTTTTTATTAAAACCCGCCTGTTTTTGACACGAAACCAATACTTATGCCCTATAGAGCAATACAAAATAGCAAGGAATGAGAAAACTGCTGCATTTAACTTTATTCAGCTATTCATGTTTCAAGTCCCATGATTTACCTACCACGTTTTCATCAATTACGAAATAAGCCAAAAACTCGCAGAAATAGAAGTCATCTAGAATTTTACAATATCAAATGAATTTGATTAAGTAGTTTTCAACTTGACATATTTTTGTTATTTTCTCTTAGTTCGTTTTGTTGTTTTCCATTATTTCAAACCTTGATTCTTGTAAATTTTGTTGCATTTGCGTCATATGGAATTGTTGTCGCCAAAAATAAGTTTGAATTTAATTAAATATCTCAACCAAAAATTGCCTACTTAAGATTTGTAGTTTATTCAGTTGCCGTGTCTTGGAATATGCCATCAATATAATGGGTGATTTTTTAAGAGGTTTAGAACTTCTTTAAAAAAAAAACACAAAAATTCGAAAAAATGAATGAAATATTTATTTGAATCGATAGTTTGAACCTTGCAATTTAATGTTTAAAGATAATTTCATGCAAATGTTGACCGCGGCTGCGTCTCAGGTAGCCCATCCGCTGAGTCCAATTTTGGCATATTCTTTCACACATATCGGCCGGTATCTCACGAATGAATGCATGGATGTTGGCTTCCAGTGCGTCAACCGAAGCGGGCTTGTCCCTATAGACATTAGCCTTGACATACCCCCACAAAAAATAGTCTAATGGTGTCAAATCGCACGATCTAGGCGGCCAATTGACCGGCCCGAAACGTGAAATTAACTGTTCACCAAACTCGCCTCGCAATTGCGCCATTGTTTCGCGTGCTGTGTGGCATGTGGCACCGTCTTGTTGAAACCACATATCATGCAAGTCAAGAACTTCTATTTCGGGCAAAAAAAAGTTTGTTATCATCGCTCGGTAGCGTTCACCATTGACAGTAACGCTGCGATTCGCATTATCTTTGAAGAAATATGGCCCAATAATGCCGCCGGCCCATAAACCGCACCAAACAGTGGCTTTTTCGGGATGCATTGGTAGCTGTTGCAATGCTTCTGGCTGATCTTCACTCCAAATGCGGCAATTTTGCTTATTTACGTACCCATTCAACCAAAAATGAGCCTCATCGCTGAACACAATTTTTCGATAAAAAAGCGGATCCTCGACCAGCTTTCCAAGAGCCCATTCACCAAAAATTCGGCGTTGTGGTAGGTCGGCTGGCTTTAGTTCTTGCACCAGCTGTATCTTAAAAGGCTTTACGCCCAAATCCTTCCGCAAAATTTTCCACGTAGTGCTGTAACAAAGGCCTAACTGCTGGGAACGCCGAATCGACATTTCGCGGTCTTCTGTCACACTAGCTGATACGGCCGCAATATTTTCTTCACTACGCACAGTACGTAAACGTGTTGGTGGTTTATTGTCCAACAAAGTAAATTTGGTGCGAAATTTGGTCACAATCTTCCGAATAGACTGCTCAGAAGGTCGAGAATGCCGACCATAAAATGGAAGCAGCGCGCGATGAACATTTCGAACCGAGCACGAATTTTGATAGTAAAATTCAATAATTTGCAAGCGTTGTTCATTTGTAAGACGATCCATGGTTAAATTGCAAACCAAACTGAAGCTGTTTGACAGTGACACAAGGTACTAAACATACGTCAGCTATCAAAACCAGTGTTGCCAAAACAAACCAGCTAAGAAATCACCCGTTAGTTTGATACTACAAAAAGAAGTTTTGTGTCATTCGACAAATTGTTCATTCTTGTGGTTTTAAATTTTGTTACCTCCGTTATCATCGAAGCATAAATAATAATTTATTAATTAATTTTTAAGTAAAATTTAAAAAATTAGGTACGTGCTTATGTGCCATGCAATCCATTCTAGGGAAATCTGCAATTTTTCGTTCAAAAGTTTGACTAAACTTAATTTTTAAGTTTCGAATTACAAAGAGTAAGAAAAACACCCTGTGCTTTTCTTGTGAGTATACAAACAACAACTTATACATAAGCTCACTCGACTCTCAGTTTATGATGAAATAAATGTTTCAAAAATTGGTCTTTTTGATATCTACCTACGTAAAAAAAAAAGAGTAAAAATAATATTCGGTCTATGCTATCAAAACTAAGCTTCTTTTCTATTAACGAACTTCAAGTAATACTTGTATACCGAAAATAACATACATACATACATCATACATATCTACACAATGTTAAATGGACTTGTTGATGTGTAAAATAGGATTTGTTTCAAAGTGAAAAGGATGTTTTGTTATGCTTCTTCAACATACATACATACATCTATACTTTCCTTTTTTTATAAGATAGAAAAAGTTCAATGTTTCTTTGGTTCCATTTTTTTTTTGTTTTTGTTGCTGTTGTTGTTCTTTCAGATTATCTAAATGGAGCATAGAGTAAAAAAAAACATGAGAAATTGAGACAGATATAATGTCTGCCTGCACTGCGCCTTCTAGAGCGGACAACAATAACAATATATAGTCACTGGATGAGAGATTTTAATGTGTCCTTTTGTTCTCACTTTATGTTTGTGGGCTATAAAAATTTATTTTATGAGATCATTCGGGTCAAATTGTAAATCTTCAAAAGCAAAAATATTGAAGAAGGATAAGTAAAAGTAAAAAAAGAAGAAGAAAATGAATTTTAAAGGAAAGACATGCAGGACCTTTTATACGTTTTTATGGGATCACTTAAGTTTTATGTTTTTGAAGGCTTCTATTCAAGTTACACCTTCTTTTGGTCGTTTGGTTTTAGCTTAGATTTCGTTTAACTTGCGGGTTGGATATAGTAGATAGATAAATGGCATTTAATAATCTTTTTGAAAAGAGGATTTTGTTAGTAGCTATGATGGAAATTAAATTAATGAAATAATTATTGCTTTTTTTATTGGAGTGCAAGGAATGCAGAAAAGTAAAGAAAGCAGGTGGCTTAGTTCCTGATAAAAATGAAGAAGCATTTTGTGATTATTCTTCGTTAACTTTTAATGGTTCATTTCATACCGTTGATTTTGATGGATTTGACATTCCTTTAAATACAGACTTTTCCTTTAAATTTGACGCGTCGAATCGTTAAAAATGTTTTAAACCTTTCGATACTAGATCCTGAAACTCGAAATACGAACAAAAATCCCGAATTAGGGACATGTTGATTGTTAATTTTAAACTATGCATATAGTCAAGGGCTGCGTTCTCAATTAAAAAACAAAAATTACGATGCTGGAAAAAAGTACAAAAAAGGATTTTCAGCATGGCATCCGTCGCGTCAATCGGGCGGTTGCCGTCGCAGTCGTTTTGTTTATAAAAATAAATAAAAAATACATTGGGTGGCGCAACGGCTCGTGAAGAACCAGGGCCTAGTGACTAACAATAACTCGCAACCATTACTTTGTGCGCGTGTCGACAGGAATGGAAGGGACCTAGAATTTTATGCCGATTCCTAACGGCTAGACGAGAAGCACGTATTTATGACAAGTGATACTCCTGGATGATTTGCCAATTTGTCGCAAGAGGCATTAGCCCTGAAAAAAACTGTTTAGTTTTTAAGTGGACGATGCTGGGAAGTGAACAAATCCAGCGTGACAGTCCAACGCACTAACGATTACGCTACGGGATACTACAGTAGTAGTAATAGTCGTTTTGTTTGGCAGTTGTTGATATACATTGAGGTAGATTCTTAATGGTTTAAAGGATTTGCTTCAAATTTGGTGTGAAGTATTTTTATATGATTACCTAGAGGTGAAATTCAAATTTTTGTTTTATCTCATCCAGAATGGGTGTAGCTGCCATGCAACGATTTCAGATTAATCGAGTTTCCTTGAAAACGGCTCTGCCGATTTTGAATAAACTTTGTTAAATTAAAATTTTAAAACAGTTTTAATGAGACTGCATATCAGATATTTGCCAAAAAAAATCGAAGAACGGAATGAAAGTGTTGGGTTTTTGTTGAGCAATTTGCCGGTTTTGTACATTTTTTTTTTACGAAAAAATAAAATCAAAGGAACTTTTTTTTTATTTTTCAACTTTTTTCCAAATTTTTTTTGTACATGTTTTTATTATTTTTGCGTTAATGATATACAAATATAAGCAATTAATTGCTATACCGTAAATGTCTGGCTATACATATTTTAGTATTTAGCTGCGATAGCAAGTTCGTGCGATCCAGTCGTACATATTTTTACTTGCGATATACATACATACGTAGTATAGGACAAGTTTAGGATTCGTGCAAAAAAAAAAAATTCGAGATAATAATTTTCCCTAACATTACGATGATAAAGAACGCGAAAAAAGGGGGTCTCGTTTGTAACGGTTATTAACGGTACCTTTCATAGAACCGATTTTTTGGTTTTCAAATTTCTCGTTAACGGCTACACCGATTTCAACCAAGTGGTCCTTTACAATTTAAACAATTTTGCATATAAAATTTTTTGAAAAAAATAATTATTGGATTAAAAAAAATATTTTGAATTTTGAATATTCAATATCTTGAAAACTGGTCAATGAATATTTTTTTTAATTTTGTGTAAAATTGTAAATTATTTAATTCTCAAAGTTGGCATACCAAATTTTATTTTTAAAAATGTTCAAGAATTTTTATATATAAAAAATTAATTTTTAAGAAAACCGCTCTAACGATTTGTGAAAATTTGTTTTCGTAAATTCACATTTATCAAACATTTCAAAAGACACACCTTTTTTTAGCTCTATCTGTTTAAGCTTTTAAAAAAAAAACAAATTTGTTTTTAAAACTGCACATTGACAATTTTAAGCTACGTTCAAGTTGTTAGCTACGCGAGCAAGTTTTTGCGATCCAGTCGTGTCCATCTTTTCATATGAGCATTGGTGGTGAGAAAAAAAATATTTCGTTTAATTTTTTTGCAAGAAACAGAAAAAGCTAAGAAAAAATGTCAAACTGTAGGTTTTTTTAGAGTCACTGAAATTGTGTTACTACTTTAAATAATTCATAGCATACATTTTTATTTATTGGTTAGTAGTTTGATAGAAAACACAATTTAACTTTAAACTGTTTTTATTTGTATATCAAAAGATTGGGTTATTTCGATGACCATAAGAAATATAAAGGTTTATTAAGTTCCCGGTATCTGATTGATATTAAAAAAAAAAAAAAAAAAAAAAACAGAAAAATAAATTTTTCAGTATTTTGTATGGGGGGACTAAATAAAAAAAATTGTAATGTTTATACGTAGTATGTACCTATTCATCAGTTTAGGTGTTATGACACGCTAATTACTTGGTCTTTAAAGGACATACTGTTGGTTTCGTGCCAAAAAAACAAAATCGAGTTTCTTGTTAACACAAACACTATAATTTATGTTACTTTAAACTCAATTCAAATTCTATGCTTCACCAATAAAATGGGTCGATAAATATATGGCTTACGTTATAGTTTTTACAGCTGTTAGGCCAAATTAGCTACCCACAAAAATTATAAGATTTAACCTCTTTATTGTATATAAAGATATTTACCATACAAGGCTTCACAAAACTTTTACTTTTCAGTATAATGAAAAAGAGGATAAAGAAATAAAAAAAAGGAGAAAACGAGACAAAACTAAAAAAAACTTAAACTTTGATCCACTTTACGAAAAAATATCAAAATTCCTTAGAAAAATCATATTAACCTCGTTAAGAGGACTAAGCTGCAGGGTCAAGTACATATTAACTTACTTCTTTGGTATGTATACCTTTATCACTACCATAAATCCCATTTCAGCTTAAGGGATAATCGCTGTTATATTACCTTTAAAAATTGAAATTTATTGTGTTTCGCTTAAGGCACAAAGGTTAACGTCGCGTCGGTCTGCACTTTATAAACTCCTGTTTGTGATGCTTCTAAATAACATGCCATCGCCTTTAAACAATATTTTGACATCTCTCTTGGAGTAAAATTTCTTCTTAACTTATAAATACAGTATGTAAATGTTTATTTTTTTTGCTCCAGTATATGTATATATGGTTAGTGGAGGACAATTTCCTTTTAAAGATATGACATTGTATATATATATATTGTTAAACCTTGGAAAAAAATAGAAAAAGTAAAGCAAATGCGTGCAAAATGTGCATTAAGGATTTGCATCACGTTTTTAACGTTTATCCTTAAGTGCTTTGAATGGACAACGACGAAGACGGCGACGACAACAACGAAAACGAACCACTGGACTGTGTCTTTTTAAGTTTCGATTTTTTTATTTTTTTTTTTTGCACAATGACAATCCTTAGAAGGATATATAGAAATTCTCTTGAAGTTTATCGCAGAAAAGTTTTCTTTTCTGTATTTTGCTTGAATTCATACAACAAAAACAACAACAAAACTAAAGTTAAGTAAGTGTCCATCGTCACGATTGGTGTCCTCCAGTCCAGAGGTCCTTGAATTTAATTTTCCGTCCTTACGGATGAGTATGAGAAAAAGATTGTCAAACACCTGGGATTTTGTTCTTTATTTTTATATCTGCAGGAGCAATAAACTTTAAAGTACTAGTATAGCTAGCGAAAGTCAGAAAAGTATAGTGGGATGTATGTGTGTGCAGCATACGTACACAGTTGACATTTGTTTTATTAGACAAAATGCTCTTTAATGCTTATGTCCATAGAGTGTAGAAGTTTTTATACAAAAAAAAATGTTCTTGGAAAACTGTCAGAATTGCTGTGAAAAGTTCAAAGTTTGTATAAGCTTGACTTTTCACATAACTTATATGTACTTACATATTGAAATGAAATTGCAAAATCATATTCAGCTGACTTTTGCATTTATCCTGATTCCATTATAGGAATAGGAAATTTCATGTAAGGCATAGGTAATACGTACCTAAAAACTTAGATATACCTTAGAACTTAGATATACAGGGAATCATTGAGGTACTTGTATAATGGTATTTGATCATGTATTATGTATCATTGATACTGAAGTACTTTTTCATCTTCGAAGCTGACATCCTTGGTATTGGTTTATTTTAAGTTTAAGGAATTTGTGGAAAATATGTGAACAATTTTTAGAAGTTTTTTATCATTTTTCATTTTTTTTATTGAAAGAAATCGAATTTGAGATGACTTTCATTTTATTGCCATCTTAGAAAAGAAGACAAATTGCTCCACGAATTCTTTCTGTCTGAGCAAAACAGAAATTAAAACAGGCTAGAGTTCAGATTTTTGTAAAAAAAAATAAAAACAATTTTCTAAAAATAGAAATGTTTTTTTAAATACTGTGAAGATTCTTTAGACCGACTTAAGACTTTGATATAAAGTTGTCAGTATTAAAAAAAAAACATGCATGACTGGATCGCACGAACTTGCTCTCGTTCAGCTAAGGGGCCAGTTATAGCAATCAGGAAAACGCATCTGGAAAAGTTGAAACAGTATGAAATTGAATATTTTTTCCTGATGGTCGTTTATAGCGAACAGGAAAAAATATGTTAGTTGGCCGGCCTACCACCAAGTTTTCTTGATTGAAATGCACACGAAAAACTTGTTCGTCTGCGATTCTGTCAGTGGAATGAGTGAAACTGGAACTCAAATCATTTGAATTTTTTGTTCCATTTTGTGGAAAATTACGATCAGCTGCCACGCAAAATGAATTTGCATCAGGAAAATAATAGATAGACATATTGACAGTGTATAGTGATGATTCCGTTCCATAATATTTTTATACCGTTTGAAAATAATAAAAAAATAAGTTAAAATAGCAGTTTTAAGGTTTTTGGTTTAATACAAACGAAATTGGAAAAAGTAAAAAACAAGAAAAATAGATCTTTTCTCCTTTTTTCGGAAAAAAAAAATATTCGTACAAATTTTGGATACAATATTTTTTAACTAATTTAGAAGTTCCAAATTGCAAAATAATGATAACATGAACCAAGCCAATGACGAGATATGCGGGAGTAAACCTAAACCTCAACAAATAAACACATTTTATTCAAAATAAACCCCAATAGTCTAGGAAAGATAGAAAATTTAATATGGTAAGTGGGAACAAATTAATTCATGAAATTTTATTGCTGGTATAGACGCAGAATTATTTAATCCTGTACAACATATACAAAGTGCCATACGATGCCCTCATTGGATTTTTGTTTAGACGCATTTAAAGAGGTGTAAAGTGGGAGAGGCGGGAGTTTATCAAGTTGGAAAATTTCTTATAATACAATAGAATCATGTAACAAATGTTTTTAGGGTGCTTTTCAACGCTGATTCTAAAGAGACAAAAACTGAAAAGATACATTATGTATCATGTAAAAAGTTAGGTGCCATTCATATGAGCTGCGAACTGCGTCTGCGAATAATTCTTTTAAAGCTATTTCTGAAGCAAATACCAACTTATTCTTGTTGTAGTTGTTTAACAAATGAAATAAATGATTATATATATGAGTGTTTTTTATAATACAAATTCTATACACTACTGAAATACATCAGCCAAGTAGAATACTTAGCATTATTTAATTGGAATTGTTGAATTATTGATTCAATATAGCTTTTAACGGCCTTTAGTCCATAAAAATTGGCGTTTCGTCCCGGCGTTCTCATTTGGACTCTTCAGTTGACAGTGAAGGCCTTGTCAAGACGCAATTTTTATTAAGTTCAGTCCAGCTTACGAAACGCCAATTTTTATATACTTAAGGCCATTAAAAGCTATATTGAATCAATAAATGATTATATTTAAAAATATAAATAGAAAATACTGCTTTAAAATAGTTAAACATACAAATAAAAAACACATTTTAATATTGAATTTAACCTCAAAAATAAAATGTCTGGTGTGACTCGTGTTATTGGGTTTGGTTGCGAAAAAAAAATGTGTGACTCCGCAGAAAAAAGGGTAAAATTATTTGCAAATAATTTAATATCTTTGTTTATTGCTTTTTAAAAACAGATTTTTTTATTATTTGAAACTTCACTTTTTTATGACAGTTCGCAGCTTTCTGCGACTACTCATATGAATGAAATGTAAAACAGTGCGACCATTCGCAATTCGCAGAGGCAGGTCGCGGCTTCATATGAATGGCGCTTTATAGTCCTAAAAATATTAAGTTCGGCGGGGTATTGAAATTAGCCATTTTCTGAATTTCTTATCAGGGTTATTAGCACTTCAATAATTTTGTTTAACAATAAATCATGATGCTTTGTAATTTTCTCCAAGCTCAAACACCGCAATCTTATGGTAAACTATGATAGAAAACGCAAAAAAATTGATTCTCGCAATTCTGTTTGTATGTCTGTCTGTCTTTCTGTTTAGCCCCCTATCTGTGCCTCGACCTACAGCAATACCTGCAAAATACTGAAGCAATATTCTTCTAACTTTGGACTTCAGGTTTTTAGGAGAATCACTATTATAAAGGAAATTGACTTTTTTGCTCCAAAAATAACGGTACTTGCCATACAACCAATATAAAAAAATATTTATCTTAAGAACTGCCGCAAATATTTTGATAAAATAAAATTTAAAATAACTATTAAAGGTATAGTAAGTATTTTGGTAAGAAAAAAAATTATAAAGGTTATTAACGGTACATTCATAGAACCTGTTTTTTATTTTCAAATTTTTTCATTGAAAGGCTTCACCGATTTCAACCAATTTTTTTTTATACAGGATGTCCGTTACAATCTCAACAAATTAAAAGAAATTATTTTTGAATTTTTAAAAAATATTCTTCTTTTTTTTTTGAAAATTTAGTATCTTGAAAACGGGCTGATATTTTTTTTTTTTAATTAAATTGTATTTAATTATTCCTCCTTCGTGAACATTTTTAAACATTAAGTTGTATTTTATCGAATAATAATGTTTATTTTAAATATAATAAATTAATTTTTATGAAAACTTAACGATTTTTTTTTTTTCATTTTTGACGGATTTAAATTTAATTTTTTATGCAGAAGCTTTTTAAAAATTCAAATAATATGGGATACCAAAATAAATTCTAAAAACATATATATTTTTTTTTTTTAATTCAATATTTCAAAATCAAGTTATTTTAATGGCAATATTTTTTTATTTGTAAGCACAAATTAAAGAGAGTTCTGACAATAAATTTCGATTCCAACCGATAGGAATCGAAATAAATTGATTGGCCCTGAGAAATAAACGAAAATCGGGTTGGGCGCTTGGGGAAAGGGTTCCTGTCATTGATAAAAATATTAGGTGTTTAATACTCTTTACTTTAAGGGATAAATTTTTGTTGATACCAAAAACGCTCTCAATATATTAAATACTGGAAAAATAATTTTTCTAAAACATTCTTTTTCTTTTTGGATATCGATTCAGCATTATAATAGCTTTATCTCGACCTCATTTCAAGCTACGACTATACGACTTATTATGGTTGGCATTTTGCAATATATTTCTTGAGACAATTTTATTATCATGAGGATTTTTTAATTAATATAGATTTGCATTGGAAATTTTTTATCAAAAAATAATCATTGTCTCTTTAATTGTTTATTTAGATTTCGAGTTCGGAATTCTTCTCGGTGAGTTTTTGCACAGAAAATGGATGTCAAGAAGAAGAATTCATACCAGCTATTAAGGGTGTAACGCTATCGTAAGTTTTGAATCACAACAAATAGATATGATTGTTTATTAATTTAATATATTTAACGTTATTGCAGGGAAGCTTTAAACAGTTCATTAAGACGAAGGAATCTAAGTTTTTCACAAATTATAATAACGGACAATAATTTGCCTAGTTTTTTGGAATCAGGTAAATGTAAATTAAGTTAAACTTTTTTTAATTTTATCAGTTTGGTTTGTGTCCAACAAAACTTTGTTAATTTGTATCATGTGTTCAAATATTTTAGTGCTGATAAGAATCTTTGACAGATCATTGCAATAATTTTCAGTAATATTACATTTTTGGAGTTTATCCAAAAAAAATTTTTTTAGTTAACTTTATTAACAAAACTACTTGACCAAGCTTAACACAATTTGTTGTTATAGGATCCCCGCCTTATACGAGCTCCTTTGAAGAAAACACCGATGTTGAGAATTTAGTTGGTCGACAATTGGTCATCTCCGAAAGAGATGGCAAGAAGACCCTTCAAAAGGCTGCCTCATTTGTAATTCAAACAATTTCTTTACAGAATTATTATTTTCTAACTATACTTTTTTACATTTTTCAGGGTTCCCGTGCCCGCCCACCAAGACTCTTATCATCGGCTTCAACTGAAGAAACCACCGAATCGGAACAACGAAGTATACCTGGTAAACAATTAAAACAACGTTGGTCCGGTTTGTTTGGCATTAAAAATCCACACCAAAGTCAACTTTGTGAATTACTAAATAGTTATGCAAAAAATGGTGTTCCACAAAAAACAGCTTCGTTAAGTTTCGATCATCAGGATTTCGATGCAGCACAAGTATATTTGGATAATATGCATTCATCTTGGAAGGATTTCGTTCACTGTGATAATATGTCGGATGTACAGATAAAAATACAAACGGCCATTTGGGAATTAGTTACAACGGAAGTTTATTATATTCATGCGTTGCAAACTGTTACTGATGTAAGTGTGTTTGTGAATTTTGGCAGGTGTCAAAATCTAATCAAAATTCTATATGATTATTTTGCAGCTTTTTCTTGCCTGTCTTGAGGCAATACAAGAAGATAAACTCCTTACCGACGTTGATCAACATAAATTGTTCTCAAATGTCCGGGATATTTGTGAGGCTAATTTGAAATTTTGGACTTTATATTTGTATCCAATGGTGGCCAGTAGTATTGCCAGTCATGCACCACTGTGCATTGATTATTTTCGTCAAGGTTTCGTCACTTTTGCAACGATATTTGCACCATACAAAAAGTATTGTGCCGAACAAAGCACTTGTCAGTTTTATTGTAAGGAATTAAATCGGAATAATGCACTTTTTACGGCTTATCTGGCGTGGTGCGAATCACAAAAGATGTGCAATCGTTTGCGATTGGCTGACATATTGGTGCGGCCTATGCAAAGACTGACTAAATATAATTTGCTTTTAACTGCGATACGAAGGCATGTTTTAGATGAAGACGATGTTGATGCAATAGATGAAATGGTAAGTAAACGCAAACCATCAATCAAAGTCAGATATGTTAACGGGATTGACTATTTAGGGCTTTCTTATTTGACAGCTGTCAATTTTAGAATTAAAAAATGTATTTTTTGAACACCGTTGATAATAGATCGTTAAATAGCAATTAAAATTATTATTTTATTTGGTGAATATGTCAACATGTGTGGTGACTATTTAAAGGTTTCTTATTTGACAGCTGTCAATTTAAGTACTTAAATATGTCAATGATAAGAAGGTATTAAATAGCAATTCAAATGCTTATTTTATTTGGTGAAAATGTCAGCAAGTCTGGTGACTTTTTAAAGTTTTCTTATTTGACAGATGTCAATCTTGGAACGTAAATATGCCATTTTAATGGTGTTTTCGATTGGTAAAATAAATCAATTTATTTTTGATTTAAAACTGTCAAAACGCAGATTTTTCATTCCAATGAGAAAATAAATTGATTTATTTTTTGATTTAAAATCAAATTTGCAGATCTAGATTTTTCGGCAGATTTACCCCTCCTACACAATTTAAAGTTGTGATGCTATGAAACATACATAAAATTATACGACTACAATGACAAAAATAAATCAATTTGAATTGGCGTTCGATTCACCACGATCCACCATTCGAAAACACCATAAGATTATTGTTGATAAGAGGGCCTTTAATAGGAAATCAAATGATTATTTTATTTGGTGAATATGTCAATATGTGTGGTGACTATTAAAAGCTTTGTTATTTGACAGCTGTCAACTTTAGTACTAAAATATGTCAATGATAAGAAGGCATTAAATAGCAGTTCAAATGGTTATTTTAATTGGTGAAAATGTCAGCAAGCGTTCTTATTTGACACAAATGTCAATTTTAGTAATTAAATATGCCATTTTAAGAACAATATTGATAAGAGCGCTTTTAATAGGAATTGAAATGATTATTTTATTTGGTTAATATGTCAACATTCGTGGTGACTATTTAAAGCTTTCTTATTTGACAGCTGTCAATTTTAGTACTAAAATATGTCTTAAATAGCAATTAAAATGGTTATTTAATTTGGTGAACATATCAAAAATTGTGGTGAATAACTTTTAAAATGTCATTTTAGATACATTCAGTGGAAAATTTTGTGTGTAGTGTGAATAACCATCTAACAACGAGGCAGGAAAATGAGCGTTTGAAGGGTGTTATGGCACGAATAGAAGCATATGATGTTGTGGTAAGATAAGTGTGATTTTATTTGACAACTTTTAATTCACCTTTTAATCTCAGGACACCAACAATGAGCACTTGGAAAAGCTTATTAAACAACATAGTGTCATGTTTGACTTATGTGCTCCTATGAAAGGCTGTCCCGCTCATCAGGTGCGCCATCTTTTCATGGAAGGTGATCACAAATACAAAGACATTTTGGGAAAAGCCGATGTTCATTGTTTTCTATTGACTGACATTCTATTGGTTTGTAAGACAATAGCGAAAAAAGGGCTAGGGGCCTTAAAAGTCATTCGGCAGCCCTACCTTACCGACCGGCTAGTTGTGCAGCACAATAACAACACATTGAATTGTGTCTATCTAAATGAGTTCCAGGTTGCGACCTCGGCTTTTACACTTCAGTGTTCCGAGGCAAAAAATTGGTACGAGTCATTGAAGAGGGCAAAACATATCTACGCAAGACTGAAACAAGGCAGTGCAAATAATTTGGATAGTTTCCGTTATGGTGGCAGTGGTGCTAGTGGTGGAACTGCTGATTCTCTAGGAGTTAAAAAGAGCCCAATAAACAGTTCGATTTGTAGTCATGTAACGAGCGCTAATAATAGTCATAGTGGGTCGGTCGAGTGGAATGATTCGAGAAATATATCTGTTGAGTTCGAAAAGACAAATTCACTTTCAAGTGAAGAAGGTTTGGCAATTTAAATATAAACTTAAAAAAAAATGATGATTTTTATGAACTTTTATTGCATATAGGTATAAATCAAGGCTTTGGTGCAAAATCTAAACTCTTAGCTACTAGTCCACACAAGCAGAAAATAATAACGTCGTCCAATACCCTGTCAGTGCAACCGATCAACCATCTGGGGCAAAGTTTGCCAAATTTAAATTTACATCATAGTCAATCGTGAGTTATTTTATTTTTTTGTTTAAATAGAAAAACATTAATATGAGTTTTAAAGTTTTAAATATTATATATGGTTATTTAAGGATGCTGTAAATAATTTTAAATGTGGTTTTATGTAGTAATGATTAAAAAAATACTGTATATAATTTTGAGTTGTCTGCGAGTTTGATACAAATTTTGAAAATAAAAAAAATATCAAATTTTACTAAATTTATTTATTTGTTATGTTCCTAAATGTGTTATGCTTTATAGAAACAAAATTTAACACCGGCTTACAACAGTCATAACATTTAAAGGTTTTTTTTTAAGTTTCATCTACGAGATTAGTTGCCTTGTTTGTTCACATCCCCAAAAATCCCAATTTTCACCAAATTATTTTTTAAATGAACATTTCTTTGAACTGAAATTTGTAGAAATTTGGCAGTTTTGTGGAGCACACGGAACAGACCTAGATTTTAATTTATAGTTTTTAATTGGCCAGGCATCAAATTTATAGTTTGAAAAAAAAGAGCCGGGCAGTTAGATGCTTTTGCGAAAATATTTCGTCCTTAAACGCTGAATTAAGTTATAACCGAAAGGAATAGAAAACTTAACGAAACTTTCCTTATCTACGTACATAAATAGATCTACGAGATTTATAGCCAAACAAGAGAAATTTTTTGTGTTTACACAGTTACTGAAATGTTCACATACTAGTGCTGGAAACTTAACGAGACTAAAAACAGAACTATAATGGTTGAAATCTTACCTTAGCTACAGTTACTGAAATGTTCAAATATTAGTGCTGGAAACTGAACGAGACTAAAAACAGAACTATAATGGTTGAAATCTAACCTAAGCTTTGAGTATATATAATATGGAGTGCTTGTTCCTATCCCTAATGCACTTTAGTACTTGAGCCTGTGATAGGGGGCGTGATTTCAATATAGATAGGGTTTTTTGACAGCTACAGCTATGACGGTGTTGTTGTAAAAACCCTCTCTATATTAAAAATTGAATAACCGCATAGATTACCGCGCCCCCATTTGATGGTTACGTTTTTGGAATGTAAACGAGCACTCCATGTTATATATACTCAAAGGCTTAAACTATAAATGAACGAAAAGTTCCTTTTAGATTTTTTTAAACGAACAAATCGAACATATAAGCTATTGATAAAAACCATGTTTATATATGACCTGTCAACTTTACTTAAGTGGTCTGTAGCGCTTTTCACTTACGTAAATGAAACTTGACGAAACTCAGAAATCTGTAATTTATGTGACGCTTGGATTGACGTTCTGACAGCAAGAGTTTCGTCATTATCTGACCCTAAAATCTCCTAAAAATTTCGCTTAACGAAAATCACTCGTTTAAATTTGACAGCCACTATGTTTAAGGCCCAACTATAATAGGCATAAGCAAACATAAGCTAATGTCAAAAACCTAACGAAAATTTGCTTATGTTTGCAAAATTACCCCGTATAGACTTGTGCGCGCATAAAATTAAAAAAATACCTCTCCGCTTCTGTCCCACATTCGATTTTCAGCTTTGTGTTTTCTTCCGCATTTTTAAATACAAATGAAAATGCGGCAACGATACAACAAAAACTACACATACTCGTTCACAACTCATGAATTGATTTACAAAACAGCTGTGGCTTTGTGTTTTTTGCTGCATTTGTAAAATTTACTTATGCGCTGAGCGACTGGGATCGCTCTTGCTTATGCATGGTTAAGTGAACGAAACTGAGAAAAATTGAACGAAACGCAGCTAGACTCCATTATGTTCACTCGCATTGAGATTCTTTGTATTCGCACGTTTACTTATGCGCGCATATGCTAGATTATGCCTATTATAGTTGGGCCCTTACTCAGCATCGCCATTCTTGAATGTGTAACTGTTCAAAAAATATTGTTTATTCAGTGAAAGTGAACATCTTAAAATCAAAAAAAGGAAGCTTAAAGTGGATATAATTTGTCGACCCCGACTGTTTTAGTGACGCCATTACAATCGATACAGGGCCGTAGCGGGGAGATATCCTAATGTATGGTCCGAATCGGTATTAACTTTTTTAAATAAGCTTTGTTCAGCTCAATCCCGTTTTTAGTCATTGCAACTTAAATCCAATTGACAAATAAAACTTAACCCTTATCAACTCAAACTTTAGATCCTGCATATAAGCTCACTGTGTAGTGAATTCAATTAACCGTATGTATTATACCAATTGTACGTTAATCCACTAATATTCAAGTATTTATTGTTTCTTTTTGTATATTTGTGACCCATATAATATCCAGCCCTATTGTGAGTTCCGCGTGAAAGAAAATTCGGCGAAAAGATTTCCATTTAATTTTTGGTGGCGAACGAGGACACTTTTTTTGTAAAATGGAGGGTGAAACTCACAAAAGCTTTTAAAAATTCCGGCGAACAAAACACTTTCGGTCGGAATGTATTCCGGGTGAAACTCACAATAGGGCTGATTATTTTGTAAAATAGAAATAAGAGAATTGGGTGTAAATTCTAAAAATATGTGTTCATGGTTAGGGAAAGCTCATGCTAGCTAGATTTTGGAACTAGTACAGTTCATTAAGATTTCGTTATATGTTGCTCTGGGAAAGTAGTCCGGTATTTGAAAGTATACCAGTACATGAGCCACAAACCACATTTTGCACAGTTTTACCTATTGTCGTTATGCGGAAGGATAAAAGCATAGCAATTTATCATTGATATTGATTAAAAATCTAAGAGCACGGCAAATAGATTTCAGAAAAGTAATCGATGAGTTCACTTCTGTAAAATCCAGGAAAAAAAACATTTTAGTGCCTGCCTTACCTTATATCAGAATTTTTTGTTGAAATTTATTTAACCAACATTTAGGCAGTCATTGATAAATAGGGCCCCATATTTGGTTTTGCTCCGGGGCCCGACAAGCTTTAGCTACGGCCCTGAATATATAGCAGGAAAATCTATCATTTTCATCGTTCTTCGCACATTTCTTAGTATAATCTGCTAGTATTGTGTATGTTTAAACCAAAAAATATCAACCCAGCACTTATGAATTTCCATTATAACATTCAGGATCAAAAACATAGACCCATTAAAATTAAAATATAATTATTTAATAAGATTTTTGTATGCAATATATTATAATAATACAAACACACACAACAAAACACCGCTCAAAAGTCAATGTAGTGTTTTTAAATGCTGTTCTTTTTTTTTTTTTTGTTATTGTTCTTCTTACTGTAGTAACCTTTACCATACTTATAGTAACAATACGTTGCTTGTACCTGGACCAACAAGTAGTCATTCGGGCAATTTATTATCGCCTAGTCATCGTGGTATATCATATCCACCACCAAGTCCGACGAGGTAAGTTATTTTTGTCTCATAAATATGAGAAGAGTGTAAAGGTTATAAAAACAGAAATTAAAAAAAACATACTTTTATGCATGTTCATTGTCTTTATTCATTTCGAAAATTGGTTATATACATGTATATTTATTTTTAAATTTAATAATCATTATACATATATTCCGCACTTATTTTTACATTTTGGAATTTACTGTCACCATTTTAATTAATAATATTAATGTTCGATTGTTATGATAGATAATGCTGTTTTATACATTTTACATCCTATCGAACGAAATGAATAAAGAAAGTGCACTTACTGAGAGTTTCAACTATTAATTTCTATTAATTTTTTTCTTCAAAAAATTATACACAAATATAGAGCTACTCTACGGCGAGGTATGGCATTTTCGGCGTCAATCAAAAACCCACCACTAGTCAAATCACGTAATATAACATCACAAAATAGCATAAATTGGCATCAAATACCAGCCACACCAACGCCTACCAGTCCGCAATCACAGTCCCAGTCACAGCTAAACCAAACAACACCATCATCATCATCAACATCCGCGATTGCAGCGCCACCCTCCACACCACTGACAGATCAAACGCCATTAACACCAACATCTGGCAGTCCTGCTCAAATGACAAATCATACCGGAAGTGATGTTAGTTCATTGCATATTAGCAGTACGGAAACTGACGTTTGATTCAGTCGTTCGTTACCAAATGTTGTTGTTTGTTCGTAGTCTTCTATAATTTATTTTTGTATTAATATTATCATCGTATCGTCTTTATCTTCCTGTTTTATTTTGTCTTAAAAAAAAAATTACATTTTTATCTACTATATTTTTCTTGATACAAAAAAAATGATAAACGAAAGCATTGTGGTACTTAGCTTTTTTAATAAAAAAAAAATTGTATTTTTTAAACAATGACCCATCACAAATAATATTATGGCGTGATGTAAAGATAAGAATTATTATGTATTTATAAATTTTGGTATAAATAGAGAGTGCGAGGTCATAAGAGTATTAGACAAGAAACAAAAAAAAAAAAACCCAACAAATATGTACTTATTTACCAATTAATAAATAAAAACAAGAATAAAATATAAGTATGTATTTAATTTACCTATAAAATTAAATTTAAACACAAATAAAAACAAACGTTGTGGTATTGAGATAGTAAAAAAAAAAATAATTTCTTAGGTGTTAATCTAAATTGACATGTACCTATAATTTTAGTAAAATTTTCATTAAGGTTACAAATCAAAATTATTTTTATGGAATATATTGTAAACTTAAAAAAAAACATGTAGTTTTAAAAGATTAGTTTCACACTGTGGGTGTAATGCGTATTCTAGTTTGCCTTTAAAGTTTTTGGATAGATTCATTCATTCATATAATAATATATTCTCTATAGATCTTCCTTGTTCATTCAAAATGCTCGTTTTGGTTTTTTCATTGTTGGGCGCCAGTTAAAGCTGTTGAAGTAAAGTTTTTCTTTTAGTGTTTAGTACAGCTTAAATACTTTTAACGATTGGCTTGTAACGGTGTTTAAAAAATTGGCTGTTTTCGAATTCAATTTCGAAAAATCGCATAAAAGGTTTTTTCATAAGAGCTTAAAATGTGTTTAAATAGTAATGGCAAAAATCGAGTTTGATTTCTTTTTTTTGGTTTTACCAAATTGACGCTCTTGTGACAGTTGAATGGTTATAATCCGGCCGGCGATGGTGTTGCGAAATGATAGGGGTTTAAATGTCAAACAATTGAAAACACTTTTGACCTCGATCCATCAAGTGCAATTTCAAAGATAAATTATAAATAAATTATAAATTGTGTGACATAAATGAATATTTGTCAATTTAACTAAAGCCTATTTCATAAATGAATTCTATCTGTGTTTGATTTGAGGTAGAACAATAATAGCCGGGAGCTCACTCAAGCTAATGTCATCAACCAAACATAAGAAGCTTTCCGAACTGTCCAAAGGAGAAATCAAAGGGCGTTTTTCTTTTTTAGTTAAGAAAAGAAATCTGACTAGAACCCGAGCATGTCCAGCATGCTTTAAACATCCACTGAACAGAGCGTGCTCTGACCACCCTGATTTATTTTTGAAATACACTTGAGCATTAGCAGTCTCCTCATCCGTAATTTAATATTTCTTCTTCTGGATTTAATTTTTACCAATAATTAATATCGGTTTCACATGGAAAAAGTCCTTCAATTTTACTTTTTCTTTAGCCCCAATTTATTCCATTTCTGTTAAATTTAAAACATTTTTAATGGCGATTTTAAATTAAATGAAAAGAGAATAAATTGGGGATTACCATATTGAAATATATGTATCATTTAATTATTGAATTATTTTCTTCCACATAAATAATTTATACACTTTCCATTAAATTTAAGTTCAATTTAAAAAAAGGAAAACTTTCAATTTTCGTATTCATTTTATAAATTTCCCATTTTTAATGATGATGAAATTTAACGGTTAGTGAATTAATTGAAGCTGAAATTATTTCAATTGGTTTGTAACGCCCAGCACTTTAAAAACTTACCCAGCATGATTGAAATTTAAATGCAAGTACATTTTTAATAGGCCCTTCACTACATAGACACGTCTCCACATTTTGTTATTGTCCACTTGTCTGTTTTGTTTTGTATGTCCCCTTTCACACAGGGAAACATGATTTTCCATAAACTTAGCTGAAAACCAGAAGGAAATGCAAACTTTAAACAAGCGAAAACATTTCTAAGCATATGCGGCATTTTCTTAACGTCAAAAGTGACAACCATTTTGTTGAGACTGACAGATGCAAAATTTCAAAGCAATAACAAGAATTTTTTTATCTAATCTTCCGCTGAAAACGTACGCCTCGCTAGGGTAGAATATAATATAGTACACAATTCCAGCGTTTGTTATACAAAAAATAAATAGTTACACAAATGTCAGACTCAACAAAGTGAAGATTTTGAAGTTTGTAAAGAGACAAAAAAAAAATGTAATTTTCGCTGCATTCAGTCTTGTCTTGCTGTCTCATTCATTTTACTTTGTGGGGAATGTCATAACAAAGAAGACAAAGAAAAAAAAATTGTAAAATTATTTCAATAAAATCAAAAAAACTTTTAAATCTTGTGAAACTTTAAGATATTTCTTTAAATTTATTTATTTTATATTTATCCACTCTATCACTTTTCTTTTATCAACGCAGAACTTCATTAAAATTTAATATCAAGCTTTTGTTTTTTTTTTCAATTTCCTTTTGTTTGACATTCCCCACATGTACTGGCTGTTACTTTTGAGTTTGACATATTCGCAAAGAGATCTATAGAGCTCTTTAAGAATCTGTCAAACTCATACTGACTGCTAGCATTTTTTAGGTAGGTACTGTTAAATGCATAGGCGGTCACATGATATACCCCCACAATGGGCGTTTTTCTATTTTAGTTCAGAGCAGAGCTTGAACTGTCAACAAAAAAAATCCGTGTTTCTTTTTTAGCTCAGAGCATTCAGACTTTTCAACAGACGCTCCAACTTTGTGTTTATTCCGATTTGCCCGATTTTTCCAGAAATCGTGTGAAATGTACACACAGAACGATTTTTTCAATGAGATTTTTTCCTTGTCTTCTTCATTCTTTATTTATGTACTCTTCATTTTTCATTGATATTCACTCACACCATCAAACGAACGGCACACTGACACCAAACACACACAAAAACCTGGAAAGAAGGTGAAAGAGAACAAAAACAGACTGGAAAAATCGTTCGAGTTTTCTGATACAAACGATTTGATCCCTACTCCTCACTTTTCACTCCCTTCACCTACGAACAAAAGATCGGCACTGGAAAAATCGTTCAATGTAGACCGGGACTTTCTTTTTTTCGCTCCATGAGCTCAGAATAAATTGATAAAGCAGACGGATTTGAATAGCTGACAACAAATTTGACAAGTGGAAAAAAATCAAAAAAGTAAATATGGCGGACGAGAATAGTCGACATGTGGTGCGTTCTTTTACTAACCATAGTTAACTATGGTTGTTATGTCAAAAAAAATTGTTGAAGTGTCATTGTTAGATTTAGTTGGAAATTGTTACATTTCATTAAGGAACGATTTATTGTAAGATATTGTTGATCTATCAAACGAACACTTTGGAAAACTTTATTTTATCGTTAATTACCATAAAATCATGTTATTTTTCTACATTATACTCTCCTTTTTCATTAAAAATGGTAGAAAATTCAATTTAAATTATTTTAACTTCACCAAAAGCTTTTTTTTTTGATTCTCCAATTTTTATTTTTTGTAAACAAACCTTCTCACATGTGCTTTGAAAGATCAACACTTTCAACTCATATCATGGAGATGAGTTGGAAATAGTTACGAATTGTAACTGTTTGACACTAATAAACTGAATTAAGGAACGATGTGATGACGTCATATACATAGTTACAAATCGTAGATATTTTGTAATAAAGGAACGACCATTGTTAACTATAGTTAACCATAATTAACTATGGTTAATAAAAGAACGCACTACTGAACTCTCAGAGCATAGCACGCTCAGTTCAGAGATCGCTCAGAGTGTGTTCAGAGTATTCATACTCTATTCAAAGGTCTACTCTGAACTAAAAAAGAAAAACGCCCAAAGTGATGATTTTTACGCTTGTGAATAAACGAGAGAGCTATGGCGTGTAAGAACACTGCTGATGGCAAATCAATTTTGCAACTAATCTTTGTAGTGTATGATACCTATTAAACTTAAAACACAACTTCATCTCATCTAAAAAAAAAGCCTTACTCATTCATACCTATACTAAGTCTTTTTAAAATTTAAAAGAAAAACATTCCTATTCTTATATTTATAAAACTGAAAACATACACATAATTATGTAAATATAGGTAAATATTCATTTTAGTATTCAAAACAAAAAAAAAAAACTAATATATTTTATTTATAAAACAAAAATAATATGTGTTGTTTTTTTTTAGATGTAAATATATCAAAACTTCCAATTAAAGGAATATTTTTTATTCGAAATGAGAAAAAAGCGTAACATAATTTCTAAATTAATTGTACAGAAAAAAAGAAACGCAAGGTTCTAGTGTTTTTTAAAATTAAAACAAAATAAAAAAACATAAAACAAAAAATATTATTAGTATCTACAAAAATTTTAAAATACTATTTATAAATAAAAATTAAAAATGTTATATAAATCATCACTATATAGATAAAATATTTTAAGTGATATGTAGATAATGTATAATTATTATAATATAAAGAAATTCTATATTAAGTTATATAAATTATTATAATATTGTTATCAAAAGGGAAATGTGTTAAAAATATTTAAGATTTGTATAATAATATTAGTCAAATATTGATGGTAAATAATAGAAGGATAAATTAGAAAACAAAAAAAAATATTAAAAAAATTTAATTTAAAGTAAAATAAATTTTACTCAAATTTACAAAGTACCGTATTTTATATGGATATGTTTAAGACTATATTTCAAAATATTGTTTGAGGTGCAAAGTTAAGGTCAATGATGCCATCAGAAACAAACATGTACCTACCTACACACCATATATATATAGATACTTAAACATTCATGGTAATGGTACAAGACTTTTATAAACTGAATCGTGTTGAATTAATTGTCGACCTGATTGACTAAAATAGTACGGCTTTTCAAAATACTATATAATAAGAAAATCAGCATTAGTTTTTTTGTTCATGCAAAATTATGCCAATTAAATTCTATGACTATGATGGTAGGTAAGTGTGGCTGAGTTCCGAAACGCATCAGATGCGCATTTGATGCAAAGTCATTAGTTCCAAAACTCAAACGTGAAAATGTTTAAAAAGCCAAAGCAGCATGTTTGCGTAGCAGATGCGCATCAATAGAGTATTGCTGCCGCATCAAAACTTTTTCGAACTCAGCCTGTCTTTTCTGAGAGTTAAAAAAAAATTACGCGACCGTTACGCGACTCTTTTTTAAACAATGTTTAAATTTATGTGTGTGCTACAAACGTTAATATATTGGGCATTTCACGTGAAGCGGACAACGAAAAAGTGGTGGGTCATGAAATTAGTTCATCTTTGGATTATTTATACTTCATCTGGTTGTCAACATATGTGCAAAAGTATTTTGCTCTAACAGGCCTAGTCGTGGATTTATGGGCTTGCAAAGTTCGCTCAAGGTATATGGAGTAGGGTTTTAAAGAAAAAGGTTGCTAAGTTAATTGAAGAGAGAAAAAAAATTTCAACTGTGGAATATATGGCAAATTAGGTGTTCTTTTCATTTATGAGATCAAAACCGGAAATAGATTTTTTTCGGGTAGAAAACCGGAAGTTAGAATTTCAAATCAAATTTAGGACTTACTTTTTTTATTTTTAAATGTACTGCGTGACAAGTTTTAAAATGGGATCTCCATTCGTTTATAAGATATATAGTTTTTGGTTGGAGAAACCCATTTTTTTGTGTAGGGAACCGGATGTTAAAAAAACTTTAATCAAATTTTCGATAGTTTGGACCTTGCTTATGATATTGAAAAAAATATTAAAATGGTCGAACTTGCTCAAAATTTGATTTGAAATGCTAACTACCGGTTTTCAACCCGACAAAAAAAATCCATTTCCGGTTTTGATCTCATAAATGAAAAGAACACCTAATTTGCCATATATTCCACAGTTGAAATTTTTGTATCTATCTCTTCAATTAACTTAGCAACCTTTTTCTTTAAAACCCTACTCCATACCTTGAGCGAACCTTGCAAGCCCATAAATCCACGACTATGCCTGTTAGAGCAAAATACTTTTGCACATATGTTGAGATTGAGAACCACATTAAGTATAAATAATCCAAAGATGAACCAATTTCATGACCCATCACTTTTTTCGTTGTTCGCTTCACGTGAAATTCCCAATTTATTATTTAAATTAAACTAAGCTTCAACGTTTTTCTTCAGACCTAGCTTTTACTCCTATAAAAATTCTTTAAAACAGAACAGGTTTAATTCACTTTTGTTTATCTCTTGGTTTTCTTGAATCAAATAATATTCTTTATTTTAATATAATAAAATGTCGTGAAAAGGACGTTTTAAAAAATGAAAAGATAAATAAAAAACGATTAAAGCTTTGCTGTTTTGAAGAATTTTAATTAGAATAAAATTTAAACCTAAAGAAGAACGTAACCACGTTTAAAACAACGTTTAATTTAAATAGTTTTTATTAACATGGACCTAAAGCCCCTACATAATTTAAACATAATTTAAAAAAGATCACGAGGAAGTTATAATTATTTATTTTATAACGGCTTTTAAAATTAGATAAAGTAAAAAGACTTTTCGGAATTTTAATCCTCGGCTTAGGTATATTCAGCAATCAGCAGGCAGGTCAACAGTTTTCTTGGACAACAGTACCTATGTATAACTTGGTTGACCCCCACTTATCAATAACCAGTAATTGTAGAATTTCCCAATTAGATACCTACATACATGGTCTTGCAATGACATAAATACATTTTGTGCAAAACAATTGCCGGTCAATTTTTTGCATGCAAATAAATTTTGTATGGTGTTTCCATTAGTAAATTCAGATTTCAAAATAAAAATATTTCTGAACACCATTTAAAATTGATTTATTTTTGTCATAGTTTTCATACTCGTGTTTTTTCATGTCTGAGCCATAACTTCAAGTAAAAACTCTTAATCGCTTGGTGGCCTTTCAGATGAGAAAAATCAGATCAATGAATTTAACAATTTCATTTTAGAGCCTAGTACGCTGCTGATGCGAAACGAAAAATCCCATACAAAAATGACATGACGAAATCATGAACGAAAAATTTCGCTGTCCTTTTCGTTCTATGGTACACTGTTAGACCAGCAAAATTGATGATTATACCAGATTGTTTTGACAAGTCTCCACTCTCTTTTCGCAATGAATTAATTGCCCGGAGCCCGGACCATTAATTGTGTGCGGAAAAATGACATTTGGGTTCGTTCGTGTTTTTATTTGTTGTTTCTTTCATTACAGCACTATTTTTGTTTGATTTTTTCGTTAAATTTCTATTTATTTATTAGCAATTTATTTAAACTCTCCATGAATATTTTTCCGCTGTGTTTTCGTAAGCATTTCGTTGTCTTTTTGGAGACCGCAGGAAAATTTCGTTTCGTATCAGCAGCGTACTTGGCTTAAATCATTTCCATTGTATATAACAAAAAAAAAATTAAATTCACATTTTGAACATAATTTTCACAAACGAAATAAATTCAAACAATCAAAAACATTTACATATTTGCAAATTGTATTGGCATTAGCCCGATAAGAGGATGATAATCTGCCGAAGAATTAAGATGTGCAAAAAATTATTTTAAATCAAAAAATATATCAATTTATTTACCCAATGCAAAGCAAAAACTGTCAAAGTCGGTATTTTGACAGATGCAAAACAAAAAAATAATTGATTTATTTTAAAAAAACACAATAATTATTTTCAAAATGCTAGCAATTTTGTGACTTTTATAACAAACCATCCTTTTTTTCAAATGTGGATTACAAATCCAACTTTGTCTGCCTGAACGTGTTGTGTACTGTTCAGGTAAAAACGTTAGGTAAAAAAACCCAACTTTAAATTCATAAATTCAACCTACAGGCATGAATGAAGTCAGTAATCCAGGTTGGACTCAAACTTTTGGCCTGGAGTGTACGTGTACAAAAATCAGTGCCAACTAAAGTGTCCTACTTTGACCACAGCAATGATGCAAACATTGTTTGTTGCACTCAGTTAACATCATGTTTCTTGAAAAAACTGTTTGACCGATTTATATCGAATTTTCCAATTTTGTGTTATAATACTCTAGGCTATTTGATTACAAATTTTGAACAGAATTGGACAATTTTTGACCTATTTTTTGAGCGCTTTCAGAGCGTTTTTCAGATTTTTGTTTTTACTCATGGTTAGATAGCAACTCAAATATAACATACATGAATTTTTAACTAATGTGGCCTTGTAGAAAATTTTATAAAAAACAAGAATATAGTGGATGGTTTTTCCTAAGTTGCATATTTCCAAAGTTATAAAGGAAAATGTCGGAAAAAATGGGGTCATTTTAGCGTTTTTTTGACTGTTGCATTTTTCGTGCAGCGAGCACAGGTTTTTCGAAGTTGCAAACTTAGCTACAGACTACTCTAACATGCCCCTGCCCAAACAACATATCAAAAATGCAGAACTACATCGCACTTTTCGAATTTATTGTCGAATTTGACTGGGCTATACCTATGCATAACATAACCAAAATCATCAGGTTCAAGAATTGTTTTGACTGGTGAGTGTAGGAAAATTATATTAATGTTTTGTCGTGTGTTGTAGTTATAAGGGTGTCCTATACTTTGACACGTTATGAATTATTGTACGTATTTACATAAATGGACTTTAAAGCTTCAAAACTAATTAAAAAAAATATTCTCATAGTTTTAGGGGTCAATCTAAACACTAACCCGTGCCGACGGAATTTTCAATATTTCTATACAAAATACTCGTAGTTTTTATAGCATTTTACCTACTTTAAATTTCGGTAAAACTGTAAAAGTTGATGGAAAATCTTCAAACTGGCAAGGACTATGAGCAAGGAGTATATTATAAAAAAACAGTTTTGTATTTTTAAACAATATTCAAGCAGTTTAACAATCGATATCGTGGTTTTTATGTGTCTAAAATGTTAAAATTATGGGACACCCTTTTTTTTGTTTAACATAATTGACAAAGATCTAAAATGAAGAAGCCCGCTTACTAAAATTCCGCAGAACTTTCTTGAACGGTAGGCATCTTAAAATGTTGGTTGAACCAACAAATTGAGCTAAATTTCTTCTATTAAAATGCTTCTCTGATTTATATTATCAAAAAAATCCAACAAGTATTTTAATTTATTTAATTGCATTTTTAATAGTTTTCAAGTATAACCAACTAAAAGCTTTAAAGAATAGAGTTTTTGAATATAAAGGCTTTTAAGTTTGTTTTTTTTTTTTTTGTGTGTTTTCTTAACAATAACTGATCAAGACCGACAAATTGAATTGCTTTAATCTGTCTAAGCTCAATTTAAAGGGAATCTTACTTTCGTTACTTTGAAAATTTTATAAAAATACGTTTTTTTTTCTAAATTCTAGATTGAAAATCCATAAATACTCAGCAGTCGCGAGTACTTATAGTATTGTATTACAAGCCCCAGACAGTCATTTTATTGCCATATTGCTCGAGTGAAAAACTATATCATTTTATTTCATTTCAAAAAAAATCATCTTGAAGCTTATAGAAGCGAAGTGAAATAACATAAAAAAAAAAATTCAAATTCGACGAGAGATACGAGTAGTACCTACAAAAAATTATGTATTGTATATACAGGGTGGTTCACCTAAGGTGTGACAAAAAGCTTGAGCATGTAGGTTTGGTCTATTCCCCTCCGTTAAGTAAGAGGGGCAATTTTCTAAAAATAATTACTTCAAACAGCAAACAAATTATTAAGAAACAACAGCAACACTTATAATGCCCTCGTATACCTTTTTGCAAACCTAGAAATCCCTTATTTTATTTTCTTCTTTAATAAAATTCTTCTAATAAACAATTTTTGAAAAAAATTATTTTCAAATTCAAAATTATGCAAAATAAATTTTAAAAAAATTTTAAAACTATTATTTTTTGAAAATTTCAAGTAATTATGTATGATTTTTGTTTTCAAAATTCAATGCTCTTATAAATTCTTAGTTAAAAACTGAAAACAGGATGTTTTTAGTTTTTATTTTATTTTTGTAATACAAAAATTTTAATTGAATGTCAATAAAATGATTCTTTTGATCAAAAGGTAAACTAATCATTTTTCTTTTCGTCACGAGTTATAATGACATTTTTTCACATGTAATTGTTTTCACTTGGCTCTGAGTTTCCCTTTTGTAGAAATTTAAAAATAATCTAAATATACATATGTACCTACATTAAACTAAAAAAAATCCAATTAAAGTATATTGTACTTACTCGTACATGTCAAAAAGCTTACAATTTCGATGGCAGTAGTTATACATATACGATATACTTATCAATTTTTAATCACAAACAAAATACTAATTTCACAATCTTAGAACAAATAAACCAATATATTATAAACCCCACAGAAAATATGGACACAAAGCAATATTAGAATTTAAATTTGTATTAAATTAAACTAAAAAAAAAAACAATAGGAATTTCAAAAAAAAAAAAAATACTATCAAGACAAATTTAAGCTTACCTTTATCATATATCAAATATTAAAATGAAAAAAAAAAAAACTAGATAAGGTACAGTAGTTTAAAACAAATCTTGTTGGAAGGACCAATTAAAAAGTATAATAATAAAAAAAAATATGTACAGTGAGAATATTTGTATTGAAAAAATGATTTTCATTTTAAAAATGTTGTTGTGGTCCTTACAGTAAAAAAAAATCAAAAAAGCTTCATAACTATAACCTCAAAAGGAAATTCACAAACAATTATTACGAAACATAAAATCAAATTTTTGACCAGAAGGTAAACAATAGGAATTGATGTAGCAAAGCATTATAAGAAAACAAAATCTAAAGTAAAATATTTAAATTTAATGAAATTAATCAAATAATTAGGGAAATGTATTAAATATATATGTATAAATGAAAATAAATACTCAGTCATTATATTTTATTGGGAATTTTACACACACACATACTTAATATAAATAAAATATTTGCATTTGCGTAGAAATTTAATGAAGTAGTAAAATAAAGACTATATCATACAAAAAAAAGCATTAACAAGAAAAAATACATGCTTCAAAGTAGTAAATAAAAAAACAAACAACACAAAAAAGCTATACCTACGAGTATTAAAAAAAAGAACACACACATGTGAAAAGAAAACCTTAAATTTTCAAAGCATCATCTTTTTTGGTGTAAATAATAAATTATGTAAGATATCTTTTTTGCTTACAAAAATGCATAAAAGAAATCAATAAATAAATCTTTGTTTCATTATATTAAATGAAAATCAAAATATACCTACATTTTTTTGAGAGGGAAAAAGCCTATACAAATACAAATATTGTGTCATAATATTTATTAATAACTAACAAAATTAAAAACAAAAAACTAAGTTATTTATATGTTAGGTAAATCAAAAATTAACATTTGAAAGACTTTTGTGTAAATAAAATAATTTTTTGAGAGATAAATTTATTATAATTCACTCTGTATTGCGATTTTCGATGATGTCTAAGAGAAGGGAAAAATTGAATTTTTTGTACATAATTTAAAAAAATGTATAAATAATTAAATACAAAAACCGTTTTAAACGAAAATTGTTCACAAAAATAAACAAAATATAATATGAAAATATATACCTATTAAAAATAAAAGAAAATATAATTTTACTGAAGAAAACATTGTTTCTTTTTTAAATAAATATGTACATATGTATATGTATTTGTGGTTCAAGATCACGTGTAATAGGTATACTAAACATTTCTGGCTTCATATTATTGTAAACATTCTGCATTCATATTAATAAAATGCGGCTTTTAAATTTCGACCCTTTTCCTATTACATAATGTGTGTAGGTATTCCGACTAAGCAATACCTACTATAATACTTTTAGGCAATCGGTCCTAATGAGTTATTCGTCGAAATGGACAAATTTAAGATTCGATTGGTTTGTCGAATGAAACCTCGAAGCAAATATCCTTCATTTTCCATTCCGTTGTAAAGCTCGCTACGCGCGAATCATAAACAATCAACATGTGTTTGTTTTTAGCGGTGTACCTACTTACATATGTACATAATTAATAATTATCACCGCTCTACAACACCTAAAGCGGGGATTGACAGTTGGCGACCCGAGGTCCCGCCCGCGAAGGGTATTTATCTGGACCGTGTTTTCTGAGTCTCTTAATTTAAAAAAATAGAGCGTGTGTAACTCAGTACTCGTAGCAGAAGTGAAGAAGAGATATTAAGCTTATGTGTAAGACTCAGCTATGTGTTCTATATCAAAATGATCGATGGGTTCGGGTTGTAAACATAAAAATTAAATAATAATGGTGAAAATTTAAAGTAGAAAAGGTGAAAATCTAAAAGATATAAATCAGTTTATAAGAGTAGGTTTTCCGACTATTTCCGAAAATTCCTACACTCAAAATCTCTGTAAATAAACTTAAATTTGGTTTTATTTATTTTTGAACCATATATAATTCAAATTGTTGGCGGACTCTCCTGATTAAATTCAATTTTTTTCAAGATAGCCTATTTTGAGATATTCAGCCTATATTTTTCCCAAGAGGCGAAAATACTCCTATCGTCAATCTCCCCCGGATTAAAACTTCCCCGGAAATTCAAAGTTTTTGTAAATTATTTTCTGAAATCAAATTAAATATTTTAACATTTTGTGGTGATAAGGACCTATTTTGCATCATAAATTGAATTCTCGTGTAATGTAAATGCGTAAAAATAGTCAAAAGTTAAAGAAAAAAGCATTTTTTGTCTATTTTGTTGTTGTAATATTTCTGCTCTCTCTCTCTGTGCAAAACTGTGACGGATTTCTCAGTCAACATAATGTTTTATTTTATTAAAATGCCTAGTTTTTTGACACAAAACCAAAACTGTCCTATAGAGCAAGTAAAAAATTATAAAACCTTCAAAAATAGGTAGCAAAACTCTCCAACTAAATTGAGGCGAGTGTTTTCCAGGGACATTAATTTCGCCGAAAAATAGATTTTCGATATCTACTTTTTTCACTGGGAGTTTTTCCCTTTTTCCAAAATTGTTTACGATTGGAGAGTATCATACGGGGGAAAATAACCGGGGGAGATTTTATTCCCGATAAGGCTGAATATTTTTAAAAGAATTTCTTCTCCATACCAATAGGAGATAGGTAAAAAACTTAAACTAGTAAAGCCTGATCCACATCTGTGTTGTGTGTTGTGTTGTGGAGTCGTGTGTCGCTGTCATTCCATATATTTTATGCACCACACTGCAATACAACACACGAGACAAATATGGTTCTACATTGTAGCGATAGCGACACACGACTCAACAACACGACACAGATGTGGATCAGGCCTTAAGATTCTTAGAATTCCATTATGTACATATTCACCAAAAAAAATTCAAAACTCTGGCATTTTAATTAACAAGATTAGAAAATAGGCATAAAAGGACATTTTCCTTTTTGTCTCCTACAATAATATAGAATATCCAAAAAATCCAAACTTATTGCACTATTAAATAAATTAGCCTATCAATAAAAAATTTTACTTTCACTCTACCTCCCACCACTTAGCTAATCAATAATCTCAGCGCTGCGCATGTGGCGTTACATTTGTTCGTTTCACAAAAATTCAACCTTGAAATTACACTCTCAACGCGCGCAAAGAAGTTTCACTTCAAAAATACTTGTACATGTTGATGTTACATTAAAGAAAACTAATCATAACCTTACAAATTCTTCAAATCGTTCATATTCCCTAGATAGGTATGTACCCATCGGAGAGGAATATTCTCCGCAACCCATACTTCATCATAAGTTGAAATTAGATTCGAGAAATCCGATTCCAAATAAAAATACAAAATGGGATCACATGTAGTTTCGTGCTACATTGGGCTTTTCATGCATCAGATTCAACAGAAGATCGTACCTATTGTTTGTTTTTACTGTTGTCTGGAAACGAAAATTCAAGTCATAAGTTTTGAACTTATGGCTTATGTCATAAGTTTTGAACTTATGGCTTGATTTTTCGTTCATTACTTTCTATAACTGTTTTTTTTTTTATTGTTAAATTTTTTTTTAACAAGTTACAAAACAAATTGCGTAGATATCGGAACAAATTCACTTGGCTGCTTTAAGGAATGTCAGATAAATATTCCGAACAACTGTTTTGAAGGATACCTCAAAGAAAAATGTGATTTTTCTTAAAAAATTAACTTTTAATATTTTTTGGACTCTCGTCTAAAATATTTGCATCATCTGCACTTGAAATTGAAATTGAATTGAAATCTCTGCAATTTTCGTTGATCTAAAATCTTCAATTAATGTTCTCCCAGGAAACTGTTTTAATCATTTTCTAGCATTGATTTTTGTATACTTACAATTCCAACCATTCTATGACTATGTTTGCGTTGCGCATCCACAACCCGTGTTATTTATCCTCGCTTATATGCAGCGTCATTTTAATATCGAGGAACAGCTTGGTTGGTTGGCTCAAAAACAAAATGTCATAAGTCACCTAAACCTTTCAAATTGATCGATTAATCAGACTATTTATCCTTACCTATACATACCAGTAATTGATTTAAGACAAATTCGGAATTACCAATATACAGAAAAAATGTTTACTGTGCCCTTATTATGAATTACGATAAAAACTAAATTAAGCATGTTTTCCTGGCTTTCATGATGAAGCAACTATAAGTTACCAAACCATGTAATTTGTTTACTTGAGATATAAGTACTATAGGACATTTTTTGTATGTGATTATGCTATCCTTCCGAACTGTAGAACCGTCCAAACGAACAAAACTAAAGATCGAATGAACTGTTGTCCATACTGTCAAAGGGTAAAAGAAATCATAAACCAAATAACAATCATCATATCAATAGGCGTGTACCATCAACTGAGCGCTCCGAGCGCTCAAAGATTTTTTAAGTGAGACAAAAAATCTCAACTGAGCACTGAGATTTTTCGCGGAGATTTCTGATCCAAAAATTTCTTGGATTCACTATTCAATTTTTTTTCTCAGTTGAAACAGCTGTTTGTTTGACAACCAAGTTATAATTTTTTGAGGGTGTGCAAATAAGAAAGTAGTAAATAAATACAAAATAAAGACGGAATGTTGGTGAAAACTCAAACTAATTGAATTAGCTATAATCATTTTCATTAATTTCAATAAGTTTTTTGCTTTAACAATTAAATATTTAACGAGAATTTGAAATCTTATTTCCAAACTTGTATGAAAATAATATAACACATGTTTTTTTTGAAAGAGAGCGGAGAATGTTGTCCCACCAAATGATCCTGCCTCCGTTAATCTGACATTGAGCGCTCAATGAGCGCTCAGTTTGTGGTACACGCCTAATATTAAAAAACCAGTCGGCTGATTCTGAAAAGCGCGGCGGATCGCTTTCATTGGCGGATTTGTATTTTCTTATTCTCTGTCTTTTTCCCTGTCTATCATCGTATAGTGCATACCTAATAAACTATTATATCAAAATATCATTTCATTAAAATGCAAAACTTACCTTATTTATGTACATACATTATATTGTGCGTTTAGTCACTAGGTATGTATTGCAAGTAAATAAAATAGTGTATTTTAATTTCTATTTAGAAAACCTACATTGAAAAATCAAAATATTCTGTCATCAAAGGTACGCAAACCGGAATTTACTCTCCGAAACCTAAATTCATACTTAATCGAACACGTCCAAGGAGGGTAGGTACTGACAAAACAGCTGTGAATAATCAAACATTTTTTTTTTCTTTTGAAATGAAACAAAATATAGAATAGATTTCACAGGAAATTGATTTAGGTATTTTATTGCTTTTGGTAATGTTAATAATATGTATTTTGATTCAATCAATACAACTATAAAATGTAGGTATCTGCTGGAATAATTAAAATGAAAATACATAATTGAAGCGCTTAGAAGATGAAGGACGTAAGTGACATTTTTAAACATGTTATAATCATTTAAAGTTTATTGGCTACAACTTTTTTTTATGAAAATAATAAAAATACTGTATGGATAATTTAAAGTCAATAAAACTCAGGTGAATTTAATTTTAGGAATCTTTTTTATTTAACGCAAATAATTGTTGAGATATTTACACTTTTGTGTATTTAACACCTTTATCTAGGAACTTTTTTGTATATAATTTAATTTTGTTTTTATAAAGGTGTTAAGTGACTTTTTTTGTCGTAATTTACTTAATTTTTGTTTGTTTCTTCCTTTTCCCTTCTCCAAGATCTGAGGAAATGGCATTTAATTAAAACCATTGATGAATTTAGCCATCATGTTAAGCCACCTGCGTCGGAATATTCATATTTGAAGTAGTGTGTGTTGGCTGGTGCCTCTTGCCTGCACATGCCCCTATAATGTCTTATCTTAAAGTGCCCACTTAACACCTTTATGCACGGAATGAAAAGTTCAGATAAAATTATTTTTGTATAAAGGACTTAATATAAAGGACTTAAGCGCATTAAACACATTCATCCACAAAGTTTATTATTAAAGTGATAACACCTTCATCTTTGGCTAAATATGAATCTAGAGGCGATAGAAGAGTACAGAGGAGTCAGAAATTTAAGTTTTCATATAACACTTCCATCTGTAGGTAAAAAGCCAAATTTCAAAAAATGTCACTTAACACCTTCATCTTCTAAGCGCTTCAATTATGTATGCAATTTAATTTGCAGAATCTCCATACGAAGTACTGGATATTGAACCACAATAAAAATAACAACTCATATTAACTAGATAATTTCACTGCTGCTGTTTTTGCATTTATTAATCGAGTCACTCAGATAAATAAAATATTTATTTTTTTATTGATACAAATTATTGCAAGAGTTTTTTTTTAAATAAGAAATGCTAAATTGAATAAAAACTTTCGCACCCAAATTAAATCTAACCACAACAAAAATAAAATGAGAATTGTGAACTGTCAAAGCGAAGCCAGAATAGAAAATAGGTCTATTCGGGCGTTGGAGCTTGTGCTTACGATATTTACGATCTGAAGCAACGCAACGCCTGAGGTAACATTTTGGTTTGTTTCACATTTTCATTGTTTCTATTCAATATGTCAAAGTCGGAGCGACCTAACGCGTGATTGTGATTTGGCTATAATACGGGACTGGATCTGCTTTGTTCTATAAAACACGCTTTTTTTTAAATTTTAACAATTTTGATTTTTTTTATTGTTTTCTAAAGTATGTAATTATGCAATTTATATTCTCTGTATTTTTGTTTTACATAAATTACATCTTTTAATGTTTCAACGGTTTTTCTACAAGTGGTTGTTTTTTTTTTTAATTAATTCAGCATTTTCATCCTTTTCTCTTAAATAAGGCAAATATGTATGTAAGCATTTATTGATTTGATTTTCTTTAACACTTTAAAAATTAACCTCGTTTTAACGTCATATTATAACTGGATTTAAGGGATTTTTAGATTTTTACAATGAATTATTTTGCAAGCTGTTTATTTTTTTTAGTTTTAGTTTTATTACAATTTTTTTTTACGTTTTTAATTTGAAATTTGTTTTGTTCTTTAAATTTATTATTATATAAAACACGAAGAATTCAAAAATAAATACAACATGCAGTCGAAGAACAATGGGTGAGCTTATTAAGAAATTTAAACTAAACGAACACAGATATTTAAAAGAAAGCACATAACAAATGCATGTAAATAATAAAAGCCAATAATAAAAATTACTACTTTCTAGTATAGATCAAGCATTATCAAACTCGAAAGTGTTCTTTTTCCTAGATAGATTGTACATATTTTTTACGTCATCTTTCTAAAAATCATATTTTCCAACTGATTGAATAAGAAATAACCATTCTTCAAATATAACCACTAAACCAGTCACAAGTCCACGCCATTTTCCAAACAATTTCCAACACACAAAAGAAAAAGGAAACAACAAAAACCAAACTTTTTTTTTTGTATTTTGGGCTCTTAGAGCAACAATTTTATTAAAAATATTTAATTTTGTAAGCTGCTGTTTTTTTTTTTTTTTTTTTTTTTTTTTTTTGAAAGAAAATCAAAAATCCTTTAGAAAAAAAAAAAAAAGCAAACAAGCGAGCCAACAAAAAAAAATATATATATAATGTACTTAGAAAATTGTTTTTTTTTTTTTTTTTTTTTTTTTTTATTAAAAATAAATACACTTGATCAAGAAAGAAATTTGAGAAACGCAAACAATTATAATATAATAAAAGAATTAAATCTTCTAGCGAGAGTAAATAATAATAAAAATAATAATAATTATAAATTGTATGTTGTAGTTTCATAATGTGTAGCTAGTATTAATTTTTTTTTTTTTTTTTTTTTAATTTTTAGGTTTAAAGGATAATGATCCTCGTTTTACTGTTAGTTTGTTTTTAATAAATGGTGGAGAGTATAGTTTTAGTTGGGAAATATTAAGGATGTGAGAGGAGTATTGGGAATTAACTCGTTGTTTGGAATTTGTTGCATGGTTGTATGATTGATGTCTTACGAGCAGGCACTGTTTCTGGTGTTGGGATGGCTTCACCGGTAGATACTTTATTTGCGAAAACCTGTTTAACACCACCATTTTTTTGCTTTGCCATCTGATAGTCTCCAGAGTCAAAGAATTTTTGCTAAAAAAAAAGAAAACGAAAGAAATATGAACATTCAATAAAATTAATATGATGAATGTAAAGCCATCGACTATTTTAGCTCTGTGTAAAGTGATCACGAAAACAAGTTAGACTTTTGTCAGCACATTGTCTAATATGCCAAGACAACAGGCATAATCAAAGGGCACGGTAGTGCCCAGCCAAGTTCTAGCACTACACCCTTTTTACAGGATCAAACTCAGGCGATATTTGACCCCCTCTAACTTTAGTACCAATAAGTCAGAAACTTCAAACTCGCAGCATTTGCTTAACTCAGCAGGTTTAGACAACTCACCAAATTTCAATTCCTTAGCATTTGTGGTTCCCGAGAAATAAGACTGCGAAAGTAGCAAAAACCGTAACTGACTGACTCACTGACAGATCATGAAAATTATGGAGCACTTCCCGACATCGTAGAATCTTGCAATTTCGCACAACGTTAGGCCTTGTGGTACAAAGGCAAAAATCGAAAATTTAAAATTTTCCATTCAGGGGGCGTGGTATCCGCCCATTTTCATAGAATTGATATAAATTATTTGGAGCACTTCTGACTTTCGTGGAATGATGAAATTTGGTACAGCATAAATTATAAATAAATAAATTGGGTGGCACAACGGCTCATGAAGAACCAGGGCCTAGTGACTAACAACTCGCAATCATTCCTGTGTGCGCCTGTCGACAGGAATGGAAGGGACCTACAATTTTATGCCGAATCCGAACGACTAGACGAGAAGCACTTATTCGTGACAAGTGATACTCTTGGAGGATTTATCAATTCCTCGCAAGAGCCAGTAACCCTGAAAAAAACGTTTTAGTTTTTAGGTGGACGAGGCTGGGAAGCGAACCTAGACCTCCAGCGTGACAGTCGAACGCACTAACCATTACGCTACGCGCTACTACAAAAATTATCAGAGAACTCTGTTATTTAATGATTACTGACTTAAATTGAGTTAGTTTCCTTGGCAAGTTTTTTTAAACCAACTCAATTTAAGTCAGTAATCATTAAATAACAGATTTCTCTGATTTTAAGGTTCTTCCATATTACTCTACCTAAAATATTTGATATTTAACATTAATAAACTTAGAACTTGGCGTACTTTTAGATCTCACTACTTTTTACGGCTGACTGGTTAGGGAAAGGTTTTTGTATATAGAAGAACTTGGCTCCTTTTTTAACATTTATGTTTCTGGTGTGACACAGTTTATAGTATTATTTATAGTGTTATATACACTTACCCCTTTTTGTAGTCTTTTTTGTAGGAATGCTGAGTGCCCACCAGGTCCACGCATGCCAGCTGCTGGGTACTTTGATTTTAACTTCTCCTCTTCGATTTTTTCCAAATCTCTTGGGCTTGACTAAAAAGGGAAAGAGAAATTTAATTGTCATAAAATGTTGATAACACTTTTTAAGAAAAACTGAAGAAAATAATTAATTAAATGATAGCAGGAGTGAGAATTTTCGAACTTTGTCAGTTCAAGGGCATATGAAAAAAGGCTGTAACTCACATATCTTCAAAGTAGAAATTTATTGTGAAGAAAATCACTTCACAAAAACTGATTTTAAGATGCTGCGTAGCGAAGTTTTTCTGCCCAAACTTACTAGGTCTTACTGCGACATATTTCTTAGCTCTACCATTTCAAAACCTCAAAAAAGTGTTCGTGCCATTTTGGGCTGTAAAAACAAATTAACAAGACTAACACGAGCGAGCCGAACGACAAATTTGGTTCGTGGTTTTCCCACTCAAAATCTAAATAGTTCGGCGTCGAACTAATACTTTAAACGTTTTTAATAGGTTAGGTTAGGTGTAAGTGGCTGCCAGCATAAGTTGGTCCGTTGTGATACCACGTGAATCTAGAGAAATTTTCTCCCTACTCGTTAAAACCAGTCTAGAGAAATTTTCTCCCTACTCGTTAAAACCAGTTGGAACTTCTTATGAAGCGTGCGAGACTACTTATGTCTATGTTTGTGAGATCACTAGGATCATTGAAGAAGAAGTCTCCGAGATGGAGCCTGCGTCTTTGGGATAGGGCAGGATATGTGCAGAGAAGATGGGAACAGTTTATTGCTCCTCTTCGTCCATACAGCTTCTGCAAAAGTCGTTTGCCAAAGCTCCAAGCCGGCTTTCCTATGAGATAGTGCCCGATTATGAAACCGATTACGGAGCTGACATGCAATCTGTTCAAAGATATCAAACACTTAGAGCGCCTCACATCTAGCGTAGGCCAGATCTGTTTTTTCGCCAGGCAAGTGGTTACGTTGTTCCACCTAAGGTTTGTTCTCCTTACAGCATCTTGCTTCAGCTAAAATTTGCTATAGGCATACCGATATTTACCTTTTTAGGTAAAATAGGTAGTCTTGTTCCACCTTTGGCGAGTTCATCAGCTTTACAATTACCCGAAATGTCCTTATGGCCCGGCACCCAACAAAGGAGAATATTGAACTGCTGTGCCCTCTCTCTAAGAGATGATCGATAGTTTGGGGTTGTTATGGAGTTTGTAGAGACACAGTCGAGAGATTTTATGGCAGCTTGGCTATCTGAGAAGATGCGGATATCAGAAGTCGATATCACGTTTTCCTTGAGCCAAGATAAAACTTCTTTAATCGCCAAAAGTTCCGCCTAGAACACTACAATGGTCTGGAAGATGAAATGAGAGATTTAAATTTAGTCTATCTGAGTACACGCCTCCACCAACCCCCATCTTCGGTCTTTGAACCGTCCGTATAGAAATGTATCGATTCGTCTTCCAAAAATGTTACGTCCTCCCATTATGGATCTGGAAGGTATGGCAACTTGAAAGTTTTTATCGAAACGGAATTGTGGGATTGTGTAGTCATTTATACTTGGAAGTGATCCGTATGAGTTCAGAATACCTGAGTGGCCTTTTTCATTATTGGTCCAATGTAAAAGGCTTTAAGACGGATAGCCGTACTTGCTGCCGTTTCTTTACTAAAAATATCAAGGGGTGTCAGATGAAGAAGGGTGTCAAGTGCCGCGGAGGGATTAGAAGATCTTTGGATTTTACTAAGTTTATCGCGCTTAACCGCTTTATCTAAAGCTGTCCACCATACTGCCACCCCGTACGGGGTTGGAGTCCCTATTTACTTCCAATGGCTTTCTTGCTAGAGAAGAGTGCTTCTGTGGCTTTATTGACTCTTTCTTGTATATTAGGTTTCCAACTTAACTTCTTATCTAAAATAAGACCCAGATATTTAGCTTTGTCGGAGAATGTAAGTGGAATCCCTTTAATGGTGGGAGGATTTAGGTGTGGAATTTTATATTTCCTGGAGAAGAGGACACGTTCAGTTTTGTGGGGGTTGACACCAAGTCCACACCTTAGCTTATTTAAGGCAATCTGTAAGAGATCCTTTAAGACAATAGGATGCTTACCTGTAACGGCGATAGCAACATCGTCCGCATAGGCAATCACTCTGTAGCTCTCCGCTTCCAGGCTTGTCAGCAGTTCATTTACTACCAAGTTCCAGAGAAGGGGAGATAGAACACCGCTTTGCGGCGTACCTCTACTGACCGATCTTTATGTAGAGAAGTCGCTCAGTTTTAAATTAATAATCCTGCTTGTCAGCATTTGATTGATCAGTTCACCAAGCGAACCGTCTACCTTCAGACATGACAGTGCAGATGCGATTGCAAATGTGTCGACATTTTTAAAAGCGCCTTCTATATCTAGGAAAGCAACCATTGTATATTCTTTATGGTGGAGGAAATATTCGATGGTGCGTACCAAAGTATGTAGTGCCGTTTCCATCGATTAATACATTATTTGTACAAACAAAAATGAAAAACATGAACTAAACCGTCGAGAAAATGAAAAAAATGGTTCTACTAGAGAATTGTTCGTCTTGTCAAAAAGTAGTTTTTTCTAAACTGCTGTCGACGATGAACAAGGTACATATATTACACGTAATATCACTAGCGTGTTCATTTTTGCTCAGTTCTGCGCATGTTTGTCAAAATCAATAGTAACAAAATTGAAATTCAAACAATCACCAAAAATTTGTTTTTGTTTACTGTGTGCTTACACAAAGGGCAGCCATCTTGAAATTTGAGAAGCTGCGCCTGATAATACCTTTGATATGTGTACTGTAGACGATGAACACCTACTTTATAAGTTGAGGTATGTCGATAATAGTTGTGACTCAGTGGATCATGCCTTTGTAGAGTGGCAAGTATTTGGGGCATAACAGTTATCAACTGAATTCCAATAATTGTCCTTAAACACAAAAAAAACTCTATGTTAGGTACCGCTATTTTTTGACCTACTAATAAATCCCAAAAAGTGTGGGTGTTTTTGCATAATACCCAAAGAACTCTAGATACTAGGGTTAAAGAAAGGCTGAGTTCATAATTGTAAAGATACAGTAACACCATCAGTATGGCGTTCATTATTATATAAAATCAGAATTGTTTCCGTAGAAATTTGGTATCTCTTGTGTTCATTATTGTATCTATACTGCAACACTAAAGTAAAAGTATAGAAAAGTTGTATAATTCTATTTTTGGTTGCAGATAAGTATACAAACAAGAATTTGAGCAATGTTCAATGTTTCTTTACATATTAATGTGTTTTCTTATCAAAACCAGCTTTTTATTAAATAATACAATAAAATATACATTTAAATTGAGGCTGTGATTGACGTGACCCACTTTTTGTAATTGGTTTGAAATCGACTAAAACAGACAACAACAACAAATGGTAGACAAAATAAGCCGATTTTCCAAAAAAGGGCTACGCCACATTTGTACTCACGCCGAAAATATTTTATAAATATGAATGAACTCATTCAAAATCTATCCAGGCGCTTAGGATACATCTGAACGGTGAGGCAGAATTATGAGAACCAATACTACGCGTGTTTTTAGTGCCTCTATGTTAGGATAAAAAAAATGTCCATGTAAAAATACTTCTAAATTGTTCGTAGTAACTGGGATTTTAATTCATAACTGGAACTCCAAATTGCTGGAACTTATTGACATACATACGTCGGGGTATTTCCTATATAATGGGAAATACTATTTATAAATTCATGGTATTGCTATGGGATCACCAGTACCGCCGGTAGTAGCCGATATATGGATGCAACATTTTGAAAAACTAGCTTTAGAAACGTCAGTAGTAAAACCTGCAATTTGGAAGAAGTATGTAGATGACACTTTTTGCATCGTGAAAGAAAATACCGTAGATAGTTTTTTGAATCTATAATTCTAAGTCTAAATTCCATACATGAAAAAGTTAAATTTACGGTAGAAGTTGGAAAAGACAATTAATTAGCATTTTTGGACGTGAAACTTATTAAGAAACAAGATGGTTACATAGGACACATAGTGTATAGAAAAAACACTCACACCGATAGGTATCTCCATGCTACGTCCCATCATCACCCGGCTAATTTCACATCTGTTGTATAGGCGCTCATAAGCCGGGCACATACAATATGCGATGCGGACCACATTCGAGAGGAACTGAAACATGTCGACATGGCATTAAAGAAAAATGGTTACCACTCAAAACAAAGAGCTTTGAAACCCAAGCAAAATGAGTTACAAAATTCCGTGACCCCTCCAGTTGAAAAACGAGCCTTTTTACCCTATGTAAAAGGGATTTCGAATGGAATTGGAAGAATCTTGGGCAAGTACGGTATAAAAACGGTTTTTGAACCACCAACCAAGGTTTGCCAGCTTCTAACACAACGAAAGACACAATTCCATTCCAAAATCCCGGAGTATACTCTGTTCCGTGTAGTTGTGGATTATCCTACATCGGTGAAACGAAAAGAGGAAAAAAAACACGTTTAAATGAACATATAAAAGCAATACAACACAATTCTGTCACAAAATCAGCTATTTGTGAGCTTACAACGAAGACCATTTTACTCGTTTTGATCGAGCCAAATCACTTGCTACAGAAAGATTCTACATGCCAAGGATAGTAAGAGAAGCAATTGAAATAAAAAACATAAGAATTTCAATAGAGATTCCAGCTTCAAACTATCAGCAACATGGGATCCACTTAAGCTTAAACCAACGAAAGCAAAAAGTGATACATCTGACGTTGTAAGCTTTGTGTGCCAATCCACCCACTCAAATTGAAAGTGCACCAACAACAATGCACCGATACAACTTAAGAGAAAGAGTAACAATCAACACCTATCAAAAGTCAGTCTTATCCCGTTACCACGAAGAGTGTAATTTCTTCGAAACGTCAGGAAAAAGAAATTAATAATATTTCGCGGTAAGTTCCGAAAATCTTAAAAAAAATTAGAATGTTAAATGTCCGCAAAAAGAAAAGTTTAAAATTTCAAATATTGAAATATTTTGCATTTTAATAAAAAAAATACTAAAGGATCTTTGTTCGCTTTTTGAGAAAAACACAAAGCAAAGAAAATAAGGATCTGCTGGGCTCGGCTTTCTGCATGCCAACATTAAATGCAATCGGTTGACTTTATCGTCCTCGTACCATTCTGTCCCGGTTGCCAAGCTTAGGTTTTAGTGGGGGATGGGTTGGCGTTTAGCCGCGTTGATATAGTGACCCTGTGTGTACGTAGGACGAAACTGCTTGCTCGTTGTCTGTGATGACTTCGTCCAGGTTGTCCAAAGTACTGAGGTATCTCTAATCGGGTTTTCGTTTCTCGGTGGCCATCCTTCTCATCAGTTGATTTGGGTGACTGTTCGTTTATCCTACTAGCTTCTTTACTAAGAGCAGTAGGTACCTCGTTCTTGTGATCTAATTCCCTGTCGGTCGAAATTTAGTCCAATGCAAATCCTTAGTAGTTTTCTCTCAAACCAAACCAGAACCGTAATGCAGCTATTATTACAGAAAGTCAAGCGGCTGTTAAAGCAATGAATTCAGCTACATCATCCTCCAAACTGGTCCAGCAATGCCGGGATGAGCTTGCAAGGCTGAACGCTGACCTTAGTGTCACTCTTATCTGGGTCCCGGGTCACAGTGGCATTTAGGGCAATGAACGGGCTGACAAGCTGGGCAGGTAAGGTTCACCCTTCATGGTTTACTTTATTCCTCATAATACTCACTGTCGGAGCTCTGCGGACTACCAGGAAAAGGAAACAGTAATTCATTTCCTCTATAAATGCCCTGCTCTGGCCAAAGCTAGCGCAGTCATTGGAAAGAGCATTCTTTGACGACATTGACCAAGTTTCTGAAATGAAGATCAAAGACTTGATTTCTTTCCTCAACGCAACGAAATAGCTCTAGGACAAATTTCGGCTATGCTGCATTATACCTTCCATCGATTCCCTACGATCGCAAGATAGTGGACTAGGGTTCTGGTGGGGGTTTGTGGTGCACAGCGGCCGGATGATCATTCAATCAGATTAGTGGACGCTCCAGTGCCAGCCAACGAACTGCATAGTGTGCTAATTGTGGATTGTGCGGGTGCGGGTGCTGGTCTGGTTGAGTGACTGATTCGCTTTCTGATGATTGTGCTAAAAGCTACTCAGTCATTCCACTAAACAGTCATTCAAATAAAAATGGACGATATCCTGAGGATATGCACACAATCTCATTTTCAATTCCATCCACAGGTTCTAACGAGTTATGGTATCAAAACGGCGCACTTCAGCGCTCATTTCTATCTACCCACCTACCTTTCACTCAAACATTTTAATTTCCTTCATGGCCGTCTTCGAGACGGAGAACCAGACTGGGAAAGAATAGCTGGTGACAGGCCGCATGAGCTGGTTGTACATAAGCATCTTGATCTTCTGGTTTAGTCCATTTCAGCGTCTCCTCATCAGAGGATGGTGTAAAGAATGCACAAGCATGGAAAACGCCGGGTACTTGAGTCCAGATTTGCAAATGATTGTAGATTCACCTCAATACATAACTCTTGATTACTCCAAGATTATAAAAACAGATATTTTTGGTTTAATGGGGAACTTTCATGCTGTCCATCAAATGTTTTCAACAAAACAAATTCACAACAAATGATGTGATGCGTATTAATCAAACTGCGTATCGGTCAGTGAAAAATGAAAACTCAATAAGAAAATCTATATAAAGAAAATTTCGTTGACGTTGTCGCATCAAAAACAACAAAAACCTACCGCCCACTATACCGCACGGAAAATACCTACAGACAAATGTCTATTGGTAAACAAATACAATTAAGAAAAATCAATAAATTTTAAGGAGCTAACAACTCACCTGTGGCTCTTGGGTTGCTGGTGCTTCCTCAGTTGAACTCATGGTGTTTTGATTTATTTGTTTTTTTAAATTGGTTACAGTGATGAACTCAACAATAAATTTATTTATAAGATAACAAGCTCTCTGGAAATATAATAAAAAATAAAAATTATTGAATATACAAAGAACACAGTTAAGTTCTTGTTATCAATGAAAACCCAGATTTTTACGAAATACAGATAGTTGGGGATTCTTTAGAAATAAATTGAAATTCAAGTAGATAAACAATAGGGAAAGCTTCGCGTCGTCACGCTTGTTTGACCAAGCGCAATCGATGCTAATTGGCCACGAATGGTTGCAGAACATATTGTGTGTTGTTGCTTCGACAACCGACAACGCAACGACCAAAAGGAAGCAATAAAATTATTGCAACAAAAAAGCAGTAGTCTCCAGTTTCGGCCACGTGAATTGGTATGTATTGCAATTGATTCTCCATAGATGGTAATTCGACAAGAAAGTGATACAAGGACAGCCTGTTTGGTGCCCCAACGAAAATGGCACCATTTTCTAATCCGAAAATTATCAGATGAAATTGAAAATGATAAATTTGGATGAGTAAATAAAAATGAATAACACCGAACCCACACAAACTGCTTTTTTGACCGAAACACTGCCAAGACAGCGAGTAAAACTGCAACTTGTATTAAATCTATAAATACACAAGTTGCCTGTAGTCTTATTCGTATCAACTCTTCCTATTCCAATGTTTTGTTTTTCGGCAAGAAAAATAAAACAAATAATAGCCTTGAGATTGCCACGACTTTCTTATGGAAAATTTACAATTTGTTTTTTTTTTTTTTTTTTTTTTATTGAAAATTAGAAATGATCCGTTGTTGATGCAGCAACGGGATTTTTTCAATGACATTTTGCCGATTTGGACACACCATAGAATACAAAAATGAACGGATGGATTTTTCCCACAGGTTTACAAAGTACAAACGCTTGGGTTTTGCTCACTTTTTTCTTGTTTCAATTTGTTTAACAGAAATGCTTCTAAAATGTTATTGATTCGAAATAGAGAAATTGCTATTTTCTTTATTTTAACAAACAACAAAATAAATTATAAGAATTCTTTTTTTATTCTCTTCAACGGTTTCAATTCAATAGATGATGGCGGACGCACTCAGCGCTGCGCTTTGGCACAACAATTTTTTTCAACCAGAAGTGGCAACATAAAGGAAAAATAAACAGTTTTTGAACGGTAAGTGATGCCAATAATTATTCGATTTAATGCGTGAAACAGAATGAATATCACACATGTTGTGCGTTGTAGTTTCTGGCAACCAATACGCTGAAGGATCGAATTAATTTAAAAGCCGAAACTGCAACTTGCCTTCATTACATTCACCAACTTTATGAAAAATAGTTCAAACAATTCGTTTCCCTCCCCTTACTTCTTGCCCTTCGCGCATAAAAACTTAAATTTTCCCTGTCTGACCCTAAGGCCACACGAGCCAGTACTGGCTTACAAGTACTTACAACAAATTTTAATATTTTTACTAACACATACAAACCTGAGCAACTTGCTCGTTAACCAGCTTGTCTTTTTCTAAGCCCGTTGGGAAGCCAGTATGGAGAAGACAGTCGCCTCGTTCAGACTTGTATATAAAGTCGATCAGCCTTATGCATAAACGAATTATAGCGAGTGCATAGTGCTATGCACTCTTTATAATACCTCTGAACGCAAAAACCTTATTCATAAACTTATGCAACGTTGAATAGAGGCAACATAAGCTAAACGCGTTTTGAGGTTGTAAAGAGCCAACATAAGGGTTGTTTAGTATCGAAATGTCACTTTGACTTACACGCAACAATAATGTAGATAGATGTTAGGGGGGCGCTTATTTTTGTAATCTTTGAGGTGTTGAAATCTGACTATCAAAATATTTTATAAAATTAAATACAACAATAAATAATATATATAATATATATATATATAATATATATATATATATAATATATATATATATATATAATAATGTTGGTTTTGTTAATTTATTGTACATTTTTGTTGTGATATTGTTTAAATAAAATTAAGAATATTTTTTTGAGCACTTTATTTTATAGAATATGCTTAATAAATGTAAAAGATTTTAAGATTTTCCATCAAATCTTACAAGTTTTGCAAATGCTCGACGGCATGCGTGATTTAAATAAAATTATACAAAGATTCACCTTCATCACTTTCACGGGAAAATACAAATAAATTTTAAGCATTACAAAATAAGCACCAGCCTTTTGTTTTTCTCCTCAACAAAAACATCACGATGTGAGTGAATGGAACAATTCATGGAATAAATCAAAAACGACGTTTTTTTGTTTCAAATATTTTTAATTTTATTTGCAAACACAAAACACCAACAAAGTTACTGGCTAATTATAATAATATTAAAAGAAATTAATAAAAAAAAACAAAAAGAATCTAATCGCCAGCGGAATTACTTCTATTGATTTTTCACACAGCACACACACAGCTGGGTCTCCTTTGTCAGTTTTGAAAGTAAAATGTAATAGATTTCTCCTTAATGGTACTAATTTTGACACAAGCTCATTATAACTATAATGAGATGACAAATATTTTATGCATAACAATTTATGCAACGTTATATAGTGGCTACATAAATCCTTATGCAGTGCATAACTATTCATCTGTTCAGCGGATTCTAATGAATACGGCTGGATGTAGATAGCTTTTCATTGAAATTTTTGGAATTAAAGCCTAGTACGCAGATCGCGCTAAATTTAAGCTCCCATACAAAATTCTTTACCCAAGCTAAATTTTTAAGAGAATTTTGTACGGGATTAAGCGCGATCTGCGTACTAGGCATAAATCGAAAACACAAGTTTTTTCCCATGGTATAAAAAATACAAGGTGTTCTCTTGACAATTCTGGTCGACTGAGTCGTGACATCATCACGAGTGAATGTTCTAGTGTTCCTTAAACATCGATAGTCTATCGATAGTAATCGATAGTTTAAACTATCGAAAACATCGATGTTTTCAAAACTATCGCAAGTGCCAAAAATGAGAGCTGAAATAAGTTGTAACGTATAAATTCATAATTTCCCACAAAAAAAAAATAAAAATATTTTTTACACGTTGAATGCATTCAACAAATTCTGAAATTTCGTTGTAGTTTGTATTGTGCATTCAAGATTATTCTCTTTCTGTTATGGGGCAAGTGAATCTACAACAAAATTTAGGAGGAATTCTTTGCTTCTGGCTTGCTTTAAGGCTCTCCCAAACCAATACGAAACATTCGTTGCGGCGAAAAAACATTCGTCAGTCAGAATTAATTCATATGTTTCTCCGCCACGTTGGTGTGGGCACTCTCATATATAACCATGTAAATAAATTATGACATGCGAATGTTTCTTCGCCGCAACGAATGTTCCGCATTGGTTTGGGATAGCCTTTATTGATAAACTTCTCTGTCTTAATCCCCTTTCACACGGGGAAACCAGTTGCTGAAGTTTTTTTTTACGTTTTCCTTTAATTGCCTTGTACTTTTCATACGAAGAAACAAAATTTCCAGAGATTTTTGCTTGTGTCCTTTTATTGTCTATTGGTTGATTGCACATAACGGACAGTGTAAGAAGGAATGTGATGAAAATCTTTTTAAATCGTTGACCGTGGCTATTTTTTTCACCCTCTTCCTGCTCTTCTCACCAGTTGCTGGCAACTCAGTTTTGTGTGAAAGAGGACTTACCTTAGGAGCCGGTTATAGCGATCAGAAAAACGAATCAGGAAAAACTTTTAAATGCATTTTTTTCACTATTTTCATTCGATTTGAAACACAAATGCTACACTATTCGATGACAAATAACTCATTTACAATTATATTTTGTTAAAAATGTATTTTTTTTATTTTCCTGATACAAATTCATTTTTCGTGTCAGCTGATCGTAATTTCCCACAAAATGGAACAGAAAATTCCAATGTTTTGAGTTCCAATTTCACTCATTCCACTGACAGAATTGCGAACGAAAAAGTTTTTCGTGTGCATTTCAATTAGGAACACTTGGTGGTAGGCTGCCCAAATATTTGTCATCGATTAGTGTAGCATTTGTGTTTCAAATCGAATGAAAATAGTGCAAATAATCCACTTGAAAGTTTTTCATAACTCCTAAATGAGAGGCAGAATATTTTATTTAAGTCTTTTTTAAAAGCTGAAGAACAGACTCAAGCCGAAGGCAATAAATGAACTTTAATTCTTCAAACAAAATGAAATATTTGGTTAAAAATGAATCATGGTTTAAAATTGAAACTGAAATCTCTGGTTAAATATTAGGGGTATTCACGATCCGATGCAACTGGCCTTATATCATTATAATAGTGCAAAAGTGTAAAATCTTACAACACTACAACAACAAAATATACAAGGTGCAATCTTACAACAGTTTTGCACCTAAGCAATACCCGAAACCTATTGCAACAGAAAAATACAACATTGTAAAATTTGTAAATTGTGTTTTTGACAGCTCACTCATTCTTGATTACGTTAAACAGAAACAAAGGTATGTTCATTGGATACATCCAATTTGCTATCTTGATTGTATTGATGTGACGTCGTCATCATCTTTTACTATTATTTTCCATTTAAAATTCGGACGATAATTAAGATTTGGTAATATTTTCTTTTTCCGTTTTTTTGGCATCTTTTTATGAACAAAATTTAAATTAAATCAAATTGAAATTTTCAGATATGTTCGAAACAAAAACAAATAACAAATGTCAAACTAATTTTGACATTTGCTTTAGTGTTGCAAGAAGATAAGAAAAGTGCGTTCACGATCCACTTAAAAAAATAAAATTTCGCACTTTTACTAGGCTCGTTGCACCAGATCGTGAATACCCCTGTTGTAAAAAATTGTACTTACTCGTACATTCCTACTAACTGAAATAAAAAAAGGCAGTCATATATTTCGATTGTTTTTATTTTTTTGCAAACTATCGATAACTATCGATACTATCGGGTATTTTTCGAAAACTATCGATAACTATCGCAAGTGCCGACTATCGATGTTTAAGGAACACTAAATGTTCTCAACCATGGTATTCTTTGGTTCTCAATTGTCAGATGGAAAAAAGGAAAGAAAACACACCAAGAAAAGAAGAAAATCTACTAATCAAAACCGACTGTCACTCGCAATAACTTCACACGAGTACAAGATGGCGAACCTATCATCTCATATCCAGCATACCTTGTATTCTTTATAACATGTGTTTTTCCATAAATTTTCGCTAAACTACAAGTTTTGATAAACCACAAGTATTAAATAAAAGCTGTCAAAAACATGTTGGATTTGCAGGATGAACCATCAAACAAATACGCCTTGTGAAATATTCAGCGCTCAATTGGCGCATGGAGTCACGGCACCTAGCAGTCAGTGCGTGAAACTATGAATGGTGATAGATTTTTGTTCCTGATCCACATCTGTGTCGTGTGTTGTGTTGTGGAGTCGTGTGTCGCTGTCATTCCATATCCCAACTAACAACTTAATCCTATACTGATCCATAGAAGCTATTTATAATCGTTAATCCTATACTCATCCATAGAAGCTATTTATAATCGTTCATTGCACTCATTTAATTTCCCTTTAGTACTCCATAGAGTTAAAAAGGAGAACTTTATTCCTATAGCACCTTAATGAAGGAAATTCAGTTACTATGAAGAACATTCTAAGAGAGTTCGAAGAAGAAAGAAACTTTTGAAGAGCAAAGTTAAATGTAGTAAAGTGGAATGGTTTAAAAAAGATTGAATTAAGAGGCAGTTAAGATATGATCATTTTCTTTGAAGACCTCTTGAAGAGTTTATGTGTTGCTTGGGGAGTAAGGCATGAACTATGAACTCTGAATGCCTCACACTACTTGTCGAGCTCGCTAACCACTCGGCTAATCTCTTATATGAAATAATTAGCATTAAAACCGGTTGATTTCTTCTTCAAAGAATTTTATAACTCATAATTTATCTAAACAAAAATCAATTGAAAGCATTTTCGCCTGCCGCACGTGAATTAATGTAAGAGCCAAATGTTTTCATTGCACATTATTATTTATTCAATTAATAAAGAAGCCCACATTTTTGCAAAACTAAAAAAGCGTGCGCTCATTCGCATTATTACAAATTAATTATTACAATCACATAACACGTTTTACTTGAATTGCAAATGGTGGCAAAATGGAGCCATTGCGTTTGCATTATAAGACTTTCCATATTTGCTTATTTAAACATTATAGAAACCCAAGCAAGATACTACTTTTAAGGATTGCATTAATATTTCTTTGGATCACTATTGGATAAGATTAAAGAAACATCAGTTCCTCGCATTGCCACGCTGATGTAATTGCTAATTGAAAGTCTAATGGAACAGTTATATCACCTTTGACTCCTGTACCGATTTGGCTTCCCGTCAGAAGGATTTCTGGGTCACTAAAGAAACGAATGACATTTTAATGTCTGAAATCGGAAGCAATTATGTAAGTTGGGATATTTTATGCGCCACACTGCAACACAACACACGAGACAAATATGGTTGTACGCATATGAAAAAGATTGTAGCGATAGCGCCACACGACTCCACAAGACAACACACGACACAGATGTGGATCAGGCTTTACTCACTGGGCAAACCATGTCATGTCATTAGCCTTTCACAACTACTTCTATCTTTTACAACAAAATTCATTAACACATTCAAGAAAAAACAGAAAAAAAATTCACACATGAAACGGCATCTCATGGCCAAGCTTTGAACAGCCCCGTACTCAATCTTCCCAATCTAAACAGGGCCCTTTGTTGTTCTTTCAATGTGGAAGTTGTTGTTGTTTTAATGCATTTTGAAGCGCCTCACAGTTTGTAATGTCCCGGTCTACATTGAACGATATTTTCAGTGCCGACAAAAAATTGTTGTTGTAATCGTGTGCGATTGAGAGGTACAGCCGACATGATCCTTCCAGTTTCGGCCGATTTTTCCATTCAGCACGGGAAAAATCGTTCAATGTAGTCCGGGACAATGTAAACACGATGGTACTCATCAGTCCGCACTCAATTTTTCCAATCTAAACAGGATCTAATAAGACCCTAAAGCTTCATCCACACCTGTGTGTTGTGTTGTGGACCACAACACAACACACGACACAGATGTGGATGAGGCTTAACTTACCCTTTTCAGGGAAATTCTAAACATATGTTAAATTTCCCCCTACAGACCTGTCAATAAAAATTTGACATTACAGTAAAAAAGACATTTTTCAAAGAAATACAAATTTATTTTTCTCAAATAAAATTTATCGAATTCTTTTCCAATTATAAGTTCATTTAAATAAGAAAAATAGTAATATCGACGAATAGCCATTAATATGAGTTCAAAAGACAAAGACAATCGTCTTACTAAAGTTCGTCAATTTTTTCGTGCGGTTGGCCGGAGTACCGGTGGTAATTTATTAATTTCATTTATCCAACAACAAATATTTTTATTAAAATCAATTCAATTCGAAGGAAATGCAAGAGAAGAACGAGATTTAAGGCCTGCTCTGGAATCTGAATTACGTCCAGAAACACCTGTAGCTCAGAGATGTAAAACTCTTAGAGAATTGGGCGAAGAGTTACGTTCGGAGAATTTAGAAGAGGTAAAAAGTTTGTGGAGTGTGTTTTTTTTTTGTTTTATAATTTCTGGATTTCATTCAGTCGTCCGTAACTAAACTCTGGGATCTTACCAAAGATCTAATTGTGGATAACAAGTCAACTGAACATCGCCAAACAACATTAACTTTTTACAAGATTCTTATTCAGACTCAGTATCGAAAATTGACTATAATGCGAGAGCACTTCTTCCTTGTCATTCAAGTGAGTTTGAGTTATTGAAATGCAAATCAAAAGATCTTGAAATTCTTATTTCATTTTGCAGAATCACGAAGTTCCCGAGGATCTGAAACATCGTCTCGAACTGCTAATCGCGCTGACTGAAAACGGAAAGGACATCACTCATTTTGAAGAAAAGGTAATATACATTGGACCATAAAAAAAGTTATCTTTTTATGGTGCTCAAAATTTAGTGTTTGTAGTAGCCCGTAGCGTAATGGTTAGTGCGTTCGACTGCTGGAGGTCTGGGATCGCTTCCCAGCCTCGTCCACCTAAAAACTAAAAAAGTTTTTTTTTTCAGGGGTACTGCCCTTGTATCACTAGTCACGAATAAGTGCTTCTCGTCTAGCCGTTCGGATTCGGCATAAAATTGTAGGTCCCTTCCATTCCTGTCGAAAGGCGCACACAGGAAAGGTTGCGAGTTGTTAGTCACTAGGCCCTGGTTCTTCATGAGCCGTTGTGCCACCCGATTTATTTATTTTTTAAAATTTAGTGTTTATGTATCAATTCATACAAAAAAAAGATATTTAGAGGATTTAAAATTGAACGCCTAAGTTAAATGGAATGTTTTCTCCTATGAATAATGAAGGAGACATGAAACATCTGAGCTCATAGTAGCCAAACTTAGGGGAAACTAAAAAAGTGGGTCTTGCAATTCTGTCTGTTCGTCAGCCTGTCTGTCAGTAGTATATCGATGTGCAGTTTAAACGGCTGCCAACGTTTTACAGACTGTATCAGCTTAAGTAGAAACAACCTAGGAATTATAAAGGGTCTCCTCACTGAACAATGCAAACTAAAAAGACACCTTAGTATACTTGGTGTAGATTCCTTATGTATTCAAAGACTTCTTTTTATAAAAGGAATATAAACATTTATTGAGTCTTTCTCATATAACGTCTTAGGAATAATATTAAATTCGAAAATTCTATAAACAAAGAAAGTTCAGAATACTTAACAAATATTAAAATGAACAAGTAATAATAAACAGAGTTAGATTGGTATACAAATGAATATCTTAACACTCCTCCTCATTTGGTTACCAATCCACATTTGTTTCGTAAAAATTCAAGGCGAGAAGCAGCAAGAGGTTTAGTTAACATATCAGCTAACATACTTTCGGAAGGACAATATTTACACGAAATAAAATGTTTATCAACATAATCTTTTACGAAATAAGTTTTTGTATCGATGTATCGATTTGTATCGATTGACCTGTTGCTAAGTTTCTCCTCCTGAATTAATTTTAAACAACTTTGGTTGCCTTCAAAGAGAATAGTTGCAGAAGACTGTTCACAGTTAAAAGATATAAGAAGTCCTCTTAACCAAATTGCTTCTTTACATGCTTCTGATAACGCGACGAATTAGTTTACATAGTACTCAACATTTTTGGATCAGATGGTAGGGTCAACGTATGTAGAAAGCCTAATTAAGAGATGAATCCAAAGCATTTGCGTCCTACAGTCAATCACGGCGGTGGCATTGTGATGGTTTGGGGTGCGTGCTCTGCTGGAGGGGTAGGGAAATTACAATTTATTGATGGAATCATGGAGAGACATCAATATCTTGACATGTTGAAAAAAAAAAATTAAGTAGTGCCTAAAAACTTGGAATAGAAATCACTTATCATATCGATCAAGACAACAATCCGAAGCATTCAGCCAAAATAGTAAAAAAAAGGTTAGGAAATAATTGTCCAAGGGAGATCAAGACCCCCCTCAATCCCCGCATTTAAATATTCTTGAGGATTTGTGGCAAAAATTAGAAATTGAAATTCGAAAGAACGAGGTTTCCAATCAAAATGACTTAAAAAGGGTTTTGCTCTTAGAATGGAACAAAATAACCCCCGACTTTAGGAACAAATTGGAGGAATCTATCCCAAACCCTCTTAAATTAGTCATAACAAAAAAAACGGTTTCCTACAAGGTATTGAAATTCATTAAATATCCTTTGTTCATGAGCTGGTCCATTTTCATTGTGACTTCGAATTGTTTATATTTTTGCAATTTTATTATTTTTTTGTTCCAATGAATAGATTTTAAGTTTGTTGATATTTTTTAAACAAAAATAAAATGTTTTATTAGAAGTATACATTTTTCTTTAAGTTTAATTTTATTTCACAGTCTTTTTCCTTAGTTAAAGAATTAATCACTAGGTGGACCATTTTCACTGTGATTAACTTTATATAAAGCAAACTACCAACTAACTTTTGATATTTCTCATTGCTTATAACTGAACTTGAGTCTTCGCTTTTACCATAGCCTGGGTCAAGTGGAACTTTCGAATACTTTGAATCTTGAAGACCATACTCATCAGATAACTTTTCAATATATTGCTTCTGTCGAATTGGATAATCCCCTTGATCGCTCTTGATTACCTCTAGTCCAAGATAGTGATTTATATCTCCAAGGCTTTTTACTTCAAACTGAGAGTTTAGCAGTTTCTCTGTATCATTGATGCATTTTTCGGATGTGCAAGCAACAATGATGTCGTCGACATATATTAGAAGATAAGTTGTTGTCTCGCCCGTTTTTCTTGTAAACAAACACTTGTCTGATTTGCTTTGTTTAAATCTATTTTTCGTCAAAAACTCTGTTATGGTTTGGTTCCAAGAAAAAGCTGCTTGCTTCAAGCCATAAAGACTTTTTTGAAGTTTACAAACTAGAGTCTTGTCTTCAGATTGAAATCCAGGTGGCTGCTTCATATATATGTCTTCACTTAAGTAGCTGTTCAGAAACGCTAACTTTGCATCAAAATTCTTCACTTTCATCTTCCTTTGCCCGGTTAGTGAACTGAGAATTCTTAAAGTAGCTTGTCTTACAACTGGAGCAAACACTTGGTCATAATCGCTGCCAAATTTTTGACTGAAGCCTTGTGCAACCAATCTTGCTTAGAATCGCTGAACTTTTCCATCAACATCACGTTTGACTTTAAACACCCATTTGCAACCTACGATGTTTACATTTTCTGGAGGTCGAACCAAAGCCCATGTCTTGTTTTTACCAAGTGATTTTATCTCTTCCTCCATAGCAATCTTCCATCGGGCAGTTTGTTCACGTGCGATAGATTCTTTGTATGAATTTGGCTCTTTAATTTACAGATTTCACTCATAGAGTAAGAATGGGAACATTGAAAATGACTTGCATTTGCTAGATAAAACAAAAACATAACTAATTGTTTGCACTTAAACAAAGTTACATTAATTAAAATTAAGTTGACGCAAGATATGCTATATAAGAAAACGATAATAATAATTGAATAGAAGAACTCATTATTTTAACATAAATACACAATAAAAGTAAATAATTCCATATCTTTTTGAATTTTGAAATTCTTGTAAGGAGGTGATGTTGACCACCTATCGCGATGCTATAAGGTACAATATAATTATTTTAATTTGGTAAGCTTTTCATTTGTGAAAGCTACAAAAATAGTTGTAAGTAACTGATGGCTGAACACAAGACTGTAACTTCAACCAAAAGTGCTCAACTTTGTGTCATACCATACATTTCTTGCAACAACTAAAACGTTATATTGTAATTGAGGAGCTCTTCACTATTTTCGTATCTTTTTACTTTGACAGTGTTACAAAACCTACCTGTAGCAAAAAGTTGAAGTTTTCTCAATTTTATACTGCACTGAATTTGGTTTGATAATTCATCTGCAACTTATTATCTTATAAATCTTATAAAAAACACTCATATGTTAACAATGCCAGGCCACGGGTAACAAAATTTCCAACAATTCTTGATTAGAAATTCTAATTGGGTTGGATATAGTTCACATTCGATTTTCGCTGTAAAATTGATGTAAGCTGGACTGAACTTAATAAAAATTGCGTCTTGACAAGGCCCTCACTGTCAACTGAAGAGTCCAAGTGAGAACGCCGGGACGAAATGCCAATTTTTATGGACTAAAGGCCGTTAAAAGCTATATTGAATCAATAATTCAACAAGTCCAATTAAATAATGCTAAGTCTTCTACTTGGCTGATGTATTTCAGTAGTATATAGAATTTGTATTATAAAAAACACTCATATGTTAACACTGGAACTTTTTTTTGTTTGTTATCGTCATTTAACCTTTTTTCTTTGCGCCAAACCAACTTTGCAGTCGGATAAAAGCACATTTTTTTTTCCATCTTCATATGTCTATGAACGTGCTCGTCTGTATACTGTTTTCTTCCTCTCGACTTCCTTATTATTGTACTAGCTATTTTCAACTACAAGTGAACCTACTGCTATTGGTGTTCAGCCAGTTAATTCTTCCCATAAGAATAGTTTTTGTTGTTTGTTTTAGAATGTTTGGAGCTTTCAATAAATGCACAGCTATATGTTTGATTAACATAAGCGCTTAATTGCTGACAAAAGAAACAGAAGATTGAAATACTTCAGTAAAATATAAAGTAAGCAACGATTTTCTTTAATAATCATAATTCAAAAAGCATTTAAATTTGAATTTTGTATTAGATTTCCAACTTTGTAATCTCTAGTTTATGTAAAGACCAACGAAATTAAATTAATAATTTCTGAATAATTAATTAAATTAGGAAGGTGAAAAAAAACATTAACTCAAATTGTTTTTAGTTTTTTTGATGTTGTCAAGAATTTGTAGATAGTTTTTTTTTTTTTTTTTTGTAAGTCTTAGGGCAGTATTTTTAAACCTTAACCTGGAGAATCCGTTTAGAATTTTGTAAGTTACGAATTTATTTTATATTAATTCGTTTTACTCTTGTTAAATTAATCAACAATTTTTTTTTTTAACATTATCTTATACGTAGGAGGTTTTGTGGGTTTTGTTTTACAAATTTGTAAAATTTTGTATCAACTTTTCAATTTTATGCGCCAAAAATCGAAACGACTATTAACTCAATTACATTTTTAGAATTAATTTGTACAACATTTTCCCATTAAGTTTGCATACAAATTAAAGTCATCCCTGTTTTAATTTTTCACCTCATTCATAAAGACCTCATCTATTTTGTTTGGGACAAACCATCTTCAGAATTGGGTACAAGCACAGCCAAATTAGTCTCTCATCTTCTTGTGACTATAAGTGGCCTCTACTGTATATTACTTCTATTTTTACAGTGGTACGAGCTATACGAAATAGATTATTTGATTGAAATCCAAGAAAAAATAAAGTTAGGAAATTTTGTAACTGTCCGATGCGGTGTCACAAAATGCTCATCTTTTTAACGCATAATTCAAAACGTATCTACTAAATTTTAAATATTCTATTATACATATCTACAACTATTTAATCCTCTACTAATCTTAAATTACAACTTTTGTACCACATCAATTTTCCGTATAAAGTTTTGAATAATTAAGTCAATTAGGGAGGTACAAAAACATTAACTCAAATTGATATTCATTTTTTTTCGAAGTTTTCATGCAATTGTAGATATAGACGATTGCTTGAGAATTATTTCAGCGTCGTTACTTTGACTCACTTCCAGATTCTGATTGACAATATCAGGTTTCATGTGAACAAACTTAACATCTTGGCTGATAATAATTCTTTTCGAAGTCTTGTCGAGCAGACGAAAGCCCATGGAGTGCTCATCGTATTCAACAAATGTTAGGAGAGTTGCTTTGTTGTCCCATTTTTTTTTTCATTTTTCTTTTGATATATGAACGAACGCACCTGATCCAAAAATCTGAATATGAGCAACCTTTAGTTTTATCCCATACCAAATTTCGAAGGAAGAATTTGGTAAAACACTTGTTGGTAAAATGTTTTGGAGATAATTAGCAGTCTTGATAGCTTCGCCCCAAAATTCTCGACTTAACTCAGCATCCAAAAGCATACATCTCGCCATTTCAACCAATGAATGATTCTTTCTTTCGGCCACACAATTTTGCTGTGGAGAGTACGGAGTTGTATGCTGATAGCCTATTCCTTCAGCCTTTAAATACTGTACAACTCGTCCAGCCTTGTATTTTCCTACGTTATCTGACCGAATCATCTTACCCTTTTTTGAAAATCGTGTTTTGACCATTTCAACATATTGCCGCAGACATTCAAATACCTCCGACTTTTCTTTTAGCAAAAAGACAGTAGTGAATCTGCTAAATTCGTCGATAAAAGTCAAGAAGTATCTTTTGCCTCCAGGTGTCATATTTTGCATTGGCCCGCAAATGTCGCTATGTACCAAGTCTAGGATTGAAGTACTTTTGTTGCTCGAATGTGAATTAAAAGGCAGACGAGTCATTTTGCCTTGCATGCATATTTCGCAGACATCAGAACAACAACAGCTACTAACAAATAATTTGTATTCACTAACCAGTTTCTTACCAGCGTCCATGCTTCTTTGTCCAAACACCATATGCCAGTAATGGATGCAATATGTTTTGTCGTTCACAATCATTGCCTTATGGGATTGTGTTGACTATCGAAGTCTGTAGAGATTTCCAATTAAATCTGCTACCGCTACTAGCTCTACTTCCGGAACTTTTACTGTGCATTGGCTTCCAATAAAGTTGACAGCAAATCCTTTGCTCACCACCGCTCTGACTGAGAGTAAACTTCCATGAAATTCAGGAATGAAAAGAACGTTCTCTATTCGAATTGAAGTTTCTTGACTATTGACTTCAATGAATAGTTTGCATAATCCTTTACCACTTGAAGAAATTTCTTGACCATTAGCAAGTATGACTTTTTCACTTCCTGAGTTCACATCCAAAGAGATGAAGTTGCTTGCTTTATTGGTGATACGACAAGTTGCTCCGGAATCAACAATCCATCCATTCAAAGAATCTGAACAGGATTTCAAACAGAACTCGTTTGAAGTAGTCACATTGTTAACCTTAGGTTGATTTTTCTTCCAATGAGCATATTGGCGACAATCCCGTTTTATGTGACCACTTTTCTGGCAAAACAAACATTTTTTGGTTGGCTTTACAAAAGTGTTTACTTTTAGCACAGAATTCTTCTCTACACTGATGTCGGCATTCTTTCTGTTGAATTCTTCTAATAGTTTTGCTTGTACCAGTGCTAATGTTAGTTCCGATTCTTGCCTTGCTTCCAATGCAGGCACAAGCGTATCATAGGAAGAAGGAAGACTGCTCAGCAAAAGAGCAACTTTCCAATTTTCGCACAGTACGTCCCCTAATGCCGTCAGCTTCTCAAATAAGGTGGTCAACTTCTCGATGTGAGCATCCTTCCGATCATTCTCCATAAGCTTGAGATTACATATGTTTCTCATCAGCTGAACCTTATTGCTCAGAGTCGCTTTCTCATGGTAGTTCTGTAGATTTTTCCATGCCTCGTTTGCGGAATTCGATTTCCTTATGTGAATTAATTGGCTGTCTTCCACCAATAATCCAATTATGCTTCTTGCATTGCTATTAGCTTTGTTCCAAGCATCTGAATTCGTTGTAGGCCTTTCGGTTTCGATAGCTTGCCAGGAGTCATCCCTCCGTAGCAATAATTCGACCTTGAACTTCCAAGTATGGTAATTATTTTCATTAAGCTTAGCTACAAAACTTTTGATAACGTCCATCTGGGCCCATAACCTGTAGATTCCTTATATCGCACCTCCAATAGAACAACGACTCAAGTTCAAAAATTTCGATTCTTCAGAATACGCAATTTAAAATAGTTCAAATTTTCAAGATAAAACTGCCATAACTAGCACTAACGTCTTTGTTCAGCCGAAACTTAAGTAAACTCAAACAAAAAAGAGGCGGAGTTCACAGTTATGACGTTTTCTTACAAATCGGAGTAATTTTTTTTGGAGATACGTATTACAATTTACAACTAGAAGGTAAGACAAAGAATCTCCAAAACATTAAATTTAAAACAGTGTAACGGTACGAACCCACTTCTGCTTCCTTGAGAGAAAAATTTCTACTGGGACTTTGTTCCATTGGAAAGAAAAACCTTTTTTGAGAAGTTTTGCATAGTTAACTTAGAAAATTGAATTTTTGCACTTGTGCCCTTGTTCTATTGGAGGTGCGATATATTCAAAGACTTCTTTTTATAAAAGGAATATAAACATTTATTGAGTCTTTCTCATATAACGTCTTGATTAGGAATAATATTAAATTAGAAAATTCTATAAACAAACAAAGTTCAGAATACTTAACAAATATTAAACAGAGTTATGTCGAATTCCTTACAGCCATTTGAAGTCGATTTCATTTAAAAATTTTTCTTGGTAGAAGGAATTTAAAAAAAAATTCGACTTTTTGTTGTGAGTGTGTGAGTGCAATTTGACAGGAATTTTGTTGCCGCACAAAAACAAAGAAGTGGTGCGCGCTAAACAAATATTAAAGTGTATTTTATTTTTCGCGTTGTTTTGATAATTTAAAAGCAAATATATTTCGTCTGATAATTGGAAAACATCAAAAACAATTGTGCGCGTAATCAAGTAAAAAAATTACAATCCAAAATTAATCCACACACAGCAGCGAGGATATATTCTGAATATTTCACTAGGGGACGAAGAATAATAATTTTGCAACGTGTTTTCCTCGCGAATTGTACATATGTTATTTTAATGGGATTTTCTGTTTCTTGATGATACGCACAATTATCTTTACTTTTTTTCATCATTCACTTAAATATTAAACAATTAAGAACACTTAAACATTTGTTTTCTTTTTTAACTTCGCCACAAAATTGTAATGAGAACATTTAATTCCATCTTGATGCATGAGAAATGTCAAATCTTGATAGTGTGTGTGCGATTTGACGTGAAATCTAGCTAAAAACGCAAGATTTGTTTGACACCATTAAAATCGATTTTGTTTAGAAAAAATTCGATTTGTTCAGAAAAAATCGAATTTTTTTGGTTGTAAGGAATTCGACATTAGATTGTTATACAAATGGGTGTTTAAGGTCAAACGTGATGTTGATGGAAAAGTTCAGCGATTCAAAGCAAGATTGCAAGATTGGCCTAGTAAGTAGTAGTATCACATGCAGGTTCTGTGACAGATGAGGAAACGCCGGACCATATTCTAGGCAGATGTAGCACACTCATGCATCAAAGAAAAAAGTACCTAGGACACTACCAGGTAGAAGAATGCGACTTACAATCTCTTAAAATACTCTAAATACTCCAATTCTTGGGAGGAATACATCTGGAGGAAGAGCTGTAAGATGAACAGGCTAGGTGGGGGCACAATATATCTCAAGGTCGCAGTGCAATATATCTCAAATTTTCTATTCATTCATTCATAAACGGCTGAAGTGATTTTCTTCAAACTTTAAACTTAAAGTTTGTAGGGGATTCCCTAGAAAGGAAATTGATTTTTGTTAGCTCAAAAAATAACGCTACCTACCATACAACCAAAATACGAAAAGTTATATATGTCAAAAACTGCTTACTAGCTACTTCTTGGGGTAAGATAAATTTTCGTAAATAAAAATTATCATTATTAATAAGTTATTAACGGTACCTTTTTTTTTTTTTTAATTAAGCCCGCACTAAAGGGGTTCTTACTACCCTTAAAATGTTTAAACACAGTGCGAGTGTTAGAGATGCCATAGAACCGTTTTCTTGTTTTTCAAATTTCTGGAGTTTTACCCATTCTTTAAGCAAGAGGTCCTTACAAATGTTAACAATTTTACACAAATTTTCCAAAAAATAATTTTTGGATTTCTAAAAAAATTACTAAATTTTAATTTTTGAAAATTCCATATCTTGAAAACGGGTTAAAGTTTATTGAATACTAAAAATTTGAGTATCTATTTTTTATTTTCCAAACTTTTCAAAAAAAAATGTATTTATTCAAAATTAATTTGTAAGAAAACCGCGCTAAGGGCCAGTTTTTCGGTCCGTAAAGTTAAACATGAGTTAACTGAATAATTTGGATTAACTCACAAAATGTTTATGATTTTTTATCGTTGCGGACGCAAGGGCTTCTTTAGCTTTGTTGAAGAAAATTTCGCATTCGGCACACCAACTAATTTTTTTGTATGTATGTGCGAGAAATGTTAAACTTTCTACCCCGAAAACACATTTAGCAACATTAATTTTAACATCGAACGCACTTAAGCGTTCAAAAAGTAGTTCTAAATGGTATTGATGTTCTTCAACAGATTTACTGAAAACTAGTATATCATCAAGATATGCGAAAACGAAATTCAAACCTTCGAGAGTTTTGTTCATGAAGCGTTGAAATGTCTGAGCGGCATTTCTCAGACCGAAAGGCATGAACAGAAACTCGTAAAGTCCAAAAGGAGTAATAATGGCGGTTTTATGGACATCTTCTGGGGCGATTGGGATATGATGAAAAGCTCTAACTAGATCGATTTTAGAAAAGACACTACAACCTTCTGCATGCATGTTTGCATCTTGTATATGCCTTAGTGAAAACCGATTTGGTATAGTTTGTGCATTGAGGCGACGATAATCGCCACAAGGTCTCCAATCACTGCTTTCTTTCTTTTTAACTAAATGCAGGGGAGATGAAACTGGCGAAGAGGAAAGTCGGCATAGTCGGCTTAGCATATACTCAAACTCTGTTTTAGCTTAATGGTATTTGGTTTTATCTAATCTTCGAGGCTTGGAATAAGGTAATTCACCTTTTGTATGAATATCATGAGCGACATCATGTCTTACCTTAAGATTATAGTTTGGTGGAGATGTTAGGCATTTATATTTTTCGAGAATTGTTCCGTACAGATTCGATATTTGAAAAAGTTTTGGAGTGGGATTATCGGCGTCTTTTATTATGGAAGTAGTGGCATCTATGATTTTTTTAGATTTTAAATCTACTAATAGATTGAATATAGATACAAAATCTGCACCAATAATTGGATGGTTGACGGAAGCCACAATAAATGCGTGAGTGAAATCTCTTCGTAGGCCTAAGTCGATTCTCAATAATTGCGTACCAAATGTTTTAATAGGTGAACCATTCGCTGCTGCCAAACCAAAATTCGAGTCTTTTAATACTCACGGAAAAAACTGAACTGGAACAGTAGAAACGTCAGCCAGAAACGTCAATGTCAGCTTTGAATTTTTACATTTAATAAAGAGACGGCGACTAACATGACTGCTTGCATTAATGTCAGTAGTCGTCGAGATCAGTTTTTTGTATTATCTTTACTTTCAAAATCGCATGGTTTTCGGCAATTTCGAGCGTTTTTACCGAATCGGTGGTGGAAATAACATGTTGGGTATTTCCTACTTTGGCTCTTGCTCCTATCTCTATATGTTTTTCGAAATTTGTTTACAGAACGAGAACGAGACCTTTTAGGTATTTCTGTTGAATAGACAGATAGTTTTTGTAATTGTTTTTCGATGGCCTTGAGTCTTTCAGAAAACGGATCAGATGACGTGCTTGCAACCACGGGGGTTGTGTTGCCGACTTCGTAGATTTTATCTGCCATTTTCATAAGGGATTCCATATCGGATGTCGTTGCTGCAACTAGTATCGACTTGATATGTGTTGGAAGTCCACCTTACCATATTTGTTTGAGGACATTTTCGGGAAGAACATAAGATGTGCCGGAAATCACTTGCAACTGTCGAAAATATTGCGATGGTGTATTATCACCTATTTATCACAGTTTTTGAATCAAGTGGCGGACTGCCACCCGCTTTTTCTTCCTTATTTTTCTCATTATCAGTCATATTTATTTATTGTTTCTTTTAGTATTTTTAGAAAAATATAAATACAAAATGTATATCCGATCGAAATAAGGGTAAAACAATAAAACGACATAACCTTGAAAATATCGTTCGCACCGAAAACAATTGTATCAACGAACGAAAGATAATTTTATTGCCTACAAGCTTGGCCTTGCAATTTTTCCTCTAAGAAGAATAGTTTCGGAGATATAGATTAATTCGCGTTTTCCAAAATGGCGGATTTCCCCAGGGGGATGGAGTCCCGAAAAACTGCACATAAGCTTTTCTAATAGCCATCTTTCAGCTATGAAAAATTCAGCCGTCCTATAAAAATCTATCTTTCCTGTGCTATATATAAATTATAAAAATATGTGTACATAAAATAGAATAGATTCGTATCGTGTGATAAATCGATTGAAAGATGGCACTCTCTAGATCACGAGCATGCAATTGTTAATGCTCTAAGATGCTTAGTTTAGCCAAAAATCACGTTTAGAAAAAAAAAAATGTCAACTTTGGAGGACGTATAGTTTGGCCGCAAAATCAGTTTATAGATAAAAGTTCGTTTTCCGTATCGTACGATACAGCGATTAAAATGTGGTACTTCCTAGATCACGAGTGTGCAATTTTTAAGTCTCTACGGTGTTTAATTTAGGCAAAGAATATGTCGATTTTGAGAAATTGCTTTTTCTTGCCGTCTGATACATCGATTAAAAGGTTTTGCTCCCTAGATCATGTTTCGCGGGATAGAGAAATTCAATTTGAAAATCGGTGGGCAAACTTCACCCGGTCAACTCAGTTGCGGGAAAACGTAACGATCCCACAAAACGCCGCCGCCGCTGATAGAATAGCAAGTCGAGTGAAAAAACATACGTTCGCTTTTGAGAAAGCGTAAAACTTTCAAAAACATTTCTGGAAAGCAGAAAGCGTTTTCTGAAAGTGATTTGCTTGCTTTCTTGAAAACGCTTTAAGGAACTAGTCAAACAGTGAAAGTTTTTTTTTTTGTGAAAGCGTATTCAAGAAAGCTAATCACTTTCAGAAAAAACCAAAAGCGTTTTCAACGATGCGGCGTGCAAGGGACAATCGATAATTGTACACACGTTGAAGAACGTAAGCCAAGCCATGGTGTATTTAGTTTTTCAATAAACCGGCGTACTTTGTCACACAAGAAATTAAACTGTTCCTCCGAAACATGGGCGAAATTACAAAAGAACTCGTCTCCTTCTGCTCGCAAATGTCTCATGAGCGCTGCGTGGTACTGATTTTCAGCACCACGTTCCTAAAACGATTGCACCCAAATCCTACTATTACCCGCATTTTGCTCAGTAACATGCTTTGAAATCCGTAGGATAATTTCAATTATAGTTAATTGCCTATATTACAAAACTTCTTCAGCGAACTGCATTTTTTTGCTACTCTTAATAAAACAATTTACGAAACTTAGCTCAAATATCACAACCGTTTACAGACAAAACACTTTCAGAAAGCATTTTCAGAAAAGGCTTTCGCTTTCATAGTGTATACTCGGCGGGTATACCTAAAGGAAGTCATTTCGGGCCACTTCTCTTTATTCTGGCTATAAATGACCGCATTCTCTCTTTAATGTTTGATGTGATAAAAATAGTCTTTTTCTTAACCCAGTTAAATGCCAAATTATTAATTTGTCTGAAAACGAATAGCAAGTGCTTTTGATTATTCCATTTAACAGCACTCACTTTTTTGGGTGTTTACCTTCAAAGACCTTGTTCACTTTAGTTCTTATCTAGAATTCACAGAGCATATTTATTTTTTTGTAAATAAAGCGAGCTCCACGCTTGAGTATGCCTCACAAAGTTTGGGCTCCTTTTTCGTAATTCATAAAAACCGTATTGAAGCAATAGAACATAACTCCATTCAAATTCCTTTAAAAGGGTTAGCCTGGACTGATCCATATAATCTGCCACCATTTGAACATTAGATCTAGCTTCTGCAGGTCCAAACTTTATATCAGAGGCGAGTTAATAATGATTTAATATTAATCCATTAATTTATTCCTGGTCAAATTGATCATCCTGATTTGCTAGCCTGTATTGGCTTGAACTGCCACGGGGTTCTCGTCACCTGGAAAAATTTGAACCTAATCTCTTTTAACTTCCGATGATACTCGTTTCGCTGTAAGATAAGTTGCTGTATAACGATTTTTGTTTGTTATTATTATTTAAACATCGAATAATTTAAATAAGTGCCTATATGACTTGAAATCGTAATTGCCGTTGTACTCGGATAAAATGGACCCCAGCGCGTGCGGTATCTGGAGGGAGAGAGGGGCTTAATTTATTAAAATCTTATTTTAGCTTTCAAAAACTGGTGATGGGGTTGATCGAAGCATATACTCAGATATACAAAATTGAAGTCTAATAATTATTCCTTCTTCGTGACTTTTCTTAAAATGTTAAAATTCTAAATGGGCTTTAGGTCATTTAGAATTTTAACTAAATTTAAGTCTCTCCTTTCGTCTTCCTGACCATTGTAGCGTGTTCCAGGCGAATCTTTTGGCGATAAAGTAAGTTAGACTTCTGATATCCGCATCTTCTCAGATAGCTGCTATAAATAGTTTGGACTCTGTCTTTAAAAATAACTAAAACAGCCCTAAGCTTTATCATCTCTTATAGAGATGGCGCATCAGTTCAATATTCACTTTTCTTGGGTGCGAGGCCATAGGGATATTCCATGAAAATGTAAAGCTGATGAACTCGCCAAAAGTGGAACAACACTACCTATTCTACCAGACAAGGTAGATATGGGTATACCTATCGCTACAACATGCAAAGTTATGAGCAAGATGCTATAAGGAAAACAAACCTTAGGTTGAACAACATTACCCCATGCCTGGATACCAAAAAGATCTTATTATTGGTCGAGCTTCATAAGTTCCACCTGGTTTTAGCGAGTTGGAAGAAATCAGTATTTCCGCTAGCAGCCACTTCAACCTAACCTAGGTGAATCACCCTGTATATTATGTCTTAAGTTCATATTTAACTTATCAGTTTCATTGAAAAAACTAATTAATAAAGCAATCGGTTAATCTTAGTTAGGTAAAGAATTCACGAAAACCATCATATCGGATTAAGTTTTTAATTTAAATTTTTTTTTCACCAAAAATAACTATAATCATTTCTTCTTGAAAATCATGGAATATTATAATCAAAATAATTAAATTAATTGATTGAAATTAAGCAAGTTCTCGTATCTTTCTTTAAAATGAGGCTCTTGAAATGAGTTAGGGACTGATAAATAATAAATCAAATTTTGATAATAAAACAAAAGACCACGACGATTGTCTTATGAGTTTACCTGTTTATTTTTTTTTTTGGAATATAAATATGTATTAAATATATTTGTGACTTGCAAAATATGATAACGGTTTTTCTGGAAAATTCTCAAATTTGCGTCATAACACACAAACTGAAATTTTAATTATTTTAGATTGAATTAACCCTTGTTGTGCCAGATTTCTTGGATCTTATAAAATTTTTTGAGTTTTTGTTACCAAATTAAAGTTTTTTTTCCCGTTAAATAAAAATGTAGTTTTGTTAAGACCTCCAAAACATCTGATATCTTAAAACAGTTGGCCACTGCAATAAAGTTTTTTTTTTTTTAATTTCAGATTGGAAAATTCATGCTCCAATGGCTTCCACAAATCGCCCATGGACTTCTACTCTGCCAGTATCTCGATATGTTAGTAAATCTTATTAAATTCAATGCAGCTCATCTAGATAATGAAATTGTCGTTGGAATTGTGCAGTAAGTAAAATAAAAAAACTCACTTTATATACATACATACAATTTTCTTTTATTATTAAATGTTAATTTTCTTTAAAGGAATGCATGCCAGCTAAGCTGTACCGAATCAGACGATGCAATTGGACTACAATGTTTAAATATTCTCGAACTAGTTCTATGCTATACAATATTTCCTAACGAAACATTAGCACTATGTGTGATGACTCTGTGTCGCACAGTTAATCATATTCCCTATTGTCAGACATCATGGAAGGTATGTACATTAAAAATTTTTAATTTCTAATTTTTTTGTTCACTACTCAAGCAAACCTTATTTACGTCTTTTGTGCATTCATTGGTTTTTTTGTCAAAGTAATCTCCCTCGGGGCAAACTTGAACGGTTGGAACTTCTTGATTGCAGAAGTAGTATTTGTCGCAGTCTTTGTGTGGAACAGCTCCGATAGTTACACCTTCACAGACATTATCACTTTTTGTTGTAGCTTGTGGTTCGTTGGTAGTTGGTTCTGGTGGTTGTTCGGAAGAAACTGATGGTTCTTCAGTAGAAACTGGTGGTTCTTCTGTCGAAATTGATGGTTCTTCTGTAGAAACTGATGGTTCTTCTGTCGAAATTGATGGTTCTTCTGTAGAAACTGATGGTTCTTCTGTTGAAACTGACGATTCTTCTGTCGAAACTGATGGTTCTTCTGTCGAAATTGATGGTTCTTCGGTAGTAATTGATGGCTCTTCTGTAGAAACTGACGGTTCTTCTGTGGAAATTGACGGTTCTTCTGTGGTAACTGATGGTTCTTCTGTAGAAACTGATGGTTCTTCTGTCGATACTGGTGGTTCTTCTGTTGAAACTGATGGTTCTTCTGTCGAAATTGATGGTTCTTCTGTCGAAAATGATGGTTCTTCTGTCGAAACTGGTGGTTCTTCTGTCGAAATTGATGGTTCTTCTGTCGAAACTGATGGTTCTTCTGTTGAAACTGGTGGTTCTTCTGTCGAAACTGATGCTTCTTCTGTCGAATTGGAAGATTCTTCTGTAGAAGATGAAGTTGCTTCTGAGATATCTGTTACTGAAGTTGAAGGTTCCTCTGAAGTTGTCGGTGCTTCTGTTGTTTCATTTTCTTCAGCTGTAGTATTATCTGTAATTGGTTCCACAGTCGAAGATCCTTCTATAGGTTCACTAGTTGGTTCCTCAGTTGTTCCGGGTTCTTCAGTAGAACTATTCTCTTGTGTAGTTTCGGAAGTTTCTTCAGCAGTAACAGGTTCTTCTGTCGTTGTTGAACCGCGACAAATACCAGTAGTATCAGCAATGCAATATTTCAATTCTTCAGAAAACAACTGTCCACTTGGACATTTTAATAGTACAGCTTCGTTTTGAGTGCAAAAATAGTATGAGTAACATTCGTCTCCTGGCAGAAAATGTCCATTCAATTCGGGTGAGCAAATCGGTGACTCTGTTATTGTTGTTTCTATCAGCTCAGTAGTTGTATCTTCCGATTCTGTGGTGGTTGTGGTTGTATCGCATAAACTTTCTGTATCCTTTTTACAATATGCTGCTTCTGCATCAAGATACATTCCTTTGGGGCAGTTAAAACGGCTTAGTTCTCCATTAATACATAGATGATAGGAATTGCAACTATTATCGATTGGCAAATATACTCCTGGAGAATCCGAACAAGTTGTATCGCTTTCAATTTTTATCGATTTTGAAAACCAACTCGGGATCCAAAGCTAGATGAAAAAAAAATAGTTTAAAAAGCACCTATATATTTTTTGTTTTAGTCTCAATATGTACTTTAAATCCATTAATTGCCGTAAATCCAGAAACAAGAAAAAAACACACAACAACGCTTCTCAAATTCATTTTTTATATAAGATTATTATTCACGTGGGCCAAAAAAAACTGTCCTGTTCGTTTGATGGTCAATGTCTTAACTAACAGGTTTATTTTTGACAAATAATAGTTTATACATAAGTTGCGTATCGCAAACGGTTTTCCGAAATATCTGTTTTATCAAACATTGATTTGATTTATCATTTTTATATTTTCATAATGCCCTTCCAATAATGTTATCGGTAAAAAAAAAAAAAAAAAATCCGATGAGAAAAAAAAATTATCTCCAAAAATTTAATTAGCTTAAAGCAATTTATTCTTAATCACTTGAAGAATATTTGTATTAATTGTTGTTTTTTTTATTAACAGGATGTGTTAATAGAGATAGAGCACCTAATGATATCTTTTTTTTGTATAGAAAAAATGAGTGTCTTCTGTAAAAAATCTAAAGGTATTTAATATAATTTTTAAATTAAAGTCAATTCGGTCAAATGTATACAGGTAAAATATGACACCTGAACCAAAAAAATTCCTACCCTCATGAAAGTTGGTGAAAAAGTTTCACTTACCATGAGAATGAAGAATCAAAAGAGTCATTCTCATTACAAATATCTTGTGGGGAAATGTGTTTTTTTAGGGGGAGAGGGGCTGGTTCTTGTGTCTCGAACGGAAAACATTTTTTCCGAAGAATCGTTTTTGAGACATACACCCCTATTCTGAATATCAGTTTGTTGTTTTTGTTTTCCTTGTTCACATTCGGTTTGCTGTTTATTTATTTCGTATTGTGGAATCAGTTTCCATAGAAATCAGTACAAATATTTATAATCTCAATTCGGCAAACAAAACCCAAACGAATTCAAAACGTATGAATTTGCCTTAGAACTGATTCCGCAAATACATTTAAAAAAAAAAATAAACAAACAACCGAATTTGAACAACGAAAACAAAAACAACGAACCGAAATAGAATACAAAATTTCAGAACGGGGTGATATTTAAGGTTCCGTTATAAGCTAATTTTGAGGTTATTATACATCATCAATCATCCAATCAATGGGCTAATACCATCACACACTGGCTGAATTTTGAGCTTGACTAAAGGCAGACTAACTTTTCCATCAATCGCACACGGGGTGAGCTTACATGACAGCATTCGACGATCGAATCGGATTGATTTTTCGATCTAGGTATACGACCTCACTGAATCGAAATCAAATAGAATCAAAGTCCACTTGTAGTGACATTTTAACCTTACTGTGTGCGTGCGGAAATTAGTTTATGAATATGGTGACTAGGAGAGAAAAACAAAAAAAAACAAAGCAAATTGAAATACACACACTTAAAATCGATTCTTTAATTTGTCTTGTTTTTATCGATTCAGCTCGCAAAGTGTAATCGGATCGAGAAATCCTATTTGAATCCGATCCAGATCTATATGGAATTGAATCCGACTTCAAGTCTGATTCAATTCTCCATGTAAACGAAGTACAAACATTTTCAGTTTAGCATGACAACTGATTTGTTTATTTTGCCTAGAAACAAACGACTGTGTATGTATTAGTAATTAAACTTTGTTAATCCGCTCGAAACAAGGATGAACATTTCTGTCGTTTCTTTCCTCACACTTCACCTCCCTTGCCTACAAACTTTCATTTCCCCAGCTTAGTCTAGTTCAAAATTGAGCCTGTGTGTGATGACCCATTTAAAATCAATCGATGTTTTCAACTTTGAGAAGAGAAGAAGATTTAAGGTTTGTAAAACATAATTTTAAAATATCCTATTGTTATGCAAAATTGATTAAATTCAACTAAGAAGTATTTTTAAGTAGTTTTTTTGGGGTTATTTAACGATGCAATGTTTTGAATCTATCATTAACTCATAATGAAAAAAAAAAACATTTTTTTGTTTTTCTAAACAACGATTACTCGGGATGGTAAAAATAAAAAGAAAGAAATTTAAAAACCGGCCCAAATCGATTCGGATTGGAAATATCGCCCAAATATTTTGTATCACAAAAAAAAAACAAATAAAAAAAAATCGCGCGTGTAACTCAGTACTCGTGGGAGAACTGAAACTACTTTGGCGATCTAAAAATCTCGATATGTATAGGGATATTAAGCTTATATGCGTAAGACGCAGCTAAGTGTTCTATATCAAGATGATCGATGGGTTGGGGTTGTAAACTTGAAAATTAAATAATAATGGTGAAAATTTAAAGTAAAAAAAGGTGAAAATTTAAAAGATATAAATCAGTTTATTTGAGTAGGTTTTCCGACTATTTCCAAAAATTCCTACACTCAAAATCTCTGCAAAACCAAAAATTTGTATATGACAACTTTAATTTGGTTTTATGTATCTTGCAACCATATATAATTCAAATTTTTAGCGGACTCTCCTGATTTTATTCAATTTTTTGAAATAAGCCTATTTTAAGATAAAATTTTTAAAATAATTTATATCTCCATACCAGTAGGAGATGGACAAATATCTTAAACTAGTAAGATTCTTAGAATTTCATTATCTATCCACCAAAAAAAATTCAAAACTTTAGCATTCTAATTAACGAAATTAGAAAAAAGACATAAAGGACATTTTCCCTTTTATCTGCTACAATAATATAGATTATCAAAAAATATATTAGCCTATCAATAAATTTTTTTACTTTTACTCTACCTCCCACCACTTAGCTAATCAATGATCTCAGCGTTGCACATGTGGCGTTACATTTTTTCGTTTCACAAAAATTCAACCTTGAAATTTCACTCTCAACGCGCCCAAAGAAGTTTCGCTTCAAAAATAAGACATATTGCCCAAACTACTTTTGCTGCAAATAAATGTCGCCCATATAATTTGAATGTAAATTGTTTTTGTATAATTTTAGGGTTCTCTTCTCAATTTTGGGCTAATTTTACAAACAAAATATCAACGGAATTTATTAAAACATATCGCCCAGGAGTCAATTTCAATAGTTTTCTTAAGCAAGAGGAACTTGGGTGGCCCGCTTCGTGGGCGCACAGGATTTTAAATCCGTTTTTGAGGCCTCTGTCCCTCTCATACGACTCCCTCGCTCCACTTGGGGTATGCTAAGTCGCAAGGCAGGCGCCTATTTCAACAGTTTATTAGGACAACAGTATTTTTTTTTAGAAAAAGACGTGAACACATATAGTATTTAAACTTTTCTAATCGTGTAGCTTCATCAAAATGGTCTCAATAAAATACAAAATCAAAAGATTTTGGTTTTGAGCGATATTTTTGCATTTGGCCTTAACTTTTTCTGACCTTATTTCCAGTTTGTCTATTCAACTTCAAATTTTGGGAATTGTTTCATCTTGATAAGAATTGCAAAGAATGCCCAACACTGAAACGAAAAAGAACAGAGTTTTTTGGGCGACATTTCCAAATCGATTTGGACGATTTTTCCTTGGGCGTTATTGACTAACACCCTAGACAAAAATAAGAGTATCATATTGGATTTCAGAGACTAACAATATTAATCCAGAAAGTATATTTGTTTTGCTTCCTACAATGAACCAAAATTTATGAACTAAAACTCATTCATTCTTGCTTTGTCATGCATGTCAAACAACTTGCATTAAAAAAAATTGACTGCCCTATTTTGACTTGCGATATTGGTCCCGACTATAGGGCAGGTTTTGGATTCATAAATAAAAAACGAATTCGAGATATTAATCCGCAATTTCCCGCAATTCTGTTTTTGTCAGTTGTTCGACATGCAGCAAGCTATTTTTTTAAAACTTTAAACATAAGGTTTTTAGGAGATTCCCTAGAGTGGAAATTGAATTTTTTTAGCTCCAAAAATAACAGTATTTATCTCAAAAATGGCTCAAACGATTTTGTTAAAAAAAAAAAAATTTAAGCGTATGGCCAATGTTTTGGAAAATGATCTGCAAGACTGGATCACACAAAGTTGCTCTCGTAGCTAACAACTTAACATAGCTAAAAATTGACAAATTATGTTAATAGTTCAATAATATAATAGCCGTGTCTTATGAGAGAGTGAATACCAACACAGCATTTTTTTTACAGGGAAAACACAAACAAAATTCTTTATAATAATTTTGTTTGTTATTGTTTTCCGTGTAAAATGTTTGCTGAGTTGATATGCACTCTCCAAAAAAACACGGCTAATGATGTTGTGAAAAATAAAGTGTACAAAAAAGTTTATATACAAAATTATTATGTAATTTTTTATCAAATTATTATTTAAATAGCTAAAATACCATTTTAAATACCTTAAAATACCATTTTAAATAACAAATTATGCTGTTTGATTTGTTTGATAAATATAAATTTATGAAAAAAAGGGCATTTTTGAAAATAAAATTTTGTACGCCAATTTTTAGTTTTTAATAAAATACAATTTTTCACAAATTTAAAAAAAATCATTTTAGCGTTTTCGAGATATTAAATTCTCAAAAATACAATTTTTTTAATTTTTTTAAAATCCAAAATTATTTCTTATATTTCTTTGAGAATTTGTATATGTAGAATTGTTATCATTTGTAAGGACCACTTGTATAAAAAATGGGCACGACTGGATCGCACAAACTTGCTCTCGTAGCGAACAACTTGAACGTAGCTTAAAATTGACAATGCGCATATAGTGGTTATTGAACATTATGATATCATTAAAAAAAATTTAAAAACAATTTAAAATATAAATTATTACTATAAATTATTATTTTTTTTAATAGCTAAAACAAATAGAGCTAAGAAAAAGTATGCTATCTGATTTGTTTGATAAATATGAATTCATGAAAAAAAATTCAAAAATCGTTAGAGCGGTTTTTTTTTTTTAATAATTGTTTATATATAAAAATTCTTGAAAACTTAAAAAAATTAAATTTGCCAACTTTTAGTATTTAATAAAATACAATTTGTCACAAAGTTCAAAAAAAAATCATTAACCCATTTTAAAGATATCGAATTTTCAAAAAAAAAATTCAATATTTTTTTTAAAATCCAAAAATATTTTTTTTGAAAAATTTTAAATGCAGAATTGTTAAAATTGTAAAGGACCTTTCACATACAAAAATTGGTTGAAACCGGTGTAGCCGTAAACGAGAAATTTGAAAACCAAAAAATCGGTTATATGACAGGTACCGTTAACAACCGTTATAATTTTTTTTTCTACCAAAATATTAATTGTAGTAATTATAGTAAATCGTATTTTTTTTTTCAAGTCATTAGAGCCGTTTTTGAAATAAATCAATTTTTTGTATATTGGTTGTATGGCAGGTACCGTTATTTTTTGAGCTAAAAAAAAATTCAATTTCCCCTATAGGGAATCCCATAAGAACCTTAAGTCCAAAGTTTGAAGAAAATCGCTTCAGCCGTTTAGGCTGCAGGTCGAGGACAGACGGACAGAATTGCGAGACCCACTTTTTTCGTTCTCTATCATCGTAATGTAAGGAAAATTATTATAAACTTGCCCTATGCTATAGTGCCTACATAAATATATCGCAGGTAAGAGCTCTAGTGCAATTGAGTTTAGCATTTTTGTGTTTCTTTGCACGCATTTATTATCAGCTACAGTAATTTTAGTATACATTTGGTTCTTTTGAGTTTTTTTGAGGTTTTTGAAGTGAAACTTCTTTGGGCGCGTTGAGAGTGAAATTTCAAGGTTGAATTTTTGTGAAACGAAAAACTGTAACGCCACATGTGCAACGCTGAGATCATTGATTGGCTAAGTGGTGGGAGATAGAGTAAAAGTACAAATTTGTATTGATAGGCTAATATATTTTATATTGCATAAGGTTTGTATTTTTTGATAATCTATATTATTGTAGCAGATAAAAGGGAAAACGTCCTTTTATGTCTTTTTTCTAATTTCTTTAATTAGAATGCAATGCACTTAGCTGCGTCTTACGCATATAAGCTTATTACCCCTATACATATCGAGATTTTTAGATCGCCAAAGAAGTTTCACTTCTGCCACGAGTACTCGGTTACACGCGTCCTTTTTTTTTTTTTAATTTTTTGTAAGGACCATACATAAGGGTGTCTGCCATAAAAAATCAAACTGAGAAAAAGTTTATTTTTCTCTAAAACTATTCCAACGATTCTAAAACTCTATTTGTCTCTCTTTTAAAATATGTTTTACATTAATTGTACCTTACAAACGATACATTTTTTTGATTTTTTTTTATATTCAGGTATTGGATGAGCATATTTCGATAACAAATTTTACACAGAAACTCATAGATAAATTAAATAATTTAAATAAAAATAACTTATGTTGCACAAAAACTAGACGACATAGAGTAATATTTCATGGAACTTAATTCTCCAGAAAAGAAATTGTCTTTCATTCTGTAGTTCATACAACAGAAAATCAACTGCAGTATGAGACATTATTTTAAATTTATTATTCTTCCAAATAGACTATCCTCCACCCTATAAATAATGAAAAGCAAAAAATTAAAACAAATATAAACAATAGACGAAGTGTAGGCAAACGCAAAAGCGAATTAAGCTTCAAAACAAACAACACAACTAACTGATTAGATAACTGACCCAACAACTACTTCCCCACCCGTAGGTATCACATCGCCCAACACTCATGTAGTTAATAATACCATTTTGCTACTGACAGTTCTTTAATTGAATAGGATCACATTGACAAAAAAGATAAAGATTAAAGATTGTTTTGTGGATAGATTTAATAAATTTTCATTTGATTGTGGAATTTTAATCGAAATTCTAATAGATAACCGTTTAGAAATCCTAACTTGGACAATGATGGAGAATACAAATAATAATAATTCGCCGCGTCGTCGCATTCTTTGCGTTGGAATGTGCGTGCTTGATATTGTTCATGTTTGTAGTAAATACCCCGAAGAAGACACCGATCGTAGGTGTCTCAAAGGTTACTGGCAACGAGGTGGCAATGCCTCTAACAACTGCACTGTTCTTCGTAATCTTAGCGTTGATTGTGAATTCCTGGGAATGCTAAGTGAATCTGAAGCTTTTGGATTTCTTCAGAACGATTGTCGACAACGTGAAATTCGAATCGATAATTGTCCCATTACAGGACGGGACCCACCCTTCTCGTCGGTGCTACTAAGTCAAGAATCCGACTCACGAACAATAATTCATTCCAATTCAAATTTTCCCATTCTAACATTTGATCATTTTAAGAAAGTTGATCTATCTAAATACAGTTGGATTCATTTCGAAGGACGGAATCCAGAAGAGACATTGCAAATGATCCAAAAGATCCATGACTTCAATCAAAGTCATAATGACCAAATAAAGATCTCAGTCGAGCTAGAAAAACTAAAGCGAGAACTTTTCGATTTAGCTAGTCAAAGTGATTATGTTTTCTTAGGCAAAGAACTCGCCTTATTCATGGGCTGGCAAAGTGGCCGAGAAGCTTTGGATGGCGTGCAAAGCATGTGTTCAGAGTCGAATCTGAAGGGCATAATCTGTACTTGGGGTTCGAAGGGAGCATATTGTTTAACTGAAACGGGTTACTTGCATCACATTGACCCTTATCCTCCGACAGAGATTGTTGATGCATTGGGAGCTGGAGATACATTTTGTGCAGCTGTTATTTATGGATTGGATAGAATGAAGTTGACGTTGAAAAAAGCTGTGGAGCTAGGTAATCGAGTTGCCGGCTTTAAGTTGGGCCATTGTGGTTATGATGGTATAAGAGAAATCGATGAGCAAAAAATGTTAACATGGGGTTATGAACGCGTAGAATAAATTATACCAAAAATATTTTTAAATACTTGTGTTTTATTTGTATTTCAGGTCAGGGTGGTCCTTATATTTTTTTTAATCATTTCATCCCATTCGTCTCTCTGTTTGTTGATATTGTCAATTAATCGGTCTATATGAATCAAAATTAAATGCTGTAGGTTGTTAAACGCATCGCTAGAAATCGTATAGACCGATTAGGCTCATTCGAACGTCTGAAGAAAGTATTTACGGAAAGATGAATTTGAAATTGGTTGTGGGAGGACTAGCGAATCAGGAAGATTACAGTTTGTTAAAATAAAAATTCCTCTTAAGAATTTTGTTTTTTATTTGAATTTATTTAATAATTGTTATTGGCGATGCGTTTGATGGAGTTGCAGTATTGGGGCTCAAAAATGGATGATAATAACACTGCTTGAAAAAAAAAAATATTTTTTCTGACAGACGGCTCGGCGGCGTTCATACTCACCAGTAATAATTCAGGTATTCTTATTTCAATGGTTATTGGATTGATGACTGATATTGGTTCAAATATGAAAGATCTTCGTAGCTAAATTTAAATCTTTCAAATCCAACGACGAGATATTCGGGAATACAAACAAAACAAAAATGGAATTTAGTCAAGACACTTTTTTGGACTTCGCCATCGCACTTTTAGTAGTTTTAGTTTTGATTATAACCTCGATATTTTTTTTCACACCAAACCAATATTTGCCCTATAGAGCAAGTAAAAATTGATCTAACCGTTTTCGAAATATTGAATTGTCAAAGAAAATATTTTTTTTTGAAAATGTTAATGATCAAATTTAGAAAAAAAGCTATGGAATACGTTAATGGCCTTATACTACGTTTTCATTGGACCCGAAATGAGGTAATTTCTAAATTAGCTTATTTGGGACGTCAAATTTGTATAGGAAATGAGGTAATTTCGGATCTCATTTGGACGAAATTAGCTCATTTGGCCCAGTGAAAACGTAGTTTTAAAGAGAAAGTTAAAATAGATTCTATAGGAGGAACCATTAGAAATGGTGTAAATTTCAAAAAAAAAATTTGAACCTGCATATAAATTTGTTTTCTTTTATTTTAGAATATGAAGAAACTGCTTGGTACAAATTTGGGCTACTCCTCGTTGCTCATTATGTTTAACATTCTGAATGACAAAACATACTATAACGACCCCAATCTACTACGCGGAGCAGTCTTCCACATCAATATGGGTATTTTTGGATCGACCCATGCTTTGGTTTTTTCACCAATTTTCTCAACAACATCGTCCGTCTTGATGAGCTTTTTACATGTAAGTTATAATTTGGGATGATGCCTTTGAAATTGAAAACTTATTTTGAAATTCAAACACAGGCCCTTGAAAGTAAAAAACTAATCGTCACTTACGAAGTGATCCTGAGTATAAGAAAAGTCGTTACCAAGTACGGTGAAGATCTACCCGAACGGATTTGGGATATAATTTGTGAAATTTTATCAGCAATTGCAGATAATATAATTTACTATGGTAAGCACTAAATTTTAAAAATAATTTTCTTGTCATATCTAATTTTTATTTATATTTAGAAAAAGAAGGTCTCCGCAAGGATTTCACTTTGCAGGAAAATTTCCACGAAACTATCGATGCAATTGAAGAACTCATGCATGCTGACAAACTGCAAGCCAATAAAGATCTCATTTATGATCTTATAGAGCGGGTTTCCGAAAGCCGACCAGAAGGCTCTGTGCTCAATCTAATTGACTACCGATCGAAAAAGATCTCTGCGACGAAGCCTGAATGGTTGAATTTACTCAATGACTTTGTTTGTCGATTCTATCGTATTCCAAATACAAATATTCGAGTTAAAACAATTCAATCGTTGATGCAAATCATGGACGCCAGTCGGGCAAGTTACGAAGAAGAAATTCTTCAACGAGTGGTAATTCCGCAATTTGGAAATATTGCTAGTGAACCAGATCTTATGATTAGAGTGGTTGTTTGTAAGGCTCTTGTTCAGTTTGCTACTGATTGTGAAACAAAAAGAAGTGGTGAACTGATTGACATAATGGAAAAAGTTCTGAATCGACCATTCGAACAGTATAATCTGGATGAATGTGTCTGCAAGGCGGAGGGGGAAATTCAAGATGTTTCAACAGTGGTCGATGGCTTGATTAGGATTTTCATTGTTAAACTTTACCATTCGCCACCGAGCCAGGCTATAAAGGTGTTCAATATTCTTATGAACCACCTCGAGCAGCACTATCAAAAACCTAAAGTTTTTGAACACGTGAGTCTGGTTAGAAGTAAGGTAAGAATTGCACTGAATTTTCGAGAACAACGTGTGGTTAATTTTTTGATTCTCGTTTAAGATCTTCACTTGGATGCTGAAGGCACGAGCAAATGCATCTTACCACATTGGCTATCCTGACCATGAAAGTGGAAAAATTCGATTTAGTCCATACCTCTTAATTGAATCTAATCTTCAACATGGAGTTGGTGGACATTCGATTCAAGCTGGACAAGAACATTTGCCGGTTAATTTTACAACCATCTCCATCCGTAGGGCTTGTAAGATCATTGTAAAATGCATTGTGGAAGACAAAGGTGAGTCATATACAGGGTGTCCCATTAACAATGGTCCAAACTGAAATTGGTGATAGGCCAGGTGATGAACTATCAGAATTTGGTAACTTTTCCATACCGAATCATAGCGGTTCTCGAGTAACGGCTATTTTTTGAAATTTGAAAAGAATCTAACTTTGAACCAGATTTTTGCTCACCCTGTCCATAATTGATTTTTGTTTTTTACAAATTTTGCATTAAAAAATTCACTTATAGTTTCACTAACTTTACTGAGTAAAATATTTTTGATTGGCATCACCATTTGCCTACAAATCATTAGTTAATATTGAACTTTGCCAAAATTAATTTTTGACCTCAATCTTCTGATGAGCCCCCTGAATAAAATTCGTATGGCTCAATACAGGTTTTATATTTCAAAAATTGCCTATTTTTCTGTAGTTTCAAAAAAGGTATTAAACTTGCCAAAGCTATTTTTAAATAGACAGTTATAACCGTTTGAACCCAATCAAACAGGTTCAAAATCAAACAAAAATAAAACATTTTTGTTCAAATATTTCGATAAAATTAGAATTTCACTTCAAATATAACTCCGAAAGAGCTGAATTTTGGTGGAGATCTTCGTTTTAATGTCATACGCATTTCTTAAATAAATACATTAAATTTTGACAAGGACTTTTAATTTTCTGTGGTGAAAGAGTATAAATCCAGTATATTTGAAAATTTTACGAAAACCATCAGGTTTTTTAAGAAGTGTCTTTGGAAAACATGTAGCTTATAAAATTCTACAGAAAAAAGATTAACTTCTTTTTTTCGTTGGAGCAAGAGATTTTGAGAAAACGGGGACAAAATGTGATTTTATACTTTGATGTGGTATTTTCCACACCGTTGCATTTGCGCACATTTGTCTCAAAATTTATTGGTCTTACGGAAAAATGTATCCTAATGGATTTTTTAGAATGCTATAAGCTACAAGTTTTCCAAAGATACTTCTTAAAAAAGCCGATGGTTTTCGAAAAATTTTCAAAAATACTGGATTTATACGCTTTCACCACAGAAAATAGAAGGTCCTTGTCCAAATTAAAGGTATTTATTTAAAACATCAAAACGAAGATCTCCACCAAAATTCAGCTCTTTCGGAGTTGTATTTGAAGTGAAATTCTAATTTTATCGAAATATTTGAACAAAAATGTTTTATTTTTGTTTGATTTTGAACCTGTTTGATTGCGTTCAAACGGTTATAACTGTCTATTTAAACATAACTTTGGCAAGTTTAATACCTTTTTTGAAACTACAGAAAAATAGGCAATTTTTGAAATATAAAACCTGTATTGAGCCATACGAATTTTATTCAGGGGGCTCATCAGAAGATTGAAGTCAAAAATTAATTTTGGCAAAGTTCAATATTAACTAATGATTTGTAGGCAAATGGTGATGCCAATCAAAAATATTTTACTCAGTAAAGTTAGTGAAACTATAAGTGAATTTTTTAATGCAAAATTTGTAAAAAACAAAAATCAATTATGGATAGGGTGAGCAAAAAACTGGTTCAAAGTTAGATTTTTTTCAAATTTCAAAAAATAGCCGTTACTCGAGAACCGCTATGATTCGGTATGGAAAAGTTACCAAATTCTGATAGTTCATCACCTGGCCTATCACCAATTTGAGTTTGGACCATTGTTAATGGGACACCCTGTATACATATGTAAATGAACAAATCGTAATATGTAAAATATCTTCTCCATATACCTAGATTATAGCATTTTCCAGTTGGTTGTCAAAGAATTGCCAGAAATTCTCCAAAACAAAGCCCTCATTCTGGGCAATGACATGGAAGCCTTAGGTTCCGCTCTTTGTAACGTGCTCCCCGATCCGAAATCCCCACCGCGAAGTTTTCACACAGCCAAACCTTCTCTAGACGAATGCAATGCTTTGATTCTACCAGCCATTGCGAGCTTAGTCATTTATCATCAGTTTCTATCGTCGGATTTAAAACTTCGAATGATTGAAGCCGTTAAAGTAGTTATTCGTTCGAATGCAAATGCACACACATGCATCAACACTCTATCAATTATGATTCTAGAAATGCCCGAAACTTTGTCGCGTCAATTAGCCGAAGTTCTTTTAGAGATAAGCAAGATGTCTCGTACTGCTAGTGTAGCCATTCCGGTTCTGGAATTTCTTTCAAGTTAAGCTAGATCCTGAGTGTATTGTTTTTCCTTATTAATATTGTGTTGTACCCGTAGTACTTAGTCGTCTGCCAAACGACTTGTTTGCAAACTTTGTTCCCCGGCACTATATGTACGTGTTTGCGGTGTCTCTCAGTTACACCAAGCCTCATCCTTATGATCATTACACAGTTTCGCTGGCTCATCATGTCATGACTGGGTGGTTACTCAAGTGTAAGATGAATATGCGAAAAAACTTCGTCATGTACATCATATCGGTAAAAATAGGTTTTATTTTAATATAGTTTTATGGTCATTTGTATTGAAACTATTTGACTAGGGTCTCCAAACTGATGCCAATATCCCAGTCAAAGACCACACTATCCGTAATGAAGACTCTTCCAGTCGTCAACGGAGCACCAGTTTGACAGAACGTGTTAGCCGTAATCGAGACAGTGCCTTCGACATGAGTGACAACTTGAAGAGCATTCAAGCTGAGCTGGCCGAGACCGTTATAGATTTCCTAGCAAGGCATACATTCTCTCCGTGTTCCACACTTCCAAAAAGGTAAGTGGAAACTTCAATTAAGAACTGTTTTTGTTTATTGGATAATCCTAGATTACCAGCAATTGAATGCATGCTTAAGGATGGACCGTCTCAAACGTGGCTAGTAGGACATAATCTCGTAACCATCACAACTAATGGTTGTCCCTCGGCACCAAAAGCTAATGGACTATGCGATCGCTGTTCTTTGCTAATGAATAAAAGTAATTCGCCCTACGCTAAGATTGAGGTAACAGGTACTCCAAGCTCTTTGGGAGGAGCACCTATATCGCCGGAAATTCTTGCGAACCCTGGTGCAGCCCTGGAGACATTAAATGATGCCCAGCCATCGAATCGACGCTATACCAAGGCAAGTTTACAATACAGCAGCGGAACGGAGTCGGGAACGTCTACAGATTTGACTTCTACATCGACATCATCTTCGTCGCAACACCAGACGCATCGACAGACTTCAAATAGTTCTTCTGCTTCCCTAGAGGCACTATCCAGACGTGGCTCTAATCCCGAACCTGAAAATCGCATAGAATCCTCATCAGCTCTTGGAAATTCCATGAACCAGTTGAGCCATGCAAGCAGCGGAACAATGTCTTCTCAACAGCCTACATGCGCCAGGTCATGTACTGGCTGGGCGGAAATTTACATTCGCCGCCCAACAGGAAATATATCCTGGATAATGCATATTCAAAATCCCATAGCTAATGACTGCCTTGGCACCGATTTGCCTCTGAGCGATTTGACGTCACTCTTTTTGCCGACAATGCACGGTGGAGTCTTCGGACCAGATTTTGTCGAGGAGGCTAAATTGATGTCACCAGCACCTCCGATGCCAACACTTTCTCCGCGTGAACCTTTTGATCAGGAGCGCCCACGTCGATTGGATGCTGCTAAGCTGGCTGTTGCAAGAGTTCGTGCTTTGCAGCGACAAGAAGAAGTTACATCAGCCGTTTCTACAACTGGTCCTATTGATATACCCAAATCCTCGAAGCGCGGAAAAGATCCATCGGGAAGTCTTAGTGATGGAGAGGCCGACGAAGAAGGTGCTGCATTCGAAGATGGCCGCAGCAGGGCTCGCAATCCAGTTCGAAGGGTAAACTCTAGTCCTGAAATGAGCTCGAGCTTAAGAAAACCTACTGGGAAAGAGTTTAATGTTTCCGGACAAACGCCTTTCAACCAGGCGGATCTAGAGGAGGCTGCAAAAAAGAAAGTCGTTGTAGGGGGTGGATATACGAAAGACATTCGAGTAAGCTGTGAAGCAATCCCAGAAGAGATTGCAGGTTCAACACCTCCAAGCCAAGCTGATTCCCTGAAAGATGAAGAAAAAGATGATCCCGCCAAGAAAAAACCGGAAAGCAATGCCTTAGGTAAAGAACCCAGCCTTCCACCAAAACAACACTCTGCCGATGATGTTACCAATCAAATGATTGTAAACCCAGTAACAGGTTCGGCTTCTGCAACTAACCTCAAGATTCCGCTTGATCTTCAAAAGTTGAACACAACTGCAAAACAGTCGGCAGCACCACTATCACCAAGACTTCTGGCCAAAAATGCCGCCATCAAAGTAGCTTCGTTCTCTTCGAATGTCGGAGGTGGAGGTGGTGGCAGTGGAGGCCTAAGTGATTATGGCAACAACAATATGGACATGATTCGAGGGCGTTCCAAGACTATTTCTGTTGTTCGAGAAGTAAACGGAAAGAGTCGAACTCCTTTGGCTCCTATTTCATTCGGTGCGGCTGCTAAAGCTTCAATGAATTCAAAACTTGGTATCAGTCCAAGTTTTGTTTTTCTGCAGCTTTTCCATAATGGCCAACTACAGTCCCCCGATCCTCCTCTTAAAGTTGGTTCAGACAATATGGCCACTATAACTCTGTTGGACTTGATACCGCCATTTGAAACGCACAAATTCGGCGTGCTCTATGTTGGCCCAGGCCAGTGTAACAATGAAGTGGGAATTCTGAGAAATCGGTACGGCAGTGTAAGGTATGTAGAGTTCCTTAGGAGTATCGGAACTCTGGTCAGTCTTAAGGATGCCAAGGAGAATAATCTTTTTGTGAATATGGACACAAATGGTTCAGATGGAAACTTCACATACATCTGGAAGGATGATGTCGTTCAAGTAATTTCGAAGAGAAGGAATGTTAAACAAAAAACCTTTAAATATTTGTTTGTTTTTTTCTAGATAACATTCCATGTAGCCACTCTGATGCCAAATCATGAGAATGACCCTAATTGCAATGAGAAAAAGAAACATATTGGGAATGATTATGTAAGCATTGTCTACAACGAAAGTGGAGAGGAATATAATTTAAATACGATTAAGGTAAGTTAATTTAGGTCAGATTTTAAGTGATTATGAAAAGGTGTCTGTTTTGTTTTCTTAGGGTCAATTTAACTATGCCTGCGTTGTGGTTCAACCTCTGGAGCTTAAAATGAATCGCGTATTTGTAAAGGCCCGCCATGAGATTGCCAAATTTGTTTGCCATCCAGAACCAAAGATTGTGTCCGATCGAAGTGCACCATTATTAGCTCGTCAACTAGCTTTACATGCCAATGCAAGTTTTGTTTAAAAATAAGAAAAAAGAAAAGCATTTTATGAGTTTAATTTTTAGCTGGCGTCACATGTGTATCAAAGTATGAAGACCAAAAATCCCTACGCATCCAACTGGCTGGAGAGACTTAGGAAGATTAAAAACCTTCGAACAAAGGTGTGTCTCAAGATATTCAATTCAGTATTAATTGTTGTTCAAATATATTTTTTATAATATTCTAGCTTTTGAATGAAACTAAGCAAAAACGTGACGCAGGGAAGGATGAACACTCATCTTGGTGGTGAGAAACAACTAAGAAGAAGCTTTCAGCATATTTCTAAAGTTGTGGCTTCAGTGTTTATTATTTGTTTTATTAATTATTAAATAAGATTCTTGCATGTTTTTTTTTTTAAATATATTCACTTAAAATAAATAAAGTTACTTCATATTTACAATTGATAACAAGAATTTTCGGAAGACAGATATAGTCTAAGAGCCCACAGCAAATTTTGGAAGTGGATTGATAACCAAAATATGAGTATGAGGGTTTGTAGGTGCATATATCGTGGTATCGAAAACAATCGTCTGGCAGGTTTCTTTTTCAGCCTATGGTGGGGTGGGGTTTGAAAACAGTGATTTTCCAATTTATTTCTCTGTCATTTTCAATAAGTCAAAAAGTCATAATCTTGGCAATCCGACCAATCAAACTCAGGTATAAGCTTTTTAAGGGAAAATTATCGATTAAGGTTCGCTTAAAAAGCTAATATCATGCGTTCTATAAATTGGTCGGATTGTCAAGATTATCACGTTTTGCCTTAAAGAAAATGACAGAGCATCACGGCATATATTTTTAAATTTATTAAAGTCGTAATACCTCTGAGAAAATAAATTGCAAAATCGCTGTTTTCAAACCCCCACCACCGCCAAAGGCTAAAAAAGAAACATGCCAGACGATTGTTTTCGGTACCGCGATATATGCACCTACAAACCCTCATACTCATATTTTGGTATCAATCCACTCCCAAAATTTGCTGTGTGCTCTTGGTCTAATAGGTATGTCAAGAAAAATGAAATGTACGACAGCATCAGACGAGTTCTTTTTGATGGCGTACCCTTATGGACGCTTCCGCACGCCCAATGGAAAACGGCCTAGTTTAATAATTCATTTTATTATTATTTATTAAACAAATATTAGTTAAAATTAATCACTAGTTAATTTTTTACCACATCCATCATTTATCTAAAAAAAAACTTAATTTAATTTGCTTTGTTGTTATTATTGTACTATTCGTACTAGAATGTCAGCTTATTAGGCTTGACCATTCTTTATTCCGTCAATTTCATTGAATTTTTTGAACAACAACAACAACTTAAAGGCGCTACCACCAATTATTTGGCTGGAGATATAGCTATTTCGTGCTTTGCCACTTTTGCACTCATCAGTCTCCTTTTTGTGGTGCTGAGCTCCAATTTTATTATGAAAAACTTTTTATGTACATCATAGGATTAATTTGCTTTGATAAATAATTTATTAAAAATTTAAACTTAAACCTAAAAATTGAATACATGCACTCAAATTTGTTGACTTCTTTTGTCAAGAAAAACAATTATAATTAACGGTTTCAAAATCGCTTTCTCTTTCTAGACAGACTTACACGACTTAAGTTAGTTCAAATAATGATTAACATGACATTTACCCAATTATTTTTTGTCAGTTTTGACAAGTTTTGTTGTCAGTTTTTTCTGTTACTGTTGATGGTTCATCTGTTTGACCCCTTTCACACAAGGAAACTGAGTTGCAGCCGATTTTTAGTTTGTTGGCGAGAAGGGCGTAAAAGGAAGACAACAAATCCTCACACCCTTCTCGCCTACAAACTAGCCAGTTTCTGGCAACTCAGTTTCCTTGTGTGAAAGCCGTCTTTCTTGATAGTGGTTCGGTTTCAGTGCTGAGATGAGTTCCGGTTAGGTTCTGCTGTTATTGTTGTGGTAATTCAGTTGAATTAGTTGTTACAATCACTGGAATCCATGTGGTTTCAATCGGTTCTGTAACTGTAACTGGTATCCAAGTAATTATTGGTTATTGGCCTGTTCCTATAATTGGAACCCAAGTATCTGCAGTTGGAACTTCCGTTGTTGTACTTTTTGTCATCTCTGTTGGTGTACTTGTGTCCTCTTCTGATGTGCAGTCATCCATTGTTGTTGAAGTATCATCTGTGTTTGGATATTCTGAAGTAAGAGTGACCTCGTCGGTTTTTGAAGTTGATTCGTCTGTTGAGTGTTCTCCGCAGCAATCGTCTGTGTTTGGATATTCTGAAGTAAGAGTGACCTCATCGGTTTTTGAAGTTGATTCGTCTGTTGAGTGTTCTCCACCGCAATCGTCCATGGTTGTTGATTCTTCGGTAACAGATGTTGATTCTTCTGTTGTTGTTGGTTCTTCAGATGTGGATGTATCATCCGTAACAGGTTCTTGTGAGCTGATTGTAATTCCTGACGTGGTTAAAGTTGTTTTATGTCTCCTCGTGGTAGAATTAGCTGGTTTGGTAGAACTGTAAGTAGTAGAATGATGATTTGTTGTCGACGAACGTGTTGTTGGTGTCGTTGCCCATGTGATGGGTGTTGTTGTAACTGTTGATTTGGTTGTTTTTCTAGTAGATGTTGTTGAATTTGTTCGCAATGTGGTTGGTGTAGCTGTCGTTTTGGTTGGTTGAGTTGCTGTATTCGTTGTGGATGTTGCTGATGTTGGTGTAACTGTTGGTTTGGTTGTATTTCCAGTCGATATTGTTGAACTTGTTCGCAATGTGGTTGCTGTAGCTGTCGTTTTTGTTGGTTGAGTTGTTGTATTCGTTCTGGATGTGGTTGATGTAACTGTTGATTTGGTTGTATTTCCAGTCGATGTTGTTGAACTTGTTCGCAATGTGGTTGGTGTAGCTGTCGTTTTGGTTGGTTGAGTTGTTGTATTCGTTCTGGATGTGGTTGATGTAACTGTTGATTTGGTTGTATTTCCAGTCGATGTTGTTGAACTTGTTCGCAATGTGGTTGGTGTAGCTGTCGTTTTGGTTGGTTGAGTTGTTGTATTCGTTCTGGATGTGGTTGATGTAACGGTTGATTTGGTTGTATTTCCAGTCGATATTGTTGAACTTGTTCGCCATGTTGTTGCTGTAGCTGTCGTTTTGGTTGGTTGAGTTGTTGTATTCGTTCTGGATGTGGTTGATGTAACTGTTGATTTGGTTGTATTTCCAGTCGATGTTGTTGAACTTGTTCGCAATGTGGTTGCTGTAGCTGTCGTTTTGGTTGGTTGAGTTGTTGTATTCGTTCTGGATGTGGTTGATGTAACTGTTGATTTGGTTGTATTTCCAGTCGATGTGGTTGAACTTGTTCGCAATGTGGTTGGTGTAGCTGTCGTTTTGGTTGGTTCAGTTGTTGTATTCGTTCTGGATGTGGTTGATGTAACTGTTGATTTGGTTGTATTTCCAGTCGATGTTGTTGAACTTGTTCGCAATGTGGTTGGTGTAGCTGTCGTTTTGGTTGGTTGAGTTGTTGTATTCGTACTGGATGTGGTGGATGTAACTGTTGATTTGGTTGTACTTGAACGCAAAGTGGTTGGTGTAGCTGTCGTTTTGGTTGGTTGAGTTGCTATATTCGTTGTGGATGTGGTTAATGTTGGTGTAACTGTTGGTTGTGTTGATTTCCGGCTGGTTGAAGTTGAACCAGTAGACTTAGGCGTGTTTGGTTGTTTTGTGGTTGTTTCCATATCACAAGGTTTTTTCGTTGTATGTTTTTTTGTAGGCTTAGTAGACTTTGTTGTTCGCGCAGTGGATCGGCTTGTTGTCAACTTAGTTGTTTTACTTGATGTCGAAGTTGTTTTTTCAGTCGATTTTGTTGAACTTGTTCGCAATGTGGTTGGCGTTGGCTTTTTTGTTGATTTGGTAGTTTTGCTTGTTGAAAATGTTGGACCAGTCGTTGATTCATCTGATGTCGTTGATTCTTCAGATGTAGTTGTTTCATCAGTGACAGGTTCTTCTGAGCCTGCTGTATTCGTTGTGGATGTGGTTGATGTTGGTGTAACTGTTGATTTGGTTGTATTTTCAGTCGGTGTTGTTGAGCTTGTTCTCAATGTGGTTGGTGTAGCTGTCGTTTTGGTTTGTTGAGTTGTTGTATTCGTACTGGATGTGGTTGATGTAACTGTTGATTTGGTTGTATTTCCAGTCGATGTTGTTGAGCTTGTTCGCAATGTGGTTGGTGTAGCTGTCGTTTTGGTTGGTTGAGTTGTTGTATTCGTTCTGGATGTGGTTGATGTAACTGTTGATTTGGTTGTATTTCCAGTCGATGTTGTTGAACTTGTTCGCAAAGTGGTTGGTGTAGCTGTCGTTTTGGTTGGTTGAGTTGTTATATTCGTTGTGGATGTGGTTGGTGTTGGTGTAACTGTTGATTTGGTTGTATTTCCAGTGGATGTTGTTGAACTTGTTCGCAATGTGGTTGGTGAAGCTGTCGTTTTGGTTGGTTGAGTTGTTGTATTCGTACTGTATATGGTTGATGTAACTGTTGATTTGGTTGTATTTCCAGTCGATGTTGTTGAACTTGTTCGCAAAGTGGTTGGTGTAGCTGTCGTTTTGGTTGGTTGAGTTGTTGTATTCGTTCTGGATGTGGTTGATGTAACTGTTGATTTGGTTGTATTTCCAGTCGATGTTGTTGAACTTGTTCGCAAAGTGGTTGGTGTAGCTGTCGTTTTGGTTGGTTGAGTTGTTATATTCGTTGTGGATGTGGTTGATGTTGGTGTAACTGTTGATTTGGTTGTATTTCCAGTCGATGTTGTTGAGCTTGTTCGCAATGTGGTTGGTGTAGCTGTCGTTTTGGTTTGTTGAGTTGATATATTCGTTGTGGATGTGGTTGATGTTGGTGTAACTGTTGATTTGGTTGTATTTCCAGTCGATGTTGTTGAACTTGTTCGCAATGTGGTTGGTGTAGCTGTCGTTTTGGTTGGTTGAGTTGTTGTATTCGTACTGGATGTGGTTGTTGTAACTGTTGATTTGGTTGTATTTCCAGACGATGTTGTTGAACTTGTTCGCAATGTGGTTGGTGTAGCTGTCATTTTGGTTGGTTGAGTTGTTGTATTCGTTCTGGATGTGGTTAATGTGTGTGTAACTGTTGGTTGTGTTGATTTCCGGCTGGTTGAAGTTGAACCAGTAGATTTAGGCGTGTTTGATTGTTTTGTGGTTGTTTTCATATCACAAGGTTTTTTCGTTGTATGTTTTTTTGTAGGCTTAGTAGACTTTGTTGTTCGCGCAGTGGATCGGCTTGTTGTCAACTTAGTTGTTTTACTTGATGTCGAAGTTGTTTTTTCAGTCGATTTTGTTGAACTTGTTCGCAATGTGGTTGGCGTTGGCCTTTTTGTTGATTTGGTAGTTTTGCTTGTAGAAAATGTTGGACCAGTCGTTGATTCAACTGATGTCGTTGATTCTTCAGATGTAGTTGTTTCATCAGAGACAGGTTCTTCTGAGCCTGCTGTATTCGTTGTGGATGTGGTTGATGTTGGTGTAACTGTTGATTTGGTTGTATTTTCAGTCGATGTTGTTGAGCTTGTTCTCAATGTGGTTGGTGTAGCTGTCGTTTTGGTTTGTTGAGTTGTTGTATTCGTACTGGATGTGGTTGATGTAACTGTTGATTTGGTTGTATTTCCAGTCGATGTTGTTGAGCTTGTTCGCAATGTGGTTGGTGTAGCTGTCGTTTTGGTTGGTTGAGTTGTTGTATTCGTTGTGGATGTGGTTGATGTAACTGTTGATTTGGTTGTATTTCCAGACGATGTTGTTGAACTTGTTCGCAATGTGGTTGGTGTAGCTGTCGTTATGGTTGGTTGAGTTGTTGTATTCGTTCTGGATGTGGTTAATGTTGGTGTAACTGTTGGTTGTGTTGATTTCCGGCTGGTTGTAGTTGAACCAGTAGATTTAGGCGTGTTTGGTTGTTTTGTGGTTGTTTTCATATCACAAGGTTTTTTCGTTGTATGTTTTTTTGTAGGCTTAGTAGACTTTGTTGTTCGCGCAGTGGATCGGCTTGTTGTCAACTTAGTTGGTTTACTTGATGTCGAAGTTGTTTTTTCAGTCGATTTTGTTGAACTTGTTCGCAATGTGGTTGCCGTTGGCCTTTTTGTTGATTTGGTAGTTTTGCTTGTAGAAAATGTTGGACCAGTCGTTGATTCATCTGATGTCGTTGATTCTTTAGATGTAGTTGTTTCATCAGTGACAGGTTCTTCTGAGCCAGCTGTATTCGTTGTGGATGTGGTTGATGTTGGTGTTACTGTTGATTTGGTTGTATTTCCAGTCGATGTTGTTGAGCTTGTTCTCAATGTGGTTGGTGTAGCTGTCGTTTTGGTTTGTTGAGTTGCTGTATTCGTTGTGGATGTGGTTGATGTTGGTGTAACTGTTGATTTGGTTGTATTTCCAGTCGATGTTGTTGAGCTTGTTCGCAATGTGGTTGGTGTAGCTGTCGTTTTGGTTGGTTGAGTTGTTGTATTCGTAGTGGATGTGGTTGATGTGACTGTTGATTTGGTTGTATTTCCAGTCGATGTTGTTGAACTTGTTCGCATAGTGGTTGGTGTAGCTGTCGTTTTGGTTGGTTGAGTTGTTATATTCGTTGTGGATGTGGTTGATGTTGGTGTAACTGTTGATTTGGTTGTATTTCCAGTCGATGTTGTTGAACTTGTTCGCAATGTGGTTGGTGTAGCTGTCGTTTTGGTTGGTTGAGTTGTTATATTCGTTGTGGATGTGGTTGATGTAACTGTTGATTTGGTTGTATTTCCAGTCGATGTTGTTGAGCTTGTTCGCAATGTGGTTGGTGTAGCTGTCGTTTTGGTTGGTTGAGTTGTTGTATTCGTACTGGATGTGGTTGATGTAACTGTTGATTTGGTTGTACTTGAACGCAAAGTGGTTGGTGTAGCTGTCGTTTTGGTTGGTTGAGTTGTTATATTCGTTGTGGATGTGGTTAATGTTGGTGTAACTGTTGGTTGTGTTGATTTCCGGCTGGTTGAAGTTGAACCAGTAGACTTAGGCGTGTTTGGTTGTTTTGTGGTTGTTTCCATATCACAAGGTTTTTTCGTTGTATGTTTTTTTGTAGGCTTAGTAGACTTTGTTGTTCGCGCAGTGGATCGGCTTGTTGTCAACTTAGTTGTTTTACTTGATGTCGAAGTTGTTTTTTCAGTCGATTTTGTTGAACTTGTTCGCAATGTGGTTGGCGTTGGCCTTTTTGTTGATTTGGTAGTTTTGCTTGTAGAAAATGTTGGACCAGTCGTTGATTCATCTGATGTCGTTGATTCTTCAGATGTAGTTGTTTCATCAGTGACAGGTTCTTCTGAGCCTGCTGTATTCGTTGTGGATGTGGTTAATGTTGGTGTAACTGTTGATTTGGTTGTATTTCCAGTCGATGTTGTTGAGCTTGTTCTCAATGTGGTTGGTGTAGCTGTCGTTTTGGTTTGTTGAGTTCCTGTATTCGTTGTGGATGTGGTTGATGTTGGTGTAACTGTTGATTTGGTTGTATTTCCAGTCGATGTTGTTGAGCTTGTTCTCAATGTGGTTGGTGTAGCTGTCGTTTTGGTTTGTTGAGTTGCTGTATTCGTTGTGGATGTGGTTGATGTTGGTGTAACTGATTTGGTTGTATTTCCAGTCGATGTTGTTGAGCTTGTTCGCAATGTGGTTGGTGTAGCTGTCGTTTTGGTTGGTTGAGTTGTTGTATTCGTACTGGATGTGGTTGATGTGACTGTTGATTTGGTTGTATTTCCAGTCGATGTTGTTGAACTTGTTCGCAATGTGGTTGGTGTAGCTGTCGTTTTGGTTGGTTGAGTTGGTGTATTCGTACTGGATGTGGTTGATGTAACTGTTGATTTGGTTGTATTTCCAGTCGATGTTGTTGAACTTGTTCGCAAAGTGGTTGGTGTAGCTGTCGTTTTGGTTGGTTGAGTTGTTATATTCGTTGTGGATGTGGTTGATGTTGGTGTAACTGTTGATTTGGTTGTATTTCCAGTCGATGTTGTTGAGCTTGTTCGCAATGTGGTTGGTGTAGCTGTCGTTTTGGGAGGTTGAGTTGTTGTATTCGTACTGGATGTGGTTGACGTAACTGTTGATTTGGTTGTATTTCCAGTCGATGTTGTTGAACTTGTTCGCAAAGTGGTTGGTGTAGCTGTCGTTTTGGTTGGTTGAGTTGTTATATTCGTTGTGGATGTGGTTGATGTTGGTGTAACTGTTGATTTGGTTGTATTTCCAGTCGATGTTGTTGAACTTGTTCGCAATGTGGTTGGTGAAGCTGTGGTTTTGGTTGGTTGAGTTGTTATATTCGTTGTGGATGTGGTTGATGTAACTGTTGATTTGGTTGTATTTCCAGTCGATGTTGTTGAGCTTGTTCGCAATGTGGTTGGTGTAGCTGTCGTTTTGGTTGGTTGAGTTGTTGTATTCGTACTGGATGTGGTTGATGTAACTGTTGATTTGGTTGTACTTGAACGCAAAGTGGTTGGTGTAGCTGTCGTTTTGGTTGGTTGAGTTGTTATATTCGTTGTGGATGTGGTTAATGTTGGTGTAACTGTTGGTTGTGTTGATTTCCGGCTGGTTGAAGTTGAACCAGTAGATTTAGGCGTGTTTGGTTGTTTTGTGGTTGTTTCCATATCACAAGGTTGTTTCGTTGTATGTTTTTTTGTAGGCTTAGTAGACTTTGTTGTTCGCGCAGTTGATCGGCTTGTTGTCAACTTAGTTGTTTTACTTGATGTCGAAGTTGTTTTTTCAGTCGATTTTGTTGAACTTGTTCGCAATGTGGTTGGCGTTGGCCTTTTTGTTGATTTGGTAGTTTCGCTTGTAGAAAATGTTGGACCAGTCGTTGATTCATCTGATGTCGTTGATTCTTCAGATGTAGTTGTTTCATCAGTGACAGGTTCTTCTGAGCCTGCTGTATTCGTTGTGGATGTGGTTAATGTTGGTGTAACTGTTGATTTGGTTGTATTTCCAGTCGATGTTGTTGAGCTTGTTCTCAATGTGGTTGGTGTAGCTGTCGTTTTGGTTTGTTGAGTTGCTGTATTCGTTGTGGATGTGGTTGATGTTGGTGTAACTGTTGATTTGGTTGTATTTCCAGACGATGTTGTTGAGCTTGTTCTCAATGTGGTTGGTGTAGCTGTCGTTTTGGTTTGTTGAGTTGCTGTATTCGTTGTGGATGTGGTTGATGTTGGTGTTACCGTTGATTTGGTTGTATTTCCAGTCGATGTTGTTGAGCTTGTTCTCAATGTGGTTGGTGTAGCTGTCGTTTTGGTTTGTTGAGTTGCTGTATTCGTTGTGGATGTGGTTGATGTTGGTGTAACTGTTGATTTGGTTGTATTTGCAGTCGATGTTGTTGAGCTTGTTCTCAATGTGGTTGGTGTAGCTGTCGTTTTGGTTTGTTGAGTTGCTGTATTCGTTGTGGATATGGTTGATGTTGGTGTAACTGTTGATTTGGTTGTATTTCCAGTCGATGTTGATGAGCGTGTTCGCAATGTGGTTGGTGTAGCTGTCGTTTTGGTTGGTTGAGTTGTTGTATTCGTTGTGGATGTGGTTGATGTAACTGTTGATTTGGTTGTCTTTCTAGTCGATGTTGTTGAAATTGTTCGCAATGTGGTTGCTGTAGCTGTCGTTTTGGTTGGTTGAGTTGTTGTATTCGTTCTGGATGTGGTTGATGTAACTGTTGATTTGGTTGTATTTCCAGTCGATGTGGTTGAACTTGTTCGCAATGTGGTTGGTGTAGCTGTCGTTTTGGTTGGTTGAGTTGTTGTATTCGTTCTTGAAGTGGTTGATGTAACTGTTGATTTGGTTGTATTTCCAGTCGATGTTGTTGAACTTGTTCGCAATGTGGTTGGTGTAGCTGTCGTTTTGGTTGGTTGAGTTGTTGTATTCGTTCTGGATGTGGTTAATGTTGGTGTAACTGTTGGTTGTGTTGATTTCCGGCTGGTTGAAGTTGAGCCAGTAGATTTAGGCGTGTTTGGTTGTTTTGTGGTTGTCGTCATATCACAAGGTTTTTTCGTTGTATGTTTTTTTGTAGGCTTAGTAGATTTTGTTGTTCGCGCAGTGGATCGGCTTGTTGTCAACTTAGTTGTTTTACTTGCTGTTGAAGTTGTTTTTTCAGTCGATTTTGTTGAACTTGTTCGCAATGTGGTTGGCGTTGGCCTTTTTGTTGATTTGGTAGTTTTGATTGTAGAAAATGTTGGACCAGTCGTTGATTCATCTGATGTCGTTGATTCTTCAGATGTAGTTGTTTCATCAGTGACAGGTTCTTGTGAGCTTATAGTTATCCCTGACGTCGTCAAAGTTGTTTTATGTTTCTTCGTGGTAGAATTTGTTGTAGGTATTTTAGTAGTAGTTGGTTTTCCAGTTGCCGATGTGTTTGTGGTGGAATTCGTCCGCAGAGTGGTTGATGTTGGTGTTACTGTAGACTTGATTGGACCAGTTGTATGACGAGTTTTTGAAGTTGATTTTACGGTAGTCGGTCTGGTACCTATAGGGCGTAATGTGGACGAAGTTGATTTTACGGTAGTTGTTGAACCAGTTTTTCTTGTTGTCGATGTTGACCGGCTGGTTTTTCTGGTAGTGCTCGATGTTGATTTTGTAGTCGGTCCAGTTGGATGATTTGTTGTATGTATCGATGTAGATTTTGTGGTCGGTACAGTTGGCTGATTTGTTGTCGTTTTTTTGGTAGATGAGGTTGTATGTTTCGTAGTTTTGCCTTTATCTACGCACTCATTTTTAGTATCCTTAACACAACACTTTAATTTCTTGTCGAAGAAATATCCATCCTGACATTTCATCTTTACTGAAACGCCTCCAACACACATGTAGTAATACATGCATTTTTGTTTGTCTTCAAAACAAAATCCTGGCGCGATATTTTGGCAAGGATCTCCTGTCGGCTGTGAAGATGACGGGCAGATTTTATTAATGTCTGGTATGCAGTCTCTTGTTTTCGTATCATAATAAGACCCTTGTTCGCATTCCACGACATAAGATTGACCATTATAGCAAATAACATATTGATTGCAATAAAGTGGATGAGGCTGTGAACCTTCTGGATTAGATCCACATCCACCGTAGTTTGCCATTCCATTTTGAATCTCGTATTTTCGACCCTTAAATAGGAAACAAGAAGCAAAGTAAATAAGATGTACTTGGTTTTGAGAAATATTCCTTACTTACTTTTATTAAATTTGTTCCAGCTATTCCTGCGACACAACAAGTCAAACAAAATATAAGAGATCCCAAGTGCATTTCTTCACCGCAAAAATACCAGTTTTTGCTTTAAAAAAAATTCAAATGATCTCTTTTGATATTTTTGTATGTTCGTTAGGTTATTTAAGCTTTGCCTTCACTAATGATATGGGATCTTCAATTCCAAAACTTCCTCAAAGTTCTATTATATTTGATCGCCTTCTTGGCGTTTTTATATAAATCTTAGTCAATCTGTATTTCCTAAATTTTTATCAGTGCCCTCGAATTTATGTTCGAATATTAATCGTGTTTGTTATCAGGGTTGCACAATTTTGCACATCCCCTCGTTCAATTGATTTTTGATAGGTATTCGATCGATATGAAAAGTTGCTTGGGTCAATATAAACCAAAAGGCTATTGATTCCGAAATGCAATTTTTTGATGAAAATAGATAGGTACATACATACCTATGCACGTGTGAATGAAAAATTTGGTGGTGCAATGGGGTTCGACGTTCTTGGATTATCTTCTATTGGAATACCGAGGGTAATTCGTGTTTACTTGTGGGCAATAACCGATATCTATCATCTATGTATGTAAGTAGGTACGCTTTTGGACACTTCCAGTGACTGACCGGCCGTTATGCATACATGCATTAATTTATTACTCATTGTTGTTTCAAAATATCAAGTGTTATCGAATGTTATTAGAATTGGTCATTTAAAAGTAATCGAAAAACGAAAACTTACAAACACATACATAAATGTTGTTACCTAATGGAATGTATGAAGTAGGTACATAACATGCCTAATTATAATAGATAAAGATTTTTTTCCTTTAGTTCATCTGAAACAGATAAGCAGATTTGTTTGCATAATTACCTCTTAAGTTTTTCGACTTAATATGTCCTTAGGAACACATATGGTTTTGTCTGTGGCGATGACCACAAATCCCGATTCTATAAACCAAAAGGGAAAAAAGGGACAAGCTTAAAAAAACAAATACAAAAAGGAGAAATCAACTTATTTCTAGAAATAATGCAATATTCAGCTATTTTGCCACCCTTGGAATTTCATGAAATAATTATCACCTTTCAATCCACTGTGCCAACAAAAAAAATCTTTCCTTCTAACTAATGGCATGCATTGCATTTAAAAGACCTTAAGCCTAGTACGCTGCTGATGCGAAACGAAATTTTCCTGCGGTCTCCAAAAAGACAACGAAATGCTTACGAAAACACAGCGGAAAAATATTCATGGAGAGTTTTAATAAATAAATAAATAGAAATTTAACGAAAAAATAAAAAAAAAAACAGTGCTGCAATGAAAGAGACAACAAATAAAAACACGAACAAACCCAAATGTAATTTTTCCGCACACAATTAATGGTCCGGGCAATTAATTTATTGCGAAAAGAGAGTGGAGACTTGTCAAAACAATCTGGTATAATCATCAATTTCGCTGGTCGAACAGCGTACCACAGAACGAAAAGGACAACGAAATTTTTCGTTTCTGATTTCGTCATTTCATTTTTGTATGGGAGTTTTCGTTTCGCATCAGCAGCGTACTAGGCTTTAGTTCTTAAAGGCATACATAGGGTGACCACCTATTCCCACGTCGATTTCGGTACACCAGACATTTTTTAAATCTTTGTTTAATTTACTAAGGGCCAGTTTTTCAGTGCGGGGTTTTAAATTAAACCCGAGTTTGCTCGTCAAATTTGGTGAGTTAACTCTGGGTTATCTAAACAAATGCTTTTGTTATTTCATCTTCTATGTTTTTTTAGGACTTTCTGCATTCGTCTTTCATTTAAAAACTGCTTCTTGACGTTACTGTAGACAAATCTTTATCCAGAGTTAAGTAACCTTGGTTTAACTGACCACTGAGAAAAATAAAAATATAAATTTGAATTATCGTGCTTTTTTAATGAATATTTTCCATCCGACAATATTTATCAAACATTTTTGGTTGACTCAAGAACTCGAAAACAGAAGACATGACATTCTTATGTTGTACCTACCTAATGTAAAGGGTCTTACAAAGTTGAAATGCTAAACCGGTTGTTATCTGTCGGTAGACCATATTTCGTTTATCCAAGAGAACACTGTCTATTTTGGCTAAAATCGCTGCAAAACAAGGAATGTACTCCACGATTTCTAGAAAATGATCGTATGGAATTTTGTTTTTAAAAATGTTTAAAAAACTCCACACATCAATGATCAGTAGCAACCAGCAAAGCTGGCTGTTTTCTTCCCATGATTGAATATTTTCCACAGTAACATATTTTGTTGAAAATGTTTCCTTAATAAAATTATTTTAAATTTCCATTCAACCGATTTATTTCACACTCTCTTCGAACTTTATGGATTCAGTTCAATTTTTTTTTAACAATCGACTAAAACCAGTCGCGAACACCGTAATAAACGATTCGAATTTCGAAACGATAATGGTTGGAATACAGTTAAAACCAAAAATCATATACAAGAATAATGAAATCACAAACACTAAAGTTGTGTTCAGGATGTTGATGAATTAAGTTGCAAATACTAGGAAAGAAATATTAAAGGATGTGCTTACACTATTTGAGATTTTATCTCAATTTATTTTTAAATTTCGGTACACGAATTTGATTTCGGTATGTTTGTGTGTACCGAGGCTTTTCTTTGGTAGGTACACGTTACACAGCGCTAATTTTCGGTACTGCACCGGTCATTTCGGTACAGGTGGTCACCTTAGGCATACCTATAGGTATAGTTAAAATTATTATTATTTATTTTAAGCTTGAGAAATCCCGCAAGAAAAAATAGCATTTCAGGAAAAAAAAACGGAAGGAGGTAAGTACATCCAATCTGTTAAACAGAGCTTCTGAACAAAAAATTCTTGTTCAAAGGTACCTACATTATTTATATACCTAGATGGGTCTAATTTTAGCACACAGACATTTTTTTTTAATATCTTAGCAACTTAGAAGTCTTTTTTGAGATAGATAACGGATTTTTAACCTTGTTATTGGTTCTAAGAATAAAATAAATAAATCAATTGGGTGGCGCAACGGCTCGTGAAGAACCAGGGCCTAGTGACTAACAACTCGCAACCAATCCTGTGTGCGCGTGTGGACAGGAATGGAAGGGACCTACAATTTTATGCCGAATCCAAACGGCTAGACGAGAAGCACTTATTCATGACAAGTGATACTCTTGGAGGATTTGTCAATTCCTCGCAAAACGCAGTAGCCTTGAAAAAAAAACTTTTTAGTTTTTAGGTGGACGAGGCGGCGTTAGGCAATTACGCCCAAGGCAAAAGCACCCAAATCGATTTGGAATTATCGCCCAAAAAATATTTTATCGCCCAAAAATAATTTTAATAATGGAGATATTGCGCAAATTAATTTTTTGACCCCAATCATAAAATGGAAATATCGCCCCAAAATGTGGACTTGTAAATTGTTTTTGTAAAGTTTGGGGGTTCTCTCCTCAATTTTGGGTGATTTTTCCAAACAAAATTTCAACGGATTTTACTGTCAATAGTTCAGGGATTTTAACACCCTTTTCGGGTCCTCCGTCCCGCTCACGCGACTCCGTCGCTCCGCTTTCGGTATGCTCAGTCGCCAGGCAGGCGCCTTTATTTGTACACACTAACTGAAAACTTAGGCGCCTGCCTGGCGACTGAGCATACCCTAAGCGGAGCGACGGAGTCGCGTGAGCGAGACAGAGGACCCGAAAAGGGAGTTAAAATTTTTGAACCCGCAAAGCGGGCCACCAAAGGTACTGTTTATTACAAATAAACTGAAAGCACACCAACTACCAACATAGAGGCGCCTGCCTGGCGACTGACTATACCCTCAGAGGTATTCAGAGTTTTTTTGGGCGATATTTCCTTGTATTTGGGCGTAACTTCATTGTTTTGTAATTGTTTTTGGCAATATTTTAATTTTTTCGGTCTTATTTTATAATGGAGAAATCTAAATGAATCTCTAAATGAAACTATACTTTCGTTTTAACAAATTTATTATCTATCTTTATTGAAGCGTCTATCCACAACCGCGGTTGGTTTAAAGATGATCTTTTTTCTTCTTTTCTCATTTTCAAATCATTTCGCTTGAAGTTAGTTCTCGTTTGTTTTTGACAGTTCTCCTGATGACCGCGAGGTGGCATGATAAAAGTATCAAAGTATAAGAATAGCTTAAGGCTAATATTACATTTAACATTTCTTAGTAAAGGAAATTAATAACAAATAACATTACTTAGTACAAATAAATACATTACAATTTCCAGTTTGTCTGTTTGAACATAAAATTTTGGGCGTTGTTTCATATAGATAAATAAAGCAAAAAACGGAAAAATCGCCCAAAACTGGAAACAAAAATACAACAACAATTTCTTCAGAATTTTTTTGGGCGGTAACTCCAAATCGATTTGGGCGCTTTTGCATTCGGCGTTATTGCCTAACGCCGGACTTGGCTGGGAAGTGAACCTAGACCTCCAGCGTGAGAGTCCAACGCACTAACCATTATGCTACGGGCTACTTTTATTGGTTCTAAGAATATCTAGTTAAATAAAATGCTCGACTAGGTACTTCCTTGCTCTTTTATTCCATTGTCTGAATTTAAATAATTTTGTCTTTATGTAGCTACATTTTTACTTGCGTTATAGGTATAATATAGGGCAAGTTTTTGATTCGTATAAAAAACCGGACTCGAGATAATATTTTTCTGTCTGTACCTCAAACTGCAGCCTAAACCACTGAATCGATTTTCTTCAACCTTTGGAATTAATGTTTTTAGGTGATGCCCTAGAGGGGAAATTAAAATTAATTTTTTAGCTCCAAAAATTTTGAATTTAAAATGACAAGAAGTCATGAATCTTATTGATTTTTCAATCACAAAAATATTTTTGATGTTTTCACCATTTAAAAAAAAAGAAACATTTAAGAAAGAAGCAAAGATAAGTGTGCTCAACTTCAAGCAGGGAGTACGAAGAGCATGTATCGGGAGCTGGAAGAAATATCTGCACCGGCTGCTGATGCAAACCAAGCAATTCAAGAACTGCGACATGTCAACATGAACAAGGGCGCAACTATTTTCAAAATCGCAGCACAGAGAAAAAAAAAATGCTAAGGAGATTCCAAAATTCATTAACAACGCTCATGGCCAACTCCTTGTGGATGACGAAAAAATTCTTCACAGATGGCAAGAGTATTGTGAAGAACTTTTAAATGAACAATTTCCGAGGATATATATACATTCCAATGGCTGCACCTAACAATGAAGAAGTCGCCGACATCACAGCCGAAGAAGTTAGCGATGCGGTGAAAAATTCCAAAAAGGGAAAAGCGATTGGCGATTCTTGTACAAGAAGTATGAGAGTAAATTGACGGCAGCTGAAATGAAGATGCTTCGCATGACAGCAGGAGTGACAAAGCGAGATCGAATAAGAAGCAAGAGAATCCGTGGAAGCCTACACGTCTAAAATACCATCTTGGACAAAATACAGCATGACCAACTTAGCTGGTACTGTCATGTACAAAGAAGATGCCATGAGAACCCAGTTCAAAAGGCAATAGCACAAGACGTTCCAACACTATCACGGAAGAAAGGCAAGCGCAACAACTCCTGGATGAAACAAATGCAAATGCATTTAGTTGGCCTCAGACATGGAACAATCCAAAACCGGGAGGCCTTTCGACGTTTTCTGAGGTCAACCCGGCGAATCCCACAAGTGGAACCTTAGGTGAAGCAGTTGAGTGGGAGAGTTGTGGTCCCCCTCGAGATCATGATAATCGCCGGTTAATGAAGAAGAAATCGAGCATTAAGCAATTACCGTATTAGGTAATTATATTTTAACTTGATCAAAACCAAACCAATTTGACCCCTTTCGAGATCCTTGAAAATCTTGGTTCCATGAGAGTTATTACCGTTAATAACCTATCATTTAGAAACAAATAACCAAAATGCAAAATAAGATTTTCCCTAACGACTTACAGCCTTATTCTGGCAACCTCACTGATGCCTCACAAGTCACAATAACCTCATAACTTGAGGTGAACTCGATTTTGTGACTTTTTTCGTATTCTGGCAAAAACCTCACAACTTGTGAGCCTCATAAAAACTTAAAAATTATGATCTGTTCCTTGGCAGATCACAACTCACGTGTACTTGACATAATGACTGAAAAATATAAAAAAAGGAAAATAAGAACAAACATGGAATTGAATTTGATTTTGATACATCTTTTGGAGGAAATTTCATCTAGAAATAAAAAGTAAGAATTTACATAGGTAGGTATAACGGATTGTAGCAACGTTTGAGAAGAGTCATTCTTTTTACTTGGAAGGATGTTGTGGCGTTGTATTTAATGGTGTATCCAATGAGGTTGCGGTAGTTTTTGGAGCATGAACTCTTCCTTGCAGTCCTTATCGCATTCACTTTCATGCAATATATTTATTACATAAAGTAAGAAAATTTAGGAACGGTGAAGTAGTTGATGAAACATGATTGTTATCAGAAAGCCAAATGGACAAATCTGATAGAACATCCAATGCTATTGCTCCAAGGCCCTGCAGTGCCCTCTCTTTAAATTCCTTTAATTTTTTGTTCGTTTGTGGACCGTCGACGTTCTGCATTTAATTTCCTTTCTCGAGATCTTAGGGAAATTTTCCAATGCGAAAGTCTTAAAATACATGAATATTCCACATTATGCGTCACCAGATAGAATTTCTGGGTTTCTCTTGGCCAGCTGTTCCCGCCACGACGCTTGTTTATTTGTCTGACTATCTTGAACATAAAATAAGAATTATAAGATATAAATATAAATTTTTAAACATTTAAATGAATTGCTCACCAATAGATTTCATTATTATTAAATTTTAATACTTTCCAAATCAGATTTTTTTTGCTTTGAAATCTGTTTGTTTTGACAAATCAGCTGGCCGACCTCACAGTTAAAAATTCACCTTCCTGTGGTGAGTTTCTTGTGAGGTTTCTAATGAGGGCTTCCACAGAATACGAAATTGTGACCGCCACATAAGAAACCTCACAAAAACAACCTCACAATAAATTGTGACTTCCCTTCATGCAAAATCACGGACCCAAATTTCTCGGTTCACTTGGTACTCCAAAAAAAATGAGTGTCTCACACACAATAACAAATTTTCTGTGTACGCATGTAAGAAGAACGAGAATCGAGAGTATTTTTTTCAAGCATCGAGAAATAGAGAGAGTATAGGCGAAGTATACAATCATTTTGCCTTAATTTACACCACTTTTTTTTTAGTTCAGTTTTGTAGGTAGCGTGGCGAAGACGGTTGCTTTTTTATCTTTTTTTTCTTGTTAACACTTCTAAACATTTCCAATCAGAAATGCAAGTGTCTATTTATTAAATGTAAATTTATATTTGTGGAAATATGTCATGTTTATTAGTGCGAAATAGTATTTAGAAAACCTTTTATGAATGATAAATAAAAAAAACTCTTGAAATGAAAAAATTCAATTTGTTTTATTTTTGTAGGCACTGGAGAAACTGGACTAGATGGGAAGTTTTTTTTAATGCTTTTGGGTTGGGTATGCGTCAATTCATTCATTTTTTTTTTGGAACCGTTTTAGATTCCATTTGGTTTCGGTTCTCCGAGTATGGTGAATTCACAAACTCTCTCTCTCACAATACATTCACATAATGGCTCCGTGGTGATTCTAATTTCCATACTAATTTGAGCCAAAAAACACAGTTTTTCGATCCGTATTTGGATCCGAATGCGAAGTCGTCCATACGTTGTTTGATACGTTTGCGGACCGAAAACGAGCTCGCTTGCTTGAAGGGTTTGTGAGCCTCACAACGGCAGAATAGGGCTGTTAATATATAATATAGGCGGAATCCTAGTTTTAGTCTTACGCAGAGTATTCAGCTCTATCACAGTGTCCATCTTAATTGGAAACTTGTTACGAATCCCTACAAAAAAAACTATCAAATAATCTATCGTAGTATAAAATCCCATACAAATTGCCATAACGAACGGATTCGGTGAAAGTTCGTTACAAGTTGCCGATTACGATGGAATTGGTGATAGGGGATAGGGCTAATTAATCTTTTCAAAAATCGACGCCTCCGTTGTTGTATCTGTAGCAATAAACACAGCTCAACTAAAACGTTATATAGTAATGAATGAAAATATTATCTGCCCTATTCTGCTAAGCGGGGGATCGGACGTTCGAGTCACTTCATCGATTCACGTTCCCTAGTCGTCTATATTCTGCTAAACGTCGGGGAAACTATACTTTACCTACTCTTATTTCGAGCTCTGAGAGAATAAATTTTGTGAAATAATGTCATAGTTTGTAAATTATTTTCTGAAATCTATATAAATATTTAAATCATTTGTGGTGATAAATGCAAATTTTGCATTATAAATACAATTTTCGTGGCATGGCAAAGCGCAAAATGCGTGAATAATTAAAAAGAAAAAACATTTTGTACCTATTTTTTTTTAAATCGTTTTGTTCTATCTCTCGGTGCAAAACTGTGTAACTTTATAAGCGAAAATAACCCGAAAGTTTTAAGTAAATTTGTTGCAAAATTTGTTGCAAAATTTGTTAAAAAATTATTGAAATAAAAACGAACTTAAACACAGTTTCTCCTCATCATGGTATAAAGAATACAAGGTATGCTGGATATGAGATGATTGTTCGCCATCTTGTATTCGTGTGACGTCATTGCGAGTGATAATCGGTTTTGATTGGTAGATTTCGTTTGCGAAGGTAAATATGTATACTTTCTTTCCTTTTCTTTCCCTCTAAAAATTGAGAACCAAAGAATACCATGATTGAGAAGATTCACTCGCGATGACGTCGACCAGAACTGTCAAGCATACCTTGTATTCTTTACACCATGGTTCCTCCTCTTATGTCGAATTCCTTACAGTCAAAAAAATTCGAATTTTTCTCAACAAATCGAATTTTTTCTAAACAAAATCGACTTTTATGCTGTCAAACAAATCTTGCGTTTTTAGCTAGATTTCACATCAAATCGCACACACACTATCAAGATTTGACATTTCTCATGCATCAAGATGGAATTAAATGTTCTCATTACAATTTTGTGACGAAGTTAAAAAAGAAAACAAATGTTTAAGTGTTCTTAATTGTTTAATATTTCAGTGATTGATGAAAAAAAGTAAAGATAATTGTGCGTATCTTCAAGAAACAAAAAATCCCATTAAAATAACATACAATTCGCGAGGAAATCACGTTGCAAAATTATTTTTCTTCGTCCTCTAGTGAAATATTCAGAATAGGTCCTCGCTGCTGTGTGTGGATTAATTTTGGATTGTAATTTGTTTACTTGATTACGCGCACAATTGTTTTTGATGTTTTTCAATTATCAGACGAAATATATTTGTTTTTAAATTATCAAAACAACGCGAAAATAAAATACACTTTAATATTTGCTTTGCGCGCAGTACTTCTTAATTTTTGTGCGACAACAAAATTCCTGTCAAATTGCACTCACACAATCACAAAAAAAAATCGACTTTTTTATGAATTCCTTACAAAAAGAAAAAATTTTTAATGAAATCGACTTCAAATGGTTGTAAGGAATTCGACATTAAATAATCATATTAAATGCTTTACCAAATTTGAAGCAAATCGATCTACCCGTTTAAGGTTAGACCGCACTAGGCGGAACTGCACTGCAGCGGAACAAAATAATTTGTATGAAATTGTATGAAGTTCAGTTGCCGCTTAGTGCGATATAGCTCATACAATTTCATACAAATAATATTTTGCCGCGTCGTGAAGTGTAGTTGCGCTGCAGTTGTGTGCGGTCTAACCTTTAGTCTCTAGCTAGTTGTAGAGTGGACGTACAGCCACACATAACAATATAGATGGACTTTTTCGTCATCGTAATGCATTTTTTTATTATTTATCATTTCTACAATACCTACGACAAACACAACAGATTAATTGCGGGTGGTGTCAAGTGAATATTTTGTATAGGGGTGATCGATTCACTGGTTTATAGGAATGTCGAACTGTACAGCCGACGGGGAATGTTTCCCTTGGATAGTATAGTAGAATACAAATTGATGATTTTTGAATCATCATTCCCCCCGACGTTTAGCAGAATAGGGCTGATATTAAAAATTGTGATAAAGTATATGAGCTATCAGACACTGGCTCAATTATGAGCTGAACTAAAGCCAGACTAATGGTAGAACTATAATTGAAGAATCGGACCGTACGTTGCCTTACGAAACAGAGCAAATATATGTATACTGTACACATAATTGATTTTTGAAAAGTTTCGTCAAGTTTTCGTCGACGTTGGTGTACGTACGTAATGTGCGATCTCTTTCGCATTTTTCGTACGAAAATTTGACAGTTAGAATTATTATTAGTTTGAAAAATTATTTGAAATATCGGACGCTGAAGATAATTTTATTTCAAATTTAATTATTCTTGTACAACAACAAAAAATGCTCTACGATAAACGTGACCAGAATTACTATAACCGGAATAAAAAGGAAAAAATCTGGGAGGAAATAGGTAGAAAAGCAGGCAAAACACGTAAGAAAAAACACGATGCAATTATTTGTTTTCAGAAATTGTATTTTAATGGTTTTCAATTTATTTTTATTTAAAGCGTCCGACTGCAAGGCGAGATGGACTCAGTTGAGGGAGAGGTTCGGAGGAGAACTTAAAAAGGAGAAAGCACCTTCTGGCAGCGGAGGATCTGAATTATCAATGGGGGTTTTTTTCCGACATGGAGTTTTTAAGAGACTCGATGGAGACACAACGGTAAATATTTGCTGATGGGATTTTCGATTGAAAATGAACATTAATTACGCTGTTTTCTTTTTATTTCAGAACACGTTGAAATGAAACAGAAGAATCTTTGACACCTCTTTCATCTACCACAGCAGACATTTTATTAGGTTCAAACGCAACCAAGAATCAAAATGCATCAAGTGCCGCATTCTCTTCGCTAACGACCCCATGTAAAAGAACAAAATCATCATTTGATGGACTGTGTGATCGTGTTGGAATTGCTATTGGAGCATTGGAGGAACGATTCCGAGCCAACGGATCTGAGCCAGAAGCGGAAGATGGCGACGATTTGTTTCTGCGAACAGCCGTTTCATTAATGAAAGATCTGCCACTTCATGTGGTGAAGGCAGATATATTTGCAAAAATTATCACTGCAAGGCGGCAAAATAGATATTAAAATTGTCAAACCAAATACTGAGTTCAAAATAAAACTGGTTGAAAGTTAAAAATCGTTTTTATTAAATATTTTAAATAATATGATAATATGTGTAATGTATTAGGTACATACATATGTACATACATTATGTACAAGAATTTTAATTAGTTTTAAGAAATTCACAGATTTTATTCCTCATTGAGAGAGATGATTTTCCACCATAGTTATGAATATAAGATGACGGAGCAATTGACGGATTATTGTTGCCGACATCACTTCTCCACAGTCCATCGTGATGTTGCCCATTTGAATCATCCCAATCCACGTAGGTGTAGGTGAACAATATGACTCACTATTGTTTTTATTGAACATTATAAAATTATGTAATGCCACACAAGCCAATACCACTCTTTCTGCGTTTTCTGGCAACATGTGTAATGTTGTGAGTAGTATGCGCCAACGTGATACTAGTATGCCGAACGTGTTTTCGATTGTACGGCGGGCTCTGGACAGCCTTTTATTAAAATTTTCTTTGTCTGATGGCAATAACACACCAGAATACGGCCTCATTAGATTCGGTCCCAAAGGGAAGGCAGCATCAGCTACAAAAAAATGGATAAGTTTTATCTGTGTGCTTGGTAGGTTCTGCGGAGGAGGGATCGGAAGTTCATTGCTCAACAGCCGTTTTCCAAATCGACATACTTGAAGTATACCTAATTAATTCAAATACAGAATTATTTAAAAATCTAGATCAAATGTTGATAAAGATTTCTTACCTCCATCGCTCTGACTCCCATAAGGTCCGACATCTACGTATGTAAAGCGATACTGTGCATTACACACGGCCATCAATACTATGCTGAAATGTTTTTTATAGCAAAAGTACTGGCTTCCACTGTTGGGTGGACATCTAATGGGAATATGTTTCCCATCAATCGCACCGATAGTATTCGGCATGTTCCACAAATTCCAAAAGTCCCAACATATTTGTTTATAGTCGTCTATGTTTGGTTTACATACATAAACAGGGTAAAGGGCCCTCCAAAGCATTTCTGCTGTCTTGAACAATCGACCGGACGGTTTCTTTTCCTAGCTTAAAAGACCAAGCCAGCGACTGCAAAGATGTTCCTTGCGATAGATATCTTCTGAAAGAAAATGAAATAAATTATTACGAATCAATGTACATATTATTCAAATAAATTTATTCTTAACTCACAATAAGATCACGGCAAGGCGACATTCTGGGCTAATAGACTCCCTAATGGATGATTTCGTGAGAAGAGGTTTCATTATATTAAGCAAGGCATTATAAAGTTCCGAACTCATTCTTGTATATATGAAAATCTTCTCACTATCCAGTTCCTTTATTTTTTTGAATGAAAAATTGAAGAAACCATTGCGGTTTCAATCTCTATTTATCCGTCGCACACAACAGGATCGATTTTTCCTCTTGTCCATTGAATCTTTAATATCTTTCAAAGCCGATAACACTTCCAATACCGAATGAAAACATTTTAAATCGTTCAATAATTTTAATTGATTTTTTTTATTCATTTTTGAAGTTTAATATTAATTATAAAACAAAACGAGACTGAAACTTCCAAAACAACTAGACAAATGCTTACGTTGAGTTAAGGCAATTATAGGTAAACTTTTGATTTGACGCAACTGAGAGCAACTTTTCGTTAATTTTTGACAGTAGCTTCCGTTTGCCCGCACACTGGGTGTCCTAAGCTGCTTGAAAATTCTGTGGTCATGAACCGGTTTTAATTGTATTAGTAGGTACTCTCAGTTTGAGAATACAAAAACAAATAATTTCCTTTAAAATTTTCAGTTTTGCATGACAACTGATTTGTTTATTTTGCCTATAAACAAACGACTGTGTATGTATTAGTAATTAAATTTTGTGCTGGGATACACGAGCGCAAAAAAGAATAAATTCACGATAGAGAACGGATGGTTTTTAGAAAGAAATAAAGAAACGGAAAAAAATCGCATCCCTTTCTTTCTTTCTAAAAATCAGCCCTTCTCTTTCGTGAATTAATTCTTTTTTGCACTCGTGTATCCCAGCACTTTGTTAGTACGCTCGAAACAAGGATGAACATTTCAGTCGTTTCTATCCTCACACTTCACCTCCCTTGCCATCAAACTTTCATTTCCCCAGCTTAGTCTAGTTCAAAATTGAGCCTTGTGTTATGGCCCTATGAGTATACTTTTGGAAGTTCGTTTTTCTAGGGTATTTCAAAAACACGGTGATTGTGCTGGGATACACGAGCGCCAAAAAGAATTGGCCACGTTCGGGTGGTAAGCAGATACGTATCTGAGATACGTTAGAATCTGATATATTTTCGAACGACCAAAACCGGATACATAACCAAAGCAGGCAAAACCAATAAAATGACAGTTGAGATGTCAGCTGTTAGTATATTCCAAACAAATCCGAACATTTTTGGGATAGCTTTAGATTTCTTTTTGACATCAGCTGTTTTTTTCGTCAGCTGATTTTTCCTTAGGCATTACAACAACACAAACAAATCCAGATACCTTTGATTACGTATCCGAACGCGGCCATTAATTCACGAAAGAGAACGGATGATTTTTAGAAAGAAAGAAACGGACAAAAATGGCATCCCTTTCTTCCTTCCTTAAAATCATCCCTTCTCTTTCATGAATTAATTCTTTTTTGCGCTCGTGTATCTCAGCACATTGAATGTAATGTCGAATTCCTTACAACCAAAAAAATTGGAATTTTTCTGAACAAATCGAATTTTTTCTAAACAAAATCGATTTTAATGCTGTCAAACAAATCTTGCGTTTTTAGCTAGATTTCACATTAAATCACACACACTATCAAGATTTGACATTTCTCATGCATCAAGATGGAATTAAATGTTCTCATTACAATTTTGTGGCAAAGTTAAAAAAGAAAACAAATGTTTAAGTGTTCTTAATTGTTTAATATTTAAGTGAATGATGAAAAAAAGTAAAGATAATTGTGCGTATCATCAAGAAACAGAAAATCCCATTAAAATAACATATGTACAATTCGCGAGAAAAACACGTTGCAAATTTATTTATCTTCGTCCCCTAGTGAAATATTCAGAACAACGGCGTATACAGGGGGGGGTCACGGGGTCATGTCCCCCCCCCCCCCCGAGAACTCAAGATTATTTTGTTGATCTGAAATAATTATTTAGTAACCACATAGAAAAAAAAATGAAAGTTGGTTACTTAGAAAGCTAGTAGGATTTTTGATTGTTAATTTAGAATTCAATAGAGAATTTGAATGTTGGTAACTTCAATTCAATAAGAAATTTAACACAACAACAAACTTCTCATATGATAATACATTCAAATCTTAAAATATATGCATAGGCTAGTTTCCGTTTTGAGATGACTGCCAAAACCTGTTAAACCAAACAGAAATCAAAGTGCGGAGTTGTTACCAAATTTTCACTCAGTAAAGTAAAAACTAATAGAATTTTCAAAAAAAGAACATTTTTTTTTCTGAAAATAAAATCTTTAAACACATTATAGAACACATACAGAAATTGTTTTGTTTGATTTCTGTATGACAAATTATTTTTAAAAGCAAAAAAGTGATAACTTTCGATTTATAGTTATTCTAACCAAAAAATATTAATGTTAACGATAAAAGACATAAATATATAAAACTATGATGAAAACCTATTACGAAAGGATTTTGTTTGCACTTATTCAATATTTACGATCGAACAATATTGTTACTGATTTGGATGAGGATTACTTTTACAAAGTAACCTATGAATCCAATAATGCAAAAGCCAATAGCTATGGTAAAGGAGATTTATTGGAACTCCTTGCGGTGAACCGTTTGACCAGTCGGATGGAATTATTGACGAAAAGCGACTAGGCTCGTAGAAATTAACAATTTTGCCCATTATTTTTATCAGAAAGGCTTACTGGTAAGAAAGATTAGGTATATTTGATGTACATATTTATTTTGGAAGGTGCCTTTCACTTTTCCATCGGTGGCAGTCTTAGTGACATACATTTTTTCCAAATCAGAGGCATATCGAAATCACTCGTGAACTTTGTTCACACTATTCTTAAAACGCAACGAAAAAGAATCTTTGTATTCAATTATAATACGAATATGTAATGTATTTTCATCAGCGAGAGATAAATTGGCTAGGAGCATACACCAGCTCATCTGCAAAATTTGGTCGGAGGAAAGTATGCCCGATGAATGGAACCTCGGTATAGTGTGCCCCATCCATAAAAAGGGAGATGTTCTGAAATGTACCAACTACAGAGGAATTAGTCTCCTAAACGTCGCTTATAAAATCTTGTCGGCCATCCTGTGTGACCGCTTAAAACCTTTTGTCAACGATCTGATCGGCCCCTATCAGTGCGGTTTTAGGCCAGGCAAGTCAACCGTCGATCAAATGTTCACACTCCGACAGATTTTAGAAAAATCCCGGGAATTCCAGATCGATACACACCACCTTTAAATCGATTTTAAAGTCGCGTATGATAGCGTGAAAAGGGACGAATTATACAGAGCCATGTCGAGTCTCGGCATCCCTGCCAAACTCGTCCGCCTGTGCAGGATGACGATGGAGAAATCTCGCTGCTCCGTCAAAATTGGTAAGAAGACCACCGATTCCTTTGATATTGAGAAAGGATTGAGGCAAGGCGACGCGTTATCATGCAACCTATTCAACATCGTTCTTGAAGCCATTGTACGCAACGCACATGTCAACACCAGCGGTACAATCCATCAAAATTCCGTTCAATTGCTTGCGTATGCGGATGACATAGAAATTGTCGGCAGAACGAAGCGAGCTGTGGCAGGGGCATTTGCGAGCATTGAATCGGAGGCGGCTGGAATGGGATTGGCGGTTAATGAGGACAAGGCGAAGTATATGCTGTCATCGAGAGAGGAATCTCAACATCGTCGACTCGGGAAAAATATCACGATGGACAGATATAACTTCGAAGTTGTCAAGGACTTTGTCTACCTGGGCTCCACTATTACATCGCAGAATGACATCAGTGCAGAGATCAAGCGAAGAATTACTTTTGCCAACCGCTGTTTCTTCGGTCTTAGAAGGCATTCAAGTAGTAAGGCCCTCTCTCAGAGAACCAAGGAGACTTTATACAAAACCCTAATCAAATCCGGTCCTGCTTTATGGGTCAGAAGCATTGACACTGAAAGATTCGGATAAAAATCTGCTAGGGTGCTTTGAGAGGAAGATTCTTCGTGTGATTTTCGGTCCGGTGTGTATCGAAGGAGTATGGGGGAGAAGATTCAACGACGAGCTATACGGGCTATACAGCGACGTTGACCTGGTCAAAAAGCTGAAAATACAGCGGCTGAGATGGCTGGGGCACGTGGAGCGTATGGACAGCAACGCACCTGTCCGACGAGTCTTCGAATCCAACCCCGATGGTGTACGCAGCAGAGGAAGAACCCGTAACAGGTGGTGCAATCAAGTGAATGACGACATCAAAGCACTCGGTGTGCGCAACTGGAAGCGGCTAGCTAGGGACAGAGCTGGCTGGAGGGGCTTGTTAGTTGAGGCCGAAGCCCATACTGGGCTGTGAGCGCCAACAAAAGTAAAGTAAGTAAGTAATGTATTTTAGTTTTTCCACTATTGTAAAAAGAGCAACTTACACAAGTGGTCATTTTTGAAAATCAGATCTATTGTTTTCATTTTCAGTAGTGAATATTTATATCTATTTACTAAAATTAAGAAACAGAAAACAGTACACAGTACCTTTGATATTTTACTAATTTTTCCTGCAACTTCAATTCGCTGAAATAAAAACTTTGATAGGATTAAAATAAATTCTGAATAAAATTCAAAACAAATGATCAAGCGAATCCAAAAAATTTTATTCCTCAGTATTTTGACACTAGCTTAACTGATTGTCTTTGGTCAGGCAACTGGAGATTGCTGTATGCTGTTGCTGAGGCCCTCCGAAATAAAAAATGTAACAGTCAGGAATAAAAACGAATAGCGTGTTCACTGGTCCAGCTAATGAAGGTTCTTTCGACTCAGTTGTTTATTTTAATTTTCTTTGGAACCGAAAATGAGGTAATTTTGCAAATACCAAAAAAGTGTTTTTGTCTTAAATTTGTTAATTTTTTTTGTATAGGTAGGTAGCTCATTTCATGCTTTGGCATGCTTTGGCAGTTGGAAATATATATTTTCAAGGAAATTGCCTAAATTGGCGTAGTGAAAATGTAGTTTTCGATGACTTTGGCGCATAAATCAGGCTGAATTTGACCGATGGCATCGATTATGTTGTCTTTGAGGGTCGAGGTGGTTTGCAACTTATTCGCATAGACTGCGACTTAAAAAAGCCCCACAAGAAAAAGTCCAAAGGGGTCAAATCACACGATCTTGGTGGTCAATTCACGTTGCCTCGGCGCGAGATAACCACACCATGAAACCGCTCGTGCAGAATATCGATTGTGTATTAGGCTGTGTGGCACGTAGCGTCATCCTGTTGAAACCATATATCTTCAGTGTCCTTATCATCCAATTTAGGCCACAAGAAGTTGGTGATCATCGACCTTTAGCGATCGCCGTTGGCGGTGATGGCCTGGCCAGCATCATTTTCGAAGAAATACGGACCGATGACGCCTCCAGGCATCCAGCCCAAAATCCACACAAAACTGTAACTTTATTTGGATGCATTGGCACCTCGTAAATCTCGCGTGGATTAGTGTCGTCCCAAGTCCGGCAATTTTGCTTACTCACGTACCCATTCATCCAAAGATGGGCCTCATCGCTAAAGATGATTTTTCGACCAAAATTGGGATAAACTTCTAACTGCTCTAAAACATCATTTGCACGTGTTGCTCGACGCTGTAACTCACCATGATGATTTGTCTGTAGTGAATGATTAAAAGACGATATTTTGACCGAAAGTAAAAGAAACAATATGGCCGCCACGAGCTGCCAAAATCAACCCGTCCCTATTGGAAAACCCTTTAGTATAGTTAATTATGATTTGTTCGCTTTTATTTTATATAGCTACGCACAGTAAAATATGAAAAAAAAAACATATAAGGCACTTGACTTTTAACAAATATTAGTTTGTTTTTATTTTTTTTTTGCATGACCCCCCCCCCAAGAACTAGAGCTGTATACGCCCCTGATTCAGAATAGATCTTCGCTGCTGTGTCTGGTTGGATTTTGGATTGTAATTTTTTTGTTTTTGTTCTTTTTCAATTTTCAGACGAAATATATTTGGTTTTAAATTATCAAAACAACGCGAAAAATAAAATACACTTTAATATTTGTTTAGCGCGCATCACTTCTTTGTTTTTGTGCGGCAACAAAATTCCTGTCAAATTGCACTCACACACTCACAAAAAAAAGTCGAATCTTTTTTAAATTCCTTCTACCAAAAAAATTTTTTTAATGAAATCGACTTCAAATGGCTGTAAGGAATTCGACATTACTCTAGGATACCACATCTTTCACGTAGCATCTTATATGTCTTCCAGCTCCCAACGGTTTTGTAATGTCGATTTCTTTTCAACGATTGGAGATCAAATCTTTTTTTGTGTTGTAAGGAATGCGCAAAAAAAAATAAATTTTTTTCTGTGATTGTATGTGTGTGCAATTTGACAGGCCCGAACGCACAATCCTTTAATTTTTTTTTGAAAACTGAAAATTATTGTAATTCTATCTACATAATGTACATAAAGTAAATTTTATTTATTTTATTTTATTATATTTACTGAACAACGTGAACTTTATACTTTTACACCACGGATATAATTCAATTGAACAAATTGACTGAAAAGCCAAACGTAAACAATAGTCAGAGAAATCTCAAATCTTCCTAGTGTGTGTGCAAGTCGGTGTAAATCTTTCTAAAATTAAAGATTTGATTTGTTTAGAAAATTTGATCTTTTCTTCTAATCAAATCAAATTTCCCCTTCACAGATTTGATTTTTTTGTTGAAAGGAAATCCACAATAGATTCTGTCGGACAGTGTTTGCACAGTAGGTATAGTCTGTTTCTTGATAAAATCTTTTACAAAATGAAAACTTGTATCGATGTGTTTCGTTCTATTTGAAAAATGTTCCTCCTATATCAATTTAAAGCAGATTTGGTTAACTTCGTATACTATCGTAGGTTTGGTGATTATTTTCTGCATATGCATATCGGCCAATAAACGGCGAATTCATGACGCTCCTTGACATGCCTCTGACAATGCGATGAATTCTGCTTCCATAGATGACAGTGGTGCGTTCTTTTATTAACCATAGTTACCTATGGTTGTTATGTCAAAAAAATTTGTTAAAGTGTCATTGTTAGATTTAGTTGGAAATTGTTACATTTCATTTAGGAACGATTTATTGTTAGATATTGTTGATATGTCAAACGAAAACATTGGAAAACTTTATTTCATCGTTAATTACCATAAAATCATGTTATTTTTCTTCAATATAATCTCCTTTTTCATTAAAAATTGTAAAAAATTCAATTTTAATACATTTCACTTCACCTTAAAGCTTTGTTTTGATTCTTTAACTATTTTTATTTGTAAACAAACCTTCTCACATGTGCTTTGACAGATCAACACTTTCAACTCATATCATTGAGATGAGTTGGAACTAGTTACGAAGTGTAACTATTTGACACTAATAAACTGAATTTAGGAACGATGTGATGACGTCATATAGTTACAAATCGTAACTATTTTGTAATAAAGGAACGACCATTGTTAACTATAGTTAACCATAGTTAACTATGGTTAATAAAAGAACGCACCACAGCTCACAACACCGCTATACACCAGCAACTGGTTGGTTCTATCCTCGCCCCAATTTACATTAGTATAGCCATATAGTAATTCACTTTCCTTTTCATTGTTCACACTTAATAGCTTTAGTTTTGGTGTTCCCTTTAAATATTTAATTATCCATTTCATTGTATTTATCATTCCAATCACTCTTTTTAGGTTGAGTTACCTTTTGTGTTAAAATTGAGACGCTTGTAGATATAGAAGGGGCCTTATTACGTAACGACAACAATACAACGATATCGTTTTGGCAATAGCTGTCCCTATCATATGAGGGGATAAAGAAAGGGTCAGGTACCTACCTACCTACTGCAAAAACGAAATCGTTTGATCGTTATCGTTTTACGTAATAAAGTGGGTTCCTATACACCATTTTATTAAATGTTCAAGCACTCTTGACCTTACTTTTAGCTTAGTCCAAAACTTCAAACCGCTAAGAACTGTGAATTTAGAAAAAAATTATAGAATAAAATTATAAGACACATCTTAAGGTTTTTATTATCTTTGATTTTTTTTTATCTAAACGGTCATTATGATGCTATTTACATGCGTACCTTCGTACAAAACAAATTTTAATGTCCACGAACAATCACCCCTATTTCGGTTGTCGTGTCACTAAAACGACAAGGCTCTAGTTGGCGTTTAAACCCAAATCTTCGACATTCTCTCAGATCTCCAACCATCTCATCATTATGACGATATTAGTTTTAATAAAATATAAATTGCCGCCTCCAGGACGTGACACAACAACCGTAATAGGGGTGAATTATGGCACCTATTATGAATCGCGAGTCGCAAGAAATATTAGGCGAATCTGACTATTGACACAACCGTTTATGGCTCACCTAACTATATTCGGATAAAAACTCAAAAATGTGTTGAATTGAGATGCTGCTCTATACGAACCTCGCAGTTTGCTATTCTTAAAACCAAGACAAGTGATTTTAAAAACGTTCGACTCGCGAGTCATAATAGGGCCCTATATCTCATGAGAAAATAGATTCTATAGATGCCAACCTTAACCTAGGAAAGTTTAAGATATTTCATTTTTTTCCTGCTATCTTTTTGTCTTCTTAAACACAAGAAACCTCTAAAGTGGTTGATTAATTCATGAATGAATAATTCCTAGAAGTCAAAATAAAATAAAACAATCAATTTAATTTGTGCGGAACAGTGAGTTCCGTGTTTTTTTTATTTGGTTTATTTGAATAAAAGTCATTCGAACAGCAAAATAAATACTTTAAATCTAACGAGAACGAGTACCAAGTGATAAAATCAATAAAAATCAACTGATTCCAGATCGCTGAGCATCTTGTCACGAATTTGCTTTTTGGGATCTTCCTTGATTTCTGTTGGAATTGCACCGCACTCTCCCAACATGAACTCCAATTCATCTTTGGTCAGTTTGTCACCACGCAGCTCCAAAGCGCCAATGAATCTCTTTTTCATTTGTCCCTCGTGATAGACAAACACCGTTGGCAGATTCTTTTCTGGGAAGTTCGGGATGCAAGTGGTGGCTATCGAGCGCAGAAATTTGGTCTGTGGGAATTTCGTAGCCAGCTGTTGCATGTGATGGTGTATGAGTGAACAGAGCGGTACACCATTTGCGTACAAATGCAGCACAACCCAGATACCCTCTCCAGCTTTGGTCACTTCGTTAACGTAATCTTGGCCAGATATTTCCCTCACCGAACCGAACAAGGCTTTTTCGGCGAATGCTCGCATCTCTGCCATTCGCTTGCGACGATATTCTTCAAGAACACTTTCATCTTCGGAATCCTCTAGTTCGTCCAATTCGTCCATGTTCATATCTTCGATATTTTTCTGCTTATCGCCACCAGTTCGCTTCTCGATGGCATTCTCAAGCATGGAGACGATCTGATCTTCGGTAATTTCAGCTTCTTTTTGTTTTGGCGGAAGGATTCCCTTGGCTCGGAGGACATCATTCCATTCGGTGTCTTCATTTGGATCCTGGAAATTTAGATTTGAATTTTCAATACACATTTTGTGGATGAAAATATTTTGATGCCCATATTTGGTCATGGTTTGTGTGAGGCAAATAAGAAGTCAATCATTTTGTCCAGTTCTTACCTGCATTGCGAATATTTTTGGTAAACGAAAATTTTGAATATAAGATAAAAGAGTTAATTTTGCTATAAAAGTATAAATATTGCCAAACAAATTGGTTAAATATTTAAAAATAAATATACAAAATTAATTTGAGTTCGTGACTAATTTCAAGGAAAACGAATAAGAAAAAAGAAAGAGACCAGATAAATGTCATCGAATTGTCATGTGACGAGCAGGAGCAGCGCTGCCGATGTGACTCGATAGTGCTTTGTTGGTACGGGATTTTCTTCTTGGCACGGTGGCACGAAATTTAAGTTTTAAGGTTAGACCGCACACAACTGCAGCGGAACTACACTTCACGACGCGGCAAAACATTATTTGTATGAAACTGTATGAGCTATATCGCACTAAGCGGCAACTGAACTTCATTTAATTTCATACAAATTATTTTGAATCGCAGTTCCGCTGCAGTGCAGTTCCGCCTAGTGCGGTCTAACCTTTATAATCTCCATTATTTCACTTCAAAGAATAATGTACATTTTAGCGAAATAAGTGTGAATTTTGATGAAATTATACTGGGGTGAAATCGCGTAAGGTGATTTGTGATCATCACATGTGATAGTATTTGATTTTCCATCTGCGTAAAGTGAGCACCAAAAAATTATGCAAATTTGGTATCACTTTGAGTGAAAATATTGCTTTGCACACATGCTAGCAAGATTTGACATTTCTCTCAAGTCAATTTGAAGGTTTTTTTATTGCAGTCGCCAAATTTATTTAAAGGTGTTAAAATTAACAAATTTTAGTGAATAATTGCAAGAAAATTAAGCAAAACTGTACGTTGGTTAGATTTGAAATATTGAAAAATATAAATTAGTTTCGAGTTCAAGTGATTAAACCACACCGTCGCCGATGTGCTTCTCTGCTGATTTAAAGAAACCCGCGCTCCAAATTCCCTGAACCCATTATTGAAGATTAGTTTTTTTTTTTGAACAAAAGCACAATTGTTATTGTTAATTTTTGCAACTATTCACTGAAATCAATTTATTTTAATTCTTAATAAAAAACATGACTATTCAATGCACTTTTGAATAGATTTTTAATGAAATTTGAACCTCATTGGACATAATAATTTAATAAAACATTTCCTAGATACTCGTAGGTAAATAATGTGTACAAAAAGATTTCATGACAATTTTTTTTTTTTAAGGCTAAAACGTTTTAAAATTAAAAAAAAACTATGTAAATATTCATTCATTGAATATAAATTTATTCAAATACAAGAGACATTGACTTGAAAATGCAGAAAATATAGCATACATAAATAGTTTAATATGAAAGTGATAGCTAAATAGCTGTCACAGAACATAGTCACAAAAATATGATTATCACCAGTGACAGTCACCTTACGCAGACGAAATTTGTCGATAATGACTATCACTCATCACATATCACCTTAGCAGATTCCACCCCTGGATATTTGTCCAAATGATGTACAAAATAACAAAAAAAATCTATTTCTGGACAAGACCCGACCGGTTCAAGTGGTACTTTTTGTTGTGGTCTACTATACTACTAAACCACGTTCTTATGATACTTTTAGAAAAAGTAGAATTGTAGCCCCAAAACATATTTTCTAGCGGCAGCCCTGGTGATGTGTAGAACTGCCAATACAGTGATGCCAGGTTTCAATTTTACAGAACATGTGTAAAGGCTCTCCCAAACCAATGCGAAACATTCGTTGCGGCGAAGAAACATTCGTCAGTCAAAATTAATTCATATATTTCTCCGCCGCGTTGGTGTGGGAATTCTCATATATCACCATGTAAATAAAGTTTGACATGCGAATGTTTGTTCGCCGCAACGAATGTTTCGCATTGGTTTGGGAGAGCCTTAATTCCATACTTCGTGCCTGTCCACATTGGATTTTTAATGCTAGGTGCAACCTGTGAGACAGGTTGATTGTATGTGAGTGAAAGAGATGGGTAGATTCCACCCAAATTGCACCGATGCGCCACTTTCAAACAATATTCTCGGATTCAACATGATAGATTTTTTATTGTGTGAGTGAAAGATAGATAGATTTCAAGGGTGGGAGATAGGGATGGGTGGATTGAACTGAGAGGATTTACTCTTTATCGTATGGACACGACGAACATGTTAACACCAACATTAAAAATCTAATGTGGACAGGCACTTCAAGCATGTAAAGCGGTGAAAATTGGTCCTCGGAAATTCCATTGCGTATTTTAATATAAGTCGTGTTTGTAGTGCCCTCTATGTTAGATTAAAAAAATTCCATGTAAAATACATCAACAAATATGCTTAGTTCGCACCGATAAACATATCTGCATAAAGCCTTAACTACATAGACCTACTTTTGTACAAAAGTGAGAAATTAAAATGCTCGCTAACGAAACATGCTTGAACAAAAACATACGAAAATTGTTCTGACACATAAATTAAACCACCATGCAGAATTGTCCATTGTTTATTTGCAAGCAGGTGTCTTCAGAATTGATATTTATTTCTCACTTTTGTACTTTTGTACAAAAGTATGCTTATGTAGTTAAGCCTTAAGAATTTAGCTAAATTAAAATCAGTGCTTCTATACACTATTTTCTACGTTTGTCCTTTGAATTCTCAACAAATTTCAAAAATTCATTAATTTTGCAGATGGATCTTGAAGCACGGGTCGACTGATCGTAAAAAAGATGACAGAAAAAAAGGTAAAAGCCAAACATTTTTTTATTTGTTAAAATATAATTTATTAATTTGAAATAAATTTTACTTTTCATTCCAATAAATAAAAAAAAGACCTGGTCCAGGGATGAGACTTTTCTTTTAATTTATCAAAATTTTAACGATATTTTGTTTAAATTTTTTCGTTGACAAACAGTTGACAGCCAAAATGTCAGAAAATGGCCGCGATCAAGAATCGATGCGATAATATGCGATAATATAGTTTCGTATCCATATTTTATTATTATATTTAAATTATTTTTGAGAAAAAATCAAAAATAGGGGAAGGTGGCCTTAAATAAATATAATAAAGCCTGATCCATATCTGTCTCGTGTGTTGTGTTGTGGAGTCGTGTGTCGTTGTCATTCAATATATTTTATGCGCCACACTGCAACACAACACACGAGACAAATATGGTTCTACGCATAAGAAATACATTGTAGGGATAGCGACACACGACTCCACAACACAACACACGACAGAGATAAAATGGCATACTAGTATGCAATAGATTAGATTGCCCATCATGCAATCATGCAAGTAAACCAACCAGGCAAGTTGACCATAAAGCATTTTCAATTTAATTTAAACTTTATTTAACACGAATCAAAGTTCAAAGTAAAATAAACATAAAAAATACTCAAAAAAAAAAAAAAAAAACAACAATTCATTTAAAACAACTTAAATGCATATGTAAAATAAACAAAACTGAAACACCGAACATTGGACGTTTTGGATGCATTTAGGGCTTTTAATAATGCGTCCTCAGTCCAGGACTGCCTATCTGTAGATCCTTTATATTTGTCAACCATTTTCAGTATACAAAAAAATGAAAACGTAAAGGGTTGGTATAAAATGGCACACTATGCCATTTTACCGGAAAGTTAAGAAGGCCATTATTTAAGTTTTAATTCCGAACAGACAGAAATAGTTTTAGACCAAACAATTTCAGTAAATTAAAAAGAAATACTTGATACTTACATGCATTAACTGCTTTCTCCAAAATTTACCGTTTTGTATACAGTTTTTTGTCAACAAATTTTTCTCAAAATTGTATTGTTTCTACTTTTGGAGATGGCTAGAGACATTTTGATCTGTCAAATTTCAAATAATATCTTGAAGTTGCTAACATTTCGTATACGTCGGTTCTACCAGATAAACTAAAGAATTGTGTTCACAAAACCTTCTAAATCTGTTCGATTCTACGATTTCTATCGAGGGGGCCATTTTACCTTGGTGGGCCATTTTAGGCCACCTTCCCCTACAACTCGACGACGGCACACAAATCTAAATTTCGCATTTTGCAGTCAGCGGTTTTTGACATTTCGCTTGGTATACAAACGTATGCCAACATTTTTCGGAAAGCATATGGATAGCTATCACACGGGATGACGCCCGGGCGTCATTTTGTTTTTGACGCCCAGGCGTCATTTTATTTCTGACGCCCGGGCGTCATTTGATTTTTGAAGCCCGGGCGTCATTTTATTTTTGACGCCCGGACGTCAATTTATTTTTGACGCCCGGGCGTCATTTTATTTTTAACGCCAAGGCGTCAATTTTTTTTTGACGCCCGGGCGTGATTTTATTTTTGTCGCCCGGTCGTCAATTAATTTTTTACGCCCGGGCGTCATTTTGTTTCTGACGCCCAGGCATCATTTTGTTTCTGACGCCCAGGCGTCATTTTATTTTTGACGCCCGGGCGTCATTTTTTTTTGACTCCCAGGCGTCATTTTATTTTTGACGCCCGGGCTCAATTTTTTTTTGACGCCCGTGCGTCATTTTGTTTTACGCCCAGGTGTCAATTTATTTTTGACGCCCAGGCGTCATTTTATTTCTGACGCACAGGCGTCATTTTATTTTTGACGCCCGGGCGTCATTTTATTTTTGACGCCCAGACGTCATTTTATTTCTGACGCCCGGGCGTCATTTTGTTTTTGACGCCCAGGCGTCATTTTATTTCTGACGCCCAGGCATCATTTTGTTTCTGACGCCCAGGCGTCATTTTATTTTTGACGCCCGGGCGTCATTTTTTTTTGACTCCCAGGCGTCATTTTATTTTTGACGCCCGGGCTCAATTTTTTTTTGACGCCCGTGCGTCATTTTGTTTTACGCCCAGGTGTCAATTTATTTTTGACGCCCAGGCGTCATTTTATTTCTGACGCACAGGCGTCATTTTATTTTTGACGTCCGGGCGTCATTTTTTTTTTAATTAATTAATTAATTATACTAACAAAATAATAAAATAAAATAATTGAGAATTATTTCTGAAGAACTGAATATTTTTTGTTTTTCATTTTGGTTTTGTTTCATTTTTTTTTTTTCAAAGTTCCGACCTTTACATATTTAATTCGATTATAAAATTTATAAAACACAAACAAAAATTATTTTCCTTGTCAAAATTGTAGTTCACTACTCGTCACTTAATATCGTTAAAAGGCAACGTATACTACGGTAAAAACCCTAGTTTTGATACCATGCTGATACTAGTTTGCTCTCGTTGTATAATGCTAGTATAACATGACACACTATTGGTATAAGCGAATACCATAGTATTCGTACCACCAGTGTGTCACGGGTATTAGTAAAACAAGAAAAAAACGAAGCTGAAATGATCATTTAGTTGTATTCTTCTTGGTTGGCTCATAATTTGATTGGTATTGTGGTGAATATGCCCATTTATGCAAACAACGACATCTTTTATTCATCTATAACAGAATAAATTAGTAATGAGATCATCTCCATCTATGGACAAAAGATTTACTAATATTATCCAATACCTAAACCACTCTATCATTATCCAATACCTTAACCACTCGCATCGTTATCCAATACCCAAGCCATGGAACTGCTAAAATTTGTAATTGGTCGAAAGCTTTTGAGCTACTTGTGGAGACTTGTGGAGGAGAAATGCATTCCAGAAGATTCTAGTAGCTTTTTCTCGGATATAAATACACCGCCACCACTCCGAAGACCTCAGTTTGATTCTGGAAGTGAACGAATAAACGTCGGTGTAAAATAGTGAATTAAGAGTTGTGCTTGTTAGAATAAAAGTATTGGAATTAAAGTATTTGAAGTGAAATAAAGGTGCTTTATTTTTGTAAAGTAACGGTTGTTCAGTTTGAATAAAAGGAATAAGTTTTATTGACGAACCCTTGGCAAAATATTAGAGTATTTTGAAAAGTAAAAGTCCTAGAGCCATCCGGTTTTCAGTGGTTAACTGAAAATCAATTGGAGCATTGAATTTTGACAACAAAAATTGTACCTAACAAAGAAAATTTTTGAAAAAAAACAGTTTGAAATTTTTGTGTTCATTTTTTTTCAAAATTTTAATTTTGAAAATTAATTTTTCAAAAACTGTTCACTACAACAACTTTATTTAAAAATATTATACAAGAAGAGATTTTTTTCTGTTATATGTCAATGTTTTTTGATAGTTGCCCCTCCTGCCTCATCGGGGGGGGGGGGGGGGGGGGACTTCCCCTTTCTTATACGAGTTTTTGATTGTCTCGACCCCAACCTACGCGCTCTAACTTTTTTTTAAACCTTAGGTGAATCACCGTGTAGGTAAATTCTATTGATGTACGGTGGTTTTATTTTTTCGAAATAAAAATGTGAGTTTTCACTTTTTTTTGTTTAATTAAATGCATTTCTTTCATTTAGTCATTTTCTCTCAAATTTAAACAGTACTCTAAATAGTATTTTTGAAAATAAGAAAAAGGTGAAGCTGTACGGAGACTTTTTTGATTCAGTGTATGTACTTCCAAAGTTTATTAAAAATAAATTTTGAAAAAGAAATCCATATACTGTTCAACAAGGAAACTGAGTTGCTGTGAACTGGGAGTTTGAAGCCGAGAAGGGCATCAAGAAGTAAGGGGAACGAAAAAAAAATTCCCCGGTCAATGTTTGAGGAGAAAGGCGAATTTCACATACGAAAACCAGTTGCTGGAAATTTTTGTTGACGTGTTCCTTTACCCTGAGGTCACACGAGCCAGTACTGGCAAGCCAGTTGGCTACATAGATTGACTGTCAAGTTCGTATACGTGAATATGCTGTGAAGTAGGCGGCACGCAACTTGTAAGCAAGTTACTTTCATGTATCTGCGGTCACGTTCAGCTTTTACTAGGATAGTCTATCTAGGATTCTAAATACATATTTTTATTAAATTTGCTTTGGTATCGGACTTCAATTTTGTCTTACTTAACAAAAAATGACGTCGAATTCTAAATCAAGTCTTGCGATGGTAAATGCAAAATACAGCAATGCGTTGACGGATGCATTAACAGACTTTTCTGTCGCGGCAAAGTAACATGGATTGATTTTCATCTAATTCAAAAATTTCGATTTTTTTCAAAATAATTAAAAAAAAATTTTTTTTTTGGAGGTGTTTTAATCCATCATCATCGTAGCCATCCTTTAATGGAATTTGACAGTTCATACGTTGACGGATAGGTAAGAAACTAAATTACGTCGTACGAGGAATATTTCGTTCCAAAATGTCACCCAAAGGCACTAAAATCGCCTTTTCCAGCGCAACAAATTTAATCTCAAACAATTCATATATCTTAAGGTCTGTTGCCAGAAACTGGCTAGTTTGTAGGCGAGAAGGGTGTGAGAGGAGATTTTTCGTCTTGCTTTTACGCCGTTCTCGCCTATAAACTAAAAATCGCCGGCAACTCAGTTTCCTTGTGTGAAAGGGGTCTAATATGCCGTTTTCTCTGGCCAAATGAGGTAATTTCGTTGCAAATTTCCAAATGAGATCTGAAATTCCTAATTTCCCATACAAAATCACATTTCGAAATGAGGTAATTTCAACCTCAATTGCACGAAATTAGGCTGGAAATTAGGTGAATGCATCCAGCTGGAATCAGTTTCAAAAGCTCTTAAAAGCTTTTGCATGAAAATATCAATACACTATACTCAACAACATAAAACAGAAAGAGAAAACAAAAAAAAAAAATAAACGGCTAACTGTCACTATTCCAAATTCAAAATGAAATGAGATGTCAAATGAAATTAGCAAATTTGATAATGAAAACACTTTTTTGCCAAATTTGGAAATTACCTCATTTCGGCTCTAATGAAAACGTAGTATAATACTACGTTTTCATTAGAGCCGAAATGAGGTAATGTCGAAATAAGCTAATTAGGAACGTCATTTCCTATACAAATTTGACGTTCCAAATGAGCTAATTTCGAAATTACCTCATTTCGGCTTTAATGAAAACGTAGTATAACATCGATGTTTTGCCAAAATCGATGGTCATCTTTCACAATTAGCTTGAGTGAGTTTTTTTTGACATTTGATTTTAAATGTACATAGCTATTTAGTGCTTCTTGAGTGGATGCAGATTTTAAATCAAGAATCGAATTTCTCTTCTCAGAATCGGCAGAAGCGTACTTTTTGCGCCAATGTAATGGTTTCAGAAGACTTCCGGATCCGGACGCTTCCGGACGTCTAAAGGAAAACAGCATTACCATCAGCAGACCAGCTGATTTATTGATAACAGATCTCCTTTTCGAAGTTTCATAACAGACTTTTAGAAAAGTTCGAACTCCTGAATAGCAATTATAAAAGATCCTTTATAGTGAACATCTTTTATGACTCATAACAGAAAATTCATAGGAGAATAACAGATTTGGCAGAATAGGCATTATATATACAGTTATAACAGCTATAATTCTGATATAAAAACAGTTTATTTCAAAAGCATGTTTACTGCAGCAAGCTAAGCTGAATTATTGTTGTATTTTACATGGAAATTATTTTTAAGCTCGTGTTTATTTTTGTTGTTGAAGAAATTTGAATAATTGAATAGTGTAACATTTTTGTGCTTTAGCATTTTTGATAAGATTTCATCATCACGTTTCAAAACTACTTGGAAATTGTTTGATTATGTAGGTATACAAAAAGTACCTACTGGAACGGGCCTACCAACAACTTCTTTTGGCATTCTGTTATGGCTCTCTTGTTATTATTGTTAATGCGCATGTTACACAATAATTATGATAAATGGTAACTAAGTAACTTTGTTTATTTGACAAAAATAAAGTAGTAAGAGATTTTCTTATCACTTAAATTTTTGAAGAAAATATTTTTTTTTTCACTAAATAATGTCACAAAAACAACTACCAGAAGATGCATTTTATGATAGTCTTACTTTAGGCCTCATAAAAACGCTCTGTGAGTTAATTTAAAAATTAAATTTTACTCTCATTGTTATGAAAGAATTGTGAATAATTATTTTAAGCTAATGTTCCCCGAATTTGTAATGTATCCATCGAAAAACGTCAACCATGTGAAAAAGCACAGGTTCTTAACTGGGAACAAAGGCATTGTGTTTATCTCCCTGAAGACATGAAAAAATTCTACCTATCTACTAATGGTTTCATTTTATATTGGAGTTATCAATATGCTCGTAAGCTCTACTTTTGTACATAAAAATAGTAGTTTATTGGTTTCGGTAACGTCTAAATTCAGCTAATGACATTCGTCGCGTTGGATGCATAAATTTTCCACATCTCCTGCAAATAACTTTATTGCGAGAAAATATCGAACCATTATATACCAATCAAGAAGCTGAAGCTTTATTCAAGGATTCAACAATGGCGCCCGGTTCAGGGCCATTGCTAACGCCAAAAAGTAAAATATTCGAACTTAGTAGCGTTAATGATATTGCAAAGGTATGTATGTTATAATTTTAACGAAAATAAAAATTTTAAAAATGTTTGTTTCTTTTTTATATTGAGGTTTGTTTGGTGTACGAAACAAGTGGCATGAGCAATCCTAGAATATATTTACTTGAATTGAATAAAATGAAGTGGCAATTTTTATCAGAGACTTTTAGCGAATACTTGCGGATGGCAGTTGCTCATTTGGGACTTCCTTATTGGGAGCTTTGCTTTTCAAGTTGTGGTCTGCCCTCGTGGACCGAAGTAAGATATGTTGGAATAAGCCCTCTTATCTTTTTTTTTTTTTAATTTAAAATTCAGCAACTTTTTCTTCTATTGGCACCACATTTATTGGAAGATCACGAGATACGTCGCGGGCGTTCTATTCAGCCAGCAGCTGAACATCCTTGTAATGTCTTAGATACAAACATATTTCGGGCAAAACCAAAGACCGCAAAACTTCCACAAAAGGCAAAACATTAATATAAGGGCAAATATAAAATCGTCGTAAGTGGTGAAAAAATAAAAAAAAATCTTTTATTGTTGTTTGTCTTTAAGAAGGTTGTGAAAAGTTTAAGAACAAAAATCTGCTTATGCAGGTACCTAAAGTGTGTTTATATTAAATATTTTACATAGGTATTATATTTGATAAGTTTATTTACATAATGTACTTCTATTTGTTTTTTCTCAAGGAAAGCGATTTAAACTGAGATAAATATTAATTAAAAACACAACTATAAACCAAAATGTACAAAGATCCTAAGCTCCATTTCTCTGTTCGGGGACTTCTTCTTCCTCCTCGTGTCAGGAAACTTCCCAAACAGTTGACTCCATAGATCTTCGTGGTCTAGATGCTACTTCAACATGTGCATCTAGACCATCGCTTACGCGACTCAAACGCCTGGCCCAGCTTCCGCGTCCACCCAACGATGAAGTTCCTATACGACTGCTTGCCTCACGGAACATATTTAGCAAGTCATGATTGTCACCCTGTTGGGCTTTTTTCAAGCCATGCTGGAATTTAGCTTCTTTCGCTAGCAATTGTTCGCGTTGCATTTGTGTCTTAACTTCAGCTGGGACATCCGGGATCATAAATTGCATCACGCCAGTTACAACGAATACTATGTGCTGGATAATGAGAATTAAAAATTGGCTTAATAAAGGTCCACAATTTAAAAGCACGAAAATAACCTCGAAGACCACCACAAATGCCAGTCGTGCTGCAAAAACATGCCAATAATGTGGACTCAGACCATAAGGATCTCGATCGTTTGGACCATTTCTAGAAATCAAAATAGCAGTTAAAATAACTGGTTAAGCATTATAGAATGTTTGAATTTGATCTCTACCTATAACCCCTGTAGTGGCAAGTATCAGGATCGTGTTCACTACTTGTAGCACCCCACTCCTCTTTATAATCTGACGTATTAAAAATCGACAAGGAATGTTCGATATATCCAGCCAAAGTATTCGTTTCCGAATAAACGAATTTATAAACCATACGTGGAATGAAATCGCTGGTATAGGCAATGACAAAGGCATTCGAAACTACAGCTGTATATGTGATAATTCGAAGTATTCCATACCAAGCACCAATATCTTCTATTCGTTCGGCTAGCGGTCTTCGAGCTTGGGTAACCATTTTATAAGCGTCAAGTCGGATTTCCGCAACGTTGTTTAGAAGGGCGAAGAGAGGTGCCAATGGGAAAGCAGCAACGAATAGTGTTACAAAGCCGTATTGAAGGACTGAAAATACATAAATGATTGACTAATCGTGTAAAATCAGCCTCGTCCAGTGATCTCCACTCATATCAAACATACCCATTTCCAAATATTCATCGAACAAAGCCAACCGACCCGGATCCTGCATATGATAATCTTGCTCCCATGACATATGCAAATGCGATTCATCTTTAGTTTGGTGCTTATGCTTCCTCTGACGCCACCAATTGTAAAATTTTGGAAATAAATATTCCATGAAGTTATTCCAACATTGTTTGCCAACCATTATAATAGCCAGCTGTATACATAATTCCGATAAACAACCAACCGGATCACAAATGTCATTTTTAAGTCGCGAGAATTCAGTTCGTCGGGCAATTTCATCGCCGGGATAATCAAAAAATCTTCCCTTAAAAAATGCTATATAAATAAGTGAACTGTAGAAGTTCATAAATTCGAAAAAGAAAATCTTAAATGTGTATGAGTCTTCGAATTCGGTGTGAGTGCGTGGATTTTCCATGTGTGTTAATCTTAGTGCCATCCGGTGGTAGATCTGTTTGAAAATAAAAATTGTCAAATTTCTGAAAATAAACAATTAATTTGTTTCTAATGAAAATACCTTCGTTAAAATCATTATAACAACCAAATTGATAAGGGCAGCAGTAACGGTGGTAAAAAGTTTGGCATGTTTTTTAACAAAAAATCCCCCGCCACCGTAAATCACTGTCACTAATGATATACGGTATATGATTGTTCCCAAAACAGCACCCAGAACGATGCATATCTAAAAAAATATATTAGTTTTATTATTTGCTGACATTTAAAAGCCCAACTATAATAGGCATAAGATAACGTAAGCTTATGTCAAAAAGCTAACGAAAATTAGCTTATGTTTGCAAAATTAACCCGTATAGCCATACTATTCGACTTCTGCTCGCATTAAAGCAAAAATTAAAAATACCTTTCCGCTTTCGTCCCACATTCGATTTTCAGCTTTGTGTTTTGTTCCGCATTTAAAATACATATGAAAATGCGGCAACGATACAACAAATACTCATGCACAATTCGTGAACTATTGCTTTTGTTCGGTTAAGGCACTGATCTCTATAATACACTGGATAGTGGATTCCCTATACGTATAACAGTTTTTTTTGAAGCAAATTGAATTTGACAATTGTATCCTTGCACACTTTTGTCTCTTTTTTTACCGAAGGAAAGAAAGAGATAGTTTTTTATCATCACAAAAAATCGTGCATTGATATCAGCTGTTTGTTTGACAGCACTGGTTTGGTTTGTTTGTAGTACAAACGCAAACGAAAACAAAACATAAATAAAATTGTTTAATTTGCTATTGTTTTCCATTAATTTTAATAAGTGTTCATTAAAAATTGTAATATTTCTCTCAAACTTAAATACATGTTGAAGAAATTCAGTTTAAGAATTGTTTCTGCGTATTTAACAGATAAAATATATACCGAGCGCTCGTTTTCCGTAGTACGCGTCTTATAAAATGTTATAAAATTAAAATTGTTAATTAAATTAAAAGCAGCAGCAGCTTCAGCCTGTTTTAGCTTGCAGCCGTCTGGTTTCATCGTCCTTGGCATTGACTTCCTCTTGAATTCGGAACACTTCAGCCTGCTTGGCTTGGATTTCTTCTTCGACTTTGATTTTCTCGGTTGGTTCCATGTGTTTAGCCTCTTCGAGACGTTGCAACATTGATTGTAGCTCCATTTGATGTAGTTAGAGCTTGTCCTTTGCCGCTTGCAATTGTTTTAATTGCTCTTCAAGACAACAAATCATCTCTTGTGCCTCGTTGAGGTCCTTTTGTGAACGTTCCATTTCCTCTTGCATCTGCTTGAGACGTTCTTCGTATTCCTGTTGTTTCTTTTCGGCGCGTTCGCGGGCTGCCATAGCCAATTGCAGCTTTTCTCGTTCCTGTTGCTTGGCATTCTTCTCCTCCCTGGCTTGTGCTTTCATTTGTTGGGTATCAATTGTGTCTGGTTTGCGCCGACGCATATACAATTCATGGTTACCCATGCATAGGGCCAAAATTCTCTTATTGATCCTGACGCGTGGGGCAAAGAACACAAAGTCGGGCGCTTTTTTGTCAATCGGTTTAATGATGAAGCGCTTTTCTGAGAATGAAATATTCCTGATAATGATTTGTGTTTTATATCGAAGAAAACTATGAATAAATCAATTAAAATCTTTTTTTTATGATCTATTATAAATAACTTACTTACTCACTCGCGAAAAACATCAGCTAATAAAAAAATGTAAACAAAAACCACCATTTTAATACAATTTAAACTGTTATAAACTAAAAAAAAAATTGACAACTGTCAACAGTTGTATCCTTGCACTGTTATAATTTTCCTTCAATTTGCTTCAAGATTTTTATATGAATCCACTATCCAGTGTATTATAGAGATCAGTGATTGATATTCACTCACACCATCAACCCAACGGCACACTGACACCGAACACACACAAAAAACTGGAAAGAGGGCGAAAGAGAACATAAACAGACTGGAAAAATCGTTCGAGTTTTGTGGTACAAACGATTTGATCCCTACCCCTCACTTTTCACTCACGTTCAATGTAGACCGGGACTTACCGTACCTAGAGTGGGAGTGAGATGTGCACACTAATGCTAAGATTACACTTGTCATTGAAAGACGCAAATTGGCACGCTTTGACAAGACAGGGGGGCGTTTACCATCACAAAAATCTAAGTAGTAGAAAAGAGACAAAGACTTATTCAATCAAGTTTTGTTCAGCGACGTTGTTCCGAACAGTAAGGAACAGAAAAGTTTTTGCTATTCAATAACAATTTTCTATTCGAAACTGTTCTAATTTGTTGTCCAATGAGTCTGTTCCGAACAGTTTAGAACAAGATTTTCTGTACTTCCTTTTTAGGTAGAACAGATTAGAACGGTGTCTTGTCTGACGTTTCTCACGAATCTGTGCTGTGCTGTTCTGTTCCGATCTGACTATTTTTTTTACCGAACAATCCTCTGTCTTGTCAAATTGTGTCTTCCAATGAAAAGTGGATATCTAGCATTTGGCGTACACAAAAATTGGCGGAGTAGGTCTTATGATGTTCTTATGTTGTTTTAAGAGAAAGTTACCATAAAAGCAACAGCACTTCCCGTTATTGTAAATCGTAGTGCTCGACTCGAAAACGACATATAGGGCTCTTTCTCTCTAGTTACTGGATTCATTCGAAAAGTAGTTGTACTAGTTTCGAATTCTGGTCGATTCTCTTCATCCGAATCAATATTATGTAGATCCCATTCCCATACGATAACTGATTGTTTCCGTTTCCATAATTCTAGAAAAGTTGTGGCTATGGAATACAAAATATTACTTTTCTCGAATGTGAAAAAGATTTGTTACAAAAAGCATACCCCAAAAGGACATGAAAATTGCAAAAAATACTGTGGCAGGATTGTCAAAAAGGTATGTTATCTTCGCAAACAGGCACGAATCGGACAGTCTTTGGTAGCTACATGCTTTATCACATAACGGGCATAAGGTTAAATTACCAGTCCCAGATAAATCACAGATCTCTTTGCTTGGTATGTTGTCTTTAGAATCGATTGAAGCGAGTCCGTAAAGAAAACAAAGCGTTCCCACTACTGCTGGATAAACTAACATCTCCGTATAGAAACCAAGCCAGCAAAAATATAAAGCGATCTTATCACCAAAATACTTTCGAACCAAACAAAGAGGCTGCTTCTTATACCACTGTGAGGGGTGTGCCCAAGTTTGATGGAGAATTCGACGATCAAAAATTACACCACTTGAATGCGGACGATCGTAACGGCCTTCATGAAGTGGAAAGCACGCTAGATAGGTTTTGTCATTGAGAAGCCTTCTTATTCCTAATCGATCACTATCATCAAAACGTGTTCGAAGTAAAACTTGCATTACCATGAGGCTTCGTTGTGCACTTGTGTATGACGTACAGCGATCTTTTACAATAAATCTGAAAATTAACAAACAAAAAAATAATAACTTTAGAAAAATGTATTTTAGATAAACTGGGAAGTATAGTTAACTGTTCTTCAGGATTGCCTCCAGCAGTTGATGCTTTATAAGTTGTTTCACCTTCCAGTACAGAACTTTCAAGCTGTATCACCTTGGTCAAACGGGCCCAAATATTTTTCAAAACCTGCATCCGGCGAGCCATCAAATTTTCTTCGTCCTTAAAAGTTAAATGAGTTCTGTATTATTTTTTATATGCTAACATTGTACTGTATTAAAAAAAATTCTTGTTGAATCTAGAGGTTAATTAAATTTTTACTATGTGGGAAGGAACTAAACGTAAAATGTTAGTGGAAAAGCTTGAAAGCTTTTCAATTCCCAAAACAGAAATGAATGAAACTAGAGGAGAAGTTTCATAAAATGGTGGTATAAAAGCTGGAAACTCCTCAATTACTGAAGCAAAACTGAACGAAACTAGATGAAAATAAATCATACGGGCACGTAATACGATTTCGTTGTATTCGCATCTTTTTGGGTCACTAACTAAGTGCCCCACCGATAGGTGTAGTTCTGTCTTAACAGCTATAATGAATAAGACTGAGCTCTCAAAATATTGTTGACATACTCACTGCTTACATTACTGACATTTGAGAAACATGATCACCCGTATTTATAAAGAAAAAATCGTTATTTTAGCTCCCGTGTTGAGGAAAACTACAGCATGGAATAAAAATGTTCCGGACTCAAATAAAGCACTAAGCCAATGCCTTTAGTTTGAGTCTAGAAAATTCTTATTCCATTGTGTAGTTTTCCTAAACATGGGAGTTGAAATGACTATTTTTTCTTTATAAGTAAGGGGGGATATATACATATGTTATGTATGTATAGAGTGACTAGGAACTGGATAATCTCCTCCTTTTTCGTTAAGTTTTTTTTGTATAGATAGATTGCTTTTTGAGAGCTTAACAAGTAGAGGTAGAACTTTCTTTGTTGGAAGGGCAATGAAGTTAATGTCATAAGACAACGAAACGTGGCGTCGGTCGTTTTCCCAACAGTCAAAAGGAGAAGTCAGCATTTTTATTGCACTTAAAAGGTCTTCCACACTAGCCCACTGTGTATTAATACTTGTCAAAAAAGTGGGAAACAAATCATATGGAAAAGTGTGGAAACAAAATATGACAGCCCAGCCTACACACCCTTCAAGCAAAATCACGGACCCAAATTTCTCGGTTCAATTGGGACTCCAAAAAAATTGAGTGTCTCACACACAATAACAAATTTTCTGTGTACGCATGTAAAAAGAACGAGAGTCGAAAGTATTTTTTTCAAGCATCGAGAAATAGAGACAGTATAGGCGAAGTAAACAATCATTTTACCTTAATTTCCACCATTTTTTTTTTAGTTCAGTTTTGTAGGTAGCGTGGCGAAGACGGTTTCTTTTTTATCTCTTTTTTCTTGTTAAAACTTTTAAAAATTTCCAATCAGAAATGCAAGTTTCTATTTATTAAATGTAAATTTGTATTTGTGGAAATATGTCATGTTTATAAGTGCGAAATAGTCTTTAGAAAACCTTTAATGAACGATAAATAAAAAAAACTCTTGGAATGAAAAAATTCTGTTTGTTTTATTTTTGTAGGCAATGGAGAAACTGGAATAGATGGTATGCCTCAATTCATTCATTTTTTTGGAACCGTTTTAGATTCCATTTGGGTTCGGTTCTCCGAGTATGGTGAATTGAAAAACTCTCTCTCTCACAATACATTCACATGATGGCTCTATGGTGATTCTAATTTCCATACTAATTTGAGCCGCAAAACGCAGTTTTTCGATTTGTATTTGGATCCGAATGCGAAGTCGTCCATACGTTGTTTGATACGTTTGCGGACCGAAAACGAGCTCGTTTGCTTGAAGGGCAACCCGAAATTATATCCCACACGATTTGACATGTGTTAATACATGAATAATTTAAGGAATGGTTCTAATTCTATCACACATTCTATCACACTTTTGTTTAGGTTAAGGTAATGTATTAATACAAGCAAGTGTGGATCAAAATATTAAAAGTCATTTCTTTCGCACAAAGGACATTGGGCATTTTGGCCCATCGATGTAACACATTGTGACCTATATCATTTTAAAGGTCTCGATGAGTACTATCTTTTCATGTATGGGAAAAAGTTTGTATCGCGTGCAGGGAAGGTGTTATGGACGTTAATGTAATCGTTTATGAATCTTTTATTTATCGTGTAACTTCGGAACGACGTGACCAAATGAAGTTATATTTACACAATATATTAAGTGTTGTTAGATAATAGTTTCTAATTATGAACGGATTCGGTAGGTGGCGCTGTTGTCAAGTTGTTGACAAAAATTCTCTTCTTATTAAGCAAAATCGCTCATATTTAAATGTAACATTGGTTTATTGCAAGAAAATAAAATCACAAATTATGGACCCGATAGGTTGCGTTGAAGTCGATTTTTTCAGGATGGGCGTTTTGGCCTATCGGTGTAACACATTGTGACTTATATATCATTTTAAAGGTCTCAATGAGTACCATCTTTTATTGAATGAGCAAAAGTTTGTATCTCGTGCAGGGAAACTGTTATGGACGTTAATGTAATCGTTAATGCATCTTTTTTTTTATCGTATAACTTCGGAACGACGCGACGTGACCAATTGAAGTCATATTCACACAATATGTTAAGTGTTGTTGGATAAAAGTTTTCTATTATGAACGGATCCGGTAGGTGGCGCTGTTGTTAAGTTATTAACGAAAATTCTTCTTGTATAATTCGCTGTCGAGTTAAATAGCGAGCACAGGTCAGACACAAATGTTCCATACTTCACACCGATTAAGGAGAAAAATCAAAATTGCTAAAAAACAGCTGAATCTGTCAAAACGTTTTAAATGCTTATTGGATGTGTGTTGATTCATAAGAAAAACAATGTGTTTTTTTTTAATGCAGACACAAAAATTTTAACTAATCCAGTGTTTTTCCAGTCGAAAATGCGACCATTTAAGAAAATAATAATAGGTATTAAGCCTAAAAATACCGAAAGAAATCGACCAATAGATGAAGCACGGCATCTATCATAGTTTTAATTCAAAGCCACCTACCAGGTCCATATTTTGTGATTTTGTTTTGCAATAGTTAAACCAATATATGATATAAGTGAGAATGAGCAATTTTGCGTTATAAATAAAGCATTTGCTAATAACTTCACTACTGCGCCACAAATCAGATCTGTATTTTGTGATTTTTTTTTCTTGCAATAAACCAATGTAATATTTGAATATGAGCGATTTTGCTGAATAAATAGATAATTTTTGTCAATAACTTGACAACAGCGACACCTACCGGATCCGTTCATAATTAGAAACTTAAACACTTAACATATTGTGTGAATATGACTCTAATTGGTCACGTCGTTCCAAAGTTATACGATAAATAAAAGATGCATTAACGATTACATTAACGTCCATATTACCTTCCCTGCACAAGATACAAACTTTTGCCAAAACAATAAAAGATAGTACTCATCGAGACCTTTAAAATGATATAGGTCACAATGTGTTACACCGATAGGCCAAAACGCCCATCCTAAAAAACTTCCACGCCACCTATCGGGTCTATATTTTATGATTTTATTTTCTTGCAATAAACCAATATTACATTTGAATATAAGCGATTTTTCTTAATAAATAGATAATTTTTGTCAATAATTTGATAACAGCGCCACCTACCGGATACGTTCATAATTAAAAACTTTTATCTAACAACATTTAATATATTGTGTGAATATGACTTCAATTGGTCACGTCGTTCCGAAGTTATACGATAAATAAAAGACGCATTTACGATTACATAAACGACCATAACACTCTCCCTGCATGAGATACAAACTTTTACACTTACAAAAAATTATAGCACTCATCGAGACCTTTAAAATGATATAGGTCACAATGTGTTACATCCATAGGACGCACTGCATACAAAAGTTCCCATTCTCCACTTCAGTGACTATTTGACAATTAATAGATATAATGTAGAACTTAAGGGGAAGCTATTTGACAGTAAGGAGGTAACAGTCAGTTGTCATGATGATTTGCATAAGAATTTTTGTGACAAGAAGTATAGAACAAGAGATTGAAAACTTAACGAAATTAAATACAAAGTCTCATCCGCAAAACCCAAACAAATCTTGTAGCTCTCCCAAACCAACCTGAAAGTGGAACGAAACTGCCGGAACGATAGACAGATTGAAAGATACACAATGCTAAGCAAAGCAACAACAAAAAAATCGCCGTTAGCGAATGTTTCAAGTCAGTTTCGGAGAGCCTTTAGTAAATGTAAGTGTTGAACGAAATGATATTTCCAAAACTGCTTAGCCTACTTATTAAAATAAATAGAAAAGAAACGTTTCACCAGGAGGATAGTTTTTAAACTTACTAATACTAGCTCTCATACCAACCCGTCTTATTAATGTTTTCTAAACTGAACGAAACTGTACGAATGAGAGCTGATCTCAATTTTGAATGAAAATTGGGTGTGTGAACCTTTTATTATTAAATAGTTAAGCTTATATATCGTCCAAAACTCACCCAAGCCTTGACGCTAATTGTAATAAATCGTTTTACAGGCAATTTAAGGTTCATAACTTCTGCCAATCGTACTTCCAACCTCCAAGGTAGATGAATTTTGAGAAAAAATGTCTTTTCGTTAAACGATTGTGTCTTATCTTCCAATTCCACTTCGAGGCCTTCTTTTATGAGATTTTCCATAAAAATTCTTCGATTATCACGACGTCTAGCCTCGGCTTCTGTCATTACACCTTCATCTTCTTCTTCCCACGCCAGTACCATGTCAATTCGTCGACGTCCATCGCGGAACAAAAGTGATTCTGGATCAAGACCCTTTAACAAAGATTTTTAAATATCATTCTTCTTTTTCCAAGACTTGGTAAAAAAAAGTAAGCTTTACCTCCTTATCCTGTTTGCTGGTTCGTTTTTCTTCATTTTCATCATTGGTACTATTCCTTTTGCTGGTTTTCCTGCTGTTGAAATAACTATGTACACTGCTGTCAAGTGTGGACGGGGTACTCTTGTTCTTATCGTCTGGTGATTGTTGTTTGTATGTAAATAGGTGATTCTCCGAAATGATGTTTGATTGCATTGATTCGATTGGCCGAGTATACGCTAAATCACTAGTCATTGTATCCAATTCAAGTTCAAGACCAATCTGCATTGCAGTGCCCGGTATGTTTTCATCATCAACCTTCGGTCCAAATGCAAGAGTGGGGCTGTAAAAATAAAAGAGAGTGTATCCGATTTTGAACTATATTTTAAAAAAGGACTCTAACCTTCGTCCACGATCATCCTCCATAAATGGCGGAAGTTTTATCGTATTTGAGTTCGATGTATGCATTGATTCGAATCTTTCCTTGACAATAGGAGTTTCGTTGGAACTATTGGTGTTGGTATGATTGTTTGAAGCTGATGTATACATTTCACCAACACTAGGATCGGATTCATTGATGAAATTACAAATATTATCACTGCTATTGTGATGCTTTGCATTGGCATCCCTAAATTGAATTTCCTTAAAAAAAAAAATAATGTAATATAATAATAATTTCAATTCAGAATGCCTAACAACATGCTAAACAACAACAAAATATTTTCGTCAGCGAATGTTTCGGGTCGGTTTGGAAAAGCCTTTAATTATTAGGGGTATTCATGCAAACGCAGAAAACCGATAAAAAGCTTAGAAACGATAGACTTTTCTATCGGTAGAAATGAACTGTCAAAATTTGTATGGGAAGAATTTTCTGCAAAATATAGAATTTTATCTCACAATTTTGAAGCGGAAAGCGTAGAAAAAACCCTTAGAAACTTTGTGACGTTTAATTTGACATTTGACTTAACTTAGCTGGTTGTTTCTATCGTTTACGCAAAAATTTCTAATGGGGTGTTCATGTAACCTTTTGCGTAAAATTATATTTTTCTACAAAGCGAAAAATTATCTCGTTACATGAATACCCTTATTATTTAAAATTAGTTTGGCATGACCTCGTTTCTTCTAATGTCCCAAGTCGGTTAAAGAACAAACACTTTTAAACTCTACAGCCAATCAGAACTAATCTCCTATAAGTTGTTTAGTTTTATACTAAGCGTGTTTTATTGTGTAATTTATAGCTAGAAAAGTATAATAAGGGTATTCATACAACGAGATAATTTACCGATTTGCAGAAAATTCTAACTTTCCGCAAGAAGTTTAAATGAACACCCCATTCAAAATCCTTGTGGGACACGTTGGAAATCAGCAAATTAACATCACATTTGACTTATCTCGGTGTATCAGATTATTTCTACGCTTTCCGCTTCAAATTTGTGAGATAAAATTCTATGTTTTGCAGAATATTTTTCCCATACAAATGTTGATAGTTCATTTCTACCGAATGGTTTTTAAGCTTTCTACAAAATAACAAACAGTTAAGTGCCTTCCACATGATCTGCGAACTGCGAGCGAATGGTCGTGAATTTTCATTCACATTAGTGGTCGCTTTTGCTAGGTTTCCATTAATAGAAAAGACGCAAATTGACAAACTTTCCAAGACATCGTGAGTTATACCTGCTCGCTACTACTACTTTCTTTGCTTTTTGTTTTGGTAAAAGCCATCCTGTCCTGGAAAGTGTGTCAATTTGCGTCTTTTCAATGACAAGTGGAAACTTAGCATTAGAGCTACGAATTCTGATGCAACATAAACAAGTAAAATCGGTTATTGAGGTTGAATTCGAACGAACTATTTATTCACAAGTTTGTTTAACACGTTGTGGTGCGTTCTTTTTTTTACTACAGTTAACTATAGTTAATGTGTCAAAAACAAGATTTGCAATGTCATAGTTAAAAAAGTTACTCTTGGTTACTTTTCATTTAAGAATGATCATAGTTAAAAATATAGTTGATCTGTAAAACGCAAGGGGTTGAACAAAAAATAGAAAGTAAAGTAATGAGAAAAAATAATCAAGAAAAGATTGTTATTGCAACAAATTTATTTAAAAAAAATTGTACTAGCATTTTAAAAATGCCTCTATTTACAAATTAAATCACTATTTACTTCATTTTTGCACAAGTTATTGGGTAATTTTTTTAAAAAGATATTTGGAAAAGTTTAATAGAAGTGGCTTTTTATTAAATTTTCAACCACCCTGGTAAGTTTTCTGCAAAGAACAAGGTCATACATTTTTAGAATAAACATTATTGGGTACCTTTTCTTTTTATCAACAGGTAGACGCTTAAAAAGGGAACAGTTTGGGGGTTTGCTAAATATTGCTTGGAATTCTGCAGAAACTATCTATTGTTGGATCTTTCCCTTTAATCCACAAGAAATACCTTAGTAGGCATTTCGTATTTCTGATGGAGCGAATTCAGAAGTTTTGAACGAAATATCTATTTCCCATGAAGTTGTAACTGATGATCTATCTACTCCAGACGAAAGAACTATCGGTTCCTATCCAAATGAGGCATTTGCTTCTGCTAGCACTGAAAATATAGCAGCATCGCTATCTGAAGATCTTTTTTCCATTGACGATTTACCTGGATGTTCAAAGGATGCTGAAGTGGCCATGAACCAGGATCCTCTTGCATCCTTTGAATCAATCAGACCAATTCCACAGATACCACCGGTAAAAATATCGACCCGCAAGCAACATTCCAAAATTTTCAAGAACAAAACTCATATGGATCAGCTGAGAGAAGAAACAAAATTATAAAAGCAAAAGCAACAGAAACAACACCAACTAAAATATCAAACAAAAAAGAAAACAAAGCAGAGTAAACACAACAAGAAGCAAGAAGAAATTGAAAGTGACACCTCCGAGGAACCACTTCGAGCATTAGATTAAAAATAAATTACTTTAAAGCATAGTCAAATAGACAGTGATTTTAATCCTCGTTTAAACATCAAATTCAAATTGTAAAACTATGTCTAATGAAAAACGTTCGACATTTGATATTTTGATTTTATTAATTCAATGGGAAATATTCCGATCGAAAACGCAATTTTGTTTTCAAAGAACAAACAAAAATCGAAAATACGCATCCATATAGCGATATGCATACTCGTATATAGACAGCAGTGTTAAAATCATACAGTCATTACTCATGTGACATTCAAAAAACAAACAGTTCTACTTTCAAATCACCGCTGCATATGACCTTAGCAAATAATAAATAGGTATTGACCTTATTTTATGAAATCCACCCAAAACCAATATTTATAGATAGAAGAAGTCAATTTTCCACCCCTCTTATACCTCTTTTCCTTAAATAAACCATAACAACCTAAAATTTATTCCTTTCACCCACCACTATAGACTGTCGTAGCTACCGTGCCGTCTACAGTGCAAAGTAAACACCGTCTTAAAACAAAAGGTATACCTATCGTATGCATTATTCAAAAACTACTCACCCCAGCAACAAACCCCCGTCCGGCAGTTCCAATTCCCGAATCCTGACTCGAACGTCTCGCACGGAATTTATTACCAAATCTTTGCAAGCTTGTCTTGGCCGGACTGGACGAAATCTGTCGTCGGATTATGGATGAGCGCGGTCGTGCTTTTCGTAATGACGGCACCAATAAATAACTACTATCTATGGAATTCCGGTGGCGCTTGAATTTCCGTTTGTTGTTAATATCCTGTGTTAGGTCTTCGGTGGAGTTTAAAGCAATAGCAGTTGTATCGTCAACGTCAGTATTCTCAACGGTGATTTCCATGTTTGGCGGTGCGTAGGTTGTTGAATAAATACCATATTGGTTGTTGTTGGTTGTATCGTTGTAGTACATATTCTGTATATGTGTGGGAGTGAATGATGTACATATATCTAAAGGACACTATTCCTCTGCATGTGTGGTGTGTCTTGTATTTATTATTATTATTATTATTGCTGGTTCTTTTGATGCCCTTCAGAAAATATTAACAAAAAAAAAGTTCTCGATAATAGAACTTCTGATTGTATGCGTGCGTGATACACGTGTCTCTGGCTGCCTTAACGGCTGTGTTCATTGTTTAACCTATAAAACGAAGAATTGTTAATTTATTTTGAAGATGTATTTATTTATATATTAAATGTATATACATACATACAACTCGTATGTTAATTATATGATATGTTTTTTTTTTAAATGAAAGTGGCAAATAAATATATTATACGTTATGTGTGTGTGCGCTCAGAGTAAGTAAGTTTAACTTAATTATGATATGATGAAGTAGATTCGATTTCCTATAATTAATAGCTTATAAATATGTAGATATAACCAGAAATCATGAAATTATAATTTATTTTGTTAGGTTTTCGATTTCATACCTTATTGATACCACATTGAAATGAAACTGAACTTATTTTAAGTTTTAAAAAGTTTAAGCTGATTTGTAAACATAACTACATATATTTAAGGCTGCGCGTACAGCCAGCGGTACGACAAAGCGATGCGATACGAGAAATGTTTGCGTGCGAGAAAAATATTTATGTTTATTTTTATATAAGTGCGCACAGTGATGCGATATTTGATGAGTGTTGCGAGTTTCTCGCCGCATACCTATCGCAAGTACCTCGCTCACAAACTCTTCTGACCACTTTTGCAAGTGCATTTCGAATCGCTTGTCGCATCGCTTTGTCGCACCACTATAAGTGCAGCGTAACTGTTGCTACTCTGTGACATTTTCTTTTTCATCAAAAAAAAGTCACAAAAAATCAGCCTGAGCCTGATTATACGGTTCGTTTTTTTTGCTCGTTTCGTCTTTCGCTTTTTTGACAAGCACGAACGTTCATGATTACATGTTCGTGAAAATACGTACGTACTTCCTTTCGTAATTTTGACGTTCATGGAATTTGTGGTTGTTTTGTAAGACAATTATCAGTAGTAATAAATAAAAGAATTTTCTAATCACTTAATTCTCTCAAAAATTCAAAGTTCAACCAGAAATAGTCTTGAAATTTTCATTCCTGCTTTCGTTAGTTCCTTCCCTCTACATGTCTACACCTACACCGAATCTGTAAGAAAGATGAATGACGAAACAACCGAAAAAAACGATTCGTGTAATCGGGCGTTCTAGATGCTTTTTTGACCAAGGTATGTGTTTTTAACTGTTTCTATAGTGACAGTGATTTTGACAGCTGATTGATGATTGACCGCGATTATACGAATCGACGAAACGATCGGGTGAGGCGGATGTAAAAATGTAGAGGGAAGTAAGAAACGAAAGCAGGAATGGAAATTTGAAGACTTTTTTGGGTGAACTTTGACGTTTCTGATTTGGCAACCACGATGCTCTTCGATGTTAGCAAAAACCAATTTGAAGAAAAATGATTTGATGAATTTGAGAGAGAAGTGATTAAAAAACATTTTTTATTATTACAACTGATTATTTTTTCACAAAACAACCCCATATATTCTATGAACCAGTGGCGTAGCCTGGGCTGTCAAAATACTAACGAAAAAAATGTTTGGATTCGCTTGCTCAGCTTTTGACGAAGTAAAATCTCCCATATCTCTCTTTCCTGAAGGCGCCTTTTAGGCAAGTTCAAGAAAGGGCGATTTTGGAGAGCCTCAGCAATCACTATCTCAGTTGTCTGAAAAGGTTTCCTCAGCAAAAATCTCATTTTCACTGTCAAAATACTGAGGAACAATGTTTTTTTTCAGCTTAGCTCAGCTTTTGATGGAGCAACATTTTAGAAAACTTGCAAACATTTTCGTGTATGAGTTTTTAAAATTTTGAATGAGAAAATTAAAAAATAAAACTAAGGTATATATAAACTTAACCATACCGTACCTGCTAAGCCACTTTAAAGCATTGAAGCAAGTACGTGTCAGTACATCAGTTTTAAATTTTATTTTTCATTTCTTTGTTACAGGTATTAACTTCAATTTTAGGAAATGATCATAAAAGAGTTACTCTCAATTATAACTGATTGAAATGTATGAATTAACATTTCATACACTCACAAATTATATTGAATTGCATGTATATATGATATGTATGTACCTCGTCTATAATTTACATGAACATGAAGTAATATACTCCCAATAGAATTATCTTTATTAAAAGTGTTTTTTTTTTTTTATTAACACACTTTCATTATCTACTGTTGATTTATTACTTTTAATTTATTCAGAACTAACAAGTAATTAAAGTTACAGTTGTTTCATGTCAAATTATAGACAAAAGAGAAGAATGTTGTTGATTATAATTTATAATACTGTGGTTAGCTATAATTTATTTTTATAACCTCCACTGTATGAATAAGTAAAAGAATATCACACAAATAATGTTATAGATAGATATTTAAGATTTTTTTTTCAATTTTCGTCTCAAATATTTCAAGAACAAAAAATGATTCCGAACCCAGTCTATTTTTGTTTCTACATATAACAGGGGGGTTCACTCATCGACAAGTCGATCGACCTGAGTCGTGTTGCTAGCGTTCACATTCGACGACCGCCGCATCAACTTCATTTGTAAATAATCCAAATTTTCAGACATATCAGCTGTTCAACTAGTGTTCACATTAGCTACAGCGGTCATTCGACCGAGTAAAATATCAAAAAAATTGAAAAACTTCCGACAGTCGTTCAAATTGTGTTCACATTACAAATTATGTGACGTTTCGAAACGAGTTGATGAACTTGTCTCGATGAGTGTGAACCCCCCTAATATCGTAGTCAACAACTGGTAATTTTTTCAAAAAAAAATTCAATAGACAATTTTTTTAAGCAAAAAAAAAAAAACTATTAACAATTCTGAACAAATGCTTTTTAATTGATATTTTGAGAAAAAACACAATATCCCGGTCTACATTGAACGATTTTCCAGTACCGATCTTTTATTTGTAGGTGAAGGAAGTGAAAAGTGAGGGGAAGGGATCAAATCGTTTGTCCCGATCTACATTGCCCGATTTTTCCACGAAATGCTCTTCATTTTTCATTGATATTCACTCACATCATCAACTAAAAACTGGAAAGAAGGTGAAAGAGAACATAAACAGACTGGAAAAATCGTTCGAGTTTTCTGGTACAAACGATTTGATCCCTACCCCTCACTTTTCACTCCCTTCACCTACGAACAAAACATCGGCACTGGAAAAATCGTTCAATGTAGGCCGAGACTTTGTACAACAAAACTCGAACGATTTTTCCAGTCTGTTTATGTTCTTTTTCACCTTCTTTCCAGTTTTTAGTGTGTGTTCGGTATCAGTGTGCCGTTCGTTTGATGATGTGAGTGAATATCAATGAAAAATGATGAGCACAGCAATACAAAAAATGAAGAAGACAAGGAAAAAGCTTATAGAAAAAATTGTTCTGTGTGTACATTTCACACGATTTCTGGAAAAATCTTCGTGGAAAAATCGGGCAATGTAGATCGGGACAATGATATCGATTTCAAGTTTTTACCAAAAATATATTCGAATACCATCTTTGTGTTGTGTTATTTTAAGAGTTTTAAAAACACCATTTAAAAAGATTAAAATCAAAATGTTGTAAAACAAAACTTTTCAAAAATGATTTGATTCGAAAAATTCTTGCACTCAAAGTCCCTTCAAAATAGAAATTTGGCATATGACATTTGATTTACCTTTTTATATTATTTGCAACCATGTATTTTTTTAAGTACCCTCCCCTGCTTGTTTTTTTTTTTTTGCCAATAGTCTGGTTTGAAATAATTGGCTGAAAGAATTAATACCTCCATACCGAGAGGAGTTAGGAAAAAAGTTAGATAAGTAAGATTCTTACAATTCTATAAGCTGGTCCCAAAATAAAAAATCAAAACTGTACTATTATAAATAGCTAAAATGGTTTTCAAGGACACCAATGGGAAGTTACTAGTGTGGGTCACCACCCAGCGTCTTTTTTGAAATTGTATGAAAGGTGTGCTAAAAGTGTCTTTTTTGTTGATAAAATGCTTGCGTATTTTGTTTAACATTTTGGTTAAGTGCGCATTTTAACCAAGTAAAAAATTCACATTTGCCCACATTAAACAATTGTTTTAAATACATTTTTAATTTGTAATGTAAAAGTGAAAAAAAAATAATTTAAGAATTATTAGAACCGGGTAGGAATAACTGTCACACTATTTATTTGAAATATCTCCCTGTTTTACCTATTCATTTTAAACTACCAGGCTAAATTTGAATCAATTTAGTGAAATATAAATATGTGCTACAAATCTGTATGCATATAATCTGCCGTTTTAAGTTATAATGTATTGTAATGTTGATGTCAAAATGCAATTTAAGCAAACCAAAGATAGTAAGCGATTAAATCCTTTACTATTAATAAATATTTTTGCTCATACGCCACAGAGTACATAAACAAATTATACACATTTGCGATAATCAAGACCGTAAAAAATACTGTTTCTCTGTTGACTGCATTTTTGTTTAAGGAAGGTAGATATATCAACCGAAGAGATAGGTGAGTAACTACTTACTTGTTCTATATAGGGCAAGAAGGTTTTTTGGTTTCTTGTCAAAAAATTGTTTTTTTAATCAAATCAAACATTACGATAATGTAAAAGTCCATACAAGTGTCTCTAGCTCAAAGCCCTTACAACCTTACAATAAACCCTTAAGCGCATAATCCAGAAATATTTGTTTGGTCTGTGCAATTATCGAGAACTTTTATACCAATGGCCAATAATAGCGAATAATATCATGGTTTGCGAATAATTTGCTTAATAATATGAAAATTCTAATTTTCTTTTTATTCGATTTAGCGAATTTAATGAATGGTAATAATTGTGCATCTAAAGTGCCCATAATTGAGATATACAGCGTTGGAAAGCTTAGTTTAAGAGCAACATTTTTATATACGGAAACAGAGCTGTAAACCATGGGGCTAAGGCGGAATATTACAAAATATAAAACAATAATTCGTCTATGTTTATTCGAATTTGCAAAGTGTTTTTCTTATTTTCTTGGTCGCTTATTTGAACAAACTTCCATTGTTCAGGACAAAAAAAAAATACTCGTGCGTTGGTACACTCCATAGTACCTAATCATTTTCATAGGTCTCGTTTCTGGGCAATATAGGTTAAGCAGGTCTCATATATTTTTGCACATTCTCCTTTGTTTAGTTTTTCAAAATTAATTACTTTTTCAATTCTTTTCTTTGAGGTTGACCCTAATATTCACTTATACTCTCAAATCGAGCAAAATAAGAATTTTTGAATAAAGTCAGTATATTCTTGAACAAATTTTAAGCCCTATATCTTTTCTTATCTGCACACACAAGCACATATCCAGAACCAATATGTTCTGTAACTATCGCTTCGATAAAATCCTTCGACAGGCGTTAAAATTTTGAATGAAACGCATTTTATCGCATACGGATAAACCCTAGAGAAATAAACCACACAAATATGCCGTAAACATGTACATAGGTACTTCTTATTTTCTCTAAAAACGACGATTAATAGGGCGTATACGCACTTTTTTTATTTCATTAAATTTTTAACATTGTCCATGATTTTGATTTTAAATAAATATAACACTCTTTTTCTATGAAAAAATTCTTGAAAAAACATAGATAATATCTACAATTTTTTCTTTCACCATTTCTGATTAGAGAAAAAAATTCACTACAGAGTCAGTTAAATATATGTTTACTTGATGCATTTTAAATAAGCTTCTTTCGAAAATATATCAAGATTTAAATAAAAAATAATAATGTGTATTCAAAAACCTAATTGGGTATTTTTAAACAACAAACGATTTCATATTCATACTCAACAAATATAAATAAATTGTCATGCTAATTTATTACTACATAGGTCCTTGTAATGTTGACACAGTGGTGGTTACATCACAAAGAGGAATAAATGACTCGGCACCAACACTAGAAAAAAAAGTCAAAAACAAATATAAAACTAACAATCCATCAATTAAGGACTCGAAGTATTAGTTAGATAGACGAATTCTCACTGTAGGGATGGTAACTTCAACCACGCAACCATACCTCATATCATTATAAATATACCTACATACTATATATACTGTAGAACTCAGAAATAATGAAATTCATAAATTTAACGATAAAACTAAGAATTTTTCAGCTGCATTGGTAAAAGTTCAAAATGTTTTTTATTGCATAATTCATTCTAAATATTTTTCATAAGTTTTTCTGGATTACAGAACCTTGGGTGGCGCGTTTCGCAGGTTGCAACAATCTTTGTTGTCTCGAACAAGAAAACGAAATGCTTACGAAAACACAGCGGAAAAATATTAATGGAGAGTTTCACAAATTGTAAAAACCCATGTTATAATGAAAGAAACCAATATATAAAAAACGAGCGAACCCAAATGTCATTTTTCCGCAGATCCGCATGGTCTGGGCAAAAAGAGAGTGGAGACTTCTCAAAACAATGTGGTATTATTATCGATTTCGCTGGTCGAACAGCGTATAGATACGAACGAAAAGCACATCGAAATTATTCGTTTATGATCGTGTTATTTTTGTATCTGTTTTTTCGTTTCGCATCAGCATCTGCGTACTAAGCTTCAAGTCTAGTACGGTGCTGATGCGAAACGGAATTTTTCTTTGGTCTCCAACACGACAGCGAAATGCTTTCGGAAGCCACAGCGAAAAAATATTCTTTGTAAGTCTCACCAGTTACAAACAAAAAACAAACACCAATCGAAAACAATCACAGAAAGCCATGTGGTAATGAAAGTAAAAACAAATACAAACACGAATAACACTTGAATGTCATTTTTCCGCGCACAATTATTGATTTGGTCAATTAATTCTGTACGAAAAAAGGGTGTAGATTTCTCCAAATAATCTTCTACAATTATCGATTTCGCTCGTACTGCAAAACGAAAAGCAGAACGAAATTTTTCGTTGATGATTTCGTTGTTTAATTTTTGTATGGGATTTTTCGTTTCGCATCAGCAGCGTACTAGGCTTCAACCGGAATTTTTGTGACCCCCGTTAGTGTGTTTTTCATTCCCTTATTTCAACGGCAAATCAAATTGCATTATGAGTAAGGCCCCGATTACATGATTCGTTTTTGTCTTTTTGACAGATTGGGTGAGGGGTGTAGAAATGTAGAGGGCAGGAAGTATCGAAAGCACAAATTCAAATTTCAAAAATTTTTTTTGGTTCAACTTTGATTTCTGATTGGCAACCACAATGCTCCTCAATGTACATAGATAAGCAAAAAACGATTTGAACAAAAATGATTGAATTAGAAAATAGTTTTTCGTGATTGGATAAACCTATTTTCCAAATAGGTATAAGTGATTAAAAAATATTCTGATTTATTACTACTGATTATTTTCTTACAAAACAACCCCAAATTCCATGAACGTCAAAATAACAAAATGAAGTACCTACATACGTACGTATTTTTGCGAACCATGTAGGCATGAACGTTCCTGTCTGTGGAAAAGACGAAAGACGAAACTAACGGAAAAACGAACCATGTAATCAGACTCTAAATGTCAATTTTTGACAGTAATCATTTTCTTGGAAAAGAGAGCATTTAAATTTTTCCGCCATATAGTCTAATACATTAAAAATATCTTTTCCAAAATGGCGACCAACAATTTGGGAAGTTTCGAGCTCCAAAAATAAACCCATACTGACACTAAACCCCCTTACACATTAATTGAAGAAAATCTTGTCCTGCCTAAAATTCGAGGGTCGGTAACACTCTTGTAACATTTTAATGGATTATCAGAATCAGTACTGATGAAGAGAGTTAGTTGCACACACATATCTGTGCTGTGCTGCTCTCCATTACACCAGTGCTGCCGAGTGCCGAACATAGTTCATTAGAACTAATGACAGTAAGTAATAATTTTTTTAAATATTCATAGTGGAAATCAGCAATTAAAAGTTGGCGTGAATCGTTATACCTAAATCGCCATTAAAATCGGTCGACATTTTTTATATCGAATTTTCGTTGGTATTAAACCCTTTTTTCATTTTCAAGCTCCATATTCTAAAACTACTAAGGGCCAATTTGTTCACAGTCCATTAAAAATTGAAATGTGTCGTTTTAACTAATATCACGTTAAATATAAAATTGTCATTAAGAACACTTCATTAATTTTTCATTCATTCATTCGCCTTTAGTTAACTGGCTCACTTTAAATTGCTGCTTTAAATTTATATGCTTTTAAAAATATCCTTGGGATTTTTATTTTAGTTTGACTGATGAACTATCAATTTAGCACTAAATCAAGATTAAAATAGCGTCCGTTTGTTCACTCTCAATAAGCGTTGACAGTCAGTTTTGTGTTTATTTGTAATATGAAAGTGTGATTTGAATAACCAAAACCGGCAAGGTTGATAAAGCCCTTCTAGTGGAAATACAAACATATGCCTACTTTCGCAATATTTTTGGTTCATATAAAAATCCAGCCCCTAAATAATTTCTTCAGGTTTTTCGCTATATTGCAATAAAAAATCGTTGCAAAACAGTTTTTTCCACTTTATTATTGGAGAATTTCAAAAACCAAACGTTATAGGGTAATTTTTAGGTCTGATTCGTATTCAGTGCATTAAAAACATTAAAATAGTTGTAAATTGTTTTTGCACCAGAAGGTTTTCAAATCTTCTTTGCTTTCAGATTACAAACTTAAGATTACAAAAAAAAAAATATCGACTGTCAACGCTAATTTAGAGTGAATAAAAGGAAACAGTTCATTAACTCTCTATTATGGTTAAATTTCCCCCTTAAAAAGTGAATTTTATCGTTTTTGCTAAAACCAATTTTAAATTAATTAAACAATTAGTTAATAGAGGAAACTTCATTTTAAATCGTTAAATGAGGGTTAATAAATACAAATATTGTAATCGATCAATTTCTAATTTTTAATAAAGAATTTAAATTTAATGGAAAACGAATAAATTAGGCCTAAATGATTTAAAATTTTAGGTACAGTATTTATATCAAAAAGCTCAACTGCTGATAGTGAACTTCATTGAACATATGTATGTAAATATATAAAACAATTTGGTTGAAGAAAAATATCCATATAGAGATTTCGGAATTTTCCCACATATATGAGATAATAATTGATTCAGCTCTAAGTTGAGGTGGTACACAGACAAATTTCAAATTCTTGTCTCTATTTCATTCTATAAGTACATACATAATATGTACACCATACACATATGAAAAACTGTGGAATAAACTTTCTTCTGTTTTCTTTTTATTTTAGTTTTAAGTTTTGATGGCATGTCATTTCATATTAAAATCTCGAGGACATCCGCTATATTTTTTTTTTTTTTAGAAAACTTGCTTTCACGCAATTTAAATTGCAAATTTTTTAAATAGACATTTTCTTATACCTAAACTTAATTGCATTTTCATGTTTTTTTTTTTTTATTTTTAGCATGAGAATTTTTTAATAACACGACATAAGTTATGAGGAGGCATTTTATAACTTTATTGTTTTTTATTTATAAACTATTGATTCAATAGTAATATTGTGTATAAATATCCTTATTTATAATTCCAATTACTCTATGGCAGCTGAAAGTTGTTCAGAGAATTTGACTTGTCGGCAAAATACAAGTTTCTTTTAAAAAATGCAATTAAATGAACAAAATTAAATTTTTTCCATGTATTATGGTTTTATTAGTAAGAGCAAAAATTGCCATTAATTTATTATGGAACACAATGTCGTTCACATGGGTGCCTCGGCTGGCTTCGCAGCAGCGCATTCTGTCACTCAAATTGTCCAAGGCCTTGTTGATGGTTTCGGGCTGCAGCTTACAGACTGCTTCGATGATATTGGCCTTAAGTGCTTGAATCGTTTCCGATTTGTTGGCATAACATCGGTCCTTCACGGTCCTCCACAAAAAAATTCTGGAGGCAGCCAATTGACATCGCCAAGACGGCTGATAACACGATTTGGGAATTTGGTGCCCAAATGATCGATTGTGGCATGGGCTGTGTGGCATGGTGCGCCATCCTGCATGAACCAGAGGTCGTCCAAATCCATGTCTTCAATTTCAGTAAAAAAAAAGAAAGTCGGTTAACATTGCCTAATAACGCCCACCATAGACCAAAACTTTGTTCCCTGCCTCATTTTCGAAGAAAAATGGTACAATGATGCCATCACTCCAAAACCACGCCAAACTGTCACCAGCGGATGCATTGGCTACTCGACAGTAACTTCACTGTTAGTTGTGTTCAGATATTTGGAAAAGTTGAGGTATTTTTGTCTAATTTTACACACATTTCTATAGAATCAACATTTAAAATGCACACGTAAAGGGTGGTTTCTTTTTAAATGATAGGTTAGGTTCTTAAATCCGACAGAAGCCATGTCCGTATTCTTAAGTAAAAATGTATAAATCTAATGACGGTGTACACATTGGACTGACTCCTCCGACTATTTTTGACTTTACAAAAGAAGACGTCAAAAAAAAAACCTATGAAAATTTTAAATTTTTTAAAAATTTTTGAATTTTTTTTACGTTTTCCTTTGAAAATTCGGAGGAGTCAGTCCAATGTAAACACCGTCAATGAAAGAAAAAATAAAGAATTTATCTATCTATCCATCTATCTATCATAGGTTATTTTGACACTGCCATGCTGTTTCCCGCTCCAAATTTTGACCGAAAGTCAGTATCATACCGCCGCGAAACTAAATGAGGTTCTTAACGCTTTAAAAACGTTGGGAAATATTGAAAACATACTTCCAAAGTGAGTGGGGTGAAAAATCATCTTTTCTGACGAGGTGCATTTTCATATCGGCGGCTAAGTTAACAAACAAAATTGCCGCATCTGGGGCTCGGAAAACCCGCACGTTAAACAATCGAGAAGTCAATGCATCCACAGAGAGTGGCATTTTGGTGCGGATTGTGAAGTGGTGTCATCATTGGACCATTTTTCTTCGGAAATGAGACTGGGAATAACGTTTCAGCCATGATTACTGATTTTTTTTTACTGAAATTGAAGACAAAGATTTGGACGACCTCTGATTCATGTAGGATGGCGTGCCATGCAACACAGCCCATGCCACAATCGATCTTTTGCGCACCAAATTCCCAAATCGTGTTATCAGCTGTGTTGGCGATGTCAATTGGCCGCCTCGGAGCTACAATTTGACCTCTTTATTTGACTGATCTAATGCCAATAAATCGGAAACGATTCAAGCACTTAAGGCCAATATCATCCAAGCAAGCCCAAAACCATCAACAAGGTCTTGGAAAATTGGAGTGACAGAATAAGCTACTGCGAAGCCAGCCGAGGCAGCCACTTGAACGACGACGCCGCGCCACGCCGCCGTGACGCGACATTGTGTCCCATAATTTATGGGAATATTTGCTCTTACTAAGAAAATAATAATACAGGTACAAAATTTAATTTAGTAATGACCAAGCAAGTTCATTCTCATTCATAACATCCTACAAAATCATTAAAAACAAAAACACCGTTTATTGTCAAAGTGGCATTTTATTATTAGGTAAACATTTTGCCCTAATTGCATGAATGATTAAAAAAAAAAACAACCCCAGTTATAAAGAACACAAATGCAATAGTACCTATTGTAGTTCAAACAGGGAATTCTTTATGTTATCTTCAGTTGTTGAAAAGAATCAAGTAATATTTATTGATGAAGTGGTCTTACTAACATACTCTTATGTAGGTTATTGATTTTACTGACTCTAATATAGATGCCAATCGGAGTAATAAAATCATTCAAAAAATTTCATGATACGCGTAGGTGTCATTAAAAATGGTTTTGGCTAAGCTTACAGGGTGATCCAGTCAGAAATTACCAAAAATACTCTGATATTAAATATAAATTGTGAGAAAAATAGTTGTAAGTAACTGATGGCTGAACACAAGACTGTAACTTCAACCCAAAGTGCTCAACTTTGTGTCATACCATACATGTCTTGCAGCAATTAAAACGTTTGTAGAGCCCTCCACAATTTTCGTATCTTTTTACTTTGACAGTGATGTACATTTTCAAGCTTCATCCACAGCTACCTACACCATTCGGCTTAACCATTTCCCCATGTGATTGGAAGGTCGAAGATCCAAGAGAATTAGGTACATCTTCCCATCATTACTAATTTTCGGCATATATCATCTTGCCTGAATCTGTTGTTCTACTTTTATTGACTAATGACTTTTTCCGACTTTATTGACTGCCTAACCTACCTGTGGGAAAAAGGTGAAGTTTTCTTAATTTTATACTGCGCCGAAATTTGTTTGATAATCAACATCTGCAAGTAACACTGGAACTTTTGTTTGTTTGTTATCGTCATTTAATCTGTTTTTCTGTTCGACAAACCAACTTTGCAGTCGGATAAAAGCACATTTTTTAATTTCATCTTCGTATGGCTATGAACGGGGTCGACTTTATACTTATTCTTCCTTTCGACTTCGTCAATTGTACTAGTTTTCTTCAACTACAAGTGAACCTACTGCTATCGGTGTTCAGCCAGTTAATTCTTCCCATAAGAATAAATTTTGTTTTTTTTTTTTTTCAGAACGTTTGGGCTTTCAATAAAAGCACAGCTATGTTTGATTAACATAGCGCTTAATTGCTGATAAGAGAAATAGAAGATTGAAATACTTCAGTTAAATATAAAGTCAGAAACAATTTTATCTGTCCAATTGAGTTTCACAACAGCTTCTCTCTAATAACCATAATTCAAAAAGCATTAAATTTGAATTTTGTATTAGATTTCCAACTTTGTAATCTCTATTTTATGTAAAGAATATATCAACCAACGAATTTAAATTAATAATTTCTGAATAATTAAGTAAATTATTATATATATAATAATAAATCGGTTCAAAACTTTTGTAAATTCTACTATGGTATCCTCTGTTCCTTTCCTATCCACAACACTCTGGGCCTTACCAATAATTAATGACTAAACAAGCGTTTAGATAAACGCCACGTTAAACTTTAGAGACGAGTTAAGTTGTGTGTTTACCAATAACCAAATTAAACACGTCTTTAACTAATTAGTGCTCTATTACATTATCTACTACATTTGTTGCCAAACAGACAGCTTCTGTGAATGGAAATGGCCGCGTTCAAGAATCGATGCGATTGCCTATCTAAGAGAGCTTCCTATCCATATAGATTTCTGATCAAAAAAACCCGATAAGTTAATTGAAAGTGTTTTTAGCAAAATACAACTCGATGACAGCAAACAAATTTCGGCTTTGCGTTTTGTAGTCGGCTTTTTTAACAATTTCGCTTGGGATACAAACGTATACCAACATTTTTTCGGATAGCATGGATAGCTATCCAACAGCAAAAGCTGTTTTGTAATCAGCTGGTTTTTTTTTTACATGGGATTACAACAACAAAAACTTATCTGGATAGCTCTACATTGGTTTTTGATCGTGGCCATTGACGTCATATATCATAAAAAAAAGTCATCAAACAAATTTTAGGCTGCTTGCGATTTTTAATGTTAGTTTTCCGCCATTCACTCTCAAATTGAAATTTACAAATAAGAAGGAAAAAATCTATTTGTTTATTTTGATTACCTAATTAGTTTTATAACTTTGCAACAAAATTCACGAACAAGCAATTTAATTCAATTGTAAGCGACAAACATAGAGGATGAGGGTAATTATTTTTCTCCTTTGCTTTTCAGAATGACAGCACAAACGTGGCGTTTACACCTAATCACGAGTTCAAACATGCGTTTCTTTACTCTTAAATTTAAAGTGACGTTTAGCGTTAAGCTGACTATTAAATTGATTATTAGTATGGTTCATTATTTAGAGTCCACTTTAATATTTAGCTGATCTCTAAACTTGATTATTGGTAAGGCCCCTATGTTCGAAAAGTTGCACGCGTCTAGATGCATGTTGTAATAGCAGACTATGCATCTAGACGCGTGCAACTTTTCGATCAATGTAAGTGCAAAAGAGAAAACAAATTCGAAAAGATAAGACGGAAGAAAATCTGCCCGGTGTCGCGTGGGTAAAAAATTCGTGCAACAAGAAAATTCGAAAAAGTTTGAAGAAATGGCACGCGTCTAGATGCATGGTGTAATAGCATACTAACACCAACCAAATTGTTCGAAAAATGCCCCTACTATGCTTAAGTTCATTTTCATTTGTATTCATTTGTACTTTATTCATTTTGGTAACACCATAATTTGTGCAAAACGAGCCTATACACATTTTCAATGTTAAAATATATTTTGTATATTTTTTTTTTCAAAATTTCTATATGCAATACAACTAAAATTTTTAAGAAGATTTCATATACAAAATTAAATTAAATTCAAAAATAAATTAAAAGTTAAACACATTTTTTGGTAAAAAAAAAAACCTTAAAGGCTCCCCCAAACCAACGCAGGAAATTCGCTCTGCAGGGCGAATCATTCACAATGAGAACAAATTAAACAATGCTAAACAACAACATAAACTGCCGTCTGTGAATGTTCTGCGACGCTTTCGCGTTGGTTTGGGGGAGCCTTAACGGGTCTTTTGATAATTATTTTTTAGTTGCCAACAACTCTGAAATTTCATAACACATGTATTCGTACGGGAGGCGACCGTGGGTTTACCTATCTCATCGCCGCTTTTTTTTTTTTTTTTTTTCTTAACTTAGTCTTAACATTAACAAAACCGCTGGTCGGACAAGGTTTTTCAGGTGCCAATGGGTAGAAAACGCACTTTTTCGGTTGCATTTTTGGCTTAGGATACCTTAACCATGATCGGTTTTTATAAATGGGGTATCAAATGAAAGCTTAGACTGCCCTCTTTACAAAACCAGTGGTCGGACAGACTTTTGTTGGTTGTTGTGGCGAGTCCGACCACTTTTGTAAAAACAGCATTGCGTTTATATTTGCTGAAATATATTTCCGTAGGAGTAGTGGAGGGGAAGGCCCTATGTCCCGTAAGGGCAACATCACGGACGTAATAGGTACTTACTAAGTAAGTAAGTAAGTATGGTTAAGGTACCCTAAGCCAAAAATACAACCGAAAAAGTGCGTTTTCTACCCATTGACACCTGAAAAACCTTGTCCGACCAGCGGTTTTGTTAATGTTAAGACTAAAGCTATGAATTGGCATCATTCTTTTCTGAAGCCGCGATGAGATAGGTAAACCTCCCGTCCTATATGTAAATAGGGAGCTTGAGGTTAATTTTGAACTGTTCCTGAAAAGCATCCTCGTCTAAATAAAGTTAAAAATGGTGTTTTCCATTGGTAAACAAATGATTTTGAACTGTCATAATTCGGATTTTGACAATTTTGGAATTCCATTGAACAAATAAATTGATAATTTTTTTATTTAAATTCAATTCAGCAAATCTAATTTTTTGTTGTCAGATTAACAACTTTCTTTACTACCGAACACCAAAACAGTTCAACCCCTTGAACACAATGGGATGCAGCTGTAGCTACAATAATCGCCGTAGTATAATCTATCAATAAAAACGCTCACTTATGTAGCAAAGGACGTCTACAATGATGTAGCGCATCATCACATCTGTTTTGAATTGTAAATTTATTCGAGACGTGTTCAACGCATATGATATTTATATTTGAACTGAATTTGTGTGATAGCTGACTATAGAGAAGTTAAATAACCAGAAAAAACTTCTCAAATGCATTGAACGTTCCCAAAAAAAAAAAAGTGAAAAGTCAAAAAATGACATGGGAAACCCATATGTCATCTCAAATGCAGCTTGTAGCGCCGCCAAAAGTTAAAGTTGAGTCAACTTTCCCGGCAGACAATTTTCTTACTACAGCTTCAGCTTCCCATTGTGTCGATGTATACCATTTTCGTATCTTTCAACTTTAACAGTGCTACATGCAACAGCTACAGCTACACCATTGTGTGCGGCCAGTAAAGCTGTCAATTTTCAAATGTTATTTTTTGATTATTTGAACTTACATTATGTATTTCGATAGTGCAAAGTATGTTCAAAATATGAACGATCATTTTATCTAGGGCCGCGTAAAGCTAGATAAAAAAAGGTTGCCAATTCTTTAACATTTGTTGTGGAACTTTTATGTCATTCAATAATTTTGACCTGATAGAAATCAACTGATCAGATAAATTTAATGATACAAATAAAAGAAATATAACGCATATAAGAAATCAAACCTTACTTTTTTTTAACAAAATGCACCATAACGTTTAAGCAATAGCAATGAGCGAACAAAATTACAAAACATAATAAGTAGAAAATTTAATTTGCTATACAATTTTGCCATATACATTATCTAACTTTCTTTTTTTGGGGAGTAAACTACGTCAATTACGTGGTTGCCCCAATATACGCTACAGCACTGATTTTATCATATAAAATGGAAGCAGTTAAAAATGAATTTATTAATTCATGAAGCTAATTTTTTTGAACTTATGACACAGAGATAAAATAATACCGAATTTGAATTGAATTGTTTTTATTAAGACTTTTAGATAATTTTACAATGGAAACATTCTTGGAAAGTTACCTTAGTGAAGCTAAATGTCAACTGCGGCTATACGTATTGCCTGCTTTATCTAGTCACAAGAATGCATCATGGCTGTGATTGAATTTTGTAGTGTGCTCTTGCACAGGAGCAATTTATACGACTATGTGTGACGGAAGGCCACTTTATAAATACAAATATGACTAAAATAATACCGATAAAATGACAAAAATAAATTTTCGTCAATGGTCTTCCTCACGGTAAAAAAATCAATTTATACATTGAAATCTGAATTTGCCAATGGAAAACACCATACAGACATGCACACTAGTAATTATTCAGTATCCCCTTTAAGGTTATTTACCGATCCCAACTACTTTACGCAGAACTATATAATTGTCGCCTGGGCACTTGAGCTAATGTCAAAAACCAACGAAATCTAGCTTTCCAAAAAGTCAAAAGTCAACCATATTGCAATGAAGTGAAATGAATCATCTTTCTCTTTTTTTCATTCCTACTACATCGATATTTAAATTTTTCTTGAATGAAGTTTGCGCTCTTCTCCTACGAAGGCAGAAGTGAAAAGCAACAAACCGCAATTATTATATTATATATATATATACAGTGCTGCCAAAAACATTCCGAATTTTTCCTCAGTATAATGTTTTTCTTAATATCAAGTAGAAAACTAATAACTTTCCATAGGTTTTCCAAAATTTGTATAGGGTATGAGATAATTTAATAATAACCTTAAAAATATAATGCTACGATGACAAGAACATTAAAAAAAAATAATTTATAAAGTTATTCAATAACATGCCTGTGCAAAACTAACCGGATTGCAGGGAGTTTGCGAGTCTCGATGTTAAAGTAGCGGTTTTTTCGAGTCTTTTGACTCACGCCGTAGATTAAACAGACTTTACAAGTTGAGAGCTGTGTTAGTTGAAATTATATAGTGCAGAAAATGGCTAAAACACGTTATAGCAACGCGATTCGATACAAGGTAATATAAAAGTTCCAAGCCGGTACAAAACAAAATTTAATATTTGAAATATTGCAAATTCCAACGTCAACGGTTTATGACATCATTACAAAATTTAGAAGCGGGAAATCAGTAGAAGCAGATCATTTTGGTGGACGCCTTCGCAAAACAACTTTTCAAACTGATAGGCGCATAAAGAATTTTGTGCTTAAATACCCTTTTGCAACTTCAAAGATAATTTGTGATGAACTAAATCTACCTATAGGGCCAAGTACGGTAAGGAAGTGTTTAAGAGATTTCGGTCTTTTTGCATTTCGACCAGCGAAGAAACCTCTTCTTACTGCTAAACATCGTAGAAAAAGGTAAGCCATGAAAGGTGTTTGGAAAAGACTTTAAATTCCTAATCAAAATATTTAACTCAGGGTTGAATTTGCAAAAAATCATCTTAACTGGTCTTTAAGCAAGTGGAGGAGCGTGCTTTTCAGTGATGAAAGCAAATTCAAATTGTTTTACTCCGATGGTGCACGGACAGTAAGGCGCTCAAAAGGTACGCGATTAAAGCCTGCAAATGTACTCCCTACAGTTAAGCACGGTGGAGCCTCGGTAATGGTTTGGGTCTGTTTTTCAGGCGCAGGCTGCGGTCCAATACACCAAATCACAGGAATTATGGACTGTTTTCAATATAAGGACATTTTGGAGTCAGTAATGCTTCCATATGCAGAGAAAGAAATGCCTTTGCGTTGGGTTTTTCAGCAGGATAATGACCCCAAACATTCTTCAAAGCTGCTAAAAGAGTGGTTTGCGACTAAAAATATTTGTGTTTTAGAATGGCCGTCTCAATCACCCGATCTAAACACAATTGCAAACTTGTGGGCCATTTTAAAAAGGCGGTTGGGAAAAAAAGCACACGGCAACAACTTTTCTTTTTTCAGCCTTGAAAAATTAATGGGAGAATATTCCTGCTTCTATTTTCGAAAATTTAATTCAGTCAATGCCTCGTCGATGTCGAGCTGTGATAAAAAATAGGGGTTACTGGACAAAATATTAAATACAAAATAATAATTAATTGTACAAGATAAAATCCGGTTAGTTTGTCACATTAAAATTCTGAATCAACTTTAATTTTTGACTATTATTTTTTGTTTTAATGGATAATTTACAATGTTTTTTGTTTAAAATGATACAATTGTTTAATAAACATGGCGAAAAATTACAAATATTGGATTTGTTCATTTTTATCTCACAAACCAACACTCAATGCAGTTGACCAAAAAAATCCGGAATGATTTTGAAACCACTGTACATATATTGGTTTCAATCCTTTTGGGTTTAATAGTTTTTATATTGATTATAATATTAATGATTTGTATGGGTTTCCATGCAGTTTTGGTCAAACTTGTCATTTACACAAACCGGCATGTAAATCTTTAGAAAATAATAAATCAAAATTGATGTTGTTCAAGTGCATGAGAATTAAAAATAAAATATGTGTGGGTATACAGAAAAAAAAAACAGAAAGATAAATTTCAACACCTCTGGAAGCTTTGAATTTATCGCACGAATGTAGGTATTCTTCGTCGTGTAACAGGAGACCAACACTATTGATGACACCTGTCAGCGGTGTCGCTTCGGCTTGCCCGAGGCTTTTATAAATGCAATAAATACCGTTTTTTACTCATTTATTAATACATAGTGCAGAACACCAATGAAAATTAAACTCAAATCAAATATTTATACCACGTCAGATTTAAACTAAGATAGGTACAAGAATTTTAAATTAAAGCCCACCACCTGTTCATCGTTTTAACATTGCAGTGATGGTAATCAAATCAAGGTTGAAACACATATCAATTACGAAATGAAGCAATTCATATTTACAAATACATTTATAGATAGAAAACTTAATTAAACAAAAAAAAAAAAAATTATAAACTTTTAGAATATTTCCTTGTATTCTGCCCATCAAGTAGGAGGTAGCGAAATAAAACTAATGATGGGAACAAAAATGTGGAACGATTTCTTTTTTGCATTGTTTATTTTTTTTGAAAATCTTGTGAGAAATTCGCTGCTTTTAAAATTGATTTTGAATTGTTTTAGTTAACCAAATATATGTACAAACCTGACAATTCTTACAGTTTAGGGTACATAGTATATGTTATCCAATAAAGTTTAAAAATCCAAACTGCATTATTTCCAATAAAAGTATTTATTTATAACTTATTTAATATTTTATAACTATCGATATTTACTTCACTTAATTTTCAATAAACTACTATTTTAGAAGCATTGATTCTCGAAAACACTTTTTTTTAATTCAAACACTTTTCACTCTTTACAATAATAAATTCAATCAATATTTTTTCAAGATTCCCTTTGTTTAATTTGATGGTTGTTGTAAATTTTGTATTCACATTCCTATAGAACTAAATTGCTCTTATGGTACGACCCGATAAAATTCCATACACTACAATCGTTACAACAGTTCATTTCGGAGTAAGTTAAAATATCAAAATTTTTTCAGTAACTACCAAACTAAATAAAAATATACTCTTCCAGGACACCATATCAACACAAAATTCACATGTGAGATTGTATTGTATTTCTATTTTGTTCCCCTTAATTGCTATTGGAAAATGTAGGAGTAGAAATTATAAATATTTTGTTACTGCTTTATGTGATACTTCGCACACGAAATTACATTTATACAAGCAACGTACTAACCTATTTGTTGATTCGAATTATCAACTATTTTTTAGGAGTAAAACGATGGCAATATCAGAAAGTGGAAAACGTTTCAAAGAATGTGTGTGAGCTTTTATTTGGCAAAGAATATATAAAATTCATATAAGTTCTCCTGAAGGAATAGGTATCAACTCAAAACCTAATTATCACCTCTAGTCAAATGAAAAATTAACACATTCCACAATGCATTCGACAATCAATTAGCTTTTTTTTAAAATAGAAGCTGTAAAATGAAAGGTTAATAAAAGCATCACGTTTGACGAAACGGTTTAAAGTTTTCATTTATTTTTAATTCCACAATTTTAACAGATATTAATAATCTCTGAGCTTATGATTGCAAAGAAGAAGGATTGGACGTGTTGTTAAATTATTTGTTATTAAAGGTATTCATGCAATGTTGTAAGCTTTACAACGTCGTCGGTCGAAAAATCGTAAAATTTGCAACAAACGTTTCTTGTCCGCCTCTAAAATCAGTTTGTGTAAGTCTTTTAAAAGATGCGATTGATTTTCCTTATTTTGTACATAAAATGTTATAACAGCTTTATAAAATTGTTACCACGTCTACCATATTCTCACCAACGACAAAAATTCGTTCATTCCATGCTATTTTTGACAGTTCATTTACGACGTTGTAAACTTTGTGACGTTTACCACGTTTGCGATATTTGTACGATATTGCATGAATACATACCCTTATTTTGTAAGCAAATTTATTTCAAATAAAAGAAGTACCTAACGAACGAAATGTAGAAAATAATCATTTCTTACTCACAATAATTTAAGATCATAAATATTTTACATCAAGCCCTCATGAAATGAAAATCAAATGCGTTCCACACAATGCTATTTATGACGTTGTTGTTTCAATCCACATATGGAAGCTCTTCCCCACCACTGATCATTTAAAATGCATATTCGAATGACATATACTATACATACATGAAAATCACACATATGGTTTCCTGTCTCTTCCACATGTCGTATCTCTTTCCAAGAGTCATCCATAGTTACCAAATGTTGGTCAAAACAGAGTAAACTATAAATAAAAAAAAAAAAAAAAAACTATTCAACAATGGTCAATGACGACATTTTTAAGGTTATTGTCATTCTTAAACGTATTTACGTAGATAGTTCAGTATAATTTTGAATTTGTGAGCATTACTCCAAGGTTGGTCTTCCCGCCAATTAATTCATTCAGTTCTAGTGACGTTTTTAACCCCCTATATAATGCTATTTTTGATAAGTAGATATAAAAAGCCTAAAACAACACGCATACTACTTGTATTTGCAATCAACTGCGTGTTTTTTCCTTGTGTTTATTAGCTTTGGTTTATTTTCCGTATTCCGTGACTAAAGGTGTATTAAAAAAGTTCTTAGCCAGCATGTAGTTTGTTTGGCAGAATAAGATTTAATTTTGAACTTTGAGTATGGGTTTTCTTAAATAAATTTAAAAATAGATTTGAAGCATCGAAGTAATTCGATTGTTTTATTTTTAGATTGATTCCAAATTTAGAAATAAATATTATTGGTGGAATGGAATGGTTCTGCAATTTCACCTTTAGGTACCTAAAATAAATAGTGACTATTATTACAGTGACAATAACTACTTCAGAAAAAGTGACAGGGAATACTAATTTCATTTATGACTTTATGACCAAGGGAATAAATAATTCCATCTAAAATTGTAGGTACGAAATCGGAACATACCGATATCAACGATAGAGGTGAGTCCCTTTTCGACTTTATTCTAGGTACTAACCTCATTGTAAGTAACGTTGGAAATGAACCTACATTCCTTACCAGAAACCGACAGGAAGTATTAGATATAACTCTTGTCTCAGACAACATCCATCAATTAATACTGAACTGGAAAGTATCTAAAGATCACTCTTTCTCAGATCATAGATACATTCAGTTCAGTCTGAATGATGAAACTCCATGCCAACTAGTTTTTCGAAATTTTCGTAAAACCGATTGGTCCAAATATAAAGAAACACTAAAACGATTAGTTAAACCTGAACTATTAAATATTCCATCCAACATTAACGATATCGACAACAAAGTCAAAGATCTAACCTCCGCCCTTAACAAATCACTGTCTCTTTCCTGCTCCCGTAATCATATTAGGGGTTAAAAGAAGCCACGTTGATGGAACCACGGCCTAGATCCGCTCAGAAAAAACTGCAGAAAACTTTTTAATCGAGCTAAATTTACAAGAGAATTGTCTGATTGGGACTCATATAAAGAATCCCTAAAGACATACAAAAAAAAAAATTGAGGAAGATTAAACGATCTTCTTGGAGAAATTTCTGTGGGAATATAGAAGAAACCTCCGAAGCTTCGAGACTGAAAAAAATCCTCTCAACAAATCCAGTGATGCCTAGCTGTCTGAAATTTGCAGATGGCTGCTGGACCAACTCATACGAAGAATCGCTAAACCTGCTACTAGATACTCACTTTCCAGGTCGCTCTCAAGTAGAAAGTACCACAATCCTGCATAGGATTAACGGTAATATAACTTTTCCCCAAGGTTTGATAACAAGGGAATAATTACAATGGGCACTCAACAGCTTCAAACCATATAAGTCTTCAGGACCAGACGGCATCATACCAGCTGAACTTCAAAAGAATGCAGATGTTATCCTGCCGATTCTGGAAGTTATATTCAATGGTTGCCTTAATCTGGTCTATATTTCACTTTTTTGGAGGGAAGTGAAAGTTGTGTTCATACCCAAAGCTGGTAAATGCTCACACGTAAACCCAAAAGATCTCAGACCTATAAGCCTATCATCATTCATTCTAAAAACCTTTGAACGAATGATTGATATCCACCTAAGATCAAGCATGGATACGAGACTCTTATCTAATGCTCAACATGCTTATTGTAAAGGGAAGTCGGTGGATACAGCTCTCCACACGTTAATACGTACCATCGAATATTCCCTCCACCACAAAGAATACACATTGGTTGCTTTCTTAGATATAGAAGGTGCTTTTAACAATGTCGACACATCTGCAATAACATCTGCGCTATCACATCTGAAGGTAAATGATTCGCTTGGTGAACTGATTAATCGAATGCTAACTAGCAGGATTATCAACTCCAAACAAGGCGGATTTTCTGCAAGAAGAGCGGTTAGCAGAGGCACACCGCAAGGAGGTGTCTTATCCCCTCTCCTTTGGAACTTTGTAGTAAGCGAACTGCTAACTTCCCTGGAAGCGGAAAGTTACAGAGTGATTGCCTATGCGGACGATATTGCTATTGCCGTATCAGGTAGGCATCCTTTTGTCTTGAAGGAACTCTTGCAGAATGCTTTAAACAAGCTTATAAACTGGGCAGAGCGATGCGGTTTGGGCGTCAACCCTCACAAAACCGAACTTGTCCTCTTTACTAGGAAATATAAAATTCCTATTATAGATCCTCCCACAATTAAAGTTATTCCATTAACATTCTCTGACGAAGCAAAATATTTGGGTATCATTTTAGATAAAAAGTTAAGCTGGAAACCTAATATACAAGAAAGAGTCAATAAGGCCACTGTAGCCCTTTTCTCCTGCAAAAAAGCCATTGGAATAAATGGGGTCTACAACCCCGCATTACTCACTGGCTATACATATCGGTAATTAGACTTATTCTCACCTATGGGGTGGCAGTATGGTGGACTGCTTTGGATAAAGCGATTAACCGCGATAAACTCAGTAAAGTCCAAAGATCAGCTTCTATGTGCATAAGTGGAGCACTTCGCTCTACTCCCTCCGCTGCACTGGACACTCTCCTCTATTTAAAACCCCTAGATATATTCAGTAAACAAACGGCAGCATGTACGGCAATTCGTCTTAAAGCCTCCTCACAGTGGATCAATAATGATGTTGGCCACTCATCTATTCTGAACTCATACGGTTCACTTCCTGGTAGCATTGACTACACCATCCCACAATTCCGCTTCGACAAGAACTTTCAGGTTGTCATATCTTCCCGATCCACATGGGAGGATGTGACATTCTTGGAAGACGAATCGATTCACTTTTATACGGACGGTTCAAAAACCGATGATGATGGGTTGGTGGAGGCGTGTACTCAGACAGACTAAATCTCAGTCTCTCATTTCGTCTTCCTGACCATTGTAGCGTGTTCCAGGCAGAACTTTTGGCGATAAAGGAAGTTTTATCGTGGCTTAAAGAAAACGTGGTATCGACGTGTGATATCCGTATCTTCTCAGATAGCCAAGCTGCTTTGAAATCTCTGGACTCTGTCTCTGCAAATTCTAAAACGGCCAAAAACTGTCGCTCATCTCTTACAGAGATGGCACAACAGTTCAATATTCACCTTTGTTGGGTGCCAGGCCATAGGGGCATTCTGGGAAATTGCAAAGCTGACGAACTCGCCAAAAGTGGAACAACACTACCTATTCTACCAGACAAGGTAGATATCGGTATACCTATCGCTACTTGCAAACTTATGCCGAAGCAAGATGCTATAAGGAGAACAAGCCTTAGGTGGAATAACATCACCACTTGCCTGGCAACTAAAAAGATCTGGCCAGTGTTGGACACGAGGCGCTCTTAGTGTTTGTTATCTTTAAGCAGATTGCAGATCAGCTCCATAATTGGTGTCATTACTGGACACTGCTTTATAGGCAATCACTCCACGCGGCTTGGAGTATTCGCAAATGATTTTTGCAGAAGCTGTATGGATGAAGAGGAAGAAGAATCTATTCCTCATCTTCTCTGTACATGTCCCGCCCTATCTCAAAGACGTAAACTCCATCTTGGGGATTTCTTCTTCGCTGATCCAACACATCTAGAAGGCTCGGACATTAACAGTCTCATGCGCTTTGTAAAAAGCTCCAATTTGTTTTAGCGAGTGCGGAGAAAATCTTAGATTCATGTGGTATCACAACGGGCCAATTGATGGTCTAAGTGTGTCGGCTTCTTTGCTGGCAGCCACTATAACCTAACCTAACCTATCAAAACATATGTACATATGTACTGTACATATCTTCTGCGAACTGTCAAACATAAATTCGGGATCCACAATATCGGGAAAGGTACAATCCAAAAATCGACCAATAAAAACTACATACTAATTTCAGTTTTAGCTGTTTCTTGCGTGTTTTATGTCAGCTGAATGTGACCACTCCTACAAATGAAATATCAAAATTCGTGATTCCAAACCGTTTGCTGATAGTATCTAACTAAAGCTACTTTTAAGGAATGTATTTCTAGTCAAAATCAAATTTCCACAAGTTGTGTAAGAAAAGCGATTTATTTTTATTAAACTGATGTTGACAGTTAACATTTGTTTAATGAAAAAAAATGCATGTATTTATACTATATTCTTCTTTTGATGATTTAAATTATTAAAACAATTTACGCTTTCTTTCCAATTACAAGCTCCAGCTTCGTAATCGTATATAAAGTCATCTGGGCACTTGTGCACTTTTGGTATTGATTTGACACATTGAAAGAAAGTCTTGCACCCATCCAAAGTGTTTGGATAAAATACTAAATCGTCTAAGCCATCACAATTCTGAAATTTAAACAAAAATATTAAATGGCAATGTTTTTCATATTCATGTGACGTCACTGATGTTATTCTTTATTTAAAATGTCAAAATGTAGGTATGCAACTTATTATGACACTTGAACATTTGTGAGGAAAGCTTATACTGTCATTCGTCGTATACATAACGGGCGCCCTTCACAGACCATGAAAACGATGGCAGGATTATGAACATGTCTAGAAAAAATCCAATGGAGTCCAAAAAATCCATGTCCATGCAGCGGCATGTTGAAAGAATAGCTTTTTGAACAAGACATGAGCGCTGTTCAAAGCTTGGCCATGATTTGACGTTTCAAGTGCGTGTGAGTTTTTTTCCCAGTTTTTGTGGAATGAGTGAGTGAATTTTGTTGTAAAAAGATAGTAGTAGTTGTGAAGGGCTATACTGCACGACATGACATAATTTTCCCAGTGAGTAAATATGCACTGTTTGTTGACTCGGCTTATCCCAGAAATTTCAGTGGGTAAAAAAAAACACAACAGACAAAAAAAGCTCTAAATCAAGGGAAACAAATAGCGTTGCCACAATGTTACAAATGTAACAAAAGTGTTACACAATTTTTAAATTTTATTTCGTTGTTACAATAGGGGTATTCATGCAAAACGCGGAAAACCCATAGAAAGCTTATAAACCATAGACTTTTATGTCGATAGAAATGAACTGTCAAAATTTGTATGGGAAAAATAATTTGCAAAACATAGAATTTTATCTCACAAATTTGAAGCGAGAAGCGTAGAAATTAAAACGAGCCGAAATCTTGTAACCCATATCTTAAAGCTCCAACTTGATCGCTCAATTTGGCATAATATACACTGCAAGAGATGTGTTCATCAGTTAAAAACTAAAGTTATAAAAGTATGGTGGTAACGCTGGTCCCTTGATTTAGATTTTTTTTCTTTATTTTTTTTTTTTGTAATAAACTGTCAAAATTAGAAAGAGAAAAGACAGAGATAAATCTGCGAAAAGCCGAATTGGAATGTGGTTGTGATGTGGGACATCTGCATGCGTGTAAACATCGTACGACGAGATTTCAAATTACCAAAGGCGGTGACCAGATTGGACTGACTCTAACGAATTCTTTTGACTTCTATATACTTTATCTCACTTCCACTAAATTCATGGTTAGAAATGCAAGGAAAGCAGTACATTTTTTTTTTTTTTAAATTGTGGAGTTTTCGACGTTTTATTTTGTGAAGTCAAAAAATGTCGGATGAATCAGTGAACACCATCAAGCAGACTACATATAAATGAATAAAATAAAATAAATCGGGTGGCACAACGGCTCGTGAAGAACCAGGGCCTAGTGGCTAACAACTCGCAACCATTCCTGTGTGCGCCTGTCGACAGGAATGGAAGGGACCTTCAATTTTATGCCGAATCCGAACGGCTAGACGAGAATCACTTATTCGTGACAAGTGATACTCTTGGAGGATTTGTCAAATTTCTCGCAAGAGGCAGTAGCCCTGAAAAAAAAACTTTTTTTTTAGTTTTTTAGGTGGACGAGGCTGAGAAGCGAACCCAGTCCTGCGAACCCAGTCCAGCGTGACAGTCGAACGCACTAACCATTACGCTACGGGCTACTAAATGAAGGTACATAATGTAATGTATGTATACAGTTCGTAGGACTTCGATGTTCGTCATTTTTATCTACGCACCCTCGACACGGTTCGTGAAAAACGCATGTATTATGTCTATTCATTTGCTATTGGTTTAGTTGAAACACTTGTAATGTTCAAAAATGCTATTATTCACTTCTTGTGGATGCTTTTATCATGTTAAAACATTAAAACAATTTGGCAGATCATAATTGTATGTGTATTAAGCTTAGTCGGGATTCGTTTGTCAAATCAGAAACGTCACAAAATATAACTACCTATGCATTTAATTGTTAATATAAAAATATTTATCTACAATTTAACTTACCAGTGCAGTTTCATTTATAACATGATCCTCCAAAACAGAACAAGTATTGTTTAAATCTTTCTCGCATCTACTTGCTGATTTGTCAAAATATTCTCCAAACTTGCAGCTCTTTGATATTTTTTGTCCATTAATACATGTATAGTATTTTATGCAATTGTCAGAATCTTCAACAAATTTACCATGTTTACCAGCACATGCTCCAACCCTTTGACCATTTTCAATTAAACACGTTCCATCATTTTGTCTGCAAAATCCCAATAAATTGTCAAAGCTTTCTCCATTCCGGCATTTTTTCGAAATCAATTCAGCCTCGTTGCATTGATAGTATTTTCGACAGTCAGTACGATCTGCATAATTCAATTCACGATCATTTTCTGAACATTTCATTGAGGTTTCACTTATGTTTTGGCAGTTTGTATTGGAGACTTTTGCAGTGCAGCTTTTTTTGGTGATATTGAAAAACTCGTCATCAAAACATTTGTCATGTCGAAATTGTTCGTTTATGCATACATAAAATTTGTTGCAATTTCTTGGATCTGGCATAATATCTCCTTGCTTTCCGATGCAGGAAATCGAATCGGGAATGGTGCTTGTTACTGCCGTTACATTATTAGTAGAGTTTAAACCCTTCCAAAAACCGTCGATACAAAGGTGGTCTATGTCAGCTATGCATTTATTCAAAACCGTGTCAAAAAAGTAGTCTTCTTCACAAGCGATGGCTATAAATTTCCCACCTATGCAAGTGTAGTAAATACTGCAATACGTTTCATGTGGAAATTGAGTTGTATTGGTGTCATCGCAAAGAAGGTTAACAGCGCACTTGCTTATGTCATTTTGACAAATGCCTAGCTCAGCATCAAAATACTCTCCCTGTGGACAATCTGTCAAGATCACTGACATATTTATACACGTGTAGAATGTTGAGCAATTAGCTGGATTTTGATGAGTTGTACCATTTACCTTATTCTGACAGATGCTATTATACTTATACGTATGATCGCACAATTTCTTATCACTTTGACAGCGCTGACTTTTACTATCAAAGAAACTTCCTTTGTTGCAACTTCCTTCTATACGAATCCCATCTTCACAAAAAAAAAACTTCGTGCAGTCATTTTCATGTGAGTAATAGAATCCGATTTGTAAATTAAGATATTTGACATTATTGCACTTTGACAATTTCATCAAATCTTGTGTGTTGTTCGAAATTACACATTTGTTTAAAATTGCATCAAATCTAAAGTTTTGCATGCAACTTTCTAGATGCCACTCATTATTGATACATTGATAAAATTCAAAAGAACTATTGAAGCTAGGTTGAATTGTATTGTCAGTACAGTTTTGACGTAATAAACCGTTCATTGAGCATTCACCAGTGTTAACAAGACATTTGTTCATCAAAACGTCAAAATAAAATCCAGTGGGACAATGCAACGTTAACCATTCACTGTTTAAAAAAATGTCAAATGCAGTGCAGTTTGTTATCTTGTACTTCCTCTCATTTTCTACATATTTCTGTTCCATTTCATTTACACATGAGTTAATGTCATCTTGCATACAGGCCTTCAAAGTTTCATTGAAATAATGCCCATTTGGGCACTCTTTAATCAACCAGCTCTCATTAATGCATAGATAATACGCTGCACATGAATTAAAATTCGTTTTCATTATTGTTCCATTCGTGCAGGGATGCTGAAGCTCAAAATTCGATTGGCAAGTTCCATCAGCGTTGACACACTTTCCTTTTGTTTGGCTGAAATAAGTACCTTCTTCACACTGACGATGTTGCCATTGTCCTTCTAAACAGACATAATACGATCCACAATTTATCTCATTTGGTTTGCTAGCATTTGATATACAAGAATTGTTTTTTTTAGATTGTATTCCACAAAAGCTGCTGTCATAAGTACATGTTTCTAGTTGACTGTTGAAAAATTTCCCCAAAGGACAGTTTTTCAGATGCCATTGATCATCTTTGCACTGATAGAATTCAGTGCATGATTTTTCAGACTTCCGAACCAGTGACTCATATTCTAATAAGCATCCTGTGTATCGTGGACTTTTCGATAGAGGAAAATTAAAAGAAACTTTCCTTTCAGGCTGTCTTTTTTGTTGATTACGTTCTTGACATTCCTGACAGACCTGTCAAAAGAGTTAAATATTCACGAGTGCAGCATATTAGGTACATATATGTTGTTCCCGGCGAAATTCAATATTTTGATCGAATATTCCAAACAGCCAAAGTGAAAGTGAATTTTCTGGTAACGAGTAGTTTTTAGATTTTTATATAAAGTAATATTAGCAAAAAAATGAAAAAAATACTGAACTTCGCTTTTAGGAATTTATTTTATTTATTGTATAGTTTTTTTTTGACATAAATTCATTGTTAAAATGTTTTCCTTACTATTTCATAAACATCATAGTTATCAGAGATCATTCTCAAGAAGTTACTCTTTCGCAGAGTCTCACTTCGCATCCAACATTTACGTTCGGTATCGGCTTGGCAAGTTTTGGTTGTTGTATTGAATAATTGATCGATGGCACACTGTTGTAAAGTGGCAACACGGTTACTGCAAATATAAAACTTGCGACAGTCTAAGGCGGGAGTAATAGTCTTATCAGGAACTTGACGGCACATCTAAAAGTAAAGAATTTTTATAAAAATGAAAAAAAAAAAAACAATCAAGCTCCGGTATTACGAGTAATTCCAAAGACATACATACCTCAGAGAGTTCTTTATTCTGTATTGCCATCTTTCTTGGTACACAACTTCCGATATCATGGCTGTATATGGTATCTTTGGGACATTTTTCCAAAGTTGCCACACCTCGTTTGCACGCGATGTAAGAGGTTTCATATCTAGCATCAGGGAATTTTTCAACATCACTCGATATGCCACAAATCTAGAAGGAAAAATACGATTACAGGAGATAGTGAATACTCCATTAAACAAAATAACAAACCTCTTTGGGGTTGAAGCAAGTCGCATTGAAAACACAAGAACCAAGCTTAGGATTAAACGAAGCATAGGCTCCACAATTTTGCTCAATACTTTCTCCGTCCAAGCAAATGTTGAACTTATTACAAGCATTACCCGACAACATAGTACCGTCGGCTTCAGTTGAGCACATCTAAAATGAAAAACACATTATATTTCATACTTGCAATACTAATTGATGATTACATACATTGTTGACGACACGTTTACGCAAAGCATGAACACAGATTCTCTTGTTCTCATCAAATACGGTATGTGCTGGACATTGCTCGAAAATGGCAGCATTGTCCTTGCATACATAATAGGCGTTTGCGTTTTTCTTGGAAGCTATTGTGTGACCATTTGTTTGTCCAATGCATAGCTGAAGTAGTTAAGAAACAGTCAAGTGAGAATTTATTCAAAACTTAGTTCAGGTATATTAAGGTACTTACACCAGTATCAGGCATGCATATTAAGCGCTCTGAGTCGAAAGATGTTCCACTGGGGCAGCTAAGCTTTACAGGTTTTTTGTTGTAGCACGAGTAGAAATTTGAAGGGTCATTTCGTACCGGATAACTGACTCCATTTGGTGATGTTGCACACAAGTTTTCTTCGCAAGTAGCTGAAGCTAGACAAATTCCGCGGATTGCATCGTAGTTTGTACCCTTAAGACATGTGCGCACGGCTTTAGTTAGTCCATTTTGGCAAAGGTAGAATTCATTGCAATTAGGATGCGGCAATTGTGTTGTACCCTGGGTATTTTGGCACACATTGATGCATTTTGCATACAGATCTTGCTCACAAAGAAGAGATTCAGGATTGAACCAATTACCACTTCCGCATTGCTGAATTATGGCATGGTTTTCGTGGCATACAATAAATTGATCGCAATGATCGGCGTTACGCATGAACGTACCAGTTGGCTTATTGGCACAGACGTTTGGTATTTTTGTCCAACATTCCCCACATGTATCATGAACGCACGAAAGAGTTGTGCTATTGAAAAGGTTTCCCATGCCACATTCATGAGCAACTGGTTTATTATTCTGGCAGACAAAGTATTTTTCGCATGCAGCAGGATTTGGTAGAAGAGTTCCGTCCTTAGCTCCTTGGCAGGTATTGGTTGGTGGCCCGACCTTCCAACATGTTCCATTAACATCACGAACACAATACTTTGCGCTGACGTCGAAATAATATCCAGTTCCACATTGCTGCTCAATAAATTTGCCATCATTACAGATGGAGAATTTATCGCATTCTTCAATATTAGCAATCATTTGACCATTGAGGCATGGCCAGCAGCAATTGTTTGTATCGCGATCACAGGTTTTTGTGTCGTTGTTGAAATAGTTTCCAGTTCCACAATTTCCTTCAATAAGATTACCCTGGGAACAAGTGGAGTACATAAAGCAAGAATCTGGATTATCTATGCGTTCTCCTTCTTCCAATCCATACGGACAGACACATGGTGTGGTAATTGGTGGAGGCGTTTTGCCCCAGCATGTTCCAGCATTATCAGGTTGACAGACATTAGTAACATTGTTGAAGATGTTTCCTGTTCCACAATTGCCTCCTATAAGCACTCCGTTATGGCAAATCGAGTATTTGAAGCAAGACTTTGGGTCAGCAATAAACTGACCCTCTTTTAAACCACTTGGACACTCGCAGGGCTCAGGAGTTGGAGTAGGAGTGATTGGTTTCTTCCAACAAATTCCAGCTATGTCAAGAGTACAGCTTTTGGTCGTTTTGTTGAAATAATTTCCTTCTCCACATGAGCTTTCTGATAATTTTCCCTGGTAGCAAATAAAGAACGAGGAGCAGTTCTTAGGATGAGGGACAAATTCGCCTTCTTCATGACCACCTGGGCAAGTGCAAGGTGTTGTTGTTGAAGTAGTTGTAGAAGTTGTTGTTGAAGGTGTTGTGGATGTTGTTGTTGAACGTTTCGTGGTAGAAGTTGTAGTCCTTGGAGTAGTTGTAGTCCTTAGAGTAGTTGTAGTGGATGTAGAAGTTGTTGTTGACTTAGGCCAACATTTACCAGTTGTATCCAAAACACAGGTCTTACTTGAAGCATCGAAATAGTTTCCATTTCCGCAAAATTCTTCAACAAGAATTCCATTATAACAAATGAAGAACTTGGAACAATTTGTGCCATGTGACACTAATTCACCATCTTTATAACCACCGGGGCATTCGCATGATTCAGTAGTTGTTGAAGGTATTGTGGTTGAAGTCGTAGTGGTTGTGGAAGTTGTTGTTGAACGTTTCGTGGTAGAAGTTGTAGTCCTTGGAGTAGTTGTAGTAGATGTAGATGTTGTAGTCCTTGGAGTAGTTGTAGTGGATGTAGAAGTTGTAGTCCTTGGAGTAGTTGTAGTGGATGTAGAAGTTGTTGTTGATTTTGGCCAACATTTACCAGCTGTATCCAAAACACAGCTCTTAGTTAAAACATCGAAATAGTTTCCATTTCCACAAAATTCTTCAACCAGTTGACCATTGTAGCAAATGAAGAACTTGGAACAATTTGTGCCATGGGCCACTAATTCACCATCCTTGTAACCACCGGGGCATTCGCATGATTCAGTAGGTGTTGTGGTTGTTGAAGTTGTTGTTGAACGTTTCGTGGTAGAAGTTGTAGTCCTTGGGGTAGTTGTAGTGGATGTAGAAGTTGTTGATTGTGACCAACATTTACCAGCTGTATCCAAAACACAGCTCTTAGTTAAAACATCGAAATAGTTACCATTTCCACAAAATTCTTCAACCAGTTGACCATTGTAGCAAATGAAGAACTTGGAACAATTTGTGCCATGGGCCACTAATTCACCATCCTTGTAACCACCGGGGCATTCGCATGATTCAGTAGTTGTTGAAGGTGTTGTGGTTGTTGAAGTTGTTGTTGAACGTTTCGTGGTTGAAGTTGTAGTCCTTGGGGTAGTTTTAGTGGATGTAGAAGTTGTTGATTGTGGCCAACATTTACCAGCTGTATCCAAAACACAGCTCTTAGTTAAAACATCGAAATAGTTTCCATTTCCACAAAATTCTTCAACCAGATGACCATTGTAGCAAATGAAGAACTTAGAACAATTTGTGCCATGGGCCACTAGTTCACCATCCTTGTAACCACCGGGGCATTCGCATGATTCAGTAGTTGTTGAAGTTGTTGTTGAACGTTTCGTGGTAGAAGTTGTAGTCCTTGGGGTAGTTTTAGTGGATGTAGAAGTTGTTGATTGTGGCCAACATTTACCAGCTGTATCCAAAACACAGCTCTTAGTTAAAACATCGAAATAGTTTCCATTTCCACAAAATTCTTCAACCAGATGACCATTGTAGCAAATGAAGAACTTGGAACAATTTGTGCCATGGGCCACTAATTCACCATCCTTGTAACCACCGGGGCATTCGCACGATTCAGTAGTTGTTGAAGGTGTTGTGGTTGTTGAAGTTGTTGTTGAACGTTTCGTGGTAGAAGTTGTAGTCCTTGGAGTAGTTGTAGAAGTTGTTGTTGATTGTGGCCAACATTTACCAGCTGTATCCAAAACACAGCTCTTAGTTAAAACATCGAAATACTTTCCATTTCCACAAAATTCTTCAACCAGTTGACCATTGTAGCAAATGAAGAACTTGGAACAATTTTCTCCATCGGCCACGAATTCGCCATCTTTATATCCACCAGGACATTCGCATGACTCAGTTGTTGTTAAAGGTGTTGTGGTTGTAGATTTTGTTATTGGTGAAGGTTTTGTGGTCGATGTGGTCATTGTAGATTTAGTTGTTGAAGAAAGTTTAGTAGTTGAAGAAGTTGACTTTGTCGTTGGACTCGTATCCGTCCAGCATATTCTATTTATATCCAAAATACAGCTCTGGGATAAAGCATCGAAATAATTGCCATATCCACAAGACTGTTCAACTAGCTTACTATTATAGCACATGTAGAACAAATAGCATTTACTTGGATGAGGTACAAATTGACCATCTTCATAGCCACCTGGACAGGTACATGGTGTTTCAGTTGAAGACGTGGTTGTTGGGGACTTAGTTGTTGTTGTCGGTTTTCTTGTTGAGGAAGACGACGAAGTTGAAGTAGACTTAGTTGAAGAAGAAGAAGAGGGTGTAGTCGATTTTGTTGAAGATTTAGTTGTTGTTGTCGGATTTTTTGTTGAGGCTGTTGAAGTAGAAGAAGATTTTGTTGAAGAAGAAGATGAAGTCGATGCTGTTGAGGATTTAGTTGTAATATCCGTTTTCCAACATATTTCATTTATATCCAATACACAGCTTCCCGTGATAGCATCAAAGTAGTTTCCATAACCACATGACTCTTCAAGCAACTTTCCCCCATAACAAATATAGAACATGTAGCAATTCGTATCGTGTGCAACAAAATCACCATCTTTATAGCCACCCGGACACTCACAAGGTTTATCGTTTTGCCAGCAAACTCCAGTAAGATCACGAACACATTTATTTTTGTCAAAATAATTGCCTAATCCGCAGTCTCCGGGAATTAATTTACCTTCATTACAGATAAAGTATGAGCTACAATTTACACTGTTTCCAACCAGGTCACCTTGCTTAGATCCATCAGGACAGTCACATAATTTCCAGCATTTTCCATCTTCATCTGGCAAGCATTGCTTTTTAGGTACATCAAAGTAGAAGCCATACAAACAGTTGTGTGGAACAAGATATCCGTTAGTACATTCACTGTACATGGAACAGTTTTTAGCATTAGGAACTCGATCACCGTCTTCTAAGTCTCCAGGGCATTTACGAGGCCAGCAAATGTTCTTCTCGTCATGCACACAATTTTTACTTTCGTAATCGAAATAATTTCCAGCTCCGCAGTCTCCGGGAATTAATTTACCTTCATTACAGATAAAGTATGAGCTACAATTTGCACTGTTTCCAACCAGTTCACCTTGCTTAGATCCATCAGGACAGTCACATATCTTCCAGCACTTTCCATCCTCATCTGGCAAGCATTGCTTTGTGGAAACATCAAAGTAGAAGCCATACTTGCAGTTGTGTGGAACAAGATCTCCCTTAGTGCATTCACTGTACATGGAACAGTTTTTAGCATTAGGAACACGATCACCGTCTTCTAAGTCTCCAGGGCATTTACGAGGCCAGCAAATGTTCTTCTCGTCATGCACACAATTTTTACTTTCGTAATCGAAATAATTTCCAGCTCCGCAGTCTCCGGGAATTAATTTACCTTCATTACAGATAAAGTATGAGCTACAATTTGCACTGTTTCCAACCAGGTCCCCTTGCTTAGATCCATCAGGACAGTCACATATCTTCCAGCACTTTCCATCCTCATCTGGCAAGCATTGCTTTGTGGAAACATCAAAGTAGAAGCCATACTTACAGTTGTGTGGAACAAGATCTCCCTTAGTGCATTCACTGTACATGGAACAGTTTTTAGCATTAGGAACACGATCACCGTCTTCTAATTCTCCAGAGCATTTCCGAGGCCAGCAAATGTTCTTATCGTCATGCACACAATTTTTACTTTCGTTATCGAAATAATTTCCAGCTCCGCAGTCTCCGGGAATTAATTTACCTTCATTACAGATAAAGTATGAGCTACAATTTGCACTGTTTCCAACCAGGTCCCCTTGCTTAGATCCATCAGGACAGTCACATATCTTCCAGCACTTTCCATCCTCATCTCGCAAGCATTTCTTTGTGGAAACATCGAAGTAGAAGCCATACATACAGTTTTGTGGAACAAGATCTCCCTTAGTGCATTCACTGTACATGGAACAGTTCTTAGCATAAGGAACTCGATCACCGTCTTCTAAGTCTCCAGGGCATTTACGAGGCCAGCAAATGTTCTTCTCGTCAAGCACACAATTTTTACTCTCGTTATCGAAATAATTTCCAGCTCCGCAGTCTCCGGGAATTAATTTACCTTCATTACAGATAAAGTATGAACTACAATTTGCACTGTTTGCAACCAGGTCACCTTGCTTAGATCCATCAGGACAGTCACATATCTTCCAGCACTTTCCATCCTCATCTCGCAAGCATTGCTTTGTGGAAACATCGAAGTAGAAGCCATACTTACAGTTGTGTGGAACAAGATCTCCCTTAGTGCATTCACTGTACATGGAACAGTTCTTAGCATAAGGAACTCGATCACCGTCTTCTAAGTCTCCAGGGCATTTACGAGGCCAGCAAATGTTCTCCTCGTCATGCACACAATTTTTAAATTCGTTATCGAAATAATTTCCAGCTCCGCAGTCTCCGGGAATTAATTTACCTTCATTACAGATAAAGTATGAGCTACAATTTGCACTGTTTCCAACCAGGTCACCTTGCTTAGATCCATCAGGACAGTCACATATTTTCCAGCACTTTCCATCTACATCTGGCAAGCATTGCTTTTTGGGAACATCAAAGTAGAAGCCATATTTACAGTTGTGTGGAACAAGATCTCCCTTAGTGCATTCACTGTACATGGAACAGTTCTTAGCATTAGGAACTCGGTCACCGTCTTCTAAGTCTCCAGGGCATTTACGAGGCCAGCAAATGTGCTTACCGTCATGCACACAATTGTTACTTTCGTTATCGAAATAATTTCCAGCTCCACAGTCTCCGGGAATTAATTTACCTTCATTACAGATAAAGTATGAGCTACAATTTGCACTGTTTGCAACCAGGTCACCTTGCTTAGATCCATCAGGACAGTCACATTTCTTCCAGCACTTTCCATCTTCATCTCGCAAGCATTGCTGTGTGGAAAGATTAAAGTATAAACCATACATACAGTTGTGTGGAACAAGATCTCCCTTTGTGCATTCACTGTACATGGAACAGTTTTCAGCATTAGGAACTCGATCACCGTCTTTTAAGCCTCCAGGGCATTGACGAGGCCAGCAAATATTCTTATCGTCAGGTACGCAATTTTTACTCTTGCTATCAAAGTAATTTCCATCTCCGCAGTCCTTGTTTACCAGTTTTCCCTCTGAGCACACAAAATATTTATGACAACTAGTTTCATCTGACACTCGATATCCATCCTTGCACTGTGGCCAACATTTTCCTTCAGTATCACGGTCACATATCTTCCTCTTTTTATCAAAGTAATTACCCGTTCCACAGCTGTAGGCTACCAATCCTCCATTGAAGCAAATATAATAAGAGTTGCAATTGTTTTCGTTTTCAACAAATTCTCCATCTTTGTAGCCCCCTGGACAAACGCAAGGTTCGTCTGTTTTCCAGCATGCTCCATTTGTATCACGGACACAGTTGTTAGTACTATTGTCAAAGTAGTTTCCAAATCCACAATCACCTGGAATTAGCTTACCTCCATCACAATGGAAGTAAGAGCTACAATTTGCACTACTTCCAACAAGATCTCCTTGATTATAGCCTCCAGGACATTCACATATTTTCCAGCAATTGCCGTCTTCATCTCGCAAGCATTGTTTTGTTTGTTTGTCAAAGAAGTATTGATATGGGCAATTTTGTTCTAAAAGCTCTCCTTGAGTGCATTCTAAATACGATGAACAGTTCCTAGAACTGGAAACTCGGTCGCCTTCGGCTAAGCCGCCGGTACAAGGAGGATGAGTTTGAGGCCAGCACTGTGCAGTATTGTCTCTTGCACATCTTTTTGTAGAATTATCGAAATAATTCCCAAATCCACAAGTTTGATGCACCAAATCCCCATTACTGCATAAATAATACGAATGACAGCTGTCAGGATCTTCCACAAGCTCACCCTCTATGTAATCTCCAACACAAGTGCAAGGTTTTGGTGAAGGTGTTGAAGTTGTAGTTATTATTGGTGCCCAGCAAATATTATCCACATCAGGTTTGCAAAACAAATTTTTCCCATCAAAATAACTACCCACTCCACACGATTGTTCCACAAGTTTTCCCGCATCGCAAATATAGAAAAGATAGCATTTCGTTGGATGGGCTGAGTATGCTCCACTTTCCTTACATTCAGATGGAGGACAAATATTTTTCGTATCTGGGATGCAGTATAGTTTCTTAGCGTCAAAGTAACTACCTGACTCACACTTTTGGCTTACCGGTTTGCCACCATTACAAACGATAAAGCTTGAACATGAATTACTGTCAGCAACAAATGTGCCATCATCTCGATTGAGACACACGTTCTGAAAAAAAAAAAATCGGATAAATAGACTTTTGTTTTACGATCCACAAACTAAAAATATTGGTAGGTACTCACGTCTTGAGTTCCCGCTAAATTTTTAGCATCCACACTGAGTACAACAGCGAATACTGTTGCTAAAGTGACAACTGTAAAGAAAAATGAATGTAAGGACTTCATGACACTCAGCCTAATTTAGGTTGATATTAAATTTGACTTAAAACAAAAACACTTAACTACCTCTCATTGTCTAAGTTTGAAAAATTATTCCTTTGATTCTTTTGTGTGGATCCTATTCAATTAAATTTGTATTCCTTATAGTTGTACACTCCCGAGGATATTTCGAAGAAACTCATTAGTTATTGCGTGTTTGGGGTCTTTTATATGAAATCAAAATAGATGCCAGAAACACACACCCCAATTAGGTTATCACAGATTTTTTGGTAATTTTTGATGTCAAACAACGAGTGCGGCACTTTTGCATTGTATTTTTTTTTCTTTCTTTTTTTTAAGTGCTAATTGGAAACTATAAACGAGTTTTTATCGGTAAATTAGTGTTGTACTTAAGTTTTCCTTGTCGATCTTAAATGTGTGCTTTATCGTGCTGATGTGTTCTACAATAAAGTATGATTTATCAGATTTTGATTCTAGTTATCGACATTAAAAAGACAAATTTTGATCAGAATCAGTTTGTAGAGGTCTTGCATTCCGATAGCAAAAATTACAAGGTCAAAGTCAAGAAATTAATTTTTTGAAGCTGCAGCAGACTGTTGATATGAAAATGCATTTGTTGTTTTCTTTTCTTACATTTGTATTTAAGGGATTAAATTATGGGTTAAAAAAAAACAAAATAGCACGTTCCCCATTAGTATGGACGCTGATTTGTTATAATAAACAGAAAACAACGGTGGTGAAATGTGAGTGATAGAACTAGCTTGACATGAAAAAACTAGCTTCTGCGATTTACAATATCGGGACGCAGTAAGCAGTTCGCAATTCGTGTCTCATGTGCAACTAAAACTCAGTCACTCGTTTTATTTTGTAGAATTCGTAGCTTTCGATTACCAACCATATGACCGAAAAGTCAACATTCGGGACCATTTGCAATTCGCTTTCGCAGTTGACAGCTCATGTGGAAGACCACTTTAGGGTCAAGTACAAAGAAACACTTAGTGCCTGTTCACATTGGATTTTTAATGCTTGGTGTTAATATACTCGTTGTGTCCATACGATGAAGAGTAAATCCTTTCAGTTCAATCTACCCATCCCTATCTCCCACCCTTGAAATCTATCTATCATTCACTCACACAATAAAAAATCTATCATGTTGAATCCGAGAATATTGTTTGAAAGTGGGGCATCTGTGCAATTTTGGTGAAATCTACCCATATCTTTTTCGCTCACATAAAATCTACCTGTCTCACTGCATGCACCTAGCATTAAAAATCCAATGTGGACAGGACTTAGAGCCTGATTACACGATTCGCTTCTTCGGTATTCGGTTGATCATGATGACAAAAAAAAAAAAAAAATCGGATGGCACAACGGCTCATGAAGAACCAGGGCCTAGTTACTAACAACTCGCAACCATTCCTGTGTACGCCTTTCGACAGGAATGGAAGGGACTTACAATTTTATGCCGAATCCGAACGGCTAGACGAGAAGCACTTATTCGTGACAAATGATACTCTTGGAGGATTTGTCAATTTCTCGCAAGAGGCAGTAGCCCTGAAAAAAAAACTTTTTTTTATTTTAGTTTTTAGGTGGACGAGGCTGGGAAGCGATCCCACCGCTCCAGTGTGACAGTCGAACGCACTAACCATTACGCTACGGGCTACTACATGATCATGATTACATGGTTCGTGAAATTACTTACGCACCTACGCACTTCCTTTCGTTATTTTGACGTTGATTGAATTTGTTTTTTTTTTGCAAGAAAATAATCAGTAGCAATAAATAAAAATATGTTTATCACTTATTTCTCAAATACATTCGTTAAATAGGTATATCTTATCACGAAAAACAATTTTCCAATTCAATCATTTTTGTTTAAATAATTTTTTGCTAACACCAGCGCCATGCAATAAAGTCCAAGAAATAAAGTTCAAAATCAAATTATGGACTTTATTTCACACCTAATAATAATAATAATTTGAACTATATGCCTCAGGTCTTTTAAATGCAATGCACGATAATAGTTAGAAGGAATAGAAGGAAAGGAAAGATTTTTGTTGGTTCAGTGGATTGAGAATAGATGTTAATTATCTCATGAAACTCGACGGGTGGCATTCAGTTGAAACTGGGGAATATAGAAAATAATTCTCCCTAGACTGGGGCTCGAACCCACACGTCCAGGTTAGCAGTCAAACACTATATATACACTGTGCCATTGCCATCTAGGTTGCACTCCCAAAATATAAAATGAAATAATATCCAAATGAAAACTAAAAATAATTTTTTTTTTTTTGAAACTTAATAGGGTAGTTTCATAAATTTCGAGCGAATTCTTTTAGTTTAGTACTAGAAACTTTGATAACAGACCCACTAACAAAATAGGCACCTGTCAGACGACTGAGCATATCCTAAGCGGAGCGGGACAGAGGACCCCAAAAGGGAGTTAAAACCCTTGAATCCGCGAAGCGGGCCACCAAAAGTACTGTTTAGTACAAAAAACTTTAATAACAGACCGAATTACAACATAGGCGCGCGAATATTTAAAATTTTTATTAAAATACATATTTTCATAATTTTTATTTTTCCAAAAATAGAATTGTGCATTAAAACCATAAGGCTTTATTGTACTCTTAGGTGTGAAATAAAGTCCAAAATGGCTTTGGACTTTATTTCACACCTAGGAGTGCAATAAAGTCCAAAATTTGATTTTGGACTTTATTTCATGGCACCGCTAACACCAGGGAGCATTGTGATTGCCAAATCAGAAACGTCAAACTGCAACCAGAAAAAATCTTGAAATTTTCATTCCTGCTTTCGTTACTTCCTTCCCTCTTCATTTCTACACCCCTCTCTCAAAAAGAAAAATAGAGTAAACAAACCCCTTATAAGGGTATTCATGCAACGTTGGAAAACCATCGTAAACATCGGAAAAGTAACGACGTGCGTCGTAAAAGAACTGTCACAATTTGTATGAAAATTCTTTTACAATAAATCGTAAACTTTCCCACACGAATTTGTGTCGTAAACGAGAATAAAGTAAACACGGAAAACTTTTTGTGAAAGTATTATGACATTTATGTATCAAAAATTGTCAAAAACCAACATTTCAGTAACAGAACATTTTTAACTATGTTTTTTCAAACACTTGAACAAAATAAAAGCCGTCCTCATAATTTATTCACCACATCATTTATCACATTAGATTAAGGGGCGTTCATGAAACGTGTGTCGGCATCTTTACAATTTTACGACGTTTGAAAGTTTCCGATGTTGCATGAATACCATCAATTCATTTATGATATGCATTTACACGAAGAAAAAATAATGACTATCTAATGCTGCATTTACACGAATGGCAAAATGCCATTATATCTGTCAAATTAAAGCCATTTTCCTTTTCATCGTGTAAACGCTCTAAATACTGGCAATATTTTTGCCAAAAAAAATGGCACAGAATTTGGCATTGAAATGCTGCCAATAATATGGCTATGTGTAGGCACTTTATTGACGCCATTTTCCAAATTATGCCATTCTAGAATAAGAATTAACTTACTCATTCTTTTATGGCATGTTGCCAGTATTTTTAAATCTGCCATTATTTGAACTCGTGTAAATGCATGTCATAAACAAATTATCCCTGCCATTATTTTACCATTTTGTTGGCAGAAATATTGGCAACTTTGCCATTCGTGTTGATCCGGCATAAGTCTATGTCATTTTTATGACAAAATAAGCATATTAATTGTCTATTGTGTGCAATGTTTACACGATGTTTAAACGATGTTCGTGCATTTACACCGAACATATAAGGTTAGTATTCCAAGTCGGACGCTTTTCATCATCGTGAACGAAATCTGTGGCCGTTTGAATTTTCCTGGAGCCCTGAGCAGGTACCATGAACATCGTCAGTTTAACGCAATATTTTTTTTATCGAACAGTCTACGTTATATAAGCATGGTGTGCTGTTGTTATCATTTTCCATCATGAGAGTATTAAGCAGTAGTGAAAATCAATGTATAATTTGGCGGGTCATTCCAATGTTCGGGGTTCGTACCAATTTTGCTGACGGGATTAAATCAAAGCCACGAGCATAATTATGTTGGTTTTCTTATAGTCCACCCCTCTGTTATTGCTGGCGTGACCATGAATTACCTATCAACACATATTACATCTTATCCCAATTGTAACAGTTTGCTTAAGGAATGTCGCTTGCTTACCTATACAATTAAACGTATCATATCTCGCGGTATTTTAAAGGAAATACTCAAAGTGAGAAAAAAACCAATGCAAAGAAGGAAAAACGATTTGAAAAATGGGAAAAGCAGCTTTGATGACATTATCAAATGCAACTGTAAACTAAAATAAAATACAATATTTTTTTTGCTTAGTTTTTAATTTAGGTATCATCAATATTTATATTTAAGTTAACATTCAATAGCAGTCCATTGGCAGCTGTAAGTGGTATAACTGAAAAATAACCCATCCGGACATGACATTTCAACTGGCTTGCCGTTATCACACACAAGATACTTGTGGCAATCTGTCGGGTGAGATAAAAATCCAATACCTGGAGTACATGATGTTGGCCTTGCAGTAGCGGGCGGGCGCTGAGTATTTGAAGAAGGTATTTTGGTTGTAGAAGTAATAGTTGGTTGCCCATTGCTTAATCCTGTACATCCAGCGAGATTGGAATCTACGCATCCGCTTACTATCTCATTCCATTGACGCCCTTCACGGCAAGACATAATGTAGAGCTTACCTTGGCTGCAAGAGAAATATTTGTCGCATTGACCGGGTATACCAAAGTTTTTTACACCATTTTCCGGGCATATGGGGTAATTTGGACTTAATGGTTTTGCTGTGGAACTTGTTTGGGTTGGTGAAGTTTTGATTGTTGATGGCGATGGTTTTGCTGTGGAACTTGTTTGGGTTGGTGAAGTTCTGATGGTTGATGGTGATGATGATGACACTGTTGATAATTTAGTTTTTTCACACTGTGCGGTAAAAGGGCTCTCACAACGACTAGCATCGACATCCCAATGCAATCCAAATGGGCAAGATACTATATAACTTCTTCCAAACGCGCATTTTAAGAATTTTGTACAATCCTCTGGATGAGGAAGATGAATAGGATCGTATGGGTCATCATTTAATGGACAACCAGCATTCAACTGTCCATTACCGATAGCTTTATGTGAATCTTTACAATTTGCTACAGATGCATCCTCACAACTTCCATGTTCTACACTCCAATGCTTTTGATCCGGGCATACCATATGAAATGCAAATCCTCCCTGGCATTCGTAAAATTTTCCGCAATCATAAATATCTGGTAAATGTGTTGGATTTTCAGGATTTTCATCAAGTGGACAAAGTGGATTGTATTTTGGAATTTTATTATTTTGTTTATTGTCACAGCTTGATAGTGTAGAACATTTGTTTAAAATAGAATTCCAATTAAGGCCGTATGGACATGAGACAGGATATGCAATTCCTTGTATGCATACAAAAAATTTTCTACAATCCGTAGGATGTGAAATCAAAGCAGCAGTACTTGTGGATATTGTGGAACAATTTGGCATCCAAACAGAACGTTCAATAGCAAATGCTGTTGATACGCTTATGCAGAGCGTTATAAGTTTCCAAGCACAATCTGTAAATAATAAGTATGTATGTAGAAATTTTAAGAAACTTTTGTTTCGGAGAATATATGGTTGACAATATTCTATTTCGATCCACAACGAACCTTTCATTTGGAATCACACGATTTTATTACAGTCTTGAATTAAACTCGTTCAACCGAGTCCCAGTGACTAATATTTATAGGAAACTTACTTCTAAAAAGGCACTTCAACTTTGGTGTGCAATTAGGGTCAAGACCATTAATGACAATCAATTGCATATATAGTTATAGAAAACATCAGATTGTAAACAAGGTAATAATTATTGTATTGGCATTTGAAAAAGTCCACTTCAGAAACTTTTTGTTTAGCCGCTTACGATAACTTAAAGTAATGAGTTTTATATCTATTAAGTTTGAACGCAGTACATATGAATGTACCTGATGATTCAAAGAGACGCGTCATAAAAATGAATCATATCATATTTTTGATAATATTATGCGTGTCAATTGATGTTTTCGATGCTATTTACGTAAAGATGAATAGGGTGGTCATGAAAAAAATTCCATTTTATTTCAAGACTTAATACAGCTTCTACTTTTCCTGGAAGTATGGATGAATGTGTTTCCTTGTTGAAAAATCGGAGGTACAAAGATCCAAACATTTTCTACAACTTTGCAAATGTCTGTTCCAGCAAAGAATATGTTGCATTGAAAAAACTTAAATGTATTTGAGATTTTTTTTCGCGGGAAAAGGCGATTTTAGCGCTTTTGGGGGATATTGTGAACGAAATGTTCTTCGTATGACATGATTTAGTTTCTTACCTATCTGTGAACGTATGAACTGTAAAATTCCAATAAAGGTTGGCTACGCATGATGATGGATTAAGAAACCTAAAAAAATCAAATTTTTTTTTTAAATTGGATTGAATGTCAATCCATGATACTATGACGTGACAGAAAAGTCTGTCAACACATCCGTCAACGCTTTGGCAGTATTATGCGTTGACTATCGCAAGACTTGCAACTTGCAAGAGAACATTTTAATTTTTTCTACGTGACAAATAACAAGCTTCTGCGAACTGTCAATTGTAAATTCGCAAACCACAACAACAGGACGGTTTCCACAAACCTGCGAATAAATGATTCGATCGAATTTAATCTCAATTACCTACCGATTTTACTTGTTTAAGTTGCATCAGAATTCGTAGATCTCAGCGACCACTCATGTGAATGAAACGTCAGATGAGAAGATATATATTTTGTTTAATAATTTTCAATACAATTTTCTTGACAAACAAAGAATTGATATTCGCGACAAAAAAAAGCAAATTCACATTTTAATTTAAAATAGTGGCAATCCTGCAAGGGGTGAATTTAACATATTTTATCATTAGTGACCATAAATAATGGAAACAGAGGTTGGTACTTACTACATTTTAGCACAAAACCCATTGGCTCCGAGCCATTTGGCTCGCTCGTGTATGACCAGCCTTTTACCCAGCACTTAACCGAGATAGTATGATTAATCAAAAATCTCCTTCAAATACCGAAAATTTACTATAGAATTTTAATCTCCTCAAATGAAGGTTTAAAATAAAACACAGCAAACTTTTTTCAAACAAAACTTGTGGAACCGATCCAATTTAACGGCATTTTATTTCATTGACATATCAAAAAAGATGAAAACCCATTTGAATATTTTTTTCATAATCCTCTTTTTGATCTTTTTGTGTTGTGGAAATACCAAATAAATCGCACTAAATAAATCTCGGTTTAGTGGTCGGTGGAAGCCTAGTATTAGGCTTGTTCATGATATGGACAGCTTTACACCCCTTAATACTGATATTCTAGAAATTACTTGTTATACTACATTTTCACTGGGCCAAATGAGGTAATTTTGTTGCAAATTTCCAAATCAGATCCGAAATTACCTCATTTCCCATACAAATTCTCGTTCTCAAATGAGCTAATTTCAACCCAATTTGCACGAAATGAGGTTCTAGATGAGATAAATCCATCCATCAGCAGTCGATTACAAAAGCTTAAATTTAAAGATTAAAAAGCTCTTCCATGAAAAGAAAAACAGATGTTTAACTGCCATTCCAAATTCAAAATGAAATGTGATGTCAAACGAAATCAGCAAATTTGATAATGAAAACATTTTTTTGCCAAATTCCGAAGTTACCCCATTTCGGCTCTAATGAAAACGTATTATAAAACAAAGACTGCAGTAGGATTGGCATAAGTGCTAAATGTTTTCATAATTAATTGCACTATGTATTTTGTAAGCGGGTCATTCAAGGTAGGTCGACGAAAACTCGAAACTGTTGATATTTTCGCCCGTCAGGGGGCTGAACCGAACATTCAGGCGGAACAACGGAATTGCGTGAGTGGGACTGAGGGAAACCAAAAAGGGAGTGGAACTAAGGTCTTTGACAAGTACTTTTATACAGTTTTTCCAACAGTTCGTGCGAACGTAAGTCCCCTTTCGTAGAAGGAAACTAAGTCTCCTTTCACAGAGGGAAACCAGTTGCCGGAGATTTTTTTGACGTTTTCCTTTAATTGCTTTGTACCTTTCACAAAAGGAAACTAAAATTGCCCCAGATTTTTGTTTGTTTCCATGTAGTCTATTGGCTGAACGCACATTACGGACAGTGTGAGAAGGAATGTGATAAAAATCTCCTCAAACGTTGACCGGGGAGATTTTTTTCATTCCCCTTACTTCTTGCCAACAAACTCCCAGTTTCCAGCAACTCAGTTTCCTTATGTGAAAGCAGTTTAAGTTGCCAGCAACTCAGAGTTTGTATACCCCATACGCCCTTCTCGCCAACAAACTCCTAACTGTTGGGAACTCAGTTTCCTTTTGTGAAAGGCGAGCAATCTCCTTTAGTAAATAATTATTTGCTTCATTGTTTTTGCACGCGTTGACCATAGTTTTTATCCAAAAATCGATAGTCATACAATTTCCGGAGTTTTATAAAATAAAATTTTTAAATTTCGCGCGAAATATAAAAAAATAATGCGTATGTACATGTTCATCATGTGCAAAATGAACTATTGGCAATAATTGCTTAAAGCCGCAAGTAGGTACAACATGAAATATTGAATGTGCCATCAGTAGAAAGTAACGGGGTGCTGTTTCGGGTAACTTTCCAATCATTTTTGCAATTTTCGAAGACATAAAATTGTACATACGAAATTATTTTCAAAAACTGTTGCACAATAGAATGCTTCACTGTCATAACGCGACATGCCAAAATCAGAAATAACAAACAAACAAGATTTCAATTCATTGGGGATATATTTTAGCATATGGCCTTAGTTCAGTTAAATCAAGGCCAATTTGGCCTTATTTCATTTTGTCAAAGTGCAATAAAACCAACAGTTGAAAGTGAAATAAAAGCAATTTGGCCTTATTTTACTTTGTCAAAGTTTAACTGCTGAAAATGGCTGAAAATTGGCCGTATTTCACTTTTGCAAAGTGCAATAAGGCCAACTTTTGGAATTTGGCCTTATTTCACGGCACCGTATCTGTTATATATTTTCGTGTCATACAAAAACAAAACGCTGGCAACACCCCCCCCGTGTGGATATAAGAATTTTGTGCTTAGTGGAAGCTCTGGGTTCAGCAATGACATTGAAATTTATACTGGAATCCAAGGACCTGTACAGTCAGTAAGAAATTTGCCAAAAATTAGTACTTCTAGTGACGATGTTGTTCGACTTGCAAGAACCATCCCTGAAGGCGTCAACTATAAATTATTCTTCGATAACTGGTACATATCTTTGCCGCTGTTGACTTACCTGGCTAAAAATGCGATCTTACCGTTAGGCACAATAAAAGCTAATCGCATTCCGGGGTAATATGCTAGGTTTCCACTGGTCATTGAATGACGCAAATTGACATACTTTGACAAGACAGGGTAGGTAGTATCAACAAAAAAGGCAAAGAAAATAGTAGTAGAGAGTAGGTATAACCCACTCTGTCTTGTCAAACTGTGTCTTTCAATGACAAGTGAAAACCTAGCATAAGGTTCCAGCAGAAAAAGAAAATGGGAAGAGGTGCAACCGCTGCAAAACTAGCGACTGTAGAGGAAATTGACATCTCTGTAGTAACCTGGTATGATAACAGGATCGTGAACTTGGATTCAACATACGTGCGTCGGCAGCAAACCATCTTCTGAAGTTCGACGATACAATAAAAAAGAAAGAGCCTACCAAGATGTACCATGTCCAAAGGCAGTGATGTGGTGTCGATCTGTGGGATGCGCTTCTTGGATACTACAGGATACAAATTACATCAAAATAATTGTACCACCGAATTTCTGTCACTTGATCGATATGGTAGCAGTGAACGCGTGGCTGCTGTAATACACAAAGGCTAGACAGATACGAGCCGCGGATGCCTTTAGCAGACTTCAAATGCGCGGTAGCTGAAGATTTATGCTATGCGAGCAAGCCAAGTACCGTCAACAAACGAGGAAGACGTTCTAATGTCATAGAAATTATTATTCAATCGAAGAAGTTGAAAGTACCCTATGCTACTATACTATACCAGGACGTACGTTTGGATCAGTTAGATCACTTACCTGTTTGGACTACTAGACAGCGGTGTAAGGTCCCAGAATCCGGTGGAAGATCTTTTGTGGAGTGCCGAAAATGCAAAGTAAACTTATGCCTCGATGACACAAAGAAATTTTTTCATGTTATTCCGCACTACATAAAATTTGCAATAAATAATTGATTTATTTAGTAAAGATAATTATTGTTCCTTTTCTGCTCAATATGCCACATATGATCCAAACCGGAATAATTCGATTATCACAATTTTTATCAAATAAAATGAAAATCCTTGAAACACGTGTCCTTTAATTTAGCATTAACTACCACATACATTTTTTTCATTAAGAAAAAAAAAATCATTCAGTAAGGGGCTAATGTACACTGTACAGGTACACCTCGGAATAAAAAAAAAAAAAAAACGTTTAAATTTCTCTTTACCTATATTTTAACTACTACTACTTTTTTACTTTTTTTTAAACAAATACAAACTATAATTAACAAACACCGTCAGCAAAAGAGCATTTGTTTTGAGCCTTATCCCATTGTGCACCAGGAGGGCATTCAAATGTTAATTCAGCTCCATTAACACACTGTATAGCCTTGTTACAATCTGTAGGATGTGGTTTATAGGTGAAACTGCAGCCAGCTCCACCAATAGATGGCTTGGTAGTTGTTTCATTCGGATCGCATGCGGCTTCTGATGGTGCTTCACATCGCCATAATGATTTAGAAAAGTGCAAACCTCTAGGACAATCCAGGACATATGCCAAGCCGTAAGAGCACTTCATGAATTTCGAACAATCTCCTTGGTATGGCAGAAGTGTTGGATCGTTGGGATCATCATCCAATGGACAGTCCAAAGTGGCAACTCCCTTGTTTTTGTACCATCTTTGCACTGCAGCACTTGTGAAATTAATCAGAAATATCACCAAAAGGATGTTTAGAGTAGTACTTATTTCTAAGAAGAAGTGACGATAAAAAATAAATCAATTAAATTTAAACAAAATTTAATAAAATTCAATATTACTTACTCCACATATTGTTTCTTTGACAATTTCTAAATTAGCCCTGATACAATCCACTATGATCCACATTAATTTATATGCCACTGGCATAATATTTTTCAAGTTTAGCTGTAACGTCAACATAGATGCAAATATTGGTTCTAGATATTGATATTAAAGATAACAGTCAAAAGAATTTTTGTTAGAGTAAGTACATAGCACTCCACTTCTGATGACCAAATTCATGAGCTAAACGCTAACGTTCATGATCTGGAGAGGCAATTTTCTAGCAAAAGGAAATGTACAATAAGAATAACATGACGAGTATTTGCTTGTTTCCAAAGAAATCTATTAATAATATTTGTGTTTTATTAAAAATACAAGTATATATGTATGTACCTACATGTACAACATGAGGAAGTCTTTTTCGAGCTGGAATATGGTTTCTTTTTTTGTTTAGTCATTTATGTATGTTTTTGGAAATTAATTTCATTAAAAGAAACTTAGCAAAATAATGTTATAATATTTACACTGAAGTTCTCTTGCTGATTGTTCTATAATAATGCCAAGTCAATATTGTTTTGATATTAAAACTGACGTATTTAAATTTAAATAAGATTTCCCCCTTGTGGGCCTTAGGACCTTAAGCCCACTAGAGGGAAATCTTATTTATAAAAAAAAAGGTCACGAAAAAAGGAATTAGTGTATTTAAATTTATTATTTTAAGCAAAAATATTGTTTAGGAAATTCTATTAGCATATTTTAAGGTCAATGCTGATTCTTTTCTTTTTGTTTCAGTGCTGGACGGAAACATTTGATATTCCGTTAGATGCAGGAAGCAATGTAGACAAGGGCGGATCCAGACTTTCAGCTAGGGGGGGGGGGGGTCACGACGCCTATGTACATACAAACACAATAAAGCCTTACACTGAAACAATTTTTTTTGTTTTATTTTAGTGAAACCTATTGTTAAAAAAAAATGTAGGTACATACATAAGTATGTCTTTGGCTTCTAAGCCATTAATCTATATATATGTTAAAGTACGCAATAAATTTGTTGATAAAGTTTATAAGGCTTTCTGGAAATAAGCAGGTATGGTTGAAAACCACCTAACAGAGGGCTAACTGTAAGGTGGTTTTCTACCATTGAAGACCGCAAGAAAAATTGTCAATGGAAGAACTGTAGAGAAGGACCTTCTGCTAAAGCTATACACAAATAATTTACTTAGCCAGTATACTTAAATTTTTGTTTGAGGTTTGGGAACATGAAGTACCTATATTGTAACTTTCTTAAAATACTGCATTCCAAACATCACCCTATTTCCCTGAAACAATTTTTTCATATATACCTACAAATAAAAGGTCAAGATTTTCAAAGTCTTCAAAGGGTTTTTTGATTCTATCAACGTCAAAACGTGTCTTCAAAGCACTTGGTAAGTTTGTTGTTTTATCGCACTTAGAAACTCGCTATTACATTGCGGTCAGAGATATCCAAATAATGATTTTGATTGTGAATTTAAATCTGTTTGGTCAATAATATCCGAAACAAAAAAGAAATTTAAGAAATACTCGTAGACGAAGAAAAATGTCGATTTCCCGATATTAGGTTGGGCGATGGGTTATTACACTACCAAATATTTATGTTCTACCAATACTGAGAGCAGTTATGCATAGAACATGCGACTCAAGGGGGCACAACAGATCTAGCTTTTGCTCCTTATTTAAACAAATTCATATAGAAAAACAAAAGTTGAGTCTCACAGGGGGGGGGGGGGGTTGACCCCCCCCGCGCTTGAATAAAACAATTGGAAAATGATTGTATTCAGAAGCGCCGCTGGGTGTTTCAGCGGCTAGGTTGGGACATAGTTAATCTTAACTTATTCCTTATTAGTTTTAGTTTTGAAAATGATCGTTCACCAGCCGCAACAGAAACCGGTATTGTAAGTATAATTCGCAATGTGATTGCCGGATTTGGAAAGGTTGACATTACATTATAGAAAATATATTGCAGCAAGGTCTGCGGGTCACTTGCCATATGTCTTCTGAAAAATGCAAGTTCAAAATTGAGCTTCAAATTTAAATATTTACAATGTGTCATTAAATCATCATCACTGGGTACGTTCAGGAGACTTAAGGGACTTCATATTCAGTCAACTACATCCATTGAACGCTAATATGGCCCAAAATAACTAACTTTTTTTTTCGACATATCATTATGTAAAGCTTATAACTTTTCTTCAATACTTTATCTAAAGTTCGTTTAGAAAAAGAGAATCCTCGACATGGATACAAAATTCCTTCGAAACGAACATTTTCAATTTAATTATCGCGACCGCACAAACCAAACAATTTATAAAAAGATAAACTGATTTTTTATTTCACAACTGACAATGTTAACAAGAACACACTTGATTTGAAATCAAGGCAGATATTTCTTAAAAGCCCTTCCACCCTACCCCACTGTGTATTAATACATGTCAAATTGAAAGTGGGAAAGAATTCCACGCGACTGCCAAATTTGTGGGAAAGAAATGACTTTTCATATTTTGCTTCCACACTTGCTTGTATTAATACATTACCTTAACCTAAAAAAAAGTGTGACAGAATGTGGGATAGAATTAGAACCGTTCTTAAAATTATTCATGTATTAACACATGTCAAATCGTGTGGGATAGAATGTCGGGTTGTGTAGGCTGGGCTTCCATACTTTGTTTCCACACTATTCTACATGATTTGTTCCCACTTTTTTGACATGTATTAATACACAGTGGGCTAGTGTGGAAGGCCTTTAACTAACTTTCCAGTCACTTTCCAATAAAAGTTCCCTTCATTAAAAGGCAATTTTTCGACATCTGGCCAATTAGATAATAGAAACGTGCCTTACTTGCAAGTCCCCTTAATAATTTGAACGTTCCCACTGTAATCAAATAAGTGATCACTAAAAAAGTCAAACACGTCAACAAAACATTTTAAATCCTCAAGCCTGTTGTTTAAAGTGGTAATAGTTTGATCTAAGATCCAAAAACAAAAATCTGCTTTATTTTTTATTTCCGGGTCAAGTAAGGATTCATCAATATGTTCATAATAAATACATAATCATGCTAAGTGGTGGAAAATTTGTTTCAACGTTAAGAAGTTGAGTCACAGTGGTGGCTTCTTCTAATATTTCTTCAAAGTGTTCATCCGTGTGTAATTCGGTGGACTTAATAATCAATTTTTCTAAAAGATTAACACAAATTACAGTATTGATTGCAGGGTTTTGTATCATTTTGCTCAAAGCATTAATATTATTCAAAATATCAAACCAAATTATTACTGACCATAAATTTATATTATAAGTTTGAATGTTCAATGCAAGCGAATGAGCCTTATTAGATGTTGTAGAATCCCATTCCAAAGAATTATTCTCAGAGATTTTCAACAAGGTATCAAATATTTTATCGAGGTATCGTAATGGTTTGACGCATCTATTCTTGCAGACCATCGCTTTGCGCTTAAGGCTTTCAATTTTATGTCTAGTACAGCGATGGCGAATTGGTGGCACGTGGCGAAATTTTGTGGGGCACGTTATCAATTGAGAATTCCGATTGCATTTTCGAACGACATCATCTTCTTTTTATTAAAAGTCTTTTCGCATTCATTTAAAATGTCTTTCTAAGGACGAAAAATCAAAGGGCACGGTAGTGCATTTGCTAAGCTCAGGCTTAGGCAACTCAATAAATTTCAATTTTTTAGCATAAGGGGATCGCGAGAGATAAGACTGCAAAAATCGCAAAAACCGTAACTGACTGACTAATCATCAAAATTATGTGGCAACGATATTTACAATTTGACTTATAACTAGCTAGATACGATGATATTATACATTTATTGGCACATAGGGGGCCAAATTTTATACTTTGTCTTAAATTTAAAGGATTATAAAATATAAAATACATGTTAAAAAAGAGAAAAAAAAAATTATAGAGCACTTCCCGACATCGTGCGCAACGGTAGGCCCTGTGGTGTATACAAAGGAAAAAATTTAAGCTTTTCCATTCAGGGGCCGTGGTACCAGCCTATTTTCATAGAATTGATATAAATTATTTGGAGCACTTCTGATTGTCGTGGAATGGTGAAATATAGTACAGCGCAGCGGTAGGGCCTGAAGTGCAGACAAAGGCAAAACTTTAAAATTTGAGATTTTGCATTCAAGGGCACCCGCCCATTTCGTATTGTGATAATGATTATCGTAGAATGATAAAATTTGGTATAGCGGTATTTAAATCGTAAAAATTAAATTTAAAAAATTAAATGATGATAAAAATTATATACAAAATTAACGTTTTGTATCACGTAGAAAATATTTTGTCAAACAATTATGTATTAACAATAATATTTTACTTTGGTAGGTTTTTCCGACCTAAAGTGCAGATGTGTTTCGCTCTGACAACAACAAATGAGCTCTTCAGTAAGAATTGTTGTTGCCTAGGTATCTAGGTGCAAGAATTTAACCGAATTCTCTTGGAAATTAAATATTTTGCAGCACATCAGTGCAGCTTATTTTATAAATACGTCGGTAACCATTGACCTAAAACAAGTGTCTTAGAAAGGCACAAACAATTCTTAGGTCGCAAAAACCTTCCAAATTAATATTTCATATTAAAAAGTCCACTTTACAAAAAATAAAATCAATTTTTCTATTGTTATTGTTTATCTTCTTCTTGATATTATTTTACTACGTATGTACACTGGGGTGGTGTTTATAAAGGTCATTGTCTTATTTTGAATGACGCACCCCCCTTATTTGTTCTAAATAATTTATAAAAAAATATATTTTAGCTCATTTAATTGACGTTAACGTGGCCCCCAAGATGCCAGAAGTTTTATATGAGAAATCCCATGCATTTTTGTGCATTCAATTTTAAAAATTCATAACTTTAGTAATTATTATCAATAATAAATTGAATTTTTACTATAAAGCAGGGACTGTTTTAAGTGGTAGTTGTTATGTTTTCTGGTAGTTGCTATTTAAAATTGGAATCTCTAAATCACGTTTCTGGTAGTTGTTATTAAGCACTTCGCCCTTTCTTCGAATTCAAAACTAAGTACTTCTATGAATGTCAATTCAATCACTAGTGTAGGTTCGAATATTTGCTGCCTATTTAAAGTTGGAACGATTTATCACCATTCAAATTTGTTAGGATTATTTAAGTACAGAAAACATTTTTAACTTTTATCTGATCTGAAAATTTGAACCCGCACAGAATAAGTGCACTTGGTTGTGTTGCCTCAACGAATTTACATGCAATTTCAATTGAAAGTCAAACAGCAACCTAAGTTTTTGACCAGCCGCTGTATTCATAGAGTAAGTACCTATACTACCTAGATGCCCGACTCGTACCCCCCTTGCCTTAAACACCCGCAAAGTACTTCCTCTATAGCCGTATTTATGATTTTTCAACAATTTTTTTTCTATTACTCAACTGCGACAAAAAATTGGTAAGCAAGAATATAAAAAAAATGTCAGCCTTTTGACACCAAATATGAGGAATTGGTAGAAAAAGTTAAAATTTTAATTACAAAAATATGCATGGCATCACTTTTAGCTAAAATATAATAATTTCTGTGAGAATAAACTCATAGGGATATTTATGCAAACGCATAAAACACAGTTAAACCTGAGAAACAAGAAAATTTTGTCTCGGTTGAAATGAACTGTCAAAATTTGTATGGGAAAAATATTCTGCAAAACAGATTTTATCTCATGCGCAAATAGCAGAAATAATCTTGATACACTGGGATAAGTCATTTTTGACGTTTATTTTGATTATTTCCCACGTTTGCGCAATTTTTTTTTAATGTGGTGTTTAGTTCATGTAAACATCTTGCAGAAAGTCATATTTTTCTGCAAAGTGGAAAATTATCTCGTTGCATGAATATAATTATTGAATCGTTTTTCCATAAATTAATTATTTTTGAATTCATATTTGGCGCATTTTATTGAAAAGTATTTCAGATCAGATCAGACAAAATTAAGAAAGTGTCGATTAAACAACCAACCGATAGACGGGCTACGTCTGAAAAAAACCGTTTAAATCGAAACGATTTATTTTTTGGTAGTTCTGATTTTTTCTTAAAACAGTCCCTGCTATAAAGCCTAGTTCTCAGGTCAAGTGAAAATGAAATTTCTATATAAAAGTGACACTTGCTTAGCGATGAAATTCATAACGAGAGCTGAGTACCCGAATGTGAAGCCTAGTACTCAGTTCAAGTGGAAATGAAATTTCAATATAATAGTGACATTTATTTCACAACGATGAAATTCATAACGAGAGCTGAGTACCCAAAATGTGAGAGCGAAATATGAACCGCTTCAAAACTAATTTCATTTCATACTTTGCATTTCCTTACGTACGGCTACTATGAAAAAATAATATAAGTGTGGAAAAGTGTGACATTTGTCAATAAATAAAAATAAAAATTGTTATAATTAAATAAAAAAGCTTACAGAATTATTTAAGATCTTATGATCGTTTATTTTTGAATGTTAAGTGTGACCGACAAGCCAAAAACCAAACTATGACATTAAAATAGTCTTCTCAAGCATTTCAAGATTCTGTCAAACTATCAGATAAATCAAATTCTTTTTGTATTAAAAGTGAGTATTAAAAGTTTTTAAACTGAGGATTGAAAATTCACGTGGAGAATTTATTATGGTTTCACAATGGTTATTCACGTGAATTTAAAACCGCTTTTATTTTTCATTTCACACAGTGGTGAGTACTAGGCTTGAGAGCGAAATATGAACCGGTTCAAATGTAATTTCATTTCATGATTTTCATTTCCTAACGTACGACCACTAGAAAAAAATAATAGAAGTGTGACATTTGTCAATAATATTAAATAAAAGTTTAATAAAAAAGCCTAAAGAATTATTTTGGATCTTATGATCGTTTATTTTTGAATATTAAGTGCTACGACAACTACGACAGTCTTCTTAAGCATTTCAAGATTCTGTTCAACTGTCAGACAAATCAAATTATTTTTTTCATTCAAAGTGAGTACTCAAAATTTTCAAAGTAGGGAAATAACTGTTGTGAATTTTTTTAGATACATTTTTATTTTAACTACAATAATTGTAAAACAATGATTACGATGCCATGCAAATTTTTTTTTTTTAAACAAATGCAAACTTTAATTAACAAACACCGTCGGCAAAAGAGCATTTGCTTTGAGCCTTATCCCATTGTGCACCCGTAGGGCATTCAATTGTTAATTCAGCTCCATTAACACACTGTATAGCCTTGTTACAATCTGTAGGATGTGGTTTATAGGTGAAACTGCAGCCAGCTCCACCAATAGATGGCTTGGTAGTTGTTTCATTGGGATCGCATGCGGCTTCTGATGGTGCTTCACATCGCCATAATGATTTAGAAAAGTGCAAACCTCTTGGACAATCCAGGACATATGCCAAGCCGTAAGAACACTTTATGAATTTCGAACAATCTCCTTGGTATGGCAGAAGTGTTGGATCGTTGGGATCATCATCCAATGGACAGTCCAAAGTGGCAACTCCCTTGTTTTTGTACCATCTTTGCACTGCAGCACTTGTGAAATTAATTAGAAATATCACCAAAAGGATGTTTGCAGTAGTACTTATTTCTAAGAAGAAGTGACGATAAAAAATAAATCAATTAAATTTTAACAAAATTTAATAAAATTCAATATAACTTACTCCACATATTGTTTCTTTGACAATTTCTAAAATAGCCCTGATACAATCTACTATGATCCACATTAATTTATATGCCATGGGCATGATATTTTTCAAGTTTATTTTTAACTGAATCAGATGCAAATATTGGTTCTAGATATTGATCTTAAAGATAACGGTCAAATTAATTTTTGTTATAGTAGGTACATAGCACTCCACTTCTGATGATACGAGTAATAGAGAAATTGCAATAATAAAAACAAATATAATATAAATTCATGACCAAAACGCTAACGTTCATGATCGGGAGAGTCAATTTTCTATCAATAGGAAATGTATCGGGAGTTTTTTTTAAGACGTGTGGTTATCAAGAAGAAATAAAACGCATATAATTTAATGTTATGACCAAGATTTAAGCTTTTTTATAAATTATGTTTTAAAAATGATTTCGTGCAAGTGGCCGCCGCGGCTGGCTCGAATAAATTCCAGACGAGAGGCTCAATTTTCGACCACTTTTAGCAGCAATTGGGGCCGGATATCAGCAATAACGCGCCGAATATTCTCTTCCAAGGCGTCAATGGTCTCGGGCTTATCTGCGTAGACAAGCGACTTCCATAACCCCACACAAAATAGTCCAGCGGTGTTAAATCGCACGATCTACACGCTACCGGCCCACGACGCGAGATAATGCGCTCACCAAAAGTTTCCTTCAATTAACTGATTGTTTCTTTGGCTGTATGCCTGTAGGGCATGTAGCACCGCGCCGCCGCGGTCTTGTTGGAACCAAAGGTCACCACATCAACATCCTCCAATTCAGGCACGAAAAGGTCATTGACTGTACCATTATGGATTGACTCATTCGGGTCTTCTTCTATACTCTGCTCCACAGCAGCAAAAGCGTCTTCGGTGCGCATTGTAAGGCGCGGCACGGTGTCTGAGGATGCGCATTATCCACTATGCTCGAGTCCATGGTTGCTCGAATTACCGACTCTGCTGGACGATTATGTCGACCGAATATTGGACGCAGCGCGCAATGCGTCGCGCGAACCGATCCATTTTTTTAGTACTAAATTTGCTCGATTTGTAAACGTGTTTCATAGTAAGTCTATTCATGAAACTGCAAACCAAACTGAGCATAAATCAAGTGAAGCTGTCAAAAAGAGCAACTCCGAAAAAAGTATTGCTAGATTAAAAACGACACGTCTAAAAAAACACCCGTTATAATAAGAACACCAACACGAGTATTATTTGTTTGTTTAACAAGAAATCCTTTAATAATATTTGTATTTTTGTATTAAAAATACAAGTATATATGTAGGGTAAAGTTGGGTAATATGGCACCACGGAGGATATTTCCTTTCAATATTTCCCACTTAATGACTTTTTTTCTAATCAATGACTTCAGAATATCTTTAAGTTTCACACAAGCTTCTAACAGGTGCAGTTGAAATCCAAAAAGCTTGTTAAATATTTAAACTACAACCGAAAATACAAAAAAATTGTAATTTTTTGTAAGATTATTTTGTTGTATTTTTGTAAATTTAGTGTAGAAACGAAAGTATTCGGTGTCAGGTCTTCGTTTTAACCGAAAAACAAAGAGTGAATCGTGTCTGTTTGTTTCCTTTTACCGCTATAACTGCACATATGTAAATGTTCTTTTAATTTCGAACAACAGTGGCAATGTCCAAAGGGTGATATGGCACCCCCCCAAATTCAGTAAATTTACACTGGTGCCATATCACTCCTTCCTGATTCTAATAAATTTTTGGTTTTAATTTTGGAACAGTTTTTTGTAACTATCGAGTGCATGAAGTGCACAATTTGTCAAGTCCCATTGCATTTTACGTATATGTATAACCAACAACTGTGACAAAAAATCACTTAAAAATTAAAGTTCCATATCACGCGCCAGTAGGTGCCATATCACCCGCCATTATTTTCACTTGTAATTTTTGTAATGTATTTTGTTGAAAAAAAATATGTTTTGCATTGTGAAATCCCCTAGTAACCCATTGCTGTTGGTTCATTAATTAGCTACAGATTATATAAACCTATGTTTGAAATGATTATCCTTTTTACTTTAAAAGTTATATGAAAAACAAAAAAGGGGTCCCATATCTCCCGCCTTTACCCTACGTGTGTAGAACATGAGGAAGTTTCTCGAGCTAGAATATTGTTTTTTTGTTAAGATATTTATGTATAGGTACGTATTTGAAATTAGTGTAACATTCAAGGAAACATGCCCAAATAATGTTATAATTTTTACACTGAAGTTTTCTCGCTGATTGTTATATAATAATGCCAAGTCAATATTGTTTTTATATTGGAGCCGACGTATTTAAATTTAGTACTTTAATGCAAAACTATTTTGTACTAAATTCTATTACAATTTATGCTTTTTTGACAATCCCACTTTATGGTCAACCTTAATACTTTTCTTTTTGTTTCAGTGCCGGAAAAGCATTGATAACCTGGAGAATATTAGAAGAAACAATTGCATTGGTGTCGTGTGAAAAAATCGAGGTTTAAAAGCAGCGTTGCCTCTGAGATTTTTCAAAAAGTCGAAAAAAAGGTCGCATTTACAAAAAAAGTCGCAAAATTAAAATTATTTGAAAAAAGTCGCATTTTGGAGCAAAAAGTCGCAATTGAATAAAAAACAAAGTCGCATACCTATTTTAATTTTTTTTTTACCTTGTACAAACACTTAAGATATTATTTGAACTTGTTTAATTTTAACAGTAGCTATAATTAATAACAAACAAAAAAAAACAGACTTCATTTTACTTTAATATGTAGGTACACGAGTAGGTTTAACAGTAAAATATCTATATAAATAGTCTTAAAAATTGGTTGTTGTACTATTTGATCAAAAAGTATCCAACCGATTTCGATAAATTGTGCATGGTTGTGGGTCATTTTTTGTTTTTGCACTGCCGATCACTGTGCATATTAAAAAAAAAATTAAAAATAAAAAAAATTGTTTTTGATTTAATTTTCAAACTAATTGTTTTGACTCTAAAGTCTGTGAAGGTTTTGGTGGTCGAATTTCGGCCAGTGGGCGATACTTACCTTAAAAGATAAATCACAATAATTGTTTCATTGTTTTGAAATGGTTTCTCTACACTTTTTAATCAAAATATTTTCAGGAACCCATTCGCTAATATCACAGTCACAGTCAATTGAGATTTGTTGAAGCCAACCTATTTTCACAAGTTTCTCTTTGCAAGCGGTTTGTTGATTTATTTTTCATAAGGGTTAGCTTCGCCCTACACATGATCGATTGTACGATAGTCGCGTTCAGGAAACTGTTTGTCAATTTTTTTAGAACAAAAAAGTCTCATATTTAAAAAGGTCGCAATTTTAAAAAGGTCGTCGCACAGCGATGAAAAGGTCGCGAAAATGCGACTAAAGTCGCATAAAGGTAACGCTGTTTAGAAGTGAGACCGCACTCGAAGGAACTGCACTGCAGAGGAACGACACTTCACAAGTTTTCGGATAAAATTGTATGAACTTAAGTTTCGGCTAAACCCTAGTACGCCGCGCCGGCCGCTGCGCTGATTAGAAACGAAGTTTTCCAGTGGTCTCCAAAAAGACAACGAAATGGTTACGAAAATACAGCGGGAAGAGAGTTTCACAAATTCCAATGTAATGAAAACAACAAAAACAAAAACACGAATAAACCCAAATGTTATTTTTCCGCGCACAAATAACGGTCCAGGCAATTAATTCTTTGCGAAAAGAGAGTGGAGACTATACTTGTCAAAACAATTTCAAATCAAATTCGCTGGTCGAAGAGCGTACCGCAGAACGAAAAGCACAAAAAAAATGTTTCGTTTATGATTTCGTCATATCATCATGTCTTTTTGAAGGGGATTTTTCGTTTCACATCAGCAGCGTACTAGGCTTTAGTGCGATATAAAGTCATACGCAATGTCATACAAATAATGTTGATAATGTCGAGTGCGGACTTACACGTTTAATCATATCCGACATTGCTATGATGGATATTGTAAAAAATGATGTTCTAATTTAATGACGACGTTCGGTCTGTACGTCTATGCTTTTGTAAGTCTACTGTTCTACTGTACATCGAGCTATGGCCATAAAGCATAAACCGATTTGATTCACTTTCAATTTTGGTACCATGAGGGAACATTCAAATTCATATTATAACTGAATTAGATCAGGCAGCTGTCATTCCCATACAATGATTTAGGTTTTTTTTTAATTGCTCCAAAATTACTCTCACGATTTTCCTTAAAATTCATAGCATTTTAGATTTTAGCCAAAACATGCACTTGACATTTAAAAACAAAAAATTCTGTTTTTCTCGGTTATTCCTACATATCTCCTATACGGCTTAATTTATTCTATTGCAATTTTGCACGCAGGTACATTTGAGAAATTTTAACATTTTTATATTCCAAAAATTATTCAAAAATATTTTTTTTTAAATAAAAAAACGGACGGAGAACAAAATTATTTTTGTTGCTAAAGGTACTTTTGAAGTTTTTCTCTATTTCCATAAGAAAGCAATTATATAAACTATAATTTGCTTAGCCCACAACGACAAGTTTGAGATTCTCGATTTAGTGGTCGATGAAAACGTATTATTAGGCTCGTTTGTGTTTAGACAGCCATTCACCCTGAAATGTGGATATTCTAGAAAAACTTGAAAATCTTAAAGTTTTCAGTAAAATTGGTACAAGTGTGAAATATTTTGTTTACATAATTCATTTGGTAAGCAAGTCATCGAAGGTATGTCGACAACAAAAACACACGAGAACTGCTGATGCCGCCAGCAAGGCGACTGAACATACCCAAAAAGGGAGTTGAACTTAGTTCTTTGACAAATATAACTTTTCTACAGTTTTTACAAAAGTGTGCTCATACGTTATCACCTTTAGTAAATATTTAATAGCTTCATTAACTTTGTACGCGTTGACCATAAAGTTTTTTAACAAAAAATCGATAGTTTCTTGAGTTATTAAATTAGGGAAATCACCTGATTTTGATTGATTGGGGTCTTTTAATTAGAACCTGTGAAAGTGAAACTTAAAATTTTTAACACCACGTCACTTAAAAAAAACTGGCCCTTTTTAATTGAAATCACTAATCAGCTGATTTTGGTTGATTAGACCGCAATTTTATTAGAACATGTGGACAGCATCAAAAGGGTAGTTATGTGCATTCAAGAGGACACAAGCGTCCACGGGTTTTTCTTAAAACCCACCTCTGTCTACCAACTCCTACTCTCTCCTCCTAGTGGTGAACATCGGGTGTATAGTACCTCAGCTGGAGAAGGGGTTTGAATCCCCGTGGAAAGCTGTTGGGACAGCTAACGAAAGAGGGGGGGAAGAGTGTTCCCACTAAGGCACTTCTCCTTTCATCGAGGCGGCAGCGGACAAATTCTCCAGATGGAATCAACGGTGGCGTCTACAGTTCCAGTTAGGTTGAACTACTTAGTGAACACCTTATATGGGCTACTACGACATATTTGTAGCTCAGGCCTATAAGGAGCGGTTTATCCGGCTCCCTACCCTTGGAGTTATACGAAGGGTCTGGTCCTCCGAGTCGGTAACTTCCCTACCACGTAAAAAAAGGTTGTTCCGAAACAATAAAATGGATGATTTTAAAGTTGACGACCCCAGCAAACGAAACAAGGACAATGAATTTCGGATCTGCACGTGGAACGTCCTGTCATTATACAGAACACGTGCAGCCGAACAGTTAGTGGAGAACCAGGACAGGCTAAAGGCTGACGTAACAGCCATCCAGGAAGTGCGATGTGATGGAGAGGGCATACAGAGACTGAAATAGTGTGACATCTACTACGGCGGGTGCTTGAAGGAACAGGGTCAGCGGCTCTTTGGTTGTGGTTTTGTGATAAGGGGAAGACTTAGGCAAGAAGTCTTGGGCTTCCGAAGTGTAAGCGAGCGCCTGGTCACAATCAGCATCAAAGGCAAATTTAAGAATATTTCGCTGATCTGTGTTCACGCCCCCCATGAAGGGAGAGAGGACTCAACCAAAGAAGCATTCTACGATCTCCTGGAGACAACGTATGATATGTGCCCGAAGTACGACGTGAAGATCATTCTTGGTGACTTCAACGCAAGATTCGGAAAGGAGGGCATCTTTGGTTCGATAGTCGGAGGACACAGCCTACACGACGAAACTTCCGGCAACGGACACAGGCTGGCAGATTTTGCGGCGGGGCGTAATGTCATCATCTCAAGCACCTACTTCCCACACCTCAATATACACAAGGGGACTTGGCGACCACGTTGCGATAGACGCGAGACATGCTTCCAGTATCTTGCACGTCCAAACGTTCCGAGGGGCCAACATTGACTCGGATCACTACCTGGTGGTAGCTAGACTGCGTATGCGGATATCCATGACGCGACAACGCAGAGCAGATGCTGTGAAAAGGTTCGATGTCGAGAAGCTTAGATCGCAAGAGACCGCCAGAACTTTTGCAGACCAAGTAACTCTTAATCTCTCAGGGGGTCCGCCACCAGCATCAAGTGCGGAGGACCAGTGGAAACAATGTCAACAAGCCATCAGAAGTGCCGCCTCTGATGTGCTGGGTTTCACTAGGCAAACACAACGATAACCCTCGTTCGAAGAAGAGTGCCGGCTAGCGCATGCTAGTAGACTCGAACAAGAGCTGCTGAGACAGTAGCCCGGGAGCTCTGTGGGCTGAAACGAAAAGAGGAACGCCGACTTCTCAGGAGGAAAAAGAGAGAGCACGAGAAGCGGGCGGTAGAGTCTATTGAGGGTTGTAGCAGTAGGGGAGATGTTCGAAGATTTTATCAGAGGGTGAAGCGATCCACCCAAGATACAAGGCTAGAACGAAAGCCTGCCGAGATGAGAGTGGGAATATGGTAGTAGACACACAGTCAGTGCTGAGGGCCTGGAAAGAACACTTCTCTAGACAGCTTAACGGCGAAGCCAGCCAAGATTCCGCTAGTAGGCAGAACACTCCATTCAACTTGGACGATGATGGCCAAGAGTTCCTGTGTGACCGCTTAAAACCTTTTTTCAACGATCTGACCGGCGCCTATCAGTGTGGTTTTAAGCCAGGCAAGTCAACCGTCGATCAAATGTTAACACTCCGGCAGATTTTAGAAAAATCCTGGGAATTCCAGATCGATACACACCACCTTTTTATCGATTTTAAAGTCGCGTATGAAAGCGTGAAAAGGGACGAATTATACAGATCCATGTCAAGTCTCGGCATCCCTGCCAAACTCATCCGCCTGTGCAGGATGACGATGGATAAATATCGCTGCTCCGTCAAAATTGGTAAGAACATCACCGATTCCTTTGATGTTGAGAAAGGATTGAGGCAAGGCGACGCGTTATCATGCAACCTATTCAACATCGTTCTTGAAGCCATTGTACGCAACGCACATGTCAACACCAGCGGTACAAAAGTCTATCTATCAAAAGTCCGTTCAATTGCTTGCGTATGCGGATGACATAGACATTGTCGGCAGAACGAAGCGAGCTGTGGCAGGGGCATTTGCGAGCATTGAATCGGAGGCGGCTAGAATGGGATTGGCGGTTAATGAGGACAAGACGAAGTATATGCTGTCATCGAGAGAGGAATTTCAACATCGTCGACTCGGGCAAAATATCCCGATGGACAGACATAACTTCGATGTTTTCAAGGACTTTGTCTACTTGGGCTCCACTATTACATCGCAGAATGACATCAGTGCAGAGATCAAGGGAAGAATTACTCTTGCCAACCGCTGTTTCTTCGGTCTGAGAAGGCATTTAAGTAGTTAGGCCCTCTCTCAGAGAACCAAGGAGACTTTATACAAAACCTTAATCATCCCAGTCCTGCTTTATGGGTCAGAAGCATGGACACTGAAAGATTCGGATAAAAATCTGCTAGGGTGCTTTGAGAGGAAGATTCTTCGTTTGATTTTCGGTCCGGTGTGTATCGAAGGAGTATGGAAGAGAAGATTCAACGACGAGCTATACGGGTTATACAGCGACGTTGACCTGGTCAAAAAGCTGAAAATACAGCGGCTGAGATGGCTGGGGCACGTGGAGCGTATGGACAGCAACGCACCTGCCCGACGAGTCTTCGAATCCAACCCCGATGGGATACAAAGCAGAGGAAGAACCCGTAACAGGTGGCGCAAACAAGTGGATGACGACATCAAAGCACTTGGTGTGCGCAACTGGAAGCGGCTAGCTAGGGACAGAGCTGGCTGGAGGGGCTTGTTAGTTGAGGCCGAAGCCCATCCTGGGCTGTGAGTGCCATCAAAAGTAAAAGTAAAGTAAGTGTGGACAGCATCAAACCCACTGCACTGTGAATAAACTCGTCTGTAAATTAATGCAATGTAATTTAAAAGTTGGGTATCACTAACACTGCAAAGTAATCATTTCATTTCTGAAGAAAAATATTGTCCGTTAGTTTTGTTTCTCTGTCTTATAGTTTTTGTACCTGCAGTGTGTACCTGCAGTGCGTACCTGCAGTGTGTACCTGCAGTATTTTAGCAATATTTTTACATTTATGAGATCGGGGAACGATCTGAATCTACATCTTTTATTTAATTCAAAATTGAAATTTAAAAAATTAAATGATGATACAATTTGTAGACAAAATTAACCACGCAGAAATTATTTTGTTACAAGCAAATTACAAACGATATTATTTTACAACATATTTGTAGGTATATATGTATGTATGTACACAGAGGAATAACAAAAGCAACATTTAAATTTCTCTTTATCTTTATTTTAACTATAATAATTGTACACTCAATAAGTTTAATGCTATGCACAATTTTTGTTCTAACCAAATACAAACTTTAACTAACAAACACCGTCTTCAAAGGAGCATTTGTCATAAGCTTTATCCCATTGAGCACCGTCTGGGCATTCAATTGTTAATTCAGCTCCATTTACACACTGTATAGCCTTGTTACAATCTGAAGGATGTGGCCTATAGGTGAAACTGCAGCCAGCTCCACCAATAGATGGTTTGGGAGTTGTTTCATTGGGATTGCACGCGGCTTCTGATGGTGCTTCACATCGCCATAATGATTTAGAAAAGTGCAAACCTCTAGGACAATCCAGGACGTATGCCAAGCCGTAAGAGCACTTCATGAATTTCGAACAATCTCCTTGGTATGGTAGAAGTGTTGGATCGTTGGGATCATCATCCAATGGACAATCCAAAGTGGCAAATCCCTTGTTTTTGTACCATCTTTGCACTGCAGCACTTGTGAAATTAATCAGAAGTATCACCAAAAGGATGTTTGTAGTAGCAGTTATTTCTAAGAAGAAGTGACAATAAAAAATTAATCAATTCAATTTTAACAAAATTTAATAAAATTCAATATTACTTACTCCACATATTGTTTCTTTGACAATTTCTAAAATAGCCCTGATACAATCCACTATGATCCACATTAATTTATATGCCATGGGCATGATATTTTTCAAGTTTATTTTTAACGTGAACATAGATGCAAATATTGGTTCTAGATATTGATCTTAAAGATAACGGTCAAATTAATTTTTGTTAGAGTGGTACATAGCACTCCACTCCTGATGTCTAAATTCATAACCAAAACGCTAACGTTCATGATCTGGAGAGGCAATTTTCGATGGAAATGTACAATAAGAATAACATGACGAGTATTTGTTTGTTTCCCAAGAAATCTATTTATAATATTTGTTTTTTTTTTTATTAAAAATACAAGTATATAATATGTACATTGTACATTTACAACATGAGGAAGTTTTTCGCGGTGGAGTATTGTTTCTTTTTTTGTTAAGTCATTTAGTCATATATATACTTTTTGGAAATTAATTTAGCATTCAAAGAAACGTACACTGAAGTTCTCTAGCTGATTGTTCTATAATAATGCTTAGTCAAAATTGTTTTGATATTACAACCGACGTTTTTGAATAATTTATTGCAAAAATGTTGTGTACCAAATTCTACAAGCATTTGTGCTTTCTTGACAATCTTACTTTATGGTCAATGCTGATTCTATTCTTTTTGTTTCACTGACGGAAAAGCATTGATATTCCGTAAGATGGAGAAAGCAATGAAGGACATAACCTGGAAAATATTAGAAGACACAATTGGAAAATGATTATATTGAGTGACATTTCTACATTCTCTATAGGTCAAATATTGGTGTCGTGTGAAAAAAGATCGATATTTAAAGGTGAGAACGCACTTGAGGGAAATAAACTGCAGCGGAACTACACTTCACAAGTATTCGTATAAAATTGTATAAAGTTCAGTTGCGGCTTAACCCTAGTTCGCTGCTGGATTCGAAAAGATATTTTCATGTTGTCTGCAAAAATACAATGAAAAGCTTACGAAAATACAGCGAAAAGAGAGTTTAACAAATTCCAAATAAATAAAATGGTCCAGACAGGTTAATTCTGCCCGAAAAGAGAGAGTGGAGACTTATCAAAAAAAATCTGGTACAATCATCAATTTCGCTGGTCGAACAGCGTACGCAGAACGAAAAGCACAATAAAATTTTTCGTATATGATTTCGTCATGTCACCCATGTCATTTTTGTATGGGAGTTTTTGTTTCACATCAACAGCGTACTAGGCTTTAGTGGGATATATAGCTCATACGCAATTTCATACAAATATTGTTGGTTATGTCAAGTGCGGGCTTACACGTTAAATCAAATCCGACATTGCTATGATGGATATGTAAAAAATGATGTTGTCTTCGGTCTGTGCGTCTGTGCTCTTGTAAGTCCACTGTACCATCGAGCTATGGCCTTAAAAAATGAACCGATTTGATTTAATTTTGGTATATGGTACCTTGAGGGAAACTCCAATGTATGTTATATAACTCATTTAGATCAGGTAGCTGTCATTCCCATACAACGAATACGTTTTTTTTTTTGTAAATTTCTCAAAAACGGCTGTAACGCTTTTCATTAAAATTCGTAGCGTGTTAGATTTAAGCCTCAACGTGCACTTAACTGAAATAGAGATTCGATTTTCTTCTATAGGTTAAACTCGACTCAGGGCTTAAGTCAAATTTAGGCTAAGTTCCTTTATTACTCAAGGCTATGGTCCTGGTAGTTCTAAATTATATGGAAATTATTTTTTTTTAATTGAATAAAACGTTCGCACCTGTCCAAAGTGCCATACTGTTTTTTAAACTGAGATTTGTTGCTTTTTGATGATGCTTAGGGGATTGCGGTGTAACTAATGCCGTTTTTCATTGGACGTCCGGAAGCGTCCAGAAGCGTCCGGAAGTCTTCTAAAACCATTCCATTGGCACAAAAAATACGCTTCTGACGATTCTCAGAAGAGAAATTCGATTCTGGATTTCAAATCAGAATCCACTCAATAAGCACTAATACATTCAAAGTCAAACGTCACAACAAACTGCACTCTTATTCATGTTCGTTTTTAACTTTCCATTTTAATTTAATTTGCATCTAAAATCAATTTTGTTGGTAAAATTTAATAAAAAAATTAAGAAAAATCAAACAAAACATATTATTTGGAAGTTCTGAGTTGATACACTCGTGTTTTACATTTCACTTTTTGTGTGGTAGCAAATTATTCTTATTTGACGATTCACCTATACAGATACCAAAGCCCAGAATTGAGTATAAGCATCTTGGACTGTTCCATTGGATTTCAGAATGAGTGAAACTTTGAGTAAAACCAAAGGACAACGGCATAAGACTGTAGATGTAGATATGAGCTGTTAGGTAGGTGTTTTCAAAACTAGAATAGTGGGAAATCCCTGCTGCAAGCAAATTTTATTCTATGTAGATTGACAATATTTTATCTGAGCTAAAAGTTGTGCGAAAGTGTTAGATGGAGCTTAAATAATACATATCTAGATTTAACTTCACAACATTAAAACAAATTAAGAAGTAAAAGTCTCGGCCTTTTTCTTGGATTAAATTTTCAGTACAAAAACAAGACCGATGTAATAGAAGGCACCTACAATTGTATGCCAAATCCGAACGGCTAGACGAGAAGCACTTATTCATGACTCGTGATTTTTTTGGAGGATTTGTCAATTCCTCGCAAGAGGCAGTAGCTCTGAAAAATACTTTTTAGTTCGTCTCAGGTCTCAGTCTTGTAGCCAGCCCCAATTTTAGGTTATTGAAAATTTTTCCATCGAAAATGTGATTTGAGGAACCTAAACCAAGCTCATCAGAAGCTTATTGACTACCAATCATGTTACCGTAACAACATGAGCATCTCAATTTCAACCGTCAAAAGTATTTCATCCGTTGTCGGTCGGTCGATCGAACCCAGAGCATGACCAGATAGAGATTTGCTTCAAATTTCACTCAATATTCACTCAAGTCAAAATACAATTTTGTTTTGCTTTAGTTCCACAAAAGAAATAAGATGTATTTGACTTATGTGAGAATTCTTAGAATCTATGCACGAATCATTCACTTGTCACACAATTTTGTGTAGGTACGTCAAGAAGACAATACCAACTCTTCCTTCAATGAAATGCACATATTCATCACGATTTTCGTTCGAAAAAAGCCTTCAATCTCTCAACCATGAACAATTAAATTTCTCTATTTCTCCTAAGTGTGTTGTTTACTAATATACTTCAAAACTTGAGCTACTTACTACGTACAATATTATACTCATATTTGTTTTATTGAATCACTATCATGTGTATTCTGCGATTATAAAAGAAATCGAAACCTTTTCACAGAAGCTATTTGATATTGAAAAGTTGTTCAATTGTGAGTGGTAGGATTTTATAAATTAAATATTACCCTTAATAATTATAACTACTGCAAGCTGTTAAAATGTCTTATTATTCATTGATTGAATTATTTCACTTGGCATTTATTTGCTTGATATCGGTTCAGTTAATAAGGGCTGTTAGTATTTTTGAATAATTATTTTGTTTGTTAATTGTGATGTTTGTTGAAAGTCTCGCTATTTAATTTTTTTATTTTTGTCAAAATATAGTATTATTTACCGATTTTGCATTCGGGTTGCAATGAATATGAGGATGGAACTCAACCAACTCAATTGCCATATCCGAATGATTGTACCAAATTCTACAAATGCTCTGGAGGTTATGCTTTTACTTTAAACTGCCCACAAGGTCTTCATTGGAGTGTTAAGTCTAATCGTTGTGATTTTCCTGCGGAAGCTGGATGTGAAAATAGTGGTAATGAAGTTTCAGGGCCAGTTACACCATCATCTTCCTTAAACGGTGATACAGACATTGTTATAATGCGTTGTCCAGTTGGAGAGAATCCAAATGAACCGACTCATCTGCCCTATCCGGGTGATTGTACGAAATTTTTTAAGTGTAAAATTGGAAACGCATATCCGTTGAATTGTCCAATGGGATTACATTGGAGTGTGTTTACAAATCGTTGTGATTGGCCAGCAATAGCCAAATGTGCTAAAGTTAACTCCAAACCACCAGCATCGACGACAGGTTCAACTCCACCAACTCCGACAGACTCTTCAGCTCTACCTTTTGTGCCAACTAAAACACCAACTTCTGCACCAACTCCAGCACCAACACCTGTGCCAACACCCGTTCCAACTCCAGCACAAACACCTGCACCAACTCTTACACCAACTCCCGCACCAACACCTGCACCAACTCCTGCACCAACTCCAGCACCAACTCCAGCACCAACACCTGCACCAACATCTGCACCAACTTCACCAACAACTCCTGCAACAACTCCACCACCAACACCTGCATGGAATCCATCAGCTACAGAGTTGAACTTATTATGCAAAAATATTTCATCTGCATTTTTGTCATATCGTGGAAACTGTAGGCGTTATGTTCAGTGTGTCAATGGTAATGGTAAAATTAATAATTGTCCTGGAAATCTATTTTTCAATTCGAAAATAGGAGTTTGCAGTCGCACTTGTGGTTAAGTGAAATTTAAAATGAATAGGTACAAATACTATGTAACAAAAATTATACATAATTTATTATATAAATTAAAATATTTTATTATAATTCTTGCTGTGCAATCATTGTTTAAAGTTTAATAAATCTTCATTATACATAAATGTTTGTTTTTTTTTTATCAAAATATGTTCGCTGTTATGTGAAATTGAAGTGTTTCAGTGTAATTGATGGTACAATTAGTTCAGGTGTTGGTGTACATAGATCCACCGAGTCCATAAAACTTTATGGGACATTTTATTTTTGATACAATTTCTGATCTATATACCTATACCTAGTTTGAAATAGGAAGTCCTTAATTTTTTGAACATTTTATTACGCCTTGACTTCTTTCCAAGGGGAAGATTTTTAATTTTTGTTAAAGCTCATCTAACGAACGGCTTGCTGCTTTGTGTCTTGAAATGTTTTCGGATATTTTCAAATTGTCGCCAAAACTTATCTTAAGCCAATTTATTGTTAGGGAGTCAAACGGTTTGGAGCCAATTGGGTTCGTGCATTATCTACTGGATTAATATCGAAATGGTTCGTTGCCGAAAAATTTGATTTTCAGCCAGTCGGAAAATCATGAACCATTCGGCTTGCTCGTGTTTGGTCAGCTTAACGATTTTGACTACACGTCGAACAATTGTTTCGAACAGCTCTTCAGAATACATTAAGTTAAAATCCTTCGATTTGTATCAATGAAGTGGACTCAGTGCTGCACTGCATTGAAATTTTGAAATGATACATTTCTTGATCAATTTTGTCAGAAAAACGTGACAGAGCCATATTTCCGAGTTTTTTTTTCTAATACTCGACTCGAATGGTCAGGCGGAGAATGAATAACGCTCTTAATTGAAGCGGCTGCCATTTTAGATATCTCCCAACCCAATCCTCCAACAGAATTTCTCAGATTGATCGGCCATTTTTTCCTGATTCACGTAATTCATATGCCCTAGGCCTAGGTGATCAGTTTTCTTGTGCTCGCTCGATCACTACAAAACTTCTAAATTTAAAAAAGACCATCAACTATAACAGGGAAATAGTATTTCTATCTGCTAATAATGGGATTGAATACCAACCTGACCAAGAAATGTTACATCAAGGACTAGAGAAATATTTTTCTTGTCTGTGGTACCATTTACCACAAAAGGCGCCTGACATAAAAAAGCGCATGAAACTCATTGAGTCGTGCGAAGTGATTGAGTGTAGTAAAATACATATCTGTGGATTACGGTAGATAGTAACTTTTGAGCCTACATGTTGAAATAACTATAGCGAGCAGTCGGGAAGCTTTGTATACTTTGATTGCAAGACCCAGCCATTACAAAACAACAAAAAAAAACAATAGAAAAAGAACAAAGACTCGCATGTTAATGTTTTACTGTGTGGATGCCTGAATTGCACATGATCACATACAGCGCTGCTAAGGCAGCCATCATGAGTTTTGCCGGTGAAACCGAGACAGGAAAATGCATAAGTGGTTAGGAAAATAGACCCGCTTTATGGGTCCACATTAACATATCTTCCTAAACATACAAATAATTCTTTCATAAGAATTCCCTACTAATGCAATGGGATAGTTCATTAGCTTTTTCCAGGCTTGAAGTTAAATGTATTCTGCTGCTTTAACGTTATCATTACCAAACAGTGCTCTAGTTAAATAGCCCCTTTCATGCCTTCAATATTTTAACTGTAAGACCATGCTTCGCCAAGAATATTCTCACCAACATACCATTGAGCCTACCTTTATCGTACTGTTGAATTATGAAATTCTTTCTTTAGCCCTACTACACGAATGTGCGGAATCCCTTACTCAACTCTATTGTTTCTTTGTAACTCCGGTTTTTGTCCTGATATACTTAACCATCTTACGATACTTTTAATGCATAAATAAAAACAATCATGCGCTATTATCTTATATATTTTAATTTCAGCATACACGATTAGCACCCTCCTTGACGCAATACTTCAACAAAGTATCATAAGTCAATCCAGTTTCGCATTGCATCTCCAAAGGCTTAGAGTTGAAACACATATAGAACCAGTCAGGTTTTGGATGTGGGAAAAATGCACCTGAATTGCTAGAATTACACTCCGGCACAGGAGGATTATCACAACTGCCACTCGGAGTAGTCGGTCCATCATCATTAGAACAACCCGACAAAGCTGGTTCAGTGCATATCTGTAGATCGGGGCTAAAGTAAAGTCCCTTCTCGCATGACTTCAATTTTGGCACGAGTTTCGAGTTGCACACAAAGTATTCATCACAGGTTACAGATGGGAATGCAAAGCCATTATATTCTTCAGTACACATTGCATTCAGGGCCTTACAGCCAGCTGTTATTGGATTCATACAAGTTTTGTAGGCCCTTGAGTAATGCTGTCCGTTTGGACATGTAAATGCTGTGGTATTACGCCCATTGCACTTATAGTACTTGTTGCATTCAACGCCCGGAACAAGTTCATTTTTGGGTAGAGTCTTGCATAAATCATTAACGTAGTTAGGAATATCATTAGCTGCACAAAGTGCAGCAGATGGCGGACGGCATATGAGTAGTTTAACATCAAACAGTTTGCCATCCAGGCATGAGAGTTCCGTACCATTGTGACCATCACACTTGATAAATGTTGAACAATTGTTTGGATTTACCACTTCATATTGTCCCGATTTTTTACAAAGCTGGAATTATTAAATAAAAAGAAATAAGCAAAATCGATTAAAATCAATCCAAACCAATTTTGACCTACCGAAGCAAATTGACCTCTAGCCAAGCCTAAAATGGCTAAAAGTATCACTGGTGGAAGAGCTAATTATTATATGAAATAGATAAAATTATAGTTTCTCCTTAAATGTACAGTAAAAGGTTAATCTATACCGTGCATAATAATGCCACTCACTCAAGTCAGCGTATGTTCAAAAATATTTGTTTAGAACTAAAAGTTTTGTCAAGAAAATTAAGCTATTTATAAGATAAAGTTTTGTTGTAGGTTAACTTCTTATCGGAAGAAAAAGCTAATTCAAGAAATTACAAGAATCGATATCGATGTTGTGTATTAGCTATTTTAATGAAGATATTTTTTTAAGGATAAGATTGTTGGTGAATGTAGGTATTCGTTTAATTAAAAATGACAAATCTTTAAAAGACAATCGATAGTGTTTAAGCTAATAATAGTCTATAAAATAGAGTTGCAAAAATTCAAGAAAATATCACTTCGCAGTCAATTTGAATATCAAATCAACCATGTGTCCCGTTATCTTTTTATTATTTCAAGCTTTATTCACTCATTAAATTCCTAAATTTTAAAGATACAAATACATTAAGAATACAACGTACGACAAACGATGTGTACCTATCCTACATATGTATTTATGTTCAACTAGACGTCAGATAACCTTTAGCACCTCAAATATGGGACATTCGCAAAAAAGTATGCCATCTAAAAGGTCAGTAAGTGGTCAAAAAAGGTCAACTAGTTTTAGAAATTGGTCAGCCATAGAAAATTTTTAATCAAGGGTTACATTTTTTCAAGGTCACCAACTATTTTTGGCACCACATTTATGGGATATTCGCAAAAAAAGTATACCGTTCAAAAGGCCACCGGCTCGTGATAAAAGGTCAGCTAGTTTCAGTAATTGGTCAGCCATAGGATTTCTTTAATGAATTTTTAAAGTTTGTTTTAAGGTCACAGTATAAGACTTTTAGCACCTCATTTATAGAATTTAAAAAAAATTAGTATGTCATCTAAAAGGCCTGTAGTTGGTCAAAAAAGGTCAGCTACTTTCAGTAATTGGTCAGCCAAAGAGTTTTTTTAATAATTTTTTTTTTAATTTCAAGGTCAAAACTATTTTTAGCACCTCATTTATGGGATATTCGAAAAAATTATACACCATCTGAAAGGTTACCTTGACCTCATAAAAGGTTAAATTATTTCAGTAATTGGTCAGCTATAGTTTTTGTTTAATTGAATTTAAAAAAATTATTTTTTCAAGGTTGTATAAGACTTTTAGCACCTCATTTATGGGATATTCGCAAATAAAGTATGCCAATTGAAAGGCCACTGACTCGTGATAAAAGGTCAGCTAGTCTTAGTAATTGGTCAGCCATAGGTTTTTTTTTAATGAATTTTTAAAGATTGTTTCAATGTTACAGTATAAGAGTCTTCATTAAAAAAAACCTAGGGCTGACCAATAACTGAAACTAGCTGACCTTTTATCACGAGTCAGTGGCCTTTCAATTGGTATACTTAATTTGCGAATATCCCATAAATGAGGTGCTTAAAGTCTTATACGGCCTTGAAAAACAAAAAAGTTCAAAAATTCATATGAAATAACCTATAACTGACCAATTTTTTATTTTTTTGCTCCGGAAAAATATGATTTTAGGGCAACGTTCTTACTTTTGAAGCAAAATATTCCCGAAACGTCAAAATATATTTTGTCCCCAATCTGTTATTCCATGTGCATTCAAATTCCATTGAAGGATGGCTACGGATTAAAAAACCTCTAAAAATTCCGAATATTTTTGATTTTAATTTTTGCTCTGGAAATATACGATTTCAAGGCAACCTGCTGATGGAAGTCAAAATATAGTTCATCCTCCATCTCTAATGCCATTAACATTAAAATTTCATTGAAGGATGACTATGATGTTGATGGATTAAAAAAAAACTCGATACTATAAGACTTTCTTTCATTACTTTGACAATGAAACTAACGAAACTTAATGACGTTTCACGTTTCTGGCAAGCAGTTATCTTAAGGAAACATGTTTATTTCGAACTTTTGCATTCTTTTTTGCAAAAAGCAGGTGAATTTAGTTAAGCCTGTAGTTGAACTCATAACGCATTATGACACTTGATTATGTATTTTTTCTCTTGCTCACATTCCTTTCGATATTTTAAAAATAATTTTAATAAAATTAAATGAAAAATCAACTATTGTAATGTTTTCTCGCATGTCGTGTACTCACAAGCTGCATTTATGTGCGGCATTGTTCCAATGTGCATGCGGCATACATGCAGTTTCCCGCATGCGACTTTTGGGACAGTTTGTCGTATTACACTAGGTGCCAACTTAACAGACATCATAAAAACGAGCGGTGAACTAATTGCCGATCAAAATTTATGGACAAATGTTGGTGAAGCTTTGACTGTTTTGTGTGTAGACATTTGAGACATTGTGGTTTTAAACGTCAAACGTACAAAACAAACGCATTCACAAGTCTGTATCAGCGAGAAATGTTAAAAGATCACGTGCTCCAAAGATGATTGTTCACTTCATGAGAAAGTATGTGCTATAGGCTATCAGCAGAAAGGGAGACAACAGCTGATATTGGTTGATTTCCAACGATACATTTTTCGACGAGTATTTGATCATGCGTACAAAGAGGGTGAATGTAGGAGAAGATACAAACGTGAACTTTATGAACTGCTACTTTACCAACTACGAAGTCCAAAAACCTAAATTACGTTCACTTTTGTTGGGTTGGCAGCATAGAGCGAATTGGAAGAATGCTCCAGCCAGCAACCATGAGAGTAATCGTTTTTCAACCCGCAGTTCGTAGCGATAAAAAAGATCAAAACTCTTGTTTAGAGAGGAAGGATTCGTTGATTCTAGAGTACTTTTGATGTATGAGAGGAAACGTAGAGGATGGAAAGCCCATGTCTGTGTATGGGTATGTTCACGGTAAAAAACTTGGGCCTTGGGAGCCAGTTAAGTAAGTTTTTTTTTTTTTAAACAGGGTTAGTATAGTAAGATCAGTTGGGACTGAGTTAGTTAAGTCCAACTTTTCGAACGTAATACATTTTTCCTTTTTGTAATAAAGTTCATTCCGCAGTTGGTTTACAGTTTCTAAAAATTACACAATTTGATATGATAACCAAATTTAGTGGGAGTAGCTAAATTCGGTGGGACTTAATAGTTTTTAGATTCTTCAATGCTTCAAAGTTACGGACTGGTGTGGAAGCCCCTTAATGTCATAAGAAAAATTGCATAACAAGTATCTAAGGCTACTTTCACACAAGGAAACTGAGTTGCTGGCAACTGGGAGTTTGTTGGCGAGAAAGGCAAGAATTAAGGGGAATGAAAAAAAATGTGTGAGTACCGGGACTCAAGGGGATGATGTGTAAACATCAGTGTAGTATATAGTTTATACTATAGCTTACAGTATATAGTAAACTGATGAGGTTGCCAAAGGCGCCCGTCGAACATGTTATGTTATTTCATGTGATTCAGGGCTGAGCGTAAATATGTATTTAATTTTGTTTCTAACCTCACCCTCCACTTTCAAAAAAGGTACTTTTAGAGAATGTGGCAACTCTTAAAATCATACCCAATTTAGACCTTAGAATCATAACAGTTGCACCATGCCTTAAAAAACTGCATTTTCCACAATTATATGATGATGATAATTTTCCCGACACTATTTAATGCACAAACCGTTGGCTTGGTTGGTGTCGTTGGTGTATTACTATCCCCAACCACATTACCGACATTTACCACATTATCTCAATTTACTCTATTCAATGCACGAACCATTCGCATCCATTAGTTAAAAATCTAAATAAACAAGATGGTGGCGTATCCGTAATTTTGTCTTTCCTCTTTCAAGGTTACCCATACCGAGAGTTTGTTTTTTTCTTAATACCTAGCGCTAAGATGTTTACGCATCAAAAATCTCCCCGGTTAACGATTGAAGAGATGTTTGCACATTCCTTCTCACACTGTCCGTAATGTGCGTTCAGCCAATAGACATCGGGGATGAAAAATCGTCTTTCAGCAATGTATCGAATGTTAAAAAAAAAGTGTATCGAATTGTACTTTTTGAATTTTTTCAGCAAATCAACCAACTAAGGACACTTAGTTCTTCAAAATTTAATATGAAGGAATGTTACAGTATAACTTTCTTTGTTTAGTAGTACCGCTTATTTTATAAACAAGTGCATTCCATCTAGAGATTAAAATCCCCGGATCCCGCAATCCCGGGATCCTGGTCCATTTTGGATCCCGAGAATTCCTGGATTGAATTGCAATAATCTTAAATATTCGCATACAATTTCTTCGTGCTATCTATCTTTCTGGTAAAATGCATCTTCTTATTTACTTATTTAATTTTTTTAATACTCAATAACTTCTGACTGAACTAATATTTTTATTTTTCTGTTTTGTTTTTTAACAGTTTATATAAATTAGTGTTTGCTGTTACTATTTTTGTGAAATAAATATTAAGTTTATGTTTTAACTAGTTTTTATGAATGTTGCAGTGAATTAACGCCCACGGAATTATCCCCCGCGGGTGTTAATTCCATTTTAAAAAGGAATTAACCCCCGATGGAGTTTATTCCTTTTTAAAATGGAATTAACACCCGCGGGGGATAATTCCTTTTTCTGACGGGTTTAAATTCCAATTGAAAATGGAAATAAACCCCATCTGGCAGACTATGGTATCGTTCGGTCTGATTTCAAAGTTTTTGTACTAAATAGTACTTTGGGCGGGCCGCTTCGCGGGTTCAAGGATTTAAACTCCCTTTTCGGGTCTTCTGTCCCGCTCACGCGACTCCGTCGCTGAGCTTAAGGTATGTTCAGTCGCCTGACAGGCGCCTTTGTTGTCAGTTTGTCTGCTTTCAAAGTGTTTGTAGTAAACAGTGATTTGGGTAAAAGTATTTAAGAACAATATGTGTATGAAGTTTGGATCTTAATACCAATTATAAGAAGCAAAAACACCCGCGGGTCTTAGTTCCATTTTGTTTGGGAATTAACACCCGCGGGGGATAATTCCGTGGGCGTAAATGCACTACACCTTTATGAATACCTAAGTTTTTTTGGAACTAAATGTGTTTGTTAAGCAAATACAATAAAAATTCGAACGAATATCCAATATTTTTCATTTAAAAAAATGTCCACTTGGTTGTTATTTTTCTAGACCGAATTAGTCTTACCTCACCTCATACTAAGAGAAGCGCTTTTAATTCGAAAAAAATAAACAATTTTAACGAAAATATACTCTGAATTACCTACTTTTTTAAAAATATTTTCAATTCCACCCCTTGAACAATTCAACCATAATGCTAGAGTTTCGTGTAAAAAAGAAACTAGCTGGTGTTTACCCTTAACCGAAGATAGATCATATTGTGTAAGAAAAACTTACATAAAATAAACTTTTTAAAGAAGCTAGGTGTAGTGAAAAGTATAATTTATTAATTTAAGCTGCATTGTATTGAATCGAAACAATAAGGGAAATTTTGAAATTGTATAAAATCGAATGTATATTGTTGATGTAAATAGCTATTATGTAAGTGGCAGAGCAAAAGTGTACTGAATTTTATAAAAGAGTATTTGTGTACTTTAACAATGTCGAGTGTATTGAAAAAAGTACAATTGTATCAACTTTTGCAACCTTGATAGACATTATATGGAAAAACAAAAATCTCTGGCAATTCAGATTACTTGTGTGAAAGCTACAAGGCAATTAAAGCAAAACGTCAAAAAAATCTCTAGCAACTGGTTTCCTTCTGTGAAAGGGGACTAAGTTGGAACTCAATAGTTTGCTTCATTTATTAAGAGAGGCACCTTTTTGGGTTGAGGAAGACAAACTGTCGAAAGGAATGTACCTAATACATAAAACAAAAAAACTGACGATTCCCAATTGGCAAGGATGAAAATCTTCCATGAACCATGAAATTCTTTCAAAAAAAAACCTCCACAAAATAACTACAAGTACGTTTATCAAAAAAAAGTCTTGCCATATCAGCAAAGAAACAATTTAAACACCAACAAATAATTCTTAAGATTTGATAAGAAAATTTTGACGTCTATATTATGTATGTGTATGTAGGTACATATAGTATTTGTCTTGTAGTTCAATTTTTTTTTAATTATTTCTCGTCTCTTCTCTCTTCCTAAACATGTCAATGTTAAGTGGTTTTTGATTCATAAAAAAATAAACACATCGTCAAGTAGGCATATCGTGTTGACATTGACTTCTATCTATTCAACATATTGCCTCTTCCGTCGTCGTCGTTGAAAGACATAAAGGCACGATTTAATACTCTTTTGCAATATTTTTCCTATTCAGTAAAACGGCAGGGAAAGTTCGAGAATGTATTTTATTGCCTTCCGGCTGTGAAAAAATATGGCGCAAAATTGTAGTAGATTTAGTACGATGTTAAATCATTTTTTAATTTCTTTATTTTGCTAATTTGAACGAGTTTATCATCGTACAATCTCCTAACATTTTACTAAAGTTCAAATCATCAAATAGATATTTTATCTTTTTAGTATCGTACTAAATGCATACGAGACTTTGACGTTTATAAATGTCAAAATCAGGGACGTTTGTGAATTTTTTGCACGAGCTGTCACTTTTTTGGATTGTTCAGCTGAAGTTTATGAAGGAAATTGGTTAAGTATGAAACTAGTTAAAAGTATCTGAAAATTAGATAATTTTAGTAAAGTGATAAAGAATAAGAAAAATGTTTAGTACTATCATACTTAACCCTAAGGGTTAATAGGCTGTTTTTATTTCAGTTTATTAGCATATTCAGTTTCTTAATTAATGTCGTATTCGATTGGAGGTTCGGAGTTACTCCTTTTTGACTCCTATTACTCAAAGACGGTGTTCACATTGGACTGACTCCTCCGAATTTACAAAAAAAAAACGTCAAAAAAATCCATACATTTTAAATGTTTTTTTTTAAATTTAATACTTTTCTCCCTTTCCACCTATGAAGTGGGAGTGAGTTAAATTTCAGAGAAGTCAAAAATAGTCGGAAGAGTAAGTCCAATGTGAACAACGCCCAAAAGACTTCGATTGGATGTTCCGGGTAATGTTGTCAGAGTGCTGTTCTGTTCCTAATTTTATATAGGAACACACATAATATTTCGTAATTTAGTCTTGGAGCAACAAAAAATAATATACTGTTCCAAAATCCAATCGAAAATGACTTAAGTATTAATTTGCGTTATACTACGTTTTCATTGGAGCCGAAATGAGGTAATTTCTAAATTAGCTCATTTGGAACGTCAAATTTGTATAGGAAATGACGTTCCAAATTAGCTAATTTCGAAATTACCTCATTTCGGCTCCAATAAAATCGTTGTATTACAGTACCAATTTTAAATTTATTCCTGTAAAACCTTAGATATTTTGAGGGCAACTCGAAAGCAACATAATTTTGAAGTGTAAAACAAATTTTTTTTTTTTTCACTTTGGAAATCAATGGTCTTACTTTAGAAAACCTGTTTTGCTCAATAAAAAATCTGATATCGTTGACCTGGCAAAACCACTGCGTAAGCTTTTCCATCTGTCCTACTCTACTGGTCTCTATCCGAGTGGATGGAAAACAGCATTTGTCAAGCCTGTCCCTAAAAAAGGCGTATCTTCTTCATGCTCTAACTATCGGCCAATTGCACTTACGTCCCTTCTTTCCAAGGTCATGGAAACGCTGATTAATTTCCAGCTCAAGAAATATCTCGAGGAACGAAAGCTTCTTAATGACCGGCAGTACGGCTTTCGTAGCAATAGGTCCACTGGTGATCTGATGGTATATCTCACCGAACAGTGGAACAAATCTTTTCATCGTTTTGGAGAAAGTAAGATTATTGCACTTGATATTTCAAAAGCTCTCTTATCGAAAATGCGCGCATTTGGTTTCGATGAACCTCTTCTTCGTTGGATTAGAAATTACCTTTCGGACCGTTCAATACAAGTCGTATTGGACGGTTTCAAGTCTGAAATCCACAAAATAAATGCTGGTGTGCCCCAGGGCTCCGTTTTGTCTCCGACTCTCTTCCTTATTTTTATAAATGATCTTTTGTCTGAAACTTCTAATCCATTAAACTGTTTTGCTGACGATAGTACCCTCAGTTTCTCATATTCGTTTACAGATTCTCATCCATGTCCTTCCGATGTGGAACTTGAACGGCAGCGTATGATAAGCTCACTAAATTCTGATCTCGACAGCATTGTCCAATGGGGAATCGAAAACCTCGTAGAATTTAATGCTTCTAAAACTCAATGTTGTCTCCTGTCGTTAAAGCGAAATCCACCCCCAATGCCGCTATCCATGAGCGGCACTTGCATCGAGGAAACCGAACAGCTCTCAGTTCTCGGTATGTGTGTCACAGACCACCTTTTGTGGAATGACCACATATTTGATGTCGCCAAAAACGCTGCTAAGTGTTTAGGTTTTCTCCGTAGATGCAAGAAGTTTTTTTCCCCTTCTGATCTGGCTGTGATCTACAAAGCCTTTATTCGTCCAAAACTTGAGTACAATTCTCACGTTTGGGCAGGAGCTCCAAGAACTCACTTGAGTTTGTTGGACAGAATTCAAAAGAGAGCTTTAAAAATGATAGTCGAAAGATCTATAACAGAAACAATTACATCTCTCGAACACCGCCGTAATGTTTCGTGTCTTTCTCTATTTTATCGCTATTATTATAATCAGTGTTCTAGTGAAATAACCAGTTGCATTCCCCCCCTTAAAAAATTAAACCGTAATACTCGCGCTTCTAGGAATGCCTATCAGTTCACCCTCGAGCCCAACTTCGGACGTACTGTAATATACAGAGATTCTTTCTTCAGTCGCACCACACGAATGTGGAATGCTTTACCTGACTCGACTTTCCCCTCCCATTTCGATGTGCAAACGTTCAAAACCAATGTGCATCGGTATCTCCTTCTAAATCCTCTCCTACTTACCTAATCGCTCGTGCTGTGTTAAAAACATTTTAAGGGTAGCCATAACCCCTTTTGCGCGCGTGGAATATAAAAAAAAAAAAAAAAAAAAATTTGTCATGTCTTATTTTAAGACCTCAGAGTTCAGAAGACCTGCATTTAAGTGCATCATTAGCATTTATGAATATCCCCGAATAAAAACAATATACCTATAATATTATACTTTTGCACAAGGTTTATTTCAAAAAGAAAATATAAAATGCATATATAACTACATAATATAGTTTATGGACATACATCACCTGGTACACAACTACCAACTGTTAAATCGAAAATAGACCCTATTATACAAGGCAACAGAGCTGGTATGCCATCGCTGCAGAAATAGTATTTCTTACAATCTTCACTATACGCAAAAACAGTACCATCTTCTTTATCTTCACATGTTGGCTTATACCATTCACATGCTGCAATTTCAATAGACTCACATACCTGAGTAATAGCATTATAGTGAAGACCATTGTTACACTGCAGGGCTATCGGAATTGGATATATACATTGGATGTATTGTGTACAATCTTCAGGATACGCAACCAATGTTCCATTTTCTGCACCACAACAGATATTAGAACCAGAGGGTGGTGTTGGTGGTGTTGGTGGTGTTGGTGGTGTTGGTGGTGTTGGTGGTGTTGGTCGTGTTGGTGGTGTAGGAGGTGTTGGTGGTGGCTGAGGTGTTGGAAGTACTGTTTCACATTCGGCTGTCTCGGGATTGTCACATATTAAAAGCTTTGCATTGAAATGAAAACCGTTTGCGCAAGTTTTAGCATATGAAACGGGAATTTCACACTCAATGTATTTGCTGCATTGTTTTGGATAAGGAAGCAAATCACCCGACTTTTTGCCTTGACACACGCCAGTTGTAATAGTTGAAGAATTTGTTGGAGCAGAAGGTTGAGTTGTTGTTCCCTCGCCAGGTGTTGGAGTGGGAGTGAAACCGGGACAATTTACACTATCTGTTGTATCACAAATCCCTAGAAATTCATTGAATAAGTGGCCATCCTTGCAGATATCAGCAATTGGAACAGGAGTAAGGCATTGAATATATTTAATGCAACTATCGGGATACACTATAAGACCACCATTTTGATGGCCCTTACAAATTCCCGTCATTGACGGGTCACTAGGATACTCTGTGTGCGGTGGCAGCGTAGAAGGAATACATTCGGCATCACCTGGGTCTTCACAAATACCCAGGTTAACATTAAAAACCAAGCCTTCGCTACATTTATCGGCGGACGGAATTGGCTTTTCGCAAACGATGAACTTGTTGCAGTCTCCAGGATATGGAACTAACTCACCATCTTCTCGATCTTTACATATTGCAGCCACCCCTTCTGATGGGGTTGATGGTGTTGTAGGGGTTTCTGGTGTATTTGGAGGTTGGACTGGTGTGCAGGAACATCCAGCATCTTGAACTGATTCACATAGTTTGAGCTTTGCATTAAATTCCAGACCAAGTAGGCATTCTTCAGCTGTTGGAATCGGTCTTACACAGTTGATGTATTGAGAACAATTTCCTGGATATGGAATAAGATCACCAACAGGATACGCAGAACAGATTCCCGAGTAATTTGGAGGAAGAGGTTTTGTGGCTTCGGTAGTTGTTGAAGCATCTGAGGTTACTCTAGGAACTGAACAACCGGCTTCTTCTGTTTTTTGACAATGGCCTGCTTCTGGATTAAACTCCAAGCCTTTTGGACAGGAAAACGTTGTTGGAGCAGGTTCTATGCATTCAATATACAAATCACATCTTCCAGGATATGGAAGGAATGTACCACGCTCGATATTTTCACATATACCTGTTCCTACGTAAGGTGGATTAGTTGAACCTTGAGCTGGACTAAGTGTTGTCGTCGAAGTTGAGGTTTCACTTGATGGATCAGTAGGAGTTGCAGTTGATAGATATGGTTCTTCTTTGCATTCTGTATTTTCGAGGAAATCACAAATTTGAAGAACAGAATTGAAAACTCTTCCGTCTTTGCAAGGTTCAATATGAGCATTGTTATTTTCACATCGGATATAAAAAGTACAGTTCCAAGGATACTCCAAAAGTGTATTATTTGGCTGATCAATGCAAAAGTCATAGGTAGGTCCTAACGTTGGAATGGGATCAACTGTTGGTGAAGTTGAAATCGTCGACGGATCAGTGGCTGGCTCAGTTGTTGGCTCAGTTGATGGTTCAGTTGATGGTTCAGTTGATTCAGTTGTGGTTGTGGGATAAGGAGTGGCAACGCAATGCACATTCTCTGGATAGTCACAGATTAGAAGAACTGCATTAAATAGCTTTCCTTCTGCGCATTGAAGAACTAATGGAAAACTATCCTCACAACGAATATACCAGTTGCAGTCGTAAGGAAACGGAGCTAGGTCTCCATTTTCTTTTCCAACACAATTGTTATTATCAGGCTCCAATGTTGGACCTGCTTCTGGAGTTGGTGGTTGAGTTGGTGGTTGAGTTGGTTGTTGAGTTGGTGGTTGAGTTGGTGGCTGTGTTGGTGGTTCTGTTGGTGGCTGTGTTGGTGGTTGCGTTGGTGGTTCTGTTGGTGGTTGAGTTGGGGGCTGTGTAGGTGGTTGCGTTGGTGGTTTTGTTGGTGGTTTTGTTGGTGGTTGTGTTGGTGGCTGTGTTGGTGGTTGTGTTGGTGGTTCTGTGGGTGGTTGTGTTGGTGGTTCTGTTGGCGGTTGGGTTGGTGGTTCTGTCGGTAGTTGTGTTGGTGGTTCTGTTGGTGGTTGGGTTGGTGGTAATGTAGGTGGTTGTGTTGGTGGTTGTGTTGGTGGTTGGGTTGGTGGTTGTGTTGGTGGTTGTGTTGGAGGTTGTGTGGGTGGTAGTGTAGGTGGTTTCGTTGGTGGTTGTGTTGGTGGATCTACTGGATTACCTCCTTGATTACAGCCAGCTGATGTTGGCCAATCACATACTTTCAAAACAGGATTAAAATGAAGTCCACTTGGACATGGCATCACAGTTCCGTACTCATATTCGCACACCAAATACTTCTCACAATTATCTGGATAAGGGATAAGATCACCATGTGGATGCCCTTTGCACTCATTTCCCGTTAAAGCTCGATTAAGTTTTAGTGAAGTTCTAGCTGCTTGTAAGCCTGTCACAGCTCCAATAATGCATATCACTACTAGGAGACCTTTAAATTCAAATAAGTCAGTATATTCTAGATAACTATTAGTAGGTATTAAAGGTTTTTTATTGTCTTACCTTTCATGGCTCCTTTTCGGTTTCGTTTCTTCAAAAAGACTGACTGTAGAAAGCTTCAGATTTGTAGGTAGTTGTATTATTATTCATATGTAATTTAGATTTGTTAAAAATATTTCAAATTTATTTTGTTTAATCAGGCTCTGATTAGATTTTATTTCATTAATTTTATTATTAAAAATGGTTGGATTTTAATCATAATTCAATTTATTTGGCATCCAAAATACAAAGGCGTTATCTTGACCTGATGTGGGATTCACTTTTTAATTGATTCGATTACCTACATATATATATAGCATTTTGGGTTTTATGGTTATTATGGTTTAAATTAAATGACTAAAACCATATCCGTTGTCTTAGTCAATATATTTGTTCAAATTATCAAGAATTGGGTTTATTTTGTACGTTCTCTTATCAGGAGTAATTTGTTTTAGGTGCGTACAGCATGCGTTAGAAAATATGTAGTCAAGTAGGTATATGGTTTATAGTTTTTTTATTGAGGTTATTGAATTTTATTCAGAAAAATTATTTTATCATCTTTTTGAAGAGTAGGTTATTGTTCTACCTATGGCTATGACTGATAAGATGTTTGTTGCGATTAAATACGTTGTCTTACATGCGTCGAGTCAATTTATTTTCATTTTAAATAATTCTGAAGAGCTCCTAAAGTTATGCACACAAAACTTAGGTATTTATTCATACCTATTGATTTTTGATGATTTTTGAGCTATGTTCTATTTATATTAGCGATACTGTTACAAGGTACAAAATACGTTTTAAAACTGTTTCAGAATTAACTTGGCGGTAACTATTGGCACTTTGGCATGAATTCATTTTTGATAAATGATAGTTAGTTTCTTATCAAGTTTTGGTGGATAATAAGAAAATTTATTTAACCCGTTTGATATTTTGGTCAATGTCGCAATAAAATAAGGAATAACTTTTAGCAATCTCTGTTTCCTTTGGCCCCCATTAAGCTATTTAAATGCATAGTACCTAAAACCCTAGAATAGTGAATCACAGTCGGTGAGTAGGTGTATGCTATGAGGCAAATGCGTTTCAATACTTTTTCCTCATAGTCTTGCTGTTTGAACAAGAGCACGGATCTTCTGAAGATTGGATGAAAAGCCGATTGGTTGCTTTTGAAGGAATGAAACAAAGTACCTATATGTTTATGTTTCTTTTGGAACAATTCGATATATTTTTTTATTTAAATCATAATAATTATAATCAAACTTAAATAACTTAAGATTTCAACTAAAAAAAACAATATTTATATGTATAGACATTTTGTATAACAATAACAAATAGCATTTGAAAATTGATCTTAAACATCTATTGAAATGCAAACTATTTCCAAAATATCCATACTTTTGATGTTTAGAATACTACAGACGGAGGCGAAATCAGTGACATGACGCTAGACGCTGCTGATGCAATAGAATTAAGACTGTTCACTGAAAAAGAAACTGGAGTGCTTTATTCATATGTGTTGTCGTTGATAGAGTTTTCAGTGAAGAGAGTGGGAGATTTCAATGGTTTTTGTGATATGGCGATATTTTCAGTTAATTGTTCAAAAGAAGGTGGAGCTGATGTGTCTAGTAATTTCTCAGCTACTGATAATACTACTTCTTTTCCAGAAATTGGCGTATCAACAATGATTTCAGACATAGATGGGAACCCAGAAATAGTTTCTTTATCATTGTTTTTTTCTTCTGGAACTTGGCTTTTAGTTTCTCCATTAATGTTTTCTTCTACTGGCATTTGGTCCACAGTTTTAACAACTGTTATACTCTCATTGCCATGATCGTCGAAGGTTACGTATTCAGTATATTTGATTTGAGCTCCAACGTTTTCCTGATCTCCACCTTCCTTATTTTCGGTGTTTGTTACAATTGCAGCAGTTTCTTTATCTTTGGTTTCTTTATCATTGTTTTTTTCTTCTGGCACTCGGCTTTTAGTTTCTCCATTAATGTTTTCTTCTACTGGCACTTGGCCCACAGTTTTAACAACTGTTATACTCTCATTGCCATCATCGTCGACGGTTACGTATTCAGTATATTTGATTTGAGCTCCAACGTTTTCTTGATCTCCATCTTCCTTATTTTCGGTGTTTGTTACAATTGCAGCAGTTTCTTTATCATTGTTTTTTTCTTCTGGCACTCGGCTTTTAGTTTCTCCATTAATGTTTTCTTCTACTGGCACTTGGCCCACAGTTTTAACAACTGTTATACTCTCATTGCCATCATCGTCGACGGTTACGTATTCAGTATATTTGATTTGAGCTCCAACATTTTCTTGATCTCCATCTTCCTCATTTTCGGTGTTTGTTACAATTGCAGTAGTTTCTTTATTTTTGGTTTCTTTATCATTGTTTTTTTCTTCTGGCACTCGGCTTTTAGTTTCTCCATTAATGTTTTCTTCTACTGGCAGTTGGTCCACAGTTTTAACAACTGTTATACTCTCATTGCCATCATCGTCGAAGGTTACGTATTCAGTATATTTGATTTGAGCTCCGACGTTTTCTTGATCTCCATCTTCCTTATTTTCGGTGTTTGTTACAATTGCAGCAGTTTCTTTATCATTGTTTTTTTCTTCTGGCACTCGGCTTTTAGTTTCTCCATTAATGTTTTCTTCTACTGGCACTTGGCCCACAGTTTTAACAACTGTTATACTCTCATTGCCATCATCGTCGACGGTTACGTATTCAGTATATTTGATTTGAGCTCCAACGTTTTCTTGATCTCCATCTTCCTTATGTTCGGTGTTTGTTACAATTGCAGCAGTTTCTTTAACTTTGGTTTCTTTATCATTGTTTTTTTCTTCTGGCACTCGGCTTTTAATTTCTCCATTAATGTTTTCTACTACTGGCACTTGGTCCACAGTTTTAACAACTGTTATACTCTCATTGCCATCATCGTCGAAGGTCACGTATTCAGTATATTTGATTTGAGCTCCAACGTTTTCTTCATCTCCATCTTCCTCATTTTCAGTGTTTGTTACAATTGCGGCAGTTTCTTTATCTTTGGTTTCTTTATCATTGTTTTTTTCTTCTGGCACTCGGCTTTTAGTTTCTCCATTAATGTTTTCTTCTACTGGTACTTGGCCCATAGTTTTAACAACTGTTATACTCTCATTGCCATCATCGTCGACGGTTACGTATTCAGTATATTTGATTTGAGCTCCAACGTTTTCTTGATCTCCATCTTCCTCATTTTCGGTGTTTGTTACAATTGCAGCCGTTTCTTTATCTTTGGTTTCTTTATCATTGTTTTTTTCTTCTGGCACTCGGCTTTTAGTTTCTCCATTAATGTTTTCTTCTACTGGCACTTGGCCCATAGTTTTAACAACTGTTATACTCTCATTGCCATCATCGTCGACGGTTACGTATTCAGTATATTTGATTTGAGCTCCAACGTTTTCTTGATCTCCATCTTCCTCATTTTCAGTGTTTGTTACAATTGCAGCAGTTTCTTTATCTTTGGTTTCTTTATCATTGTTTTTTTCTTCTGGCACTCGGCTTTTAGTTTCTCCATTAATGTTTTCTTCTACTGGCAGTTGGTCCACAGTTTTAACAACTGTTATACTCTCATTGCCATCATCGTCGAAGGTTACGTATTCAGTATATTTGATTTGAGCTCCAACGTTTTCTTGATCTCCATCTTCCTTGTTTTCGGTGTTTGTTACAATTGCAGCAGTTTCTTTATCATTGTTTTTTTCTTCTGGCACTCGGCTTTTAGTTTCTCCATTAATGTTTTCTTCTACTGGCACTTGGCCCACAGTTTTAACAACTGTTATACTCTCATTGCCATCATCGTCGACGGTTACGTATTCAGTATATTTGATTTGAGCCCCATCGTTTTCTTGATCTCCATCTTCCTTATTTTCGGTGTTTGTGACAATTGCAGCAGTTTCTTTATCATTGTTTTTTTCTTCTGGCACTCGGCTTTTAGTTTCTCCATTAATGTTTTCTTCTACTGGCACTTGGCCCACAGTTTTAACAACTGTTATACTCTCATTGGCATCATCGTCGACGGTTACGTATCCAACATTTTCTTGATCTCCATCTTCCTCATTTTCGGTGTTTGTTACAATTGCAGCAGTTTCTTTATTTTTGGTTTCTTTATCATTGTTTTTTTCTTCTGGCACTCGGCTTTTAGTTTCTCCATTAATGTTTTCTTCTACTGGCAGTTGGTCCACAGTTTTAACAACTGTTATACTCTCATTGCCATCATCGTCGAAGGTTATGTATTCAGTATATTTGATTTGAGCTCCGACGTTTTCTTGATCTCCATCTTCCTTATTTTCGGTGTTTGTTACAATTGCAGCAGTTTCTTTATCATTGTTTTTTTCTTCTGGCACTCGGCTTTTAGTTTCTCCATTAATGTTTTCTTCTACTGGCACTTGGCCCACAGTTTTAACAACTGTTATACTCTCATTGCCATCATCGTCGACGGTTACGTATTCAGTATATTTGATTTGAGCTCCAACGTTTTCTTGATCTCCATCTTCCTTATTTTCGGTGTTTGTGACAATTGCAGCAGTTTCTTTATCATTGTTTTTTTCTTCTGGCACTCGGCTTTTAGGTTCTCCATTAATGTTTTCTTCTACTGGCACTTGGCCCACAGTTTTAACAACTGTTATACTCTCATTGCCATCATCGTCGAAGGTTACGTATTCAGTATATTTGATTTGAGCTCCAACGTTTTCTTGATCTCCATCTTCCTTATTTTCGGTGTTTGTTACAATTGCAGCAGTTTCTTTATCATTGTTTTTTTCTTCTGGCACTCGGCTTTTAGTTTCTTCATTAATGTTTTCTTCTACTGGCACTTGGTCCACAGTTTTAACAACTGTTATACTCTCATTGCCATCATCGTCGAAGGTTACGTATTCAGTATATTTGATTTGAGCTCCGACGTTTTCTTGATCTCCATCTTCCTTATTTTCGGTGTTTGTTACAATTGCAGCAGTTTCTTTATCATTGTTTTTTTCTTCTGGTACTCGGCTTTTAGTTTCTCCATTAATATTTTCTTCTACTGGCAGTTGGTCCACAGTTTTAACAACTGTTATACTCTCATTGCCATCATCGTCGAAGGTTACGTATTCAGTATATTTGATTTGAGCTCCAACGTTTTCTTGATCTCCATCTTCCTTATTGTCGGTGTTTGTTACAATTGCAGCAGTTTCTTTATCTTTGCTTTCTTTATCATTGTTTTTTTCTTCTGGCACTCGGCTTTTAGTTTCTTCATTTATGCTTTCTTCTACTGGCACTTGGTCCACAGTTTTAACAACTGTTATACTCTCATTGCCATCATCGTCGAAGGTTACGTATTCAGTATATTTGATTTGAGCTCCGACGTTTTCTTGATCTCCATCTTCCTTATTTTCGGTGTTTGTTACAATTGCAGCAGTTTCTTTATCATTGTTTTTTTCTTCTGGCACTCGGCTTTTAGTTTCTCCATTAATGTTTTCTTCTACTGGCACTTGGTCCACAGTTTTAACAACTGTTATACTCTCATTGCCATCATCGTCGACGGTTACGTATTCAGTATATTTGATTTGAGCTCCAACGTTTTCTTGATCTCCATCTTCCTTATTTTCGGTGTTTGTGACAATTGCAGCAGTTTCTTTATCTTTGTTTTTTTCTTCTGGCACTCGGCTTTTAGTTTCTCCATTAATGTTTTCTTCTACTGGCAGTTGGTCCACAGTTTTAACAACTGTTATACTCTCATTGCCATCATCGTCGAAGGTTACGTATTCAGTATATTTGATTTGAGGTCCAACGTTTTCTTGATCTCCATCTTCCTTATTTTCGGTGTTTGTTACAATTGCAGCAGTTTCTTTATCATTGTTTTTTTCTTCTGGCACTCGGCTTTTAGTTTCTTCATTAATGTTTTCTTCTACTGGCACTTGGTCCACAGTTTTAACAACTGTTATACTCTCATTGCCATCATCGTCGAAGGTTACGTATTCAGTATATTTGATTTGAGCTCCGACGTTTTCTTGATCTCCATCTTCCTTATTTTCGGTGTTTGTTACAATTGCAGCAGTTTCTTTATCATTGTTTTTTTCTTCTGGCACTCGGCTTTTAGTTTCTCCATTAATGTTTTCTTCTACTGGCACTTGGCCCATAGTTTTAACAACTGTTATACTCTCATTGCCATCATCGTCGACGGTTACGTATTCAGTATATTTGATTTGAGCTCCAACGTTTTCTTGATCTCCATCTTCCTTATTTTCGGTGTTTGTTACAATTGCAGCAGTTTCTTCATCTTTGGTTTCTTTACAACTTAAACCATCTTTAGTAAAGTTTTCACAAGAAGTTGGAACAGATGTGTCTAGTGATTCGTCAGTTGCTGATAATCCGTTTATGGTTTCAAAAAAATTCAGTGTTTTTTCTTCTTCTTCAGAAATTGACGCATGATCAATGGTTTTAGACATTGATAAAAATCGGGAATTAACTTCTTCATCTTTTGGATTTTCAGTTTTTTCAATATCTTCTTCTTGTTGAGTCGTATCTTCATCATTAACTGAGTAAGAAATAGTTTGGGTTATGTCCTCAGAAGAAGAGAGAGAGTTGTCAGATTGTGATTTATTTAAAATTTTTGAAATTAAAAACGATACCAAATCATTTTTGTTTTGATTCAATTCCATTTCTTCTCCTTCTTCATCGTCGTTGTTTTCTAAAAAAAATTCTGTTTCTGTTTCGATCCTCTCTTTATCTTCGGTTTGATTGCAACCTAAACCCATTTCATTAAGTTTAACACATGAAGTTGGGGCTGTTGCGTCAGATGAATCATCATTTACTGACACTCCGTTTAAGGTTTGTGGAGTCGTTATTGGCTCTTCTACTTTTTTAGGAGTTAGAATATCACTAATACTTTCAGAAGCAGATAAAATTTCTTCTCCTTCTTCAGTTTTTTCTTCGTTGTCTTTGTTTTCAAGAGAAGGAAAATATGATGCATCGCGAGAGTGATTAGTTTGCGAAATTGTCATCTGATTTGGGTTTTGAGTTGGGTCCATTTCTTCTTCTTCCGATTTTTCTTCATCTTCGTTTTTGGATAAATTTTGTTCGGTAATCACGTCATTATCCACTGGCAGTGTTGCTTTATTTGTGATCTCTGAATCCGGTATGGACCCAATGTTACCATAACCTACAGGATATGTAAACGGCCCAATATCATTTTTCTCATTATCATTTTCGTTCTGGTTTTCTTCTTCATCCAGATCACGGTCAAGTTCCGCTTCAGTAATTATTTGACTAGATAAAGGTGCATTTGTTACATATTGAGTTTTAATTTCCTCTTCTTCTTCTTCGTCACAATCTAAATCGTCTTCAGTAATTATTCCACCATAGGAAGGCGTGTTAGTAACATCTTCAGTAATAATTTCTAAGTTCGGGAAAGTAGCTTCTGGCACAACTTTGCTACTGCTTGTTAAAATAGACAGATTTGCAGGTCTACTAAGATCTGGGTTGTGTAAGAATCAATTTATTTTATTGTTTTATGTAAACATCTTGTAGGTCAAAACTTACCATCCAAAGCTATTCTATTTCGATTGAAAGCGGCACCATCTACAAGGATGATAAGCAGTGTTAAACACACCGTAATTCTTGTCACGTTCATCATACTGATATCTTCGATCTCAAAAATATTCAAATTATTTTAAATCTTTAAGAACGTCAAATTGGTCCAAAAGATCGAATAGTACTAAAATTCTTAATTTAATCAAAAACACGACTTCTCGTGCGAGCTTATATGTATATGTACATATTATGTACTTGGTTTTTATGTTTGGTAACACAATAAAGCATATTTGATCAGTTGTCATTTTTGTTTCCCAAATCCCAAATACCCATTTAGGTAACTGCCTAAAATTTATCTGCGCAAACCTGACTTGTTTGATGTTTTGCACGTAAAGTTGCTTTGTATTGTTTTCAATGTATGCGAGGTGTTTTAATAAATACAAATTGTTTTTCTGCTATAGTAAATATTGATTGAGCAAAAACTTTTTTTTTTGCAAGTAAAATGACGCAATCATTTAGAAGTTAAGAATTTTTGTATTTCTTGAATATTTCAACGAAAATTCATATAGGTTTACTTTATCTTAAAAATTGGGTTTAAAATAACATTCTTAAGTAGGATCGCACAAATAGAACGATAAGATGTAAGGACAAGTTGAAAGTAAAATAAAAGGTAAGGAATTCAATTAAAAGTAAAAGTGACCTCAATTCCTGAAGGGAATGCGTTTCGCCAGATATGGCAGAGTGCTCTTCAGTTAAACTGTCATATCCCTTTACTAAAAAGCCCACTGTCATATCTGGGCGAAACGCATTTCATTCTGGAGTTGAGTTCACTCTTGTCCTTTCAATTGAATTATTATCAGTAACTCCACCTAGTAGTTTAATCAAAATCGGGCCGACTTCTTCCCCTAGGTGAAATTTATTTGCTATAATCAATAAAAGAAAACTTTAAATATTTGATTTAAATATTAAAAAATTTCTCCCACGTTGGAATTTACTTCTAAAAAAAATCAAAGTAAAATGGAAAACATTAAGACGCAGTTAAGATTTTGTTAAGAGGGTGTCAGTGTCATAACTAGCTGCAGCATCTGCGTTTTGTTAAATCTGTGTTGTTTTTTGAATGAAAACTAAGACCATTTCAACATTTTTTAGTGAATACAAACATTTTGTTTAACCAGCTCCGAGGGTCTAAGTGCTCACTTGAAATTAACAAACTTTATTAAAAAAAAATCATGATTTATATACTGAACCAAAAGCGAATATAAAGCAACTAACAAACTAAAAAAACAAACAAAAAACAGAAAGATGATTCATTTCACTTGATTGCCATATGCGCTGGGCATGGCTGACTTCTCCTTTTGACTGTTCGGAAGGTTATTTTCCCTTAGCAACGGCAATAACATGTGAATAAATTCAAAACAGCTGTGCATGAGCTGCAGACATTTCAAATAATTGAAAAAGTTGAATCTGGTATCAGGTAGGAGTAGATATCAGGTGTTGGCGACTCAAAAGGCACGAAGTAAATGAGAACCGAATTCAAATAAATGCCGCGGGGCAAAATAAATGCCGTGGGGCAGTAAAAATGCCGCCGCGCAAAATGACGCGGGGTAAAAAATGCCAAGAAGCAAACAAAATTCCGCGGGGCAAAAAAAATGCCACGGGGCAATAAAAATGCCGTGGGGCAAAATAAATGCCGCAAGGCAATTGCCCCGCGGCATTTTTATTGCCCCGCGGCATTTATTTTGACCCCCGGCATTTTTATTTCCCCGCAGCATTTTTATTGCCCCGTGACATTTATTTTGCCCCGGCCCCGCGGCATTTATTTTGCCTCGCGGCATTTATTTAGCCATGTGGCATTTATTTTAATATTATATTATAGACTGTCATTGGCTAGCTGTCGAAAGTTCCCTTCATTTGAAACAATTTTTCGACAGCTGACCAATCACGGTCTAGAAATTTGCCTTACTTGCAATTCCCCTAAGTTCTCTGAACTTACCCATTATCAAATTTGCTAATTTTGTTTGACATCTCATTTCATTTTGAGTTTGGAATGGCAGTTAAACGTTTGTTTTTGTTGTTTTCTCTTTGTGTTTTGACATTTTCATGCAAGAGCTTTTTAAAGCTTTTGGAATCGACTGCTGATATATGGATTTGCCTCATTTCGAACCTCATTTTGTGCAAATTTGGTTGAAATTATCTCATTTGAGAACGAGAATTTGTATGGGAAATGAGGTGATTTCGGATCTGTTTTGGAAAGGAGAATGCCCAAAAAAAACCCTGCGTCGATTAAAAAAATCATATATGCAAATATGAAATTATTTTCTTAAAAAGTTATCCCCGGAACAAGCTACGACAACTTATTTAATTTTAATAGCAAGGTGTTTTTGCATGTCTACAAAGTTGGTAAAGGGCAATACAGAAAAAACGTTGTCGAATAAAATAAAAAATCTCCATATCTACTGGACAGGCACATGGAAGTTCAAAAAAGTTTCGAAAAACAAAGTTCCGAAACACGAAGCTTTGAAAACAAAGTTTTGAAAAAAAAAAACTTTCAAAAAGGCCTTTGTCTTCACAACACAAGTTTCCAAAAAAAAATTGTTACAAGCGTGGCGGACGTTATATTTTAGCACTCTTGTCCAAGAAATCAGTGAAAAAATAAAATTATGAAAAAAAACCGTCTCGGACTTTTACTATTGTCGTTGAAAAGTTCTTAGTTCTACCGTTTTCATTTTGGAATTTTGCAGCAACATATGTAGTAAGGAAATAAAGGTCTTAACTATTGATTACCATGACAGAATGCGAATAATTTAAGTTGCGCTTAATTCTCACGTATACTTTTTCTCCAACTGTGTTGTCCTTTGTTGTAATTTTTTTCGAAACTTTGTCTTTGGGAACATTGTCTTTTGGAAACTTTGTCTTTCGAAACTCTGTTACACATTCTTAGTATCGAACTCTTATACATCAAATATGAATTTTTATTCTCACAAAATAAACTCCATAGCGGCCAACGGTTGCACAAAGTAGCACCTTTTCGAGTAACGAGTTTCTTGCGATCAAAAAGCGGTATGCGGTGCGAAATAAAGACAGATGCATTTATATACAGTGGTAAATGTAAACTCATATAGCGACCCCCTACTTACATTATATAATCCACACTGATTCGAATTCTTATCATTTAAGATTTTTAATAATTATTCCTTCTTCGTGGCTTTTCTTAAAACGTTAAATTCATGGGCTTTGGGTCTGTGTTTGTATCTAGGTATCTAAATCAGACGACGTTTCAAACGTGGTTACGTTTTTCTTCTGGTCTTTAAAACATAAATAGTAATTAATATTTTATAGCTTCAATTTTTAAAAAACTATAGTATATGTACTTACAACTTTAAATCAGCTAATACTTCAAGAACATCTTTATTTTCAAAACTTAAAAGTAAATTACCAAAAAAAGATAAGTCAGATATTGTATATAAAATTAAATGTTTACGTGATGGAATATTGAGTTGTCCTTCAGTATATGTTGGTTGGCCAAGCAATGCAAAAACTTAAAAACCGTATATCAGGTCATAAATCTGATATAAATAACGGAAATTCACAAAAAACAGCTTTAACTTTACATTGTATAAATGAAGGAAATAGACCTGATTACATTAATATAGATATTTTACAGACAGAAAAACATTATAACAAAAGGATGTTAACATAAATGCTACACATTTTAAAGACAGAAAATTTAGTTAATAGACAATCAGACAGTGAAGGACTTAGCAGCATATATGGTCAACTCATTGAGAGGCAATAAACCAAAACTAAGAATTTATATTTAACTTGTTTTCTAGGTTAGAATTATTTTAAATATTTTGAAGTATTATTCAAAATATATTAAATTTAGTTTGAAATATTTATTATTATTCAAACTTTTGATTTAAAAAAACGTCTTTTAGCCCAGTCAACAAAGACTCAAAATTATAAAATAAATGCAAAAAACAGTGCTCTCTGGATTATTTTTTTATATGGTAGGGGTTACCCCCAGGTATAACATATCCAAAGTCCCCAGCCCAGGGCCGCGAGCTAAACTCAGGAGGGGGGATTAAAGGTATTCCTTTTTAGATTTTCGTGAATATTTCCACAACCTAGCATGTTAGCGGAAAAAGCTATACTACTTAATTAGAGACAATTAAATTGTGTATACAAATATATATTTACATTTTTTCTAGGATCAATAATAAAGGAGATACGGGCGGTAGATAAGTCAACAAATCTGAAAAACCTGTTATTGTCTTCGATATTGAATGTTTTCTGACCAATTTACCTGAAAAAAAAAAAAAAAAAAAAAAAACAAAAAACGTTAATACACATTTATTCACTGTTGTTTCATCATGTCGCGAGGCTAAAAAATGAGTTATAATTTCCTTTTTTTTTCTATATATATCTATATATATCCGAAACTATACGAAAAAGTTGATGTATACTAAATTAGGCAAAATTTAAATAGCAAGAGTTGTTTTCATATGGCGCCAAAAAATGATAACGTTTTTTTTTAAAGGAACACAATACAAAATTTATTTGCCATAGAGGGGGGTTCTTCGTCCCCCACTTTAGAGAGGAGGGGCAATTTTTTAAAAATAATATCAAAAAACAACGGCAACACTAACAACAAAAATATTTACCTTTTTTGAAAACCAAAACTCCGTTCGGAAAAGAAAGGCCGTAAGCTGTTTCTGCATTTATTTTTCCAAAACTTTTGACAAAAAAGAAAGGATTGAGATGGGACGGAATTCAGTATTCGAACTGTTTTTAGGAAAAGGAATAACCTTTGAGTCTTTCCATTGTGACGGGAAAATACCTTTGGTTAGAATGCTGTTATAGATATATGTAAGTTAAATGCGGCAAAAGGATGGCTTTTAAGAACGTTACTTACTTACTTTTGATGGCGCTCACAGCCCAGGATGGGCTTCGGCCTCAACTAACAAGCCCCTCCAGCCAGCTCTGTCCCTAGCTAGCCGCTTCCAGTTGCGCACACCGAGTGCTTTGATGTCGTCATTCACTTGATTGCGCCACCTGTTACGGGTTCTTCCTCTGCTGCGTACCCCATCGGGGTTGGATTCGAAGACTCGTCGGGCAGGTGCGTTGCTGTCCATACGCTCCACGTGCCCCAGCCATCTAAGCCGCTGTATTTTCAGCTTTTTGACCAGGTCAACGTCGCTGTATAGCCCGTATAGCTCGTCGTTGAATCTTCTCCTCCATACTCCTTCGATACACACCGGACCGAAAATCACACGAAGAATCTTCCTCTCAAAGCACCCTAGCAGATTTTTATCCGAATCTTTCAGTGTCCGTGCTTCTGACCCATAAAGCAGGACCGGGATGATTAGGGTTTTGTATAAAGTCTCCTTTGTTCTCTGAGAGAGGGCCTTACTACTTAAATGCCTTCTTAGACCGAAGAAACAGCGGTTGGCAAGAGTAATTCTTCGCTTGATCTCTGCACTGATGTCATTCTGCGATGTAATAGTGGAGCCCAGGTAGACAAAGTCCTTGACAACTTCGAAGTTATATCTGTCCATCGTGATATTTTGCCCGAGTCGACGATGTTGAGATTCCTCTCTCGATGACAGCATATACTTCGTCTTGTCCTCATTAACCGCCAATCCCATTCTAGCCGCCTCCGATTCAATGCTCGCAAATGCCCCTGCCACAGCTCGCTTCGTTCTGCCGACAATGTCTATGTCATCCGCATATGCAAGCAATTGAACGGACTTTTGATAGATTGTACCGCTGGTGTTGACATGTGCGTTGCGTACAATGGCTTCAAGAACGATGTTGAATAGGTTGCATGATAACGCGTCGCCTTGCCTCAATCCTTTCTCAACATCAAAGGAATCGGTGGTGTTCTTACCAATTTTGACGGAGCAGCGAGATTTCTCCATCGTCATCCTGCACAAGCGGACGAGTTTGGCAGGGATGCCGAGACTCGACATGGCTCTGTATAATTCGTCCCTTTTCACGCTATCATACGCGACTTTAAAATCGATAAAAAGGTGGTGTGTATCGATCTGGAATTCCCGGGATTTTTCTAAAATCTGTCGGAGTGTGAACATTTGATCGACGGTTGACTTGCCTGGCCTAAAACCGCACTGATAAGGGCCGATCAGATCGTTGACAAAAGGTTTTAAGCGGTCACACAGGATGGCCGACAAGATTTTATAAGCGACGTTTAGGAGACTAATTCCTCTGTAGTTGGTACATTTCAGAACATCTCCCTTTTTATGGATGGGGCACACTATACCGAGGTTCCATTCATCGGGCATACTTTCCTCCGACCAAATTTTGCAGATGAGCTGGTGTATGCTCCTAGCCAATTCATCTCCCGCTGATTTAAATAGTTCGGCTTGTAAGCCATCCGCTCCTGCAGCCTTGTACGACTTAAGTTTGGATATCGCCAGCCGAACTTCGGTTAGGTCGGGTGGACGGAACTCTTGGCCATCATCGTCCAAGTTGAATGGAGCGTTCTGCCTATTAGCGGCATCTTGGCTGTCTTCGCCATTAAGCAGTCTAGAGAAGTGTTCTTTCCAGATCCTCAGCACTGACTGTGTGTCTACTACCATATTCCCACTCTCATCTCGGCAGGCTTCCGTTCTAGCCTTGAATCCTTGGGTGGATCGCTTCACCCTCTGATAAAATTTTCGAACATCTCCCCTACCGCTACAACCCTCAATAGACTCTACCGCCCGCTTCTCGTGCTCTCTCTTTTTCCTCCTGAGAAGTCGGCGTTCCTCTTTTCGTTTCAGCCCGTAGAGCTCCCGGGCCACTCTCTCAGCAGCTCTTGTTCGAGTCTGCAGCATTGCCTGGTAGGCCTCGTCCTTAGCTGCATGCGCTAGCTGGCACTCCTCATCGAACCAGGGGTTTCGTTGTATTCGCCTAGTGAAACCCAGCACATCAGAGGCGGCACTTCTAATGGCTTGTTGACAGTGTTCCCACTGGTCCTCTGCACTTGATGCTGGTAGCGGACCTCCTGAGAGATTAAGAGTTACGTGGTCTGCAAAAGTTCTGGCAGTCTCTTGCGATTTAAGCTTCTCGACATCGAATCTTTTCACAGCATCTGCTCTGCGTTGTCGCGTCATGGATATCCGCATACGTAGTCTAGCTACCACCAGGTAGTGATCCGAGTCAATGTTGGCCCCTCGGAACGTTCGGACGTCCAAGATACTGGAAGCATGTCTCGCGTCTATCGCAACGTGGTCGATTTGGTTGACGGTTACTTGATCACGCGACCGCCAAGTCCCCTTGTGTATATTGAGGTGTGGGAAGTAGGTGCTTGAGATGATGACATTTCGCCCCGCCGTAAAGTCTGCCAGCCTGTGTCCGTTGCCGGAAGTTTCGTCGTGTAGGCTGTGTCCTCCGACTATCGAACCAAAGATGCCCTCCTTTCCGAATCTTGCGTTGAAGTCACCAAGAATGATCTTCACGTCGTACTTCGGGCACATATCATACGTTGTCTCCAAGAGATCGTAGAATGCTTCTTTGGTTGAGTCTTCTCTCCTTTCATGGGGGGCGTGAAAACAAATCAGCGAAATGTTCTTAAATTTGCCTTTGATGCGGATTGTGACCAGGCGCTCGCTTACACTTCGGAAGCCCAAGACTTCTTGCCTAAGTCTTCCCCTTATCACAAAACCACAACCCAAGAGGCGCTGACCCTGTTCCTTCAAGCACCCGCCGTAGTAGATGTCACACGTTTTCAGTCTCCGTACGCCCTCTCCATCCCATCGCACTTCCTGGATGGCTGTTACGTCAGCCTTTAGCCTGTCCAGGTTCTCCACTAATTGTTCGGCTGCACGTGTTCTGTATAAGGACAGGACGTTCCACGTGCAGATCCGAAATTCATTGTCCTTGTTTCGTTTGCTGGGGTCGTCAACTTTAAAATCATCCATATCCGAGGCTTGTTGTTGTTTCGGAACAACTTTTTTTTACGTGGTAGGGAAGTTACCCCGACGCACAACCCCCGACGTGGAGGACCAGACCCTTCGTATAACTCCAAGGGTAGGGAGCCGGATAAACCGCTCCTTATAGGCCTGAGCTACAAATATGTCGTAGTAGCCCATATAAGGTGTTCACTAAGTAGTTCAACCTAACTGGAACTGTAGACGCCACCGTTGATTCCATCTAGAGAATTCGTCCGCTGCCGCCTCGATGAAAGGAGAAGTGCCTTAGTGGGAACACTCCTCCCCCCCCTCTCTCGTTGGCTGTCCCCAACAGCTTTCCACGGGGATTTAAACCCCGTCTCCAGCTGAGGTACTAGACACCCGATGTTCACCACGTGGAGGTGAGAGTAGGAGTTGGTAGACAGAGGTGGATTTTGAGAAAAACCTGTGGACGCTTGCGTCCTCTTGAATGCACATAACTACCCTTTTGAACATTAAGAACGTTGGATGTAATTATTATTATCAAAACCCACGGCATTTGATTTCAAGCAAATGAAAGTTTCGACTACATCTTTAGGAGTTACACAAGAAAACCCAAACGCAGGTCCAGAGTAAATTGCCGAAAACTCTTCACCAGAAAGATTTTGAGACGCAGTATTGGGTTGCGGAATAGAAGAAATAAAGTTATTGTTGATCTCATTACAATCGATATCTTTTGGATTAAAATTAATTGGTTTGTTGACGATTTCCTTAAAATTTTTCCACAATTTGCGTCCGTTCAAGGAGAGATTTAACCGACTCTTGTACCAACTCACTTTTGCAGCACGAATAAGGTGAACAGTCGTATTGAGCAAACGACGACATTCTTCAAAGTCATCTGGTATCTTATAACGCTTCCATTTTTTGAAAGACGAATTGCGTAGGTTTAGTAAATTGCGTATTTCATGGCTAAACCAAGGACAGTCACCGTATTTTACAGATAAAGTTCTTAAAGGAACGTGAAAGTCAAACAAACTATACAAATTCCTTTGAAGGAATTCAACTTGCTCATCCAGTAATTGAAGACAATACAAACTATCCCAATTAATACTTCGTATATCAAGTTCAAGAGTATTCGAGTCTATATTCTTGAAATCTCAAAACTGGAACGTTCTAAGCGGCCTCCTGAGGCAGAAGTTGAAGGAATGATGGATAAGGTCATGTTTGGAAAAACCTGGAGCATCAATTTGGTTAAAAAGGATCACTTTACTGGAATCACTGACAAAAAATATATCAAGGAGTGTGCTTGAATTTTGAGAAAAGTGTGTGGGACTAGTTGTGTTTACTGGTTGCAAATTGAAAGTATTCATGTTAATTATGAGAGTTTGGTCGGTAAGAATATCACTATTAAAATCTCCACAGAGAATTAAATTTGGGAAGCAAAACGCGTTATCTTCAAGTAAAGTTTTAAGTGGTGACCAATCTATGAAACGGTTGGGGTTATAAACTACCCCAAGTAACAAATGTTCATTTGGGCCAAAAATTTCAACAAAAAGATATTCTATAGGGCTCTCAGGAGAAGACACAAATTTAATTTTATTTTTAATTGAATCCCTTATATAAATTGCAACTCCACCACCCAAACGACCTATTCTATCGTTCCTGAGTACTTTAAAACCCCTAAGAGGAATCAGCCTGTCAGTGATGTTGCTATGAAACCACGTCTCACTTACACATATAGCGTCGTACCTTGAACCTTCAAATATATCCCTGAACTCGTCAATTTTCCTATATAAACTCTGAGCGTTTATGTGGCAAATTTGAAATCCATCATTTCGCGACGCTAATATATTTGTCAGAGCTCGAGTTATGTTTACGCTAGTTTCGTTCATGGAGTTCAAATTATTAGAACTGTGACTAACCAGCATTGAAAGAGAAAACAGATTTTCTGCTTAGCACACGCATGTTCTGAAAAGCAGATAAAATAAGAAAAGTGGGAATGGTCGTTTTGGTTTCTATTAATGTAGCTGCATACTTTTGAACATAAATATATAATACACAAGTCATAAGAAAGAGAAAAAAAAGAAAGAAAAGTAATAAAATTTAATAAATAAGTTATTTATAAATTATAACCCTTGGGGTATGTTATACCTGGGGGTTACCCCCACCATACACAAAAATAATCCAGAGAGCACTATTTTTTGCAAACAAAATTCCTTCGTTGACTTTACTATTTTTCAAGACATTTCTTAATATTTAAAAGAATAATAATTGAATTCAAAATACAACAAAAAGAGGATTAAACCTTGATATCATTTTTATAAAAGAAAAAGTTGTAAGTACATATTCTATAATTTTTTAAAAATTGAAGCTATAAAATATTAATAACTATGTTTTAGAGGCCTGAAGAAAAACGTAACCACGTTTGAAACGTGTGTCGTCTGATTTAGATACCTAGATACAAACATAGACCTAAAGCCCATTTAGAATTTAACATTTAACATTTTTCATTCATAATTTTTATAATTTAACTTTTGTGTACCAATATGCGTGACAACCGCCATTTTGGACAGCATAATCTTGTGGCTGCAGATTTTAGTGACTTGTTGCTGACCTATTTAATGGATGATGGATCAACCGCAATATGAAAATATGTCGCAGTTTACTTTTTTTACATGTAGAAACACTTTGTTTAAAAATAAAATAGAAATGGTCATAGCCAGTCCCGGGGATAACTTTTTAAGAAAATATTTCAATACTTGTTATCCAAAACTAATGCCCTTTCAAACCATATATGACTTTTCTTAATCGACTCTGGGTTTTTCGCCCATACATTTTTGGGCATTCTCCTTTGCAAGGAAATTACCTCATTTGGCCCAGTGAAGTAGTATTAGACTCCAGTTTAGTAAGACTCGGGTTTATAGTTTGATTTTGGATATGCCCCATTGTATTTCCTAGAACTTTTGAATAAAGAATTTTAACCAACCGTTTTGCATGTAACATTACTTACTGTGCATGCTCTGAATTATTGCTTAAATAAGGTACATTAACGATATTAAGACGGAGCGAATTTCACCGGGTCAGCTAGTAATAAATAAATTTACTTAAATTTATTTTACTTAATACTTTTCAGAGATTTCATCCATTTTATGTATATGAGAAAAGAACATTTCTTTCTGATATTTTAAGTAAACAGAAAAGCAGGTTGTGCTTAAAATTTAGAGTAAAAATGTCTTAATGCAACTGGAAAGTCACTCATTTTGTCTACATCAAAGTTAGATGCAGAAAATATTGCGCCGTACTTTTCCGCACAACTTCATTGAAAATGAATCGACACAACATGGAATATACAAAAACACCAATTTTTATCTTGTTAAATTTACAAAGAGTCTGATTATTTTATTCAAGCTGTCTGAAAGCAAAGTTAACATATATTTTGTTTGGGAATTTATCAAATATGTAGCAGCCTGTGTTTTTTTTTTAATAGCAACAGTTTTATAAAGTTCATTATCATTATTGAATTAAATATTAAATTAATATTTTAATATAATAATTATTTATTATTTTATAGGAAATTGTTTCTTTTCTGACGTGAATTATTATGAAAAGAATTTCTTGTGGGTACATGCATACATTTCTCTGTTAAATTAAATTGCACACTGTACATTTGTTGGCCAATCACAAACATTATCCTCAGAGTTGAAATATAATCCTGCTGGGCAATTCATTTCCCTTGCAACACCATTGTCACAAATAATAAAATTTCCACAACTGTTTGAACTATTTAATAAAGTTCCACTCTCTTTGTTGACACAGCTTGCCTCATCTCTGGGAATTATAGTACGCTCAGTTTTCTTTAACGAAATATCAACACATTTTGAATACTTCAAATCCACACAGATCATTGATTTAGGATTGAAATGACGGTTCTCACCGCAACTCTTCCGATAGCCTTTGTTCTTCAAGCAAAAGAAGAATTCGGAGCAAACTCCTGGTGCTGAGACAAAGACACCATCTTTTTTATTCAAGCAAATGCGATCAGCCAATGTGTCGGTGGCGGGTTTTGGAGTTGGTTGAATTTCTGGCAGTTTATCGGTTGGTTCGGAGTTATTGTGAGACTGGCATCGTACATTTTGGGGTGAATCGCAGGATGCTGTCTTGGAATTGAATTCCCTCCAGCCACAAGATTTGACGAATCCAGCATTGAAAGTGCAGATAACATATAAGGAGCAATATCCTGGAAAACTCAATCTACTTCCGAAGAGTTGGTTTTTACAGATTTTTCGTGATACTTCTTTGAAAGTGACAGTTTGGACAAGTTCTTCAACGGAGTCGATGGTCTGCTCGGATTCAGTTGATGCCCGAGTACAAGCAGAATATTTGGTGGCAAAGACCATCTTACTGCCGCAATCCTTAAGGAAGGCCTTGTTGTTCATGCAGAAGTTGTATTGGCGGGAGTTGCCAGCAACGGGTAATCGAAGACCATCTGGTTTACCAAAGCACACTGTTGATTCAGTTTCTTGTGGACTTGATGGGGCTTTTGGTGGAATTACAATGATGGATGAATCAGAGCTGTCTGGCTTAACAGCACAGGCTGAGTACTTAGCCACGAAAAACATGTTACCGCAGTCCTTGAGGAAAGCTTTGTTGTTCATGCAGTAGTAGTATTGTCTTTGGTTTCCAGGAACTGGTAGGCTGATGCCATTAGCTACTGCGAAACAGACCGGAAGTGTTGGAATTGGAACAATTACTTCTTTTTCCGACACCGGTCTTGTGGTAGTTGTTCTGGGTGATGATTCTGGGATAGCACAGCCAACACGTTCAGGAGTATCGCAAGCAGAGATTTTTGCATTGAATTGGTATTTGCCACAATCCTTTTCCGTAGGGGAGCCTTTATAACAAATGATGTATTTTGTGCAACTTCCAGTCACTGGAATAAAATCACCATCTTCCTTGTTAAGACAAATATTCTTTTTCTGGGGCTTTGTCAAGGGAAACTGAGAACATTTTTTAAAAAAAGTAAGAATTATCTACATGAAAAAAATAAATGTTATATAATTTACCTTTCCATCTTTAGCTGCTGCAAGGCTCACAAGGAGGCATAAAGCTGTCAAAATCTTAAAACCTGTAAAAAAAATGTTCAAGTTAAATAATGGGTATACCAAGTTTACTTTTGATTTCTCTAAACAAACCTTGCATTATTGAATGTGACTGTTTCTCTTAGAATTCAAAGGGTAACTCTGATTATTCCTAAACAACATCGAAGTATTTATAGGAAAATATGATGACCTTGTGTCTGTCTGAATATCGTATAATGTCATCTTTTGGTAAAATATCTTTGCAAAAAGCATTAAATATTCGAAAAAGAACTTAGAGTAATTAAGAAGGAAATAAAGTCTTGTTTCTTATATTCATACAGACCACTGAGGTAGCGATAACATTTTTAAATTATGATAAGATTCGAAGAGATATCATGCTTCGGTAGCTTTCATTTGATATTTATTTAATGTTTTCGATATTAAGTTCCACTTTTGGAAGGGCTGTGCGCTTTTGTCAAACTACTTGTTCAAACAAAAGTAAACAAGTCAAAAAAAAACAATTGCATACCACAGGTTGTATTAACAGAAATGTTAATTTTTTTTCATTTCTTCATCCAACCATGTGTACTGCAAATCCACTAGATATTAGGTCTGTTCCACACCTTAACCAAACCTACCAATTTATTGTCAACAATTGTTGCCCAAATGCTGTTCAACACCTTACAAATTTGGTAGTTTTGGGCAGAAGAGAGCGCTCACGAGAGAGTAAAACAATTTCCCCTCCTGACAAATTCTGCCCAAGAAATTTCTTTGGGCAGAAATTGTTGGTCTGGCAAATACCAGGTTGAGGTACGTTGTATAAAAAATTTACTGTTGTAGAGTCATCGGTTCAGTTTGCTTCGCGTTGGAATAAAAAAAGTTACAAAAAATTAAAAGAATAATTGTGTGAAGTTGTGTGGCAGTAGTTTTGCCCAGAAACCGTTCAACACTTTTTCGGCAGTTTTTCTCTCTGTGAGAGAATTTCATCCCCACTCTTTAAAATTTGACAGACCAACAATTTCTGCCCAAAAATCACGGAAACAAACCTATTATTTAACCATTAGAACGGCAAAGCTTTTACTTTGCCTAATAGGACAAGTATTGGTTTCTTGTCAAAAAAAAAATTGAGATTCTAATCAAAATTAAAATAACGATGATGGAGAAGTCCATAAGAAAGTCGGTCTGTATGTCTGTGCGTTTGAGCGTCCGGATGTACCTACATACATCAAGCTAGAGTCTAAGCGCTTAGACGGATTTGCTTCAAATTTGATGGGAAACATTTGTATCCTAGTGGAGAAATTCTAAATTTTTGTTTTAAGTCATCTAGAACGGGTAGCTGTCATACAACGATTTTGGCTTCATCCAGTTTTCTCAATATCGATTCTACATATTTTAATTAAACTACGAATATGTAATCACACTAGAAGAGTTTCAATAAATTTTTTAAAAGGCAAGTGCTGGCTTTTATTTAAAATCAAAAGTCTTATGTTATAAGTTTCAATTTAGCTTATTTTAAATTTGGCTTTTTTGGTCACTTTTTTTGTTTGAAGTCAACCCACGTCTACATCCTAAATTTACTTTTAAGAAGTGTTGCCACGGTGGCAACACTGGCAGACCGGAAATATATGGGTTGCCTTCTGACCATGAGTTATTACGAAATTCCACACAAATTAGCCTATAAATCGGGAACCAGACATCGATTGATGTCGTGGAATGTCTCGTTGGATAGGAATATGTTAATTTTTTGTCCCCCTCCCCCACTCTTGAACGCTGGGGGAGCAAAATACCCTTGGCGGATAAGGGTTTTTATTTGCCAGAAAATAATGGTTAAAAAATGAATATTCATAAAATGTTAAGATGAGTGTCGGCGTAGAATTTCATACTCTACAACATATCCGAAGTCCATTTTTATCCATGTATTAGTTTCTGGTATAATCGCTTTCAAAATGGGGGAGGGGAAGGTGGAAGTATTTCAAACCACTATATATTTGTCTTGGTATAGCTTGAACCAAATCAGTTGGCCAACGGTCGGTTGCGCAGAGAGAGGATTTAAGAGAACCAAAATGGTGCGCAAGATATTTTATGAGTAAAGATTATTCCTTAAATTTTACAATGCCTAACTCAACTTTGTTTTTCTTTAAAATTAAAATGAGATTAAATGTATGCGTTTATTTTTTTTATTTGGGATTGACTTATTTCAGCGCACTTATAATAAAAAGGAAATATTTTGCAAAATGCAATTGGGTTAAACATAAAAAAGGACCAGTCATTGATAATTAGTTAAGGGATTATTGTTTGTTTCAATATCAGATATGTGCCGGGGGCGATGTGTTTGTATTTATTTTATGGCGTTAGTGTTTATTTAATATATTTATTGACCAGTGGGGTTTTGGGAAAATATTAATAGTGTTTACGACTTTTAATAATTTTTTACCTACGAGTTTTTAAGAACAAATGTTTTCTTCAGAGACAAAAGTTGAAACAACAAATAGTTTTAAGGAATAATTTACATTAATTTATTTTACTCTGAAATAATTATTATAAATTTGTATTTCAAAAATAAATATACAACATAATAATAAAGAATATATTATATAAATAACGATGATATAATTTAAATAATAATTGCACATTTACATATATATTAAATTTTAAGAACTAATGTCGGTTTCATAGTCGGTTGAAGAATCGTCACCTGGATTAATTATAATTGTTTCCGATATTGTGTCCCACGTCAGGTTATGAGAAAAGTATTCTTCCTCAGTTCTGATAGCTTTTTCACACACTTTTTTACAATCTTCAGCCGTTAGTTTTGAGAATTCTTCCTCTGCTAATTTTTAAACATCTATTAATTTAAATGTTGTGTTTCGTCTGCCTACTATTGCCTTAACAGTTGCCCAAATAGTTTCAATAGGATTTAGGTCAGGATAAAAAAATAAATAAATCGCGTGGCACAACGGCTCATGAAGAACCAGGGCCTAGTGACTAACAACTCGCAACCATTCCTGTGTGCACCTTTCGACAGGAATGGAAGGGACCTACAATTTTATGTCGAATCTGAACGGCTAGACGAGAAGCACTTATTCGTGACAAGTGATACTCTTGGAGGGTTTGTCAATTCCTCGCAAGAGGCAGTAGCCCTGAAAAAAAAACTTTTTTAGTTTTTAGATGGACGAGGCTGGGAAGCGATCCCAGACCTCCAGCGTGACAGTCGAACGCACTAACCATTACGCTATGGGCTACTACAAGGTCAGGATGATAGGGTGGTAAACGTAGAACCTCATGTCCCATGCCGTGAATGATATCGCCAATCTTATGCTTTGGGTTGTGTATAGCTCGGTGTCGTTTTATTACCTCATATAGTTCAAGTCTTAATATTTGCGTAGTATGCGGGATATTGTTTTCGATCAGCCATTGTATCATCTCGGATTTTTTGCTAGCTGAAGTAATTTGTTTTTTGTCCAATTTATTGTGGTACGAGGCGTTGTCCATTACAATAATTGAAGGTTCCTCCAAGTTATTCAAAACTCAAAACTTGTTCTTGTATCCATTTGCAGAAATTTTCAAAATTCATGTCGTCGTGGTAGTCTCCCGTTTTCGTTCCAGACTTAAATAAAAGTAAGGCGTTTTTCACGAAGACGTTTTCACCACCTGCATACGCCATTATCAACCTTTGTCCCTTTGAAATTGGTGTCTTCAATCCACTGCTACTGTCATCAGTCCATGCCCTTTTGGCCTTGTATTTGAGCTATGAATATAACTTTCGTCCAAATTCTCCAAATACTCCTTTTCCTTTTATTCTATACTCCCTGATTTTTCTCAGATACTTCACTCGCATGAGTTTAATATCGTTTCTTTCACAAAGAAGTTTGCGGTTGTTTTGCGTTTTTTTTGTAAGTTAATCCGTTCCTTCTTAGAATTCTGTTGAGAGATGTAATACTTAAGTTAAGCTCCAGATCTTCCTGGAGTCGTTTTCTCAACATTTTTAACCAGATCATCATTTTTTCCTGGAAATTGTGTATTATTCGCCGAATAGCTGTGATGTCAAATTCTTCTAGCCCAGTTTTCCACTTCGTATGTGGTACTTTTTTATTTGGTGATTTCACAACTCCTGTCTCTTTGTATTCTTTAATAATTCTTCTGATTGATCGTTCAGAAATTCCAGTAAATTCCACGGTATGCGAGGTTGCGATACTCGCAGGATTTTCAAAAAACAAACTCTTGGTTTCTCCCAATTTGTCATTATATATCTTAACAACTATCTTCCGTGCCTGGCTTCCATTAGGTTTTCCTTTTCTAAATGAATCCATGGAGATTTCTTTTAAATGTCGTTGTATAAGTTCTGGTTGTTTTTTTTAAAACTGAATTCCAATCCAAAGCAAGTATAATTTAAATACGTAAATTCGCTCTGATGAAAAAATTCATTCGTAAAATTCGTAAGTAAAAATTATTAAAACTCGTAAAAAAAACCACAGGTCAAAAAATAAATACTAACGCCATAAAATAAATATAAACGCATCGCCCCCGGAACATATCTGTTGCTAAGCCACAAATCATAAAACCAACCATTAAGCATAGAAACAAACAATAATCCCTTTACTATTTTTTAAGGAGTCCGAAGTCACAGGTACTTTTGTATGTTTAACCCAATTGCATTTTGCAAAAGATTTTATAAAAGATATATTTGTAAATGTGCAATTATTATTTAAATTATATCATTATATAACTCGTAGGTAAAAATTATTAAAACTCGTAAACACTGATTTTCCCGAAACCCCACAGGTCAAAAAATATATCAAATAATCATAAACGCCATAAAATAAATACAAACACATCGCCCCTGAAACATATCTGTTGCTAAGCCACAAATCATAAAACCATAAAGCATAGAAACAAACAATAATCCCTTAACTATTTATCAATGAGTCACAGGTACTTTTTATGTTTAACCCCACTGCATTTTGCAACAGATTTTTGTTTTTATTATAAGTGCACCGAAATTTGTCCCAATGATTAAAACAAAAAATCAGAATTTTTTCTTTTTTATACCTAAAATCTTTATTTTTTATCTCACCAGAGATGAAATACTTTTTTAAGACATCAAGCCACGGAAGAAAATTAATCCATGATCATACTTCATTAAGAGAAAGGGGGAGAGTACGATAACTTGGGCGCCGAAAATTTATAACGGATTCAAATACAAGCATTTTTTACTATTGGAGGGCGGGTCCATCTCGCCTCGTTTAGGAGGTAGGGGCGATTTTTGATAAAAACGAGATAAATGGAAAAACAAATATTAAAAAGCAACGACAATACTTAAAAAAAAAAAACAATAGATTTAAAAAGCTAGAAGTCTGATCTTTAATCCTTAATTAAAATTAAATTATTTGTGTCAATAGTTTTCAAAAAATTTGCATTCAAACTCAAAATTTTGATAAAAAACCCAAATAGAAATGATTGGATCAATTTTGCTCAAAATTGTGAAATGAGAAACAAAATTTTCTTTTTGTGGTCAATGCTCATATCAATTCTGAATCGAACACAAAAAACCGAAAGCTTTTATGTCCTCTAGTTTTTGAGAATATTGAAAATTACTAGAAGTTCTTACTACTTTTCATACATTTACATTTATCATAAATGTAGCTGTTGACATTGGAAACAGAGAATGAGTTCAAAGTTCCTCAAATGCAAACGAATTTTGGCATACACCGAACCTCGCACATAGCCCAAATCCTATAGTGAGCCCAAGCAGGGGTGTTGCAGGGAGGCACCATGCCCCCCCCATACATACCTCGCTTTTAAAATGCCCGCCTAATGCTGGGCACTAGGACTTTATTTAAAAATCTAATTTTTTATACAGCGAACCTCGCACATACCCCAAATACTATAGTGAGCCCAGGCAGGGGGGCAGCATGCCCCCCATACATACCTAGCTTTTAAAATGCTCGCCTAATGCTGGGCACTAGGACTTTATTTAAACATCAAATTTTGCATACACCGAACCTCGCACATACCCCAAATCCTATAGTTAGCCAAAGCGGGGGGGTTGCATGGGGGCAGCAGGCCCCCCAAACATACCTTACTGTTTATACGCCGTAAGGCTGGGTGTTGGGAAAGTATGATAATTTAGAATCAATTTGTGTAAGAATTAATCCATATTCTATTTTTACTATCAAAATAAGACCACGTAAAATACTCAAGCGAAAAAAAAATTAATTAAATTAAAATAGTAGTTTTGGTAATTTTTTAACTAGAAGACATAAAATCATTTTGTTTTCGGTTTCTGATTAAGAATTAATATGAGCAACGATTTCTCAGAAAACAAATATAATATAAGATCTCAAAGTTTTGAAAAATTACATTTTAAACATTTTGTTTATGTTTTTTTTTCCAAATTTTGAGTTTGAACGTATTTTTTTTTTCAAAAACTATGTTAAGATGTCACTTGATATAAAAACTGGCTAATAAAACAGAGTATTGGCTTTCAAAAACGATATAATACTTAATAGTAAGTATAACCGTTATTTTGAAATGATTTTTTTTAGATTTTTAGTACTTTTTTCATTAAATTGCCCCTCCCACCCAAACGGGGGAGATAGACCCCCCCACCCATAGTAAAAAAATGTTTGTATTTGCCCTCTTTACAAAAATCCGTTATCAATTGTCGGCGCCCAAGTTATCGTACCTACTCGTGCCAAAAAAAGTGCATCGCTGGAAATTCATCTCTATTTTACTGTGACCGAAGCTTTAAACAGAACTCACCCTCCTTAGTGCATCAGTATCTTCGCAGCAGCGATAATGACAACAACGCTGGTATGTACATCTTTTTTTTTTCAGTGAATCAGTCAACAAAAAAAAAAATTGAAACAAAATATCGTTAAAATTTTGATAAATTAAAAGAAACGTCTCATCCCTGGGTCAGGTTCTTCTTTTATTTGGAATGGAAAGTAACATTTATTTCAAATTAATAAATTATATTTTAACGAATAAAAAAAATGTTTGGCTTAACCTTTTTTTCTGTCATCTTTTTACGATCAGTCGACCCGTGCTTCACGATCCATCTGCCAAATTAATGAATTTTTGGATGAATTTTTGATATTTGTTGAGAATTCATCGGACAAACGTAGAAAATAGTGTATGGAAGCACTGTTTTTATATAAGCTTAATTCTTAAGGAGAGATGTTTATCACCGCGAACTAAGCATATTTGTTGTTGTATTTTACATGGAAATTTTTTTAAGCTAACATAGAGGGCACTAAAAACACGCCTTTTGATAAACACCGATGTCATTTACATTAGGCGTGTTTTTTCAAATATGCTTAGTTCGCTGCGAAATTTGAAATAAATGTTACTTTCGATTCCAAATAAATGAAAGACCTTGCCCAGGGATGAGACGTTTCTTTTAATTTATCAAAATTGTAACGATATTTTGTTTCAATTTTTTTTTGTTGATAAACAGTTGACAGCCAAAATGTCAGAAAATGGTCCCGATCAAGAATCGATGCGATAAGATAGTTTCATATCCATATTTTATTATTATATTATTTAAATTATTTTTCTGAAAAAATCAAAAATACAACTCGACAACGGCAAACAAATCTCAATTTTGCAGTCAGCGGTTTTTGACATTTCGCTTGGTATACATAGGTATACCAACATTTATATAGCATATGGATAGCTATCACACGGGATTACAACAACGCGAACCTATCCGTATAGCTCTACATAGGTTTTTGATCGCGGCCAATGTCATTGTTATATCAGTGCTGCCAAATTCTTTTCTAAAGCAACGATGAGCGTTTTTTTGTGCCATTATTTCTTAAGCTAACATAGACGGCACAAAAAAACACGCCTATTATTGTATTAAAATTTCACAATTCGCATGTCAATTAATATTAATCACTAGTCAACTGATGAGTCCATCAAGTAATATTGTTCGGAAGAAACGCCAATGTTCAAGGACAACAAATCCAATTAAATAATGCAGAGCCTTCTACTTGGTTGATTTATTTCATTAGTATATAGAATTTGTATACCTATTATAAAAAAAAAAATATGCAATTAATATAATTATGCCATACTTTCTAAAACACTGGAACTTTTGTCTCCCACCTTTCATAACAAAATTAACGTTCATTTGTTGTTTATCATTGATCAAGCACACATACCGTAGATTCCTTTTTTCTTGTAAAATTTTATCACTTCTGTTTTTATCTTCAAGTTAACCCATTCCTCCAGTTTTATATTGATAAACATATTTGTGTAGGTCTAAGGGCGGCACCGCAAATCATCAGCGCCTTCGTGAAAGATTGATTTCGTGCTATACAATATGCTTGATCTTAAGAAATCCAATACCAATCAATAGTATTATTGCCAACTATAGCATTTAGCAACTGACACACAGATCTTAACTCAGGGGGACCCTTAAAATATGGTGAGTTAACGCAACTTTTATTCAATCTTGCCTCTCCGAAAAACTGTCCCATAATGCAGCTATATTATTCAAATACTTTAAATAAGTTCTGGATACGAGACGAGACTCTGCGAGACTTTTGTAAGTCTCGTCTCGGTCTCGTTAAAATCGAAAATTTTCAGTCTCGTCTCGGTCTCGTATAATTGAGTCTCGTCTCCGAAAAATACGATTTTCGGATAAACTGTTGATTATTGCAAAGAAATATTTTCGATTATCGTTTGAATATGTGCAGAAGAAAATAAATAATTAACTAAAATTGGATTTTTGTATTTATTAGACTCTCTCTAAATTTTGGTCCAAATATACAGTCTCGTTTCGGTCTCGTCTCGGTTGCTTAAAAGGCAGTCTCGTCTCGTACCGCCTCGGTCTAGCCATTCGATACCTAGATCGAGACCGAAACTTTTCTCGTCTCGTGCCCAGCCCTACCTTAAATACTGAACGACTATGATGTGTTTTCTTGAATGTAGATATTTTTAGTTTCAGTGATCCTGGGGCCCCCTGTTTCACAGTAGCGCCTATGATCATAAAATTCTTCAAATATTATTGGGGCATTGCGGCCTTGAATATTTGTTTTTTTTTTTTAATTTTTAACGAAATTTCTTTCTGTGGTTATTGCTTCGTAGATATCATCTGTCTTTTTTATTAGATGACTGGCGCTCCATAAAAGTGTTTATGTCAATACCTACTATAACAACGCATCGAAAAATCATGATTTATAAATTAAATACAAAACTTTGTAGAGACCAGTAGCAACACAACACATTTAAAAGAATTTTTCATAAATTACAATTTAGAGACCACAGGTTTTTTTTACTTTGCTTGCTCTAAAAAATGAAAGGTTTTATTTTAAAAGTTTATTCCCAAATATTATATATAAAAAAAAATATTTTATCCTTTTATAGCGTTGTTCATTTTTGTTAGTTTGTATCTAACGTACTCGACACAAGCGCCATCTTCAGCGATTATCAAAGAAACTGCTCCCTGTATTGACCAACAAAATGATGTTCTTCTTCCAGTGTTTGGTGAATGCAGTCAATTTTATGGCTGTAAAAATGGCAAAGCTATATTGAGAAATTGCATGAAAGATTTATACTTTGACCCGGAAACTAAAAACTGCACTGAAGCTTCAAAATCCAGTTGCGTTCAGGAACAATCATTATCGATGTCAATTGATTTTGAAGTTGTCAAGACAACAGAAACTCCATCAGAAATACCAAAATATATTTGCATGGGCAAGGCTCTTGGATCACTGGTGCCATCACGAACCAACTGCAGCGAATACTATTCCTGCATCAGCAGCAGTCCTAGTTTGAGAACGTGTGGCATGGAATTGCATTTTGATTCATATTCTCAGAAGTGTATTTCTTTAGAAGTGTCAAATTGTGTGATTAAAGTTAAACCACAAGTAACAACCACTCAAAAACCGGAATTAATTGAAACTGTGTGCAAAGGCAAGTTTGATGGTGAAAAGTTTTATGTTCCCGGTAATTGTACGAAGTATTTTGAATGCCTGGGGCATAAAGCCTATGAGAAGTCATGTGGAGAGAAACATTTCTATCCCATTAGCAGGACTTGTACTGATCCTGAATTTTCAGAGTGCTTTGAAGGATATGTTAGAGTAATACCTGTAACGACTGAATCCAATGAAGTTGGTGGTTTAATAATTGAAGATAAAATTGTTGAAGCTCAAGGTATAGAATTAAAAGACGCTGATGAAATAGATTCAAGCAGGGATGACAAAATTGGATTGGAAACTTTTCACGAAGCTACAAACCCTGATAATGGGATTTCAAATGGAAGCATTACTTTTGCATAGAAAAAAACATGATCGTTTTAATTCCGAAGTTTGTTGTTCGATCAGTTCCAAACCTTGTTTAAATTATAACTAATAAATATAAATAAATTGGCATTAACGCACATGATGTATGTTTTAATTTAAACTAGCTGTACCCGCAGACCTTGTTCTGCCCTTTCCCAATCTTTTACTAGCGGTATATGGGTACAATAATATGGGAAGTATTCGTAAAAAAACTGATCTTGATATTCTGATTATCTTACTAAAGACGAAAAAGTGGGTCTCGCAATTCTGTCTGTCTGTACACGTGCATAAAACCTAAACAGCTGGATGGATTTTCTGCAAACTTGCGTTTTTTTGGATAATATACCCAAAGGTTCCTTAGGAGAAAAGTTTATCATACAATTAGTCTTTTGAGGGTTCTTACAGTAAATATGGTCCTTTGGTGATCCTAAAGGGATCTTAGGAGTCCTCTTCCAGCTCTGTTGGAGACCCATAAACCTCTATTCAAGGACCCTAGAGCTCAGTTGGCAGACCTTCGGTGGCGTCTTTAGGCATGGGCCCACGGCCCCTTAAACTTAGGGGCCCCATGAGCAGTCGCTGTAACTATTCCAACCAAATTGGAAATTAAGCGATAAGGTTATTATAAAACACATAATTTACATGTGATTGTACCCATAATCATAAAATTTGAATAGGTAGTATAGGTATCTTCAATTTTTGTTTAAGGAAGGACCATTCACACTAAGCAAATAGATACAAATTTAAAAAGTTAACATCCATGCTTAAATATATTGAGCCTGGTTTATTTTGTTGCATTTATAATTACACCAAGCTGAAATATATGGCACCAATACATTTAGTAAAGTATTTTAAGAAAGTCCAGTTTTATGAAGGTGAAGATACTATTTTATATTTCAGAGCTATGCAATCTTATAACAGTAGATGAAATAAAAAAAAAAACTTTTCCAAATGTTGAAACAGCGTTATTCTAAATTAAAAAGGATGCAAAATACTTCTACTATTCAATCCTTCAGTAAAATATTCGAACTATACAACTACAAACAAACCTTTTTATTTTAAAAATACATACAAGAATCACGCCCTACGTTGGGCGCCAATTGTAGATCGTGATTCTCTTTTTTTATTTTTAAGAAAATAAGGTTTGTCCGTTGTTAAAGTTCAAATAATTTAATAACTTTGTTTTGACTATGTTTGAACTTTTCCACATTTTTCTGGACAGCAGACTTATTAAACTAGAATATTTGGCTATATGATCTTTGCTCTAAGAACTAATCATACAGCAACTTATAATTTTATTTTTTGTTAGCTGAAATTAAATAAAAATTATTATGGGTAAGTAATGACTGATCATAAAATTAGAAATTTACAATACATTTTCTGCAAAGGGCCCCAATCTGATAAAGGACCCAGGCCCCCATTTGTGTTGGAGGGGTCTACACTTCTTTAGCTCTGTTATAGTCCCTAGAGCTCCGTTAGCTGCCCTATACTTTTATTTTAGAGCTCTGTTAGAGGCCCTAAAGCTCGGTTGGAGGCCCAACAATGAATATTGAGTTATTAGGACACAAGGATGGCCTCCACAAGTGTCTTTAAAAAAAAAAATTTAAAAGAAGTGCAGATATCTTCAAAAAGATGTCAAGAAAAGGATTTCTGTGTCTCATACAATGAAATTATTGAAAAGAGAGTCCCGAAACTTAAAAATCCAGAACTTCCAATTTTTGAATTGCATACAGATAAACAATTTGGAGATGAAAAATTGCCATTTCCCAAGAAGGTCTTCAAGACTCAAGATGGCAGCGTCAAAAAATTGAAGGCTTATTTTTTTCTTCATTTTGTTTGGCGTTTGGGGTGGAAATCCAGGCCAGATAAATCATGGAGCCTTTTGCAAAAAGGTTCGGTATATTTCACTGCGGAAACGTATTAAAAATTAATATTTTCATTTTAAGATTCAAAACAGTCAGTCGGGTAATCCACCATAGATCGCTAAATAATTTCAGCAATAAAGGTTGAAGAAGAGTGAAGAAATTGTGTTGAACAAAATTTGGTTTTATACAACTATGAAAATAATAAAAGAAAATTCTTCTCTTATTAATTGCAAAATTTTGGAAAACCAGAATAATGTACACCAGAGAATTTTGAAAGAAGCATTTTGACCCAGTCAGAATTTCAACCCAAACCCCACGGCAAAACTCTGAAATTACTTGCACACATCCGATATGGAAGCGCATCGGATTATTTTTTTTTTTTTTTTTTTTTTTTTTTTTTATTATTTTAAGCGCGGACTAAAATGATTTTACTATCCTCTTAAAATGTTTAAACGCAGTGCGAGTGTTAGGAAAATAGGAAAGGATTTAAGAGGAGATATCGATGCACATTGGGTTTAAACCTCTAAATATCGAAATGGCAGAGAGCAATCCACATTCTTGTTGTGCGACTAAAGAAAGAATCTCTATACTAAACAGTTCGTCCGAATTTGAGCTCAAGGATAAACTGATGGACATTTCTAGAAGCACGAGTATAGCGGTTGAATTGTTTAAGGGGATAAATGCAACAACTGGCAACCGGTTAAATAACGAAAGACATGAAACATTGCGGCGGTGTTCGAGAGGTGCAAATGCTTCCGTTATATTACTATCAGCTATCATTTTCATAGCTCCTCTTTGTATTCTATCCAATAGAATCAAGTGGGTTATTGGAGAACATAACCAAACATGAGAATCGTACCTACTTGAGTCTTGGACCAATAAAGGCTTTATAGATAACAGCCAGATCAGAAGGGGTACAATATTACTTGCATCGTCGAAGAAAACCTATAAACAATTAGCATCATTTTTGAGACCAAATCAATAATAGCAATTAAAAATGGAAAGTCGGGACAAAATCGGGACATTTTGTAAATCTGGACAGATATCGGGACAGGATTCAAATATCGGGCCTGGTCCGCCAAAATCGGGACGTCTGGCAGCGCTAGTAGTACCGCTTATTTTATAAACAGTGTTCTTGAAATAGCCAAGTGCATTCCACCCCTTGAAAAATTCAACCATAATGGTAGGTTTCTAATTGTCGTTGAATTGACACAGTTTGACAGCTGGTATTTGAACTACACGAATGCCAGTTCATTTCCACCTGTGCCTTTGACTGCCAAAAATTATTTTGTTGCCTCTTCAAAGACAAAGAATTTTTAACAGATGCCTTTGTCAGTTCATTGACAAGTATTTCCACTTGGATTGGTCTTTTCCGAACTTACACTTATGGTTAATGAGATCTTCGATGAAATTTGTGTAGATGTGTGCAGTAGGAGTTTTTTTTTATAAAACAGATAAAGATTCATAAAGAAAAAAAGTAAGTTTACTATCTTGTCAGTATAACTTACCAAACCTACATACATATATTAAACAAAACTATTTTGTTACCAAAAATCAGAATTGGAAACTACTCGTCGAATTTTCCTTTATTTCATCTTACCGCTTTCATTTAAACAAATAAATAAGTAGTAAAAAAACTTTTCAACTATGATCTATTTCAATAAATTCCTGCACTGGAAAGTCGATGCAAAATCAAAATTTTGCGTATGACACATGAAATTTACATTCGTCTGTTTTCCAACCATTTCCAATTAACATTTCTAGTCTAGCGCACTCTCTTACAAAAGATTGTACATTTAAGCATGGCAAAGCTGTCTGCCGAGAATTGACAACAAGTTTAAACACTTATTTTTTACAAGTCAAAAAAAAAAAAAGAAAATGTAGATATACATATTTATATAAATGTGCATTGGTATATATTCGAAAATGTTCATCTATTATTCTTTGCCTATATTTAAGTGCAGTTTTGCAATATGCCACCAAGGTGCCCCAATGTTGACTATCATTTAGTATATGTTTACAATCTTCGAGTAGTAGTACATTAATACCAAAGTGATTTCGCCTGATTTCTTTTAGTATGGGACAGGATCCAAGGAAGTGCAACACGTTTTCATCTTCTCCGGTATTGCACAAGCTGCAACGAGTTGGGAGGTCTTCGCGACGAGGCATCCAGTTTAAATTGAGCAGTTCTCCTCGCGCCCGTATAAGGATCGATATTTTTTTTTTAGTACTGAAGTTCGAGTTCATGAAGTCAATATCGTGATGGTTAAGGCTTCGATAAAGTGTTCGCAAACTTGAGCTTTCTGCTTGGCTGATATTTTCTCTGCATATCGCTTGTCCCACGTCCAATACAAAAGATTGTGTGAGTCTCTGCTAGTCATGTACATTGTTCTCGTTCAATTCAAAATTGATGTTATATCTATTGGCTATGTTTTCCCAATCCTTGTAGAACAGTGTTTTTGCCCGTAGTGCTCTTTTCGAAAAAACTTTGGTAAGCCGTGTATTATCTTCTGCATTTAACACTTTTTGAATGTAGCACGCAGATGTTAAGTTTGAGGGTGAATATAAGCAGTGGCGATATGCTGGTCTCAATTTGTATTACGTATTTGGGTGTTGTTGATGGAAGCTGGAATAACTTTTTTAGAAAGAAAAGTAGCAGTTTTTCGACATCTTCATAGTGTTTCCCTCTTGGGCTCCGTAGCACATTATCGATCGCATAACAGCTTCAAACACCTTAATTTTTGCCGGAATTGCAACCCTTGCATTGTACATGAGGTTTTTCCACGTGCAATTTATTGCTTTTTTTGCTTCGGCAAGTTTGTTGGCAAAGTGCCTTTTCAATGAAAGATCATTGCTCAAAGTTATTCCAAGATATTTATATGTTTTAACGTTCTCTAGGTCCTGTCCACCATACTTCCATTTTTCGTTCCTTGCAAAGCGACCAGATCCTTTCCTGAACACTAAAACTTTCGATTTGTCTGTGTTTATTTGCAGACTGTTAAATTTGCAGTATATTTATAGCTTATTTATCATAAGCTGTTGTGAGTTTGGTGATTGGGCTAGGATCACAATGTCGTCTGCGAAGAGCAGAGTTTTAATCCTTACTCCTTCTACTACGATGCCAGCAGGTAGAAGCTCAGATATATCATCCAGAAATAGCGAGAATATTAAGGGGCTGAGGAGGCATCCCTGCCTTACTCCAGCTGATACTTCAAACGATTCTGAAGTGCACTCCCATTCCATATCATTGATTCATTATTTTCGTAAAGGCTTTTTAAGGTTCTTAAAAATTTCGACCAGCTTCCGATCTGCGATAGTTTGTAAAACAGGCAACTTCGATTTACTTTATCGAATGCAGCTCGGAAGTCCACATAAAAAGCATATAGTTTTTTGCTCTTATTTAAGTATCCTTCTGCGATACTTGTAAGGATGAAAATTTGATCCACTGTCGAATATCCTTCTCTGAATCCTGCTTGGAACTGACTAAGCTTGTTGTTTTCCTTTACCCACTTTGATACCCTTGCATTCATAAGTCCGGTGAACATTTTCGTAGCTGTATTCATAAAAGATATACCTCTATAATTGGCTGCATTATTCGGATCTCCTTTCATGAAAATAGGGAAAATAATGGACTTTTGGAACTCTTCCGGTGCCTTTGCTCGCTCATAGATATAATTAAATGCATTTAAAAGCTTCTCTAGAAAATTGATTGATGCATTCAGGAAAAATTCATAGGGTATCCTATCTTCACCTGGAGCTTTGTTTGCCTTCGCTTTTCTCAGAACTTCAAATAATTCTTCTAGATTTTCATCAAACACTTGAGGCAGAGCGTAGAGAAACTCAATTTGTGGTCCTTCTGGTTTCAACAAAGTTTGAAAGTGAGTTCTGAGCTCATTTACTCCAAACAGGGTACCAACTTTATGTGCCGTTCCATTTATTTTTTTCGCAGTAGACCAAAACTCTTTGCTGTTCGCAATGCCGGAAATTTCAAAAGCCAGCGCACTCTCTTGATTTATTGAACTGAATCACTTTTTAAATTAAATATCGGGTCATTCCTAATTGAACAGCAGCACTTTTTATATAAAAGATCGGGTTATCTCCGTTGTCCCATCCAGGAGTAGACTCCTTTTTTTTCTGGAAGCTTCTACAAAATTTTATCATCTTCTGAATTGCGATAACTTATATTCTGGTCACTCATTTTACGGAATTCATTTTCTTTTACCCATCAAATTACAAAAAATAACTTCAATTTGACTAATTAAACTTTATAGCTGTCAAATCAGTGTCAAAGGATAAAATATTTTCTTTGTCTTTCAAAGACAATGTGGCATTATGTTGGTCAATTCAGTTGTTTCCACTTGTCTTTAAAATTCGTTGTCTTTCATTGACAAGCAGAGTTTGCCAATTCAAAGACAAGCAATTTTAAGGTATTTCCACTTGACATTTTGATAAAAGACGCAAAAATAGGTATTTCGTCAGTTGTTAAACGACAAGTGGAAACCTAGCATAATGCTCGTGCTTCGTGTAAAAAAAATTTGCTGTTTAATTTCCTAAAAATATATATGGTTGAAGTAAATAGCTATTCAGTGGCAGGGCAAAAGTGCATCGAATTTCGAGTGTATCGAAAAAAGGACAATTGTATCGACTTTTTCAACCGTACTCGTGGCCAGCCATACGCACCAATAAAAAAAAAATTAAATACATATGTACTGTACGATACATGTACATTGTACAATGAAGGTACATACATACATAAATAAATAGAAAATTGATTTTGAATTAAGACAAATTTTTCAATTTTTGATTGCTTTTTTATCCCCAAACGGTAGATTTCTATTTTTAGTCTTGTAGCTAGTGCTGCAATTAATTAAGCTTGAAAAAGCGATAGAAGACTGAGTAAGGTGCTTGTCAAATGATAAAACGATAAACATGAATCTCAAGGAAATATTAATTGCGCCCTAAATGACTCATGATCAAGAGATAAACCAATTTTGATTTAATTAACTTCTTTTTTAATTAAGTGTGTGGTTATTTAAGAGCTAAATAAGATATGATAGCTTCTACCTCCAAATTGCTTAAACACATTTCACATTTTTCTATATAAACTAGGTCTGAAAATTTGATTCAGCAACTTTGCATCAATATGTCAATCCGAGTGTTTGTGATATTTGTCGTTTTTATTGGACTAGCCAGTGCTGTTCATTCCAAAGGAGACGTAAGTTTTGTGGATTGTTTTTCATCATTAAACAGACTAATAAATCGGTCGAATACCTAGACGGTTGGTGAGTTTGCATACCAACTTTAAAAAGGTGGTGTGTATTTTCTCTCAGTAACCATGATCTTAGGCCCAGTTTTTCAGTGCGAGATCATCCGAGTTTCGGAGTTAAGACTTAGAATTTGGAGAGCTAACTCGAGTTAAACTTTAAACTTGTCACTGAAAAACTGTGCCTACGTTAAGAAGACTGATCTTAAAATCTGAAGTATTGTGAAGGAACTCTTTGGTCGGTATGAAAGGAACGGAGTACCTTCCTGCTCAATACTCAAACTTTTTCCTGGTAGATATTTTATTTGGTGTTAATAAAAATCGTAAATACATCGATTTGTATGAGCGCCTGTTGATATTAACTATGGAGCACCTGCATTGATGACGTGATTCCCTTGTATTCATACCACCTTTTATTTAGCTTTTCAACTAATCTTTTCTTTTCGATTTGCTTATCAGGGAATTCAGGCACGCTGTGGCACACCAACAACTCGTCCTTGTGGCAGTTATTTTGATGAAAATGACTTGTACGGTTCATTTGTGTGCAAGACGCAGCCCGATGGAACCATGTTGATTGCACCAAATAAACCAAGCGATAATTTCTTCTTTTGCATCGGCGGCTATACCTACCTCAAGAGCTGTGGAAATGGCCGTCATTTCAATTCAAACATAAATGCATGCGAATAATATCTATATATTTCTATTGTAAATAAAGAAATAGCTCCGTGTATTTTTTTATCTATCAAAAAAAAATTTTTTTTCTATAAAGCTATGTAAATAAAAAAAAATGTCATCCAGGTCATCAGATTTAGAATAATTTACTGTGATACCAGTTCACAGGTGTGACAAAAGATAAAGCACATAATACGTTTAAGAAATTTAATTATTTGTACCAAGATTTCCCATACAAATGTTGACAATTCGCTTACGACTTCATAAACATTTTTACGTTTACGATGTTTTTGACAGTTAACGACGTTTCATGAATAAGCTTATTGTTTACTGTGACCTGAACTCCAGAAATTATTGTATTCGCCCAAAGTATAACAGTGGGCTCTTCAGTCAGTTTGTTATACCCTACTAAGACACACATTTTGGTCGATGTTTACCGACTCTTATAAAAATCACAGCAAGAAGATACTGTGAATTTTATTATTCTAGGGGAATTATAGTTTTATAAGAGTCGGTAAACATCGACCAAAATGTCTGTCTTAGTAGGGTATATCAGACTGACTGAAGAGCCCACTGTTATACTTTGGGCGAAACACAATCATTTCTGGAGTTAAGGTCACTTGTACTTTTTATTTACATTATATTCATTCACTCCACTTAAAACCAAAGTAATTTTAATATTCAAATTTCATTTTCTTTAACTTATTGTTTACTGGCTGGAAATACTAATCACGTAGGAATCTTTACATTGATATTCAAATAGGTAATCATTGCTTTCGCTTTCAAAAAAAAAAAAAAAAAAAAAAAAACTTCAATACTCAATTATGATTTTCAATCATAGTTTTAACTGGCATCCCGCGCAGAAAAAACAATTTTTTTTTGACAAGGCACTAGTGAGTTTTACGTAGATTCTGGCAAGGGGCTAGCAAGGGTTAGCAAAGGCTAGAACAAGAGCCTTGGCGATTATGAACCCTTTTGCCTCGTCAGGCAAAACAAAAAAAAGTTTGCATATGTGGGACTTGATCCCATGATCATCTGCTTGTCAGTAAAATGCGCTACCCACTGGAGAACTCGCTATATAAAAATTCAGTGTCGAAAGCGAAAAAGTTTCATACTCTAATGCTTCATAGCATATTGCATAACAAATACATACAGAATAGAACAGGATTGTATGTACTTGCTTTTTAGGTAGAACAACTTTAGAACAGGTTAAAAGTAAAAAGTGTGATATGAAAAAGAAGACAAATAAAGAGAGAAAAAAGTGTCGTATAATACTGAAATTGTATGTTCCTTATATTTTTTGTTTGTTTTAAGTGTATAAGAGACATTCGTCATAGGTTACCGAAACAAGTTACGAGTGTTTAAAAAGTTTCCCTCGCCTAAATTTTTGGTACTGAACTCGAGGAAGGGCTTGCCAAGTATAAGTTTCCCTCGTTTAGATTTTCCCTATTGACAACTTACTAGGGCCTTGCCCAAACTGGACAGAAACTTGGAATTTTTCCAGCCGGGATATAAAGAGCCCTCTGGACAAAAGTTCGAACTCAGATTCGAAGATTATTATCTTCGAATAAAAAACGAAACTAAAAAATATTCCTAAAAACATGTTTGAACTTCGAACAAACATCGTTTGAGTGGTAGGCATACGAGATTAAAAGAAAAAGAAAAAAAAGGACGAAGAGTAAACCCGCTTAAATGAAAAAAAAAAACGACATTTGTTAACATGAGTAGCTTATAATACCGAGTAACTTGTTTAAACCTTTCTAACAACTATTGCAATCTTCTCATCAATAATTCAAGTGAATTAAAAAGTAAATCACCAAATGGTGATTTCTTAATTGTAAGAACTAGTACCACCTCTATCGGCTGAAATTCGACCTTTAACCATTTTTACCCTTAACGGTTACATATACATACATACGCACATAGTTTTTCGTTTGGGTACATGGGACAATAACATTACGACACGGTACATAATTCATGTAGTTCCGTTGAGTTTTTACGGAGGAAAACGCTGGACAAAGTTTGGCAACCACGTATAAATATATAGATTGTTGGAAGGAACTTATGTAAATTAAACAAAAATAGAACCTAAATATACACAGTGTGTTCTGATGCAATTATTCTACACAAACATTTAATTATGATAAAAATCTAATATTTAATAGGTTATTTATATTGGAAAGTTCAGGAAAATGATACTTTATAGCTTTCGTTCCGTAAAAAAATAAGCAACAAAATTGAATCAAATTGGGTGGCGCGACAGCTCGTGAAGAATCAGGGCTTAGTGACTTACAGCTCGCAACCATTCCTGTGTGCGCGTATAGACAGGAATGGAGGGGCTATACAATTTTATTCCGAATCCGAACGCCTAGACGATAAGCACTTATTCATGACAAGTGATACTCTTGGAGGATTTGGCAATTCCTTGCAAGAGGCAGTAGCCCTGAAAAAAAGTTTTTAGATTGACGAAGCTGATAATTGAACTAAGACCTTCAGCTTGACATTCCAACGCACTAAATACATTACGCTTTGGGCTGAGAAACCTATTCTAAAATTTATTTTTCCTCAATGTTTGATATCCAACCATAGGAATCCTATGCAGGCAACTGATATTGCCGAGGCCTCTAAGATTTTATTTTCCAAAAAAAAGCCCCCCGTAATTCGATTGAACTTATTTATTTTAATAAAAAACACATGGATTGATTTTATAAATTTTAACTTTGTTTATTTAACGTATCATTGATTAACAAAATACTAAAAGATTAATACCGTGGCTCAACGATCGCAGCAACAATTTCTAATACGAATGAGAGTAGAAATTGCTATTCTCGTCACATGTGTCCATCTTTATCCAGCAGCAGTTGCAGCCGTAGCAGCCGTTGCAGCAGTGGCAGCAGTAGCAGCAGTTGCAGCTGGTTCAGGATATGCAAATGGTCCAGGATTTGCAGCTGGTGCAGGATTTGCAGCAGGTAAAGGACTTGCTTGTGTAAAACTGGCTAGTCCGATAAGGACAGCAAATAATATAACACACACTCTTGGAGACATATTGTAGAACAGTTGATGAATAAAAATGAAAAACACTAGTTTTATATAGGCAAAAATTAATTGCTTAATAATTTTTCATCTGGAAACCACATTTTTATAATTTAATAATTTTTCTTTGTTCGCTTGGCAAAATTCTCTTACAGCTTCTTTTTTTTTAGAATTTCATGTTGTGATTAATTTAATTATATACATCAGGTTTAAAATATTGCCATTGAATTAATTAATTAATGTGGAATTATATTTATTCGTGATGTGCAGGGCAACGGAACACGCAAACAGAGAATGTGTAATCTTGTATTTACAATTTCCCACAATTTGTTTACCTACGATTGAAGTGATCGCATACAGATGTGACGTAGCTTAATGCACCAGTTAAGAACACAAAAGCTACCGTTTTGTCAGTAGCGTGCTTTGACAATTTGCCGCCCTGAGTAAAGTCGTGAAAAAGCCGCCCTTAAAAGGGAGGCTGTCTGCGATTATCGTTTTTCCTTATTCGATATTTGGCAGTGAAAAGTGGCCGTTTTGCGTGCATACATTTGTCGTTAAAATTAAATGAATGTTTAAAGAAGATCGCCGTCGCCGCCGATCAAACATCGAACTTTCCATTCAAGGAGTTTTGATGCCCTTAAATTGTTAAATTAAACACAGTGCGAGCGTTAGGAAAACAGGAAAGGATGCACATTGGTTTTTAACCTTTTAATATAGAAATGGAAGGGAAAAATAGAGCCGGATAAAGCATTCCACATTCGGGTAGTTCGGCTAAAAAAAGAATCTCTATACTTGACAGTACGTGCGAAGTTTGGCTCAAGGGTAAGCTGATGTGCATTTCTGGAAGTACGAGTATAACGGTTAAACTCTTTTAGGGGAGGAATGCAACTGGCTATTTCAGTAGGTGCTCGAGATTTGCAAAAGCTTCCGTTAAATTTCTGTCACCTATCATTTTCATAGCTCTTCTTTGTATCCTATCCCAAAGACACAAGTGCGTTAATGGAGCACCTGTCCAAACATGGGAATTTTACAGTCAGATCAGAGGGGTGAAACATTTCTTACATCGCCGAAGAAAACCTAAGCACTTAGGAGCATTTTTGGCGACATCAAAGATGTGGTCGTTCCACATAAGGTAGTCTGTGATACACATACCGAGTACTGAAAGCTTTTCGGTTTCCTCAATGGAAGTGCCACTCATGGATAGTGGCATGGGGGGTGGGGTCTAGTTTTAACGTTAGAAGACAGCATTGAGTTTTAGAAGCATTAAATTCTACGCGGTTTTTAATTCCCCATTGGACAATGCTGTCAAGATCAGAATTAATTAAACTTATCATACGCTGCCGTTCAAGTTCCACCTCCGGAGGACATGGATGTGAATCTAAAAACGAATATGACAAGCTTAGGGTACTGTCGTCAGCGAAACAGTTTAACGGATTAGAAGTTTCAGATTAAAGATCATTTATGAATATAAGGAAGAGAGTCGGGGACAAAACGAAACCCTGGGGCATTTATTTTGTGGATTTTAGACTTGAAACCGTCTAATACAACTTGTATTGAGCGGTCCGAAAGGTAATTTCTAATCCAACGAAGAAGAGATTCATCGATACCAAATGCGCGCATTTTCGATGAGAGAGCTTGATGCCAACCTCTATCTAACGCTTTTGAAATATGAAGCGCAATAATCTTACTTTCTCCAAAACTATGCATCGCGATGTAAAGATTTGTTCCACTGTTCCACTGAGATATAGCATCAGATGACCAGTGGCTATCGTTCTTCGAGATATTTCTTGAGCTGAAAATTGATCAGCGTTTCCATGACCTTGGAAAGAAGGGACGTACCTAAGTGCAATTGGACGATAGTTTGCGAGTGAAGAAGACTCGCCTTTTTTAGGGACTGGCTGGACAAATGCTGTTTTCCATCCACTCGGAAAGAGACCAGTAGAATAGGACTATCCGGGCTAGCGGATTTGTGTATATCAAGATCTTTTAGGACTCTAGCAACTGTACGAGTGCGAAAGAAGATTCTTCCCATAAAATCGTTTGCGCTCTCAAGTACGGGAGAAGTCATAACACGTTCTGGCAGCGTCGAATTAACAAGCAAATTGGCTTTCTCTAACGAGCTGACAAAGGGGTGTTATTGAAGAAGAGTGTTGGAACCGACGACGAAGTAGTATTTCGTATGTTCTTTGCAAATGACCAAAAATTCTTACTACTATTGGGACATTGTAGAATCTTTTGCCTTAATTTTTGGTCATGCAAAAGTTTTGTTCTCCGAATATGACCGTTACAGGTCTTTCTGGCTTGTTGAAACTTCTTCCGCTTTACATTTTGACGGGAGATAGATAGAATTTTCTGACATGCCACATATGGTAGATCATAGATGGAAATCAACGTCAAAAGTAAATACTTCGAAGATAAGATTTAAACAATCTCTTTTCATTCATTTCGTTTGAGTTTGGTTTCTAGCGGCAATCGCCTGTAATTTCAATAAGCTGTTATATTTTAATATTTTGTTAGTTATTATAAAAACTTCGTGCAATGCTGCCCACTCGATGCTGTACTGAACTGTCTTGAAATACCGCCTTCCTCAGTATCGCCCTTTTCGTTGGTGCTGACAATTTATTATTATAAAAATGTTCCAGCCTTGCGTTTGTTTAAAATGCCGCCCTTCAGAAATCTAACCATAATATCGGCCTGTGAAAATTCACATTCTACAAATATCCAAAGCACGGCACTGTATTTTGTGTATACATATAGCTTTTATCACTCTTGATAACAACTTACATAACACCAATTGATTAGTTAGTCAGGCTTGCGTGATTTGCATAAGGTTATGGAGCATCATTAAAAAAAAAAACATTGTGAGCAATTGCTAGAACACTCAATTTGCGATTGGAAAAGATATCATAATAAGATAATATCATTAAAAAAAAACGGTTTACTCATAAATGTAAAATAATTGACAGAAACAAGAATTTAAGAGGAAAAAAAATTATCCGATGTGCTTGAATTTATTTAATTAAAAATTTAATTCAAATCTATTCAGATAATTGAGCTCCTCTCAACTGGCTAGAATTTTGTATTGTTTTTGATGAAAAGTTAAATACACATTGTAATTATAATTAATATTTCAAACGATGAAAACAAACTCTTTATAACCATCATGGCTCATTTAATGCAACCATTTCTTATCTGAAGGACAATTAACATTGCTCTTCGCATCACATGCATCTACCTCTGGATTGAAGTATTGATTAATTCCACAGGACTTGCGGTATGAATGTCCTCCGATACAATAGTAGTAATCCCTGCAGTTTGATAGTGCAATCAACTTTGTTGCATCAGGCTTGTTTCGGCACACATATGAACCGTATAAATCGTTGGGATCAAACCAATTGCCACAAGGTCCTCCTGAGGGTGGTGAACATGGTGGTTTCGGGTTCGGCGAGGGTTCTGATGTTGGAGGTTCTATGGGAACACCAGGACACAATGGAGGTGCTGGGCATTCAGTAGGTGGTGGGCATTTTGGAGGTTCTGGGCATTCAATTGGTGCAGGGCATGAGGGAGGAATTGCAGTGGTAGCAGCAGTTGCAGGAGTTGCGGCAGTAGTTGAAGCTTCTGAAGGAGTTGAAAGGTAAGTAGGAGTTGCGGCAGTTGTGGGAGTTTGAGGATTTGTATGAGTTGCAAGAGTAGCAGGAGTTGTAGCGGAAGCAGTATTTGCGGGAGTTGCGGCAGTTGCAGGAGTTGCTGGAGTTGCAGGAGTTGCTGGAGTAGCAGGAGTTGCAGCAGTTGTAGCTTCTGCAGGAGTTGCAGCAGTTGCGGGCGTAGCAGCAGTTGCAGGAGTAGCAGCAGTTGCAGGAGTTGCGGCAGTTGTAGCTTCTGCACGAGTCTGAGATTTATTTAGTTTTTTGCTAGGAGTTACAACACAGTCTATATCATCAACACAATGTGTTGTTGATCTTGATACGCATTTTCCAGTCTTTGGTTCAAACAACGCAGGACAAGTCTTCTTCTGACTAACACCATTTGAGCATTCATAGTACTCTGAACACTTTCCAGGCACGACAATCTTAACTCCATCTTTTTCGTTCTTGCACACGTATTTCGCGTACAAAGTGTTGTCAACACATTTCCTTGGTTGTTCCTAATAGAGAAATTAATTAAATCAAAAACCGGGCTAGAAAGTAAGACATCTAAAGGCCAGTTGTAGAAATGTATCTCAGAAATTTAACCAAGTATCAAATATAAGTTTAAAGTTAATACCCAAAACTCGGTGACTTAAAACTATTTGATGGGTGGTTCAAATGCTGATTGCTGAACCACGTTTGTACAACTGTTCTTAAGTTCTTACTTTTGAAATTACATAAACTCTCTCCATAACCAACGCGAAGCATTCGAACGAAACTTTGACATAACTTGCATGCCGATACGTGAGAGCAACAACAACAGCGAAAGTTTCGTGGCAGAATCGAATGTTTCGCGATCGTTTGGGTGAGCTCTAATAGACTTACGGGTTCTCTTGGTTTTGCAGAACTAGCTAGTCCAAAGAGGACAACAAACAATATCACACACACTCGAAGTGACATTTTGTTGAATGGTTAATGAATAAGAGCGCCAACACCTAGTTTTATATATGTAGATACCCGAATAATAGACGCTTTCTCTGGTTTCGAAATCATTTATTGATTAATCATTGTTATCAGTTGTACTTAACATGGCATAATGAAGTTGAAAATCACATTTTCGTAGTTCCCTAATTTGTTTTTGATTTGTAGTTTCTTTGACAATTTTGAAGATTTCATGTTGGTGATTATTTTATTTGTGATCGTACAAGTTTCAAATATTGGTATTGAAGTAAATAAAAAAGGAAATGGTATTTCAGCCGGGGCCACACCTGCCTAGTGTGTTGTTTTGTTGAGTCGTGTGTCGCTGTCAATCTGTATTTCATTCGCTACACAGCAACACAACAGACAAGACTATTATGGTTCTACCGATATGAAATACATTGTACCGATAGCGACACATGACTCCGCACAACACAACACACGAGACAGGTATGGTTCCGGCTTTATTCATAATTTAGAAAGCGACAGAAGACACAGACATAAAACTAAATCTATACAATTTCTTACTTTTTGTTTGGTACGTTTAATGATTGAATGATTGTGTTCTTTTGAGGAGTCGTGTGTCGCTATCGCCTCAATGTATTTCATAACGGTAGAATCACATCTGGCTTGGCATATGGGGCATTTCACGTAAAGCGAATCACAAAAAAAGTGGTGGGTCTTGAAATTGGTTCATCTTTTATTTGTATTTCTTTTGGTTCTTAACCTAAATGCGGAAGGATTTTGAATTTTGAGGTATATTACTGGATTTTTGGGCTTTTAAAGGTTCGGCAAATGTTGATAAATTAAATGAAGCAATAGAAAAATAATTTTAATGGTGGAATATACTTTTAATGATATATTTTTTATTAATGAAATTTAAACCGGAAATCGATTTTTTTTCTTATAGAAAACCGGAAGTTAACATTTTAAATTAGATTTCAGCCAACTTTGCCACTTTTAATATTTTTCTTAAGTCTTATTTTTAAGCTTATACAGTAGAGATTCTACATGCCAAGTTTCAGAGTGGGATCTTCATTCGTTTAGAAGATACACAATTTTTTGTGAGTGGTTCTAGCGCAAAAAACTGATTTTTGTATAGAAAACCGGATGTTTGAAATTTAATTTCCTAAAATTTTAAATATTCGAGGCCATTTTGATATTTTTTTTTTATATTTTCTTAATGTTCCTTACATAACAGAGATACCAAGTTTGAAGATGGGATCTCAATTATTTTAGAAGAAAATTAAAAAAAAAAAAAAATTAAACTCAGCAAGAACAATTGAATATTAGTTTTATGTTTAAATGTACTTTTTTCCACACCACCGCTGGGGTAAAGAACTTGGAGCGTTATTTTTGTATGTGGTTTGCCCTATAGGCCTTTCCACCATGCAAAACCATGCAAAAAAAAAGAAAATCCGTGCAAAACAAAAAAAATCAGTTCATTAACTCTTTAGTTCATACTTGGCAGTATTTATTGGTAATTGGTCGTTGGAATAAATGCGTGAAATCTTTAAGTACCTGGAACTGTCACAGCGGAATTAAAACGAGGTTGCAGGAGATATCTCTCATGTTGAACATCACCCTTGGAACAATTTAGTACACAGCAGTTTGAGTCAGAGACGATTTTGCCCGTTCGTATAACTTTAAGGGTGAAGTTATAGCTCTGTTTGAAGGCACTTGCAAGCTTGCACGTGAGGCTAACCGTTAAAGGTTTCCACCTAGACCATCACATGGGCCCTTTTCAGGAGAAGTGGCATGGAAATGCAATTCGACCTCGACCCCAACGTCAAATTTTGGTGAAAAAACATTTTAAGGTACGTGGACTCTGATAACGCAGAAATGTTCTGTCCATCGTCAAGAAACGTGAAACAAAATGGTAGACGGTTTGCGAGAGGCTAAGTGGCCTGCAGACGTCACCGTCGTCGTTAAAGTTGTCAAATATTGGTACACAAAAAAATCATAAGGTACGTGGATATCGATTTTTTTATTTTAATACTTATGTATATAGAGAGCAAAATACAAAATGGCAGGCGAAAAAGTAGAGGCTAACACCGCAGCAGACGTATTTGAAAAGTACACTGTTAAAAAAAGAAAATTGCATTATTTCTGCCCTTAAAAATCCAAATGAATATTTTGAAATTTTCTTTATTTTAGCATGAAAAATATAGTCGCAAAAGTTCATTGCCAAATCGCGCATACGCCAATAGATATTCAAGGTTGAATGTGAAAAAAACGGGTTTTCACCTATAACTCCGAAACGGTAAGTGCTATCGAAATTCATTTCATGCAAAACTTGTAGATCATGCTGTCCGCAAAAAAAAAGCTATGACCATTTTTTTCCTACGACTCACCGTTAAGAAGATATCGAGAATGTCGAAATATCGAGAATGTCGAAAAAGGTCTTTTTTCACGTATAACTCTTGAACGGTTCCTATTTTTGAAGGCATATGAAAACAAAATTTATACATTAACAGACCCCCTACCAGAAAACATTATTATTTTTTTTCTTAAAAACAAAACATTTTAAAGATATGATTAATTTAAAAGTTTCAAATACATCTTTTGGAAGAAGTTTCATCAAGAAATGAAAAGTAAGAATTTACATACATACATATTAACAAAAGTAAAAAGGTGAATATTTTTTTTTAATAAATGGCTTAGATTGCAGCGAAGGAGAATGCTAAGACAATTAAGAGATATAAATGATCCATTTGCCCTTCAAAACACAACTTTTATTAAATTTTTTCGGTTTCCAAAAACTTTGTGCCCGGACGTTATCCAGGAACTCAAACCATATGACGACCAAGACAGTTCACTACCCTTTGTCATCCAAGTATAATCACAATTTGGCCTTTTCATTTTAATTTTTTTTAATTCAATTTTCTTCAAACTAGTTTCTTTCGGTGCTTTATTTTCTCGCCCATGGGTGTTATCAAAAATGCCTTGGAAACAACTATACCATTCCTCTAAGCCAATCAACAGTCTCCAGAAATGTTGCCTACATCTGCTGACTTTTGGTTAAGATCAAAGGAAAATCCATTCGTTTCCCAACCACAGATGCTCAGTGTATGGACACAAAAATTGGGTATATATGGTAGAATGGATAATTTCAAAAAGTTTATTAACAATGAGGAAAATACTGCATAGGTTTTTTAATAAATTCAATATAAAAGGAACTATCGGAGCTGTTGATTGTACCCACATGTCTCCAAGATCGGTGGACCCAACAACACCAGCTCAATTATATATGAACCGAAAAGGATACTACAGTGTTAACGTTGAAGCGGTATTCCTTTTATTTTTATTGCTTGTTATAATAATTATTGTGTACTTATTTGTTGTTTTATTTTGAAATCAGGTTTGTGACTCTGACTTAAAGTTTCTGCATGTGAATGCAAAATTCCCTGGATCCTGTCATGATTCGGGAATATGGTCAACATCCAACATAAGAATTCATCTTATTGAAAACCATAGTGCATCGATCTCAAAGTGGCTATTGGGTGATTCTGGCTACCCTTTAGAGCCATGGTTGTTAACTCCTGTAAGCGAACCAACAACCAATAAAGAAAAGAATTTTGTAATTGAAAGAAGCTTTGGAGTCGTAAAATCACGTTTCCGATGTTTATTAAACGACCGTAAACTTCATTATTCACATGCAAAAGTCGCTTACATAACATACACCTGCGCCATTTTGCACAATTTATTTCTTGAATGCCTTGCCCTAGGAACATGGTTGATACCTTTTTGGAATCTGCTCTTGATGTGTTACAAAGTAGTATCAATAGCTTTTACTCAGAAGCAGCATTGTAAAAAAAAATAACCCTTAGAGTACACATACTGATAAAACACATATACGTATTCCAAGAGTTATTTTTTTTTATACTGAACTAATTTGAAAGATGTTGATGTTTCTCTGTAACACATCAAGACCAGATTCCAAAAAGATACCAATCATATTCCTAGGGAAAGCCGTTCCAAAAATACACCCAAAACCATTTCACATTTCTGAAAATGTTATGGAGGAGGATATCTTTGGAATCCCTTCAATTCAAGTTCATGCTTAAAAAATGGATAAGTCTTACCTCTTTCCATTTTGTCGCTTCAGATAATTGACTCCACAAACTCTTGATCCGCTGAGGGTTCGTGAGGTCATTTTTATTTGCTAGGAGATCGGGGTTTCTCTGAACAAAATCTATGAAATATTCGAGCTGCTCCCGCGACGCTCGTTTGGTTTTCTGATCATCTAGAATATAAACTTATAATTATTAAATATAAACATCATTGTTTAAACGAATTGCTTACCAATAGAATTCATTTTTATTATTATTTAATTCCGCCGGCGCCAAATAAGTTTTGTTTTGAAAGCTGTTTGTTTTCAGAAATCAGCTGGCCAACCTCACAATAAAAAAATTCACCTTCCTGTGGTGAGTTCTTTTGTGAGGTTTCTTATGAGGGCTTAAACAGAATACGAAATTGTGACCGCCTCATAAGAAACCTCACAAAAACAACCTCACACAAAATTGTGACCTGTGAGCCTCACAACGGCAGAATAGGGCTGTTACTTTCACATTATGTTTTCTAGTTTTTTTTTTTAAGGAAAAAACACGCAAATGGCTTTAAACTCTGTACTTTTATTATCATGTGTTTCATTGATGAACAAATTATTAAAATTTTACCAACATGACTTACTTATTCCAGCAATTGGTTTTCCGATGGGCAGTAAACGCTGCTCTTGTCATCACATGCACCCACCTCTGGATTGAAATACCGATTATCTCCACAAGACTTGCGATAGGAATGTCCCCCGATACAATAGTAGTAATCCGTGCAGTTTCTTAATGCAATCAATTTAGTTCCATCGGGTTTGTTTCGGCAAACAAATGAACCGTATAAATCGTTGGGATTAAACCAATTGCCACATGGTCCTGCTGAGGGTGTTGAACATGGTGGTTTCTCTGGTGGAATTTCTGGACAAGTTGGAGGTGCTGGACATTCGGTTGGTGGTGGACATTTTGGAGGTTCTGGGCATTCAGTTGGTGCTGGACATGCAGGGGGAGCTGGACATGTCGCTGGAGTAGGAGGATTTGGACACTCACAAGGTGTTGGAGGTGCTGCACCAGAGCATGGTGGGGGTGTAGGTACTACACAGTTTGTATTATCAACCTCAACACATGTCGATTTCGATACACATTTTCCTGTTGTTGGATCAAAGAACTTGGAACATGACTTCTTATGGCTAACACCATTTGAGCATTCATAGTATTCTGAACATTTTCCAGGAACTAAAACCCTGACTCCATCTTTTTGGTTTTCGCACACGTATTTGGCGTACAAAGTGTTGTCAACGCACTGTCCTTTTTGTTCCTGATAAATGAATTTAAAAAAAAAAAAAATACACAGGCTAGAAAATTAGTCTTTTAAAGTTAAAAATTATCAAAATACTTACAGGAACTTTTGCAGAACTGACTAGTCCGATGAGGACAACAAATAATGTAACACACACTCGAAGAGACATTTCGTAGAATAGTTGGTGAATAAAAACACAATCCCCTTGATTTATATAGACAGAAACTTCTCAAAAAAAAATTAAAGGGTTGATTGAAACCATCGTATTTAAGATAACTTATCTCTTTTCTTTTTTGTAATTACATACCACCCAATAATAAATTAATCTTAAGTTAAATTAAATGTTCTATTTGATATCAAAATGAATTATAGATAAATCATTAATCAATCACTTCATACAGTGTAATAAAGATGGCCATGAAGTTGAAAATCACATTCTTGCAGTTAATTTGATTGATACAAATTTTGTGATTATGTCACAAAAAATAATGGTAGTACCAACCTTTTGAAATGGTATTCATTCATGAGGTGGAAAGCGACGTACATAAGTCAAATTAACAGGAAATGATATTGTACCTACTGCTATCGAATTTGTGTACAAGATAGTGGTTTAGTTCTAAGCCTTACGATTTTATTTCATTCAGTAAAGAACTTGTATTTCCTTCAGTAAAGAAATTCTATATAAGTTAAGATTTTCTGCGTATAATAGAGGAGAAGAAATTTCAAAAAAGTCCAAATAGACATACAAATCTAAAAACATAAACAAAATTCCGATAACTCTTAAATTTAGTACGGGCCTTCCACTGACAATAACGGAGCAAAGGTAGAAATTCCCCGTCGATTCGACGCGAGTACATCTTTTTACACATGGTCGTGTCGAAAAAATCAGTTTTTCACAAATAACTTCTTAACTGTATCACAAAATTCTCTACAAAAAAGGATCATAAACTTTTTTCTTACGACCAGTGACTAAGAAAGTATAGCTATTGAAAAAAAAAAAATAGATAAAATGAAGAAATTATTGTTTTTTGTTGTAGGAAAAAAGTATGTTAATCTTTTTTTAAAACATTTAGTGGTCTACAAAGTGTACCAAGGCTTTTGTTTTCGATAGCATTGACAGTTTAACAGTTATACTCAAATAAAAAAACTACATATATTTTCGACATTTTATGTTGTTTTGTTTTTTTAAATAACTGTACTTTCCTCATGATTGGTCGTAGGAAAAAAATGTCTGAATCTTTTTTGTAGAGAATTTTGTGATCTACTAACTGAACCTTAACTACTTGTCGATAGCATTTACCGTTCAAAAGTTATTTGCGAAAACCCGACACTTGACCATGCCTAAAAAATGTGCTACGTCGGTCGGATCGACGGGGACTTTCTGCCATCACTTTGTTATGATCAGTTGAAGGTCCGTACAAAATTTAAGCGTTATCGGAATTTTGTTTAGGAAAATTTATATTTTGACTGGGGTATAAAATCTATATTGGATCGTTCTAGAATGGATGTGTTAGTTGCAATTCTAACATTTTCAAACAAAATCTACCTACACATTTTTTTTGGGAATTACAAGTGGTAAGAATTAAAACTAAAACACAATACCAAAAATCGAGTGAAATATCGAATAGATGTAAGCGGGTTGGGGTCGAAATTATGCCGAGGTCAAAATTTTGCTTTCAAAATTCTGCTTAACAAAACTCTGCTTTACAAAATTATGCTTTTCAAAATTCTGCTTTTCGAAATTCTGCGAATAATAAATAAAAGTTTCAGAAATGTAAAACAGCGCGCGCTTTTTTACATTTTTAAAACTTTTATTTATTATTCGCAGAATTTTATAAAAAACTAAATTTGAGAGAGCAGTTTTCCCTATAAAAGTATGTGAATGCTCCCGTTTTTTTTCTAAACTACAGACTGAAAGTAATTAAAGTGGAAGTGAAAGTGTGCTTTAAATTATTGATGGCAGTTCAAAAGCATCGAAAGAGACATTTACAAAAACACAGAACAATGTTGAAGCCTGGCATAGTCGACTTATGCTGGATTTACATGTATCTTCGTCTGCAATTATGAAGAAAAGTAGAGCGGGACAGATGTATGCCAAAACTCACACGCTCGGAGAGAACCATCAAGAAGATGAACATGTTCGTCTTTATAACTGCATTATTGCACTTCCAATAATCTTCATGCACGAAGATCTTCTGCGTTTAGGAGTTCCATCTCTATCCAACAAATGTACATTTTAATTTTGCATACCCTTCTTTTGCAGAAGTCCGACGAAGATACATGTAAATCCACCATTAAGGTGCTAGTCGGTCGCATTCATGCAGGCCTATAAAAATTCATATTTGATCTCAAATAAGAACTTATATCACTGCCAAAGCTGAAGCTGAAAGGGTCAAAAATGGCGAGAAAATAAAACAAAAAAAAAAAACAATTATTATAAAAAACAAAACAAAAAAAAAAAGAATATTTAAAAAGAGAACAGACTTAAGCCACACTGGGTTCCTTAAGCGAATAGCAAATAATATATTTTTTTATAGGCTTTTTTGGTCAATTTTTTCTTTAATGCAAATAAAACAAGTCTATTTCATCTTTTCCCGACGTTTCGTCGTTGTTCACGACTTCTTCAGGGGTGTTTTGTAGATTTATTTTAAACTTTGTTAATTTAATTTTCTGATTTTTTAATTTTTATATAAATTTTTATTTATTTTTTTTTTATGGACAATTTTTGTTTCACTTCAACTGCGTACTATAGACTTAAAATTAGAAATAACAAAAAATTCATTATATATCTACGATGACCATTATTATAAATTCGAAATAATGAACGATAGGAAATAAAAAACTCAAAGAAAAACAACCCAAATAGAACACCGATTATTTTTTTTGTCGTGTAAATGGTCGTAAATCTGGCATAACTTTTGTCATTAGAATTGACATAAATTCTGGCATTAATGACTTCGTGTAATACAAAAAAGTCACATAAATCTTAAATTTTTGATAGTAGTGTAAATACACTCGTTTGCGTCCTTGTCAATAAAGCGGGGTACACATTCTGCCCATAATCTCGTAAAGGCCCTATCTAAAAATAATTCGATTTTGAGTTTTTTGCATAGTTAGGAGTTAGGACAATGTTTCCGATTTATAAAAAGCCCTAACAAACCATGTGGGTCCTTTCATAACAGAGTGTATAGAGAAAGTACATCCATGTTTGTTTTAAAAAGCCCTATGTTATAGTTAGAGCTTTTAAAAATATTCGTTTCTATAATTTTTAAACATGATTTTATGCGTAAATTTAGTTTGTAATTGTTTGAAATTAAACGATATCATTTAAAATTTCCTGTTTCTTGTTATAAAAAGGATATTAAATGATTTAATTAAGTTTAACGTACATTTTTGTACACATAGGTCCTTTTTAATTTTTTGTTGTAAAAGGGTAACCTTATTTTCTAAATAATAACCAATTTTTATTTTCCAACTACTTGAAAAAATAAAGCATTATTTAAGCTTTACAAAAACTATTTTTTGGTAATTTTCACTTTTTATCTTCGGTTGCGGTAAGCGATTAGTGTTTTCATGATTATCTCGAAATAGTGAAAATGTTAGTTAGGGCCTTTACGAGGTTATGGGCAGCATTATAAAATCTGTTTGGCGTCAAACGTTAATTAAATTCTACCTTTGAACAAATAATTGCTTAAAAACTAATTAAGTGTCCTCAATAGTGAATATATGAGGAATAGTGAAAAATCGACTCATTAGGTGTTAACGTTAGCAAATTATCTTGAAGCGAATGTGTAATTTGTTTGAAGGTCACTATTCAATAGGAACGAAAAGTTATTTTTTTATCTGTGCAATTATTGCTTAACACCAGGCACGTATTTGGAGGAGGCTCGGGGGCTAAAGCAACCCCCCAAAGTATTTTTACAAAAACGTTATTAAGAATTTAAATAAAACTCATTTCAGAAGCCTATAATGTGTGAAAATTATTAAAATTGAAAATCATAAAATGATTTGCACTTAGACCACTTTTAAAATAAAGGGCTCAATATATAGTCAAGTCTAAGTTAAGACGCGTAAACAATTTAAGCAGGAAACATTCGAAAAATAAGACCAATTTCTTAAAAAAAAACTTGTATGGGTATGTACCATTTTAAATGTTTGGAGCTGAAAATTAGAAAAATAAGAAACTCTCCTTGTTGGTTAAGACCTCAAAATACACGAAACCAATATTTTCTATAATAGAACAAGTAAAAATAATTAAATCGAAAGAAAGGCTATACCTAGGTACCTAAACAGTTTTAAATTTTTATTTTACAAAATTACTGGTAAAACATTTTGAAGCCAAACAAAATCCTGGCTACGGGCCTGTTTAACACTGATACAAATCCTTTCTGTTGGATTTTTTTTACCCCATTAGTTACATTCCACAAGCCAAATTCTATAATTTTTAAAATGTACTTGGCATTTATGTTTTTTTTTGTAAGATAATCAGCTCCGGATCTACGATTTTTCCAAAACGGGACAAGAACTTGATTTTGGCGACCCTCCATCTTTTGAGATAAATGATAAGAAAAACAAATAAGTAGGTATAATGCATAATGCACTTGGAATATCAGAAATGGTTAGAGCGTTTTTCTAAATTAAATAAAATTAGTGTCGCCCAATGGCAGTAAATCTACCACCAAAAATTGTCACTGAAAAACTCTAAAGTGAAAAGACGTATGGCCCCATGAAAAACGTCTTGAACCCCATATTCTTATAGTCCAGGCAAAGGTTTTGGCATGTATCGTATGAAAAAAATGCTTTTTCAATAAAATTATTATTTTAATATATTAAAAAAGGCATTAAAATCGCTACAAAAATTCACTAAAAAATAACACAAATATTACAATGATACTTTACGATAGTTAAGGGTTCCAAGTATTTGTACCAAAATTAGCGCTAACTTAAATGTCTAACTTTGACGACTGCATTGACGCAATCATTTCGTGTGCACTTAATTAACATTATCTCTCATGCCGAACCTATCAGACAGATTTGAATTTCGATATTTCATTTTGTAATTTCGTAGAGTACTTGAGTTCACATTTATAGTACAATTGGACAATTTTTTATCTGTCAGTTTAGCACTTCAAAAATACTCTGTTTTTAACAGATTTATTCTGAGTTCAACAAAAATATAACACCAGAAAGTTTTATATGAATGTCATCTTGTGGATAATTTTATAACAAACAAATTTTGTTTAAATGTTTTTTTTTCAAAGATGCATATTTCCAAAGTTATATAGGAAAATAACAAAAAACAGGTAATAATGCTTTCTTGCACGTTTTGATTTTTCCCCTGCAAATAGCACACCTTATTGACCGAGAGCATCCTCATACTCATATTCTCGTTGTTTATATTATTTCTGATGGAATTCCATAAAAATCTAAGCTACATATGCTTCAATTGAATCCTAATTTGCTATTTACTAGAATTAAATATTACTAGAAACTGAACAAATAATGAACATCTTCTTCAAATAATGAACTGCATTATTATAACGAACGGATGGTGGCCGCATAAATAAATCCAATTGAGAGAAGAGCCTAATTAATAAATAAAATATATAAATAAATAATAAAATTTTTTTGAAGTAGATACGTTCTTAACGTAGAAGTGAGACGATATGCAAAACTGTCCCTTTTCACAACCAAATGTCGCATAAAGAAAAACTAGCCACTTTGCACAGAACGGAAAATTTTCAAAGCACGGCACTGATAAAATTGCAGCTTCTGTTTTAAGTGTGAATAACTGCTTTTAAGCATCTTCAAGTCAGATCAGTTAGACTCACACGTAGGTTACAAAAAAGGGGGAAATTGTAAAAACAAGATTACATTTGTTGTTTGCGTGCTCAGTTGCTCTGCACATCATGCATAAATGCAATTCTATTTATCTTTAATTCAATGCCAATATTTTAAACCTGATTTGTATAATTAAAATAATCACAACATGAAATCTTAAAAAGTGTTAGAGAAATTACAAAGCGAACAAAAAAAATTATATAAGAAAAAATGTGTTTCCAGTTTAGAATTTTTAAATTATTCAGTTTTTCTATATAAAACTAGGTGATTTTATTTGTATTCACCAACTAGTCTATAAAATGTCTCCAAGAGTGTGTGTTATATTATTTGCTGTCCTTATTGGACTAGCCAGTTTTACAAAAGCAAGTCCTGTTCCTGCTGCAACTGCCGCAACTGCTGCAACTGCTGCTACTGCCGCTACTGCTGCAACTGCCGCTACTGCTGCAACTGCCGCAACTGCTGCAACTGCTGCGACTGCTGCAACTGCTGCGACCGCTGCAACGGCTGCAGGCTAAGGATAGATACATGATGTGAGGAGCAGAACAATGTTAACTCTCCTCCGGACAAGAAATTGCTGCTATCGATGAGCCACGGTATAAATCTTTTAATATAATGTTAGTTAATGATACGTTAAATAAACGAAGTTAAAATGTACAAAGCCGTTAGTTTTTCATAAAAAAAAGTTCTACAGAATTCAGAGGAGCCTTTAAGGCAAGGTCGGTAAAATAAAATCTCACAGGATACAGCCTGAATAGGATTCCTCAGCAAGATATAATGTCATTAGTAACATGATCATGATCGATTCAAATGACTGACAAAATGCCATTACTTTTGCCATGTAATGGCAATGGGGTGTTAGCAGTAGCGTACGCAGGATTTTGTTTGGGGGTGGGCTCAGACTCACTGTTGATGACTTTTTTTTAAATAATACAAAATAACAAACAAAATTAAAACCTTTCCCATTAGCAACCACCTTATAGATATGAATTTATAAGAACTTAAATTTCAATATGAAAAAAAAAAACAAAATGAAAAACACAAAAAATACTCCCTTTGAAATGAATATTATTTTTCTTTCTGTAAATAAATATTTTTTGTAATTTTTCTTTTGGTTTGAAATAAACAAAATTGGGCTCACATTGGACTGACTCTTCTGACTATTTTTGACTTCTTTGAAATTTATCTCACTCCCACTTCATAGTTAGAAAGCGAGAAAAGTAATACATTTTTAAAAAATTTTAAAATTTTTGGATTTTTGTTGACGTTCTCTTTTGTAAATTCGGAGGAGTCAGTCCAATGTGAACACCGTGGTAGAATTTGGGGACAAAATTAAATCCGTTCTTCTTTTTTATTTGCAAAGGAGAATGGGCAAAGTGGTCTACCCACTCAACAGTAATGTGTTGTATGTCGTTGAAAAGGTAATTTTACTGACTTCATTTCATTGTATGATCATTAAGCTCTAAACTATGGGGTTCGTGAAATATTCGGAATCAAAGCACCGAAAAAGACACTAATGCATTTCTTTATTGGTAGTGTGTCCTCATACCTACATTAATCTGTGATACATCGTTGAAAAGATAATTTTGTGTACTTTATTTTTGTATATAGCCATGAAGACGTAGATCATAGGGTGCAAGAGATATGTGGGCATACAAATCGGCAAATATAAGAACAATGCAATTCTTCATTTGGTACTGGTCTACCGGCTCAACAGTAATGAGTCATACGTCGTTGAAAAGCTTATGGCATCTGCTTCATTTCATTATATGGCAGTTAAGCTCTAAGCCATGGGGTTCGTAAGATATTCGGCTCTTAAGCACACAAAACAGCAATAATGCAATTCTGCATTGGTAACTTATCAACCAAGTCAACAACTATGAGTCATGTGTCGTTGAAAAGGCTGTTACGTGAACTTCTTTTTATTATTTGACCGTTAAAGTGTAAATAATGGGATTCGAGAGATATGTGCCAAAAACGCTGAAAAGTGCAGTAATGCAATTCCGCACTGGTAGCTGGTCTTTCAACTCAACAGAAATCTCTCTTATATCTTTGAAAACGCTATTGCATGTACTTCATTTTGCAATATGCCGTTTAGCTGTAGACCGTGGGGTTCAAGAGGTATTTGGCCATCAAAATAGGCAAATATAACTAATACAATCGCGTCATAGTAGAGCCAAGAAATACTACACATACATATATACTTATAAATAGAGGTAGGGAAGGACGAGAGGCTTTTAAACACTTTTATTGCTCATGCTTGACGGGGCGCCGAACTGTCAGTACATATGCATATGTTGTATCAATTTTGTGGTATATGTGCATAGCCCAGCATCAAAATGGGTTTACACCACCTGCGGACCGCCTTAGTAATGTCATACTGGACGAAAGTATGATATAAATGTAAAAAAAAATTCAAATAAAATATTATAAGTGTGTTTTTTTTTATTTATGTTTATATTTTGTAGCCAAATACCTCTTAAACCCCACGGTCTACAGCTTAACGGCATATTGCAAAATGAAGTACATACAATAGCGTTTTCAAAGATATAAGAGAGATTTCTGTTGAGTTGAAAGACTAGCTACCAGTGCGGAATTGCATTACTGCACTTTTCAGCGTTTTTGGCACATATCTCTCGAATCCCATTATTTACACTTTAACGGTCATATAATAAAAAGAAGTACACGCAACAGCCTTTTCAACGACACATGACTCATAGTTGTTGACTTGGTTGATAAGTTACCAATGCAGAATTGCATTATTGCTGTTTTGTGTGCTTAAGAGCCGAATATCTTACGAACCCCATGGCTTAGAGCTTAACTGCCATATAATGAAATGAAGCAGATGCCATAAGCTTTTCAACGACGTATGACTCATTACTGTTGAGCCGGTAGACCAGTACCAAATGAAGAATTGCATTGTTGTTATATTTGCCGATTTGTATGCCCACATATCTCTTGCACCCTATGATCTACGTCTTCACGGCTATATACAAAAATAAAGTACACAAAATTATCTTTTCAACGATGTATCACAGATTAATGTAGGTATGAGGACACACTACCAATGAAGAAATGCATTATTGTCTTTTTCGGTGCTTTGATTCCGAATATCTCACGAACCCCATAGTTTAGAGCTTAATGGTCATACAATGAAATGAAGTAAGTAAAATTACCTTTTCAACGACATACAACACATTGCTGTTGACTGGGTAGACCAGCTCCCATACATTTTTGCCCATTCTCCTTTGTTGACTCTCAAATTTATTCATTCTCTAACTGTTAAGCCTGGTATCAGTTGTTGTAGCCCTTAGCGACATTTTAACCGTCTCAAAGTGGAACTTAAATTTTTTATCTTAGTTAAGGATACAAACTCGGATTGCAAAATGGAGGCGAAGCAAAAACTATTTCGAGTATTGTAATATCGTTTTCATCTTTCCACATTTGTGTCCGTATCTAAATATTGACATTGAAAGCAATAGTTACCCTTTCAACAGTAAGGTCTTAACATTTACCACAGCTTTTTTTATGAATGGAACCTTAACTGTCAAATATTCTTAAATGCTAAAAAATCCACTTTTATCGACTCGATTTAAACAACTTCAACGGAAATAGGGGTTGGTGAAAAGTGTATTCACATTAAAATAAATACAATTTCCGTTTTTCTTTAAGTAAGCTCATAGCTGTGTTATAATAACATATTATAATTTAAAGTAGTAGAAGCAGTAGCTAAAACAATACAAAAATGGTAACATTTTTCAAAGTTTTCATAGTGGTTTTGCTAAACTCATATTTTACTTAAGTAAAGTTTAAATAAGATCAATTATAACAAGTTTTTCCAATTCGATTTATGTATTTATTAAAATAGAAGTTTATTATAACATTGGAAGTCAAAAAATGTGTATTGACAAAAACTAAAACAAATGTCGGAAAATTAAAGGTTTAAGTTATCTTTTAACTGCATAATAGTTTTAAATGACTATGAATAAGGCCCATAAACTTTAAAAAAGAGTTTGACTTGTATAAAGGCAGCTTTTCGATAAGTCATCAATTGACTCTACAGCTTTCTTAATGCCTTATTACGTAGCAATAACAATAACATTCGCCAAGAAAGTATGCAGCTGACAGATATTTAAAAAGTATTTCATGAATATTTGATGTTCCAAAACGTTCACTGAGCTCGAAGATACTGGTTAAAACATAATCAAAGCATTTGATGCACAAAAGAGTAATAGAATAAGAGAAGATACTAATTCTCGATTTCATAAAGCCCTTTTAAAAATTTAACAGGTTTTTAAGTCATAATATGACGTTTATTCCATACAAAATACGTCATTTAAAAATTTAAAAGCCTGTTAAATGTGTATGAAATTTGCCATAAAAGAGTCTATTATGTTTATAAGTGCACTGCAATCGTGATTTCATTCCGGTTTTTTTTTGTATATTGGAAAAAAAGAACAAAATTAAATGTTTGAAATTTTGACTGATTACAAGGAAATTTTGTTTGGGTGTCTACGAATACTGGGATACGTTTGAAATGTCAAATAAATTCTAGATTACGTGTGGTATGAACTAATGATTTCAAAACGATATCCCTGTCTATAGTTTTTTTTTTTGTTAACTAAAATTGAAAAATACTGTTAAAGTTTAAAATTAACAAAAATAAAATTTAAACTAAAAAATAATAAAAAACTTTATTCGATAATATATATTGCGTGGGGGGCTCAAGCCCCCTTAGCCCCCCCTGCTTACGCCACTGGTGTTTGTGATAACATCCAACTTGTTCTTTATATTTAACGTAAAGACCTAATTGCATACATAATTAAATTGAATTGTTCACCTTCTATACAAAAATGATCCGACTCACTGTATTTGCTGCGCGTGCGAGATGCACTTGCTGTCATAATCCATAATCCTCATTTAAGGCCATGTACCAACATTACAAAATCATAATATAATCTTGCTTTGTAGATCAACCGGCATAGCATGCGGATAACGGCATAGCGAGCGGATACCACATCAATTAAAATATTCACACAAACAGATTTTAGTGTAGGCGACCATGACATGATACATGTGTCGAACATTTTTCGGATGACGTCGCGTCGTAAAGCTTACAACGTTCCATATATACTCTGGATTTCTGTATGTATTATGGTCGCGTTTTACACCTTTTGATTTTTTTAGTGGCAATACTGCCTATAGCACAACTTTCACCTTAAAGCAAGTATGCAGCTGAAGCAAGACGAATGTTCATCCAAAAATTGAAACAACGAAATCATACAAACGAATAATGTTATTCTCATTTTCTTCGGTACACTTTTTCCTGAAAAAGCGTCAAACAGATTAAAACAGCAACAGCACCAGCATCGTGCTGGCACGCTGGCCAGCAAATATTTTTTTAACACATGCCGACAGCACCAGCATCACCAACAAACATCAAAATACAGCTAAAGCGAAACAGTTTGTATTTTTTGCAGTGTAGTGCGCAACTGAATATCTTATTGGGAAAGTTGTGATCAATGACTACCAACAGCAAATTTAGACTTTGACTTAGACTAATGAAGCTTCTGGTGCTAATATAATGTGCGTTGCGCTGATTGCTGAGCGATTAAAATACATTGGTTCTAAAATAATGGCGCCCGCTGCCACAGTTGCTAGTGCTGGTGCTGGTTTAATCTGTTTCGCTGAACAGAGCGCAAAATGTTCAAAGCACAGCAGCTTTTGTTTTAAGTGTGTATAACTGGTTTTAAGCTTCTTAAGGTCTGTGCGATCATTTCACACGTACAAATGTAGGTAAACAAAAAGTGGGAAATTGTAATTACCTTCAAGATTACATTACCTGTTTGCGTGTTCCGTCAATGCGATAAGAAAATGAGATTCTATTTTATTTTTAGTGCAATGGCAGTATTGTAAACCTGGTATGTACCTATAATTTAAATAATCACAACACGAAAGCCTAAATACTGTCAGTTAAATCCCAAAGTAAAGAACGAAAAATTCAATTAGTCATTTTGTTTCCAAGCAGAGAATTTTTAATTTATTCAGTTGTGTCTATATAAAATAAGGTGTTTTCATTTTGTATTCATCAACTATTCTCAAAAATGTCTCCAAGAGTGTGTGTTATATTATTTGCTGTCCTCATCGGACTGGCCTGTATGACGAAAGCATATCCTGCACCGGCTGCAACTGCAGCAACTCCTGCAACGCCTGCAACTCCTGCAACACCTGCAACACCTGCAACTCCGGCAACTCCTGCAACTCCTGCGACTGCTGCAACAGCTGCTACGGCTGCTACTGCTGCGACAGCTGCAACTGCTGCAACTGCAGCAACTCCTGCAACGCCTGCAACTCCTGCAACACCTGCAACTCCTGCAACACCTGCAACTCCGGCAACTCCTGCAACTCCTGCGACTGCTGCAACAGCTGCAACGGCTGCAACTGCCGCAACTGCTGCGACTGCTGCAACTGCCGCAACTGCTGCAACTGCAGCAACTGCAGCAACTCCTGCAACTCCTGCAACACCTGCAACACCTGCAACACCTGCAACACCTGCAACTCCTGCAACTCCTGCAACTGCAGCAACTCCTGCAACTCCTGCAACACCTGCAACTCCTGCAACTCCTGCGACTGCTGCAACAGCTGCTACGGCTGCAACTGCTGCTGGTTAAGGATAGAAACTGTTCTTTGTACAAGAAATTGCTTCTATCGGTGAGCCACGGTATTAATCTTTCAATATTTTGTTAATCAATGAAACGTTAAATAATAAATGAAAAAATTTAAAATAACTATATTTTTTATAAAAAAAAAGTTCTATCGAATTTGGACAACCCTTAGATACATAAAAGGCATGTTCAGGAAAATAAAATCACAGAGGTCTCAGCAATCTCAGTTGCCTGAACTGGATTCTTCAGGTTTTATGAGGTTGGATGACAAAATACTCGGAAAAAAAATAGTTTGTCGAATTTTTGACGTATCGAAAGGTCTAAAATCATATTTACCTGAACATACATACATACATTTACATATTATATGTACCTATTGCCTGAGTACATTTTTATTATTTGTCGAATCGGAACACCCTGTTGGTCTTAATTCAAGGCAAAGTTCGAAGCTGAAGCAAAACTATTATTTTCATACAAAAATTGATACAACGTAATTATAAACCAACATTTTTGTTCTAGTTCGGAAGTACCGCAGTTCGATAGGGAAATGGAAAATCGTAGTAGGTCAATTACCAGAGTCTAGTCTATTTTTTTCGTACAGAATTTATTGTCCGTAACATTATTGCTGGTGAAAATGTGAAATTTGAAGTTTTTTTTTGTTACAAGAAGTAATTAGTTTAAGTTTAGTCTTAAATGCTTAAGTATCAAACAAAATTCTTGTAGAAACGTAATGGGACGCTATGCAAAACAGTCGTTTTTGTGTGTTTATTTTCAAAAATTGGTAATTTTTGTTATACTTCCAGTACAGCCATTTTTTTGTTTTTGATTTTCTTGAAAACAGTTAAATTGAAATTTTTCATTTTTTTTATGGTAAAACTACTAAAAAGTTAAAACATTATTGGGAACAAAATAAAAAAAAAATTTTTTGAAAATTAAAAAAAAAATCAATTTTTTGTTTTGAAAACTAGATATTTTGAAAACGACTTGGTCAATAATTTAAAAACTATGTAGGTGTAAAATAATTTTTTATTATTTTCTAGAATAGAAAAAATCATGTTTCTAAATTCAAAAATAACGGTATCTTCCATACAAATGTTGAAAACCGTTAAGAAAAAACTTATTTTTCTCGAAAACGGCTCAAAGAATTTTGATAAAAAGATTTGCTTTTGCTACTTATCTCAATGGTCAATATTTTGATGAAAACAAAGTTTACCAATAATGGTTAAAAGGTACCTGTCATAGAACCGTTTTTTTTGTTTTCAAATTTCTCGTTGACGGCTGCACCGATTTCAACTAAAATATCTATATTTATTCACAATTCAAATAATTTTGCAATATACAAATTTTCAAAAAAATAACTTTTGGATTTTCAAAAAATATTGAACATTTTTTTTGAAAATTCAGTAGATACCTTATACATATATTATATTTTTTTTTATTTTGTGTAAAATTGTATTTTATTAAATACTAAATGCTGGCATACCAGATTTTATTTTTGAAAATGAGCGAAAAATTTTATATATTAAAAATACATTTTTAATAAAACCGCTCCAACGATTTTTATTTTCTTTTTTTTTTTCATAAATTCATTTTTATCAAACAAATCATATGGCATACTTGATTTTGAGCTCTTACTTTCAAAGCCATTAAAATAATATTAATAATAGTTATAATGTAAATTATAATAATAGTAATAATTTTTTAATGATATCATAATCTACATTATGTACTTGTACGCAGGGCCGGCCCCAGCCTAATTTGCCCCCTTGTGCAAGATTTGAAGAAAGCGCCCCTTTTTATATTTTCACACATACACTAATTCAACCTGCTTAAGCCTTTTCCACATTACCCAGGAGGTAGACTTTCAATGAGTTTTTTCTATTGAGGTATCCCCGGTAGGCCTAATCCTCAGTAACAAACAAATATGTTTACATAATATGATTGTATGTATCAAATGTAATAAAAGTACATATTAACAAAAAAAAAAAATAGTAAATAAATTAAAAACAAAATAAAATAAAAATATATATACATACATTTATATATACATATACAAAATAAAAAATAAAAAATATATATACTTCATTTAAAAAAAAATAAATAAATAAATTAATTAATTTAAAAACAAAATAATATAAAAATATATACATACATATACAAAATAAATCGGAACTTCAGTTAATTTTTTTAGGAAAAAAAAAGAAAAACCATAAACTAAAACGCAGCGAAGAAATGAGCAGAGGGGAAACGTTTAAACTTTTCTGGCCTTAAATTTTGCAAATTCAGAAGTGAGATCATCAAAGTTTAAAGAATTTTTTTGTAAAAAGTTAATTTTTTTTGTAAACGGTTTTTTTTATAAAAAAGTTAATTTTTTTTTTGTAAAAAAGTTATATTTTTTTTTTGTTAAAAAGTTTAATTTTTTTTGTAAAGAAGTTAATTTTTGTTTGTAAAAAAGTTAATTTTTTTTGTAAAAAAGTTAATTTTTTTTTGTAAAAAAGTTAATTTCTTCTTTGTAAAAAAGTTATTTTTTTTTTTGTTAAAAAGTTAATTTTTTTTGAAAAAAAGTTGATTTTTTTTTGTAAAAGCCTTCGCCTTTTTCTAAATTCTGCCCCGAAGGCTTTTTTTTATACATATTAGGAAAACGAATTATAAACACTTTCACAAAATACGTCACTTCTATTAAAAAACTGATAGCTATTTATTTAATCTTAACCAACAAAGCGAAAAAACAATTAAAACAATCTGCACCAGACCAGATACAAACAACGCGACTCTATTCTCCTTTTCCATTCTATTAAAATTTCCATATTCCATCTCCTGTGTAAGCAGGCACTTAACCCTTACACAGTTACAGTGTGCAATAAACAGGGTTGTTAAAGCTTAAGTCACTTTTAACTTAACTCTTGACCTTAATTCACAAGTTAGTCGGTGACTTATGAATTAAAAAAAAAAAAAGTCATAAGCTTTTTAGTGAATTATGAATTAAAAAACATTTAATTCATAAGTTAGATAGTGACTTATGAATTAACAAACATTTAATTCATAAGCTAGTAAGTGACTTATGAACTAAAAAATTTTTAAATCATAAGCTAGCAAGTGACTTATGAATTAAAACACATTTAATTCATAAGCTAGTAAGTGACTTATGAATTAAAAAAATTTTAATTCATAAGTTAGTTGGTGACTTAGGAATTAAAACAAATTAATTCATAAGCGTTTTAGTGACTTATGAATTAAAAAAAATTAATTCTTAAGCTATAGTTGGTGACTTATGAGTTAAAATTTTTAATTCATAAGCTAATGGGTGAACTATCAGCAAGAAAAAATTTAATTAATAGTGAGCTTATGAATTGGAATCAAAACCAATACTTACTAGGCTGGAATCAATAGTTTGTAATAAAATAAAAACAAAAAAAAAATATTTTAAATAAGATTCTTAATTATTTAAATAAAAGTAAATTAGATACAAAAATCTTACAAACAAATACAAAAACAAAAACCAATACATGTAAACATTTGATCTCAAAAAAAAAGTTTTCAAAAAAAAATAACTTATGAGTTAAAATTTTCTTAATTCATAAGTCACTAAAAACTCATAAGTCACTAACTAACTTATGAGTTAATTTTTTTTGAATTCATAAGTCACAAAAAAGCTTATGAATTAAATATTTTTTAATTCACAAGTCACTTACAAGCTTATGAATTAAATGTTTTTTAATTCATAGTCACTTACAAGCTTATGAATTAAATGGTTTTTAATTCATAAGTCACTAGCTAGCTTATGAATTAAATGATTTTTAATTCATAAGTCACCAACTAACTTATGAATTAAATATTTTTTAATTCATAAGTCACTTACTAGCTTATGAATTAAATGTTTTTTAATTCATAAGTCACTTACTATCTCATGAATTAAATGTTTTTTAATTCATAAGTCACTTGCTAGCTTATGATTTAAATATTTTTTAATTCATAAGTCACTTACTAGCTTATGAATTAAATGTTTTTTAATTCATAAGTTACTAGCTAGCTTATGAATTAAATTCATTTTAATTGATAAGTCACCTACTGACTTATGACTTAATGATTTTTTAATTCACAAACTCGCAACCCTGGCAATAAATAAGGTTTTTTTTAATATTTTCCCATGTTAGTTTCGATACTCAGTGTGCAGAAAAAAAAAACTTGCACATCCACTGACTGGACACTGGAGTAGTAGGTTAGTAGGTAGCACAACAACCTACCTAACCTGTTCTCTTTTTCGGATACATTTTTTTGTTGTTTTTTTCGTTGATGAGAAGTCATATACAGAGGTACGGTGCGTAATACAAAACCTGCACGTTCTAGCCCACTTGATTCAGTATGAATAATGTGCTAAACAGATGTGCAGCGTTTGTCATGCAGCGAAATTAATTTACACAGGTTCTTATGGGAGCAGATTCACTCAAGAGCTGCATGCAGTGCAGCGCTGCTCGATGTCTCTATTTCTAAATTTGCTGCGCAGCATCATTGCAGCCACAACAGCAAAGAAAAAAATCTTAAATCTTAAATTGGTATTTGGCATTACTCATATTGACATCACCTGCCATTCTTTCAAAAAACTTGTTTGTGTTGGTGTTTTTTTTTAAGAATCCATGAAGCCGGCGTTGCCATCCTGCTATCGTCCAACGAAGAAAACCTCGTTCCAACTCTATTGCGTCACATCGACAACGCTGTGCTTTCATGTATTTGTTTGACATAACTATGCATCATGAATGTCAGAAACTATACACATGTGTTTCGTGTGCAGCTCTGCATGCATAGATGCGTGCAGACTGGCTTCACATCTGTTTTAGCCATAATTATTTTTCGTTGTCATATTCTCTATGTTAATTTTGGGATTCAGTGTGTATGAAATAAATCTTGCACATATGAAGTGGCATGGAACTTTTTTGTGTTGAGATTTTTTCTTTTTTTTTTTCTTTTGTACGGACAGGGTGAAATAATTGGAAATTAGGTAGGTAGGATTGAATTTGCATGGGTCTAGTGGGATTTTTAATTCTACGATATCTTGACTCTTAAATTAAATTTTCCTTGAATGCAACAATGAAAGTGATGTTAGTTAATGTGTAAGAAATAACTTAGCACGGTTGTGATGGATGTTTTTTTGGGATTATTTGAAGAATGTTTGTGGTTAAAATGCAAATGGTAGTGGTAGTACATATTTGTTTGCGCAAGATCAGATTACATTTTCTTGCTCCTGGTAATGCGCCCCCAGAATGTTGCGCCCTGTGCATTTGCACATCTTGCACATACGTCATCAATTTCTAGCAACATTAAAGTTGTTAGCTACGAGAGCAAGTTTGTGCTTTCCAGCCGTGCCCATTTTTGAATGAAAAAAAAATCTTAAAAAACTCTTTTTCTTAGTTAGTTTCGCGAAAACTGTCAGTTAAAAAATGAAGGTCTGATGAAACTATAAGAAACTAAATTTCCCCCCAACCAACAAAATCAACCAACAATATCAAAAGCCCTAAACTAGATATACATACATAGAGTTCTTAGAGTAAAAGGCTTACGACATAAAAACCTACCCTCATCTCAGATGAGAGGTATACAGTTTTTTAAATAGTGTCCAAACAAACAGTTTGCGCATATGGGTTGCCTCAAAAATATTGGGCCCTTCAAAGGGTTGCCACGGTTAAAAGATCAATGTTGGTGTTTATTCAATTATCTGATTGCGCTTATGTGGTAAGCCCAGGATTTTTACAAGAAATTGGTTAAAACTCAGGGTTGACGCACTTTAATATTTCTCTTTGCATCAGAGAAAACAGATATGTACTAATTTCTGCCATACAGCTGTCTATACATTTGTTTTCTTCGAAATATCTTAACAAAATTATCATTTTCCCAGTGCTTTGTCAAAAAGCTCTCCAAAGCCTCCTTAAAAAATTAAATTAGCTACTTCTATTTTAGATAGTTTTTTAAGCTTTCCAAGGAATTAGTAGGTTTAGATTTGAAAGGCCCTGTTATGCTGTATGGAATTTTTGTACATCAGGTCTTAAATAGCAGTCAAATATTATGTAAATTTCAGATGCATTACTTAAACACAGTTTGATTAGAATTTATTGAGGTACTTTATCAAACGTTTGTTGTATAGAGGATCCGAAATATGCAAGAAGTAAGGCACACTCTGGATAAAATAGTGCGGTACATGCATTTGATATACCTACATATACATTATATACATATATTATAGACATCTATATGACCCTGAGTTTTAACCAAGTTTTTGTAGAAATCCTGATACTTTCATGCTTATATAGGAGAATTATCTGCATTTTGATGTTAATTTCAATGGGCCTTACCAATAATCAAATTTAGAGAACACTTAAATATTTAAGTGGACTCTTAATAATGAACCATACCAATAATCAGTTTAATAGTCAGCTTAACGCTAAACGTCACTTTAAATTTTAGAGTAAAGAAACGCATGTTTAAACTCGTGATTAAGTGTAAACGTCACGTTTGTGCTGTCATTCTGAAAAGCAAAAGAGAAAAATAATTACCCTTACCCGCTATGTTTGTCGCTTACAGTTGACTTAAATTGCTTGTTCGTGAATTTTGTTGCAAAGCTATAAAACTAATAAGATAATCAAAATAAACAAATAGATTTATTCCTTCTTATGTGTTTATTTGTTTGTAAATTTCAATTTGAGAGTGAATGGCGAAAAACTAACACTAAAAATCGCACGCAGCCTAAAATTTGTTTGATGACTTTTTTTATGATAACTAAGATGTCATTGACCGCGATCAAAAACCTATGAAGAGCTATCCAGATAAGTTTTGTTGTTGTAATTCCACGTAAAAAAAAACTGCTGATTACAAAACAGCTTTTGCTGTTGGATAGCTATCCATGCTATCCGAAAAATGTTGGTATACGTTTGTATCCCAAGCGAAATTGTTAAAAAAGCCGACTACAAAATGCAAAGCCGAAATTTGTTTGCCGTCATCGAGTTTTATTTTGCTAAAAACACTTTCAATTAACCTATCCGGTTTTGGTTGACCAGAAACCTATATGGATAGGAAGCTATCTTAGATAGGCTATCGCATCGATTCTTGAACGCGGCCATTTCCATTCACAGAAGCTGTCTGTTTGGCAACAAATGTAGTAGATAATGTAATAGAGCACTGATTAGTTAAAGACGTGTTTAATTTGGTTATTGGTAAACACACAAATTAACTCGTCTGTAAAGTTGAACGTGACGTTTATCTAAACGCTTGTTAAGTCATTAATTATTGGTAAGGCCCAATGAAAATACCAAAGGGTACAAAAATAAAAATAAAACAACCTATAAATTAAAAAAAAAAATATTTTACAAAAATTCACTTTGCCAAAACCAAAGCTTTAATTAAAAACTACAAATACCTATTTTCTTTTTTTTAATCAGCTTTATAGACGGTTTTCACATTGGACTGACTCCTCCGAATTTTCAAAAGAAAACGTCAACAAAAATCCACAAATTTTTAATTTTTTTAAAAATTTACTACTTTTCGCTGAGATACAGTTCAGAGAAGTCAAAAATAGTCGAAAGAGTCAGTCCAATGTGAACACCGTCATAACAACATATCACGTCATACTGATTTATAATAAATTTTTTCTCAAACATCTATTTCGCCATTTTTGACTTCCAAACGTTTATATCTCGAGTTGTAAATTTTTGACTATTTTTTTTATTATGTATAACTTTCATGTATTCAACAACATCTATCTATTGCAAAAAAAAAAAACATTTCGCTACGACGTACCGTTTTCGATCTTTTAATACGTTCACCGTAATTTACCCTACTTAAATTTAAAATTAAAAAAAAATCCCGTATGTAGAAATTTTTAAATTAAATTTCCTTTCATAATATATTTTTTGAATATTCTTATGGCTTACCACATAAGCGCGATCAGATAATTGAATAAACGCAAACATTGATCTATAAACCGTGGCAACCCTATGAAGGGCCCAATATTTTTTAGGCAACCCATGCGCAAACTGTTTGTTTGGACACTATTTAAAAAACTATACCTCTCATCTGGTAAAGAGATGAGGGTAGGTCGTCCTCGACTATAAGCTCTTGGTTCACCAACACTAACTTTCGAACAGTTTGTCAAAAACAAAAGTGTCACTGACCGTACCTGTAATCTTAGGTATGTATTCCAAATAAGATTGTGAATTTTTTTTTCTATATCAAATGTAACCTTAGTAAGGCTACAAGTCTATTGTAAGAGATGCAAATAAAATAAACTAAACGCAACTTAACAGCCACTTTGGGGAAACTGACAGGTATGCAACTACAAAGGTTAAAAAAAAGACTTGGTAGTCTTTGAGAAATTGTGCTTAATTATAATATTTAAATATTAATTTTATATATGTAAACCTTATGACAATAATTATATTTATATTTTACTAGCTGACCCGGCGAACTTCGTTCCGCCTGAATTTCGTTAATGTAATGAAATTAATAATTCCGAGCATGCACAATGTTGTTTCATGTAATTCGGTCATGAATAACAATGAAAATTCAAAAGTATTGGACTTCTTACGGTGATTCACAATAAATGTGGAAGTATGTGCATTTCAGACACTTGAACCTGAATTTCTGTGTTGAATAGAAGAAATAGATGATATACAAAATACAGGCACTTGAAACCTGAATTATATGTAGCGATCGAATTAATAGTCCAAACGATTGTTATTTAAATGAATTGTATTGTTGGCCCATATGCCTCTTTAATATTTATTGAAAATAAAATAAACTTCTTACAAAGAATTTACTCATTGCATAATAAATAATATGAACAATAATAATAATTTATATGGGTAAATTCACAATATGCAACGATCGACCACCGTGGTTCGATTGTACCCATTTCTGAATATTGTCGTTTTTTTAATGCTGATTTACATACTTCCCTGCGTTGAATTGGTCAAAATCAATTTTTCATTTTACTTTGACATTGTACTGTTTTCGAGTTTGTGGATCTAGTGAGGAATTAGGAGCTGACGTCACTTTCTTCCGAGGGTTGCTATAAATTCCTAACCTCATTGATAGAAAAATTGTGAAATAGCTAACGAAGTGGTGACGAATGCTTCTGGAGAATAGAGTGTCGCGTTCAGCTTGGAGAGGCCTTGATGTTGTAAGGCCAGAGAGTTGAATCTGGAGATGGTTTAATCGTTCTAGATGACTGTTGTTGAATATTGGAAGCGATTCCAGAGCTATGTACGTGAGGATTCTTGGGTTTGGCAATTGAGGATATGTTCCCAAAGCTTATTAAGGACGATTTTAAGATGATGATCATCTGATTTCCTTCAATTGTAATGACCGATGAGACTGTTTCTCAGTATACAGTCATTTTCGACTAAGAGAATGCCAGATCAGTGAATTCAATTTGAAGAGTTTTTGTTTTGCATCCAGCAGTTAGTTGAACATTAAGAGGGGTTCCGAATATCCATTGATTTGTGCTAGATGTTTGTGGCATCAATATTGAAGTCCCATATTTCTCACAAGTTTCATTGTATGTGGCGTCTCACGTGTCGGCAAACCTTTGTACGTGTACGTGCCCGAGAATAAAACGAACAAAGTTGTGTAATTTAAACCACTTCAGTAAAAAAGCGGAAGGTTGGCCGAAACGCCACACCATTTTGGTTTGAAAACACATCAACATTATTTATTTAGTTATTTTTTTACATATATAAACCGTCATAGAGACCAATGCTTTGCAATGACAGCATCCAAACTTAAGAAGTTTGACAACGAAAAATACATGCAATTTTTTTGCAAAAAATTAGTGATTAGCTCGTACGGTGTTGTTGTAAAGTGGAAAAAATTCGGTGGCAAATCAATACGTCTGGCGACTTAGTCTTCTGGTACTGCAAAAGTTTCGCCAAAGCAGAGTTCTTTAAAATGTTGCATGTAGGTTCTTCATCTACTTACAGGCAATTGCAATGCAGATTGAGTGTTCGACCGCCTTCCAACAACCTAGCCGCTATTCCAAATATGTAAATTTTATCTTATCTGACCGAACGCAATAGCAAGTCCAATTCAAATTTGAATGACGAAACGCATACGACACCTAATACGCCTTTCTTGGGCCAACACAAACCCATCAAGCCCGGGATTTTCCTGCATTATCCTTTGTCCTTCCTTGGCTCAATACAAATTAAATAAGCCCAGAATCTTGAAAATCGAAGTATCCGTTCTCGAGTTATGCACTAAAAACAGAATATTTCCGGTTTTCTAATTTTCCTGGAAATTTTCTGGGATTTTCCTCCAGTATCCTATGTCCTTTCTTGTGCCAATACGAATTCATCAAACTCAAAATCGTGAAAATCGAACGATCGGTTCTCGAGTTATGGGCGTACACACGGACGACATTTCTCTTTTACAAACAAAGCTTTAAAAAAAATGAGTAGCTACTAATAGAAAAAAAACGCGGCTTTAGTTTTTTTTTATAATAATAAATCTAACAAAAGCCTTGTTTTTTTTTTGAGAGAGAGTGTAGCAACTCAGCAAAATTTTTACACGAAAAACAGGAACAAAATTCTTTAAAAGCAGGAAATTTCTGTTAAGTATTTTATATTGTTTGTAATGATTCCTGAGGGAATTGAATGCCTTATAAAAAAATCTTGAATTCCCTTGCAGGCTTTTCCCCATCGTGATTTAAAGAGTCAAAAATAATACGAGTTTAAACAGTCGGGGAGATTCCTTAAATATAATAGTTATAATAAGAAGATGAAGAAATTAAACATCGACCAAAATTTGTGTCTTAGTAGGGTTTAACAGAATGACTGAAGAGCCCACTGTTTTACCTTGGGCGAAACACAATAATTTCTGGAGTTGGCATAGAAGACATAGAAAGTTAGAATTGCAGTAAATCAGCATGTTGTTTGGGGGTCATTTGCAACCTTTCCTGTCGAACTATAAACACCGATTTTTTTAACCAGACATACAGCCCTATTACGACTTGCGATTGATGATTGATAAATTGATGATTGATAGTGATATTAAACTGAATTTCAAACTTCAAAAAAAATGTACATATTCCTCCTTCTTACTTATAAAAATATCAAAGAGCAAACAAATTAATTTCAAGAATGTGATCTTCATGTATAGTTAAATTATTGTGATAATTCATAAAAACAAATTAATTCATTTTTAATAATAAAAAAGATAATAGTTAATTAAATTTTGGATCGATAAGTCATTTTGATTTTAATAATTTTCTATTTTCGAAAATTGAGAAATTACTTAAGAAATCAAAAACAAAATTATCCTGATAAGAAAAGTTAGATATGATAACTATATAGGTAGGTATAGTACCGCTGTGGTGCGGTTAGATTATGATCATCTGAGGTATGACTATAAAATAAGGCGCCCATATATTCAGTCAGCAACTGTTCATCATCATGTCAGTCCGAGTGTGTGTTTTGTTATTTGCTGTCATTATTGGATTGGCCAGTGCTGCAAATCTTAAACTATCCGTAGTAAGTTATTTTTTTTTTAACTTTTTAATAAAAAATTTTAAACGTTCTTACTGTTTTTTTTTTCCTTTTTAATTTAAAGGCAAAGAAAGGAGAATGTGTAGATAACACTTTATACGCTAAATATGTGTGCCAAGATCAAGAAGATGGTGCAAAGCTTTTAGTTCCTGGTTCCTGCTCAGACTACTATGTATGCTCGAAGGGTGTTAGCGAGAAGAAATCTTGCTCTAAATTCTATGATCCAGAAGCACAGAAATGTGTAAGTGAATCGACATGTGTTGAGGTTGATAATACAGACTGCGTGGTACCTACACCAACACCATGTGGTGTAACTCCATCACCACCACCAGCGTGTGAGTGTCCTTCAACTCCAGCTCCACCTGCATGCCCACCTATTTCATGTCCAACTGCTCCAACATGTCCACCACCAACTGAATGCCCACCACCAACTGAGTGCCCAGCGCCTCCAACGTGTCCTCCAACAAAGCCTCCAACAGAACCCCCAACTAAACCACCAACAAAGCCTCCAACGGAACCACCAACTAAACCACCAACAAATCCTCCAACGGAACCGCCAACTAAGCCACCAACAAAGCCTCCAACGGAACCCCCAACTCAGCCACCAACAAAGCCTCCAACGGAACCCCCAACTCAGCCACCAACAAAGCCTCCAACGGAACCCCCAACTGAACCACCAACAAAGCCTCCAACGGAACCACCAACTAAACCACCAACAAAGCCTCCAACGGAACTTCCAACGAAACCCCCAACTATGCCTCCAACGAATCCTCCAACGGAACCCCCAACAAAGCCTCCAACGCAACCTCCAACTAAGCCTCCAACGGAACCGCCAACTAAACCACCAACTAAGCCTCCAACAGAACCTTCAACGGAATCACCATGTCCATCAGCCGGACCTGGCCCTTGCAATAGTTATTTCAACCCCGACGATTTATACGGTACATATGCGTGCCGTAAACAAAAAGACGGAACTATGTTAATTGTTCCATCAAACTGTTCCGAATATCTGTTTTGTATCGGTGGATGGTCTTACCTCAAGAGCTGTGGAAGTGATAGATATTTCAATTCCCAAATTGGTGCCTGTGATGTAAAGAGCAATGTGTACTGTCCGTCTGCATAAAACTTTTAACTTTTTTTGTATTATTGTTAATATTTCATCATAATGGAAAATAAAAGTTACAACAAAATTAGAAGAAAGCAAAAATCAAGTTCATATAGCTACATACATACATATGTATTTTCTGGATTCGGAAATCTTAATTACAACTTAATTTCGAATTTTCATAATCTCGCACATAGAAATTATGCAAATATATCGCAAATATATATAGAAAACTCTTGCAATGCTTACTTATTTACTTAGACTTATTTTTTGTAATCAATAATTTATTATATGTAGGAAGGTATATTATATGGAATTCTTTTCGTATGGTGCTGTGGCTGTCCACAAATTGAAATGTCAAGAAAGTATGCGTGAGTGGCACAATCTGACCGTTTACTCCACAAACTGTCAATTTTAGTCCAAAGTTTTGTCAAAGTTCATTTCATTTACAAAATTAAATTGACAGAACTTTTGAACTTTGTTTTGGGCAGTGTCTTGTTAAATTTGTATTTTATTTTTAATATTATTATACTAAACAAAACGATTAGATTTTTTTCTTTATATATACCATTAATTGGGGGCAAAAGTCTCATTACACTAACCAGCCATTTTTCCAATAAATAACGATTGAAAATTATTTGAATGCCGTTGAAACAGTCAACGCCGTCTTAAACAGTCAATTTGAAACAATTAGATTTACAGTTGAAACGGAGACAAACAGAAAAATCTGTTTTTTAGATCTTGAAGTCAAGAAAACATTAGATAATAAAATAGATATTTCAGTTCACCATAAACCGACAAGGAGCACTTCGTTTTATTAGGCTTGTTTCACACACATTCGATTTCATTCGGTTCGGTCTCTATTCGGTTTGTATTCGGCTGTGCCTGATATGTGTGAAACGATAAAACGGCAAAAATAAAAACCTAATAGGAACCGTAGAGCACCGTTTTTTCGTTTCACACATATCAGGCACAGCCGAATACAAACCGAATAGAGACCGAACCGAATGAAACCGAATGTGTGTGAAACGAGGCTTACAAGCGATTCACATTGTCCATCTCAACACAAACAAGCCGCGTTCCATTCTATGATATACAGAATGTGTAAACTTCCCTTATCAGCTTCAAATTACAAAGCTGAATATGATTATATTATAAAAGTTGCAGATGTAAATGGGTATAGTGCAAGTTTAATAGATAAATTAATCCATAAATATTCAAATAATATCAAAAAATCAAGCATGTCGACGTTTTTCTCGCAAAATAAAGAAAAAAGTGAAGTAAAAAGAGCCGCAGTGAGTTATGTGCCGGAAAAAACTAACAGAATTTCAAACAAATTCCGTGAACACAACATTCAATTAGTTTTTTCGAGCAAAACAAAATTAAAAAACTTGCTCGCGTCAACAAAGGACAAAATAGATAACATGAACAAATCAGGTATATATGCAATACAATGTGGTGACTGCGATGGGATTTTTTTTTTTTTTTTTTTTTATATTCCACGCGCGCAAAAGGGGTTATGGCTACCCTTAAAATGTTTTTAACACAGCACGAGCGATTAGGTAAGTAGGAGAGGATTTAGAAGGAGATACCGATGCACATTGGTTTTGAACGTTTGCACATCGAAATGGGAGGGGAAAGTCGAGTCAGGTAAAGCATTCCACATTCGTGTGGTCCGACTGAAGAAAGAATCTCTGTACATTACAGTACGTCCGAAGTTGGGCTCGAGGGTGAACTGATGGGCATTCCTAGAAGCGCGAGTATTACGGTTGAATTTTTTAAGGGGGGGAATGCAACTGGCTATTTCACCAGAACACTGATTATAATAATAGCGATAAAATAGAGAAAGACACGAAACATTACGGCGGTGTTCGAGAGATGTAATTGTTTCTGTTATAGATCTTTCGCCTATCATTTTTAAAGCTCTCTTTTGAATTCTGTCCAACAAACTCAAGTGAGTTCTTGGAGCTCCTGCCCAAACATGAGAATTGTACTCAAGTTTTGGACGAATAAAGGCTTTGTAGATCACAGCCAGATCAGAAGGGGAAAAAAACTTCTTGCATCTACGGAGAAAACCTAAACACTTAGCAGTGTTTTTGGCGACATCAAATATGTGGTCATTCCACAAAAGGTGGTCTGTGACACACATACCGAGAACTGAGAGCTGTTCGGTTTCCTCGATGCAAGTGCCGCTCATGGATAGCGGCATTGGGGGTGGGTTTCGCTTTAACGACAGGAGACAACATTGAGTTTTAGAAGCATTAAATTCTACGCGGTTTTTGATTCCCCATTGGACAATGCTGTCGAGATCAGAATTTAGTGAGCTTATCATACGCTGCCGTTCAAGTTCCACATCCGAAGGATATGGATGAGAATATGTAAACGAATATGAGAAACTAAGGGTACTATCGTCAGCAAAACAGTTTAATGGATTAGAAGTTTCAGACAAAAGATCATTTATAAAAATAAGGAAGAGAGTCGGAGACAAAACGGGCCTTGGGGCACACCAGCATTTATTTTGTGGATTTCAGACTTGAGACCGTCCAATACGACTTGTATTGAACGGTCCGAAAGGTAATTTCTAATCCAATGAAGAAGAGGTTCATCGAAACCAAATGCGCGCATTTTCGATAAGAGAGCTTGGTGCCAAACTCTATCAAACGCTTTTGAAATATCAAGTGCAATAATCTTACTTTCTCCAAAACGATGTAAAGATTTGTTCCACTGTTCGGTGAGATATACCATCAGATCACCAGTGGACCTATTGCTACGAAAGCCGTACTGCCGGTCATTAAGAAGCTTTCGTTCCTCGAGATATTTCTTGAGCTGGAAATTAATCAGCGTTTCCATGACCTTGGAAAGAAGGGACGTAAGTGCAATTGGCCGATAGTTAGAGGTTGAAGAAGATACGCCTTTTTTAGGGACAGGCTGGACAAATGCTGTTTTCCATCCACTCGGATAGAGACCAGTAGAGTAGGACAGATGGAAAAGCTTACGCAGTGGTTTTGCCAGCGTTGAAGAACACCTCTTCAGAACAATGGGAGTAATCCCTCTATGGGAAAACCAAAAGAACCATAGAAAAGAGGTTTAAAGAACACAGTGCATATATAAAACGAAACAAAAGCCAAAGTTCTTCCATCGCAGATCATGTCTTAAAGCTAAATCATTTTAACACAAATTCTAAAAAAGCAACTAACAGATCCCAGCGGGAAATATCGTACCCAATGAATTTTATTGCTCAATTCTTCAATCAATTCACTAGCCAAATAATAAAAGGAAATGCCATGCAATGATTTAGTAAGTGAAGAGTCATGCAATGTTTCCTCAGTTCATAGATTTGAACCCACTTTTTGCTTTGTGTAAAAACAACCCTTTCTTTCATTGAATTAAAAATTGCTTTTGATATTGAAAATTATAAGATGAAAAAACTGTTGAAAAGTCATGTAGAAGTTCATCAGTTCATCGTCTATGTCCACTCATCTGCTTTGTAAAGTGTGCACCGCCATTGTGTGTTTTGATAGAAGTTGATTTTTTTTGTGTTCTCTGTGTTGACATTGTCTACTGACAGTAAATATTATAAGAGGACTTGTGAATTTCCATTAAAATTAGGCAATCTCAGATTGTCTGAAAGCACTTCGGGTTGTTGGTTAATTACCACTTTGCATATGAAGTGGTGATTAACCAACAACCACTGACCTAGTGATTTCGCTTTAATTAAATTTAAAGTTTTAATTCTATATTTTATTTTAATTAACCAATCACAAATTCACAACACATACAAAACAGAGTAATGAATTCACTATTTATTTAATTTTCTTCACATTTTTCATATTGAATTAACTATAATTGCTGAATAAACAACTACCACTAATATTGTGATTTGATAATTGAATTTTCATTACCATTTTCATCGAAAACATTGAACTGATGAATAAATCACATACATTTATGTAGTGAATTCACAGATTATGCAACCATCATGTTTTTCATCATCTGGGTCGGTGAATAAACAACTTCCAACGAAGTAGTGATTTCGTTGGCGAATTTTCATCGGATTTTCAGCATGTGCTTCCCGGCCTAGGACATGCCCATGTTAATTTCATCAAAAGAATCAGCTGAAAAGTGGACGGTGCAGCTGCCATTCCTCAAGGAAAAAGCTGATCTTTCCTCAATGAATTTTTCAATTTTTCCCACTGGGTGAGAGAAAACTGGATGCGTATGAAAGCTATTTCATACACAGAGATAGCAATGCGATAAATGCTGATAACGGCAACATCACATCAAACCTCTTCCCTCTCATCTGATTGCAATCCATTGAGATGAAATCATTTTGTTCAGTCGTGATGCTGATGATGGACTGTAAACAGTGCGAAATGCATTCAGGTACGTGTTTTTAATCGTTCGTCCTTTTTTTGATTTTATTCGTTGTCTTGTAAATTAAAAAGGTTTAGTAATTGTTAAAAACAAAAAAATGTGAAAACATTAAGGTGTAATTGTAAATGTTTTTATAAACTGTGCATGTATTAGTAATAAAACTTTGTTAGTCCGCTCGAAACAAGGATGAATATTTCAGTCGTTTCTTTCCTTATACTTCACCTCCCTTGCCAACAAACTTTCATTTCCCCAGCTTAGTCTAGTTCAAAATTGAGCCTGTGTGCGATGGCCAAATAAGATTAAACATAGAATTTAAATTTTTTGGTATGCCGATTTGTTTTAAGCACAATCATCAAGAAACGGATCAGTTATTGAGCCAGACCACCAGCACCCGCATCCGAAGCAACTATGCAGCTTGGTAACTGGCACTTAAGTGGCCACTGATTAAATCGAATGATCATCTAGCCACTGTGCACCGTAAGCCCCCGCCAACACCCCAGTCCGGTAGCTTGCGATCATAGGAATCCGACGTAAGTTGCAATGCAGAAGCAGCCGAAGTATGTCCTTGAACCTAGAGACGTTGGGACGTGTTGAGAAAAGAGATCAAGTCTTTGATGATCAGTCGTACCCCATACAAATTTCTATATTTTAGGCCGTTTTCCTTGTTCAAAATTTAAGTCCAAAAGAATGTAACTTCATACAAAATTGGTGTTTCGTCTGGGCGATTTCAATTGGTTTTGACGATTGGGGGCCTTGTCAACATGTTATAACAATACATCAATTATTTTACGAAAAAGATTAAAAATTATGAATATGAACTAAGTTCAACCCGAAAAGAATTCCTAATTATAAAAGTTGGAGATTTTTAATAGTTTTGTGTTATCGTTTTTTATCAAATCACAGCATAATTTCTATTACATAAAAGATGAAGATTAAAGAAATGCTTTTAAACTTTAGACTAGATAGTTATCATATCATATCATATGTTTTATCTTTTCAACTTATATGTTATGACTAGGTCTGGCTTCATGGTCAAAAAAATTTATTTCCAAAATAAACTGCTGGACAAAATTAAAGGAACATGCTTTTCTTTAGTGATTTTTATGAAGATCATTCTAAGGTTACAATCTTTGGATTCCTTGCTTAGACTCCTTTTTCAACGAGTAATGTGAGGTTGTGATTTTTAAGCACGATGGTAAGGGGCCATCGGTGATTGGTGGGGCCAGTAAAATTGCTGAGTCTTACCAACATTTTTCTTCGTGATGGTTTTCCTTTTTATTTGAGTTGGAGTAAGGAATGCGGTTTACACAATGCTGTTTCACTTGAACAAACTTAATTTCTATAAAAATCGCTCTCTTCTAAAAGCATTTTTCCAGCCGAAAGGGAACCAACAAAATCACGGCTTTTATTCATAGTCGCAGATAGACCCAGGTTTAACTAAACTACAGTTTAAGACAATTTTGGCTCAATGAATACATACCGATTTTGATTACAAATTGTTTGTTTTATATTTTAATAAGATAATTAACTTGGTTTGCTACACAAATAGCTTCAAATATTTTGAAATGATACACTTAAAACAAAAAGAATCAACCAACGTCCGAAAATTCAAATAAACCTATGTTTAACTTAGACCCAGCTCTAAAACGACTATAAATATATATAGGGCTGTGTCTAAGTTAAACATAGGCTTAGTTGCATTCTCGGACGTTGGTTGATTCTTTTTGTTTTAAGTGTATCATTTCAAAATATTTGGAGCTATTTGTGTAGCAAACCAAGTTAATTATATTATAAAAAAATATAAAACAAACAATTTGTAATTAAAATCGGTATGTATTCATTGACCTAAAATTGTCTTAAACTGTAGCTTAGTTAAACCTGGATCTGTCTGCGAATACGAATATGCCCCAATATCTTAAGTTTCAATAACTTCTGGTTAGGTGGGATTTTATCAAACTAAACTATTCTTATTTTTGAGCAATCTAAACGTTCATATGATACGTAACTTAAGGGTACTTTGCTGGAAGTAATGAAATCAAAATGAAAACGGTGGCAAAAAATCGCGTATTACCTTGAAAAAATTTAACCATTAAATAAAAATATCCTCTGGCTGATCAATTTCTGAAAAAAAATTGAACTTTTTTTTTACCAATTACTGACTTTTAAGTTGGTAAACTTTTGTATGCGAAAATCCCATATACCCATGCGGCCGTTAAGCTCCTGGAGCGATTTTTGATTCATAGATTTTAATAAAAAAATAAAATATTTATTCCAAGTTTTACAAATAGACCATTATTTTCTCAAAGGGTTTTTGGGGATAGGTACATATTGTACGTGTCATACTTAAAACAAAGTCTAAGGACTATAACTTTGTTAGGATTGCGGTTTCGTTTTTTATTTTGGTGTCGTCAGGTACCTTAAAACAATTTGTGCCATTTATAAAAAAGGAATTTTACTGCTCTTAGCAATACTTTTCCAAAAAAAAAAAAAAACACGCCTATTAGGACTCTGAGATGATAAGGTTCGTTCTAAAAAGTAAGTACCTATATCATATAAAAATTCAAATTAAATAGTTACAAGCAATTTTATCTAAACTTCGAAAACATTCTCTTTTTCGATGTCACACACCCATGCAAAACAAGAATTTTGATAGTGATAAGAAAAAAACTGCTACTTTATTCTATTTTTTCATCTTGTTCTTTTATCATGTATCATCATTCAAAGTTTAAAAACAACTTTAATTTGTCTTTAACTACATGAGTCGTGTCGGAAAAACATATTTGACATGACATACAGAATCATGTCGCGCCAAATACGATTTTTGAAAAAGATTGTTTAAGAATATATAAATAGAAATGAATCTCTTGGCTTTATAAAACCTTTAAATTATTTTTATTTAACATCAGTGACAGTGACACCTGCATGAATTATTCTTAAAACGTCAACGTTAAAACTGAAAGAAAAGAAAAAGCCATGCATAAAACTTCGGTGGTATTAATAGCTTTCATATTTGGGTTTGTATGCATTCAGGGTTTTGCTATAGAGGTATCGTGTGGTATTAAACAATATTTGACATTTTAAAATTGACACATCTTGTTTGACAGTCCCGATCGAATGGTGTAAATGAGGAAGTCTACTCAAAATTCATTTGTAATGGCAAACAAAATGGTGCCCGAATTATGGTAGTTGGAACATGCACGAAATACTACGAATGTAAATCTAATGGTGAAAGCATTGTTAAAACTTGTACAGCTCCGACAAAATTCTTCGATTCATCATCTGGAAATTGTGTGGCAACATCTAGCTGCATTGAACCCCAGGGTGATTGCTCAACACCTAAGCCCAAACCAACACCTCCATGTAATAATAATAAAACAACAGCACCAACAACAAGTGAACAACAATTGCAGCAGACAGAACTTGAGAAGCAATTTGCTGATTTCTTTGGTGCCTCCGGACAGAAATGTGATTCTCCTGGTGGATCTTGTCGTGGACTCTTGAATGGATCATTGATTCCGTACAAAAATAACTGCAAGATGTTTTTAACCTGTTTCAATGGATGCGGTGCTGAGATGTTATGTCCAAATTCGTTGCATTTCAATCAAAAGACCCGATTGTGTGATAAACCAGAGAATTCTATTTGTAATTTGTAATTCCTATATCGATTTAACAATTATCTGAATAAATGTAGACATTAACGAAAGATTCTTTAAGTTTTGGTAGTTTTATTAATATACGTGTTATGTCACTATCACTATATATAGAGTATAGTTTGTAACTAGTATAACTTTTGAAGGTTCTTCTGTTTTCATTGATAAAGAAGTTCGAAAGTTGAAAGAAATCTACTCCATCCTTCAGCAATATTGTTTCTATCAGTGATAATCTGAAATATCTTCGATAGATCACGGCTGAAATATTCTAACCTATTACGAATTCCATCGTAATCGGAAACTTATTACTAATCCCTAAAGATCGGATCACAGAATGTATAGAAGTGAAAAATCCCATACAAATTACTACTACGAACGGATAGTGAAAGTTTTTTCTGGGATTCGTAAAAAGTTTTCGATTACGATGGAATAAGTGATAGGGCTGATAAAGTCAAAGTTATCAAGCAGGAAAAATCTTAAGATTTTTCTAATTCAGCTAGAATCTACCACTGGTGAATTACGCAGCAAGGTAGACACCTTCTTAGGTGCCGCGCACATAGGGGTAAGACTACTTTAACCAACAAGCGTAGCTGGGATCAGAGAGGTTTAAACCGGAATCGAGCTGGCTGAAAGAGCTCCTTGGTTGAGGCATCATAAGAATTTTAAATATAAAGTTTCTGTTTCCTTAAAAAATAAACAATTTTCCTTTTGCAATAAAGTTATTCCAAGTCTGTTGAAACAATTTAAATCATTTTGAATTTATTTATACCAATCAAGAACAGGAACAAGAACAAGAACATGGAAGAGTTGTGGTATTAGATTCTGCACATGCTTGACACGGTTTTTGTGTTGAAGTTGTACTGGAAGTTGTTGATGCAGTTCCATTATTAGATCCTCCACATGTTTGACACGGTTTTTGTGTTGAAGTTGTACCGGAAGTTGTTGTTCTAGTTCCACTATTTGTAAGCCCATCAGTACTAGTAGTTGTTGTTGTCGGCTGAGTAATAGTTGATGGTATTTTAAATTCACATCCAGCATCGTCTGGCCAATCACAAACTTCGGAATATTCATTGAAGTGTAATCCTTTTCCACAGACCATGTTAAATCCACACCCATTGTAACAAGCAACAAACCATCCACAATTACCAGCATAAGGCAATAACTTTCCATCTTCCCTACCATAACAAGAAGCCCCCATAGACTGGCATGATGTATTTTCAGGTTTAACATAAGAGGGATCGCAGCCAGCTTGTTCTGGCCAATCACAAATTTCTAGAGCTGCATTGAAGTGCAATCCAGAACCACAGTCCATGATGTATGCAGTTCCATCAGCACACGCAATATACTTTGAGCAAATTTTATAAGGCAATAATTTACCAGATTCTTGGCCAGAACATGAGCTTTGACCAGGGCGAGAAGTTGGTTTTGCAGAGGGATTTGATGGCTGACTGGTGGAAGACATCGGCGTCAATTCTGGACTTGATGACGGTTTCGAACTAGGTGTTGTTGGCCTGATAAAGGGTACTTCAGATGGTTCTCTTGTGGGGGCTGGTGGTTGGCTGCTTGGTGTGGAGCAGTGTGTACAGGAAGCTGGTGTATTAGGTGCTGATGTACTAGGTGCTGGTTTGGAACTTGGTGTTGATGTTGGCTTGGAACTTGGTGTTGGTGTTGGCTTGGAGCCTTGTGTTGGTGTTGGCTTGTAGTCTTGTGTTGATGTTGGCTTTGAGCCTGGTGTTGGCTTGAAACTTGGTGTTGGTTTGCCACTGGGTTTGGGTGTCGAAGTAGGAGTTGGTTTTGAAGATGGCAGTGTAACACTTGGAATGGATGGTTTATCGGTACTACCTGTCGCATAAGGATATGAAGTTGGTAAGGCGGGAGGAGTTAGCGGACTGGGAGGGCCTGGATTAAAATGTTCATACGATGAATCACAGCCAGCTTCAGATGGCCAAGTACACTGTTTGAGATTTTGACTGAAATGCGTTCCACCGGCACAGTTTCTATTAATTGCACATCCCTTCGAGCACTCAGTGTACATAGTGCAGTCATTTGAATTTGCAATTAAAGTACCATCTGTGATATTCTTACACGACCCTCCATCAGATGATGCACATTGTATTCCCGGATCTACGTACGATTGATCACACCCAGCTTTGGTTGGCCAATCACAGACCTGCAACTTTTCGTTGAAATGTAATCCACCACTGCACTCCTTGTCACAACCACATTCCAGGAAACACACAATAAAACTTCCGCAATTATTTTGATATGGTATCATAACGCCATCTGGAATACCTTTACATGAACCACCAGCTGACTCGCATACTGTTCCACATGGCCCAGTAGACGGTTCATCGGCATTCACAAATAATATGATAATCAAAAGTAATCCACATGATTCTAAGAGATATCCTAAAAGAATGAAGAATAAACAAGAGTTAGTACCAGAGATGTCGACGCAATAAAATGTATAGGCTTACTGTTCATTGCTCGCTGATATTTTAGTTTAGATAAAGAAAACTTTCTACACCTCTCTTTCTTTTTTATTGCAGGTGATTCCGCTAGAAGAAACTCTTTTTACAAGAAAACCATAAAGAAGTGTGTCTCAAATTTGAAGTCTTTTGGGGTTTTTAAATATTTATGGTGAAATAAATCATAATAAATTTTGAGAAATTTAGAGCTCGAAGACAGATATAATATCGAATAGTAATTAATCTTATCTGAATAAAAGCAAAACGTATTGTATTTCCGATGGTAAAAAAGGCGACTTTACTAATTTTAGTTTTCTAATCGTCTAGATAATTGCTAATTTTTAATCTTAACAGTGCGAAGTTTTTATTAAAAACCTTATCACAAATGATGATATTTGAACTTTGTTTTGTTGGGTGTGATTTGTTTTCTAAGAAATTTGAGTAAGAGTGATTCCATATTAGTCTAGGCGCTATACCCCCTTCCCGTAGCCACTTGAATGACACCTCAGTTTTAGGGTTTTTTTTATGTTTTCGGGTTACGCCTTAAAAAAATCATATCTTTGAAACTAGACGGTTTAAATAAAATATTAAAAAAAAACGCTTTTATTCATTAAAGTCAGGAGTAGAAATTAAAAATCCTTGATCAATCGGAAATTTGAGTAAATTATATTCTAAGTCTACGTTTCTGTGTTATTTTCGAATGCCGAATCTAATATTTTTCAATTGAGACGAAATACAAACGAACATTTTTGTCAGAATGTTTAGAACAATTTCTTCTATCACTATTTTCACGATAACTCTGACCGTTTAGGCGTTTACCTAAAAAACACGTTCTTCCGGCTCGTTTAAGCGCGCGCTAAAAAACACGTTCTTCCTGCTCAATTGAGCGCGCGCGCTCCCAACTAAAAAAAAACAATTGGGAATATATCGGGCAATATTAACCGATCTACATGAATAAATAGAATTAGAAAATAAAGAACAACATTTACTTGAAACATTTAGCAGACTCCCTAAAATAATGCAGCAAAACTAACTGCGGGAGCGGATTCGGATTCCTCACCCCCGGATAACATAAAAGAAACCACCCTCAAGCTGAGGTGACATTCAGTTGTCTACGGGAGGGGGGTCTAGCACCTAGACTATACATGAAATTGTCTAATCGAAATCGCCCCATCATTTCAGCAATGAAATCCAGCGAAGTATAATTTTTGATGCGTCAGCCCGCCTCTCTATTCCCATTAAGTTATTTTAAATTCATCATTTTTTTGCTTAAATTGCTAAGGCCCTGTTTTTCAGTGTTGCGTTAAGCCCGAGTTATTTAACTCTGGAAATAGATCTGTCTACAGTTACGTCAGGAAGCTGTTGTTTTAAATTGATGAAGAATGCAGAATGCCTTAAAAAACACATAAGATAAAATATCATAAACATTTTTTGAGTTAAGCCAAAGTTAACTCACCAAATTTGGTGGGTTAACTTGGGCTTAACTTTAACCCAGCACTGAAAATACTGATCCTAAAAGGTATAGTTATCTTTTCTAAAACTACTATCTGGTATTCACAAAATCAATACCAAACAATATAAAAGACGTTGCTGAACAAAAGTGTATTTTACTGATTTGTTGTGATTTTTAACTGAATCCAGTCAGTTTCTTAGTAAAACATGGATGGTTCTTGAACTTTTAATACATTTTCAAAATATAAAAAAAAGTGAATAAACAAACTTTCTTATAAAACTAATAAAACTCCAGCTAGATGGTAATTTCAGCAACTGTTTCAATATTTTGAAAGCGCAAAGTCCTAGAACCACCCATAACATAAGAACAAAGCTTAAAAGTCGGCACGGAAAATTATTATTATTATTATTATTTTTCAAAAAATGTTCCCACGATTTCGATCAAATGTATTCAGTATGTTAAAGCAGCACACTTTAACTAAAAACTCAATTTAGAATTAGTCCAATTAAATTAGCAAAAATATCTACAAAAATACGGGAGGAGAATTTTAATTTTTTATTTCAAAGAGTACCTCTTGGGGACACAAAACTCGACCAAAAACCTTTAATTTTTAAACAACAACAACAACAACAACAACAACAACTTAAAGGCGCTACCACCAATTGTTTGGTTGGAGATATAGCTATTTCGTGCTTCGCCACTTTTGCACTCATCAGTCTCCTTTTTGTGGTGCTGAGTTTTAATCCAATTTTATTTGAAAAACTTTTTATGCACACCATAGGATACGAACCCACGCATATCAGATTTGCTCAGTCTAAGCAGTCCAAAAACCCTCTGCGTGTTTCCCGTCATTTTTAAAAAAGGTGTTTTAAAGCGCTTACTCAATTTTCTCAACCACTTTTAGTCGTAGAATAGTTATTTTTGTTTTATTTTGTAGGTTAAGATGTTCTCTACAATATTTGTCTTATAACTCCTTCTTATAAAAAGTTAATATCGAAAAACCAGCAAATTTTCGATTTAAAAAATTATTTTTCAAGTTTGTGTCGCCCAATGTTCATTCGAACCAAAAATCACTTGAAATACTTTTTAAAGAACATTAAATTTCCTACATTTCTCTTTATTTAGATTCCATGTTAGTCAAAAAAACTTTCAAGATAGAGTACGACAAAGTTTCCAATATTATGTGAATACTTTGTCAATAAGGAAATGGTTTGCTTACGTGTCACCAAAATTATTATTCAACTGATAGAAACTTTAAAATATATTTGTAGAGCCCTGGCCGCATTTTTTGTAACGTGGTATCCCTTATAACCTTCCACAATAATGGCGGCAGATTCTCGAATTACGCGCAATCTTTCCTGATCTGGATTTGAATTCTTCTTTTTTATACCAGTCTTCGGCAGGCAACTAATGGCTGGTATTTTTAAAGCAGATTATAGATTCGAACTTGTTCATTTCGAAAATAATCATATCGTCTTGGTATTTTTCTTAAGTCGCGTTTTAATGGTACGACAATCTGAGGCATTTCTTTTTTTCGGAATTTGGTTTATTTATTAGTAGTAGTAACATTTGCAACTTAATACTAATTTATTTTAACTAATACATAAGTATAATTGCCGACTTAGACTTAGCCTGGCTACACTGTTTTAATATTGCAATTTGATTTGTGTTATGGCAAACTTTGTTTAATAGAGAAAAATTAATTTCCAAGTAAAAATTTAATTAATGCGTCCACTCAAAGAGACACATACAGTAAAATTGACATTTTGGTTGAAAGGGATAGAGATAGAAGAAAGAAATAACAATATTTAGATGGTAACAAGTGACTGAGACGACTGAAGGCCGACTAAATCTGAAACACAAAATGTGTGTACATAGAGTGAGGCAGCTAGCTTTATTGGAAATTCATTTCTTGTAATATTTGACATTAATGTACTCGTTGACAAATTATTGATGCCAGAAATTTTTCATAGATTTACATTTGTATATAAACATTTTGCAGGTTATGGCTTATAAAAGGTACTAAAGTTTTAAAATACAGATGGGTAGTTTACTGTCACAAAGTATTTACACATTACATTCAAATTTATTTAGTTATTGGAAAGAAAGTACTTTCGGATATTGTTCACATTTAAAATAATGTAAGTAAGTTGAGTTTTAAAGAAAATCTTAATATTTGTATTGTTTTGTTTTGTTTTGTATTTGTAGTGAGGAGAAATTTATGAATAGGAAGCAGAATTATCAGCCCCTGTAGTTTGTTGAAGAACGTTTTTTATAGAAATTGGAGAGAAAGAGTCCATCCTGGTCTGTAATGATGAAATCTGAGTTGGAATTTACATTTATTATACTCATTGGAGACATGTAGTATCTTTCGTTGATCGAGAAGTTGATATTCTCTGTAAATATGCTCTGGAGGATAGGGTTATCGTGATTTTCAAGTGCTGCAATTCTTCTCTTAGACATTTCAGTAAGATAGCTTAGTAAGGGAACAATTCATGATTCCTCATAAATGTATTAGTTGCTATACCATTTCCCAGAGGGCCTTCACTTTTTGGAAATGCAGTTTCGTATGACCATTCTTTCGAACTTTTGGATTTCCTGGGCTACATTTGGTGAGATATGGAACCAAGATAGGAATCCATAGGAGATAACTGGGCGAATCAAGGTTTTGTACATGAGCAATTTTGTATTTTTGTCAACTTCTTTAGCGATGAGCAGTTTCTTCAGCATTGCCGAAGCCGCTTTACCCTTTCGTAAGGAGTCTCTGGCACGAGGGTTAGAACGCAATCTTTTTTTTAAGTGGAATTGTATTCCCACTAACTGTTAGCTTGAGTTGCTTGCTTTCTCTGACAGCCAAGTGGTGACCCCTTCCAGATGCGTTTCGGAAACAAATGAGTTCACATTTTTTGAAATAAAGTTCTATTCCCCACTTTTTATAATAGTGGATGACACAGTTAAGATGGTTTTTGACCTCACGGAGTGCTTCATGTGGTCGCTCATGGGGACTGAAAAGGATAGTATCATCCGCGTATAAGATACTCTCAGAGTTGGCGTTTTGGATTGGAAAATCAAAGAGATACAAGTTAAAAAGGAAAGGGCCCAAAATAGATCCCTGGGGAACTCCTGCTAATATTGGAATGGGGTCTGAGTTTTCATTTTCAAAAGACACGTATAAACTTCTGTTGGAGAGGTAACTTTGGATTATTTTTATGAACTGGGTAGGGAAGTTAAGTAAGTTTAGTTTAAAAACTAGGCCAGCATGCCAAACAGAGTCGAAAGCTTTGGATAGATCCGAAGCACAAGCCACCGTACAGTTTTTATCTCTTAGGTTATTTAATATGCGGTTTTGGAGGTATAAGAGAGCATGCTCTGTTAAGTGTCCTTTCTTGAACCCAAACTGTATGTTTTGTGTGATTGCATCACCGTTAAAAAAAACTTTGAATTTTGGAAAGTAATATTTTTTCGAGAACTTTCCCGACATTCGAAAGCATTGATATAGGGCTAAAGTCCTCTATACTTTTGGATCTATTGTTTGTTTTTAATAGGAACTAGCTTTGCACTTTTCCATGCGGGGGGGGGGGGGAATAACTGTTATTTATGCAATTGTTGAAAGTTGGAGTTAGGAATTTTGCAATTGTTACCTTAGCTTTGCGGATTACAACATTTGGGATAGAATCGGGACCAGAAGACTTTTTGTTATTGATTGAAGTTATAATTGATTCCATTAAGTTGGAGGAAGCAAAGAATTCGTTTGATATCGAGTCGGATGTATTTGTGGGAGAAAAATTCGTAATAATCATATTAGAGTTCCAAGATGCAAAGACACTATTGAACGTGGTTAAAGTTAGGTTGTTTTCAGTATCTTGAGGAATTTTTCCAACGAGGTAGTGCAAGAAATTTCGCCCAGAGTTAATTTTTGAGGGGAGTTATCAGATGAGTTTTTACGGCCAGTTAATTGGTTAATTGCCTTAAAGACGTTTGCCGAAGGCTTTAGGCTACTTAGTTTATTTCGGAACTGGGTATTCATTTCAATACTTACACGATCTTTAATAATTTTGCTTAGACACCCTACTCTAGAGGAAAGCTCAACGTATTCAAGATTCGTACGATCACCGAGTCGGTGGAAAATTCTTTTTAATTTTTTCTTCCAGCTTTTTCTTATCTTAAACAGTTCAAGAAGTTCATCTGAGATTTTTCGGTGGTTTATATTAACTTTTTTTTCTATGCTATGATCTGTTATGCACTGCAATACGGCACCAGAGAATCCAGAAATTACGTTATCCAGCTCCTCATTAGAGAAGTTTCTGTCTGTAGGGACGGATAAATTGGCGATAAGCGAGTTTAGCAACCGATTGAATTGAGTCCAGTTCGTATTTTTGTAACAAACAAAGGTTTGATGAGTTAAAGGAAAAGCTGAAGCGTTTTGAAATTGTATATTCATGAAAACAGAATAATGATCAGAATTAGGGTCTAAGGTAAGGCAAGCAATATTAGCATTAGAATGCATAGGTGATCGAAAGTTTGAGAAGAGGAAGAAATCAATATGTGAACCGGAACTAGGACGGGTAGGTCCCTCAGTAGCAATAATATCGTATTCCATAAATATATCCCGTTTGAACCACTGTTCGAAGTGTAGCCCATTTTAATTTGTTTTATTATCGCCCCATAGAGGGTGTCTGGAGTTGAAGTCACCGCCTATAATTATAAATTCATAATCGGACACAGAATCGAGAAGGTCATCGAGTGCAGAAACTAAATTAGACCCTGTATTGCAAGGGATGTGAATAGATACTAGGGCAAGAGTCTTCGTAGTTTGCTGAAAAGTTATAGGGATCAAGGCTATTGTTGCTGAAATAATATTATTTTGAAATTTTTTTGAGAGAATTTGTATGCACTTTTAACCAGGATGCCCGTACCTCGGCCAGCATGGTTATTTATAAAATTATATTTTTCATTAAATCTAAAATTATGAGATCTTTTTAGACGAGTTTCTTGAATAAAAATTGCACTTGGTTGGATTTCATTCAAAAAGATATCCACTTCTATTTTTTTATCGGTTGAAAAAGAATTGACGTTAGCAGTAACAAGACTTAAATTCATGGAGAAGAGGGAGTAAGAGAGGCAAGGAAAGCCGGAAAGCCAAGTAAGCCTCTGGTTTCTGGATGTCATCCAGTTTCGAATAATTGGGCCAAAAGTCCTTTATTTTGGCAAATAAGATGGTGAAAGACAATCCAAAAAGTTTTTTGGATTCATTCATGAAATCCGTCATGACGTTACCCGATATGGGGCTCGGTGACGCAACAACAGGGGCCCTGCTGTTCCCCCTGACCATGTCAGCGAAAGAAAACCCCGGGAGAGGAATTTTTTCTCCAGTCTTAAACACTGCGTTGTTTAAATCATTTCTGCCACTAGGGTCATCAAACCTGTCAGGAACTCTCTTCTTCAGAAATTCCTTACGCGCTGGGCAACCCTTGTAGCTAGCCGGGTGGCCAGAAAAAATTTACACCTTAGCGGGAGTGAAGTTCCCAGAAATACTCTTCAGGACGGTATGAACTTTTTCTGCTCCCTCGGAGTAAAAGAAAAGGCTTCAACTTTATCATTTTTTTTAAACTGGTCTAATAGGAGGCTATGTAATTCTACTTCCTTTACAAGAATTTTGAGTTTGCCAACCCTTTTGACTCTAATTTAATGTCATCAAGCTTAAATTCAGTTTCTTTTATAAAATCTACCATAAATTTAGAAGAAATACCTCTGGTGAATATTGGAGGGCACCTATTTTTCTGAACCACATCTTGCGTCGAATTGATGCTGTTGCTGCCTTGGGTGATGTTGCCGCTTCTGTTTGGGTTAAAGCTGGAGTTACTATGGGAGTAGTTTTTTCCACTGGATTTGATGAAATCATTGCTGTCAATAGGCTTGCTGCTGCCGTTGGCTTTAAAATTGTCGTTGGCGTTATTGCTGCCAGCGATATTGTTCTTTTTGTTAGATGGATCTTTACCACCACCTTCAACTTCTTCATCATCCATTTCGTCAGCAAGTATGGAGAAACGATTTGAATTATTAACATCCAAAGCTACTTTTTTGGCGGACTTGTCCATAGATGTTTGGAGTCTTTTGCGTGCCATAATATTTGTATAGATTTCATTATCAGTATCCAAAAGTTTTTTCAGGATGGTCTCAGTAGCATCCTCAGCTGTGGAAGTGCATTGTGTCGCTCCACTTGAAGAAACTTGTAAATTGGCGTTGCCGACAATAACGCTACTAAAAACCGGTAAATGCTCATTGAGACTTGTTACTGTCTCTTTCGCACTTACGGCTGGTTCAAAAATTTCAACATCCATATGCTGAGAATTACGGTTCTTTACAGCGTCGTCGGTGCCTTGCCACCACTCGGACTCAACATTTTCGGCAAATTTTACCTTGTCTTCCTCATTAATCATGTTTGAGGGCAATTTAATTATATTTTTCAGATGAGAAAAACCCGAATAAATTAATTTAGGAGGGTATTTACCACCATCCATTTTGAACACAACAGATTCACTGTAATGTTTTTTTTTTTTTTTGTTTTTTTTTTTTTGTCTTTAAAATTATGATTGAGAGGTCGCACTAAACACGCCTGTTCACTTGTAGCACACAAACAAGAATGGTTTATTTATTCATTGAGCGTGAATTGACACTTCTCGTAGTTTTTATGAAGGAAAGTGTAAATGTGCTCCATGGCGGAGTCAATACTTTATGATACTGGTAGGATGTCCATCTTATCTCTTTAACAGTGAACATGTTCTCTTTTTTCACCCTGATCTTTTTTACACTATCTTTTTCTTTAGGGATCTTTTTTGTTCTCTTTTTTTAAATAAAATTCACGATGTGAATACGGTGTCAGAGCTTCTGTACAATGAACAATGAAGGATGAACGATGAAGTTATAAAAGAAAAAGTACAAAAGAAAAATATCAAGAGTATATTAAGGATGATACAGTCAACTCCAGCCCCTTATCAAAACGAGCAGAGCACATTTCTTTCCCAGTGGACCCTATTTTCTATTTTACATTTTAGTTGTATTTTGTTTAGCAAAACATCTACCAACGTTTGTATGATTCTTGGAAATTAGGACACTTGACTGGGCAGGGTAGATGAATGTAGGTACATATTTTGTTTTAATATTTTATAAAATTTTATTTTTGTATAAGTTATTCATATTTTGTATTTAAAAGCATTTTTTTATTTTTGTATTTTTGTCTATTTTTTATAGCTTTTAGGGGAAAATGTCCTCTTTTTGTAAAGTACCCAGATCGACACCCTAGATCAGAGATGACTATTTACTCAGTGTGGTTCACTTGTTTAGACGCACCAATTTTTTCTAAGTTTGTTTTTTTCATTCGAAAGATTATTTAGTTCTCAATGAAAAAAATCACAAATGCATACTTGGTGAGAGACAGTTAACGGTTGTTTTCTCTTTCTCTTCTCAGTCATGTCAAAACAACAGAATTTTGTTGGTTCACATGATTAGACGCATAGGTGAATTTAGTTAGTTAGTAATTATCTGTGACGCGGACTTGAACTAATTTTAAACCTTAAGCTATGACAAGTGTTTGTCTTTTATTTTAAGCAAAAAACCTAGAATTTTATTGGCTTTTTTAATTATAAAGTTATAGTGGTCTGTAAAAGTTTATTAAGTCTCAAGTATAATACCTAGATCGCAGAAAAACAAAGGAGAAGAATCTAATATATAATTATAAGTTATAATTTTTTGTTTGCGTGTAAAACACATGGTTTTGCATTTGTCGATATTTAACAGAAGTCGGGTTTTGTTACACCATTCCCTAAACCTATATAGGTCTTCTTGAAGCAGTGAACAGTCGTTTATTGAACTTATAATTTTGAAGATTTTAATATCATCGGCATAAATTAGAACCGACGAGTATTTTATAATCGAGGTTAAGTCGTTAACATATAAAATAAACAATAAGGGACCTAAATGGCTTCCTTGCGAGACACCAGAGTTGACGAAAAATTGAGTAGAATGTTCATTCCTAAATGTAACACTATAGCTTCTATTGCCTAAATAAGACGAAATCCACGTTAAAAAACTTTCATTAAATCCTAAGGCCCTTAGTTTATGGGTTAACGTTTTATGACACAATTTATCGAAAGCCTTACTAAAATCCGTAAACACACAGTCTACTTGTTTCCTATCTTCAAAAGAATCAGGACAAAAGGAAGTAAAATGAAAGAGATTTGTTACAGTTGATTTATTTTGGACGAATCCGTGCTGACTGTCGCAAATAGTTGATTTACAATTAAAAGATAAGACATTACAGATAATGGACTCAAACAGTTTAGGAATAACAGAAAGTTTGGCGATAGGTCGGTAATTCCTGATGTCGTTTTTGGACACTTTTTTATGAATTAGTGTTATAAAAGCACTTTTCGATGATTTAGGAAAAATTGAGCACCTTGGCTGGTTCTGTTGTCATAAGACATGGAGTTAGGGTAGCCATCAACAATTCTTTTACTATTCACAAAGTTCCAGAAGTTTTTTGGAGACTGTCTTAACTCATCTTCAAGTTTAATAATATAATCTGTATAAAGAGTGTTGAAATAGTCTGTTTCATTGGGAATATATCCTAAAACCTCCATCAGCCTTCGTTTTACCATTTTTAAGCCACGCCTTATTTCTTTTATTTTTTAAGTTTTTTAAGTGAGTATCAAACCATGGTGGAGTTTTGGGATTGCAGCAAGATTTACGTAATGGCGTGGTTTCATAAAAACAGTTAAACAGAGTACTATAAAATTTAAGACACATATCATAAATATCACGATTAAAAAGTATTTGATTCCAGTCAATTACATAACAAATTAACTAGTTCATTAAAATTACATTTTTTTAAATTGAATTCCAGTTTTTCGTTTGAGCTTACAGGAACATTGAAAACATTAATATTGAGAGATAAATCTAATGCTGGATGGTGTCGGTCTTCATCAAATAAAATAGTATCGACTGGAGTTACAGCTACGTCAGCATATATAGTGTCTGAGAAGAATATTAAGTCCAATATTTTATCAAAACGGTTAGCAACCCCATTGAATTGACTAATTCCACACGAAGCTAGACCATCGATTACCAAGAACTCGTTATTAGAAGAAGAATTAGCTGGCGAAGAGTAGTTAAAATCTGTCGGCATTGTCCAGTTCAGGTTTGGAAGATTGAAATCGCCCAAGATTAGGAGCTCATCACTTGGTTCCATTTGGTCATGAATGTTTTCTATGCAATTTATGCAGTTTTCATAAATACCATTTGTTGATCTTGGAGGTATGTACACTGAGACAATATAAAGGTAACCAGTTTCCATTTTAATTTTAATACACATTATTTCGACGTCAGATAGATCAAAATCATCAACCAGAGTATAAAGCAGTTTTTGACTACAAACAAAATTCCACCACCGACTGTGTCTAAGTCATTCGAGTGGTGCCTGTCTCGCCTGAAAACTTGGTACGACGCATCAAAGAGTTCAGTATCCAAGAAATAATTATTTAGCCAAGTTTCTGTTAAAATAATTATGTCATGTGGGAGATTGTTTATGTTTTTGTAGACCGTGTTGATCTTTGTCCTTAGTCCATTGACGTTTTGATAATAAATCAGAACTTGTTGGAGCTGCTTCTTCGAAGATTTGGCATTGTCTGGGTCTCTCGAAAAGGGTTTCGAGGTAAAGTTCTTGGGTAATGTTGTTTATTTATGAATTCGTGTATTACTATTCCCTTTGGCCAGAGAGATATTGAGTTGATAATATTAAAAATTGTGTCTGGGACTCTTAACTTAAAAGATGCATATTTTTTGTAGTTTCTGTCTATGTGTCATCCCGATCTTGCACTCACTATCAATTGATTCGGTACAGAAAAAACTACATGTTTCGAAGTCAAACCCCACTGCATTATCTGGTAGGAACGATGACGTGGAAGGTACCGCGTTTTAAGACAAGGAATTATCGCTGCAAAAGCGTAAAGCCGCTTTAGCCATTCGCTCAATATATAATTTTTCCAACAACACAAATGTACCGTAACATTTTCGTTGTTTTCTAAACTTGCCACATGATCGAGGTTGCCTCTTTTAAATACAAATAAGCACACACAAATAAAACAAAACTGCATTTCACAAAATTTTTCACTACGCAAAAGAGACAAGATAAAAAACTGATTAGGCGTGTACTCATTGAGCGCTCAATGTCAGATTAACGGAGGCAGAGTCATTTTGTGGGACAACATTCTCCGCTCTTTTTCAAAAAAAAAGACATGTGTTATTTTATTATTCTCTTACAAGTTTGGATATAAAATTTCACTTTTCTTTAAATATTTAATTGTTAAGGCAAAAAACTTATTGAAATTAATAAAAATGACTAGGTATAGCGAATTCAATTTTTTTTTTTGAGTTTTCACCAAATTTTTTTTTATTAATTTACCACTTTCTTATTTGCACACCCTCAAAAAATTATAATGTGGTTGTCAAACAAACAGCTGTTTCGAAATCAGAAATCTCCACAAAAAATCTTAGTGCTCAGAGATTTATTTGTCTCACTTAAAAAAATCTTTGAGCGCTGGAGTGCTCAGTTGATGGTACGCGCCTATTATTAAGTAAGTAACTTACATTAAAAAAAAAAAAATTAAAAAAATACCCTCGAAAATTTGTTGGTTTTTTCGACAATAACTTTTTATAAGAAGGATCTATCAAAAAATTTTATGACAAAAATTATAAAGAACATCCGAACCTAGAAAAGTTAAAAAAAAAAATAACTAATCTACGACTAAAATTGGTCGAGAAAATCGAGAAAAAGTTCTGGCAACTCAGTTTCCTTGTGTGAAAGCGGTCTTAATTCCATTTAAACAAAAAAATGGATTAAATAAACAACAACAAAAGTCAAAGCATATCGAAATAATGTGTCGTCTTAAATTTGAGATTGAATTCGGATGAATTATTATTAATTTGTTGGTTTTTGGAACGTGTTCTGTTGTTGTGGATTACGAATTAAGATTTTGACAGTTCGAAAAAGCTCGTTGTTGGTCGTGGAGAAATTATTAAAATGTAGTTTTTTATTGTTTAAACAAATTGTAATGTTTCATTTCTAAGTTTGTAAATAAGATCATTTATTCGATTTGTCAAAAATTTAAACAAAAATCAAGATGATATTTTCTCTTGAAATTGCTTACCTAATAAGATTTATATAAGCGGTTAGCAGCTCATATGTGAAAGGTACCTAAGTGATTTAAATAAAATTTGTTTAAATAAAACATATTGCTTTCTTAAATTTTCAAAAAAAGAATGTTTTTTGTGCCTCAATCTTCATTGGTCGCTTAGGCAGGCAAGTTTAAGGTAGAACTATAGTTTTCGACTGGGCGACCTGCATCGTGCCTGATCGGGAAACTATTGATTGCTCAGAACTTGATCTGGGCCAGTAGCGCAACAATCAGTCATGATGAAGTGCTTATTTTACCTCCTCGTGGTGGTCCCCGGGCAACTATTTGTGTATCCCAATATACATAAATAGGCCAAAATTACAAGTGCGAAAAGGCCTAGCTTTCTAGGATAGGTTACGGAGGTTATCATTCTCCGTAACTGAAATCAACCCGCTACCGAAACCAACACTACGCCTCGGATAATTAATGATAACTCGTTGACGACTTTTGGCTATTGTACCCGGACAAAGATTGGTTTCTGGAATGGGAAGACGCTTCTTGACAATGGAAAAGAAGGTCCTCAGAATGCCAGATTCCTGCAACTAGAGAAGGAATTCATGCGGTATAGGATGGACATCTTAGGGATAAGTGAAGTTAGATGGCTGGGCTCAGGGAAGTTTAAGTCACCAACCCGTAACACTGTACTATTCTATTCCGGAAAAACACCTGGAAGCGCTCGAGAATCTAGCGTTGGATTGCTGCTTTCCAAAACAGCTCTCAAAAGCTTAATTTCCTGGGAGCCTTTAGGTGACAGGATCCTGAAAGCCAGGTTCCGGACTAGAGAACGTCGCGTCACCATCATACAGTGTTACGCCCCAACTTTGCTCTCTTCTGACGAGGAGAAGGAGGCCTTTTATAACCGGCTGAGTGCTGCTTATGATAGCGTTCCACGAGGTGATATAATTATGGTGATGGGAGACTTAAATGCCAAGGTTGGCAATGACAACACTGGGCTAAGACCTGTCATGGGAAAACATGGTGTTGGTAACCGAAACGACAATGGCGAACGATTTGTCGATTTCTGCAACGCCAACGTTGTTATTGGAGGACCATGTTCGAGCATAAGACGTGCCACAAAGTCAGTTGGGTGTCGACTGACAGACAAGCAACTTCCAACCAAATTGACCACTTCGCGATCAGCCGGCGTTTAAGAATCAGTCTCCAGGACGTCCGTTACAGAAGAGGTGCTGACATGGGAATGGCCCGGGACCACCATCTGATGGTTGCTACCGTAAGATTGCGTACAGCTGCAGTTCGGAGATCCCAAGGAAACACTCGAATGCCCAAGTTTAATACAGATAGACTAAAGGATCCCGCAGTGCGCCAACAACTAGGGGACCACCTTTCACAAGGATTGAACGCAATCAGCAGCACGGAAACCACATCCATCGAAAATCATTGGTGTGCTGTGAAAAATGTGTTCATATCCGGTGCTGAAAGTATAGTCGGCCGGGCGCAAGGGAGAAATAGTGCTTGGCTTTCCGACGAAACTTGGGCAAGAATCGAAGAAAGGAAACACTTTAAAGCTCGCATCGCAGCTACCCCAGCAGCAGGGAGAAACGAGCTTGAGTCTACGTACTGCATGAAGATGAGGGAAGTTCACCGTAGTGTGCGACGTGATAAGCGTAACTACATCAACGCATTGGGTACAGAAGCAGAAGAAGCCGCTAGTAGGTGTGACAGTAGGACCGTCTACAGAATTACCAAAGAGCTCACTGGTGTCCAGAGCTCTAAACAACACCTGGTTAAAGACACAAACGGATCCCTGCTAATTTCGGATGAGGACCAGCTCATAAGGTGGAGGGAACACTTTTCTGCGGTTTTAAACCGCGTTTTCGCCAGCGAAGTGAACCCTATCCCACTGAGCTACCCGAAGTAACAATTTCCCGAATACGCACCGTACCCCCCAGTAAAGAAGAAATTATCACCGCCATCAAAGCACTGAAGAACAACAAAGCGGTTGGACTTGACGGTATTCCTGCAGAGCTCTTAGGAGCAGCCCCAACGACATCGAGCGAGCTACTGCACCCACTTATTAAGAGAGCTCGGGAAATAGAGAGCTTTCCTGATACGTGGAAAAAAGGAATGATTGTCAAGCTCCCAAAGAAAGGAGATCTCACACAGTGCGAAAACTGGAGAGGAATATGCGTTCTGCCTGCAGTAGCCAAGATATAAGCAAGGATAGTATTGGACCGAATTACAGACCACCTCGAAGACACACTCGACGCCGAACAAGCAGGTTTCCGCACTGGATCTTCCTGTGTGGATCACATCAACACCTTGCGGATCATCATCGAACAGTGCGTTAAATATCGATCACCACTTCACCTGCTGTTCATCGATTTTGAAAAGGCGTTCGACAGTGTCAATAGAGAATTTATTTGGCTTGCTTTGCGCAGCAGGGGCATCCCAGATAAATTGATTGCTATTATCAAGGCTACATAATGATGGATCCAAGTGTCACGTTTTGCACAAAGGCAGGCTGTCAGAGGAGTTTGAAATCCAAAGTGGAGTTAGGCAAGCCTGTATACTGTCACCAATACTGTTCCTGTTGGTGATAAGTGACGTACTGCACGCAGCTTTGTCAAATGGTAATGGAGGAATTCAGTGGACTCTGCAATCTCAAACATCTGGACTATGCGGATGACGTATGCTTACTCTCTCATAGGATCATGGATCTCTATCAAATGACAACAAGAGTGGAGAGAGAAGCAGAAATCGTAGGGCTTAAGATCAACTCGGAAAAAACTAAAAGGATCAGCCTTGGAACTTCCTCATCAATACAAGTAAATATTTCTGGACAACCAGTAGAGATGGTAGAGGATTTCCAATATCTTGGGAGTATTGTCTCTACGGGTGTCGGAACTGAACTGGACGTAAACAGCCGAATCAGAAAAGCAAAGGCTGCGTTCGGAATGCTGTCCAAAATATGGAGAAACAATTTTTTTAGCTTAAAGACCAAGCTGCGAATGTTCCGCCCAATGTTGAATCCGTTCTGCTTTACGGCTGCAGCACTTGGAAAGTCACTGACACTGTCACTAGAAAGCTGCAAACCTTCGTTAATAGATGTCTACGAAACATCTTAAGGATTTTCTGGCCCAACCGTATCTGCAATGCCGAACTTCATGCGAGAACGGGTCAGGAGCCCATAGACTCTATTATACGAAGAAAAAAGTGGCAGTGGATTGGCCATACGCTTCGAAAAGGTGATCGGTGCATTGCATCTCAAGCAATGCAGTGGAACCCGCTCACACAGGAGGGAAGACAAGTGGGCCGGCCTAGAAGTACATGGCGAAGAACGGTCGAACAGGAATCGGCACGACTTGGGAAAAGTTGGAGAGAGCTGAAATATATTTTAAGAAATCGTACACAATGGCGCTTAGGTGTATTGGAGGCCCTATGTCCCGTAAGGGAAACATCACGGACGTAATAGGTACGAGGACCTAAGAAAGTAAAGTATAGTTTTCGACTGGGCAGGGGCACTTAAGCTTTAAGACTAGTACGCTGCTGAAGCGAAACGAAAATTGAATACAAAAATGACATGACAAAATCATAAACGAAAAATTTCGTTGTGCTTTTCGTTCTGTGGTACGCTGTTCGACCAGCGAAATTGATCATTATACCAGATTGTGTTGATAAGTCTCCACTATCTTTTCGCAATGAATTAATTGCCCTGACCATTAATTGTGTGCGGAAAAATGACATTTGGGTATGTTCGTGTTTTTCTTTCATAACAGCACTGGTTTTGTTTGTTTTTTCGTTAAATTTCGTTTTATTTATTTGCAATTTATTTAAACTCTCCAGGAATATTTTTCCGCTGTGTTTTTGTAAGCATTTCGTTGTCTTTTTGAAGACCGCAGGAAAATTTCATTTCGCATCAGCAGCGTACTAGGCTTTAACCTATGTAAAAAAAAAAAACAACGAAAAGTAGCTTTCCGAACAGAAGTTACCCATATTGTATTCTAGTGAAATAAATCATCTTTCTCTTTTTTACATTCCTAGTTCAGAAAGATTTAATTTTTTTCTTAAGTGAGGTGTGCTCCCCAGCGCACTTCCCCTACGAAACTAAACGGAAATCAACAAACCGCAATTATAGACATCATAATGATTTCATTGTATTCGCTTGTTTTCGTCCGACGACTTTATTTCCCATCCGATCCGAGCATTATTCCTAGTTGGGGCTTTAATTTTGAGGAAAGGGTCATTTCCTTAGAATCATTTTTGCACGCATTAAAAAACGGTCATGTTTCGGAAGCGGAAATAAAGTCAAGGAAATCGAGTCAAGATTAAGACTATTCCGAACGCTTAACAGTGGTAATGTAAATTGAAAATATTCTTAATAAAGTATAATTTATGAAAATTTTACACCTGGCAAACATAAGAAAACAGTGTTTGCCTCTGTTCTTCCCTGGCACATTTTGAAACTGCCACCATTTCAGTTTTTTTTTTTTTTTGAGACAAAGATAGATATTTTTTTAAAACGTGCCAAAGTATGGTAGCTATGTGAAAATATTTAGAAAAGGCTTTGTTTCCACAAAAAATTTGATTGTATTGATATTATGTTATTTCAGCTTGATAATCAAACCAACAATATGTTTGCATCAACATCTACATACATATGTATATACATGTATACCTATTTTGTTCCTAATTCGGATCGTAAATAATTTTGTATCCAAAGGTACCTAGTGGGATTTATAATTTTAATTTGTTATCATAGGTGTTTTATTTTTTCAACGTTCCTAATGTGTCTTGTTCTTATCTTTTGATTTAATTAACAATAACAAATTGGTAAATATTTTGTTCTTAAAAAATATCTACCTATATCTATGTATGTACACAAATGGTGTGGTTAATATGGTACTTTTATAAAAAAAATATGTATATTTTGTTCCTTTATTGTTCACATCAGTAAAAAAAAGTTATTTGTCAATTTATTATAAGTATATGTTATGTATCTAGGTGATTAATAATATAGACACTTAGGTGATTTCACCACAAATTGGAATTTGTGTTTTTTTTTAAATAATTGTGTTTTTTTTCTTTCTTTTTGATATTAAAAAATGATTATAAAAAATATCAAAGCGGAAAAAATGTGTTTTTTTTTTTGTTTGAATTTTTATATGACAATGCTCATTTTTCATATCTTGAGTTTCCCTCAACAGTTTATATCGAAAAAAAAATTAATTTTTTTAAATTGGACTCTTAATTACTGTCGAAATATGTTGAACATTTTAAATAGAAACCTGAACAAACTCTATAGAATATTTATATACAAAGGGTCGGCTGCTGATGCGAAATATTTTTCCGTTGTCTGCAACAAGACAAAGAAATGATGATGAAAACACATCGAAACCAATATCATGGAGAGTTTCTCCAAATGCAACAAAAAAAAACAGAAAGTTATGCTGTAATGAATAACAAACAAAAACTCAAATGTCATTTTTCCGCCCACAACTATTCGTCCACAAGCCTAGTACGCTGCTGATGCAAAACGAAAAATCTCATACAAAAATAACATGACGAAATCATAAGCGTACGGTGTTTGCTGTTCGACCAGCGAAATTGATGATTAAGCCTAGTACGATGCTGATGTGAAACGAAAAATCCCATACAAAAGTGACATGACGAAATCATAAACGAAAAATAAATTTCGCTGTGCTTTTCGTTCTGTGGTACGCTGTACCACGAAATTGTTGATTATACCAGATCGCTTTTACAAGTCTCCACTCTATTTTCACACAGAATTAATTGCCCGGACAATTAATTGTGTGCGATAAAATGACATTTGGGTTTGTTCATGCTTTTATTTGTTGTTACTTTCATTACGGAATGGCTCTTGTTTGATTTTTTCGTTAAATTTTGTTTTATTGATTTGCAATTTGTGGAACTCTCGTCTCGTCTCGGTCTCGTTACAATCGAAAATTTTCAGAGTCGTCTCGGTCTCGATTCGGTCAAGTCTCGTCTCGTCTCCAAAAAATACGATTTTCGGCCAACTTGTTGATAATTGGAACAAAATATTTTCGATTATGGTTTCAATACGGGCAGAAGAAAATAAATATTTAACTGAAATTGGATTTTCTAAGTTATTAGACTCTCTGTAAATTTCGGTCCAAATATACAGTCTCGTCTCGGTTGCTTAAAAGGCACTCTCGTCTCGTCTCGGTCTCGTCATGCGAGACCGAGATCGAGACTTTTCTCGTCTCGTGGCCAGCCCTTCTCTCCATGAATATTTTTCCGCTGTGTTTTCGTAAGAATTTTGTTGTGTTTTTGGAAACCACAGGAAAATTTCGTTTCGCATCAGCAGTATACTAGGCTTCATACCAGATTGTTTTGACAAGTCTCCACTCTCTTTTTGCACAGAATAAATTACCCGGACCATTTACTGCGTGCGGAAAAGGCCATTTGGATTTGTTCGTGTTTTTATTTGTTGTTTCTTTTGCAACAGCATGCCACTGTTTGATTTTGTTTTATTTATTTGCAATTTGTGAAACTCTCCAAATTTCGTTTTATTATGATATAGAATTAATTCTGTGCGAAAAAAGAGTGGAGACTTCCCAAATAATCTGGAAAAAATTATTAATTTCAATAATAGTTGATTAGAGATCAGTGTATTGCAGAACGAAGAGCAAAACGCAATTTTAACTTTATAATTTCGTTGTGTCAAATCAAATCCTTTATTGATTCTTTATTGGCATAACTATTCTAGTATTGAATTTCGCAAACACTTTTGTAGAAAGGTAACACAGTGCGCTGCCTAAATATATTATTATAAATAGGTATACTTTGTAAACATAGACATCGAATTTTGGGAGTGGATGGATAACCAAAATATGAGTATGAGGGTTTGTCGGTGCATATTTCGTGGTATCGAACACAAAAGTATGACAAGTTTATTTTCATAAGTTGGCGAGGGTTTGAAAATGGCAATTTTTTTGTAAGTGGTATTACCCCTTAAATAAATTCAAAAAAAATTAATGTTATGATGCACTGTCATTTGTCTTTAGTTCAAACATCATAACATTGGCAATCCAAACAATAAAACTCAAGATATTAGATTTTTAAGCGAACCTTAATCGATTTTCTTGGAGACATTGTTTTGTTGATGTTTCGCGTTTTATAAATTTCCAAGAAGAAGCCGCTAAGGTCCTCTTAAAAAGCTTATATCTTGAGTTTCTATTGGTCGGATTGCCAAGATTAAGATGTTTAGACTTAAGAAAACTGACAGCATCATAACATATATTTTTTTAGTTTGTTGAAGTATAATACTTCTGAAAAACATTGGAAAATCGCGATTTTGAAAACCCAGCCCCCCAAAGGCTGAGAAAAAAAATCTGCCAGACTTTTGTTCTCGATACCCACGATACATCCGACTACGAACCCTCATACTCATATTTTGGTTATCCATCCACTTCCAAAACTTGCTGTCGGCTCTTAGGCTAGGCGCATATTGAGGCGCGTCCGAAGCGTGTGACGTGACCTGACGAGTGTCGCACGACACGATTTTAGAAACGTGTCATGCCGTTCTCCGCATATTGATTCGCGCGTCTCGTGTCAACTAATAGTTGAAGCAAAAATCGTCTGATATATTGATAATTGAAATAAACTTAAAAAAAACAAGTAATTTCTAAAAAAGCAAACAATATTTTATTTTCAAAGTGAACGACAGTTTATTATTTTATTTTTTGACGAAAAGAAAACAAACACGCGCCGGTCTAGCAAGGAAAAACTGTGTTTCTATCTCTGTGTCACGCGATTTTCGGAAAACTCGCGTCAGGTCATGTCGTGCCGCTCTATCAATATGCGTCGCTCTATTGATTTATATTGTTTACAAAAACTCGTGCTGTGCTGTGTCGCGTCACTCGCGTCGAACGCGCTTCAATATACGCCTAACCTTAGGCTAGGCGCATATTGAGGTGCGTCCGAAGCGTGTGACGTGCCTGACGAGTGTCACACGACACGATTATAGAAACGTGTCATGCCGTTCTCCGCAAATTGATTCAAGTGTCTCGTGTCGAAATACATTTTAATTGAAGCAAAAATTGTCAGACATTATTGATTGTTGAAATAAACTTTGGGAAAAAAACAATTAATTTTAAAAAAGGAAACGATTTTTTATTTTCAAATCTAACGAAAATTTATTATATTATTTTTCGACAGAAAAAAAAAAACAAACACGTGCCGGTCTCGCACGAAAAACTGTGTCTCGATCACTGTGCGACGCGATTTTCGGACAACGCGCGTCAGGTCATGTCGTGTCGCTCTATCAATATGCGTTGTTCTATTGATTTATATTCTTTACAAAAACTCGTGCTGTGCTGTGTCGCATCATTCGCGTCGAACGCGTCTCAATATGCGCCTTGCCTTATATTAATAGCAAAATGACTTCATATGCGGTTCTTTTGTGTTATTTGTTTAATTTAGTTGTTATGAATTTATTTTGACAGCGATGACGTTCGTTCTGTTGTTAGATAAGTCAAAAATATTTAAAAACCTGCACACCTGTATGAACAAACAAATAAACCCAGTTAGTTAGGTAATTTTATTAACTTTTGTGAATCCAAAAAACACACCCTAACCAATACAAAAATAATTTGATCACATTTTACTGGTGCAACGGGAAACTGCGTTCTCAGAAGTTTTCATACCTTTTTGATTATGTAAAGATCTTTTCCAGAGATTAGGTGCGAAAAACGTATTATAACGAGATAAGAGTCACATGCAGTTGTGACACTTGTACAAGAATATCCCACGTACATTAACAAATAATGAGGGATCACATGCAGGGGTAGAAATAAGAATGTCCTTTCAATAATTTGGATATATAACCTTATTCCACGGCAATTTTTTTTGAATAAGTTGAATTTGAAATTAGTTGTACTACTATTAAACAATAAATAAGCGGCGGCGCCTTAATAAATGTTTGTATAAATATCTTAAATTTGTCGTTGGGAATTCCTTAACAATTAAATAAATAATAAACTTATCAACATAGCTACGCAGCATTAAATTCGCATCTCAGCAGCTCTATGCATGCATTTACGTAACCAAAGATTAAATGAAAAAAAAAAAACAACCTGCGTTGAATAAAAGTATGTTTGTTTAATCCAAATTTAATTACTAAGTTAAAATATTAATTGAAAACATTTTTTTTATATAAATACTAGCTGACCCAGCACCTTAATTTCATTAATGTTATGAAAATAATAATTCCCAGTATGGCAAATCGTTAGCTATACAAGCGGAGTCCGCGGAATGAAAACATCTCCGCCTTCCAATCTTCCCCTCAAAATTTAGGCTTAAATTGGATTTGGTTTGATCTTCTTCACAATCGAACGCGTTCCGTTACATTAAGGTCTTACATTACGGATTTGGATGAATGTAACTCTCCAGCACCGATTTGATTTTGAATGACGAATTTCAATTGATCGACGTCATTGTTTTTCACAGCCGTCAACGTCAACATAATTCGTGATGAGCTTTTCCGGGGTTGTTGTAAAGTGGCAAAAATTCGGTGGAAATTCAATCAGGCCGGAGACCACTCTGAAAATCACGACGCGAACTGTTCATTTCGTAAGGCGTTTGACGGAATTCGCCTGACAGGTAAATCATTGCACCAACGAAATGTCGTTTACCTCTTCATAAGTATTTTAACTTGCGATTCAGGGCTTCCAAAGGGCGTTTGTGAGCCATTGTGCACTCGTTCCATATGATTTTATTACATTGCCAAGACCGCCCAAATCGATTTGGAAATATTGCCCAAAAAAATTCCGAACAAATTTTTGTTGTAATTTTGTTTTCAGTTTTGGGCGTTCTTTCCATTTTTTTACAATTTTTATCAAGATGAAACAACGCCCAAAATTTTAATTTAAAGTTGAAATAGTAAACTGGAAATAAGGCCCAAAAAAGGAAATATTGTCAAAAACAATTACAAAATAATGAAGTTACGTCAAAATGAAAGGAAATATCGACCAAAGACAAAATCTTGTAAGTGGATACTTTGCTGAAACTATTTTGATGAAGCTATACGATTTATTCGTCTATTTCTGTAAAAATACTGTTGTCCAAGAAAACTGTGGACAAAGGCGCCTGCTTGGCACCTGAGCATATCCTAAAAAATATTGTTGTAAATTGTAGATATGTAAAAATACTGTCGTTAATTGTATAGAATAATTTAGCGTTACGTCAAAACCATTCTTGAATTTGATGATTTACATAGCCATTAGTGTGGTACTTAGAAAATCATTGTCTTATTTTTAATGACGCACCCCCCTTATTTGTTCTAAATAAATAAAAAAAAATCCTGTACAATTTTAGCTCATAATATTAACGTTAACCTGGTCCCCAAGACGTCTGAAGTTTTATATGGGAAATCCCATGTATTTTTGTTAATTCAAATTTGAAAAATCTTAATTTTGGTAATGATTGATAAAAGAAATAGAATTTTGGAACACATGTAGTCGCTTTTTTCATATTTATAAAAATGTATCAGAAAAAAAATTACAATAGTTTTTTCCCTACTTATAGCCATTTAAACAAAAATATTTTTTAATTTAATTTGAATTTTAACAGATGTTGTAAATTTTTTTATAATACATTTTTTTTTAAACATTACAAAAGTTACTACATGTGTGCAAAAATTTAATTTTCTTTATCAATCTTTACTAAAGTTATGAATTTTTAAAGTTGGATGCACAAAAATACATGGGATTTCCCATATAAAACTTCAGACTTGTTGGGCCGGGTTAACGTTAATAAAATGAGCTAAAATTTCACAGGATTTTTATTTTTTATTTATTTTGAACAAATTAGGGGCGTGCGTCATTAAAAATAAGACAATGCCCTTTATAAGGACCACCCTAATAGTCATAAATGACGGTATTCACATTCGTTTGACTCCTCCAACTTTTTTTAACTTTACAAAAGAAAACGTCAAAAAAAAAACACAATTTTTTTTAAATTTTTGTGGATTTTTTTGACGTTTTCTTTGGTGAAGTCAAAAAATGTTGGAGGATTCAGTCGAATGTGAACACCGGCTTGAGTAGACAACGAATTAGGCAGAAGCAAGAGTGCCAGGAGTGTTAGTTTGGAGATGCAAAATTAATCTTTAAGTAAATAATAAACACCGAAGAAGATTTTAGCATAGTATATCTTTAAAACTTAATTGGGTACTGCGGAAAACGTAAAACATTATTGAATATGCCAGACATTCAAAAAATTAAAAAGTTTTGTATACGCAACGGGAGAAACAAGCACCAATATCGTCTGCGATACTGAGACAAGCTAATTAATTTAAACTATTTTAAAAATTGTTTCATCTTTTGGCATTCTTTTTAAAGCAATAAATCACCCCTATTACGATTGTCGTTTCACTATAATGACAGTAAAACGACAAGGCTCTATAGGTGACAGTTGGCGTTTAAATAAACCTAAATCTTCGACATTCTCTCCAATCTCCGACCATCTCATCATTATGTTTTAGTTTTAATTAAATATCAATTGCCGCCTCCAGGGACATGTCGTTTTACTGTCGTTTTAGTGACACGACAACCGAAACAAGGGTGAATATTTTCATATTTTAAGGCTTTCACGGTTGAAAGACATAACAAATAATTGTTTTTCCGGATAAGCCGCGTTACTATAATATATAGAGTGCGATTTCGTACTCACCCCGAACGTTTTTCTGCTTAATTTGAAATTCCTTTCAAATTCGAAATATTGACTTTGAAAAAAACTATCCAATAATTGGAACACCTCATTGGTTTAAATTGCCGAGATACTACCTACTTTTTTGGGGTTATAGAAATATCAAGTTTACAAAAATCTAAATTAATTAGAGTTAACTTGTGTATAGTAACTCTGATGGCACCAGCTTCAGTTTTTAGCCTTTTCAACTTAGGATACAGACAAATTAAAAACTCGCTTATTATATTATGTATATTATTATTATACTCGATTGAAATAAAAAATCCCATACAAAAATGACACAACGAGATCATAAACGAAAAATTTCGTTCTGCTTTTCGTTTTGCAGTACGCAGTTAAATGAGCGAAATCGATAATTGTAGCAGATTATTTGGAGAAGTCTACACCCTTTTTCGCACACAATTAATTGACCAGACCATTAATTGTGCGCGGTAAAATGACATTTGAGTGGCAATCGTGTTTGTATTTGTTTTTTTTTCTTTTTTTACAGCATGGCTTTCTGTGATTGTTTTCGCTTTGTTTGTTTTTTTTTTTGTTTGTATTTGGTGACACTTTCAAAGTGATTTTTTTTACAAGCATTTCGCTGTCGTGTTGGAGACCAAAGAAAGATTTCGTTTCGCAACAGCAGCGTACTAGGCTTAAACGAAAAATTTCATTCTGCGTTTTGATAATTATACTAGATGATTTGGAAAAGTCTCCACTCATTTTGCACAGAGAATTAAAAATTAATAGCTTGGACTTACTATTGTGTGTGGAAAATGATATTTGAGCTTGTCCGTATGTATTTTTGGTGTCCCATTCATTACATATTACACCGTTGTTTGCCGTGATTTTCTCCACACTCTACATAAATATGTTTCCGCTATGGTTTCGTAAGCATTTCTGTCCTTGTTTTTTTTTTTTTTGAGAACACAGACACATTTTTATTGCACATCAGCTCAGCAACGTATACTTTATTTTAAGTTAAGAACGAAATTTTTCTTCGGTAAATTGCTGAAAAATTATTTATTTTTTTAATTTACCAATATTAAAGAAATTAAATATTTTAACATTTAAGGACAATTGGCGGCAACATCACAAGCTTTGGTTATTGGGTTGAATTGTTCAGTACCGCAGCAAGCGTGCAAGACTCCAACATGTTTATTACAAAAATAGAATTGTTTCTTATTTACTGGGTCAACATACAAACCAGCAGGTTTGCCACAGCACAGACCCTTGCATCCAGCAGGTCCACCAGGAATCAAAATGTCTCTTTCTTCACATGTACTCTTTGAAACGCATGTTTTGGAAACTGGTTCATAGAACGGTGTGGGGTATTTACAGGACTTGACTGTTGCTTTATTATTTGAGCAAAGGTAATACAACGAACAACTTCCAGGAACGATCAATTTAGTCTTATCCGGATTACCTATGCAAACATATTGCTGATACAAATCGGTATTTACAGGAAGTACAATCTGTGATGAAAAGATAATAATTATTTATTTCTGTTGTATTTGGAACTATACATTCTTACTTCTGGGTTGACCTCGTTTGGATTTGATGGTTGGACGGGTTTCTTTGTTGCCAAAGGATTATCGAAGGACCAAGCCTGAATCAAAGACGGGATAATAACTCCGAGGAGAACGATTGAAAAGAACACTATGAAAAAATTAAAATACAAAAATCAGAAAAAATATAAAACGTGTAACTTATTTAGTAAGCACCTTTCATATTGACGGAATAAAAGTAAAATTCAGTGAGTTAATAAGCAATGAATTTCAATATGACACAGTTAAAATCCAAAGGGAAACGTCTTCTTTTATAGCCCAAAGAAAACAAGGCAAACAAAAAACACGTTAAGTGGCGTCAATAATAATAAAAAAAACGTATGTTACTGATTTTGTATTGAATCTTGTTGAGTAATGTTTTTCCGTTACTATCAGATTAAACTTGACATTGAAACATCGTTTCATTATTACTTTCAATAAATCACAAGTATTTACTGAGACAGAATAATTCTTTGTATAGCTCTGTAAGTTTAACAGGATATGAGTAATGGCACTCGAGTCTATATTTTACAATGAAATCGATTTTCATTTAAGAGCAACATTATTAAATCTAAAAATAAGCCCAACTTGGTTGTATCATAAGACTTGGAACTTGAGTTTAAGTTTGCAGATTTTATTGATGTTTAAATAATATGATGCTACATTTGAATGCGACATTATTGCAAAATAATGAAATAAAGATTTTTAGTATTTTAAATTCAAAAAAAGAGATTTTTAAATTTTTGAAAGTTACCACTGCTCTAACACTGCTCTTAAATAATGCCAACAAATATTTTGATGATCAATAAGAGCGACACTAAAATAATAAAAAGAATCAATCCGATGGCATTTTGGTTAAATCAACCAAACCTATGAAAATATATTTTTGTAATCCCTAAACAAGTATAAAAAAAGGCAATTTTTTATATTTGGCCCGCGCTAAAGGGGGCTAAGCACAGCTCGAGCGATTAGGTAGGTTAGAGGGGATTTAAAAGGAGAAACTAATGCAATTTGGTTTTGAATGTCTGTAGATCACAATGGGAGGGGAAAATTGAACTGGGTAGAACATTCCACATTCGTGTAGTGCGACTGAAGAAAGAATCACTGTACTTAACAGTACGTCAGAAGTTGGGCTCAAGGGTAAACTGATGGGCATTCCTAGAAGTGCGAGTATTACGGTTGAATTGTTTAAGGGGAGAAATGCAACTGGCTATTTCACTTGAGCACTGTTTGTTAAAATAATACATTTACGAAGTTTAATCATAAGGATCTAGCTAGATGTACATCAGGACGCAGAGGCAAACAGACCGACGACGGCTGTCTTGTCGAATGCTCACTTTGCTCGAAAAATTCCAAGTTTCTGTCTAGTTTGGGCAAGTCCTAAGTAAGTTTTCAGAAGTGAAGATTTAGACGGGGAAAACTTATCAGATGCTTGGCAAGCCCTTGCTTGATTTTAGAACAAAAAATTTAGACGGTGGAGAATTTTCAATCACTCGTGAGACCCTCCTTAGTAAAAACTTGTCGAACATTTTTCGGGACTCCATCAGGAATGTCTCTTGTACACCGAAAACAAGCATTTCATAAGCACCATGAAACTTCAGTATCAAACGACACTTATTTCTTTTTTTCCTTTGTATTCTTTTTCGTATCAGAACAACACAGATGTGAGAAAAATCAGACAAGTTAGAACAGAAAACCTGTTCTAAGTTGTTCTACCTAATACTACGTTTTTACCTACCACTTAATCCGGATTTAAGTGGATTCTACCATGATCTTCTTTGAAATCTTGAAGATTTACAAATTATAATCTCCTCAAACAAAGATTAGAAATTAATCTCATCGAAATCTTCTTGGAAGCAAGAGATTGTCAAAACAAACAAACCTTATTTCGTGGAACGCGCCTATCCAAATGTCATTTTCTCCATTGACAACAAACAATAACAAAATGTCAGACTTTATTTTGAGGATGCCGAGCACTGTCTAGGAATTAATTTTGTGTAAGTATAAATAAAAAAAACTATAAATTGCATGTTAAATACTACCTTTAACTAATAAAATAAATAACTTACAGATAATGGAACCAAATCAAACAAAACAAAAAAAACAGAGGAAAACGTGGCCACAATTGGACCAGTCTCCCGCAGTTAAGATGCTCGAGAAATTGATGGCCACCGGCATGAACATTGCCTGCATGAACTTCTCACATGGATCTCACGAATACCATGCCGAAACGATCGCCAATGTTCGTCAGCCTGGCAAGAACTACTCAGCCTGATTGAAGGCAGGGCTCCGGTGAAGTTGAAATGAAGAAAAAAGAAACCATCAAATTATCGACCAACAAAGACTTTTTGGAAAAGGTCAACAAGCCAACAAGGACTGCACTATGTGGACTATCCTAATATTGTGAATGTTCAGTGTTGAAGTTGTAAATCATACTATTTATTTATATTAAATGAGATTTCATAAAAACGTTCAGTTGAACAAATAAATTTATGTATGTATTTGTTATGCAATATGGTATGCAACATATTCATTTTTGACATTGAATTTTTGTATAGCGAGTTAGCTCAGTGAAAAGCGACTGATAAACAGAAGATCGCGGGAACAAGTCCGACATAAACCAACTTTTTTTTTGTCAGCCTGTGGTGCGTTCTTTTTTGTTACTACAGTTAACTATAGTTAATGTGTCAAAAACAAGAGTTCCAATGTCATAGTTAAAAAAGTTACTCTTGGTTACTTTTCATTTAGGAACGATCAAAGTTAAAAATATAGTTGATCTGTCAAACGAAAGGGGTTGAAAAAAAATCGAAAATAATGAGAAATAATAATCAAGAAAAAATTTTTATTGCATCAAATTTATTTAAAAAATCGTATAAGCATTTTAAAAATGCCTCTATTTAACAAATTAAATAACTATTAACTTCATTTTTGCACGAAATCAAATCATTAAACAAAATATTTGCAATTTGCCTTTGCTAATTTCCTTATTAAACAATTTACCAAATTGGAAGAATACAATTTCGAAAGAAAGAAAATTATTCAGAAAACCATTCCAAAGATCAAAATCGATACAAAAAAAAACAAAAAATTGCAAATAAATAACTAAAAAACAGAAAACAATTCCACATTAAAAGACGAAGCACAAACACACGCTAACCACAAAATGAAAACATTCCAATTTCAACTGTGTTTGATAGCTTAACTTTTCAACTCATATCAACGAGATGAGTTGGAAAAAGTTACCAAAAGTAACTTTTTGAGACTTCAACTTTGAGTTTAGGAACAACTCTAAGACGTCAAAAAGTTAGTCAAAGTTAATAAATGAACGACGAGAGTTAACTATAGTCAACTATAGTTAACTTTAGAAAGAAAAAGAACGCACTTCTGACGAGGCAAAAGGGTTCATAATCACCAAGGCCCTTGTTCTAGCCTCTGCTTAACCTTGCTAGCCCCTTGCCAGAGTCTATGTAAAACTCACTAGTGCCTTGTCGAAAACTATAGATTATTTTTTCTGCGCGAAAACCAATACTTGTCCTAATAGAGCAAGTAAAAAATCAATTCACTGAAAATTGTACACAAATATATTTCTCTAATATTTTGAGAACAATACCATTGTTTTATGCGTAGTGCATCGGCCTCAGAGGCAATTGGTCTAAGTTCAATTCATACCAGTTGAGGCAATAATTAATAAAATTAAAAATTTATATAGAGGAAGCACTACTAAAGGAATCTGAAATCTGATGATCCGAGTTGCAGGCGTGTAATAGCTATAATTCTAGCCAAATACAATATATGCTGGTAGCCGACTCAAGTGGTTGTTGTTTCATTCAAAACATTTTAAATGATTATTAAATAAGGTCACAGGTAAAGTCTTAGTTTGTCCGACTTGGGATTTTTTGCTCCGCCCGTCCCAGCGGTCCTCTTATAGGTTTCTCAATCTTATAATCGCGCACAACACCAACCCGCTTCATGAACTATTGACAGCATTATGGAATTTACTACTGTCACTATTTGCTGTACTGTAAAGAATCATTTTGTTTGTTTCAACACGTTCGCCCGCGTACTTGCAAAATAAGAAGAAAATATAACAAAAAACAATCTGTCAAAATTAAGCTCGAGAATAATTTGCCGTGCATTTTTTTCGCGCGCTTAATTTTGACAGATAGTAATTTACAGTAATAAACAAATATTGGATCTTTTAGCTGGAGCTAAAACCTCCGGGCTAAAATACTTTGCTTAATTTCTAGGCTTAAAAGTAGGTTCAACTTTATTTTGAAAGATTTGCTAAATTTTAAATTTTTGAAAAGGACCGATAACTTCTGTCTTGAATGAGTCTTTTATGAATAATTTTATTAAAGTCAAAAACTATCTAGGCACCATAAGCTTTCAAAAAACATTCAAACCGAAGTAAATGGTCTTACGGCAGATTTGTATAAGCAGCCGATATTCCTTTGGATTCGAATATCGCATAATCCTTAAAATTAGATCAAAATACTGGAAATGTTGTGCTCCTCAATTTTTATGTTAAGAATAATTCACATAATGTATGTACGTTCTAAAGAAACGAGAAAAATGCGAAACAAAAAAAATAGAACAAAATAAGAAGACATAACTTCAAAAAAATTGCTCACGCAGAAGAAACAAAAATCAAAAATGAAAAATAAGAAAAATAATTCTATTTCCAAGAATTATGGCTTAGTCCCCTTTCACACAGGGAAACGTTGACCGGGGAGATTTTTTCATTCCCCTTACTTCTTGCCCTTCTCGCCTACAAACTCCGCCGGCAACTCAGTGTCCTTGTATGAAAGCGGTCTTAAGCTGGCTGTATCGTAGCCCAGTGAGATTTCTATTTTTACTATACAAACCGTCCAATTAAAACAAAACCAAGCGAAACCTTCCATTTAAATAAATAAAAAAACAACCGATTTTATAGTGGAAAAATATAGAAAAAACCACTCTTTATTCAAGCACATCCTTCTTCTATAACCTTCTGTAAGCAGTTGAATTTAAATTCTGTAACTTTAGGTTAACCAGCCCAATCTTTCGTTAAGTTTTATATAAGTTTTATATACAATCTTTACCTAAACCTTCTACATCGACTGCAGAGTACCAATACTCATGCAGTTCAATACACAGGCTTAAGACTTTCGTTCTTCATTCGGTGAACGTTGTTCGGTGTTCGTTCTTCTCTCAACAACGAACAACGAAGAAAGCATTTACATTAGAAAGCTAAAACCTATTTACAAAATTGTTTATTTATATACCTAGGTATATTCTCTTGCTATTCATTGATTAAAAGAACTTCGAAAATGTCCCTTCATGTTACACAACACCCCAAAACAATAATCATTTAAACACTTTTCGCACTTAAACACACGCTATTCGGGTAACATCGAACAACGAGCACCGAAATTTCTGACCTGATTTGAATTTGCACGTTCTTCATTCGTTCTTAGTTCGTTGTTCGGTTTTATCATTTAAATTATCGTTGTTTCGCGTACGAACAACAACGAACACGTACACCGATAATAACACCGAAAGTCTTAGGCCAGCTTAAGACTTATGTTCTTGGAGATAAAGAACCAATTCACGTGATCAAAAATGGCGAATTTCCCCATTAGTATGGTGATGGCTTCCCAAAAACCTGAATTAAAGCTTTTCTAATAGCCATATTTTAGATTATAACAAATAAGCTGTCCTGTATTTCGTTCCACGAAAAAAAAACTATCTTTCATAAAGAAACCTAATAGCCATATTTAAGATTTTAACAAATCAGCTGTCCTGTATTTCGTTCCACAAAAAAAAAACTATCTTTCTTAAAGAAACAGGAATGGTTTATTTAATTTTCAAGCTCAAAACAAAACTGAATTCTTCTAATTTTGAACAATATTTCTTTTATTAATTTCCCAACTGCTAAAAATATGCTAATTTTATTTTACAAATCAGCTAGCAATTGCAAATACATTCTGGAATTCAAAACGCATACTATTCATGGCTTATGTCTTATGTAATTGCATGGTGACAAAAAATAGATTTGATACATTTTTTGTTAAGAATTCCTATTTATTGCAAATAAAATTCTTTCCATTATTTAAAACTGATTCTTTTTTAAACGAAATGTACATCCAGCTCTCTCAGGGACATCACAGAGCTTCGATTTAGAATTAAAGTGCTTATTCTTGGGACAAGATTCCACTTCAGCAACACGCCTCTCATACCAATCCCATCTGCAACGAATGTATTTATTACAATGTTTTGGCATTGCCATAAGTGCTCCAACTGATTGGTCAGCACAAAGACCAGCATATTCTCTGGGGTCAATGATGACTTCTTCAACATCGGGAGCAACAACATTTGGAGGCATTGGAAAAGGATCGGCAACTATAACTGGTGGTTTTCCATGGGGTCCATGAACTGGTGGCAATGGATAATAAGGAAAGTTTCCTGATGGTTTTTCGAAACCGTCAGGACCTAAGTTATTTCCCCAATAAGGATGTTCGGTTTGTCCTACAATTGGAGGGTGAAGTGCGTTCTCATTTGGCAGTTGTTCTTGTGGGAATGGCTTTCCGGGAACTCTGTGTGGAGGCTGGAGTTCGTCAATATTCGCAGGGTATTGTGATGGTAATTCCGGTCTCAGCCATGGTTTTGGTATTTCATCGCTTTCCAGTATGATATCATCTACCGCAAACTCTGGACAGTAAATACGAGTTCTTGCATCACAATAATGCGTCTCAGAATTAAATTGCATATGACCACAAGATTTCAGATAACCTTTACCATTTGCACACAAATAGAACTTATTGCAACTGTTTGGAATGCCAACAGTGTAGCCATTAGCTCTGTCCCGACAAACCTTATGAGATATCATGTACATGACGGTTTTCAAACTCGGATGTGCTTCAATTTTTCGTTCGATGACAGTATTATTCAAAATTTCGGAACACTTGGCACGTTCTGGAATAACACACATAAGTTTATCAGCATTGAACTTAAACATACCGCCACAGCTCTGTCGATGGGCTTTTTCGTTCAAACAAATAATGAAATTTGCACAATTCGTCACATCTGGATAGAGGCCATCTTGTTTTCCACAGCATTCACATTTGACAGAGCAATTTGACAGTTTATCATCTACGCAAGTCAAACCAAAAGCACTGAAATGCTTTCCTACCTTACAGGCCATCAACTTTGCTAAGCCTTGTTGGCACTCCAGGTACTGAGTGCAACTTCCTTCAATAGGCAAACGAAGTCCATTTTCTTTACCCTGACAGGCAAACTTCATATAGAGGGCACTGTCAACTATTGCTGGGGTAACTGCTGAATAATGATGTGTTTTCTGAAATCGATTAATTTGTTTTCCAAAAAAATCATAAAGTGTTATCATATTGTGGTAGCTTACATTTCCTGGTTTGCTATGATGATGGGTGGTATTTTTCGGCCTTAAGTTGAAGAACTTCTTGTCAGCTTGAACATTTTGAAAAAGACCAGCAACAACTAGTCCTAAAATAAGTGGAAGAATTTTCTGAGCCCAAATCATGTCGGCTTAGTTTTATTTTTAACTAAATTTACTCCAATTACATCGTCTTTTATACCAGAGCTATTTTGTTTGCACAAAATAATAAAACCAATCTAAAAATTAATTACGTTGATTGAGGTGTTTTTGAGTTTTTTAAATGTTCCCCGAATATTAGATGTTCCTAAAAGACTCACATAAATAATTAGCGAACCATATCGATCGTATAAAGTGTGTGAGTTTATCAACCTGTATGATCTAATGCGCAATGGTTTGGGATCTTGTTAACAAAATCAATAACATGCGCGCTGTGTTAAACAGATGTTCTTATCGGTAATTGTATGACGCTAAAGAATGACTCTGTTTCTGATCTGGCCTTGACAGTATAACCTAACATTTTTGTTTGTTTGTTATAGTTTCGATCAAATAGCGCTGGCTGCATAATGTTTATTCAGAAGGAGAAGGTCTTGTTTTAATATTAATAGGTAGATTTATATAATTCAAGTTAAAGGCTTGTTGCTATGAAATAAAATTTTAAACTTATTGAAATGATTTGAGAAGTTTATAAAATTTTAAAATGAAAATACATATGTATGTATGCATATATGTATCTACACCGTCCATATTGATTGATTTTTGTTTCTACAATTTTTACACTTAAACATTGGCTAACAGAGATATAAAAATTAATGATTTGTATCACCATTTGGCTATAAATTAAAATATAATCATGAATTTCGACCAAACTTAATTTTATACTTGAATCTTTATGGTAAATTTGCATGACTTAATAGTTTTTGTTTTTTCTTTGAAAAATATTCTTGAAGTTTCTGAAAAAGGTACAAGACTTGCCATCACAAATATGATGCTTAGATAGAGAGTTAGAAAGAACTCAATCAAATATACCGGGCTGGAACAATTGCAAGTTTCTGTCTAGTTTGGGCAAGACCGTAGTAAGTTATCAAATGGGAAAATATAGACGATACTTGGCAAACCCTTACTGGATTTCAGTACCAATAATTTAGACAAGGGAAACTTTACACTCATGAGGCTACCCCATCAGGAAAGTCTCTTTTGCACCTTTTGCACCTTTGTTACTTTTGTTTTCTTTTTCATATAAGAACAGAACAGATTTGTGAGAAACGTCAGACAACTTAGAAAACCTGTTCTTATAAGTTGTTGGTTTGGGGTCGAAATTCTGCCAGTGTCAAAATTTTTTTTTTTTCAAAATTCAGCTTTCAAAATTCTGCTTTTCAAAATTCTGCTTTCAAAATTCTGCTTTACAAAATTCTGCATTTGAAAATTCTGTTTTACGAAATTCTGCGAAAATAATTATTCGCAGAATTTTGCAAAATTGAATTTGAGAGAGAGAATTAAGTATACAAATGGCAGTTTTGGCTGTGTATGACAGTTCAAACGCAACTAAAGATAGTTTTCCAAAAATACAGAACAGTGTTGAAGCATGTCATTAGGCGTGTTTTTCGTGCCATCTATGTTAGCTTTAGAAATAATGGCACAAAAAAAAAAATCATCGTCGCTTCAGAAAATAATTTGGCAGCACTGATATAACAATGACATTTTGAATGTCAACTGTTTGTCAACAAAAAAAAATTAAACTAAATTAACCATTAAAATTTTGATAAAATAACATCTCCTCCCATTTCTTTCATAATTTATTGGAAAGTAACATTTATTTTAAAATTAATAATTATATTTTAACAAATTAATAAAAAACTGTTTGGTTTAACAGGCGCGAACGCAGGGGGGGGGGTTTGGGTTTGTTCATAAAAGGACCACAATGCATATACAAATATGAACAAAATAATTTCTTTCTCAAAAAATATCAGCCTAATTCTCGGCAGGAAACAATTTAACTGAAATCAGGAACCTTCTAACAGTACCGAACTTAAATATTTTTTTTTATTTTTGACTTTCTTAATAATAAACTAATTGAGATTTTTATGCAAATGATTATGAAATAATTAGTTTTTTTGTCGATTTAAAAAATCTTGTACTAGCTCAGGCTGCGTTCGCACCTGCGGTTTAACCTTTTTTATCAGTCATCTTTTTCTCGATCAATCGACTTGTCCTTCAAGATCCATCTCCCAAATTAATGAATTATTGACATTTGCTGAGAGTTCAGCGGATAGTCGTAGAAAATGGTGTATAATTCTTAAGCAGAGATGCTTACCGCCACGAACAAGGCATATTTGTTGTCGTATTTTACATGTGTATTTTTGTTTTAAGCTAACATAGAGGGCGCTAAGAAAACACGCATATTGTCGACTTAAGGTGTTAAGCCGGAACCACACCTGTATCGTGTGTTGTGTTCTGGAGTCGTGTGCCGCTGTCAGTTCATATACATATTTAATACACCACACAGCAACACAACACACGAGACAAATGTGTTTCTACGTAGGCACATGAAATTGATTGTAGCGATACGGACACAACACACCACACGAGACAGATGTGGTTGGGAATTGTCGGAATGCAGGACTATGCAAAATCATAAAAAAAGAAAGTTCACTGCTAAAACTGAAGCCGAAGGACCAAAAATGTAGACAAAATAAAAATTAAAAAAAAAAGTAATTATTAAGAACAAAACAATACAAAGAATTTTACAAATGTTACCAGCCTTAAGCCATATTGAGTTTTCTAAGCGAGTAGCAGTAACATATAGATCGCTGTGGCTTTGCTTGGATTTTTTTTTTTAATGCAATTAAAATTAAGGTGTTGTTGATTTTTTCGTTACATAATTAATGAATGTTTTATAAAAAAAAAAAAAAAACAGAATAAGCTGAATTTTATTTCTCTACATTTCACTTATCAGTGTTTTGAAAAGCAGAATTTTGAGAAACAGAATTTTGTAAAACAGAACCGAAAAAAAGGCAGAATTTTGAAAAGCAAATTTTCGAAACCAGAATTTTGACCCGCTTCCTATATATATATATACATATATATTTTGTTTAGGACTTAGAGTCTCATTGCACTCGGTTCATGAAAATACGTACTTACTTCCTTTCATTACTTTAATGTTCATGGAATTTTGGGTTGATTTTTAGAAAATAATACGTATAGTAATAATCAAGTATTAACTTCTTTCTCAAATGTACATACATAAGGTGTGTAGGTACATAAATGTACATACAACCGGAACCGAACAACAAATATATCTAAAAATATGTATATATGTATACAGGGTGTCCAGTAAATAATGGATAACCTTGTAACCGGTTATAGCTGGCCTTAAGACCTTTCAGAAAAAAAATATAAAAAAAATTTTTCTTGTAGTTTTAATGTTATGAGTTTTTCAAAATAAAAAAATAAAAAATTACGACATGCCTCAAATACTTGAACATTACCACCACGGTTCAAAGTTTATTATTGTTTTTTTATTTTTATAATATTCGTGAATAACCCAAGATATTTTCAGTATTTTAACAATCGATAGAGGTGAAACAAAATAAAATGGACCGTTATCACTTTGTCCCGAAAGAACAAAAGAATGATTAAACGGTTCGCACGTCTCGTAATTTCGAGAAAATCACCGGAACGAAAGCCAAACGAATTTAACGATTTTCAAAATTTAAATGACACCAAGACGAAATAAACAACCTATGAATAACTAAATTTTCTACTTATCTTTTTTTCTTTGTCTCCAACTATTCCTTCGTTTTTCCTTTTTCCCCTCTATGTTCCTCAACGAATTATTCCTCCTTTTACACTTTACAATTTTCTCCTTATTTCTTTTCTCCCAACGATTTTATTACCACCAATAATTCTTTTCTACACCACTACTTCGTTTCTTCTTCGAAATTGCTTTCTTTTGATTTTTTCCACTTTGCTATTTCGTGAAGCTTTTTCTCAAAATTCGTTGATCGTAAGTTATTCAGACCAGAAGTGTTCGTCCGGATTTTTCGATGTCCATTCGACCCACTTTTTGTGCCAATCGGAATCCACGGATTTCGATCACGTCATTTGTAAGCCACTCTCAGCTAACTTGCTGAAGAGCGCTACCGTTGACGAAATCCAGCGGTCCTGCTTACTCGCACCTACATCTCCCTGACTATGTCCCGGTCTACATTGAACGATATTTTTAGTGCCGACAAAAAATTGTTGTTGTAATCGTGTGCGATTGAGAGGTACAGCCGACATGATCCTTCCAGTTTCGGCCGATTTTTCCATTCAGCACGGGAAAAATCGTTCAATGTAGACCGGGACTATGCTTCGTCATCGTGGAATTCGCCGACCGCTGGTGGCAACTTCCAGGAGCGGCGAAATCGATGAACGCATTCAGTCATTTTCCTCCTTTCGTCGCAGTGAAAAATACCTTAACAATTTACTAAACTTTTGAAGGAAAAGAAGCAAATATCAATTTCGAAGGAAAAGTTGGAAACTATTTTCAAATTAACGCGATTTACAAAAAAAAACTTTCGATGGGCTTTCGTTAGATATTGGGGATTAGGGATAAGTTGATAACGTTCTATTTTTAACAAATAACGATTTAAGGAATTTAACAGCATGAAATAACGTTGGGCCCTCGGCCATTCTCACAAAGAGTTACTTCTGGCGACTGGGGAGCAACTGTCACCCGCGCTTTGTTTTTGGGTTTCGTTTCCAAACAGATCACCCGTTTGTTGGTGATGATTCATATATGGATTCCTTTTACGACAGACCGGTCGTCTGTCTACTTTGAACTTATCAGTGACTTATCCACCTTAAGATCACGATTGCATTGATTTTTGTCCCTTCAAAATACTGATAGAGTGTACCAATGGCTGATGGCCCTACTCTCTCACAGTATATTGAACGAAACACCTGTATGGAAAGAAGAAAAGGATAGAATGGAGCAAGGATTTGGAGAGTGAAAAGAACAGTTTTTGTCGCGGTAAATTTTACCGTGACAAATCCCTTCAGACATCCCCAATAAAAAAAAAAGTCCAGAGGATTTAGATCCGGAGAGCGCGGTGGCCACAAAATTGGCCCCAGGCGGCTAATCCACCTATTGGGATAGGTTTCATTTAAGTATCTCCTCACATTGCCAGCATAGTGAGCGGGTCATCCACCGTTTTGAAGCCACATTGAATTCCTCATCTCCTCGGACACTTCTTGCAATAGAGTTGGCAAATTAATTTGTAGGAACTCCAAATAGCTTTCACCATTTAAGTTGCCAGGCAATTCGAAAGGGCCTATAACTTCCCCGTTTAGAATACCTGTCCAATAATTTAATTTAAATTGATACTGCGACCTGTCCTCTCGCATTTAGTGGGGATTTTGTAATTGTATATATCCATCCATTGTAATATCCATCTCTTTTAAGAGAAGATTCATTCCATAATATTTTTTGAAGAAGTCTTCGTTAATTTTTTGCAACATTATTTGGCAAAAACTAAAGGTAGAACTATAATAATCGGTGGCTGTCGGAAGCTAATGTCAAAACAGAATGAAAAGTAGCGTTCCGAAACGTCAAATTGACATGTAACCTATAATTCGCTTAAGTGGTTTGAAGTTGTACCAATGATTTCCCCTCCAGTAGCTGATGATCTTCTTGCCATTGCAGCACTCACTTTATTGAGAAATATAATAAAATTTTAAAGAAAAACTTTGCACACAGTTCGTATAAAATCGAGAATTAACTGGAATAACAAATGTAATTATTTTCAAATTAATTATTGTTCTAATTCGATTGAACAAAAACTTTGCAGCAGAACAAAGATATTTTTGTTTTAGATGCAATTTAAACTTTGCTTCACAAAAAATTCACAACACAAAACCCATGCAATTTTTTTTTTTTTATTTTGATTTCTATTATCTGTCAGTTTACTTTCGCAAGAGCGCTCGATGAGCGCTGTCGCTACCGATAGCGAAAGTTAACGAAAACTTAACGAAAATACCAAATCGCAATTATGGGCGGATCATATCAATTCTTTGTGTTCGCTCAGTTTCGTAGGACCGCGTAAGCTGACTTCTTTCTATTATAGTTATACCCTAACTCTTGCAGGGGGGTCTCTTGGTTGAAGTGTTTGGACACGCGTCAAATGATAAGGGTGGACTTATATTTCTTCAAAACGTTGTGCACAGTAGATTTGGTTAATCCAGAGCGTCGTCGTGCTGTCAATCGTGTCGATGTAGAGGGGTCTGTATCAACCGCATCAAGCACTATATTATCGAAATCTCCTTGCGGGATACGTCCTTTGCTAATGCCACCAACTCCACTACCAGGCAATCTTCCTTCCGAATAATATCGTTGGAATCTCATAAATACGCGATAGTCGGGATGGCGCGCATTTGGGTACCTCGATCTATAAACTGCTGCAGGTGCGTTGGCGTTACCGCTGCATAGCAAAATGCATGTTTACGTACTCTTGTAGCGTATAATGTATCCTTGGCATCTTTTTGAAGACCAGAAATCCTGTTACTAAATCAAGTCGGCGTTTTTAGGCAAAACTACAATTTAAAACTGCAAATTACAGAAATCGCGACAATAAACAATTGACATACTTTACCACTTTGAAAATATTACTTTTAATAGCCCCTAATAACCAGGAATGTGACCCGGAATTAAACTAAACGTTTAGTGCCGGGCCGGGCCGTCCCGAAACTAAACTCATTTGTTGAGTTTAGTTTCGGGTCGACCCGAAACTAAATTAATTTTTAGAGTTTAGTTCCGGGCCGACCCGAAACTTAACTCTATAATTGAGTTTAGTTTCGGGCCGGTCCAAAATTAAACTCTTGAAGTTAGTTTAGTTTCGGGTCGACCCGAAACTTATTGCAATTATAATGGAAACAAATTTTTTCCACACAATTACGGTTCGAAAAAAGTTTTTTTTTGAGCGATTTCAGTGTAGTTGATATAATTTGCAGTTATCTTACAAGGGAACGGGTTGTTATTCTATTCCTATGACCAAAATTCTGAAAAATTCTGTGTGACTGTAAATCCAAAATTCTGTCTTAAAATTCTGGAAAATTAAAAAAAAAACTTTATTGCAATGCTGTACACATTGTTAATCAACAAACTAAGAAAAAATTTTTTTGACAAAGTGTTGACAAATCTTGCATAGTAAAATATAGAACCGTTGAATCCATATGTAATTTTTATTTTCCTGTCCAAGTATAAATTGCAACAAGGACATCGTTTGAAAATTGCTTTTTGTTAATATGCGCAGATGGAGAGTGCAAAATACAAAAAAAAAGAGTGGGCAGTTTTTGTAATTATCTAGCAGAATCATTCAAAGTGATTCTAAAAGACTAATGGCCAATTTCATAAACATTGAATTACATATTGAGTACACCGAGAAAGAGTGAAACAACATTTGTTTAAAAACAAAATGTCATGAAATGAAAAAAAATTGTGTGTGTGCTATTTGACAGCAATTTATATGTTTTATTATTTGTTTTTATACATTTTTTAATCGGATTATCTTTAATTTTTTTTTTTTTTTTGATCATTCACTGAAATATAAACAATTAAAAGCACTTTAAAATTGGTTTTCTTTGTTGATCGTCACAGAAATAATTTCTGCATGGGTATTTATAGCTACCATTACCCAGAAAAAAAATCCGGTGGACGCGGAATACTATTTGGAGTTGAATCTCATGTTGCTCTTCATCTTCATCCGCACAAGATGTGGACCTATATATTATTCTAAAAAGAATGTATTATCTACCTAATCATAATTTTTAGTTCCAATTTGCAAAACAAAACACAAATGGGATATCAAAATATGTATTATGTTCACAGGATGTGATGACTTTCATGACGCTTTTAAAATTTAATGAGAAGAAAATGAGCTTTTAGTTTATGAGGGTGTTTAAAAGCCTGTTATATTTTAAAGCAGTTGGTGAAACCAAAAATCCTCATTTTAAGGCTAAATGACCCTTTAAATACTTAAAAGGCCTTCATGAAATCGGCCATAAGTGATATAATTTTAACATACATACATGTATTTTCAAGACAGTGCCATAAGTTTTAAATTATGCAAATCAGATTAAGAAGTCTTATTTAAACACAGTTTAGCATCTTAATTTCAAAATTAAGAAAGGGTTTTAAAAAACTATACATCATCAGAAACAATATACCTAACTAAAAACATTTATTTCAAAACAATTTCGGGAATATAACGAACGACGACTCTTTCAGTCCAGCTATCGAATGACAGAAAATAATCGGTAAATAACAATAATAATAGGTTTTATATGATACGAAATATGAAGTGTTTTTTTTTGAGTAAGTAGGGGAGAGTGAGTACGAAAGTAACAGTGGGTCGGTTGTAACATTCAACTTTTACGAAAAACTAATCCTGTGTGCGTTCATTTTTTAATGTTCAATTCTTCTCAATTACGTGCTGAATGCTTCCACAAAAAACCAAGTGTCAGCATTTATCACAGTGCCAGATAAAGTTTAAAACGTGAAATTTGAGTGCAAAACGATTTTTTTGATTTTCGGTGATGTTTTGTTTTTTTATTTAATATAGTTAACTATTTATTTAAATAAAGCAACCCTTGAAGTTTATTTTGTGCTTATTCGTATGAAATAAGTCTTTTAATGATGTGCTTAACAGTATCTCCTTAATTTATTTTGTATTTAAAAAAAACAAGGGGTGGACGTTTGTAACATTTTTTGTGTGAACGGTTGTAACATGTTACAACCGTCCACACTAAAAATGCAAGCTTGTCGTTTACATTTTATATTAACAAGGAAAAGTTTATACGCAAGTTTAAAGTGAGCTATGCCACGTCAACGTATAAAGTCTGATCCACATCTGTGTCGTGTGTTGTGTTGTGGAGTCGTGTGTCGCTATCGCTACAATGTATTTCATGTGCGTAGAACCATATTTGTCTCGTGTGTTGTGTTGCACTGTGGCGCAAATTTTTTTTAAATCTGACAGAAATAGCCTGAGAGGGAAAAATGTACTAGAAATTTGTATCAGATTTGTCAATTTTCTTGCGTTACGTTACATTACGGTTGTTTAGTTAAGTATGAAAGGAATATTGATTATAGATACAAATTTAAGTAACGTGATTTAAAGGCAACTTTAATATTTAAGCAAGCTTAACTAAATAACCTCTAAGAGGCGTTTTAAGATAATTTTATAGATACGGCTGTAGATGTTTGCAGGAAGAGTATGACGTGGAAGGAAGAGTGGACAAAAGTGGTATTTTCTAACGAACAAAATACAATAATGATGACCCAGACGGATATAATTACTCTATAGGTTTTCGGGTAAATTTGAAATAAAAAAACACTTTCATGATTACATATTATATCAAATTGAGAGAAATTATTAATTTTGTTAAGTCTTAAAGAAAATTTCTTTTTGTAGATGCATTATGTAGGTACAGTACACACATTTTTAACGCAGAAATGGGATGATATTTTTCTTGTAAATTAAAATAAATCGTGGAAAATTTTGAACGCATTGCGTTTTGATACTAAGCAATTTTGCACGCACTGCCTTGTGAAACTTTGATAATGTGGACGTAGCGCCATCTGTCTTTTAACAATATAAATAATTGCGTTTAGAACGACGCAACGGCTAAATTATGTTTGTATTAACAATAAATACAAAAATTTAAAATCGCCATTTTAATCGGTGGTTGGTGTAGGAGGGTGAAACTTTGGGCTTAGAGGTACTTTTTGATAACAAATCTAAAATAAAATCAAAAAACTAACACAAAATATTTCTGGAAAGGGCCACCCTAATCAGCTATCGGTATGAACTATACTCTTAAACCGCTTCTCATACCTACCAAATAGGTATACACACCAAATTTCATTAAAATCGGTCGAGCCGTTTCGGAGGAGTTCTATAACAAACACCGTGAGACGAGATTTTTATATATTAGATTGAAACGTATCAAAAACTTACATTATGATACATGTTTATTAGAAATTCGAAATGTTCCCAAAATTAATAAGGTATCCATATTTCTATGTTTACAAAAGAAAAAACAAACAAAAACAACCAACATCTGTTTCAACAAAAATTTAAATGCAAATAATTGAACGCTATACCTACAAACAAAATTATTTAAAAAACAAACAAAAAATAAGTCAAAATACATAAGCTCAGTTAAGACGGTTTTTGCCACATGATATTTGCTCAGGTTTTTTCGAATCTAATATTTGGTGAAATTTTTTGGAGGCAATTTTGCTTTATAAGGGCTACGCAAGTACCAATTCAGTATCATTTTCGTTTTAATTCGATACCGAATATAATGAGACTTGCGTTTGTGCATATTTTTGCACTAGGAGTAGTTGGCCTGCTGGCTGGCGTGAGTGCGGAAATCGTAAATGATAATAAGAAAAGTGAATTATTGGCGTCACCGATACATATTAACTCAGTGAATATATTTTTCCCTCAAAGTGATCTAAGTTCGTACTTTAAACGATTGATACGAGGAGAGGATAACGATAGTGAAAAAACAAGTATAATACAAAGTACAGAGGTAAAAACTAAACCAGAAGTATATAATGTAGAGCCAAACCCAATTCTAAGTCCAGAACCAGAATTAAAACCAAAACCCTTACCAGTGCAAGTGGCGTCACCGACGCAGGGGCTAAGTGTTTCAAATTTAGATATCAAACTGTCAAGTGTCCAATACCCAAGTAATCCAAGCCAATTGCTCCCTGGAGAAAATGTCCAAAATAATTTACCATATAGCAATCCACAGCCAGTTAGTAGTCCACTACTTGGAAATGTGCAATATCTTCCAATTATTAATGATCCCTTAAGTAATTACCCACCAAATGCAAATGGACAAATTATGTTTCCAGGTTGGTATCAACCACAAGGTTATAACCCTTTTGGTAGATTTTTTCCTGGATATAAACCACTGAATTTCCCTGGAATAAATCAATATCCATACAGCCAACAGCCCGGCTATGGTACTATTCGATTTCCCCTTAATAATCAACCAATGCAACAGCCCTTACAAATTAAAATCAACTGGATAGTCAATCAAATACAACAGGAATTATTGCAACCATTTATTAGAAATCCAATCGTTCAACCAGAATGGATAACTATAATAATTACTCAAATATACGAAGGCTTACTGCATCCAGACAAACAAAGCCCACGATCGCCATGGATAAATGAAATAATATTCGAAATTATAGAAAATCTTCTAACACCAAAATGGCCACAATCACAATACCCCTTGATAATAATTAGACGTATAATAGGCCAAATAAGAAAACACGCACCAATGCCAAATACATTAATTTTCCCAGGCAATAATAATGACCCGATAGAAACAAATTTCCAAATTGGCATCAACTGGATAATTGATCAAATACAAAGAGAATTACTGCAACCATATTTTGGAGAGCCAATTGATCAACCAGAATGGATATCGATAATAATTACGCAAATAACGGATGGTTTACTACATCCCGAACAACAAATCCCTCGATTGCCATGGATAAATGAAATAATAATCGAAATTAGAGAAAATCTTCTAAAACGAAAATGGCCGCAAGCACAATACCCCATGATAATAATAAGGCGTATAGTAGGTCAAATAAGAAAACACGAACCTCAAACAGCACCAATGCAAAATACATTAGTTTTCCCACGCAATAATAATGAACCAATAGAATCAAATGAAAATTTCCAAATAAACAACAACTGGATAATTGATCAAATACAAAAAGAACTACTGCAACCATCTACTGGAGAGCCAATTGGTCAACCAGAATGGATATCGCTAATAATTACGCAAATAACGGAAGGATTACTACATCCCGAAAAACAAAACCCTCGATTGCCATGGATAAATGAAATAATAATCGAAATTAGAGAAAATCTTCTGCAACCAAAATGGCCGAAAATACAAGACCCCTTAATATTTATAAGGTATATAGTAAGGGAAATAATACGTAATGCTCCAAAATCGATTCCAAAATTAAGGCCAAAGCCAAATCAGCAATACCAGCTAGAATTGATAACTAGATTTTATGACTTTATTCAGGCACAAGAACGCCCAAATACTCCCAATCCGCAGCAACCACAAGAAATGGAATTATTAAGTTGGATAAGTAAAATACTAAATCCCTCAGTTAATCTTCACAAAAAAACTACCCCTAAGCCTTTGATTGATGAAGGAAAGCCACAAACCCCTATTGCTGGTAACTTTATTATGTCTCGATATCCGCATGAACAAAAACCTCATAAGGAAGAATTTGATTTCGGCTACTGGCTGCAATTTTTCGGTGATTCATCAGTTGAACAAGGAATAACAACAAAAAATCCTTTAAAGCCCACATCACTTGAATACTTATCTGCATTAACAACTCCTATGCCTTCAGAAAAACCACAGGAACCTTCTTATGGAGAGCTGAACATAGACTGGACACAGTTGCCAAGCGACGAAGTGACAACACCAACAACTCTCTCACCATACGAAAAATTACCATCAAATGCATACACACATCCTTTCCTTTCTGATAAACCCTCTGAAGGTAGTTTTAGTGTAAATTACTGGCCAAAAGAACATCCACAATTTAAACCAACAAAAACTTTAATTCCTGTGGGACAGTCAAACCAGAGGCCTACAACCCAAACTCCACCTACATCTCCGACAGAAATAAATGATTTGTATAAATCAACAACGCCCATAGCTTCAGAAGAAACATACGAAGACTTTTTTAGTGTTAATTACTATCCACAGTATAAGGGAGATGTTTCCATTACACAAGTCAAACCAACAACAACACCTTCAGTGCCCATGGAACAACCGCAAGAAGTACCTACACCAAGAACTCTCACACAACTTGGGGACTTATATACACCAACAACTCCTAATCCGTCAAATGAACTCTACGAAGATATTTTTAGTGCAAATTATTGGCTACAACATCCTAGAGATTTACCAAAGCCAAAGCTTGAACATAAAACATCAACCTCAATGCCTGTGGAAAATCTGAAAACAACAACTCCCACGCATAAAAATGACTTTTACAAATCATCAACGCCTATACCTACAGAAGAACCATACGAAGACTTTTTTAGTGTTAATTACTATCCACAGTATAAGGGAGATGTACCAATTCCACAAGTACAACCAACAACAACACCTTCAGTGCCCAGGGAACAAGTGCAAGAAGTACCTACACCAAGAACTCTCACACAAATTGGGGACTTATATACACCAACAACTCCTAATCCCTCAAATGAACTCTACGAAGATATATTTAGTGCAAATTATTGGCTACAACATCCTAGAGATTTACCAAAGCCACAGCTTGAAAATAAAAGAACAACCTCAGTGCCTGTGGAAAATCTGAAACAAGTGCCTATAACAAAAAATCCCACGCATATAGATGACTTATACAAATCAACAACGCCCATACCCTCAGAAGAACCATACGAAGATTGGTTTAGTGTAAGTTACTATCCACAATATAAGGGAGATCTACCAAATTCACAACTAAAACCAACAACAGCAACTTCATTGCCTATGGAACAACCGCAAGAAACACCTACACCAAAAACTCTCACACAACTTGGGGACTTATATATATCAACAACGCCTAATCCTTCAAATGAACTCTACGGAGATCTTTTTAGCGCAAGTAATTGGCCATACTATCCAGAACATTTATCAAACCCAAGAACAACATCTCCATTGCCTGAAGTACCATTGCATCAAGAGCCTACAACAACAACTCGAACACAACTTGCCGATTCATATTCATCAACAACGCCTAAACTTCCAGATGGTACGGCCGGAGGTAGAATTGATGTAAATTACTTGTTACAATATCAAGGAGATACATCAAATCCAAAGGAAAAAACAACAACAACACCTTCGATGCCTGCTGAAAAACCGCAAAAAGTTTCTACAATAAAAACTCCCACACAACAGGAGGGCTTATATACATCAACAACGCCTATTCCTTCAAATATTCTCTACGGAGATCTTTTTGGTGAAATTAATTGGCCACACTATCCAGAAGATTTATCAAACCCAAGAACAACATCTCCAGTGCCTGTAGGACAATTGCATCAAGAGCCTACAACAACAACTCGAACACAACTTGCCGATTCACATTCATCAACAACGCCTATACTTCCAGATGGTACTTCCGGAGGTAGACTTGATGTAAATTACTTGTTACAATATCAAGGAGATACATCAAATCCAAAGGAAGAAACAACAACAACACCTTCAATGCCTGCCGAAAAACCGCAAGAAGTTCATACAATAAAAACTCCCACACAACAGGAGGGCTTATATACATCAACAACGCCTATTTCTTCAAATGTTCTCTACGGAGATCTTTTTGGTGAAATTAATTGGCCACACTATCCAGAAGATTTATCAAACCCAAGAACAACATCTCCAGTGCCTGTAGGACAATTGCATCAAGAGCCTACAACAACAACTCGAACACAACTTGCCGATTCACATTCATCAACAACGCCTAGACTTCCAGATGGTACTTCCGGAGGTAGAATTGATGTAAATTACTTGTTACAGTATCTAGGAGATACATCAAATCCAAAGGAACAAAGAACAACAACACCTTTGATGCCAGCAGAAAAACCGCAAGAAGTTTCTACAATAAAAACTCCCACACAACAGGAGGGCTTATATACATCAACAACGCCTATTCCTTCAAATGTTCTCTATGGAGATCTTTTTGGTGAAATTAATTGGCCACACTATCCAGAAGATTTATCAATACCAAGAACAACATCTCCAGTGCCTGTAGGACAATTGCATCAAGAGCCTACAACAACACCTCGAACACAACTTGCCGATTCACATTCATCAACAACGCCTAGACTTCCAGATGGTAGTTCCGGAGGTAGAATTGATGTAAATTACTTGTTACAATATCAAGGAGATACATCAAATCCAAAGGAACAAACAACAACAACACCTTCGATGCCTGCAGAAAAACCGCAAGAAGTTTCTACAATAAAAACTCCAACACAACAGGAGGACTTATATACATCAACAACGCCTATTCCTTCAAATGTTTTCTACGGAGATCTTTTTGGTGAAATTAATTGGCCACACTATCCAGAAGATTTATCAAACCCAAGAATAACATCTCCTGTGCCTGTAGGACAGTTACATCAGGAGCCTACAACAACAACTCGAACACAACTTGTCGATGCACATTCATCAACAACGCCTGGACTTCCAGATGGTACTTCCGGTGGTAGAATTGATGTAAATTACTTGTTACAATATCTAGGAGATACATCAAATCCAGAGGAACAAACAACAACAACACCTTCGATGCCTGCAGAAAAACCGCAAGAAGTTTCTACAATGCCAAGTCCCACACAACAGGAGGGCTTATATACATCAACAACGCCTATTCCTTCAAATGTTCTCTACGGAGATCTTTTTGGTGAAATTAATTGGCCACACTATCCAGAAGATTTATCAAACCCAAGAACAACATCTCCAGTTCCTGTAGGACAGTTGAATCAAGAGCCTACAACAACAACTCAAACACAACTTGTCGATTCACATTCATCAACAACCCCTAGACTTCCAGATGGTACTTCCGGAGGTAGAATCGATGTAAATTACTTGTTACAATATCAAGGAGATACATCAAATCCAAAGGAACAAACAACAACAACACCTTCGATGCCTGCAGAAAAACCGCAAGAAGTTCCTACAATAAAAACTCCAACACAACAGGAGGACTTATATACATCAACAACGCCTATTCCTTCAAATGTTCTCTACGGAGATCTTTTTGGTGAAATTAATTGGCCACACTATCCAGAAGATTTATCAAACCCAAGAACAACATCTCCAGTGCCTGTAGGACAATTGCATCAAGAGCCTACAACAACAACTCGAACACAACTTGCCGATTCACATTCATCAACAACGCCTAGACTTCCAGATGGTTCTTCCGGAGGTAGAATTGATGTAAATTACTTGTTACAATATCTAGGAGATACATCAAATCCAAAGGAACAAACAACAACAACACCTTCAATGCCTGCAGAAAAACCGCAAGAAAATCATACAATAAAAACTCCAACACAACAGGAGGGCTTATATACATCAACAACGCCTATTCCTTCAAATGTTCTCTACGGAGATCTTTTTGGTGAAATTAATTGGCCACACTATCCAGAAGATTTATCAAACCCAAGAACAACATCTCCAGTGCCTGTAGAACAATTGCATCAAGAGCCTAGAACAACAACTCGAACACAACTTGTCGATGCATATTCATCAACAACGCCTAGACTTCCAGATGGTACTTCCGGAGGTAGAATTGATGTAAATTACTTGTTACAATATCAAGGATATACATCAAATCCAGAGGAACAAACAACAACAACACCTTCGATACCTGCAGAAAAACCGCAAGAAGTTTCTACAATGCCAAGTCCAACACAACAGGAGGGCTTATATACATCAACAACGCCTATTCCTTCAAATGTTCTCTACGGAGATCTTTTTGGTGAAATTAATTGGCCACACTATCCAGAAGATTTATCAAACCCAAGAACAACACCTCCAGTTCCTGTAGGACAGTTGAATCAAGAGCCTACAACAACAACTCGAACACAACTTGTCGATTCACATTCATCAACAACCCCTAGACTTCCAGATGGTAGTTCCGGAGGTAGAATTGATGTAAATTACTTGTTACAATATCAAGGAGATACATCAAATCCAAAGGAACAAACAACAACAACACCTTCGATGCCTGCAGAAAAACCGCAAGAAGTTTCTAAAATAAAAACTCCCACACAACAGGAGGGTTTATATACATCAACAACGCCTATTCCTTCAAATGTTCTCTACGGAGATCTTTTTGGTGAAATTAATTGGCCACACTATCCAGAAGATTTATCAAACCCAAGAACAACATCTCCAGTGCCTGTACTACAATTGCATCAAGAGCCTTACACAACAACTCGAACACAACTTGCCGATTCACATTCATCAACAACGCCTAGACTTCCAGATGGTAGTTCTGGAGGTAGAATCGATGTAAATTACTTGCTACAATATCAAGGACATACATCAAATCCAAAGGAACAAACAACAACAACACCTTCGATGCCTGCAGAAAAACCGCAAGAAGTTCCTACAATAAACACTCCAACACAACAGGAGGACTTATATACATCAACAACGCCTATTCCTTCAAATGTTCTCTACGGAGATCTTTTCGGTGAAATTAATTGGCCACACTATCCAGAAGATTTATCAAACCCAAGAACAACATCTCCAGTGCCTGTAGGACAATTGCATCAAGAGCCTACAACAACAACTCGAACACAACTTGCCGATTCACATTCATCAACAACCCCTAGACTTCCAGATGGTAGTTCCGGAGGTAGAATTGATGTAAATTACTTGTTACAATATCAAGGAGATACATCAAATCCAAAGGAACAAACAACAACAACACCTTCGATGCCTGCAGAAAAACCGCAAGAAGTTTCTACAATAAAAACTCCCACACAACAGGAGGGTTTATATACATCAACAACGCCTATTCCTTCAAATGTTCTCTACGGAGATCTTTTTGGGGAAATTAATTGGCCACACTATCCAGAAGATTTATCAAACCCAAGAACAACATCTCCAGTGCCTGTACTACAATTGCATCAAGAGCCTTACACAACAACTCGAACACAACTTGCCGATCCACATTCATCAACAACGCCTAGACTTCCAGATGGTAGTTCTGGAGGAGGAATCGATGTAAATTACTTGTTACAATATCAAGGACATACATCAAATCCAAAGGAACAAACAACAACAACACCTTCGATGCCTGCAGAAAAACCGCAAGAAGTTCCTACAATAAAAACTCCAACACAACAGGAGGACTTATATACATCAACAACGCCTATTCCTTCAAATAATCTCTACGGAGATCTTTTTGGTGAAATTAATAGGCCACACTATCCAGAAGATTTATCAAACCCAAGAACAACATCTCCAGTGCCTGTAGGACAATTGCATCAAGAGCCTACAACAACAACTCGAACACAACTTGCCGATTCACATTCATCAACAACGCCTAGACTTCCAGATGGTACTTCCGGAGGTAGAATTGATGTAAATTACTTGTTACAATATCCAGGAGATACATTAAATCCAAAGGAACAAACAACAACATCACCTTCAATGCATGCCGAAAAACCGCAAGAAGTTCATACAATAAAAACTCCCACACAACAGGAGGGCTTATATACATCAACAACGCCTATTCCTTCAAATGTTCTCTACGGAGATCTTTTTGGTGAAATTAATTGGCCACACTATCCAGAAGATTTATCAAACCCAAGAACAACATCTCCAGTGCCTGTAGGACAATTGCATCAAGAGCCTACAGCAACAACTCGAACACAACTTGGCGATTCACATTCATCAACAACGCCTAGACTTCCAGATGGTACTTCCGGAGGTAGAATTGATGTAAATTACTTGTTACAATATCAAGGAGATACATCAAATCCAAAGGAACAAACAACAACAACACCTTTGATGCCTGCAGAAAAACCGCAAGAAGTTTCTACAATAAAAACTCCCACACAAGAGGAGGGCTTATATACATCAACAACGCCTATTCCTTCAAATGTTCTCTACGGAGATCTTTTTGGTGAAATTAATTGGCCACACTATCCAGAAGATTTATCAAACCCAAGAACAACATCTCCAGTTCCTGTAGGACAGTTGAATCAAGAGCCTACAACAACAACTCGAACACAACTTGTCGATTCACATTCATCAACAACCCCTAGACTTCCAGATGGTAGTTCCGGAGGTAGAATTGATGTAAATTACTTGTTACAATATCAAGGAGATACATCAAATCCAAAGGAACAAACAACAACAACACCTTCGATGCCTGCAGAAAAACCGCAAGAAGTTTCTACAATAAAAACTCCCACACAACAGGAGGGTTTATATACATCAACAACGCCTATTCCTTCAAATGTTCTCTACGGAGATCTTTTTGGTGAAATTAATTGGCCACACTATCCAGAAGATTTATCAAACCCAAGAACAACATCTCCAGTGCCTGTACTACAATTGCATCAAGAGCCTTACACAACAACTCGAACACAACTTGCCGATTCACATTCATCAACAACGCCTAGACTTCCAGATGGTAGTTCTGGAGGTAGAATCGATGTAAATTACTTGCTACAATATCAAGGACATACATCAAATCCAAAGGAACAAACAACAACAACACCTTCGATGCCTGCAGAAAAACCGCAAGAAGTTCCTACAATAAACACTCCAACACAACAGGAGGACTTATATACATCAACAACGCCTATTCCTTCAAATGTTCTCTACGGAGATCTTTTCGGTGAAATTAATTGGCCACACTATCCAGAAGATTTATCAAACCCAAGAACAACATCTCCAGTGCCTGTAGGACAATTGCATCAAGAGCCTACAACAACAACTCGAACACAACTTGCCGATTCACATTCATCAACAACGCCTAGACTTCCAGATGGTACTTCCGGAGGTAGAATTGATGTAAATTACTTGTTACAGTATCTAGGAGATACATCAAATCCAAAGGAACAAAGAACAACAACACCTTTGATGCCAGCAGAAAAACCGCAAGAAGTTTCTACAATAAAAACTCCCACACAACAGGAGGGCTTATATACATCAACAACGCCTATTCCTTCAAATGTTCTCTATGGAGATCTTTTTGGTGAAATTAATTGGCCACACTATCCAGAAGATTTATCAATACCAAGAACAACATCTCCAGTGCCTGTAGGACAATTGCATCAAGAGCCTACAACAACACCTCGAACACAACTTGCCGATTCACATTCATCAACAACGCCTAGACTTCCAGATGGTACTTCCGGAGGTAGAATTGATGTAAATTACTTGTTACAATATCAAGGAGATACATTAAATACAAAGGAACAACCAACAACAACACCTTCGATGGCTGCAGAAAAACCGCAAGAAGTTTCTACAATGCCAACTCCCACCCAACAGGAGGGCTTATATGCATCAACAACGCCTATTCCTTCAAATGTTCTCTACGGAGATCTTTTTGGTGAAATTAATTGGCCACACTATCCAGAAGATTTATCAAACCCAAGAACAACATCTCCAGTGCCTGTAGGACAATTGCATCAAGAGCCTACAACAACTCGAACACAACTTGCCGATTCACATTCATCAACAACGCCTAGACTTCCAGATGGTAGTTCTGGAGGTAGAATCGATGTAAATTACTTGTTACAATATCAAGGAGATACATCAAATCCAAAGGAAAAAACAACAACAACACCTTCGATGCCTGCAGAAAAACCGCAAGACGTTCCTACAATAAAAACTCCAACACAAGAGGAGGGCTTATATACATCAACAACGCCTATTCCTTCAAATGTTCTCTACGGAGATCTTTTTGGTGAAATTAATTGGCCACACTATCCAGAAGATTTATCAAACCCAAGAACAACATCTCCAGTGCCTGTAGGACAATTGCATCAAGAGCCTACAACAACAACTCCAACACCACTTGTCGATTCACATTCATCAACAACGCCTAGACTTCCAGATGGTACTTCCGGAGGTAGAATTGATGTAAATTACTTGTTACAATATCAAGGAGATACATCAAATACAAAGGAACAACCAACAACAACACCTTCGATGGCTGCAGAAAAACCGCAAGAAGTTTCTACAATGCCAACTCCCACCCAACAGGAGGGCTTATATACATCAACAACGCCTATTGCTTCAAATGTTCTCTACGGAGATCTTTTTGGTGAAATTAATTGGCCACACTATCCAGAAGATTTATCAAACCCAAGAACAACATCTCCAGTGCCTGTAGGACAATTGCATCAAGAGCCTACAGCAACAACTCGAACACAACTTGGCGATTCACATTCATCAACAACGCCTAGACTTCCAGATGGTACTTCCGGAGGTAGAATTGATGTAAATTACTTGTTACAATATCTAGGAGATACATCAAATCCAAAGGAACAAACAACAACAACACATTTGATGCCTGCAGAAAAACCGCAAGAAGTTTCTACAATAAAAACTCCCACACAACAGGAGGGCTTATATACATCAACAACGCCTATTCCTTCAAATGTTCTCTACGGAGATCTTTTTGGTGAAATTAATTGGCCACACTATCCAGAAGATTTATCAAACCCAAGAACAACATCTCCAGTGACTGTAGGACAATTGCATCAAGAGCCTACAACAACAACTCGAACACAACTTGCCGATTCACATTCATCAACAACGCCTAGACTTCCAGATGGTACTTCCGGAGGTAGAATTGATGTAAATTACTTGTTACAATATCAAGGAGATACATCAAATCTAAAGGAACAAACAAAAACAACACCTTTGATGCCTGCAGAAAAACCGCAAGAAGTTTCTACAATAAAAACTCCCACACAACAGGAGGGCTTATATACATCAACAACGCCTATTCCTTCAAATGTTCTCTACGGAGATCTTTTTGGTGAAATTAATTGGCCACACTATCCAGAAGATTTATCAAACGCAAGAACAACATCTCCAGTGCCTGTTGGACAATTGCATCAAGAGCCTACAACAACAACTCGAACACAACTTGTCGATTCACATTCATCAACAACGCCTAGACTTCCAGATGGTACTTCCGGAGGTAGAATTGATGTAAATTACTTGTTACAATATCAAGAAGATACATCAAATACAAAGGAACAACCAACAACAATACCTTCGATGGCTGCAGAAAAACCGCAAGAAGTTTCTACAATGCCAACTCCCACCCAACAGGAGGGCTTATATACATCAACAACGCCTATTCCTTCAAATGTTCTCTACGGAGATCTTTTTGGTGAAATTAATTGGCCACACTATCCAGAAGAATTATCAAACCCAAGAACAACATCTCCAGTGCCTGTAGTACAATTGCATCAAGAGCCTTCAACAACAACTCGAACACAACTTGTCGATTCACATTCATCAACAACGCCTAGACTTCCAGATGGTAGTTCCGGAGGTAGAATTGATGTAAATTACTTGTTACAATATCAAGGAGATACATCAAATCCAAAGGAACAAACAAGAACAACACCTTCGATGCCTACAGAAAAACCGCAAGCAGTTTCTACAATAAAAACTCCCACACAACAGGAGGGCTTATATACATCAACAACGCCTATTCCTTCAAATGTTCCCTACGGAGATCTTTTTGGTGAAATTAATTGGCCACACTATCCAGAAGATTTATCAAACCCAAGAACAACATCTCCAGTGCCTGTACTACAATTGCATCAAGAGCCTTACACAACAACTCGAACACAACTTGCCGATTCACATTCATCAACAACGCCTAGACTTCCAGATGGTAGTTCTGGAGGTAGAATCGATGTAAATTACTTGTTACAATATCAAGGACATACATCAAATCCAAAGGAACAAACAACAACAACACCTTCGATGCCTGCAGAAAAACCGCAAGAAGTTCCTACAATAAACACTCCAACACAACAGGAGGACTTATATACATCAACAACGCCTATTCCTTCAAATGTTCTCTACGGAGATCTTTTCGGTGAAATTAATTGGCCACACTATCCAGAAGATTTATCAAACCCAAGAACAACATCTCCAGTGCCTGTAGGACAATTGCATCAAGAGCCTACAACAACAACTCGAACACAACTTGCCGATTCACATTCATCAACAACGCCTAGACTTCCAGATGGTACTTCCGGAGGTAGAATTGATGTAAATTACTTGTTACAATATCAAGGCGATACATCAAATCCAAAGGAACAAACAACAACAACACCTTTGATGCCTGCAGAAAAACCGCAAGAAGTTTCTACAATAAAAACTCCCACACAAGAGGAGGGCTTATATACATCAACAACGCCTCTTCCTTCAAATGTTCTCTACGGAGATCTTTTTGGTGAAATTAATTGGCCACACTATCCAGAAGATTTATCAAACCCAAGAACAACATCTCCAGTGCCTGTACTACAATTGCATCAAGAGCCTACAACAACAACTCGAACACAACTTGTCGATTCACATTCATCAACAACGCCTAGACTTCCAGATGGTACTTCCGGAGGTAGAATTGATGTAAATTACTTGTTACAATATCAAGGAGATACATTAAATACAAAGGAACAACCAACAACAACACCTTCGATGGCTGCAGAAAAACCGCAAGAAGTTTCTTCAATGCCAACTTCCACCCAACAGGAGGGCTTATATGCATCAACAACGCCTATTCCTTCAAATATTCTCTACGGAGATCTTTTTGGTGAAATTAATTGGCCACACTATCCAGAAGATTTATCAAACCCAAGAACAACATCTCCAGTGCCTGTAGGACAATTCCATCAAGAGCCTACAACAACAACTCGAACACAACTTGTCGATTCACATTCATCAACAACGCCTAGACTTCCAGATGGTACTTCCGGAGGTAGAATTGATGTAAATTACTTGTTACAATATCAAGGAGATACATCAAATACAAAGGAACAACCAACAACAACACCTTCGATGGCTGCAGAAAAACCGCAAGAAGTTTCTACAATGCCAACTCCCACCCAACAGGAGGGCTTATATACATCAACAACGCCTATTCCTTCAAATGTTCTCTACGGAGATCTTTTTGGTGAAATTAATTGGCCACACTATCCAGAAGATTTATCAAACCCAAGAACAACATCTCCAGTGCCTGTAGGACAATTGCATCAAGAGCCTACAACAACAACTCGAACACAACTTGTCGATTCACATTCATCAACAACGCCTAGACTTCCAGATGGTACTTCCGGAGGTAGAATTGATGTAAATTACTTGTTACAATATCAAGGAGATACATCAAATCCAAAGGAACAAACAAAAACAACACCTTTGATGCCTGCAGAAAAACCGCAAGAAGTTTCTACAATAAAAACTCCCACACAACAGGAGGGCTTATATACATCAACAACGCCTATTCCTTCAAATGTTCTCTACGGAGATCTTTTTGGTGAAATTAATTGGCCACACTATCCAGAAGATTTATCAAACGCAAGAACAACATCTCCAGTGCCTGTTGGACAATTGCATCAAGAGCCTACAACAACAACTCGAACACAACTTGTCGATTCACATTCATCAACAACGCCTAGACTTCCAGATGGTACTTCCGGAGGTAGAATTGATGTAAATTACTTGTTACAATATCAAGGAGATACATCAAATACAAAGGAACAACCAACAACAATACCTTCGATGGCTGCAGAAAAACCACAAGAAGTTTCTACAATGCCAAATCCCAACCAACAGGAGGGCTTATATACATCAACAACGCCTATTCCTTCAAATGTTCTCTACGGAGATCTTTTTGGACAAATTAATTGGCCACACTATCCAGAAGATTTATCAAACCCAAGAACAACATCTCCAGTGCCTGTAGTACAATTGCATCAAGAGCCTTCAACAACAACTCGAACACAATTTGTCGATTCACATTCATCAACAACGCCTAGACTTCCAGATGGTACTTCCGGAGGTAGAATTGATGTAAATTACTTGTTACAATATCAAGGAGATACATCAAATCCAAAGGAACAAACAACAACAACACCTTCGATGCCTACAGAAAAACCGCAAGCAGTTTCTACAATAAAAACTCCCACACAACAGGAGGGCTTATATACATCAACAACGCCTATTCCTTCAAATGTTCCCTACGGAGATCTTTTTGGTGAAATTAATTGGCCACACTATCCAGAAGATTTATCAAACCCAAGAACAACATCTCCAGTGCCTGTACTACAATTGCATCAAGAGCCTTACACAACAACTCGAACACAACTTGCCGATTCACATTCATCAACAACGCCTAGACTTCCAGATGGTAGTTCTGGAGGTAGAATCGATGTAAATTACTTGTTACAATATCAAGGACATACATCAAATCCAAAGGAACAAACAACAACAACACCTTCGATGCCTGCAGAAAAACCGCAAGAAGTTCCTACAATAAACACTCCAACACAACAGGAGGACTTATATACATCAACAACGCCTATTCCTTCAAATGTTCTCTACGGAGATCTTTTCGGTGAAATTAATTGGCCACACTATCCAGAAGATTTATCAAACCCAAGAACAACATCTCCAGTGCCTGTAGGACAATTGCATCAAGAGCCTACAACAACTCGAACACAACTTGCCGATTCACATTCATCAACAACGCCTAGACTTCCAGATGGTAGTTCTGGAGGTAGAATCGATGTAAATTACTTGTTACAATATCAAGGAGATACATCAAATCCAAAGGAAAAAACAACAACAACACCTTCGATGCCTGCAGAAAAACCGCAAGACGTTCCTATAATAAAAACTCCAACACAAGAGGAGGGCTTATATACATCAACAACGCCTATTCCTTCAAATGTTCTCTACGGAGATCTTTTTGGTGAAATTAATTGGCCACACTATCCAGAAGATTTATCAAACCCAAGAACAACATCTCCAGTGCCTGTAGGACAATTGCATCAAGAGCCTACAACAACAACTCGAACACAACTTGCCGATTCACATTCATCAACAACGCCTAGACTTCCAGATGGTTCTTCCGGAGGTAGAATTGATGTAAATTACTTGTTGCAATATCTAGGAGATACATCAAATCCAAAGGAACAAACAACAACAACACCTTCAATGCCTGCAGAAAAACCGCAAGAAGTTCATACAATAAAAACTCCCACACAACAGGAGGGCTTATATACATCAACAACGCCTATTCCTTCAAATGTTCTCTACGGAGATCTTTTTGGTGAAATTAATTGGCCACACTATCCAGAAGATTTATCAAACCCAAGAACAACATCTCCAGTGCCTGTAGGACAATTGCATCAAGAGCCTACAACAACAACTCGAACACAACTTGGCGATTCACATTCATCAACAACGCCTAGACTTCCAGATGTTACTTCCGGAGGTAGAATTGATGTAAATTACTTGTTACAATATCAAGGAGATACATCAAATCTAAAGGAACAAACAACAACAACACCTTCGATGCCTGCAGAAAAACCGCAAGAAGTTCATACAATAAAAACTCCCACACAACAGGAGGGCTTATATACATCAACAACGCCTATTCCTTCAAATGTTCTCTACGGAGATCTTTTTGGTGAAATTAATTGGCCACACTATCCAGAAGATTTATCAAACCCAAGAACAACATCTCCAGTGCCTGTAGGACAATTGCATCAAGAGCCTACAACAACAACTCGAACACAACTTGCCGATTCACATTCATCAACAACGCCTAGACTTCCAGATGGTTCTTCCGGAGGTAGAATTGATGTAAATTACTTGTTACAATATCAAGGAGATACATCAAATCCAAAGGAACAAACAACAACAACACCTTTGATGCCTGCAGAAAAACCGCAAGAAGTTTCTACAATAAAAACTCCCACACAACAGGAGGGCTTATATACATCAACAACGCCTATTCCTTCAAATGTTCTCTACGGAGATCTTTTTGGTGAAATTAATTGGCCACACTATCCAGAAGATTTATCAAACCCAAGAACAACATCTCCAGTGCCTGTAGGACAATTGCATCAAGAGCCTACAGCAACAACTCGAACACAACTTGTCGATTCACATTCATCAACAACGCCTAGACTTCCAGATGGTACTTCCGGAGGTAGAATTGATGTAAATTACTTGTTACAATATCAAGGAGATACATCAAATACAAAGGAACAACCAACAACAACACCTTCGATGGCTGCAGAAAAACCGCAAGAAGTTTCTACAATGCCAACTCCCACCCAACAGGAGGGCTTATATACATCAACAACGCCTATTCCTTCAAATGTTCTCTACGGAGATCTTTTTGGTGAAATTAATTGGCCACACTATCCAGAAGATTTATCAAACCCAAGAACAACATTTCCAGTGCCTGTAGGACAATTGCATCAAGAGCCTACAACAACAACTCGAACACAACTTGCCGATTCACATTCATCAACAACGCCTAGACTTCCAGATGGTACTGCCGGAGGTAGAATTGATGTAAATTACTTGTTACAATATCAAGGGGATACATCAAATCCAAAGGAACAATCAACAACAACACATTTGATGCCTGCAGAAAAACCGCAAGAAGTTTCTACAATAAAAACTCCCACACAACAGGAGGGCTTATATACATCAACAACGCCTATTCCTTCAAATGTTCTCTACGGAGATCTTTTTGGTGAAATTAATCGGCCACACTATCCAGAAGATTTATCAAACCCAAGAACAACATCTCCAGTGCCTGTAGGACAATTGCATCAAGAGCCTACAACAACAACTCGAACACAACTTGCCGATTCACATTCATCAACAACGCCTAGACTTCCAGATGGTACTTCCGGAGGTAGAATTGATGTAAATTACTTGTTACAATATCAAGGAGATACATCAAATCCAAAGGAACAAACAACAACAACACCATCGATTCCTGCAGAAAAACCGCAAGAAGTTTCTACAAAAACTCCTTACCCTACAGACAAACCTGCCGGAGGTGTTTATAGTTTAGGTTACTTGTCACAATATCCAGGAGGTCAATACTATCAAGATGAGTCAATAACTGAAGGTTCTGAAGAATCAGGTGAATCAGGCTGGATGAGTTGGAAATATAATGAGGATCAACCAACTTCTGAACGTCCTGGAGAATTCAATGGATCACATTCTCAAGAATTCAATCAGGATCAAGGAACAACTAAGAGTCCGGAAGGAATTATTTATAAAACAGGGTTGATTACTGGATCAGATCATGAAGATCAAACAACAAATATACCTCCCAATGAAAGTAATAACTCACACAAATCTGAGGAAAACAATTCATTAGTTGACCAATCTGACGAACTTGTGTCACCCACCGATATTGTTGATGAACTCCAAGAAAATGTTGTAGTGAAGGAAACAATAATTGAATCATCTGGTGTCTTAGACGAGAATACAATCAAAGAATCAGATAAAGTCATACAAAATCCTAATGGTAGCGTAACTAATACTTTTAGTGAAAAATGGTCTGAAACGATTGAACCAGACCCGATTGACAAACATCAATCAGGCTGGATAAGTGGGACATATATTAAAACCGGCTTTGGGCAATCAAATACAGAAAGACCAAAGGAATCTGAAAAATTAGCCTGGATGAGTGAAAGATATAATGAACAATACGGTCCCGATCAAACAGCAACTGAAGGTTCTGAAGAACCAGAGGAATCAGGCTGGATACATGGGAAATATAATGAAGGTCAACCAAGTACTGAACGTCCTAGAGAGTCCCACGAATCATATCCTGAAGAATACGGTCAAGGACAAACAACAACTAAAAGTCCGACAGGAATTGATAGTTCAAGGTTGATGACTCAAACAAATTATGATTATAAGACAACAACTAAAACTCCCGGGGGATTCGGAAGCTCTTCCTGGATGAGTGGGGCCTATAATGAATACTATCAAGATCAGGCAATAACTGAAGGTTCTGAAGAATCAGGTGAATCAGGCTGGAGGAGTGGGAAATATAATGAGGATCAACCAACTTCCGAACGCCCTGAAGAATTCAATGGATCACATTCTGAAGAATTCAATCAGGATCAAGGAACAAGTAAGAGTCCGGAAGAAATTGTTGATAAAACAGGGTTGATTACAAGATCAGATCATGAAGATCAAACAACTACTAAAGCTCCCAAAGAAAGTGTTAGCTCAGGTTGGGTGAATGGAATACATTATGAAGACAACAATCAAGATCGTTTAACAACTGAAAATTCAGAGGAATCAAATGGATCAGGCTCCATAAGTGGAATAACCAACGAAGTTATCGAGAACGAAAAAAGAACAACTCAACGCCCTCTTAGTCAGTCAAGTGCACACTCATCTGATGAAGACAATTCATTGATTGATGAACTCGAACAAAATGTTGTAGTGAAGAAAACAGTAATTGAATCATCCGGTGTTTTGGACGATACTACAATCGAAGAATCAGATAAAGTCGTACAAAATCCTGATGGAAGCGTAACTAATACTTTTAGTGAAAAATGGTCTGAAACAATTGAACCAGAACCGATTGACAAACATGAACCTTCTAATGAACACGATTCCACTGATCCGGAAAGTCGAGAAATAGATGCTAGTGCTGGAGGACATGGTGCAATACACCGCACAGAATTAGGTTGTATTGGAACTAAGATATTTATTTAAAAAAAAAAAAATACGGGTGTTTTTCATTTTTATAGAAAATGCTGGTGAAGTGCACGGTTTAACACCGGACCAAGGTAAGTACCCAATAGGTAACCCTCGTTATCCATCGATGGGATATTTGAATGGTCAGTGGTGGAACGGGCAACAACAAGGTTCTTCTTTAGGCAAAATTCCATCCCACAGCCCAGTTCAACCTCCAAATGTTAATCCAGGTTGGATGAGTGGTAGCTTAACGATAAATGGTCATAACGCTGGTCATCACGATCCCGCTTATTATCCTCCAACACCTGCACCATATGGCTATGGATACAGCCAAGTTTATGGAAACGGAAATGGACCACTTAACGGACCACCTCATGGTACTCCTCATGGAACAACTGAACGCCCTCTTAGTCAGTCAAGTTCACACACATCTGAGGAAGACAATTCATTAATTGGCCAATCTCATGAACTCGTGTCACCCAACGATACTGTTGATGAACTCCAAGAAAATGTTGTAGTGAAGGAAACAATAATTGAACAATCTGATACTTTGGACGATATTACAATCAAAGAATCAGATAATGTGGTAACAAATCCTGATGGTAGCGTAACTAATACTTTTAGTGGAAAATGGTCAGAAACAATTGAACCAGAACCGATTGACAAACATCAACCTTCTAATGAACACGATTCCAGTGATGAACCAAAGGATCCAGAAAGTCGAGAATTAGATACTAGTGCTGGAGTACATGGTGCAATACACCGCACAAAATTAGGTAGTACTAGAACTAAAATATTTATTTAAAAAAAAAAAAATTTACCGGTGTTTTTCATTTTTATAGAAAATTCTGGTGAAGTGCACGGTTTAACACCGGACCAAGGTAAGAATCCGTCTAGTGGTGTAGGTAACCCTAGTTATCCACCGATGGGATATTTGAATGGTCAGTGGTGGAACGGGCAACAACAAGGTTCTTCTTTAGGTAAAAATCCATCCCACAGCCCAGTTCAACCTCCAAATGGTAATCCAGGTTGGATGAGTGGTAGCTTAACGATAAATGGCCATAATGCTGGTCCTCACGGTCCCGCTTATTATCCTCCAACACCTGCACCATATGGCTATGGATATAGCCAAGTTTATGGATACGGAAATGGACCAGTTAACGGACCACCTCATGGTACTCCACTTGGACCTCCTCGCACACCTCCTTACGGACCTCCTCGTGCACCTCATTACGGTTCTCCACATGCACCTCCTTACGGTGCTCCGCACGCACCTCCTTACGGACCTTACGGACCTCCTCGCGCATCTTCATATGGACCTTCTCACGTAGCTGCTCATGGGCCTCCTCATGAACTTGTACATGGGGCTCCTCAGAAATCATTACATGGAACTCCATACGGAACTCCTTATGGACATCCTTACGGAGCTCCTCAAGGACCTCTTTATAGACCTCCATACGCGCCTGTACATGGATCTCCTCATGGACATTCGCATGGAGCTTTACTCGAAACCAATCATTTGCTGCCCCCTCATGGAGCTCCCTACGGACCTTTCCACGGACCTGTTCATGGATCTGCCTTTGGATTAAGTCATGGGCCTCAATACGGTCACGGACATGGATATGGTCGCTGGCATGGACGCGAACGTGATTACGGACGCGAACGTGATTACGGACGCAGACATGGCTACGGACATGGTCATATGCATGGACATGGACATGGACATGATCATCATCATCACCATCACCATGATCATGATCACCATGATGATCACCACGATGATCACCATGACGATCATCACGATGTTAAGCCATCCATAACATTAACAATTGATGGACATGAACATGACCATGATCATTTGGAACCTGTTATTAATGGTCAATCAAGCTTGAATCGCAGTAGTTTTAATGATCTAAATAATGCACAAAATAATGCCCAAATTTCAGTTTCCCAAGAATTTTCTGACTCAAAAAAACTCCGGCCTATTAGAAGGAGAAACCCCAACAAAGGCAGCACGATAACGATTAATCTTGATAAAAAAATAAAAGGAAAAATGACTCCTAGCATCAACATCCCGAATTATGGGAGACCATCGGATCCACAAGGAGTTAATGTCAAACCAGCAAAAACCAGTTCAATAACTTTAACTCTTGGAAACAACCGCAGGCTACCAAAAGCAAAACCAATTATAAACCAGCCAGTAAGTGATCCAAACGCTCAAGTTTCGCTTCCAGCTGTCACTTTGACACTTGGCAGTAATGCAGTTAGAGCCCCACGAATCGGTTTCCGCTCAAAATACCCATCTCAGCAACAACCAAACGTTGGACAAGTCGAGGGTGATAGGCCAGTACAAATGTTACCACCTAACAAACCCGATCAAACCAAACCACTTCCAACCGCAAATGAATTTCAACAAGATGGCTTATACGGAGTAAATCAATATCCACCAAATGTTCAAACAGGAGAGATGGGCGGAGGAATATCAATTAACATAAATGCAAATGGGAAACGAAAAAGTAGAAGACCAAGATTCGGGCCTGGATTGTAGAATTTAGCATCCGCAATTATTAAGCTACTATAAATTTTATAATAAGGTTTTCCAATTTGGAATTTCATTCTATTGTATTATGAAATAATTCACTGTAATTTATTTCGATTTTAAAATAAAAATAAAATAAAATTATAGATAAAATATACTCGTACAACTGTTATAATGGTATAAACCTTTATACTTGACAACTGTCAAACGGAGATTGAGTTGTGAATATGAAGCACGCAAGCTGAAATACATAAATTTGAGTTAGACTCTGTTCGATTAAGTGCCACCATAAAACAAGCTGAAAAGGTTAGAGTGAGTCAAAAACATAAAGGAAGTTCCAATAGAGTTTTATAGTGTAATGCAGCCATATGTACCTACACCCACATGCATGTATACACTGGGTGCCCAGAAGTAAATAATGGATAATCTTGTAACGGGCTAAAGCAGGCTTAGAGACCTTACATAAAAAATATGAGAAAATATTTTTTTTTTCTTTTCAGGAAAGTCGCACTTGTTTACACTTAAGGTACCGCACACAACTGCAGTTGAACTACACTTCACGACACGTCAAAACATTATTTGTATGAATTTGCACTAAGCTGCAACTGAATTTCATACAATTTCATACAAATTATTTTGAATCGCAGTTCCGCCTAGTGCGGTCTAACCTTTAAACAAAAATCCCTTTCACATAGTAAATATCCGTTTTCCGAAAGGTTTTAAGGCCATTAAGAGGTGTTATTTTGATATTCAAAGAAAAATGGCATTTTTTGAGATAAATGATCGGATGTTTATTTCAATGTAAAGAGGAAAGTATGCGATTGATAATAAAAACCAATATCAGTCAAATGGCCGCCACGGCTCCGCTTACACAACAATATCTTTTTCATGAAATTTTTCATCACCAAGTCGCAAAGTGGGTGCTTATGTGCTCAACAGCTTCACGAATTCCATCTTTGAGGTCTCGAATCGACACACGCGACGCAAGGCTGTTGGTGTAGACCTTATCTTTCACGTGATCCCAAAGGAAGAAGTCGCAAGGTGTTAAATCACAAGATCTTCGAGAGATAACACGGTCCGGAAACTTTTCCCGTAAAAGATCTGTGGTTTCGTTGCTTGTGTGGCACGAAGCGCCGTCTTGTTGAAAGTAAACGTTGTCCAGATCAATACCATCCAATTCCAGCCATAAAAAGTTGTTAATCATCTCTCGATAGCACAATCCATTTACCGTAGCTGTTGCTCCAGCCTCATTTTCGAAAAAGTAAGGTCCAATGACCCCGCCGGACCATAAACCGCACCAAACAGTTTTTCTTTGGGGATGAGAGGCTTTTCAACAATAAATCTTGGGTTTTCGAGCCCCAGATGCGACAATTATGCTTGTTGATGTAGCCATCGAGGCCTCATCATTCAAGATAATTTTTCGATGAAATTCCGGATCATTTTCATGCACTTCAAGGACCCAATCAGCAAAGACGCGACGTTGTTGATGATCGGCGGGCTTGAGCTCTTGCGTTAACTGAACTTTATAAGCCAAAGGTCTCTATGCTAAATACGGTGTAATGACGTTTTATGAATGCCCAATTCCAAAGAACGACGAGGAATGAACAAATCTGGGTTTTCTTCAACACTTTGGGATACAGCAGCAATATTCTCAGTTGTTCTTGAGCGACGTGCATGGGTATTATTCTTCACATTGCTTACTTGTCCCAACAGCTCAAATTTATCCACCAATTTCTGAACTGCGGTCCGACATCTTGTTGATAGCGCAGAAGAGTTTTGCAAGGAGGGATGTCTGTGAAGTTGGTAGGGCAACTTTCAGCTAGAGTAACGAGACCAACGCAGTAATTTGCAGTTTTTATTTGCATTTCAATTCCCGATTTTGCAGTTAACCAAATAGTGGGTGTAATGTAATCGAGTAAGCTTCTAACTTCACAGTGAAGTTACCAGGTCACATAGTATATCTTGAGAGCCGAGCATTCTAGAGACTTGAAGTAAAGCTCCAAATTTGCATTTCAAGAAATTCTAATTCCAAATTTTGAAGTCCTCCATTTTAAATATTTCATACTGCCATACTGGTCAGATGCTGCATCTAGAAAACCAATCATGCTAGAAGTTTGCAGTAAGGCTCCAAATTAGCAGTAGTTTTATGCATTTAAAGAACTGCTTATTCTAAATTATGAATTTTTTTCACCGTGAAGTTAGCAGGTCGCTCGGTTGCACCCATTTATTTTTATTTCCATAAAAAAAAATCTGCTCGATTAGATTTAAAATATAAACGAATTTATTTCATTGCATAATCATGAAGAAGAGGTTTGAATATTATTTTTACAAAATGAATTAACCATTGTGGTGGTTTAAGAAAATTTTAAATCAATTATTTAGACTTGGGGTGATTCTGGCTGATCTCCCTGTTGTTTTCCTTGTTCTTGTTGTTGTCTTTGCTCTGGTTGTTGTCCCTGTTCTGGTTGTTGTCCCTGTTCTGGTTGTTGTCCTTGACCTGGTTGTTGTCCTTGTCCTGGTTGCTGTCCCTGTCCTGGTTGTTGCCCTTGGCCTGGTTGTTGTCCTTGTCCTGGTTGTTGGCCAGGCTGCTGTCCCTCTCCTGGTTGTTGTCCTTGGCCTGGCTGCTGTCCTTGTCCTGGTTTTTGATGACCATGGTGTCCATGTGGTGGACGTTTGCTCTGTGGTGGACGACGTCCTTCTCCTTGTTCTGATTGTTGTCCATGATGTTGTGGTCTTCTGTGACCTGGTGGGTGACGTCCTTGGGGTGGTCCTGGTCTTTGAGGTTGGTTTCTTACATGGTCTTCTTCAGAACTTTCCTCGGAACTCTCATCGGACTTTTCTTCTCCAATACGCTTATCCTCAGCTGGATGGCTAGGGATTCTTGGAGGACGTTTGGCTGCAGCTACAGCCAAAATTGCTAATAATGCAACAACAGTAAATAACTTCATTTTACTTATAATTTGTGTCAAGAGAAACTTAACTATAACTAAACTGACCAAAGAATCTCCCTTTTATACTAACTTCGACTTCGATCGGTCGGAAATAGTCATTAAATATAGCCTGCAGAATTGTTTAGACAGATGTGTTTGGTTTATTGCTAATAACATGTCAATATTTGTTTAACTATGTAAACACTTCAAAAGTTGTGAAATCGTGCAATATAGTCCAACATTTATGTAGCTGCGTTCTATTGAATAGCAAAATATTAACTGAACAAATACGATACGTTATCATTTAAAAAAAGATGGTTTCTTAAAGCACTATCACTTTTGACAAGAAATACATCAAAACACTTTTTTGCATAAATACGTTTGTAAAGTAAATGTGTGTGTTAAGAGTGCCTTTCTAAATGATATTGCAAATTGAAAACCATCTAATATGCATTTAGGCGAAGTTGGAACAAGTGAAGCTTTACTGGCAAAGCGGAACACTGGTGTGATAAAGAAGCAAAGTCTACCAAGTTTCAAGAAGGACAAACTAAAACGACCAGGAAAATGTTTCAAATGTGGATTAACTGGACACGGGAAACGTGACTGTAAGGTACAGACACAGACACGATTAGACGGGGACAAAGCATTTTTCAGCAACATTGTTCAATCTCTGGGAACGTGTTATTTGACTAAGGTGCTACTTATCACATGTGTAGGCGTCGTGATTGGTTTATAACATTTACAAAATTGTATAAGCCAGTTGATGTTGTTATTGGTGATGGAAAACTGATGCATGCTATTGGACGAGGTGGTTTCAAAGATCTGTCATACAGTACAGTGGAGCTGAGTGGATAGAAAAAACAATACAGAATGTTTTGTATGCACCAAATTTGAATGCAAATTTGTTTTCTTCAACTAAAGCCATGGACAGTGGTCACACAAGCTCGTCCGACAAAGATTCATTTAAGCTGTTCGATAGCGAAAGTGTTGTTGCTGTGGGAACAAGAAAAGGCGGTATTTTTCAAATGCTTTTCAAGGTTATTGAGCCAACGAACGTCCGAAAAATCAATGGTGGCTGTGAAAAGTGATACGTTGCGCATTTGGCATGAACGTCTAGGCCATCAAAACCTGCCTCATGTTAGAAATTTTTTTTAAAAGTATGGTATTCGATTTGTCGATGAAAACTTTGACTGCGATGGTTGTGCATATGTGAAGCAACATCGGCTTAGCTTCATCTCACGGCCAGACAGATCTTTGAAGTGCGGTGAAATCATCCATGCGGATGTTTGCGGACCAATGGAGGAAGAGTCACTTGGAGGCTCAAGGTATTTTGTACTTTTTAAGGACGATTTCTTAAAGTATCGTTTTGTTTACTTTCTCAAAAACAATTCGGAGGCTTTTGAAAAAGCAAAATAGTCTTGAAGATTAAGATTAAGATTAAGATTAATTAAGATTTTTTCAAACTTTGTTCAAAAATGGGATTCATCATCGCCAGTCAATTGCCTACACTCCTGAAAAAAATGGATGTATCGAACGTGAAAACCGAACCATCAATGGAATTGGCTCGGTCAATGATTCACGCTAATGAACTTATTCCTCAGCTTTGAGCGAAGGCAGTTCAAACAGCTGTATTTGTTTTGAATCGTACAGGAACCAGTTCTGTAAAAGACAAAACGCCATATGAACCGTGGAACAACAATCGAGCACAATTTAATCATTTTCGCATCTTCGGTTCAGAGGTTTACGTTCACATCCCAAAGCAAAAACGGAGAAAATTAGATCCAAAGTCAAGAAAATGTATAATTGTTGGATATGATGAAAATCAAAAAGGAATTCGTATCGTTGATGAATCTCATTAATACGTGAGGTAAAGTTTTTGGCAGAGGAATCATTTACAGCCATTATTATCGAAGATGACTTAAGTTTTGAAGAACAAGAAAACGTTGTTGAAGAAGATTTAGATGATCACTACCTTGATAGTCAACAAGCAATAACAGAAACTGAAAGTCAACAAGCAAAAAGAAGAACGGAAGCTGAAAGCCAGCCAGCTAAAAGAATTCCAAGACAACCTATTCTAGAAGCTAAAATTGATGAAAATAATATTTAAGAAAAACGTTTACGCAACCGTCAAGAAGGAGCTTCTATAGCAATGGCTTTATTAGTGATCAGTGAGGAACCCAAGTCTTATGAAGAAGCTATCAAATCAAATGAGAGCGACAAGTTGAAATAGCAAAATATTAAAAGCCATGAAGGATGAGTTCGATTCACTTATGCAAAACCAAACCTGGACCTTGCTTGAAAAACCAAAGAACCAAAAGGTATAATCGACAACAAATGGGTTTTTAAAGTGAAGAGGAACACAGACGAATCGATAGAACGTTTTAAGGGAAGACTAGTATGTCGTGGTTTCAATCAGGAATATGGGATCTTTTATTTAGAAACATTCAGCCCAGTTGTTTTATTTACATCATTGCGAGCGATTCTGGCAATTGCTGCAAAGAAGAGGATGTACATAAAGCAGTTCAATATTAAAACAGCGTTTCTGAACGGAGATCTGGAAGAATTAGTCTTTATGCAGCAACCATTTGGGTTTGACGACAACAGTGGACGTATTTGTAGATTACAGTAGAGCTTGTATGGTCTGAAGTAAGCTTTTTAGGTTCAGAACTTGTGGGTCAGATTCGTTTGTTTTTGTAAGTAACAAAAATGGAAAAACACTCATAATGGCAATTTATATGGATGATGGGATTGTGACTGGATACGATGAAGCAAATGTTATATGCGTAATTGAACATCTGCAAGAAAACTTCGAAGTCAGACAAATGCAAGTGGGTTGTTTTCTAGGCTTCGAAATCGACCAGAAAGTCGATGGTTCTATATTTATGCTTCAAATAGCATATAGTAAAAAGAGTTTACAACGATTCCATTTCGAAGATTGCAATCCAGTATTCGTTTCAGCTGATCCAAACCAATTACTGTAGTAATAAAACACTCATTATATAAAATAAATATTGATTAAATATATATAGCTGCCGGTTATAAGTGGGAAATAATGTAATATGAATATTTTTACTTTTAAATATAAATTGAAGAAACCTAATTGTTTTATTCGGACGCTTAAATTACTAACAAATTTTGAACAGTCTAAACCAAGCAAGTTTCCATATCGACAACTAGTTGGAAGTCTCATGTACTTGGCCATCGCTACAAGACCTGACATAAGTTATACAATTGGGAATGAAAGTCGATATATGGAAAACCCATTGGTGGTACACGCGAATGCTCTAAAAAGGAGTTTGAAATACATCAAAGGTACAATCATCTATGGAATCCTATACAACACAAATGGATATGATCATTTATGCGGATTCAGTGATGCGGACTATGCTAGTGACATTGACACACGAAGATCGACATCAGACTTTGTCTTTTAATACAATGATGGGATTATCAGTTGGAGCAGTACAAGACAGAAATGTGAATCGCTCTCTACAACGGAGTCAGAATATGTAGTAGCATCTGAAGCAGTGAAGGAGTTAATTTGGTTACAACGATTGTTTGAAGAGATATAGCCAAACAAAATTTTAATTGCTACAACGTTTTACATGGATAACACAAGTGCGATTCTTTTAATAAAGAATCCAGAATTCCATCGACGCAGTAAGCACATTGATGTCAGGTATCACTTCATCCGTGAAAGATTTGAAGAGTGATGCTTTAATTTGGAGTATGTATCAACAACAGATATGATTGCTGACATTTTAACTAAAGCACTACAAAGGGAACGTTTTCAATACTTCCGAGCTTTAATGGGATTATTTAACAAAAAATGGGAGTGTTCAATATATTATATTAAGGTTTTGTAAAATACTTGTTCCTAACTACTGTACTGTTTTGTCAAGAGCTATAGAAGGTTATCAAATTCTATCGTCTAAGAGCCAGCAGCAGATTTTGGTCGTGAAAGGAAACCAAAAGATATGAATAGTAAACGTAGTCCTGGTGAAGGTGATAACGAATACGTTCGTCTGCCAGCATGTAGTGGCCCCGTTACCACGTAAAAGTGCATCAAAAGTACAGCTTTTCTGAAAATTAAAAACCATTTCAAATGCAATACAACTTGACGCCATGAACTTCCTGATTACAAAACTGGTTTCGACAGACGTGTAGGTGGCCCCAAAACCCAGACAGACGTCCCCGAAAACGCGTTTTTTTTCGCGTTTTTAGGCTTTTGGGAAACCACCTAAAATTGATCACAACTTTTAGCCATGGACTCCCTGAGTGTGAATATGTACGTGACAGACGTGTGGCCCCGAAACCACCGACAGACGTTCCTGAAAACGCGTTTTTTTGCGTTTTTTGTCAAAAAGGAAACCACTTGAAATGTATCACAAACGAAAGATCTTGACCTCCTGACATGACAGACGTCTAAGTGGCCCCAAAAGCCCCGACAGACGCGATTAAAGTCGCGGATTTTTTATTACAATTTTCAGATAATTGATGTATGCCACCAAAATGTATCGCAATCGGAAGGTCTTGACTACCAGAGTATTAATGTATAAAAAAAAGGAGTTTATAGTGTCACCCAACAGTTGGAAAGTCGCGAAATAAATCGCGGATTTTTTCTTATATTATTATTGTTTTTTCTTTCAATTTACCTAGTTTAAAGGTTTTGACTAGATGAAAAAAAAATTTTGAAGGAAACAAGTTTTAAACACACCAAACCATTCAAATAAGCGATATAAGAAAGCTATGTGGTAGCGAGCTTACTACAATTATGAAAACGTGAACTGATTGTGATTGGAATTTCACATTTCATAAAGAAAAAAATATGTATAAGCCACTTACATCGCTTATTTGAATGGTTTGGTATGTTTAAAACGTGTTTCCTTCAAAATTTCTTTTTCAGCTAGTCAAAACCTTTTAATTTGGTAAATTGGAAGAAAAGACAATAATAATATTTGAGCGAGTTATTTCGTGGATTTCAATAGTTTAGCGTAACTCAAAACGTCTGTCAGTTAAATTTTCCGACTCAGGGAGTTAAGCCCTATAAATTGAGATGAATTTCAAAAGAAAACATTTTTTAATCTTGTATAAGATATATAGATTATATATATACATATATATATCAAAATGTATTCAGGCAGACGACATAAACTGTCATGCCTCAAATATTCATGGTGTTAAAATGTAAACAAAAGAAAATGTATATAATTTTAAATTATCTCTTCAAACTGTAAGCGATTGTCGATTGTGGAAGACTTAATGCCGGATTTACACGAATGACAAAATGTCATTTTCTTGTCATTTTCGTGTAAATGGTTTTCATATTTGTCATTATTTTTGTCATAAAAATAATGACGGGTGAGACTAGCATTAAATATTGTCATAAAAATGACAACGTGTAAATACACAATGACACCATTTTCAAAATTATGACAAACCGCGAGAAAGAATGAACTTGTTCATTATGACAAGTTGTCATTATTTTTATTTTAGTTGCGAAAATTCGTCGCTTATTGCCTCATGTATGTTTGTTGTTTGCTTTCTCACAAGTGGTGTTCTTTGTCCTTGGTCAGTTATAAAATCCAAATCCTCTGCCGACATTCCTATATTGTGGAACAGCTCCGAATCATTCCGACGAAGCTGCCCGCCAACCGCAACGTCTCCAAAAACCCTTGTTGCAAAAATAATGGTCAAACCAAACAAGATCTTTGTTTTCTTCGTGACCGTCGGGTTTCTTCCTGATGCTCATCCTCAAGAATTAAAACTCCAAAAGCAATTACTGTTACTTTATTTGATTGCATTTTTAATCACTCCTACAGTATTACAGAGTTTTGTTTAAATTCATATGGTTGATTTAATGACAGTAGTGTAAATACACTAGTTTCTAGTTATGACAAAAATAATGACAGAGCCTAAAACAGTCATTATTTTGTCTTCGTGTAAATGCATATCATATCATTCATGAATTGATTTTGTCATTATTTTGTCATTTTAATGACAGATTTTATGACAATTCTGTCATTCGTGTAAGCCCGGCATTACATGAAGCAAATTATGGACAACCTCGTCCACGATCATCGTTTTGACGGCTATCGTTTTGAAAATTGCGGATTTGATTTTGTTTAACTTTTATAAAATGTATTATACTATGTTTTATATTCCACGCGCGCAAAAGGGCTTATGGCTACCCTTAAAATGTTTTTAACACAGCACGAGCGATTAGGTAAGTAGGAGAGGATTTAGAAGGAGATACATTGGTTTTGAAAGTTTGCACATCGAAATGGGAGGGGAAAGTCGAGTCAGGTAATATCGACCCTAAATTCACCTACCATTACGAAAAAACAAACGTAAAAAACCCAATCAGACAGTTATCTATGCTGATATTGGGTTTGGGCCCCAATAAAACTTCACAATACAAAACACTTCCAGTGTTATGCCTTAATAGTATGTATTGATCCGCCCCTGGAAACCCAAAAACAATAACAGCAATTTATCTGATATGCTTTGGCTTAATCAATTACAAGCTTTGTATAAGATGATATACATACTCATACTCTGCATGCAATGAGGAAGCCAAAGCACTGTGAGAGATGTGGGAAGGAGAGATAGGAAAATGTACCGCGTTGCTATGGTGTATGCTGCTGCATCATCGTCTTCGCATGAGAGCACTTATACTGGCACTTGCACTGTGATGTTGATTTGGGCTATTTTTTAGTTGGATTTTTATTTTTATTTGTAACTATTAGATTATTATTTATTTTTTTCGAAAGGGGCAATTAGAGAAGCACAACTGGATAATTTTATTGGATTAATTATTATTGAACTGGGGGTATTTGGCAGGTATTTCCATCACTCACGCACACGACCGCTCACAGAGGGCTGTAGATCGGAATCGCGTTGCGGCCGTCCTGCCACTCCATTTCATTGGATGGGAAGCTATAAATAAATGAAAAGATTAGTAAAACAAAAAATTCATAAACCTAATTAATAAATTAAAATACTTACCATTTATTTTTCTGTTCATGCTGCTGCAGCTATGGTTGTTGTTACTGAAATAATAAAGATAAACAAGAAAATGGTCGCGTTCAGCATTCTACTTACTTACTTTCTTAGATCCTTGACCCCTCTAAGGGGCAAAGGGCGTCAACTAGCGCTACACGCCATCTCGTTCGGTTTCTGGAAATGTATTTTAGCTCTCCCCAACTTTTTCCGAGCTTTTGTGATTCCTTGTCGACTGTTCTGCGCCAAGATTTTCTCTGGCCTCCAGGTCTTCTGCCATCTTGGATGAGTGGATCCCACTCCATTGCATGTCTTGCAATAGAGTCTGCACCACGACGTAGGGTGTGACCAATCCATTGCCACTTTCTTTTCCTAATAACGATGTCAATAGCACTTTGGCCCGTTCTCCGAAGGAGTTCTTGGTTGGAGATGGTGTTCGGTCAAAAAATCCTTAGGATGTTTCGGAGACATCTATTTTCGAAAGTTTGTAGCTTCCTTGTGACAGAGGCGGTCACTTTCTATGTACTACACCCATATAATAGTACTGACTCTACGTTCGACCGGAACAGTCGCACCTTGGTCTTCGTACTGTAGACGTTGCTCCTCCAAGCTTTAGACAGCATGCCGAAAGCAGCTTTAGCTTTGCCGATTCGGCAGTTAAAATCTTCATCCGTACCACCGCCGTCTTTTGAGACAACACTACCGAGGTACAGGAAGTTGTCCACCGCTTCAACCTGCTGTCCCGCAACGACAACTTGAGAAGAAGATTCAGAAATGTTGAGGATTTTTGTTTTCGCGGTGTTGATCCTCAAACCGACTTTGTTTGCCTCACATTCCAGATTAGTCACCATATGATGCAGATCCATAATGTTGTGCAAGAGCAAACAAATATTGTCAGCGTAATCAAGATGTTGCAGGAACGAAAACATCGTCCATCGAATTCCACGCGCTTGCTCGGCTAGAGCTGCATGAAGGACATCCCCTATAACCACTAGGAAAAGTAGTGGAGATAGCAAACATCCTTGAAGAACTCTGGTATGGATATCGAAGTCCTCTGATACCTTTCCGTTGTGTAAGACTTGACACGATGCACCCTCGTAGGTAGCCTTTATATTGGCGATAATCTTCTCGGGTACTCCTCTACTACGTAAAGCTGACCAAATGAAATTTCGAAGTCGATGAAGAGCAAATGAAGAGGGGAGCGGAACTCCCCGCATTGTTCTATTATGATGCTCAAGGTGTTGATGTGATCAATGCAGGATGAGCCTGCACGAAATCCCATTTGCTCTTTGTCGAGAGTAGAATCGAGATGTTCTTTGATTCGTTCCAAGATTATTTTCGCCATTATCTTTGCCACCGCGGGGAGGAGGAGATCCCTCTCCAGTTTCCGCAATCCGTAAGATTTCCCTTTTTTGGTAGTTTGACGATCATCCCTTTTTTCCATTCAATGGGGAAACTTTCGTTCTCCCATGGCTGTGCTATTAAGGGGTGTAGCAACTTCGCTGATGTTTGTGGATCTGCTTGGTAGAGCTCAGCGGGAATGCCGTCCAAACCTACCGCTTTGTTGTTCTTGAGGGATTTGATTGCTGATGTTATCTCGGCTAAACTGGAAGGGCAGGTGCGAATACGGGAACTAGTTTCTACGAATAGCTCATTTGGGTTAGGGGCTGGAACACCTCCGCTATCGCCTATGTGGTTGAGCACGCTAGCAAAATGTTCCTTCCATCTCCTGAGCTGATCCTCATTCGTAACTAGCAGGGTGCCTTCTACATCCTTGACGAGGTGTTGTTTTCGGGAGTTGTTGTTTCCAACCAATTCCTTGGTTATCTTCTAGACGGTACCACTGTCGCACCTAGATGCTGCTTCCTCTGCCTGTTCTGCGAGGACATTTATGCGCCTCCTTTTGTCACGTCTGACACTACGCTGCACTTCTTTCCTTTTCCTACGGTACTGAGACTCGATGTTAAATCTCTCACCTATTGGGGCAGCCGCAAGTTGGGATCTAATCGCGTTCCTTTCTTTAATCTTACTCCATGTATCTGCAGAAAGCCATGTGCTTTGGCTTCTCTACCTTATACCCATAGACTCAGTTGCGGCAGTTGCAAAGGCCTTTTTCACATTGCTCCAGTGTTGGTCTGCATTTTCTGGCGTGGCAATGCTGATAACTTCTGCGGCGAGGCGGTCCTTATATCTTTGGCGCAGTGTAGCATCCCGTAATCTGTCGGTATTGTACCTGGGTGTACGCAGGAAGTTTTGCCGATTTCCATGTACTGAAGTAATTCGAAGTCGAACGTAGGCAAGCATAAGATGGTGATCGCGAGCTAACCCTACATCAGCACCGCGTCTGTTTCGGACTTCGAGAAGACAATTTTTTTTAAAGCGCTTGCTAATAGCAAAGTGATCGATTAAGTTCGCTGTACATTGACGATCTGTGGATAACCAACTTATCTTGTGCGAGATCCTATGCTCGAACAGAGTACCTCCAATGACTAGCTGATTTGCGTTACAGAAGTCAACAAACCGCTCTCCATTGTCGTTCCGTTCCCAGATACCGTGGTTACCCAGAACGTGCTTCAACGCTGTGTTGTCCTGACCAACCTTAGCATTAAGATGTCTCCATTCGGCGAGCACTAAGTTGGCTGTAAAATTCGTCCTTCTCGGCGTCCGACGCTTCCTCAGTTGGGGCATAGCACTGGATGATGGTGATTTTTCTTAGTTAACTGTTGAACCTGGCTGTCAATATCCTGTCGTTGATGGGTTTCCAGGTTATAAGACTTTGCCGCGCCTTTGGAGTCAACATTAAACCTACGCCGGAACATCGGGAACTTCCAACTGGTTTTCCGGAGTAAATAAAGAAAGTGCTTTTCGAAGGTGAATCCACCTGCCCTGCGCTCAACCATCTCACTTCACTCAGACCCAAGATGTCTAGGTTGTACCGTAGGAATTCTTTCTCAAGTTGGAGGAATATGGCGTTGTTAGGGCCTTCTTCGCGGTTATCGAGAAGAGTTTTAACATTCCAGAATCCAATCTTTGTCCTTGTTCAATAGCTGAAAGTCGTCATCGTTTGATCATTCCTTATCCGAGGCTGTAGCTGCCGATTCGAAGCGGTTGATTTCTTTACTTGTGGTAGGTTGCCAATCCGTCAAACGACCCCCAGACCCGGAGGGCCGGATCCTTGTGTAGCCTTAAGACAGCAGGCCGGATAATCCGATACCAGTAGCCCACTACGGGGATATGAGTGCTGCCGTTGACCCTTGAAGGGTTCATCCGCCACCATCTCTTTTTCAGCACCCTGGCTAGTACTGAAATTCCTTACTGACCTCAGCTCTAAATATTTCAGAGTAGCTCACGTAAGGTCTCTGTCGTCCATACTGTTGGTGACACCGTTGATTCTGATGAATTCATCCGCCGCACACCTTCTTTCTGATGGGCTCGTCTAAGACTTTAGCCGACTTATACAGCCAGTCATTTCCGACAGAGTATTTAAAGTGTTGCTATTTTTGTCTCTTGTTCAAACCTCGCGCTTATTTGTAGCAGTACCAGTACCCGATGGTTACCACTTGGAGGTAAAATAAGCACAATTGATGTGTAGTATTTGTTACATCACTGGGCATCGCCGTGTTAACGCCACTCAGTGACTACCCGCGTCCTACAACATCCAACGTTCAGCATTCTAGCCGAAGAACATCCAAAGATTACTTTTCAGAGGGAGATTTGGGGAAATCTAAATATGGCCGCTGATTTCCATGGTTGGGTGGGTAATGGCCACACTGCAACAACATCCGCAGTGCCCTTGTGTGTGGTAAGTGTCCGCTTTTTCACCTTTTGTGAGTTCAGGCCTGATATGTATTTTTGTTGCTGGTGAGATTAAGTTTCGGGGCAATAACCCCCCATTCCGGCGAGCTTACTGCCGCGCATCGCAAGCAGGCCACGTCCCTCGGAACTTAACATTCGTTTCCTTTTCCGAACACTTCCTTTTTTTTTCGTTTCCTACCTATCCCTTTTTCTTACCCTACCTCCACACTAATTCCTTTTCCTTCCCCTCCTATTGCCTCGCAACAACTTATCAACTACAGTTTTGTAATTAAAAGTATCCCTTTATTTATAAATGTACCTACCTACATAATGTACAAAACAATGCATATCACATACACATACACATACCTACACTTCACTGAATTTCAGTATACATATGAACATATGTATGTTTTGCTTTTCATAGACATAGACCTACTTTTTGGAAAAAGTACAAAAGTGAGAAATTTAAATATTCGCTTAAGAAACATGCTTCCAAAAAAACATACAGAAATTGTTCTGACAGATAAATTAAGCCACCATACACAATTTTAAGCCACAATACACAAATTTCAACACAACAGTTCTCACAAAATGAAATGAATAATGAATAAACGGTAGTGATGTTTTTTGCTTTTGTGTTGGTTGAGGGCTCTATTATTGATACACTATTTGCATTTTGAATGCTGTCAAATTAAATCGTCTTTTTAATCTTTTTGTGCGATGGAAACACCACATAGATTTATTAATTCTAAGCTGGGATTAACCTATGGTGGAAGCATAGCATTAGAGGTCTGTAAACTCGTAGTAAAAAGTGAGTAGAGTTCTTCGATGACGTGGGTATAGAAAAAAGAGAAAAGAGAAAAAGATGTATTCGTTTCACTTGAGTGCATTTTAGGCGACTTCTATAATTGGCTTATTAGAAAGCAAGTGGGCTGTAAATTCAAATATCATAACTAGAAAATCTTTATTTTTCTCTTTTATGTCAGGCATAGGTATGAGGTATCATGGTCAGCGCAACCACTATGTTATGAACCTACTGTGTTCATTTTGGTTTCAAACATACAAAATTCACATACATTTCTATAAAAGGTTTTTCTTTTAATTTTGACAACAGAATGGCCAAAAGGTGATGTAAACTGAGAAAAACGCATATCCACATGGAGGAGGTGTTGACGGAGTAAATGTTGTTGATTCCGTTGGTCCTGTCGGTTGGTGATTTTCTGTTGATGTTTGTGAATCGATTGTTGTTTTCGTTGAATGTCCTTCCTCTGCACTTGATGATGTTACTGTTGTGTCTGTTTTATCAGTTGATTCTTGTGCTTCAGTTGTTGTTTGTGGATTTTTAGTTGACTCACTGCCACTACCTGTCGAAGTTGGGTTTTGTGTTGTTTCAGCTGTTCCTGGCGCTTGTGTTGACGATTGGGGCTCTTTAGTAGAAGATTGTTCCTCAGTGGTATCTTGGCCTTCTGTTGATGTTTGTTTATCTGTTGTCGATACTTCCGATGCTGTTTCCTTCACTGTTGTGGATTCTTCAGTTGTTGTTTGTGATTCTGCTGTTATTTCTGATTGTTCTGTTGATTCTGATATGTTAGTTGCACTTTCTTCATCTGTAGTAGTCTCTTCACTTGTTGTGTCTGTTTCGTCGGTTGATTCTTGATCTTCAGTTGTCAATTCTGGATTTTCAGTTGACTCAGTGCCACTATCTGTCGTAGTTGGTTCTGTTACAGTTGTTTCTGGTTCTTGTGTTGATGATTGTGGCTCTTCAGTTGAAGGCTTTTTCTCGGTGGTATTTTGTCCACCTGTTGATGGTTGATTCTCTGTTGTTGATACTTCGGATGGTGTTTCCGTAACTGTTGTGGATTCTTCAGTAGATTGTGATTCCACAGTAGTTTCTGATTTCACTGTTGAGTCTGATTCACTTGTTGAACTTTCTTCATCTGTTGTAGTCCCATCACTTGTTGAGTCTGTTACTGTTGTGTCTGTTTCATCTGTTGATCCTTGTATTTCGGTTGTTGAGGTTTGCTCTTCAGTTGGGCTTTGTGTTGTAGGAGCATCGCTTGTTGGTTCTGTTACAGTTGTTTCTATATCTTCTGTTGATGATTGGGGATCTTCAGTAGAAGATTCTTTTTCAGTAGTATCTTGTCCTTCTGTTGAAGATTGATTATCTGTTGTCGGTACATCTGATGTTGGTTCCGTTACTGTTGATGATTCTTGTTCTTCTGTTGTTTCAGAATCTTCAGTTGTTTCTGGATCTTCAGTTACTTCCGTTGTATCTGTCGATTCTTCACTTTTAGTAGTTTCTGATTCTTCTGTTGTTGAGTCTTCAGAAGTTGGTTCCGTAACTGTTGTTTCTTCAGTTGTTTGGGGTTCCTCTGTCGTCGATTGGGATTCTGCTGTTTCAGTTTGATTCTCGTCTGTTTCTTCAGTTGTTTGGGGTGCTTCTGTCGTCGATTGAGATTCTGCTGTTTCAGTTTGGTTTTGTGTGGTTGAGCTTGAAGTTGTTGGGGTAAGTGTAGGGTTTCGTGTCGTTGACTTCGTGGTACATGGTGGTCTTGGTTTCGGTGTTGTTGGTGTAGTTGGTGTAGTTGTTGAATCTGGCTTATGACTTGACGATGTTGGTTTAGCTGTTGTTAAAGTTGTAGTTATTGGTGTTGATGTAGTTGTGTTGGCTGGTTTTGGCCTACTTGTGGTTGGTTTTGGTCTACCAGTAGTGTTTGTTACTGGACTTGGCGTTATTATTGTTGGTTTTCTTGTAGTTTTAATGGTTGGTTTTGGTTTAATAGTAGTTGTTGTTGTAGGTCTTGGTGTTGTAGATGTTGGTTTTCTTGAAGTAGTTCTTGTTGGCTTTGGCCTACTGGTGGTTGATTTTGGTTTGCTAGTAGTTGTTGTAGGTCTTGGCCTTGTAGTTGTTGGTTTCCTTGTAGTGGTTCTGGTTGGTTTTGGACTTTTGGTGGTGGGTTTTGGTGTACTAGTAATTGTTGTTGTTGTTGTTGTTTTAGGTCTTGGCGTTTTAGTCGTTGGTTTTCTTGTAGTGGTTCTGGTTGGTTTGGGTCTAATAGTTGGTTTTTTTGTAGTTGGTTTTGGTGTTGTAGTTGTTGTTGGCCAAAATGGCCATGGAGGAAAAATTGTTGGTCGAGGCCACAATGTTGGCCGAATTATTATTGGTGGATGTGGAATAATTGGTCGATGAGGCCATATTGGACTAAAAATAGCCCTCTTTTCACGTATTTCTTCATTTATTCTTTTTGTAAGTTCTGGCAATGAATTGAGATTTTCTAACTTAGGAAGCTGATGTGCTTTAACATCAACTAGAATCAGGACCAGGACCACTATTGCTACTACCTTCATTTTGTGAACTTGAACACAAAACTGTACAAAAAATTTTCGCTGCTTCAATTTATATGTTTTACTTGTAAAATAAAAATCATTATAAACTGACCAACAATACATTTGTTTCAGTTTATTTTTACAGACCACAGGAAAGTGTAAATATTTAACTTGTCGCAGACTTATTCGCGTTCAATAAGTTAAAAAAATGTATTGACCAAATGTATTATATTCTTGGAAACACTTGTGCAAATAATTTAAATGCGCAGAGGGTGTGAACATAGTTCGAAATTCTATAATCTATTGGTTAAAAAATAAATTGCATGACTAGATCGCACAAACCTGCCATTTTAGCTAACTAGATTGTACCTAGACATTGACAGTGTGAACCTATTAACGGTTCGATAATATTCTTATATCGTTTATCGTTACAAGAAAATATTAAACACTTTTTAAAATAACAATTTTCAATATAACTTTTAAGGTTCTCACGGTTTTTTATAGACATAATTAATTAATAATAATAATAAATAATAATTAATAAGTTATCGGATTAGCCGCGTTATTTAAAGTTAGAGTGTGATTTTGTACTCACCTTGAATGTTTCGCATCAAATTACATTGAGCGTGGTCACGGGGAAATTGCTGTTGAAATGTTATGCACCGCTACAACCTGCGTAGCCATAGCCAATCTAATGCATAACATAACGTTCGGAGTGAGTACAAAATCGCACTCGAACTTTAAGTTACGCGGCTAATCCGAAAATTAATCAATCATGTCAACAATTTTCAAATTTTTGGTTCAATGCAAAAAATAATTCAAAACTTTATTTCAGTTATCGTTTTTTTTTTTTTTTTCAAAAACGTGGTATGCAGAACTATCAACACTGCTCTCGAGATAACAAACCGTGGGTTTTACCTATTCTAAATAAGCAGGAAAATTTGAAGTTCTCCTCTAGGAAATCACATAAAAAAGCGTCACACCAAATTTCAAGCAAATCCGTCTAAGCGTTTAGGCTGTAGCTCGATATTTGTTTTTGTCACGAAACCAATACCTGTGCCATAGAGAAAATAACAAGGCTTTCATGTGTAGGAAGTAAGTACCTATAGATGATAATTCTCTCGTGTGCAAATAATTACAGTTTGTCGTGAGTCCCTTGTGCCATTTAATAAATATAAACTCTCATGCTTTTTGCTTTATATACAAAACAACATGTTGTACAACATAGTTTGATGGCACTGTGGAACAATGTGTGTCAAGCCGGCTGTTCTTGTGTTGGATGTTGGAATGATCAAACATCGATGTTGCACTTCTTTCACAGCAATTTTTACAACACGTTGTTCCATAAAATATTCGATTACTTTGATAAACTACCATTATTAGCAATATTCATTTGTGGAATGACATATGTACATAGTTTAAGTTTTGCCTGATCCTATGTGCCTACTCTAAAGATTATCTGGGAGTCAATCTCGATCACTGATAAAACACTCTATAAAACACTGGAACTGGATAGTGAATGTATACAAAAATCTTAAAGCAGATTGAAGGCAGTGAGAAGATAAATTGTCAAATTTCATGAGATAATTCTAATTCTAATTCTAAATCCACTGTGCATATAGTTAAAATTATTATAAAAAAAAACAACAGTGCCTATTGGTGTCAAGTGGCAAAAACAAAATTATTTCTGATGCCATCTGTTGCCACTAAGCATATGCAAGCATTTTTTCTAATAGAATTGAATGCCATCAAGGCCTTCAATGCGAAACATTCGCCAGCCAAAATTTATTTACCATGGTGATAAATGAGAGTACCCACACAAACGACGAATGTTTCTCCGCTGCGCCGAATATTTCGCGTTGGTTTGGGAGAGCTTTAATCAATGATTATTGGAACTGGGAAATCGTCGAATGTGTTTGTTTATCAAATTGTTTTTAAAAACTCCAAACCCAATTTGGTTACTTAGAGCCTATGAAGCCCATATACTAAATTTAACTCAGTGTGAAAAAACTGGCCCTTACTCGTTTTCAAAATATTTAGTTAGAAAAAAATTGATTTTTTTTTCTTTAATTTGGAAAAAGAACTGATTTTTTTTAAGAATTTTGGTTGACTATAATGTTAACACTTTGCAGAAGCTGCACCATAAAAAAAATTAAAGATATCAACAGTATCGTGTTCGAGAAAATCAAAAAAAAATTGTTGCAATTACCAAAAATTAGTATCTCCCTATTAAAAAAAAAATAAAAAAGTAAAACTAATGTGTCGAGTTCGATTTTTTTTCCGAATCCATAACTTGCCATATAGTACCTTAAATATCAACGGAATCTTTTACGAGAAAATCAATTAGTTCTAAGTTCTTTGTACTGTTTTATCATTTACACTTTTGTGTTTATAATGTACGACCAACAACGATTGATGTAAACGGTGCATAATACCGAAAGTCTATATGCGGCCTTAATCCCATGTCAACGTCAAAAGTTTCACCATGTTTTCCACCTTACTCCAATTGGCGCTTAAGTATCGATTTTCAAAAAATGGAACCACCATGAAGTTGACCCCTAGCAGTCAAGGTATAGCAGTTCAATGGTCTGTCTTGTATATTTTCACACATGCGCACATATAGGAAGACCAATTTTATCTGATAATAAAAACATATCTATTTCTTTCCTACTGTTAATAAAAAAAAAACAACAACTGTGAGAAGATACATTGTCAAATTCAATTTGCTTCAAACAAAATTGTTATACGCATAGCTAATTCACTATCCAGTGTTTTATAAAGATCGGTGATCTCGATCTGTGAAGCTGTGAGTGATAAATTAGTCAAAACTTCATATGAGCAAAATTCTATTCTATTCTATTCTAAATTTAAATAAACTGTGATTTTTTGTTCAGTTCAATGTCATAATTATGTTTAAATATTATCCCCAAACAATATTATAGACCGAGAGCTGGCAGCAGATTTTGGTCGTGAAAGGAAACCAAAAGATTTTAATAGTATAGGTAGTCCTGGTGAAGGTGATAACGAATACGTTCGTCTGCCAGCATGTAGTGGCCCCGTTACCACGTAAAAGTGCATCAAAAGTACAACTTTTCTGAAAATTGAAATCGGGTGGGAAACCATTTCAAATGTAATACAACTTGACGCCATGAACTCCCTGATTACAAAACTAGTTTCGACAGACGTGTAGGTCCCCGAAACGCGTTTTTTTCGCGTTTTTAGGCTTTTGGGAAACCACTTGAAATTGATCAAAACTTTTGTATATATTTTGTATATATAATATGTACGTGACAGACGTCTAATTGGCCCCGAAACCACCGACAGACGTTCCTGAAAACGCGTTTTTTTGCGTTTTTTGTCAAAAAGGAAACCACTTGAAATGTATCACAATCGAAAGATCTTGACCTCCTGAGTGCGAATATGTACATGACAGACATCTAAGTGCCACCAAAAGCCCCAACAGACGCGATTAAAGTCGCGGATTTTTTATTGAAATGTTTAGATAATTGATGTATGCCACCAAAATGTATCGCGATCGGAATGTCTTGACTACCAGAGTACTAATGTATAAAACAAAATAGGATTTAGTGTCATCCAACAGCTGGAAAAGCGCGAAATAAATCGCGGATTTTTTATTTTATTTTTTTAGTAATAGGATTTTGAGGGAAACCACTTGAAATGTATCCCCATCAAAAGGTCTTGACCCAAAAAAATTAAAATGTAAGTGACAGACGTTTGAGTGGCCCCAAACAACTGACAGCTGCGATATAATTCGCAGATGTTTTTTTTTTTTTGTTTAAATTGTATATTGGTGGTAGGTTCTTCAAATGTTTACCAATTAAAAGGTTCTGACTCAAGAAAGTGATTTTATAAGTTACAGGCGTTTGAGTTACGCCAAACTGCTGAAAAGCGCGATAAAAGTCGCGGATGTAATTACTAGTTTATCAAAAAGATTAAAGATACAAATATCTTGAAATGCATCTCAATTTAAAGGGCTTGACTCCCTGAGTTGCAAAATGTAACTGACAGACGCCAAAAAAAACGCGTTTGCAGGGACATCTGTCGGTGGTTTCGGGGACACTTAGACGTCTATTACGTACATATTCACACTCAGGGAGTCCATGGCTTAAAGTTGTGATCAATTTCAAGTGGTTTCCCAAAAGCCTAAAAACGCGAACAAAAAAGCGTTTTCGGGGACGTCCTGTCTGGGTTTTGGGGCCACCTACAGGTCTGTCGAAACCAGTTTTGTAATCAGGGAATTAATAGCGTCAAGTTGTATTACATTTGAAATGGTTTCCCACCCGATTTCAATTTTCAGAAAAGTTGAACTTTTGATGCACTTTTACGTGGTAACGGGGCCACTACATGCTGGCAGACGAACGTATTCGTTATCACCTTCACCAGGACTACCTATACTATTAAAACCTTTTGGTTTCCTTTCACGACCAAAATCTGCTGCCAGCTTACATTTACCATCTATGCACAAGTGTTCAATCAGTTCGTTAAGCCTAGTTGTTCAAACGTGGTGCAGCAATTGGAGCGCAGATCAAATATTTTAGACTCAACTATTACGGCGACGGCGGGTTAAACCACGGTTCAAGTATGGAATGGGATTAAATGGTACACTTTAACCTTGAACAATAATTGAACCTCAAATTCCTATAATTAAATAGCCAAAATCGTTGAGTTAAATATATTTGATATGTGGTTCAAATCTTGAACCACGTTTGTTCTACTTATCTTAAGAGACAAATCTTGAGGCGCATTGAGTGTGAAATGTCACGGTTAAACACTTTCTTACTAGTTTAAATTATCCAATATAAAACATGTAACTGTTATACTTTCAACGAAAGAGCTCCTTAAATTTTAAGATTTAATCAAAATCTGAGCTCTATCTCAGAAATTAAGTATAACAGATTTTGGTGTACATAGTGGATTTTGTTTTGTATTGGTCATAATTAGATTTATTAAATTATTAAAAAATTTTACAACACTTTTTCTTGTCAGTTCAATACTTTAGGAGATATTAAAAAAAAAAACAGGGAAAAGTTAAAAAGCTATACGGGTTTAAGTTTAAGATGTTGGCCGCCACGAAAACTTATATTTGAAGTTTTAATCAAATCTAACTGCGTATCTGTGCGTCTGTACGTTGACTATAAATCCAGCTAGATTCTAAGCAGATGCTTCCAAATTTGTCGAAAATTTATTATAATATAATTTTCTGGCTCCAACCATAGCTTGCAAACTAAAAGAAAAATGGCGGGCAGCCTTAATTTACATAACATTAATTTCAAATACTTTTCCCACTACTTATTTTGAATAACATCCATGCGAACATAACATTATTCATTTCATCTTATATCTTGGTTGCAGCTCGTGTTAAGTAGGGCTGGCCACGAGACGAGAAAAGTCTCGGTTTCGATCTCGGTCTCGCATGAAGAGACCGAGACGAGACTGGCTTTTAAGCAACCGAGACGAGACTGTATATTTAGACCGAAATTTACAGGAAGTCTAATAAACTAAAAAATCCAATTTCCGTTAAATATTTATTTTCTTCTGCACGTATTCAAAGTATAATCGAAAATATTTCGTTCAAACAATCCGGAAATTGTATTTTTCGGAGACTAGACCGAGACGAGACTTACTTAAAATTTTCGATTTTAACGAGACCAAGACGAGACTTACAAAATTCTCGCAGAGTCTCGTCTCTTGGCCAGCCCTAGTGTTAAGCAGCTTTCATCCAATGCTATTTAAACTTAAATGTAAGTTAGTCAAACAGTTCATTGTCAATAAAAAGTATATTACGTAAATGTAAATGGTAAGTGTGTTTGCTGTTGTTTGTTAACCTTTTGTAGCACAGCAGGATGTACGTCAATATTGCACATCAACTGCGCACATGACAAGTCTAACAGCAGCTTTGTTGAAACAGACTTTTATTGTTAAAACAAGCAAACAGAACTTCAATGTCAATATCTGACAAAAGTAATTAGAATAAAAGAAAATCGATGTCAATAAATAAGACGATTTATAAGAAGCTGTCTTTCGAATGCACTATTTAGTTAAGAATGGACCGACTGTTTGTGAGTATTCTGACAGTGATTGGCTTAGGACCACCTCCACCAGGACTTCCGGGAAATGGAATATATGTATTTCCACCATGTGGACAATTGCCTCCAGGTTGTAATGGATCATTGCCTGTTATTCCACCTTGGAAACCTGGATGTAATGGAACGATTCCATTTCCACCACCTCCATGGATACCACAGCCACCGCCTTGTCAACCACCATATCCAACAGCACCACCATGCAATACGAGTACTGAAACAACAACAACACCAACGACAACACCATCACTTTCGAACCCTACTTTGACACCAACAACTGCACCAAGTGACTCGACAACTACTGTTTCTCCATCGGCGGACTCGAATGTCACGGTCATCACAACAAGTCCAGGTAGTTCAGCAACCGAAGATACAACTGGCGGTACAACAACTTCAAAAACAACGACAATTGAGGGGTCAGGAAGTACGGAAACATCTAGTGAAGAAAATTCAACAAGTACAAGAGACCCAGGTTCAACAACGACGGAAGTAACAGGATACACTGGCATATCCACAACCATCTCTGAAGATACTACGACTATAAGAGAGGATGTTTCAACTGGCGGAAGTGACCCAACTACAACAAACGTGACAGATGAAATTGAAACTACAACTCTAGGAGACAATTCAAAAACAACTGAAGAAGGTGCTTCAACAAACGATTCTTCGACTAACGAAACAACCGACGGGCCAGGAGTAAATGAAACAACTACTAAAGTGGATTCAACAACATCAAATATAACAGGTGAAAACGAAACTTCAACATCCGTAAACTCGTCTTCAACAACACAGAAATATTCAACAACAATCGATTCGTCGAATTCACCAACAGGTGATGGGACTGAAGGATCGGAAGTTAGTGAAACAACCACTGAAATTGATTCAACAACAACAAATGGGACAGACGAAATTGAAAATCTAACTCCCGAAAATTCATCTTCTACAACACAAGAAGATTCAACAACAAATGATTCCTCATATTCATCAACAAGTGAGAAAACTGAAAGTCCGGAAGTTAGTGAAACAAATACTGAAAATGATTCAACAACAACAAATGTGACAGATGAAAATGAAACTCCAACTTCCGAAAATTCATCTTCCACAACACAAGAAGATTCAACAACAAATTATTCGTCAAGTTCACCAACAGAAGGATCGGAAGTAAGTGAAACAACCACAGAAAATGATTCTACAACAACAAATGGGACAGATGAATTTGTAACTCCAACTCCTGAAAATTCATCTTCCACAACACATCAAGTGGATTCAACAACAAATGATTCCTCAAATTTACCAACAAGTGAGACAACTGCAAAACCGGAAGTAAGTAAAACAACCACTGAAAATGATTCAACAACAACAAATGTGACTGATGAAAATGAAATACCAACTCCCGAAAACTCATCTTCCACAGCACAAGAAGATTCAACAACAAAAGATTCGTCAAGTTCACCAACTGAAGGATCGGAAGTTAGTGAAACAACCACTGAAAATGATTCAACAACAACAAGTGCGACAGATGAAAATGAAACTGCAACTCCCGAAAATTCATCTTCCACAGAAAATGATTCCTCAAATTCATCAACAAGTGAGGCAGCTGAAAGTCCGGAAGTTAGCGACACAACCACTGAAAATGATTCGACAACAACTCATGTGACAGATGAAAATGAAAGTCCAACTCCCGAAAATCTCTCTTCCACAGCACAAGAAGATTCAACAACAAATGCATCAAGTGCATCAACAAGTGAGATAACTGAAAGTCCCGAAGTTAGTGAAACAACCACTGACAATGATTCAACAACAACAAATGTGACAGATGAAAATAAAACTCCAACTCCCGAAAATTCATCATCGGCAACACAAGAAGATTCAACAACAAATGACTCGTCAAGTTCACCAACTGAAGGATCGGAAGTAAGTGAAACAAGCACTGAAAAAGATTCAACGACAGCAAATTCGACAGATGAAAATGAAACTCCAACTCCTGAAAATTCATCTTCCACAACAAATGAAGATTCAACAGCAAATGATTCCTCAAATTCACCAACAAGTGAGGCAACTGAAAGTCCAGAAATTAGTGACACAACCACAGAAAATAATTTAACAACAACAAATGTAACAGATGAAAATGAAACCGCAATTCCAGAAAATTCATCTTCCACAGTACAAGAAGATTCAACAACAAATAATTCATCAATTTCACCAACTGAAGGATCGGAAGTTAGTGAAACAACCACTGAAAATGATTCAACAACAACAAATGTGACAGATGAAAATGAAAGCGCAACTCACGAAAATTCATCTTCCACAGCACAAGAAGATTCAACAACAAATAATTCATCAAGTCCATCTACTGCAACTGGAGGATCGGAAGTTAGTGAAACAACAACTGAAAATGATTCAACAACAACAGATGTGACAGATGAAAACGCAACCCCAACTCCCGAAAATTCATCTTCCACATCACAAGAAGATTCAACAGCAAATGATTCGTCAAGTTCACCAACTGAAGTATCAGAAGTTAGTGAAACAACCACTGAAAATGATTCAACAACAACAATCGTGACAGATAAAAATGAAACTACAACTTCCGAAAATTCATCATCGACAACACAAGAAGATTCAACAATAAATGATTCCTCAAATTCACCAATAAGTGAGACAACTGAAAGTAAGGAAGTTAGTGAAACAACCACTGAAAATGATTCACCAATAACAAATGTGACAGATGAAAATGAAACCTCAACTCCCGAAAATTCAGCTTCCACAGAACAAAAAGATTCAACAACAAATGGTTCGTCAAGTTCACCAACTGATGGATCGGAAGTTATTGAAACAACCACTGAAAATGATTCAGCAACAACAAATGTGACAGATGAAAATGAAACCCAAACTCCCAAAGATTCATCTTCCACAGCACACGAAGATTCAACAACAAATATTTCATCAAGTTCACCAACTGCAACTGCAGGATCGGAAGTAAGTGAAACGACCACTGAAAATGATTCAGCAACAACAAATGTGACAGATGAAAATGAAACCCCAATTCATGAAAATTCATCATCCACAGCACAAGAAGATTCAACAACAAATAATTCATCAAGTTCACCAACTGATGGATCGGAAGTTAGTGAAACAACCACTGAAAATGATTCAGCAACAACAAATGTGACAGATGAAAATGAAACCCCAATTCCCGAAAATTCATCTTCCACAGCACAAGAAGATTCAACAACAAATATTTCATCAAGTTCACCAACTGCAACTGCAGGATCGGAAGTAAGTGAAACGACCACTGAAAATGATTCAGCAACAACAAATGTGACAGATGAAAATGAAACCCCAATTCCCGAAAATTCATCTTCCACAGCACAAGAAGATTCAACAACAAATAATTCATCAAGTTCAACAACTGATGGATCGGAAGCTAGTGAAACAACCACTGAAAATGATTCAAGAACAACAAATGTGACAGATGAAAATGAAACACAAACTCCCGAAGATTCATCTTCCACATCACAAGAAGATTCAACAACAAATAATTCATCGAGTTCACTAACTGTAACTGAAGGATCGGAAGTAAGTGAAACAACCACTGAAAATTATTCAACAACAACAAATGTGACAGATGAAAATGAAATAGCAACTCCCGAAAATTCATCTTCGACAACACAAGAAGATTCAACAACAAATGATTCGTCAAATTCACCAAGTAGTGAGACCACTGATGAGACTACTGATGGATCTGGAGATAGTGAAACAACAATTCAAGACGATGCTACCTCAGATGCTTCTTATACTAATGTGACAAATTCTTCTACTGAAATAGATAATGAAACAACAGCTTCTGAAGACTCAACAACATCTCAAAATTCAACCCCTAATACACCAACGACAACTGAAAGTACAACCTCAGCAGCACTTGCATCAACAACGCCTGAATACATAGGCAATGCAGATAGGCTTCCATTTGATAACCCACATTTCGTATCCCAACGTAGTGGCATTGTACAGTTGCATGAGTGGAAATTCCTTGACATAGCCAAAGAGTGTGAAGACTTCCTAGGACCAAATGGATTTGCAGCTGTCCAGACGTCGCCCGTTAACGAAAACCTTATCATCAAGGGCCGTCCCTGGTATGAACGTTACCAACCACTTTCGTACGAAGTGCGAACGCGATCAGGAGATGGTAAAGATTTTCTCGAAATGACACGAAGATGTCGCAAAGTTGGAGTGATGTAAATATGCAAAACCCCTAAATTGGTCTTTATAATATTATTATGTTTCTGTTACAGAGTTTATGTCGATGTCGTTACTAATCACATGACGTCCAATGCACCGGTTCCAGCTATGGGAACTGCTGGATCAGTTGCCTATCCAAGTGCCTTTTTCTATCCAGTTGTTCCTTATAATGTAACCCATTTCCATCAGCCAACTTGCCATATTAAAAATAATAGCAATCCTGTTGAAGCTCGTGTCTGCGAACTCAATGGTCTTCACGATCTGAACCAGAGTAATTTAGAAGTACAGATGACCATATCTCACTTTCTTAATTATTTAACCGCAATTGGTGCAGCTGGGTTCAGAATTGATTCAGCCAAATATGTTTACCCTGATGATTTGAAGGTAAGATCAGAAACGGCAATTTATGTAGAACTTACTAAACAATAATTTACCTTTCAGAAAATCTACAGTCGCTTATATCCATTATCTTCTATATTTGGGTTCCCTGATAACTCCTTCCCCTACATCTACCAAGAAGTCAATGATACCTGGAAGTTCAACTATACCCAACTGGGAGCGGTCACAGAGTTTTTGCATTCCGACAATATGGCAGCCTTCTTCCAAAACAAACTGAAGCCCTCTGCTCTTAAGAACTATGGTGGAGCACATATGGGAATGTTGTCCAGTAAAAGTGCAGTAACCTTTGTGGATAACCATAACTTGCAACGTACAAATCAAAACACTTTAAACAACAGCAAACCTCGTGAACTTCGAGCAGCATATGTCTTCACCTTGGCTCATCAATATGGTAATCCACGTGTGATGAGTTCCTTTGAATTCAAATCCATTGAAGACGGGCCCCCGAAAGACAAATATGACAACATAGTAAGTCCACGATTCGATTCTAGTGGACAGTGCAGAAAGGGTTGGGTCTGTGAACACCGTTGGCCAGTTATTTCAAACATGATTGCCTTCAGGAATGAAGTAGGTGACAGCTCGTTAAACAACTTCAAGGCCGATGACACCAAAGGCATTGTTTCATTTTGCCGAGGAAAAAAAGGTTTCGTAATTATAAGTTCAGGCATCATGGACTTCGAGGAAAGGGTGGAAACTTGCCTCCCACAAGGAACTTACTGTAATTCCTTATCACAGAAACGTGCTTCGAATGTGTGCGAAAAGGCCGCCAGAATTGTTGTTCGATATGATGGAACTGCTTTAATTAAATTGACAAAAAAAGGCACTGAGCTGGCTGTAGCCTTGCATATTGGAAATATTATAAATGTTGAAAAATCTGAGACAACAACAGACTCAAGTACCATTGAATCATTCTGGGATTTATTTGGTAAATAAAGTCATTTTGCTGATTTGAAGATTTACCGAACTAAGTTATTTATGTGTAAACACTGTTTATTTAAATAAAGTTTGTAAGAATAATTTTTATTTTTTATTAAATTAATAGCAGACTTTTTTAATTACACCGTACATATGTACAATCATTAAGCGGTAAAGTATACGCTACACTACTGCTCAAATCTTTTCTGATAGCTAAAAAAAGAACAACTACAATTGAAATAATGCAATAACTTAAAAACTCAATAGTGATTAACAAAATTTAGTTTTTTTTTTTTTTAACTCTTATTTTGTTAATACAGGTCTTAACGCTTATAAGATTCACGATTATAAGAAAAAGACGGATAAACCAGAATTAAAAAAAAAAAACTATTGTCAAAGGATGATGGGCAATTTTGTATGAAATCTGGTCTTTAGACGCACACTTATGAAATTGGTAAAAATAAAAGGGGATGTTGAGTTTATTACATAAGTGCAATATTTTCAAAATCGTACATGGGAAATCCGAGATATTTGAGCTTGAATTTGGCGATTGGAAACACCTTGTTTCAATTTTTTTTTCGAAATAAACTCTTCGTAACTTTTCATATAAAGGAAAAGGATGTAGGAAAACGATTTTGGTGACAGATTAAAGGTTGTATTCTCATCGTTCAAATAGATAATCCGGTTCGGTAGTTTTTTTTTTATATTTTTAAATAAATATTGACTTAATCGACAGAAGATGTTCAAAAGGGTAGTTATGTGCATTCAAGAGGACACAAGCGTCCACAGGTTTTTCTCAAAACCCACCTCTGTCTACCAACTCCTACTCTCACCTCCTAGTGGTGAACATCGGGTGTCTAGTACCTCAGCTGGAGACGGGGTTTAAATCCCCGTGGAAAGCTGTTGGCGATAGCCAACGAGAGAGGGGGGAGGAGTGTTCCCACTAAGGCACTTCTCCTTTCATCGAGGCCGCAGCGGACGAATTCTCTAGATGGACTCAACGGTGGCGTCTACAGTTCCAGTTAGGTTGAACTACTTAGTGAACACCTTATATGGGCTACTACGACATATTTGTAGCTCAGGCCTATACGGAGCGGTTTATCCGGCTCCCTACCCTTGGAGTTATACGAAGGGTCTGGTCCTCATGGTCGGGGGTTGTGCGTCGGGGTAACTGCCCTACCACTTAAAAAAAAGTTGTTCCGAAACAACAACAAGCCTCGGATATGGATGATTTTAAAGTTGACGACCTCAGCAAACGAAACAAGGACAATGAATTTCGGATCTGCACGTGGATCGTCCTGTCCTTATACAGAACACGTGCAGCCGAAAAATTAGTGGAGAACCTGGACAGGCTAAAGGCTGACGTAACAGCCATCCAGGGAGTGCGATGGGATGGAGAGGGCATACGGAGACTGAAAACGTGTGACATCTACTACGGCGGGTGCTTGAAGGAACAGGGTCAGCGGCTCTTTGGTTGTGGTTTTGTGATAAGGGGAAGACTTAGGCAAGAAGTCTTGGGCTTCCGAAGTGTAAGCGAGCGCCTGGTCACAATCCGCATCAAAGGCAAATTTAAGAACATTTCGCTGATCTGTGTCCCCCATGAAGGGAGAGAGGACTCAGCCAAAGAAGCATTCTACGATCTCCTGGAGACAACGTATGATATGTCCCCGAAGTACGACGTGAAGATCATTCTTGGTGACTTCAACGCAAGATTCGGAAAGGAGGGCATCTTTGGTTCGATAGTCGGAGGACACAGCCTACACGACGAAACTTCCGGCAACGGACACAGGCTGGCAGACTTTGCGGCGGGGCGAAATGTCATCATCTCAAGCACCTACTTCCCACACCTCAATATACACAAGGGGACTTGGCGGTCGCGTGATCAAGTAACCATCAACCAAATCGACCACGTTGCGACAGACGCGAGACATGCTTCCAGTATCTTGGACGTCCGAACGTTCCAAGGGGCCAACATTGACTCGGATCACTACCTGGTGGTAGCTAGACTACGTATGCGGATATCCATGACGCGACAACGCAGAGCAGATGCTGTGAAAAGATTCGATGTCCAGAAGCTTAAATCGCAAGAGACCGCCAGAACTTTTGCAGACCACGTAACTCTTAATCTCTCAGGAGGTCCGCCACTAGCATCAAGTGCAGAGGACCAGTGGGAACACTGTCAACAAGCCATCAGAAGTGCCGCCTCTGATGTGCTGGGTTTCACTAGGCGAATACAACGAAACCCCTGGTTCGATGAAGAGTGCCGGCTAGCGCATGCAGCTAAGGACGAAGCCCACCAGGCAATGCTGCAGACTCAAAGAAGAGCTGCTGAGAGAGTAGCCCAGGAGCTCTACGGGCTGAAACGAAAATAGGAACGCCGACTTCTCAGGAGGAAAAAGAGAGAGCACGAGAAGCGGGCGGTAGAGTCTATTGAGGGTTGTAGCGGTAGGGGAGATTTTCGAAAATTTTATCAGAGGGTGAAGCGATTCACCCAAGGATTCAAGGCTAGAACGGAAGCCTGCCGAGATGAGAGTGGGAATATGGTAGAAGACACACAGTCAGTGCTGAGGATCTGGAAAGAACACTTCTCTAGACTGCTTAATGGCGAAGACAGCCAAGATACCGCTAATAGGCAGAACTCTCCATTCAACTTGGACGATGATGGCCAAGAATTCCGTCCGCCCGACCTAACCGAAGTGCGGCTGGCGATATCCAAACTTAAGTCGTACAAGGCTGTTGGTGCGGATGGCTTACAAGCCGAACTATTTAAATCAGCGGGAGATGAATTGGCTAGGAGCATACACCAGCTCATCTGCAAAATTTGGTCGGAGGAAAGTATGCCCGATGAATGGAATCTCGGTATAGTGTGCCCCATCCATAAAAAGGGAGATGTTCTGAAATCTACCAACTACAGAGGAATTAGTCTCCTAAACGTCGCTTATAAAATCTTGTCGGCCATCCTTTGTGACCGCTTAAAACATTTTGTCAACGATCTGATCGGCCCCTATCAGTGCGGTCTTAGGCCAGGCAAGTCAACCGTCGATCAAATGTTCACACTCCGACAGGTTTTAGAAAAATCCCGGGAATTCCAGATCGATACACATCACCTTTTTATCGATTTTAAAGTCGCGTATGATAGCGTGAAAAGGGACGAATTATGAAGAGCCATGTCGAGTCTCGGCATCCCTGCCAAACTCGTCCACCTGTGCAGGATGACGATAGAGAAATCTCGCTGCTCCGTCAAAATTTGTAAGAACAGCACCGATTCCTTTGATGTTGAGAAAGGATTGAGGCAAGGCGACGCGTTATCATGCAACCTATTCAACATCGTTCTTGAAGCCATTGTACGCAACGCACATGTCAACACCAGCGGTACAATCCATCAAAATTCCGTTCAATTGCTTGCGTATGCGGATGACATAGACATTGTCGGCAGAACGAAGCGAGCTGTGGCAGGGGCATTTGCGAGCATTGAATCGGAGGCGGCTAGAATGGGATTGGCGGTTAATGAGGACAAGACGGAGTATATGCTGTCATCGTCGACTCGGCCAAAATATCACGATGGACAGATATAACTATAACGAAGTTGTCAAGGACTTTGTCTACCTGGGCTCCACTATTACATCGCAGAATGACATCAGTGCAGAGATTAAGCGAAGAATTACTCTTGCCAACCGCTGTTTCTTCGGTCTAAGAAGGCATTTAAGTAGTAAGGCCCTCTATCAGAGAACTAAGGAGACTTTATACAAAACCCTAATCATCCCGGTCCTGCTTTATGGGTCAGAAGCATGGACACTGAAAGATTCGGACAAAAAATTGCTAGGGTGCTTTGAGAGGAAAATTCTTCGTGTGATTTTCGGTCCGGTGTGTATCGAAGGAGTATGGAGAGAAGATTCAACAACGAGCTATACGGGCTATACGGCGACGTTGACCTGGTCAAAAAGCTGAAAATACAGCGGCTGAGATGGCTGGGGCACGTGGACCGTATGGACAGCAACGCACCTACCCGACGAGTCTTCGAATCCAACCCCGATGGGGTACGCAGCAGAGGAAGAACCCGTAACAGGTGGCGCAAGGTAGCTAGGGACAGAGCTGGCTGGAGGGGCTTGTAAGTTGAGGCCGAAGCCCATCCTGGGCTGTGAGCGCCATCAAAAGTAAAAGTAAAGTAAGTTAATCGACTGAACCAGATTTTATTCGCATTTAATTAATTAGGTAGATTAAAATGTAGAGTGAAATTAAACGTCCATATAAGTCTTAAGACTGTACACTTTTTGTTTTTAACTTTGGATCTTATTTTCCCGATCTTTAAGCATAATAAGGTGCCTTTTGGACAATTTTTGTTTATAAGCAGGTACATATTTATTGAGCATAGTATACTTTATTATATTGTATTAAATTGTGTTGATTCCCCTAAGGGTTACAAGTTGTCCTTCTCCATAATCTCCTTACTTTCCCTCCTCTTCTCTGACCTCTCTCGACTTATCCTTTCTCACCTCCTCTAGTTCCTTTATCAACTATCCGCCCCTCCCTGTTTCATCCATTATTTCCCTCATTTTTTCGCCTATTGATTTCCCTTCATCACCGCCTGACCTGCATCTTTCTATTAAATGTTCCTACGTCTCTTGTTCACCCTCACATACTCTGCACACTCTCTCTCCTTCTCTCCTCCAGTACCACCTTTCTCTCTCCTCATTTCCTAGTCTCACTCTTGCTATTCTCCTTTTACTTTCTGTTTTCCATCCCTCTTTCAAATATTGGGGTATCCCCTCCGTCATCACTTCTTTATACCACCTGTTATACCTTGATTCTTTGATTAGTTCCCGTCTTTGCTTCTCCTGCTCTTTTCTGATTTCTATTTCTAGTCCCTCATATCCATTCATACTCTCTTCTCTTCCATCCCTTCGCTTCATTTTATCTCTCTCTTCTTCCCATCGTGATCTTCTCCCATATCGATCTCTATGTCTACCTGCTAATTTCTCTTCATAACCATGCCCTTTTCCCTGCTCTTATCATAATTTTATCTCTTTTCATTTCCTCTCTCACCATGTATACTGGAGTTTGCCATTCTACCTCTAGCGTCCATTTAAGGTATCTTTCTTGCATCTTTTCCATTTCTTGTCTCTCCTCCCATTCCCATATATTCCGCACCATATCCTATCACCGTCCACACTAGGTTGTCGAAAAGCCACAATTTCCTCTCCCATATCTTCTCAAATTTCCTTCTTCCAATTCCCCATGCTTCCTTCATGACCGCTGCTGCCTTCCTTATCCTATCCTTTATATGTGCCTCCTGCCCACCATTCTTTTTGAAAACATACCCTAAGGCCGTGTGTCAATTGCGTTAAAATTTTGGTTAAATTTGATCCCAGTTAAATTTGATCTGTTTTTATAGGGGTGAATAAAATTGAAGGGTTTTGCTGTGTCAATTGCATTAAATGAAATTTTTTAAAACATACATTTTCCATTGACGTTCCTTGCGTTAAGGAACCTATCCGAGACGGTGGATGACTTGATTTGTTGTTGCAATAGCTTTTTTGACAAGGAATTACAACACAAACCTATCCAAACCGCGTTGGATACGATCTTGAACGCGGAAATTGCATTTTGATAGTGGCAGCCATGATGAACCTAATATACCTGGACTGCTAGTCGATCGTCATACTCATTTGTTAAGCATGACACACAAGACGTCATTTCCAACTTTTGGTTTGCATTAGAATAATTTTGCATTTGAGTGTGAATATGTTTCTTTATTCATTTTATATATTCAAAACATTTGTAATAAGAATTTATATTATATTATATATATATATTATATATACAATATTTATATATATTATATTTTATTGCGGGTGGCTATATAGTGATTGACTGCTAACCTGGACGTGTGGGTTCGAGCACCAGTCTAGGTAGCATTCTTTTCTATATTCCCCAGGTTCAACTGGTGCCACCCGTGAAAAAAAGAGATAATTAAAATCTAATTTTCAATCCACTGTGCCAACAAAAATCTTTCCTCTCTTTCTATTCCTTCTAACTAGTGCCGTGCATTGCATTTAAAAGACGTGATGTCTTACAGGCATATAGTTAAAATTATTATTAAAATTTTGTGTTTCCTTATTCAATAAAATACTCGGGATAAACTATTATTAGCCGTGTTTTATTGCAAAAGCCAGCCGTAGAACAGTAGGATTGTACATGCATTACAAATATTACATCGCTAGTAGATCTACAGCCGATAAGAAGTTAAAGTAGAATAGAGACTCGAATAAGTGCCAAAAATTTATCCACGGTAGGATTCTACTTTAGCTTCTTATCGGCTGTAGAACTACTAGCGATATTGTATTAGATAAGCATGTAAAATCCAACTGTACTGTGGATGGCTTTTGCAATAAAACACGCCGATTGTCGATTTTTTATTTATTCCGAATAATTGGAATGGATTTTTCATTCCAACTGAAGCACGAAGTCAAAGGAATACCAATGCAAAAAACTCAATGCTCATGCGATCCCCCATCAAAGTACTAACCGCGCCCGAAGATGCTTGATTTCGGTGATCGAACGACAAACTGTTTTTGTTTTTTAAAATCGATATTTTCCGTAATGTCTTTCATCAAAAGGCAACGGATCCTTTATTAAATACAAAAAAATTAATGGTCGTTGCTTTTGAGAGGCGAGAACGATAAATGAAATCATGGTCGTCCTATTTATCGATACCAACACGGGGAAGCATTTTATATTCAAGGGATACATTTTCTTCCTCTGTATCATCTTCGCTGCTCCAAAAACATGACGCCCAATGCTCTCAGAAGTAGGTTATTTGCACGAAACATTTTTTATTTTATTATTTCAATTAAAACAGAGCTCTATTTTGATTTGAATATTATTTATTTAAAGATTTTTTCCTTTCGAAGTCAAAACCGAAAAGTTTACACAACTAAATATCATGAATGAATAAACAGAAATGATGAAAACACCCAAGTTTACTCACTAACTTCTACTATTTCGTTGATCAACTCTAGAGTTGAAAATCAAAAGTTGAAAACGTAAACTTCGAGTGAAAAAAAAACTATTGCTAAAGTTGACTGTAAAAATCCCAAAGTTATGTTTAACTTTGAGTGAATAAGTAGTTTTCGAATTGCCGCTAGTGTATCGATTTTAAAAAGGAACCATCGTAATGTTGGCTCGTCGATGGTGTAAGTAATGTGCAAGAAGCTTAATACAAACGTCAAAATTTATCCACTTGTTAAAATTTAAACGAGCTCCTGAGCAGGTTAAATTTTGACGAATGTATTCACCTCAGTAATGTCAAAATTTAGCCATGGGATCAAATTTAACGCACTTTTAACGCAATTGACACATGGCCTAAGTATTTAAATTCTTTTACTTCTTCTATCTTCTTTCCTGTCTATCTGCAGTCTACTGTTGTGTTCCTCCCTCCTCCTTTTCTGAACCTCATCACTTTCGTCTTTCCAACGTTCACTTCCAGTCTTTTCCTCTCGAAGTACTTCTCCAGTCTTCTTATCATACTTTGCATCTCTTCTTCATTTTTCGCCATTACCACCACATCATCTGCGTATGCCAGTGGTATACTTTATTATATTATATTTAATAAAAGGTTGAAAAAATAGCTTTTCGATGGTGCTAAAAAAAAAAGTATAGGTACGTCACCACCCAATATTTTTAAGATATTGGTGTGCAAATGCAGTGCTAAACAAATTTTTATTCAAGACTTTAAATCTAAATATATCAAAGTCTGTTGAATGTAGCATAATAACTATTATTTTTTGAAAGATGAAAAAACTACCTCTCATTTGGTGTCAAAATCATTGTCCTACGTCCTTTATATTTAAAGTAATGAACAGTTATTTTTTCAAAAAAACTGAAATAATTACCCCTGTTCTGATTTCCGGTCGAATTTCACATTTAATTTCGGTTTATTTTTTTTTTTTGTTTACATTGTTAAAAATCGTTTTTTTGTTTATTTCGATTCTAATATACTTGCGCAATCAGTTTTGAGGCAAATTCATACGATTTGAATTCGGTTAGCTTTTGTTTGTCGAATTGAGAATCAGAATATTTTTACTGATTTCTATAGAAAGTGATTTCACAAAACGAAATAATTAAACAACTAGACGAAATTTTACAAGGAAAACAAAAACAAGTAACCGAAATCAAATCCGAAATTCAGAACAGGGGTGAATGTTTTTGCAATACTCATATTCAAGAGGCCATATCTCTGTTCTCCTGTGGTTTTGGGTCTTGTCGCCATATAATAAAATAAAGTACCTACTAGAAAAGACCTTTCATTTGACATATATTTTAATTCTGTTGGATCAACGACCAATTTGCCCATCATCCTGAAATTACGGAATTTCTTAGGCCTTTTGTCAATTGCGTTAAAAGTGCGTTAAATTTGATCCCATGGCTAAATTTGGCTTTACTGAGGTGAATACAGTCGTCAAAATTTAACCTGCTCAGGAGCTCGTTTAAATTTTAACTAGTGGATAAATTTTGACGTTTGTATTAAGCTTCTTGCACATTACTTACACCATCGACCTATTATACCTGGACTGCTAGGAGCAGTTGTTTAAACATTTGGCTTTTGACTTCGAAAGGAAAAATCTCTTAAAATAAATAATAATTAAATAAAAATAGAGCTCTGATTTAATTGAAATAATATAATAAAACATGTTTCATGCAATTTACCTACTTTTGGGAGAATTGGGCGTCATCTTTTTGGAGCAGCAAAGAATGATGCAGAGGAAGAACATGTATCCCTTGAAAGGCGGCAATATAAAATGCTTCCCCGTGTTGGTAGATGTCGATAAATAGGACGACCATGAATTCGTTCTCGCCTTTCAAAGTCAACGACAATTATTATGTTTTTTTTTATTTAATAAAGGATTCATTGCCTTTTGACTAGGGTGTCCATCTTATCTCTTTAAAAGAGAACATGTTCTCTTTTTTCACTCTGATCTTTTTTACACTATCTTTTTCTTTAGGGATCTATTTTAGTTCTCTATTTTTTTTAATGAAATTCGCTTTTGTTTTATTGAAATAATTTGTAATTCAATGTCAATTAATAGACTTAATGGCCCCATTCTAAGGATGTAAAATTTCGTTGTTAGGTTTTATAATAAAATAGGAATATGTTGTCAAAGCTTCTATACAATATTTAAATGATAGAGTCTTATAAGAAAAAGTACAAGAGAAAAATAATAAGACGATATTATTGATGACTGAGGCAACTCTAGCCCCTTATCAAAACGAGCAGACCACATTTCTTACCTACTAAGGCCTATTTTGTATTTTACTTTTTAGTTGTATTTTGTTCAGCAATTCATACATTTACCAACGTGTGTATGATTCGTGAACATTAGGACACTTGATTATTTAATTTTTATTTTGTTGTGTTCTCTTTTTTGTTCTGTATTTTGCTCTAAATATTCTCTTTTTTATAGCTTTCGGAGGAAAATGTCCTCTTTTTGTAAAGTACCCAGATGGACACCCTACTTTTGACTAACCAGGTTCTCGTTCGATCACCGAAATCAAGCATCTTTGGGCGCGGTTGGTACTTAGATGGGGGACCGCATGAGCATTGAGTTTTTTTTCCGCGCTTCCCATGGAATGAAAAATACATTCCAATTATTCGGAATAAATAAAAATCGACAAAAATGGTTTATCCCGAGTATTTTATTGAATAAGGAAACACAAAATTCTTATTCCAAACGAAATTCCTCAAACGAAAAATTATTCTAATGCAAACCAAAAGTTGAAAATGACATCTTGTGTGTCATGCTTAACAAATAAGAATGACGATCGACTAGCAGTCCAGGTATACTAGGTTCATGACTGCCACCATCAAGATGCAATTTCCGCGTTCAAGATCGTATCCAAAGCGATTTGGATAGATTTGTTAATTCCTTCTAAAAAAAGCTGTTGCAACAACAAATCAAGTCATCCACCGTCTCGGATAGGTTTCTTAACCAAGGAACGTCGATGGGAAATGTATGTTTTAAAAAATTGCATTTAATGCAATTGACACAGCAAAACCCTTCAATTTTATTCACCCCTACAAAAACGGATCAAATTTAACTGGGATCAAAATTTTATCTCAATTGACACATGGCATTATGCCGGATTTACACGAATGGCAAAGATGCCAATATTTCTGCCCAAAAAATGTTTTAATAATGGCAGAAATAATTTGTGTATGACTTGCATTTACACGAGTTCAAATAATGGCAGATTTCAAAATACTGGCAACATGCCATAAAAGAATGAGCAAGTTCATTCTTATTCTAGAATGGCATAATTAAGAAAATTGCGTCAGTAAAGTGTTTTCAAATAGTCATATTAATGGCAGCATTGTATGCTAAATTATCTTTGCCATTTTATTTTGGCAAAAAGATTTCCAGTGTTAAGAGCGTTTACGCGATGAAAAGAAAAATGGCTATAATTTGACAAATATAATAGCATTTTGCAATTCGTGTAAATGCAGCATTAATTTCAAAATCACCCGAAGTGCCCAAACTACAAGTGGGACATTTTTGTGACAGTTTGCCCCTTTTACACAAGGAAACTGAGTTACCGGCGATTTTTAGTTTGTTGGTGAGAAGGGCGTAAAAGGAAGGCAACAAATATCCCCTCACACCCGTCTCGCCAACAAACTAGCTAGTTTCTAGCAACTCAGTTTCATTGTGTGAAAGCGGTCTTTCCGTAATGTTGTTTGTGCATTGTCGACGTTGTGCAGCGTCGTTAGGTCAAAGTCCTAAATTTTCTGTTGCTGGTGTATTGCTGTCAACTTTCCCCTTTCACACGAAGAAACAGGCGTGTTTTTAAGTGCCCTCTATGTTAGCTTAAACAAAATTTCCATGTAAAATACAACAACAAAGATGCTTAGTTTGCGGCGATAAACATCTCTGCTTAAGAATTAAGCTAAAATAAAACAGTGCTTCCATACACTATTTTGTATGTTTATCCGATGAATTCTCAACAAAATGACAAAAATTCATCCAAAAATTCATTTATTTGGCATATGGATATTGAAGCACGAGTCGAATGTTCGAGAAAAAAATAAACATAAAAAAAGGTAAAAACCAAACAGTTTTTATTTGTTAAAATATAATTATTAATTTAAAATAAATGTTACTTTCCAATAAATAAAAGCAAGACCTGGTCCAGAGAGGAGACGTTTCTTTGAATTTATCAAAATTGTAACAAAATTTAGCTTACATTTTTTTTGTTACCAAACATTTGACAGCCAAAATGTCAGAAAATGTCATTGTTATATCAGTGCTGCCAAATTATTTTCTGAAGCAATGATAAGCGTTTTTTGTGTCATTAGGCGTGTTTTTTTGTGCCCTCTATGTTAGCTTAAGAAATAATGGCACAAAAAAACGCTCATCATTGCTTCAGAATTATCTATACGATACGAGTGATCAAATAAATGTGGAATACTGAGATGAGTATTTTGAGGTGAATAATGAGGAGCCAATAAATTCTCGAATGCGTGGCAAAAAACTTTTGAACTTTTGAAATTTAAAATATATTTTTCAGAGAACAGCTGTGTTTGACATATTCTCCACAGAACTCTTATGTCAAAATTCAATTCCTCCACAACTGTCTTATGTCAAAATTTAGCTGGGATTTTAAATAAATAAAATTAATAAATTTCTTCATGACCAATTTATTTTAAAATAATACTATTATCTATTAAAAAAATATCAAGCACAATTTTAATACAATTAATTTAATTCAATAAACTTTTAACGATTTCTCCATAATCTTTTATAATTATTTATGCACACCATAGGATTCGAACCCCCGCATGTCAGATTTGCTCAGTCTTAGTAGTCGTGTGCACTACGCACTCCACCGCTTTAGACCACTGACGTCACAGGTCGAGATGTGTTATTTGTTTATCAAATGCATTAGGAGCATCATCATTTTTATAAGCTGTTTTCTTCGGCCTCCATTTTTCTCCATACCTTATTTCGATAGACTACAATTCGCAGTACGTATCAAAGGGGGAGAGGTTGGAAGATCGGTAACCAACCAGACTATTAAGTTATTATTGTTATAATTGTACTCTTCGTACTAGAATGTCAGCTTATTAGGCTTGACCATTCTTTATTCCGTCAATTTCATTGAATTTTTGAACAATAACAACAACTTAAAGGCGCTACCACCAATTGGTTGGCTGGAGATATAGCTACAACTTAAAGTTGTTGTTGTTGTTCAAAAATTCAATGAAATTGACGGAATAAGGAATGGTCAAGCCTAATAAGCTGACATTCTAGTACGAAGAGTACAATAATAACAATAATATCTTTTATAATTATGACAAATCTAATTATAGAATTTATTAAGTGTAATATGGGGATTAAGATCCAGAAAGAATTTTGAATCCTCCTATAAAATTGTTAGTCTTATGGATCCATGAACAATTTTAACCAGAAAAACGACCTTATTTTTTGTGTCATTCGTTTAAATATACCTCGAAAAACAACCTAGTAGCTCATAAAATCGTTAAAAAGAGTATGCACATAATAAAATAATAATTATTTAAAGACATTTTCTCATGAATTTAACAATTTTGCCAAATGGAAGTGTTCTAACCGAAGAGAAAAATGCTCAAATTCGAGACTATCAGGACGATGGTCATAGCAGTCGCTGTGAAGGTCACAACAGTGGAATAAGTATGCAGCTACAAACAACAAACCGCTAGCAAACATGGCTACAACACCTCAAGAAAGACAACGCATACTCCGAAAAGCCTAATATTCAACATTATCAATTAGCAAAATCAATGGTAAAACCGTAGTTAAAGCCACCAAAAATGCTTTTTATCAGATTGTCCAGGAAGCCACACATTTTAATCATCTGAAAACTAAAAAAATATCAACTGAAATCAGGCTGGTACAGATCTCCTATTATTCTATTCCTCGTGTCATGAGTTAATTCAATTTTAGCTCCGATCAGGATGGTGCATCTTTTAATATTGAGTGTCCACAATTTGATGCAATTAATACATGCCGAAATGGTTGGGGTTGTGAACATTGTTGGCCCGCTATAGCAAACATGATTGCATTTAGGAATTTAGTTGTTAATAGTCCATTGACAAACTTCAAGGCTGATGATAACAAAGGTTTGGTATCATTTTGCCGTCGCAAGAAGGGTTTCGTAGCGGTTAGTGCTGGAAATAATGATATTAATGAAAAAGTTGCAACCTTTCTACCACCAGGAGTCTATTGTGATTCGGTTTCACAGAATTGGTCAATAAGAAGTGTGATCATTCATCACAAATTGTTTTGGACCATGATGGAACAGCACACATTAACTTGAAAGAAAGAATCTGGTTGTTGCTCTACACACCGGAAATATGGCATAGACGTTATTGAAACAAATCTACACGAACGATATTGAATTAAATATAAAAATTAGCTCACAATAAATATTAAGTTTTCATTTTCATTTATTTCATTAATAACAATTATAGGCGCAGTATAGAAGAGCTCAAACATTTTTAAATGAAACAACAATACAAAATTCAAAACTTTTTTGTCTTCCCACCAGAGCATAACGGAGCTGGTTGACGTCCACGCTAAACTCTTGACAGTTCGCTGGCTCAATACTTTAATGTTCTATGTTAGGTTTTCATTATTCAGAGATAATCGCTTGCAAAGTTTTAGGAAGCTGATTTTGTGTCAAAATATCATGATTTATTAAAAAAATATTAAAAAATTAAATATTAAACGTCTAAGCAACTTAATTAAATTAATGACCTACTTTCTTTTTTTTTCTGTATATCGATTTAATTAACACTTTTCAATTTTAACATAGAACATTTTTCTAACTCTTTTGAGTTTTTTGTAAGTTTTTTGTTCTATGACGGACATAGAACATTATAGCACTGAGGGAGACATATGGAAAGCAATGGATAATTAGAGAAAATGGAATACAAATTTGCCAATACTTTTTAATCATTTACTTATTGATTTAATTTATTTTATGGTGTATATGAACGTTTAAGTACTGAGCATAACTAGAATCTTTGGAATGTTTCTGTTTGTTAGGGCTATAAAAAAGCCGTTGAAGAAAAAAAAACGAAACATACATTTTCTTAAAGCCGACAAAAAGACGAACATTTTCATATAAAAACAACGTATTTGTGCATTTTATATGACATAGAACATTAAAGTATTGAGCCAGCGAGTTGACACAACTGCAAAAATCTTTCACTTTTCTATACAGTTAAATTTGTGTCAGTCGAAGAGGTAGCACTTAACAGGCATCCCGTCGATCGATAGTTGCGGGCACGAATCCTCCCTAATCACGCTTTAAATGAATCTGCTGAATATCCAACTTGCTTGACATAATTATTGCCTGCCTCCAAAGAAGATTTTGTCGCATTCATCGATTATTCTAATTCTTTATGTGCACGATTACAGGATTCGTTTTTTCGGTTGTTTCGGCTTTCGTCTTTTTGACAGATTTGGTGAGGGGGTTAGAAATGTAGAGGGAAGGAAGTAACGAAAGCAGGAATGAAAATTTCAAGACTTTTTATGGTTGAACTTTTACGTTTCTGATTTTGCAACCACAATGCTTCTCGATGTTAGCAAAAAACGATTTGAACAAAAATTATTGAATTAAAAAATTGTTTTTCATAATTGGATAGACCAAATATACGGTTGTATTTGAGAAATAAGTGTTTGCTAAATATTTTTATTTATTACTACTGATTATTTTCTTACAAAACAACCCCTTATTCCATGAACGTCAAAATAACGAATGGAAGTACGTACGTATTTTCGCGAACCATGTAATCATGAACGTTCGTGCCTGTCAAAAAAAAGAAAGATGAAACGGACGAAAAAACGAACCGTATAATCAGGCTCTATCAGTCTACAACATAAGTGTCAAAGCACAATGACATTTTCTGCCATTTGCAAAAATGATAGCACTGCTATTTATGGCATTCACTTTTGCAACACTTTAGAGAACTGGTCTATTGGACCTGGACTTCATTCATTTAAGTTCAGGTTACATTTTTTAGATTTAATCGAATTCCTTAAATGAAGTAGGTAAAAAAAAATTAGTTGAACTATTTCTAAGACACTTTATTTTCTAATCTACATAATACATGTCTGCTGTTGATTTCAAAAATCCTCACAATACAATCATATCTTTTAATGTAAAGCAAAATTAATCTAACTCAAAGCAGTTTTATAAGACGTTTTCTGATTTTCCCTCTTATCTTTCAATTTTCACAAACTAAATATTTGGAATTTCTGTTTTGTGTTTTAATTTTTGTATTCAATTTTTAAATTCCATAATTAAGCTAACCCGGGGTTTATTAAAGCGAGTAGAACCAGTAGCATTTGTATCATAGTGTTAGTTTTATGGATGTATGTGTAACTAGTAGCTCACTGCGCGTTTTGTCAACTAGTATGATTTTTTAAAAATATTTCAGACAGAAAAATATACAAATTATGGAAACTATGGAAACAAAACAAATAAATGAAAACAATACACTTAACTAGTAGGATAACTGGCAGGCTACTCGCAGGCAAAAGTATTATACTATTTGCCCTGCTAGTCGACTCTCTCGTGTTCAGATACACTAACACATAAACGCTATAGTTCTACTCGCTTGTCTAAACCCCGGGTAAGTATTAAGAACTTGTTTATAGTTTGACTAATTTTTACACTTCTATATTTTTGTTGGTTAAATAATATACATTATATTTTAACTAGATGCTTATTTCTTCTTATAAAATAGTTTTTATTTGTATTTAACATAAATATTATAAGCTTATGACTTTTTTTTATTTTGTTTTAAATTATAAATAGGAAAGCAATTGCTATAAAATAATTTATACCATTAATAATATTCTTCCAGCCATATAATAGAATATTTTTAATGGTTTTTCTTGTTTTTAATTTTTATAAAGCATTTTTGTTTTGATTAAGCTATTAATAGTGTAAAATCATTTCGGAGGCCTTGTTGCGTTTAGTTTTATAGTTTTATTGTTTTTTTTTTTTTTTTTTTGTAAATGGAGCTGGAATATTTTATTGTGTGATGTTTTTTAATTTATTTAATAAATTTCAGTAGCGCCATCTTGTAAATTTCCAAGTAACTCTCGTGCACTTATCGCACCATCATGATTGATATCAACAAATCTATGAAGAAGCAGTTTAATGAGGGCTGGATTTGCTGTTAATTCATGAGCCATCCATTCGATTGGAATGCTATGCACGCAAAGAAAAATATAATATTTAAAATAAGGAACATAATTAAGATAATTTTCTATTGATCACATTTAATATTTACCTTTCATCTTCGAGATCTTCTAGGCCACTATTAGACATCTTGTCTCGATTCATAGATGAATCTCTTTTGCCATATCCCCGAGCAACCATTATTTCTGGGTTTTTAAATGGTGCACGAATCTGACGTCCATTACGTACTGACATTGGGAATGTCAGTGTAAATGGGCCGGCATCGACGAAACTGAGAACCAATAATATTGACATCGCAACCAAAAGTACTCTGCTGAATGTTGACATACTTAAACTGGATAGAGGAAAATAACAAAAATAAAACAATAAGTATAAATGCAAATAAGTAGATAGGGTTAATATTTATAAAAAGTATTGCACAAAATTAAAAAAAAAAATGTAACTAAACTTATTTCCTTCATGAACTTCCGCTGAACACGTCTTAAAAAGTGACAGCTCGTGCAAAAAATTCACAAACATCCCTCTGAGCCTGATTATACGGTTAGTGCGGATTACACGATTCGTTTTTTGTGTTGTTTCGTCTTTCGTCTTTTTGACAGAATAGGTGAGGGGTGTTGAAATGTAGGGGGAAGGAAGTAACGAAAGCAGGAATGAAAATTTGAGCCTGATTATACGATTCGTTTTTTCGTTCGTTTCGTTTTTCGTCTTTTTGACAGGCACGAACGTTCATGATTACATGGTTCGCGAAAAAACGAACGTACTTCCTTTCGTTATTTTGACGTTCATGGAATTTGGGGTTGTTTTGTAAGTGCTGGGATACACGAGAAAGGGATGCCATTTTTTTCCGTTTCTTTCTAAAAATCATCCGTTCTCTTTCGTGAACTAAGAAAATAATCAGTAGCAATAAATAAAAATATTTTTTAATCACTTATTTCTCAAATACAGCCGTATATTAGGTGTATTCAATTACGAAAAACAATTTTTCGGTTCAATAATTTTTGTTCAAATCGTTTTTTTGCTAACATCGAGGAGCATTGTGGTTGCCAAATCAGAAACGTCAAAGTTCAACCAGAAAAAGTCTTGAAATTTTCATTCCTGCTTTCGTTACTTCCTTCCCTCTACATTTCTACTCCCCTCCCAATCTATCAAAAAGACGAAAGACGAAACAACCGAAAAAACGATTTGTGTAATCGGGCACTTTCAAGACTCTTTTTGGTTGAACTTTGAATATTCTGATTTGGCAACCACAATGCTCCCTTGTGTAAGCAAAAAACGATTTAAACAAAAATTATTGAATTGGAATATTGTTTTTGGGATTAAATAAACGTAGTATACAAATATATTTTAGAAACAAGTGATTACAAAAAATTTTTCTCTATTACCACTGTTTATTTTCTTACAAAACCACCCCAAATTCAATGAACGTCAAAATAACGAAAGGAAGTACGTTTGTATTTTCGCGAACCATGTAACCACGAACGTTCGTAGCTGTCAAAAAGAAGAAAGACGAAACAAACGAAAAAAACGAACCGTATAATCAGGCTCTTAGTTTTTTCTTTCGTCTTTTTGACAGGCACGTGCGCTCATGATTTCACGGTTCTTGAAAATACGTACGTCCTTCCTTTTGTTATTTCGACATTCATGGAATTTAGAGTTGTTTTGTGAGAAAATAACAAGTAAAAATAATTAAAACTGTTTTTTAATAACTCATTTCTCAAATATACTCGTATACAACGTATATTCAATTGCGAAAAACAATTTTCCAATTTAATAATTTTTGTTTTAATTATTTTTCGCTAACTACAAAGTTCAACCAGAAAAAGTCTTGAAAAAAACGAAAGTGATATTAGATTTATTAAAATGTTAGGAGATAGTACAGTGCTTAACTCGTTTAAAATTATCATACTAAAATGATTAAACATCTTACTAAATGGACTTAAATGTTGTTATTGTTAAAATCTGCATTTTGACAGATTGAAATAAAACAAAATTTGACGTGTGTCACATTTAAGCACTGATTTATAAAATGTATTCTTGTAGTAGTACGGGTTTCTTATTCCATATTTTGTGTCAAGAAGTTATACCATACGTAATACGTTCCCTAATGTTGGATTTCCATCTGCAAATCTAAATTAAAGTAGAACGGAATAGATGTAAGCCAAAATACCGAATAAGTGCGAAAGAAAGTCATCATAAAGATGAAAATGTTTATCTTCATATCTACATTATGGCACTTCCTATAATCTGCATTTATTAAATTAACACACGCCTCTTTTTTTTATGAATTTCGAAAAGGGGGGTCCATACTTGGGATGCATACTCAAGGTGCGGCCTGGCATAACAGTTGTACAATGCAAGGGTGACGTAGGGATCGTTAAATTCCTTCGCCCTTTTTGCAGAAGAATGACGAAGACAACATGTAAATCCACCATAGATGAAAAATCGTGTGTATAAAAACAAACTATTTAAATCTTATACCTGCGTTTAAAATTGCTTTATGAAGTCTAATTTATCCTTTTATATTTTTAAATCGAATTGTACGAGTATACTCTTTTAATCCTATTTTACCTCGTTATCTTATTCAAAATTATTATACATAAGCAAGGCCGTAGCCAGGAGGGGATCACAGGAATCTTAAACAGCCTATTATAAAAGGTTAAGAGCCAGTTTGTTCACAGTGGGTTAAATTTACTATGTGACTTTCATAGGCTTTAATTAACTAACGGTAATCAACCAAAATTGGCTGATTAGTGAAATCCATGATTAGCAACTCATTCTTTACATTTTTAAAAAAAAAAATTGATCAACAATCACTAGTCATGGATTAAAGATAATCAGCTGTGAACAAACTGGCCCTTAGTATGATATTCTAATTCTTTAGCAGTTTACTTAAATTTTCTAGATTTTAAATACCTTTTAACTAGTATCATACGAAACCAATTGGCTTCATCAGCTGAATACGTCCAAAAAAGTGACAGCTCGTGCAAAAAAAATCCCAAGCATCCCGGATTTTGACATATATAAACGTCAAAATGTCATATGGATTTAGTACGATACATAAAAGATAAAAATGCCATTTGATGATTTTAACTTTAGTAAAATGTACTAAACTCGTTTAAAATTAGCAAAATACAATTGTTAACCTAGTATCATGCTAAAAATGATTTAATATCGTACTAAATCGACTAAAATTTTGAGCCAGTGTTTTTAAAAAAGCCTAACTTGCTGATAGCTATTTAAATTCAAGAACCAATATTAAACATTAAAAAACTATTTTTTTTTGAAAATCATAACCCCCCCATAAATATTTGTCTGGCTACGGCCTTGTACACAGGAATAAGCATCCGAGGGAAACCACCATTATCTTACACAATTTCCCATTTGAAATTTTCCGGATTGTAAATCACTATTCTCAACATTTTGGTTAAACATATAATTAAATACTTAACAGGATAGTCATAATGTCTATCCGAAGTCGAGGCCTATGTCTATACATATGCTCATATACATTTATACATATATATGGATAAATGGATAAAAACCATTGGATATATGAACTTGGCTATATCCACAACACCTATGGAGAAAACTTCATCCAGTCTAATCAATGAAGGATGTGCTCATCCGATATTATATGAGTGGGTTATTACCACTATAAAGCCTAAATTGTGTGTCCTCTGGTATGCGCAATATTCTTCTTCATCCTTGCATAGACCCCGGGTAGACTCTGAATGAGTTAAAATAATTAATTAAGCTTGTTTACATAATAATCTTCTGATGGTTTTACGAGTGTCAATTTATGCGGGAATATTTGTTGATGTTTGAAGAAATGACAACCTCGCAGCTGTCAAGACTAATTGAACTTTTCATAAAACTTCATGGTCAGTCAGCGGTTTTTGGTGACAATGAACTTTAAATAAAGTTCAAAGTTTAAGTTAAATTACCATTGGCAATTTAAACACAAAGTTTATATATTTTTCGACAGTTCCGTCTCCCGGGGCCTAATTATCTTATGAGCCATCTCAACTAGAAATATTTATATTATTATTTTAAAGATGAACTATCAGGAGGAATGAAAGCGGTTATCAACTTTTTTTTTAATTTATGAAGGAATTGAAAGGATTGATCTTATAATTTTATTATGACTTTGTTTTCCTAATTATTTACTCTGTGAATCACTAAAAGTCTAGGAGCTATACCCCCTTCCCGTATAGGCACTTGAATATGACATCAGTTTGAGGGTGGTTTTTATGTTTTCGGGGGTGGGGAATCCGAATTCGGAGTTAGTTTTTGAAAAATCCGGTGCGAAGGCATTGTTAGTAACGAATTTTGATGCATTTTTGTAATGCAATAAAAGTTATTAATGTTCCGTATAAATGTTGTTCCTTATTTTCTAACGAGGAAATTTGTTTTTTTATTCATGTAAATCGGTTGATTATTTGTCCAAGATACTGCCAATTGTTTATTAGCATGGCGGGCACGCGCTCAATTGAGGGAGCGCGAGACGGAAGAACGTGTATTTATGCAAACGGTCAGAGGTATCTTGAAAATTGTTGTAAAAGAAATTATTCTCTATATTCTGACAAACATTTTCGTTTGTATTTTGTCTCGATTGAATAACTTGATTCGGAGATATACATAAAAACGTTGACGTTGAAACGTTGAATTCGTTTATAACAATGACTTCGCACCAGATTTTGCAAAAACTAACTCCGGACTCGGATTCCCCACCCCCGAAATCATGAAAAACCACCCTCAAACTGAGGTGACATTCAAGTGCCTACGGCTCCTAGACTATAAGAATTTGGGGGCGAATACTGATTTCAACATAAACGGATATTGAAAATGTTGGTGAAAAGACGTTTACCATACAAAACGTCAATTGAGATATTTTTATAATTAATTCTAGTGACCATTTGCTCTGAACTCTTAGATAATACCTTGTTATTAGATTATTGCTTGAACCATTGGCGCAAAATGTATATGTTGACTTTAGTGCGGCCGGCGTTAAATCGTTTTTAGTATGATACTGCACAGATTAAAAATTGTATGCTGTTAATTTTCAACGATTTTAGCATCGTTATTACATTAAATTAAAGTTAAATCACCAAATAGCTATTTTATCTTCTTTGCATTATAAATGTCAAAATTGGAAATGTTCACTATCACTGTTTTGGGCGTGTTCTGCTGAAGTTTATGAAGGAAATAAGTTTAGTATGAAAGTTGCTAAAAAGTATTTAAAATTTAGTTAATTTTAGTGCCTTTACTGTTTTTAAAATTATTAAAATATGGTAAGTGCCATACTAAAAGCTAAACACTAGGCTGTTTAAAATGTTGCGTCTATGAATCCACTTGAACTAAAGGGCATTCTATTTCATAAGTATTTGGAAATATGGTCAGCCTGTCATTAATACATTTCAAAAGCCAATTAGATTAATTTATTAGCTATGTATGTTGTTGCGAATTATGTACTTGGAAATCATTGCACGTAAATAAGAACGTGAGAATATATTAATTTAGCCAACATTCGGTTAATTAGGCCAAGGAATGTGTGTTTGGTTGAGTAGTGATTTACAGATTATAACTTTTCCCAAATTCAGATGAAGGCCTAGTTTTAAATCGAGTTTGACAGCTATTAAAAAAAGGCACAAGCAACAAGTTCATGTTTAAATAGAGACATCTGTCATAAATTTAATTCAGATAAAAAAGAGATGCAAAACTTGACTGGCTGAAGACAACATTTATGTAGCTGTAATGATTTGAACAAAAATTATTGGATTGGAAAATTGTTTTTCGTAATTGGATGTAATGTACCTTTACGGTTGTATTTGAGAAAAAATGAGTCATTAAAATATTTTTATTTATTACTACTGATTATTTTCTTACAACACAACCACAAATTCCATGATCGTTAAAACCAAGGTACATATATTAAAGGTAATATCATTAGCGTTTTCGTTCAGTTCTGCGCATGTGTCAAAATTAATAGTAAACAAAATTGGTCACAAGAAATTTGTTTTTGTTTACTGTGTATTGGCACAATGGACAGCCATCTTGAACTGCGCAATATAATACCTTAGATATGTGGACTGTGGTCAAAACAACGAAAGTAAGACTGCTTTCACACAAGAAAACTGAGTTGCCGGCAACTGGGAGTTTGTGGGCAAAAAGTAAAGGGAATGAAAAAAATCTCCCCGGTCAACGTTTGAGGAGATTTTTATCACATTCCTTCTCACACTGTCCGTAATGTGCGTTCAGCCAATAGATTTTATATGGAAAACAAAAATCTCCGGCAATTAAGTTTCCTTGTGTGATAGGTAGTTACAAGGCAATTAAAGGAAAACGTCAACAAAATCTCCAGCAACTGGTTTCTCTGTGTGAAAGGGGACTAAGTACGTACGTGTTTTTGCGAATCATGAACGTTCGTGCCTTTCAAAAAGGCGAAAGACGAAACGAACAAAAAACAATAACCGTATAATCAGGGGTGGAATCGGCTAAGGTGATATTTGATAAGTGATAGTCATTATCAACAAATTCCGTCTGCGTAAGGTGACTGTCACAAGTGATAATCATATTTTTGTCAGTGTTTTCTGTGACAGATATTTAGCTATCAAAGAAAATAATCACAAAAATATGATTATTACTTGTTATGCAGACGGAATTTGTCTATAATGACTGTCACTTATCACATATCACCTTAGCTGATTCCACCCCAGGATTCAATGTGAAGCTGCGAATGTAGCAAAAAGTGTACGGTGAAGCTGAAGTTAAACTCATTTCAACGTTTGCTGCACGCTACAGCTACAGTGTTCAAGGGGTACCTCTACACATCTCTCACACAAATTTTTACTTCGTTTTGAAAAGGTCGAAGGCAGGGCCGTAGCTACAGGTTGTGGGGTCCCGGGGCAAAACCAAATATGGGGCCCTATTTCTGAATGACTTCCTAAATAATGGTAAAATAAATTTCAACAAAAAATTCTAAATGTGTTTTACAGAAACAAAATGTTAGTTAGTTAGGTACTAAAATAATTTTTATTCTGGATTTTGCAGAAGCTATTACATTTCTCAAATCTATTTGCCGTGCTCTTAGATTTTTGATCGATATCAATGATAAATTGCTTAGCCTTTTTTGTTCCACTTCCGCTTTTGCTATGGTAACAGGAACAGTTAAAAATATTATAAGAGAGATTCATATATCAGGATAGCTCGAAGACATTGAAGAATTTTTAATGATCAAAAAAGTTGCCAATTAATGTTGACCTGATAGAAAGTAACTGAGCAGAAAATCAGATGACACAATAGAAGAAAATGACGCATATAAAAAAATAAACCTCAACTCCTTTTTTAAACAAAATGTACAAACTTTTAAGCCATAGCAGCAAGCGAAAAAAGTAACAAAACATAATTTGTAGAAAATTTAGTTTGCTACAAATATGTGTATGCCATATTACTTGGATAAAAGCTACGTGAGTAACGTGTGAAAAAGAATTAAACGTTAAAAACAAAATGGCTATGAGCTTTCGCTAACCATGAACACATATTTTTAGAGTTTTCTCCCAATTCTTTTATTTTAATTTTACAAATGAATGTTTCAAGGGTCACATGTACACAAAATGAAGCAACAAATACTTGAATGTAAGTGGATTTCTAGAATTGATGTAGTGCATCGGTTAATTGAATTCACTACATAGTAAGCTTATACGTAAGATCTACAGTTCGAGTTCATTAGTGTTAGATTTTATTCGTCAATTGAATTTTAGTTGCAATGACTCAAAAAGTGGGATTGAGCTAAACGAAGCTTACTTAACAAGGTTAATACCGATTCGAGCGATACAAAAAGGAGATCTCCATTAGGGGGCCCCCCTGGCCGGAGGCCCCGGCTGCCCCGATGGACGCTACGGGCCTGGTCGAAGGTCTAACACATTTTATTGTTCCTATGTTTTTCTATTTTTACTGCATCAACAGCGTCATCGGGTACGACGATCGGGAATAAATAAAAGTGTTTGTTAATTTTATTTCCTTTTCCCGCAGCTTAAGTTTGACTTCATGCCAAATAACCAAGTGTTTGATGTTCTTCAAAGGACAACAAGTTGTGATTTTTTATTTGTATTTCCTTGTAAACAGTACACAAGAGTCAAGTGTCTTATTCTTAAAATTCTTAAATGTTAACAAGATTTTTCTTTACTTTGTATATTTTTTTTTTTCTTGAAAATTCTTCTCAGGATATACGTACATCTCCTTAGGGATGTTTAACCAAGCGATAAAATGCATTAAGCTGGGATAAACGATTTAACATCGAAGAGTCTGTAGGTGTAGGTCCTTATAATATAGAGATAGATTAACTTTTAAACCGACCGGCCAACACAAATCGTACAATACCTTTTTGTTTTTCAGATTTTTGTTGTTGGACATTTTTAAGAAGTCGTTCATTCGTTCGACTGCCAAGAAACGATGGACGGGGTTGTGCGGTTGAGGACTATAATAGGGAACCCATTAGGTTTATCAATGTGACAGGGTAGCACGTGCTGTTTGAATTTTCTTTTGAAATTGTCTTATATTAAATGATTCAATTAAAGAATTGTATAGTAATTATGATCGAGGTGTTGTGCAGAGTGCAGATGGTTTTTGATTTGAACTTTGTGAAGGCGAGAAGATGTTTATAATTAGAAGATTATTATTTGAAATGAAACCCTCAGCCCACAGTACAATTTACAAACAAACAAATATACAAAAAAGATGGACACACAACAGGATAACATTCCGATTTTCAAAAGAGTTGTTTTTGTTGCCGGACGCTTCCGGAAGTCTAATATGGAAACAAAACGGGACCATTAGACTTCAGTTCTTCGTATTTTTGTTTCTTTTTCGACGAACTAAGCTTTCTCCTCAAAAAAAAATTAAGAGCATCCTTGAATTCATCCTGAATTTATATTCTTAGTATTCCTTTAACTTACCTGTCCTCTAACATTCCTTCTTGGACTCTAGATATCGCAATTACCTCAATCCTCTGATACCCTAGCGTGATAGACATTTTCTATTTATATTTTTATAAAAATCGGCTGCTGTCTATTTCCACTAAGCAAAAGCTTATTCTCCAACATTTTTGATTAAAAGAAAGTAGATATAAGCTTATAAACATAATCTATCTTTTGTAAAAAAAAAAAACAATTTAAAAATAAAATTTTATATTTCATGTGGGCCTTTGCTTTATCTACGACTAGGTATATAAACAAAACACACAGCCGAATCTATAAAGAAATTTTAAAGGCTTATTAACTCTAAACTACCTATAAACATCACTTAAGTGTGAAATCGATATCTATAATCAATTTCCACATTTAAGCAACGTAACTTAAACACCTCTTAACTTAAACGTCATCCACCGCGTTTAAGGGATACTTACAGCCAATTTAAATATATTTTGACACAGAATTGTTTTTTTTTTTATTAAAAACAAATTGCGTTCGTTCAGTAAGGAGATATTTTATGTATGCATTGTGCGTGCAGGCTGACTTGTTTGTTTTTTTAATGGAAATAATATTAAAAATAATCTGCATTCTTTTAAATAAAATAAGTTGCTGAAATTCATTGGATTATGTTCCCACCATCAAAATACATAATAGGAAAGAGAAAATACCCAAAATGGAATCTTTATCTGGTTTCATTTCTTCTGTCTCCTGTGATTGACTATGCATACAGCATACCTTCATACATACACCCAGATGCTTCTCTTTCTGCTTTTATGGTTTTTTTTTGTTGCAACCTGACAGAAATAGCCTGAGAGTAAAAAATGTACTAGAAATTTGTAGAAGATTTGTCAATTTTCTTGCGTTACGTTACATTACGCTTGTTTAGTTAAGTATGAATGGAATATTGATTATAGATACAAATTTAAGTAACGTCATTTAAAGGCAACTTTAATATTTAAGCAAGCTTAACTAAATAACTTCTAAAAGGCATTTTAAGATAAACTTATAGATACGGCTGTAAATTTTTTGTAATATTGCTTTATTTTCTAGGTAAAATTGTATTTTAAGATTTTTGATAATTCACAAATTTAAATCGGGAGATAGTTTAATTTTTAATCTTTCTGCTCTACGCCCAGAAAAGGTGGAGCGGATTTATGTCATCTCATATTTCATGTTTTAAATTTTAAATGAGAAAAGCAATATTTTGTTTGATAATAAAAGTTTATATCTTAAGCAAATGAGGTTATATCCTAACGAAAATGTCCTAAGGACGATTCCGTTTGTCAGCTACTTGGTAGGAAAAAAGTAAAGATGGTATCAGCATCAGGTAGATATATCAACTGTGGCGATACACAATTTTTGGCTGGTAATGTACTTTCTAGAATGTTTTCACTTTTAGAAACGTATGATACACATAAACACATAACAACCATTTAATAGATGATTCGATTTGATTTGAATTATAATCTAAAATATAAATTCTATTAACTATGCACATTCACAATTGTTGTTGGAACGCAACCATTGTTATTTTTAAACTGTTTTCTAATACATCCGAGTATCATACGTTTTCTAAAATGAGTTATTTTCCAAAATTACAGATAAAATAATTTCACCAACAACTGGCCCCGTTTCTGTTTTTCCTGTTGCATCGAGTTTTGACATTTGCAGAGTTATGCAAATTTATGTAGTACATATGTACGAGAGTCAATTGACAAAGAAAATTTAAAAAGTAAGCTTGCAACCTCATTATCCATACAAATTAACATTTCGGAATGAGATAAAATCCTAAAAAATTTGCTCAAAATTAGTTTAGAAACTAGTTAAAGATTTTATGAACGCACCCAACCGGAATCCATTTTAAAAGCTTTTGTATGAAGATGTCAAAACCATTGTATATAAATATCTATAGTACTATCAACAAACCAAAAGGACGGTGGCGGTGCCACTGGCCTGGGATGGCATTTGCTCTGTAGATAATGTAGAGCTAAAAATACATTGAAAATCTCATTAAATCTCTTTAGCGATAATACACAACCTTTAGGCGTAGACTATCCTCCCGAAAATCGACTCCGTAATAGTACTACAGGTTTTATATACAATGGTCAAAACACGATGTCAAAACACGACAAAACAAAAATGAAAGAGCAAAAAACAAAAAACAAAAACAAGAGTATAAAATTCCAAATGGAATGATCTGTCAAATTAAATTAGCAGATTTGATTGGAAGATACCTCACAAAAACAAGAGTGATTCATGGTTTTTGTTTTGAACCAATAACTTTGTTCTTGGCTTCCGACGCATCTGTCTCCTTGTATGCTTATCTATTCACATATTCCAACACTAATCTTGTTTTCTTTAAGGTAACCGACATACGCAAATTTAATTAACTTTTGAAAAAAAAAACCGTTTTTTGAACAGGGCTTGTAGATCTGTGTAAAAGGCCCCGCCCTGGGTTATAGTCTTAAGGCAGTCAACATACTTTCCCTCAAACTAGTAGTTCTGTTTTTATGTTTGTCAAATTAAATCCGACTTAGTGGCTGTGGCGTTAGTTCTGATGACTGATGACAAGTAAGCAGTTCTATCACTGGAGCTCTGCACACTCTTGGTGTTGGTGATGCACTTGCCACAAAAGTTGAAAGTAGTGCAGATTGGTTTGGCAATCTTTTGCAGTGCGAGCTTTGTTCTAACATTGATGCCAGGCGGACGTGATCAGTTTGATTAATGCATCGTTAATTTGAAGGCCGCTAAGTTTCTAAGCTTTCTTACAGACCTAGACCCCATTGCATTCATATTTTGAACACAATTATCCCAATCAAAATATATTAAAACAATGATAAAAACAAATTTCCAAGCTGACTGACTGAATTCTGACAGATCTAAATCAAAAATAAATTGATTTTTTTCAACAATCGAAAACACTTTTAGTGACATCACCCAAATAAAATGCAAATTTGTGTGGATTTGGCCACACGACAAACAAAAAGTTGAACAAAAATTGCCTAGAAGTCATAAAGATTCTTTCTAAGAACCTAAAGATAATATTTATTGTTCAATTATACTGGTCACACTTCATTAGGTTCCTAAGAACCAAATTGTTGCTCCTTACCAGACCATAAGTTCTAAACATTCTACCCTAAACCTAAACCCTATCCACATTTAATATGGTTAATCCCGATAGACAATTAAAATGTGTAAGCAAGTGTATTACGTGTACCTTCGTTCAAATAAAATTACCTTATCTTTATCATGCAAACAAAAGCCCAGAACACACGTGGGTGTGTTTTATAAAGTTACTATATATGTAGAGTATATTTTGCCTACAAATTCAGTTCCTTTTCTCCCCACCCGAATACTAATATTTACATTAAAAAATACTGGCCAGATAAATGGAGAACATCTTTGAGGCTTAAAGGTGTGTGAAAATCACAGGGTAGCGTTAGAATGATTGAAAGAAGATTGCATCACTTTTGTGGATTTTAACCTTAAATAACAGGGTAGATAAATAGAAAGCAGATTCGACATTACTTTTGTGGTTTATATATAATCTAAAATATAGGCTTTCAAATTGAACATTTATTAAAATAAATTTCAGGTAGCTTGAGGTTGCATTCTGTCGTCTTTTGTCTTCTCAACAAAAAAAAAAAAAAATTAAATACCTACACTTACTTGGGTCATGAATAACCGAATTGAATGGAAAATTGATTGTACTGGTAATTTTATTATTTCATTTTCTTGCTATATCTACATGACGAAGACGTGTTAATTTATGCAAATTCTATTAATTGTCTACATAGGTATAACGTATTAGTTGCGTATAGGATATTTATAAGTTTATTATGTACCTACTTAGGTAAAATGTGTTTGGCTGGAAGTGATGGTTGTCTATGAACTTTTCGTTGGAAAAAGAGGACAATATAAGGTTATAGGTATAATTTAATCAATGAAACTTTGTTTATTAATCCTATGCTGTTTTGACTGTATGTTGGAAAATTGTTGAACTATCTTTCTATAGGTATGCAATTGATGTGATTTGTCTTTAAACGTGACACAAAACATATAGTCTATAAGAAAGATAGGATCTGACCGGGAACAAATTAGTTCATGAAATTATATTGCTGCTATCGACACAGAATTTTATCCTCAACAACATATCTAAAGTCCCCCAAAATCCCCGCATTGGCTTTTTGTATAGATGCATTTAAAGAAGTGGAGAGGGATGGGAGTTTATCAAGCTAAAAATTTTGTTTTAATACAGTCTAAACATATGACACATGTTCTTAGGGTGCTTTAAAACGCTGATTTCAATAAAAAAAAAAAAAAAAATAAAACTGAAAAGATATATGTATCCTGTAGAAAGTTAAAGCCCTTTTTATGGAATGATTACTTTTTTTTAAGTACAACAACTAAAATATTACCCAAAACCATTTTAAGATAATGGGATATTGATGAAATTTGGTACAAATGTTCCATTTTTGTCATGTTTACCAAGATTCAAAAGAGTCCTCAAAAATATCTGTGGTGAAACGTGAAAGGGTGTTTTTTGAGGTCGAGATGTTAGTGAGTCATTATTACCATAACATCTATGAATAAGTTTTGCCATTGATGAAATTAGTTAAAAATATTGAATATTTCATGGTTTCCAAGTATCAAAAGAGTCCATTAAATTAACTTGATCCAAAGAGTTTTTCTAGAGAGTTTATGTTTGACTGACCATATACGGAGCAAAATGTTAGGTCTTACGAAAAATTGTATTTTCGTATAATCGAGATAATATATGATTAATCGAGATGATATATGATTTAAAGGTATTTTTAACGCCAAATCTAATAAAAGAAAAACCAATATGATACAAGCACCCTAAAAGAAGTTAGATTAATTTTGAAGCAAAAATTACTGTTTTTCCGAAGCAGATCAAACATTTCACCACCAAAACATCCTTGGACCTTAGGTATTTGTATGGACTCTTTTGATCCTTGGGTGCCAATATAATTTATATATTTTTAGCAAATTTCATAAGTGTCAGAATTTTTTCATGGATGTTATGGTAATAATCACTCACTTGCATCTCTCCGTCAAAAAAAAAAACCCTTTAACCACAGATATTTTTGGGGACTCTTTTGATTCTTGGTAAACATGCCAAATGAAACATTTATACTGAATTTCATTAGTATCCCATTATCTTAAAATGGTTTTGGGTAATATTTTACTTGTTGTACTGAAAAAAAAGTAGTCACTCGATAAAAAGGCCTTTAACTTTCTACGGGATACATGCATCTTTTCAGTTTTGATCTCTTTAGAATCAACATTGAAAAGCACCCTAAAAACATGTGCCGTATGATTAGATTGTATTATAACAAATTTGTTCAGCTTGATAAACTCCCGCCTCCTTCCCCCCTCCACCTCTTTAAATGCATCTATACAAAAAACCAATTCGGGGATTTTGGGGGACTTTGGATATGTTGTTGAGGTTAAAAGTCTGCGTCGATACCAGCAATAAAATATCATGAATTAATTTGTTCCCACTTGCCCATATTAAATTTCCTATCTTTCTTAGACTAATAAAACAAAACAATAATTTCTATAATCTGAATTCATTTTATTGTGAAATTGTTGGTGATTTTAGTGAAATCCTAAGACTAAAATTCATTAAGAAGCTATTAAATGAATGTTTTTTTTTTAATATCAACTTTTAGTCACATAATGTACATATACCCATGTATATTATCATGGTTTAATTTTGATTTTAATATTTTTAATATGTTTTCAATGATCTTGGCATACTTAAAACCCTCCTATTAACTACCTACTATATAGGTACAGTCCTATATTACAAAGACAAATTCCAAAATAGATTCATTATCTATACTATTGATTGTGTCATCCAAGAACTGGAATATTAATATTGAACATAAATAAAATAGCGTAGGTAGAAAGATAAGTTCTTAATTAACTTTTAACAATTCACCGTTTGCCTTATCCTATATTGTGATATCAATTGTCAATATTTTCAATAGAACAGCAAATAAAAACTGAAATGCAATTTATCATTAAGATTTTTGATTTCGTTCTTCTAATATAAGTACGTAAGCGATGAGAGTTAAAATTCAATTTATTTTTAATCAATTGCGATTGAATAAATCACAAAAAAAAAAAATAGATCAGATAGAAAGAACAAAACAGAAAAAAAACTTCTTAGAACTTAAAAGCCATGAAATTAACTGAAAGTATCAGACATGATACCTAAGAGTACAAGAATTTTGTTCGTTCCTCGGCTATTTTTATTTTTAAGTATGAAAGTCATGGACAGACTTATTTCGGTGTAAACAAAAAGGAACATTTAACATTTATTTTATACCTAAGGAAAACTATTTTGAACAATAAAAATAGGAAATAGTTAACATGCTCTACTGGATCGCCTGAAGTTGATCTTGTTATTTAATGCTAAATGTGGCGTAGCATTGAAAATATAAAATTGATTAATGCAATTAGTGCCTATAATGAAGATAAGAAGTGTACAAAATTCGAAATTATACAAAAATGTATTTTTCTTTGATTTGTTTGTTAATAAAATTAAATTCTTTGTCAAATTTAAGAATGCAACAGCCGTGTTTTTTTGCAGGTCCAGATAGAATTGGACCAAAAAAACGACATCTGAACTAAGTCAATTACAAATCCCCGCCTAATGCCACCTAGCTTAATTGAACATCCCGCTTAATTGACCGATAAAATTGGAAAGTTTCCCGTATAAGTAGAATAGCTTTATACAAATGGTTTATTGAACCCCGCTTAATTGAATATATCGCTTAATTGATCTTTAGAAAATGCAGCTGAAAAACTTAAACCATGTACATTTATCGGTTAATTGGACGGCCAAAATAAAATTATTATGAAAGAAACCTAAAAATAAATTAAAGTTACTTGGAATCACTAAAATTGTCTCTTAAATTTGCATAGTGAAGAATTTTTTAGATGAATATTTTATCTTTTAATTGACCGTCTCATGCAATTGTACGGGCTTCTCTTATTTGATTAATTGGTTGGTCAATAAAGCGGGGTTTTGTTAATTGAACCACCCGGATAATTGACCGAAAAATTTGAAAAAATGGTCAGTACAAATAAGCGGGGAATACGCAAATACAACAAACAACTAAAGTCCATATGAACTTAGCTAAGTTCAGATAATTTTCTGTTCTTAACTTAAATTTAGATAAAAAAGTACTACCAAATCGAAAGTTTGTATTGAAACATCAAAATATCTGAGCCAAATAACCAAAATACTTTTTATAAAAAATAGGACGACCATTTTTATTTTATAAATTATTAATTTTATTGATTTAAAAGTAAGTTTTTTCTTTTTGTTTTACATTTTTTTGTTACATTAATTAAAGGAATTATTTTCTATGTGAGATTTTGTTTTTATTTGAATGTATTTAGTTTTTATTTTGTAAAGGGTCCGCCAAATAACTTCTTTTTTTTTTTTTGAAAATGCATCATCAACATCGAGTTTAGCTTCGGCAGTGTCTCACGTAGCGCCGTCTTGTTGAAACCAAATGTTGCCAATATCCTCCTCTTCAATTTTTGTGAACAAAAATTCGTTCAACATGGCCCGATAACGATCGCCATTGACTGTAACGGCCACTCCTTGCTCAGTTGAAGAAAAATGGCCCAATTATGCCTCTGGACCAAAATTTGCACCAAACAGTGACTCGTTTTGGGTGTATCGGCTTTTCAATGTATGCGTGCGGGTTTTCTGTGCCCCAAATGTGACAATTTTACCCGCCAAGATCAAAATGAACTTCATCTGAAAAGATGATTTTTTTGGCAAAATCGGCAAAGTAATGTCGCAATATTTCCCGGCGTTGTTCAAGCGTATACACAACCATATTCGTCAGCGGAAGGATAAAACTAATTATCTGTGAAATCAGACATGAGCTAAGTGTTACCATTCACGAAATAAGTACTAGTTTAAAAAAAAACGTTAGATGGCGGACCCTTTATATGTTTGCCACAAAGCTGAAAGCAGGTTAGTGATGGCATCTTCTACATTTCGTGATAGTGATGGTTTTTTTTTTAGTTTCGATGACTTTGCTAAGTTCGGATGTGGTTTTTTTCGACATTTCTAAAAACACGGCTTATATTGTTTGTATTACCCAAGGAAAAAAAATATCGTTACCGAGTTATTTTAGAGGTGATGTTACTCAAATTTGAGATCAAAGTAGTCAGGTTTCTAGAGACTGTTTTTTGAAAATGGAAATATTTTGTTAAAATATACATATGTATAAATGTGTTCAGAAATCAAAATTCTTTAATGTTGCTAATGGTGCAGTGAAATTGGAAGGCTCAGTTTTTCAGTGCTTGATCATCCCAGTTTCTGAGTTAAGTTAAACCGGTCGGTGCTAACTCCTGAAAATTGTTTTTTTTTTTTTTTTATTCAATCTATATAGATACTCGATAGATTTTTGACAACTGAAAGCTAAAGTTAATCCTCCACCGAAAACTGATTTTGAGTTAGCTCGGGTTCCATTTTTTTGCGGCTTGCGGCCCTTGCGGGATTAACTAACTCTGTTTTAACTCAGAGTTTATCTCTACACTAAAATACTGGCTCTAAATATGATTTAGTATTTGAACAATTGTCTTGACATGAAAACTAAGTCCACTTCCATAAAGTTTCTGTTTTTCAATTTTAGTAAGAATTTACAGCTTTAGTGTCAGTGTACAAATATTGAGTTGTGAATCAAATATTTAAACTTACGCATTTAAGCGAATTAACTGAGGTTCAGCCAGAGTTTTATTTTAGAATTGGTCATTATGAACCTCAGTTAATCCGCCGGAACGGATGAGGTAAAAAATATTTGATCAATTGTTCAAAGGCTGAACCATTTTTATTTTTGAATAGCTGGCCCTAAAAATGTCTAGGTTCTAACTTAGTAGTACCTGCTCACTTTATGGAAGTGGGCTTAGTTTTTATGCAAAAAAAAAAAAAAAAAAAAAAAAACAGTACAAAATTAACAAAAAGCTGAAGCTGCAGTTATTTACTATACCCTCTTAAAAAAATCTAAAGTTCGGCGTAATGTAAGCAATTGGAAGTAAAATCAATCGATTATTCTAAAAAGTACTGATAAAAGAAACTTTGCATATCATTTTTCCTCAAAGTCTAAAGAGAACAAACCCAAAATTTGTCATCTCACCGTCTTTATTTTGTAAATCGATTGAACTTATGGGATTTCAATGAATATAGAATGGGCAAAGAGTTTTGCATTAAGTTCTTCACATATAGCACATGTGGTAGAATCCAATTACGTGAATTTTTTTTTCCTGATACCGAAAGAATTTACCTTTTTTTTCGTCAATTTTCATCACCAGAGCCAAACTAATTCCGCTTTTTGTAAAATACAGCCCTCATGAAACATGAACATAGAATACCCGGTGAATCCATTAAGTGATCTACATTCTACAACTTAATACGCCGATTTATAACCTTCCTTGCATATAAGAGGAAAACAAAACAATGACTATTTTTCGTTGCAAATTTTTTGAAAATATTTGTTTTATTTTATTCCTCCAATGAGAAAGAAATGGGTCTTAATAAACATAAGTTAAATGTCTAAGTATTTAAACGTGTATAGGTATTCATTTAAATTGATTAAGAGCCGATTTTTAAATCATCAGTTAATCTATCGAAGGAATATTTACTATAGCAACAGGAACATATTTTTGTTTTATTCGAAGTATAAGTATTATCTGAGGTTTAACTGACTATTGAAAAATTGGTCCTAAAGGTATTGCTGATACATTTTTCGGGTTTTGCATATCCCTGAGGCCACACGAGCCAGTACTGGCAAGCCAGTTGGCTACATAGATTGACTGTCAAGTTCGTATACGTGAATATGCTGTGAAGTAGGCGGCACGAAACTAGTAAGCAATCTGCTTTCAAGTATCTGCGGTCACGTTCAGTTTTTACTAGGATAGCCTATCTAGGATTCTAAATACACATTTTTATTGAATTTGCTTTGGCATCGGACTTCGATTTTTTATTACTTAACAAAAAATGACGTCGAATTCTGCATGAAGTCTTACGATGATCAAAGCATAATACTGCCAAAGCGTTGACGGATGTATTGACAAGCTTTTCTGTGGCGTCAAAGTAACATGGATTGATTTTCATCTAATTCAAAAATTTCAATTTTTTTTAAATAATTTTAAATAAAAAATGATTTTTTGGAGGTTTTTTAATCTATCATCATCGTAGCCATCCTTTAATGGAATTTGACAGTTTATGCGTTGACATATAGGTAAGGAATATTTTGTTCCAAAATGTCACCCAAAGGCGCTAAAATAGCCTCCTTTTCCCGCGCAAAAAATTTAATCTCAAAAAATTCAGATATCTTTAAGTTTTTCAATGCATCATCTCCGTAGCAATCTTTCAATTTAATTTGACTGTGTATGGTTTGACAAATCGGTAACGGAATGTTCCAAATGTCACCCAAAATCCCCAAAACTCTCATTTTTTCCCAAGCAAAAAATATAAATATTATAATAAGGATCTTTAAGAGATTTTGTATAATTCATCATAATAATAGCCATCCTTCAATCATATTTGACAGTTGCCTATTTTGGAAATGTTAAAATTTCTTGGTTCCTCCTCTCATTAAAAGTTGTGGTAGAAAGAATATTTAATTTTTCACTAAATTTTCAACGAAAAGCTATCTATATCGCTTTATATACAAGTCTGAACGAGGCCACTGTCTTCTTTACTAGCTTCCCAACTGGCTTCGAAAATGGCAAGCCAGTTAACGAGCAAGTTGCTCAGGTTTGTATGTTTTAGTAAGAAAATTTAAATGTGTTTGTAACTTGTAAGCCAGTACTGGCTCGTGTGGCCTCAGGGTACACAAAACATTCTCGTTTATGTAGAGAAAAACGCAAATATATACGTGTTAATCTGGCTAACACAGAATTTTCATATTAAAGGTTATTTTAAAGGATTTGATCTCAAATACATTAAACTTCGTGACAATTGCTTAAATTGGTTTGGATCAGATATGTGATTGAATTTGAATGCCGCATAAAATAAAATCGAATATTCATAAAAAAGTAGTATCTATGAATAAAAACAAACACCATATATATTCGTTTAAAATCCTGTGTATATATCCTAGTGAAAATAAGGATATTTATTTTAAATGTTTGCTGTCGCAATAATCCACCATCAAACTAAAACACTTAAAATTTGCAAGCTTGAATGAGTTTCCAGATGGTTTATAAATATTGGGTTGGCATTAGAATGAAAATACACGATTCCATCTAATTTCAAGGGTGTGATAAATCGAGTAAATCATTCCCGGTTGAATTGAATCAACAATTTAAGGAATTTGAAGGGTAGTTTATCTTTTAAATTTAAAGATTAATTATATCTTATTTGCCGGTCACCTATTGGTATAAGAAAATATTTTTGCAGAAAATAGCAATAGATGTGAAGCAGAAGCAGGAATAATCTTTAAATTATTAAGGCAAAACATACATTTTGAATTTGACTTTTGAACGTTTATTTTTTCAACAGTGTCCCATGGCTGCTTAAATTGAACTTAAAAATGTAATGGTGTTTTCCATTGGGAAAAAAATAACAATTTATTTTTGATTTGAATCTGTCAAAATACAGATTTTAACAATTTTTACATTCAATTGGGCAAATAAATTGGTTTATTTTTTTGATTTAAAATCAATTAAGCAGATCCTAATTTTTTAACAGGTTTACTTTTCCCTGCAACTTTTCACACTTTAGTATATGAGGTCTGATCCTCTACTTTGTACACAGAAACCCACAATCAGTCAAATTTTGGAGAGCAGGGATGAAATATTCTCAAAAATATAAAAACTGTGTAAAAGAACGGGAACACAAATTCACACAAATTCCGTATTACCTAATGTGTCAGACAATTACGGCACGAGTTTTGGCTTTCATTCTTTTACTCTCGAAATTTCATTAAGCTAATTTGTGCTGTGATTTTCGGTCCAAAGAATTTTCTCGGACAGAAAATTATAGGTAGGCGAAATTTATTATTCTCTCGTGAGAGTTCTCTTATTTCAAAAATTGCAACATTTTTGAGTACGTGAACGGCTTTGAACTGAAAATCACCGAAAATTAAAGTAAAGGAACGGACCTTAGAATTCTTATTCAATGTGCTGAATAACGCTTTTTTTCATTTCATAAGGCCCACGTTACATGCTCTTCTTTAAAGAAAAACAATAACAATAACATTTAAGTACCATAATTATTCATGGTTTAAATTTAACATTTCCTTAATTTGCTTGCAAGGAAACCCATAAACAATCTTATCAAACTATACCTTTTAGGTATTATGTAATTTCATTTTATTTTTCTTCAACATATTGACAAAACGTGAACTAACCATCATGACAAATAATAATGATACAAATGTCTTCCGTTCTTTGTAGAAAGATATTGATGTCCCAAGATAGGTATGGTCAGACCATAAAACCCTATCACCCCCTTATCTTTGTGTGTTGTGTAGATAGACAACAATAAATAAGGTGTTTATTTCGAATTCAACCATCAGAGAGATACTGGGGAATCCTGTTAGCTTTAAAGGCAAATAAAAAAAGATATTCCTTGTATAGGATAGACGTTTTATAGTGGAAACATATATTTTTTCCTGACACAAGGCTACTGCTGCTGCACTCATTATCTGTGCTTTAAACAAGCCAAAGATATATCGCCCCAGAAAATAAAATCAAAAAAAGTTTATATTTACCAAAAGGTATCTTAGTGATTCACTCTCTGTAATTTTATTAAAGGGAGAGGTTAACAAATCGACAAGTGCCCTATTTTATAAATTAATGGATAATGTCCGTCCTTGAAGTGAAATTCAAGTGGATAGGTACTTACTTTTGAAAAACTTTCGAGAAATTTAATATCTTTTCAAGTCGATTTAAGTCCATCAGATTTACTTGGACGGTATGATTAGACAGTGGATGGAGCAGGTCCTCAGAGAACGTGCTCCATAATAAATCCAAGCAGGCAAAAATCCATCCATCCAATTATGATCAGAACAAAAACATAAATGTTAAAAAAGTAGCCAAGTTCTTCTATACAAAAACCTTTTCGTAACAAGTCAGCCGTAAAAAGTATTGAGATCTTAAAGTACACCAAGTTCTAAGTTTATTAATGATAAATATCAAATATTTTAAGTACAGTAATATCGAAGAACCTAAAAATTATTAGATACATCTGTTATTTAATGATTACTGACTTGAATTGAGTTGAAATATCTTCTATAGCAGTTATGAGTTTGTACTCCGTTTTATTCATACCATCCTTTGTGCTTATTGTTAATAAGACAAAATATGAATTTAATCAAAGTCAAGTAAGAGTTAAGACAATCGCGTTCATTGTCAAAATTAGCCAATTCATTGGGCCTGTTTGTTCAGAATGAATAACCATCTTTAACCCTTGGCCAAAATGTAAGTCTATAAAGTCATGGTTTGAGTTTTTAATATTTATTATCGATATTGCTGAACAGCTTAATTTTTGATGTATGTATGTATTACACACTGGCTCTCGTGTGTCGTATGTAGCATGTACATTAGGGTGGTTCTTATTTGTTCTCTTATGCGAAAATTGAGTGCGACGCCCCCTAAATCATGTCTAAATAATGATTAAGAAATCCCCTATTTTTTTCAGATTTGTATCTCTAACCCTTCCTGGCCCTATTTTGATAAGAATTTTTTTATTTTTGGATTTACACTATATAAACACTGTACCAGGTGTCATTTTTGAACTAATTAATGAAAATACTTCGAATTAGGCTCAAATGAAGCGTCTCTGAAAATTCTACAGCCGCGTGCATGTTTAAAAAAATTCGGTTATTTGTTTAAACTTTATTGTTAATAAATAAAAAGGCAGATTTTTTGTTTCGTTCAATACGCGAAAAGTAAGCAACATTTTGACATAAATTATTTTTTTTGATGATCTCTCACTCTTTTTCATTAACCTGAATTAAATGAGATTTTTCTTTATATATTCGACACTATCAACGTTTCGATGTGTTAAATTAATACGATAATAAGTCACTGTACTGAAAACGGCTATAGCGGCGGCGCGCCGTAGTTTTGAAAATGTAATTTTCAATAGGTTTAACCGTTATCTGCAATTTTCCAATAAGAAAAAATAAAAAAAAAATACTGCTAATGAAATAGGGTAAGGAAGGGTTAGGAATAAAAATCTGAAAAAATTAGGTAATTTTTTTTTTCATGAATTTGAACCAATCTCGGGGGCGTCGTCATTTTGTTTCCCCTAAGAACCACCCTAATGTACATATAACATGTTCTCAGTAGGGGTTAAATTAAAAAAAAGAAATGTCGACTTCCGCAAGAGACTCCGTCCAGTTGAGAATAAAAGACTCGGTCCGGTTGAGCGTAAAAATGTCGTTACAATTTAAATTTAAATGTTAATATTTTATTATTTAATTCAAAAAAGTTAACCTTATGTTGTTTTTCTGTATGTTTGGTAGTTTTATTATAAATAAAATTTAGGTATGTTATCACGTTGAAGCGACGCGACGAGAATAAATAAATATTGAAATAAAACAAAAAAAAAAATCTTAAATACTGTGGAGGGCTAACTTACGTTTTTTTTTTGTAAGATTTCATTAAATATTTTCAGTAAAATACAAAGACGGAAAAATGGTTTGAACTTTATATAAGTTGTGTTCTTTTTGACTGATTGTCTGCTTTAAGAAGAGCAAGTAGACAGTTTCAAAGTTTATTTATATATTTTGTTTGTAAATTCGACAACAACTCGCTTATTAATGTTTATTTATTTTTGTTTAAATTTTAAATTTTCAAAACCAAAAATAAAATAGTACTCACGAGTCACGAAGCCAAGAAAATGACATTGCTGTAGTAGGAGTGCAATAAATAGCCACACAAATGGTAGGAGATGATTTAAATGAGAGTATGATAGGTACACAAACTATATACACACAAACAAACGTATATATATTTAGATATTAAGTTGATGAACTTTTCAAAATAAATGTTTTACTACTTAGTAGAGCTTCACTCATGAAGTTCAAATTATTATGAATGAGTTGTTTCATACATACATATTGTTTCTTGTTAAATACATATGTACATTGTTTGAGTTAATTTTATTTTATGAAAGTATAGATTCATAGGTAAGCAGAAGGTAGCTAAGGCTTTGTCAGTTTGTTAAACTAAATTAATTATTAAATGTGAAATAAATGGTTTAGAACTTCCATAAAATAATGATAAGTACTAAATCATAATTAAAATGATGATGATATAATATATTAACTTTTTTTAAATTTGAATTTTACGTGATAAATTTTAAAATGAAATAAAATCATTTAAATCATTCAGTGGAAAATAAAATGCATTATTAAATCACATATGTAGGGGAAAGGGGGACTTCCTATAGCTTTTTTTTTTTTAAATATTTTGAAAAATCGAAAGTACTCAAACCAAAACATTTGAGGAAAAACAAAATTCCCGAAGGATGTCTTTTGCATAGTGCATGAAATTTTTTACCAGATTCTCTATTTTTTTTTTTTATTGTTTCATGATTTTAAATGATAACAACTTAACTATGATATGCTTATAAATCTAAGGGTCAAGTTTGCAAGGAAAATTCTCAGGTAGTTTGTATCACAAAAAGGAAGATGGAGTTAAATACCCCTATCGCGATTGTCAAGTACTGATTGATAGTTGATAAATATTGAAATTTTGCATTTTAGAAAACAATTTATTCAAAATCTAATCAACAATTCATCGATTTTTGACAATTTTCTTGCAACTAACGACGGCTGCCTGCATTATTCTCAATGACCAAAACTTTAAGCGGGTGGCTTGTTTAATATCGAATTTCAGTATTTATCAACTATATCAATCCATGATTGGCAATCGCAATAGGGTTGAAAAACTAGGCATCGATTTGGTTCTTTTCTGTCCTGTACGTTTTGACCTCCTCTCTCCTACTTTTGTGCATGAGTGGATATGAAAGTGTCTAATAAAAAAAAATATTGCTCAAACTTTTTGAGAATCTATTTAGGGTTTTAAAACAGGATATTTACCGCCCCCCCCCACCCCTTGTTCCAATTTAAATTTATATAAAAATCCTAATTGTAATGCTTATATAATTTAAGCTATTAAAATATGACTTTTAAAAATACAACGTATAGCCTTGTCGTTTGTATGTATAAATTCTTCGTATGTGTATATACAAGGGACCTTGGGTCAAATCCTGGTTCTTAAATTTTATCAAAAACTAAGACAATTCAGCATCAAGTTTTTAGTGTTTGGTTAAAATTGATGAAAGCATTAAACATCAATGAGAAAAATTGGGCTTAATAACGTTAAACTTTGTAATAACTTAGTTCAAATAAGAAAAAAGGATTTTTTCAAGAAACTATCAATTAAAATAACTTTATTCAAGAAGAAAACTCAAAAATGAATTTCTGGTTTAAGATAAGCTTTAGGGGAACAATGTTGGTTGTATTGTTGTTTTTAAATAGCCTTTTTTCGACTTAAAGTCAATTTTTTAGAAAATTAAATTTAAATTTCGCGCAAAATTTTAAACTATTATTTTATAAAACTCCGAAAATAAAAATGTATTTACATTTCATAAGACTCCGAAAAAATCATACGATTTCCGGAGTTTTATAAAATAATTTTTTTTAAATTTCGCGCGAAATATAAAAAAATAATTCGTATGTACATACATCATGTACAAAATGAATTATTAGCAATTATTGATTAAAGCCGTAAGTAGGTACAACATTGAATGTGCCATCATTAGAAAGTAACAGGTGCTGTGTCGGGTAAGCTTCCATTCATTTTTGCAAATTTTCGAAGACATGAAAATTGTACATGAGAAATTATTTTCAAAAACTGTTGCACAATAGAATGCTTCACTGTCATAGCGCGGCATGCCAAAATCAGACATAACATTTTCGATTTTGGCATGTTATATTTATAGAAGTTGGCAAAATTGGTCTTATTTCTCAAAATAATTTGGCCTTATTTCACATTGTCAAAGTGTAATAAGACCAACTGCTAAAAATTGGCCTTATTTCGCTTTTGCAAAAAGCAATAAGGCCAATTCTTGAAAGTTGGCCTTGTTTCACTTGGCTTTATTTCACGGCACCGGTTTTATTTAATTGAAACCGATAACTGAAAATTTAGTTGTTTTTGACCATGAAGAGGTTAGCGCTAGAGCTCGAAAGCTTAGGTTGTTTATAAGGCCAACATCCTAAGCAACTCATCAACAAATCAGAACTAACAGATATGCATATGACGCATCGTCTGGTCGGGTGTATAGTTACTGGACTATCACTGTCAAAATGGAATTTTAAAACTAATACTTTTGTTTAGAAATGAATTTAATTTAGTCGAACGGGGTATTTGACTCCAAATTAAAAAATCCGATGGAGAAAATCTCGACCAGATTTGGCGATGAGTCTTATTATCTCATTAACTTCTATATCGGAGCCCATGAAAACTTCCAAATTGTGTAAAGTTTTATCATTAATTTACCGTACTTATAACTAGCCTTTATCAAGCTAAAAAGAAAAGTACGCTCACCAAAAAAATGCATTATTTTATGATTCACAAATTTTATTTTATTTTCTTAAACCCTAGTTCTCTGGTGATACGAAATGGTTTTCTTATTTTATATTCTTAAAGCCGAGTTCGCTGGTGATCCGAAATGAAAAATACCACACAGGAAAATGAAACACCGAAATCCTTTAACCATAAAACTCGTTCTGTTTTGCTGTTGGACGAGCAAGATTATTTATATATCGGTCATTAAAAAGAACAACGTCATAACTCAAAAAACATCAAACTTCAGAAATCGCAATTTAAAGATTGCATGGCTGTATTTCATAATCATCTTCATTTGTATCTATTTTTTTCTTTTTTCTTGGTAGAGCTATGATTTAAAATTTTATCGCAAAATATGACACTTTTAAAATATTTATTGGACTGTTTTCACTTCAAAGGTCCCTGTGTAAATGAAAAAAATACAGTATTTCCACAAAAAAATATTTAAAAGTGACAGTGTATATAACGACAAATGATGAAATTTTGCCAAAAAATAGTTTATAGAAAATGAGTTTGAACTGTATCATTAGGTCAAAATTGGTGTTTTTTGAGTTATGACGTTGTTCTTTTTAATGAGCGATATGTATGTAGAAGTCTCCAACCCTCTTTTTTTTCGCACAAAATTGCCCAGACCATAAATTGTGTGTGGAAATATTACATTTGATATTTCGTATTGTTTTTTTGTTTGTTTGTTTGTTTGTGTGTGTGTTTTTGCAATTAGTGAAACTCTCCATCAATATTTGTTCAGCTATAATTTGTTAAGCATTTATTTGACTTTTTGGAGAGCACAGAAAAAATTCGTTTTGCAACGTAAAAGTACTGTTCCTGATTTTCTTGCAAAAAAAACTTTATACGCTTTTCAAATTAGAACAACACCATAACAAGTTAAAATATAGTTATCATAAGATACTCAACCTTTAATAAGGCAAATCCCCTTACTAATTTTGACTAATAAATCAAAACTAACCGTTATTCATATATCTTTTATACAATCAAGCACAATTTGTTATCATTCCACTTTAATTTTTGGTCCTAACTTTTTCATTTCAAATGTCTTGGATTAAAATATTTAATTGCGTCAAGGTTGATTAAAAATGAGACTTCTCTCCGAACTTTCATATGTGTATGTTTGTGTGTTTTATTTTCAAATTAAAATTGTAAATAAAATATTATGATGGTCTCTTAATTATGAAAACATATTTATATAATAGATAAAGAAAAGGAAAATGTTTAAAGCCTTAAGATGGCCAAATCAAACAAACTTCCTTACCAATTTCAATAGTTCGTAGAAGTTTTACCCCAGTACTCGTATTAACATATTCATTGTTTTGTTTAAAAAACCCTTTTGTTTAAAAACCCTTACCCTTGTTGATTTGCGGTTTGAAAAAAAAATATAAAAATTTACCTAATGATATTTTATGGAAATCCAAAATGTACACTTACCCTGTATTTTTTATGTTTTAATGTCATAGAAGGGTGTTTTTCGAACATGAACATACAAAATATTACCGCCAGGTACTTTACGGTTAATCTTCTTGATATGGCTTTACTCTTATAAACATATAATGTTCAATATGCAGTCTTTATTGTTTTATGAGGAAGTAATTTATATGCATGAATGTTTTGGTTGAAATAATGTTTTTGCCTTATGGAAGTAAATTTTGTTTTCTAGATTTAAACAAATTTAAGAAAAAATGGTTTATTTATATTACATAATTCGAAGAATCTTAACTTGAATGAAAGAGAACACTGCCAGGGGGCAGATCTAATGATTTGCTATTTTAAACTACAAAATAATATTGCAATGGTAATTTAATAAACCTCGAGATTAACCTAATAAATTTACATATGTTATATAATAGAATAGCAATACTTACATACAGTAGAATCTCGAAAAAATGAACGGTTCTTTAACATGAACAGTTCGGAAGGATAAAAGCTTTTTTTCTAACCATTGAAGTGTTCCAAAATATGAACGGGTATAATACAATTATTGTGGGTACTCAAAAAGATGATGATCTTATAAGATTTTTTTTTTATTTCTTCCCCTTTATTGCGTCGTGTAATGTAACGGTAATTGGGCGCGATTTACCTTACATTTTGTGTAAATCCTCCAATTAAATGTGAATTTTAAAGAGGAAATAAGCCTCGCATGAAATGTAGAGTTAAGTTTTTAAACCTTAAACAAAAGTGTGCTGATGTGTTAGAAGACATAAAGAATGGAACATTGAAAACAAGTATTGAGGAAGATGTATCGACGACTTTTATCTTAAGAAATTTACGATAGAGAAAGCAATAACCAGACTTACTTCTTCCGGGCAACAGTGGACAGTCTACTATAGAGCAGTTTTTTTTTAAGAAAAATGACTAAACAAGAATGTTTTTTTTGTAAACATAAAACATAACAAGGCTAAAAAAGGCCTTGTTATGTTTAATGTTTTTTTTTTTTTAATAAAATAAATTGTTGTGTCTGCAATGTTTTTATGTTTAGCTTAATTTTTTTCTTAAACTAATTATTTATGCTTGGAAATTTGATTATTCGAAAAGATGAACGGTGCCTTTTTTATATCTGTTCATCTTTTTGAGATTCTACTGTACTTGTATTCCATTACAATGCTTATTCACTCTTCTCAATCAGATGAAAAGAGCCAGAGGCAAATATTTAAAAAAAAAAAGAAGTATTTATTACTGTAGTAGCCCGTCACTAGGCCCTGGTTCTTCACGAGCCGTTGCGCCGCCCAATTTATTTATTTATTTAGTATTTTTTACTAAAACTTGAATGAATATAGTGTTTAAGGGCATATCAGCTTTTAGATATGTGAAATTAATGAAAATCTGAGGACTGAATACAGATTTTCTTCCTCGGTCTTTTAATTTTTAATACAATATGCAACTGCAATCGGAACAAAGCACAGAAATTTAAAATAGAAGAGTTATAGGAAAACATTTTGTTGAACCAGTCAACTTAAAAAAAAAAGAAGAAGAACCATGGTTAAGGCTTGGTTGAAGATTTAAACCCACTCGATGTTGGCGGATGAACTGGTGTTTAAACATCGTTTAGAGTTCTTGTACGTGATGATACTCAATTAAACATGTACATATGTACATGCTTCAATCTTGGTTTAATCTCTGCTAATCCATCAAAATCGGTAGGCTACAATCATGTACGGTGGTGTGGTCCTAAACCACATTTGTACAATCGACTCGAGTCACTTAAGACAAATAACGTCATTAAATTGATTTGTATTAACTATTTAGTGAAATATTAAAAATTATTGACTCCTATTTTTAGTCAATTTAATACGATGAAGCATTTTTAGTATGAAATGATTTTATAAATTTTAATTGAGTTCAGCGTCGTTCTATGTCTTAACCTTTTATTAAAGTTAAATTCACCAAATGCATATTTTATCTTTTATAAGCATCGTGCTAAATCCAAATGACATTTACCTATTAATGTGCACCGTTTTTTTAGAAGGTTAAATTTTTTTTAAATTTCAATTTCAACTAACAGCTACCTCTACTTTGGTTACAAAAAATCACTAATTATATGTATATATTTATATTATTAATATAATTCTCACTTTCTCACCTAAAAATAAATAAAAATTATTGTCTTCTATTTACAAATTGAAAACTTACCTTTTTTGGAAGGCTAAAACATTACGATTTCGTGGACAAAATTGTTTGAAAAATATCTTAAATAATTGTATTTCTGTTATTAAATTGTTTCATTGGCGAAGGAAACTTCCTTAAATTATAATCAGATTGCCTTTAATCCAATTTGTTGGGTAAGCGACTGCGTATATAGAATCCATTTACAAAAAACAATGCCTAAAAGAATGTTAAACTATTTGTTTCCTATCCCAATCATATAAGCTTGTCACTTTTTCAACAGCCCATCAGCCAATTTCCTCAGTAAAACTTGAAAGTGTCCCTTTGTGAGAATAACCCATGGATATATATAGATAGATATATAGGCTTTCTTCTAGAAACTCATTTTAGTACGAAAATTGACCTATATATTTTTGAAACCTCTTGTACCTGTAGCTCTCTCTCTCTATACAACCTTTCCTGGCTCTTCTTGACAAAAAAATGGCGAGAATTATTTGTTTGTAAGGTAAAAACATATTCCTACATCTATTCCTACTTAACTCCTAGGAGTGTGGAAGGATGCGAAAGGAATTTGTATAGTAAGAAGCTTAGGAAAATTCCAATAAGCTTCAAAATTTGCAACTTGTTTCATATTGGAATATAATGTCTATAGACATCACTTTATCACACTTCACTGATATGATCATCTTTCGATTTGTGAATGTTCCCCTTAAGGCAAAAAGAAGTTGTAAATAACAATTTTTGAAAAGAAAAAAATGAAAAAAAGGACAGATGGAAAAAAGTCTGTAAATTGTCGCCTTTTTTTATTGCTTTGTACCTAAACGAAAACAATTGCTTAGTGAGTAACATTTTTTAGGGTGGTTCATCCACCTCATATGTGGCATTTTGTTTATGCATGTCATTTAGGGAACAACTTTTTCATAAAGTATCATTATTGAGTGTACACTTCTTGTGCTTTTTAAAAGTGAAAGTGAGTCATACAATGTTCAGCATTCAACTTGATGGTGAAGAAAAGTGCTTATAAATACTTACACTTTTCAAAACTATCTTCACAAGGTTTATTGGATTGGCAAACTGAAATCAACCATTATAGTATATTGCACTTATATGTGCCTACTTTGCTCTTAAAGGGTATAGTAATTTTCTTCAAACATATTTGAATAAACTCAATATTATCACACTGAATGTGTATAAAGTTTTGGTTCATTGACGCTTAATACGTACTGTGCATTAAGAACAGGTTCTTTTATAGTACAAATATTTTAAATGAATACCTACAGTTGATATGAAGGGTCCAGGGTATAATCGACTTAGGTCCAATTTTTTAAATAATGAAACTAATTTCATGTTTCTCTTAGCGCTATTTGATAAAAATTGAAACTTTCCACAAAAGTTTTTAAACCTTTTTTATGTAAAAAAAAACTTTTTTCTCCAAAAGCTTTGTTTTTGCTAAAAAAACATAAACAAAACAATTTTTGGAAAAAGCTTGTCTTCGGTCCTAGGAACACATCTGCGTAGTTATAGTTTTTAAAAAATTAACCGTATTTTAAATACTTCTTGTCGTAGTGTTGCAAAATCAAATTGAAGTGCATGAAATGATCAAGGAGGATCCAGAGCCACGTTTCTTAATTTTATTTAGTTTTAAAATATAGATTTTGAAAATCGAATGATTTATGAACAAAAAGCAAAAAACCTTTTCTAATTATAACGTTTAGTTATTTCGCAAGAAATTTTCAAAAAATTCCTTCAAGTTTTCGGCTACAACGTAGGGTCGTAGTCGTAGGCAGGGCTGCCGTTATAAAATTTCGGAGGGGAGTATTCTAGAGAATTGGAGGGGAGTATTTTAGGCTTGTGGGGAGTACGCAAGAAAAATCATATTTTTTTTAATATTATGGCCTTGTGCAAATTTGATTTAAATTACGAACAAATTTTCACCTCGTTAGTGTGAAAATTATCATCGGATAACATTTGACACGATTTGCAATTCACAAACGAGCTAGAAATATAACTTTATTAAACCAATTTTAATAATTTTTACTTCATTCATACCAATCACTTAAGGGTGAAAAAAAGAACGGAACTGATAAATTGTTAAAAAACTTAACATAACTTTTACATAGTAGATTAAACCAGAAGGAAGGTATTGGCATTAGGGACTTAACTTACAATAAAAAATGTATTTTTGTTTTTAATTCAGATCTCTGATGTGAAGAAGCGATTTTGCTAATAAAAGGGAACTTCCTGTGCCAGGTTTCTCGAAGACGACCATGTAGGAACTAAGGAAATATTTGTTTTCTTCTATAAATATGCTAGATAGAGATTTTATTTTTCGTCTTTTTTCAAAATTGACACTTCTGTAAAGTTAAAAAAACAATAAACCAATAAAAGTTTTCAATGGGTGAATAAGCACAATTATAACGACTTTTTGCAAACATTTTGGGAATTTTCAAGGGGAGTACAATCACAGTGAGGGGAGTACGGGAGTACAGTGAATGGTTGGGGAGTTCGAATACTCCCTTAGTACTCACTTCGGCAGCCCTGGCTCGTAGGCCGTAGACGGACGACTCCCTTAAGGTATATCATTGTATTAGAATGCACAGTTCATAAAATTAAAATCAATTTATGTTGTAGATATAATAAGGTACATTTATTGGAAAAAATATTTTGATCCTTAATTTAATTTTCCTTAGAATAATTTAGCATTTAATTAGAAAGTAAACTTTTATTTTAACCCCCTTATTTATAAAGAAAAAATAGTTATTTCAGCTCCCGTGTTCAGGAAAACTACACCATGGAAAAAAATGTTCCGGACTCAAAAGGAGCACAAAGCTAGTGCCTTTAGTTTGAGTCACAAAAATTTGTATTCCATGGTGTAGTTTTCCTAAAAACAGAAGCTGAAATAACTATTTTTTCTTTATAAATAAGGGGGTAAGTAATTAAACTTATATAGTTATTTTTTTTTTTGGAAACAACAAAATTGGGCGTAAGCCGTTCTTGCCCTGGACCTTCATATGAAAAATATTTGAGATTTAGATGTGAGATATTAACCTTTGACTATTTCAAGAATCACTGGACCGATTTCGATGGAATTTTGTGTCATCGTTTTTACGTTACACATATACATACATTTTATTCGATAATTAAGCTAATGAGTCCTTGAAATTACATTTTTATTTTTTCTGGAGAACATATTTACACCTACTACATACAAACACCCGTATTCATAAAGAAAAAATAGTTATTTTAGCTCCCGTTTTTAGGGAAACTACACCATGGATTTTTTTTTTTTTAGTTGAGGGCTCACTAAAATGTTAAAATGTTTAAACACAGTGCGAGCGTTGGGAAAATAGGGAAGGAATTAAGAGGAGATACCGGTGCACAATGGTTTTGAACCTCTGAAAATTAAAATGGCCGGGAAAGATAGAGCCGGGTTAAGCATTCCACATTCGGGTAGTGCGGCTAAAAAAAGAATCTCAATAGCTTGACAGTGCGTCCGAAGTTGGGCTCGAGGGTAAACTGATGTGCATTCCTAGAAGTACGAGTATTACGGTTGAAATGTTTAAGGGGAGGAATGCAGCTGGCTATTTCACTAGAACAATGTTTATAAAAGTAACGGTAAAATAACGTTAGACATGAAACATAGCGGCGGTGTTCGAGGGATGCAAATGTTTCTGTTATATTTCTGTCACCTATCATTTTCAGAGCTCTTTTCTGAATCCTATCTAAGACACTCAAGTGGGTTATTGGGGCACCTGTCCAAATATGAGAATTGTACTCAAGTTTAGGACGGATAAATGCTTTATAGATTACAGCCAGATCAGAAGGGGAGAACAATTTCTTGCATCGCCGAAGAAAACCTAAGCACTTAGCAGCATTTTCGGCGACGTCGAATATGTGATTATTCCACAGAAAGCTTTTCGGTTTCCTCAATACAAGTACCACTTATGGATAGCGGTATGGGGTGTGTGTTTCGTTTTGATGACAACAGACAGCATTGAGTTTCTGAAGCATTAAATTCTACGCGGTTTTTGATTCCCCATTGGACAATGCTGTCGAGATCAGAATTGAATGAGCTAATCATATGCTGCCGTTCAAGTTCCACATCCGAAGGACATGGATGTGAATCTGAAAACGAATATGAGAAGCTGAGGGTGCTGTCGTCAGCGAAACAATTTAATGGATTAGAAGTTTCAGACAAAAGATCATTTATAAATTTAAGGAAGAGAGTCGGAGACAAAACGGAGCCCTGGGGCACAACAGCATTTATTTTGTGAATTTCAGACTTGAAACCGTCCAATACAACTTGTATTGAACGGTCCGAAAGGTTTTTTCTAATCCAACGAAGAAGAGATTCATCAATACTAAATGCGAGCATTTTCGATAAGAGAGCTTGATGCCAAACTCTATCAAACGCTTTAGAAATATCAAGCGCAATAATCTTACTTTCTCCAAAACGATGTAAAGATTTGTTCCACTGTTCCACTTTTCTGGGCTCAAACTAATGGCAATTGCTTACTGCTCGATTTGAGTCCGGAACATTCTTATTCCATGGTGTAGGCTTCTTAAATACGGGAATAGCTATTTTTTCTTTATGAATAGGTACGGGTGAAAATGTATACTAGTTATGTATGTATGTCTATGGAAGGAATTTTATTTTTGCTATTTGAACAAATATAAAATAAATTGTTGCAATTAATAAAATCCTTAAGTACGGATTAAAAGGATAAAACAAATTGTGAGTAAAGATTAAATTTAGTTAGAGAAAGAAATTATTATTAAATCAATGAAGTTCTTTCAAAAAATAATCATGTATCACAATAGCTTTGTTGCTTTATTATGAATGGGTAGGTTCAGAGAACTAAGGGGACTTGCAAGTAAGGCAAAATTATAGACTGTGATTGGCCAGCTGTCGAAAGTTCCCTTTATTTGAAACAATTTTTCGACAGCTGACCAATCACAGTCTAGAAATTTGCCTTACTTGCAAGTCCCCTAAGTTCTCTGAACCTATGCACTTCAAGTTTTTATTAAAATCAAACAAATTGAGAAAATAGAGAAATAAAAACAAAATGTTTTTCTACAAGCTAATATTTAATTTTCTTAAGAACTAAAAATTCGAAGCCATTCGAAGAAAAATTGATAAGAGCATTGCAGAATCACTATGACATAAAATAAAAACTCAAATAAAAGCTCAAGTGACATCATCTCCTCATCATTGGGCTTATTAATTAGATGCTATCGTACTACACAAAGACGTAAATTTTGGTACGTCAGTGATATGAGCCCACTGTCTACGAACCCGGAGGAAACGCTAATTTGTCCTAGAGGACTTTCTGCATTGTTTCACGGATTTCGGCTTAAGTTCTTAAGGGAAATCCGAATTTATTGAAACGTAAACAGGAAAGCAGCTAGCCTTTATTAAAATCCTCATGAATTTAAATTGAAAAAATAAAAACATGAAAAACCAAAATGAACATGAACCTGCAATAATTATGTATAAAATATATTTTGAAATAAGGAGCGAAAAACTTAATTGTTTTGAAACCGAGGAACCCAATAATAATTGTGTATGTGAAATAATGGAAACATGGACTATGTTTTGGTAAAATAAAGTTCTATAAGAATTGTTATTAACCGTACATAACTCCTGAAATACCATTTTTTATTCGCGAGAAAAGGCAGACAAGGGAAAAGTTTAATATGCGGAAACAAATCAAACTCGAGATTCTAATCAGTCTCAACGTTACTATGATAGAAAACGCAAGAAAATAACCTTCGTATGTAATTCTGTCATACAACTATGAAAAAAATATTTTGTGTCTAGCTCGAATTTATCCCGAAAATAGAAAATGATTTTGATACAAAAAAATATACAAATAAGAGCTCACATTTAGGAGTATGGTCAATTGTTTGGCCTGAAAAAAAATTACGAACGAGTAACGGTTACTAACGGTATATTTAATAGAAAGGTTTTTTAATTTTTCAAATTCTGCTTATCGGCTCCAGTGATTTTATTACGATCAATTCTTGAATATAGGAGATCCTACAAAATCTCAATGGCGTTGAGTAATAAGCGAATTAAGAGTCGAATTTAGCATAAAAATGAGGTTATTAGTTTTATTTAATTAATATGGGTGTTCCGTTGTATTATCTTACATGACTCGAATTTTTTCTTAAATATCAAAATATAGATTTAGCCAAAAACCAAGAACTTCTTGAATTTAAAAGACCAATATTGTGACCCTTTGAAACAACTTAACTCTAACTCTAACTCTTTAGCTTTTTAAATATTTTTGCTTCAACTAGTGATCTTTTTTAATTTCCACGCGCGCAAAAAGGGTTATGGCTACCCTTAAAATGTTCTTAACACAGCTCGAGCGATTAGGTAAGTAGGAAAGGAATAAGAAGAAGATACCGATGCACATTGGTTTTGAACGTTTGCACATCGAAATGGGAGGGGAAAGCCGAGTCGGGTAAATCATTCCACATTCGTGTTGTGCGACTGAAGAAAGAATCTCTGTACATTACAATACGTCCGAAGTTGGGCTCGAGGGTGAATGCCTCTTTCCAACCAACAACTTTATGTTTTACCTTAAAATCATCCATTGAAAACTATACTCCTGTCTTTTGGAGCAATCTGACCGCAATCAATTTATAAACCAAATTTAAAGTGGAATTTTTAATATAAAAAAAAAATTTGAACCTTAATTAAAATGTGAAATAAACAACAGAAACAAAAACCACCTCCTAAATTATTTGAGTTAATGAAATATTCCTTGTCAAAATTGTTGTAGTACATTCCATTGGGAACAATCTTTTAACTGTCTTTTGCTTGAGCCTGTTAGCCCTGAGGGAGCTTTTTCCAAAAGCAAAGGTAAATTCGTACATAACAAAAAAAAAACAATAAACCAAAAGCCATATAAGAAATATAAACAAAACATTTAAATTAATGGCAGTCACATTCCATCATTCACAAATATCTAATCATTCTTTTTCCATTTAAAGGACGATAGAAGCTTGCAGGATATTCATTGAGGTGGTAAATTCACTAAACCATCACACACATTATATCCCCTTCTTAAAACGCAGGAGATTAAAAATGTAAATTGAAACCTGAACTTTGTCTTACTATCCTCAGGGTTAAAGAGTCTATGATGTAGCAAATAGAAAAGGATTGCAACAGGCAGATGTATCTGCACAGTATAGGCAATTTATTGTGCTTCCTCTTGCAGGACGACCGCACTTGGTTATAAATCAAGAATAATACTATAGAGTTCTTTCATTTTGCGGAAGTTAATTAGTCCAGCATCGAGATGATACTGACTTCAGATCAAACGTCTGTTTTTCATTTTAAATTTTAAATTTAATGTCCTTTTGTTGTTCTTCTTTTTTCACTCACCTGGTTATTATTTGAAAATCACTTCAAGGAAAATTTTAACAAAAACGCAAGAAATAGCGGCAACAAAGAAACACTTATAAATGACTGTTAGTTGTTTTGATATCCTTCGCGGATTTTTTTTTTTTCTTAGTAAAATCACACAATTATTAAGAATTCAAAATTGGACAGTTTCTATTTTCTCAAGAATTCTTTTAAATAGTATCAAATTACACTTTCAAATAATGATATCTCTGGAATAAAAATGTTTTTTTTTTCAACTTCAAGTTTCGATGTCCTTTGATTTAAAAATTCTTTTTTGTTCTTTGTTACTGTTTAAGTTGTTCGCTGTATCAAAGTCAGTGATTGAATGTTGCAAGGACACGAAAGACAGGTTCTTTTATATTTGAATTTGAGTTAAGTTGAATGGGGTTGGGGATATGATGTCCTTTGATAAGGATGCGTATGAACAAACACCCACTCAGTGGAATCGTATTGGTTGAAGATGTGTTCTGCACGCTGTTTATTCAGATAGATTGGGATGAAGAGGATTTTTTTCTTTGTTCCTAACTTCGGTTTGTGCGTTGTTGGGATATTTCCCCTGCGAAGAAGGAAAGCTTTCGTACGGGAAATTTGTGTAGGTAAAGGTTTTTATTTGGTGGATAATACTGCTTTGGTTAGTATGGAATTAGTCCTGCAATTAAGATCTTCATTTTATGTTGAATTTCATGCGCTCAAATAAGTACCTTTGTGTAAATAATATGAAGCTGAAAAAAAAAGAAAAAAAAAATTTAATTTTTAATTGAAAAAAAAATTATAAAATAACAAAAACAATTTATATTATGTTTTATTATATTTTTATATGATTTGATTTGTTTTTGGTTTGAATTTAATAACGGTCAGAATAAATTGGATTCGATGGGTACCGCTTAAGTAAGGTTTTAAAATAATTCTTAAATAATAATTATACAACAGTGGTGCACTGGGGCGTATGTGCAATTTTCTTATCTTATTGAATTTCATAGGTTTATGTCGTGGATTTAATGTCGTGTAAACTCAACAATTTACGCTTATGAGGGGCAGTGGAATAGTGAAAATAGAAGATAAAAGTAGAATTGAAAAGTAGAATAAAAATAAAAACTTGAATACAAAATTAGTTGAATACAGGAAAATACATATTTGTTATGAAAAATATATTTAAACCAGTGTCATTATCTAAACATAACAAGAAAGTTATTTTTTCTTGTTAGCCTTCCGACGTGGGATCTCTTAGTGATTTATTTAGCATAGATATAATACATATTAGGCTTACATTGCATTGTAAAAAATTATCGACTAGAGTGAATTAAATTCACTGTAAAAAGGTAAATAAATCGTTAACATTTAAACGAAAAATGCATTAAAAGATATTGATTTGATCCTCTCAGTCAATTTGTACAAAAAAAAGTCTAAAATTATATGCTACCACTTTTCTGAAAAGCCCACGGAACTAAGAAATAACACTGGTGGGGGTTAATTCTTTTTTAAAGTGCTAATAAGGCCTACCAAATAAAAAGAAGTAAGACCCACAGGTGGTTTTGCTTTTTGGAATTGGCATTAAGACCCACACTTCATGCATATATGATTCTTAAATTCTTTTACCCAAATCACTGTTTACTATACAAACACTTGAAAGCAGACCGACTTACAACATAGCCGCCTGCCAGGCGACTGAGCATACCCTAAGCGAAGCGACGGATTCGCGTGAGCGAGACAGAGGACACGAAAAGGGAGTTTAAATCCTTGAACCCGCGAAGCGGTCCACCCAAAGTACTGTTAAGTACAAAAAACTTTGATTACAGATCGACTGATAACATATGCACCTGCCAGACGACTGAGCATACCGTAAGCGGAGCGACGGAGTCATGTGAGCGGGACAGAGGACCAGAAAAGGGAGTTAAAATCTGCCCAAAGTACTATTTAGTACAAAAACATTGAAAGCAGCCCGACTGATACCATAGTCTGCCATATGGGGTTTATTTCCATTTTAAATTGGAATTAAAACCCGTCAGAAAAAGGAATTATCCCCCGCGGGTGTTAATTCCATTTTAAAAAGGAATTAACACCCGCGGTGGTTAATTCCTTTTTTTTTGTGAATGAACACCCGCGGGGGATAATTCCGTGGGCCTTAATGCACTGCACCAATGAAGCTGCTAAAAAATTATCCAATTTTTAGGGTTTACCACGAAATCTAGAAACCAATAATCCAGAAATCAAAAATCCCGAAAGTAAAAATCTCGAAAAAAAAATCTCTAAGGTGCCAGTTATAGCTATCAGTGAAAACCATCATTGAAAAAGTTAACTGTTGATTTTGAGACCTTTCGAATATTTAATCATTGAATATTTTAATGCAGAAATATAGCTTACGACTTAAAAATTATTTGACCTCTAAAAAAAATTCATTTTGACTCATATCTTCCCCATAACGTGACTTTTAATTTTTCAATGATGAACTACCTTACCAATAATCATTGAAAAAATTAAAAGTTACGCTATGGGGAAGATATGGGTCAAAATTAATTTTTTTTGAAGGAGAAATAATTTTGAAGTCGTAAGCTATAGTTCTGCATTAAAATATTCAATGATTAAACTTTCGAAGGGTCTCAAAATCAACAGCCAACTTTTTCAATGATAGCTATAACTGGCCCCTAAAACAAAAATCTAGAAAGCATAATCTCGAACTGCAAAAATCTAGACAAAAAAAATCTATAATGCAAAAATCTAGAATAAATATTAATTTTTGAGACAATGAATGGTTATAATTCGCGCGAGCGAATTGTAACCATTCATTGTCTCAACAATTAATTTTAATTCTGGATTAGGAAAGAAGAATAACACTGCACTGCACATGCACCCATCCAACTATACAAGTAGGTGACTAAATTTAGTATGCAACAATTCGTTGCATATGTGTAAGGAGGGAAAAACCTTCAATGTTAAATATGACGGAGCGAAAGCTATGCAGCCTAACTGCAAGTGTTATCACGAGAAAACACCTTTGAATGAAATTTAAAGCAAATCTTAAAAATACTGGACGAAAAAGAAGAAAAAAGTTATGTAAGCTACCTTAAGAGTCTTGCATATAACTCCAGTTTATAGAAGTTATTTAGTTATTAAAGCTAGAGTTATTTGTTTAATTTTGTTATATTTTGACAATTTTCTTTTGTATTCAATAATTATTGTGATTTGTTGGTATTTGTTGTGTATATACATATCCTATAAAATATTTGATTTTTTTTTAAAACATTTTCGATTATTGTTCTTTTTTGACCAGAAAAATAATTTTTTTGGTAAAATGAACATATTATGCGTTTTATTTTCGTTTAAACTATTGAAAAAGATAAAGAAAAAAATCTCGAATAGATTTTTTTTTTTTTGAGATTTTTTTTTGATATAGTCTTTCGTGTTTTTTGTACGTTCTAGATTTTTGTACATTCGGGACTTTTGCGTCATGATCCCATTTTGAAACACTGAACTGTCATTGGTTATTCAGAAAGGAAATTATTGCCAATTCAATTAATATTTTGTTGAGTGGAAAAATATGTTTTCCGTCGTCTATTTTGGTCAAAATGATATGCGACTACATGGTGGACTACAATTGATTTCCTTTTCGCTTGCGATATAGGCAGGTTTACTGTAGGGCAAGTTTTGGAATCGTAAGAAAATCGAACTCGACGTCATAATTTAACCTTGCATTATGATGATAGAGAACACGAAAAAAAGTGGGTCCCGCAATTCTGTCGGTCTGTCTATGCATCACGACCTGCCATTCTAAGCCACTGAAGTAATTTTCTTTGAACTTAAGGTTGTAAGGGGGTTCCCTAGAGCGGAATATTGATTTTTTTTTAGCTCAAAAATAGCGATGCCTCCATGCAATACAATTTAAAAAAAAAAACTATTTTTATCAAAACCAGCTCTAACGATTTTTATAAAAAAAAATACTAACTACTTTTAATGATTTATGGCTAATATATTGGCAAACAAAATTTTACCAATAACACCGGATCCTGTTGATTTTTTGATTTTCAAATTACTCGTTAACGGCTTCACGGATTTCTACCAAGACTTATGAGCTGTTATGAGGTCCTTAAAAATTTTGCATATAAGTATGTACATTAGAGTGGTCCTTATAAAGGTCATTGTCTTATTTTGAATGACGCACCCCCCTAATTTGTTCTAAATAAATTTAAAAAAAATCTAGTAAAATTTTAGCTCATTACATTAACGTTAACCCGGCCCCCAAGACGTCTGAAGTTTTATATGGGAAATCCCATGTATTTTTGTAAATTCTAATTTGGAAAATCTGAACTTTGGTAATGATTGATAAAAAAAATTGAATTTTGGAACACATGTAGTGACTTTTGTCATATTTATAAAAATGTATCAGAAAAAAATTTACAACAGTTATTTCCCTACTAACAACAAAAATATCCTTTTTTATTTATTTTTTTATTTTAATAAATTTTTTTGTTTATATTCCACGCGTGCAAGAGGGGTTATGGCTACCCTTAAAATGTTTTTAACACAGCACGAGCGATTAGGTAAATAGGAGAGGATTTAGAAGGAGATACCGATGCACATTGGTTTTGAACGTTTGCACATAGAAATGAGAGGTGAAAGTCGAGTCGGGTAAAGCATTCCACATTCGTGTGGTTCGACTGAAGAAAGAATCTCTGTACATTACAGTACGTCCGAAGTTGGGCTCAAGGGCAAACTGATGGGCATTGAATTTTTTAAGGGGCGGAATGCGACTGGCTATTTCACTAGAACACTGATTATAATAATAGCGATAAAATAGAGAAAGACACGAAACATTACGGCGGTGTTCGAGAGATGTAATTGTGTCTGTTATAGATCTTTCACCTATCATTTTTAAAGCTATATTAAACTCAATTGAGTTTTTGGAGCTCCAGCCCAAACATGAGGATTGTACTCAAGCTCCGGACGAATAAAGGCTTTGTAGATCACAACCAGATCAGAAGGGGAGAAAAACTTCTTGCATCTACGGAGAAAACCTAAACACTTAGCAGCGTTTTTGGCGACATCAAATATGTGGTCATTCCACAAAAGGTGGTCTGTGACCGAGAACTGAGAGCTGTTCGGTTTCTTCGATGCAAGTGCTGTCCATGGAAGCGGCATTGGGGGTGGGTTTCGCTTTAACGACAGGAGAGAGCATTGAGTTTTAGAAGCATTAAATTATATGCGGTTTTTGATTCCCCATTGGACAATGCTGTCGAGATCAGAATTTAATGAGCTTATCATACGCTGCCGTTCAAGTTTCACATCCGAAGGACATAGATGAGAATCTGTAAACGAATATGAGAAGCTGAGGGTACTATCGTCAATTATAAAAACAGTTTAATGGGTTATTAGTTTCAGACAAAAGATCATTAATAAAAATAAGGAAGAGAGTCGGAGACAAAACGGAGCCCTGGGGCACACCAGCATTTATTTTGTGGATTTCAGACTTGAAACCGTCCAATACAACTTGTGTTGAACAGTCCGAAAGGTAATTTCTAATCCAACGAAGAAGAGATTCATCCAAACCAAATGCACGCATTTTCGATATGAGAGCTTGGTGCCAAACTCTATCAAACGCTTTTGTAATATCAAGTGCAATAATCTTACTTTCTCTAAAACGATGTAAGGATTTGTTCCATTTGTTCGGTGAAATATACCATCAGATCACCAGTGGACCTATTGCTACGAAAGCCGTACTGCCGGTCATTAAGAAGCTTTTGTTCTCAAGATATTTCTTGAGCTGGAAATTAATCAGCGTTTCCATGACCTTGGAAAGAAGGGACGTAAGTGTAATTGGTCTATAGTAAGAGGGTGAAGAAGATACGCATTTTTTAGAGACAGGCTGGACAAATACTGTTTTCCATCCACTCGGAAAGAGACCAGTAGAGTAGGACAGATGGAAAAGCTTACGCAGTGGTTTTGCCAGCGTTGAAGAACATCTCTTCAAAATTTCTTTAGGCTTTTTTATTCAATTATAAAAACTTTTATTTTAATTTATCGACAAATGTCACACTTTTCTTATTTTTTCCTAGTGGTCGTACGTTAGGAAATGAAAATTATAAAATGAAATTAATTTCAAACCGGTTCATATTTCGCTCTCAAGCCTAGTACTCACCTCTGAGTGAAATGAAAAATAAAAGCGGTTTGAAATTCACGCGAATAAGCATTGTGAAACAATAATTAATTATCCACGTGAAATTTCAGTCCTCAGTTTGAAAATTTTTAGTACTCACTTTGAATGAAAAAATAATTTGATTTGTATGACAGTTTAACAGAATCTTGAAATGCTTGAGAAGAATATTTTAATTCCATAGTTTGGTTTTTGACTGCTGTAACACTTAATATTCAAAAATAAACAAACGTAAGATGTAAAATAATTCTTTAGGCTTTTTTATTCAATTATAAAAACTTTTATTTTAATTTATTGACAAATGTCACACTTTTCCACAACTCTATTATTTTTTCCTAGTGGTCGTACGTTAGGAAATGAAAATTATGAAATGAAATAAATTTTGAACCGGTTGACATTTCGCTCTCACATTTTGGGTACTCAGCTCTCGATGTGAATTTCATCGTTGTGAAATAAATATCACTTTTATATAGAAATTTCATTTTCACTGGAACTGAGTAATAGGCTTCACATTTGGGTACTCAGCTCTTGTTATGAATTTCATCGCTGTGAAATATGTGTCAATAAACAAAAATAATGAATATAAGGAATTTTAATTATTGACTCCAGCGCCATTTTTCGGAATTTCATTCTTTTTTTTTCATTTTCAAGTGATGTAGGCTACAACGAACAGCATTTTATTTTCATAAATATGAAAATATTTCAATAATTAGATATTGTTTTCATCGCACTGACAGAATAATAGCCTAAAGCGCCTTAGTATTTCTTTAGAAATAAATGTCAGTACTCAGCTAATGAAAGCATTTTTTTTTTTCAAACGGTACCTAGATACCTATACATATATACATACATAAATGTTTTTGAGAATAGAAAAAATCGCCTTACTGCATAATACCATCTATTTTCAGAACGCATTCGTGCATACATTCTTTCAATTTCATCATATTTAAAAGTATTAGCTTGGGAATAAAGTTTCACCTACAAATCCTTTGTCTATACAGAATATTCTACATTTTTCTGAATTAAAATAAAGAGAATAAAATCGCGATCATTGTTCTTGTCAACAGGTTTTTTTCTGTTTTTTTCGCCCAACCCCAACTCGTTATCCTTTCAATCCTTTTTATTTAACTTATTATTGTTTCAATTTTTGCTAATGATAAGAATGCCTATCATCTACTATCAAGAGAATAGTGTCAGTGAAGGTTGGACTTAAGTTTGGACTTGATTCATGTTTGTTCTTAATGGTACTAGGTCATTTATACAAAGTAGCTTCGTACGTAGGTATTAGCATTATTTATACAAATACCTACGTTTATTGTCTTATGAATACAATACTTACGTGGAATACTTTCGAGTCATTCAAAAAATGTCTTATAGCACTCCTTCCGGTGAATTTCTCTCGGAAATAACGAAACTAACGTCATAAGAAATTTTTGAATGAATAAAATAATATTTTAGCGCCCACTTATCATCTTCATCAGTATAGAAAATTTAGACCGAGCTCATAGAATTTTTGCAGAGTTTTGATTGGAGAAGACAATAATATGACCTTGAATTAATGCTACGGCAATGTGGGAGTTGAAAATTATTTATTAAGCGATGGAGAAGAAATTCCATAAAGCGTAAAGCATGCAACAAGTTGTCAGAAAAGAGCTTTTCTGTCACTGGGGAAATTTCTATTCTATGAAAAATGTTGACAGACTTTTGTTGGAGTTGTACTTGAAAAAACGAAAGAAAGACATTGTATAAACAAAAAAACAACAAAAGAAAATTGAGTTTCACAAAAATGAAAATAACTTTTGGCAATAAGAAAATTTAAATTTATATTTTTGGAGATTGATGAGTTATGGTTTGGGGGAAATAGCAGGTGCATAAAGCTGTCAATGAACCAATAATGATATTAAAATATAGTTATGGATGTTTGATATTCATGAAAAGTTAATGCATTATGAGTAATGTTGTAGGTAGAAAGGGTCATACATCAAAGATACATAAATGTTTAAGTATCTCAACTTGTAGAAGGGTTTATCGAAATTTTATTCTTTTTTGCGTTTCCAATATGACCGCGGTTTACCTGTTTTAAAACTTAGAACAACTAATTTTAATACATATTAAAATTGTTTTTTCTTTACTTAAAAAAAAACTTTTCCTTTCTTCTCTTCTCTTTTCTTTTTATTCCTAAAGATGAGCTTGACACCAAGAACATTATTGAAAACCCGATATTATAATATGTTTTAAACTACAAAATATGAGTAATTGCATAAAATTGGTGACCTGTAAATATCGTGTTAAACATCTGAAATAAATCTGGTACTATTTTCGGGACAAATAGAACTTAAGTCGAAAATATGGCTAAGAAAGTGAGTGAGCCTATGAGTAATTACCAATGATTTGTAACATTTTACCTTGGTCACGAAAGTTAAATTGCTATAAGAGTCTACTTGAAATTGTTTTAAGTTTTTGGTAACTTATTTTAATGAAATTTGCAAAAAATTTAAAAAGCCTAATATTAAGTTTGTTCTAGTTTTAAAACGGTTTACTAAAATTATCTCAGATTTATAAACTTTTTAACAAGTACATATATCATACTATACTAAGTTCCTTCATATAGTACTTCAGGTGGGCACGGCCAAAAAAGTGATTGCTGGTGAAAAAAAAAAAACTCACAAACATCCCCCATTTGACATTTATAAACGTCAAAGTAAGTGATACTTAAAGTGATTTAACATCCTACTAAATCGCTATAATTTTTAATGAATTTAGTTGATTTAGTACGATGTTAAATCATGTTTATTATAATACTGTGTTAAAAATTGTATCTTACTAGTTTTAAACAAGTTTAGCATCGTAAAAATTGTATTTTAAACGAGTTAAGTATCGTACTCCTTACGAATTACTCAACTTAAAATCACCAAATGGCTATTTAATCTTTTAAGCATTGTACTAAATCAACATGACACTTTGACATTTATAAATGTCAACATGACGTAGGTATGTTTGTGAATTTTTTGCATGGGCTGTCACCTTTTAGGACGTGTTCAGTTGAAGTTTACGAAGACAATTACTAATATATAGCAAGTTCGACTCAAGTCGAACGTTCTTTAAATCACTTATGTCATGGTTTTAAGAATAGCAAACTGCGACGTTCGTGTAGAGCAACATCTCAATTCAACATATTTTTGACTTTTTAGTCGAATATAGTTAGGTGAGTCATAAACGGTAGTGCTAAAAGCCAGATTCGCCTAATTTTTCTTGCGACTCGCGATTCATAATAGGTGCCATAGTTGTCAAATAAAAATAATATATAAATTATTTAAATTAAGTAATTAATTAATTTTATTAATTTAAAATAAATTTCACAAATTTTTAAGATTTATTTAATGAACGACGCGTTTCGGGAATTCTCCCATCTTCAGGTACACGTACGTCGTACATACTACACAAAAAGTAGTGAAATTTATTTTAAATTAATAAAATTAATTACATACTACATACGTACCTGAAGATGGGAGAATTCCCGAAGTGCGTCGTTCATTAAATAAATGTTAAAAAGTTGTGAAAGTTATTTTAAATTAAAAAAAATTAATTAATTTTAAAAAATTTATATATTATTTTTATTTGACAATAATTATAATTTGTATTCCATCACAAACTGGAGACACCCACCTCAAACATGTTCATACATATTATATATTTTTCTTATCCACCATGCCTGAAAACCTCAAGCTTTCTAAACATAAACATTGACAGGAAAAAAATTGTTATAATTTTCAAATTTTAGCGTTTTGTACGCTCAGCCCGATGGAGTCTCTGAAGGAAGTCGCTATATTTTTCTTGAAATAACCCCTATCGAGAACTAAGATCAAAAACAATAAGAAAGGAAATCTGGGTCCACCCTAATGTATTTTGTACCTGCATAAGAAAAATGTTTAATTAAGCTGATATTCCCGATACCAGTTTTTAGACCTAAAGAAATTTCAACTACCCTTCTAGAGGGAATCAAACATATATTAAGAACTATATTTGATTTGATTCAAGAATAAAATATTAATAAAACTATATCATTAAAATTTAAACAGACTCGGCGAAATGTTAGATAAAACCGGAGCTCCGGGCTCCGACCAGATTACTAAAGTAGTCTTCGGGTCTATAATTACACATTGCCCTTTATTGAAATAAAAATAAAAAATAGAAACAACGTCGTGTCTCGTCATTAACCTTACGCACTTGATGAAAGAAAATAAAAAACATCAATACTACTATCTTTATCATTAGATTGTAAACCATATCGTTGGTCATTAAAAATTTTCCATAAAATTGAAAACGTATAGAAAAGAAACGAATAACTCGTGTCGCCCTTAGCTCCTATGAAAGAAATACACCAAAAATTGAAGTAAATTTCAATGTTTTCCATTGTCCTGCAAAACTTTAAAACGATGTCTTACCACCCCATAACAAAGGGGATTTTTTTTTTTTAAATAAATGAGATAAGGTAAAGGAAACCACATAATTTCCACAGATTTTTACCAAGAAAAAATTCAGCTCCCTGTTTTGTAAGGAATCAAATAACATTTAAACCTTCAAAATTCAAAGTCTGTAGGTATTCCCGAATAAAGAATATTTTTTTTTAAGTTTTATTGGGATTTAGGCTTTATTCGATAAAAAGTTCTTCGCATTATCGAAGCGTTTCATTTGAAAGCATATAAAGTTTCTTTGAAAAAACTGATTATGTGAATAATAAATTAATTATACCCTTTATCTTAACGGTATTTCTTAACTTGGAACATATGTCCAAGTTAAGAAATACCAAAAAATTTACAATGAATAGATATAATTGACTGCGCATCGATTCGTTAAAACAAAATTTGGAGACAAAAAATCTATACAAATGAACATAGCACTTTCAAAAACATCAACTTATTGAATGAACAATTTAGTTGGAGGTAAATTGATTGGAAATTATAAAATAAGAGCTTGACCACTTCGACGCCATAGCTCTTAAGAAAATTACCTTCAAATGAGATACACTTAGCACAACAAGCACACCTATTAACACCATCTTGCTCAGGATAATTATTGCTTATGGATAGAGGACATTTTTTTTATATAATTATTTGTAAGGGGATGCTAAATTTGTATGCAAAAACCAACAACTATGGTAAAAGGTTGCATGCAACAAATATCTTCTTCATGCAAAACCTGTCTTTTGCCATAAAGAAAATTTTATTGACCCTAGAAATTTTTATTGAGTCGTACGCACAGGATAAACATATACTTTCATACCTAACCCAAGGACCTTTCCCCTTGAATATGTTAGGTTAGGTAGTACATCGTGAGTAAGAGTACACAAACATCCTACCTAACGCCTGCTCACAAATTAATTGTCTTCGTTTAATTGGAAATTTGTATGCAGATAAAGGAGTTTTTGTCTGGGTCCTTTGTGTACCTATGTATATTGTATACCACCGTATGTGTAGGCAGATAAATTCTTTTGGCACCAAATTTATTGGCAATTGATTGGGCGAGATATTTTTTTTTTTATTGGGAAGTGGATTAAAAGCAAATAATTTGTACATACTCGTAGTTATTGGTTAATATTGAAATCATACATAATTGTAGGATTTTTTTTTTTTGTTTAATATCATTTTAGTACGTATACATAACTAATTGAGGAGAGATTTCATATTGAAGGTATATTATACCAAGAGCCCACACCAAATTTCGGGGTGCGTAAGTGAACTAAAAAAAATTATACGAGTAGAAAGGTGTGTTAAGGCTAATAAACGAAATTTAAGTATTGCAGTCCCTGGTAGCGGCTTTTAGGTGGGAGATGCAATTTTTGAAAAAATTGACTTAAAATAGAAAACAAATTATTAAAATTTATACTTTTATGTAATGCCAGAAATCCCTCCTTTCATTACCTTCTAAAATAAAGTTCTTTCAATTAATAGTTTTTGAAATATTGATGTTTGAACTCCAAATTTTGAAAAAAAAGGTTCAAAATATTTTGTTTGGCAAATTTTCACTATTTTTGTTTCCAAAATTTAATGCCCTTATCAATTTGTAGTGAAATACTGAAAACCGGTTGGTTCTATAGTGTTGGGATTTCTGGACTTACATAAAAGTATAACAGGGCATTATAAATGTAACCGTTTTTTTTTTTAATAATTTGTTTTCTGTTTGGTCAATTTTTTCGAAAATTGCCGCCAAGACTTTGCATTTCTTTTTTTTAGCCTTAACACACCTTTGGACTCATATAAATTATTTTTGGTTAACTTTCGCACCCCAAAATTAGTAAAGGGCTAATTGAGGCAGCTGGCACGCTGGCGTAAGCTCGGCTAAGCTCGCCGTAAATGGTCGGGGATCTTGCTGCTCCTCTTTGACAAGAAGAACTCTACAACAAAATCTTATCCGTCAGAATAGCCCTCAATCTCTATTTTAACCTCCTACATTTAAAAAGCAGAGATGTTGTTACCTTTATTTGTGAGAATCCCTCCTCATTATGGTATTATCATCATAATACCCACCGCCACCATGTTATCTGCACCCCATATTTTCTGCAAATAACCCTATCCGAACAAATATCACCTTTCTCTATTTACACTACACATCTCTACTTTTTAAAATAATTTAGTCCATCATTTTTGTCAACAAATCTTCAAATTAAATAAAATACCAGTTTGCGATTTACAAATTGGTATTTTACTTTCATAGCATTGGACCATAAACAAAATTACTTAATTTGATTATTTTTGAAAAATTAATAAAATATGGGAAGAAACAAGAATCCAAAATTACGTACTATATAGAATAATTAACACAATTAATAAGTCTAGGCTAAATCTTCCTCAAGGCTAAGCTGTGCAACCTAACCCCCAGGATTACATATCTTATGCAATTCACAAACAACAAAATGAAATCTATACTTATACGACTAAACTAGTATTAACCCAGTCAAATTAGACATTGACCCGGACAACATTTTTACAGGTATATTTTTTAGTGGAAATGTTCAGAACAGTGTCCTTAATGAACTGTTAAAAGTCCCAAGCAATCCGCGTTGTCGTACGACCACAATCTTGAAAAAATGCAGCCATCTTGCGCTCTTTGTTTGTGGCTATATCTCTGGAACTTGTTGCCCTAAAAAGGCCATTGAAATGACAAATGGACAGGCTTAGATTTAGATTGACAAAATCAGGGAAGTAAATACAAATTAGTTACAGGTATTGCATGGCTACTGTTTTGAATTAAATAAATTTAACAAAGTAAATTGCAGTGCAAATTCGAAAAAAATACCTACATCCCATAAATATAAATTAAGAAGCTGAAATTTATTGAACATGTTCAGAACATACCAACAATCATTTGTGGTAATAAGTTACCAAAAAGTCCCTGTAGGGATTAGATCATCATTTAAATAAAAAGTACCATCATCTGAATGACGACATCAAAGCACTCGGTGTGCCCAACTGGAAGCGGCTAGCTAGGGACAGAGCTGGCTGGAGAGGCTTGTTAGTTGAGGCCGAAGCCCATCCTGGGCTGTGAGCGCCATCAAAAGTAAAGTAAGTATCATCTGAATTTGTCGGCTTTTTGCTATTCTGGCTATCTAATTGTTCTAGAAAGACCATGCAAGCGTAAAATGGACAGACTTTGACTTCAAAATCAGCGAAGCATACACACAATTAGAAACAGGTGTTTTATGGCTACACTGTTTTGAATGAAACAAAAAAAGAGTAAATAATTGCAGTGCAATGCAAACTCGAAAAAAAAATGCCCATGTCCAAGAAATATTTATTAAAAAGCTAAAGTTCAGAACAGTGCCTACCAATAAAAAAATCCCAAATGAAAAAATGCTAGGAGCAGTTTTTAAGTATATTAATTATGACAAATACAAATAATGGAACCCTAGAACATGTTATTATTATTAAAATGATAACAGAGAAAAATACAACGTTGGTATAAAGAAAAAAAAATGCGAGTCCATAGTACAGTACGATTTTACACGCATACAAAATACAACATCGCTTAGTAGCTCTACGGTCTACGCCCTATAAGAAACTAAAGTAGAATTCTGCTGTTGATGAATTTTAGACATGTATTCGAGTCTCGAATTGGATATTTAGGAGGAATATTGTGAAAAGAACTTTAAATTTTTTTCAGCGGCTTCGGTTGTTCTCAATATCTGGAGACATAAAAAGGAACTCTAAAACACTTAATTTGCGTAAACATGTATTACAATCATTACCTTCGTATTGAACAATATCTTCGCTGTCGTCTTCTTCTGGTCAATTAAAACAACCATGACCGGACGGCGCAATAACCACAGATTGCCATGCAGCTAAGACGACTTTGTAGGCAAACACAGTTTACGCTCGCATTAACAATCGCCGCGCCGTTCCATGATATAATTTTTAGAATATTTTAGAAAAAATTTACCCCAGGTATAGCCAAAAGCCGACAAATATAAATGATGGTACTCTTTTATAAATGGCAGTTTAACCACAAAAGGGATTTTTTGGGAACTTACACATATGATTACTGGTACTGTTGTGAACATGACCTCTTAATTTCAGCTTTTTAGTAAATATTTATGGGACATTCTTAATTTTTTCGAATTTGCACTGCAATTTTCTCTGTTAAATTCATTTAATTCAAAACAGTAGCCATGCAATACGTGTAACTAATTTGTATTTAATTACCTGATTTTGTCAATCTAAGCTTGTCCATTTGAATGGTCTTTTTAGGACAACAAGTTCCAGAGATATAGCCACAAACAATGAGTGCGAGATGGCTGCATTTTTTCAAGATTGTGGTCGTACGCCAACGCGGATTGTTTGGGACTTTTAACAGATCATTAAGGACACTGTTCTGAACATTTCCACTAAAAAATATATGTACCTATAAAAATTTTTTTCCGGGTTAGGGCTTATTTTTGTCTAATTTGCTGGGGTATATGTTATTTGTTGAAAATATTAAAAGAAACTGAAATTTTTAAAATTAAACAAAGAACAAAATGAAATTAAGTGCAAAGGAATGAATAAATCTAGATGAAATGATGAATGAAATTAAGATTAACTAAAACTAGAAATAAAATAATTATTTTAAAATTATTTAAAAACAAAATTAACAACCGCCAAATCTGCTTCTGATGCACTTAATGTTATATTTTAGTTTTATGTTCTCTTCAATTTTTTTTGTTTTATAATTTTTAATGAAACTTCTAGAACCGCTTTTTTGGTCGGAGTTTTTCTATCCTCTAAAAAAATAGGATTAATCACGATATCTAGAAACCAATAATCCAGAAAGCAAAAATCCCGAAAGTAAAAATATCGAAAAAAAAATCTAGCATTGAAAAAATCTCGAAAACAAAAATCTAGAAAGCATAATCTCGAACTGCAAAAATCTAGAAAAAAAAAATCTAGAATGCAAAAATCTAGAATAATTATTAATTCTTGAGACAATGAATGGTTACAATTCGCGCGCGCGAATTGTAACCATTCATTGTCTCAACAATTAATATTAATTCTAGAATAGAAAAGTCTCCATAAGAGAATTAGTACACTGCACATGCACATGCACCCATCCAACTATACAGTAGGTGACTAAATTTAGTGTTGCTAGGGACGGTCTCTTATAACAACATAAGTTTTCTCGTCAGGTGCTGACCAAATGAACAGAGCTTACCCAGAACACAAAACAGAGTGGAGTCCTCGCATAGGAGGCTCAAGGTTTTAGTTGGAAGGCCACATGTTGGACTTTATAAATTAATTAAAGTTTTGGCTAGTAAGTAAATTCAGGTTAGTTGTGTGGTTCAAAAAATTCAAATTGGTCAAGAAACTAAGGTCAAAAAGGAGTATTTAAAAACAGAAAAGCAAATCTTAAAAATACTAGACAAAAAAGAAAAAAAAAGACACGTATGATACCTTAAGAGTCTTGCATATAACTCCAGTTTATAGAAGTTATTTAGTTTTAGAAGGCGGCTAAAGTCATCATTGAGAAATACTACACCGCCTTACCTTTCCATACCAACAAAAGGATATAATGAAGAACTAGCTACCATTCTTTCGGTGTATTTTCATTAAGTTGCAAGAAGAAGAACGTGAATGTCGTGATAACAACGTTCCCGCTGTGCTTGCTTTAGAGTTATTTGTTTATTTTCTTATATTTTGACACTTTTCCATCGTATTGAATAATTATTGTACTTTTTTGATATTTTTTTTGTTCAAGATAGGAATTGAAAATATTAATGTGCTGGTCGATCAAATAGTAGCTAATCGACTTAATTTTCTTACTTTGGGATCTTTTATTTTTTTTATTTATTTTTTTCTTAAACAAAAATCTTTACCACCACAACTATTGAATAATATTTTCGGGAACAAAGTAAGTTTTATAATTATAAATATTTTTTCTTTCTTAGAATCCGCACTGAGAAAATGAATGATTTTGGAATGGTAATTGAAAACACGCCGACAACTAGCTCTGATATGATATATTTAATATAAAGCTGCTGCTACAAATTTGATGTGGGCTTTTTGACTATAATGTTAATTTGTGGATTTTTGTACCTAGGAATTGTTAATGATGTTGAAACAATTTGGTTTTATATACAAATGCTGTTCGTTAAGTACATTAGTTTCTGCGAACGGCTGAACCGATTTGGCACATTTCTTTTTTTTTAATGTTCACAATAGCCTAAACTATAGTTTTGTAAGAAAAATTTGATCCATGGTAGTTGAGTTAAGTTATAAGAAATTCTATATATATATATCAAAATGACTAAGGGCCAGTTTCTCATCAGCATTCAACCCCCACACAGGAACTATTTCTTAACATAAATGTAGACAAATATATTTCCAGAGTTAACTAACTCTGCCAGAGTTAACTAACTCTGGTTTAACTCACAACTGAAAAACTGGGCCTAAGTAATATGGAAAAAATAACAATGAACGGATTTAACCCTAGAAAAACAAAAAAACCACAAAATGGTGCCGTAAATTATGTCATTATATGTATTTCTATTATATGTACCTAAACATGACGATATAACTATGGAAAATTTCTTATTTACTGAATTTTTATTTACGTCTTTTTTGTGCACTTGGAAGTTACTTTGCACTAAATAAATGCCAATTTATAACATTTATTATTATACAAACGTACTATTTATGGCTGTAATAAATTGGTATGTCTCGAGTATCGTCCGTTATGTATAAATAAGCTTGCCAAAAATGCAAGTCTCATTTAAATCATTTCGTATCTCCTTTTTATTGATTTATTTGATTTACGATTACGACTTTGTTTAAACTAAATATTCTTTCGCAGAAAAATTCGCCGGGTAAGAATATAAATTAAATAGTAGTCGCTTTTTATCCTTAATTCAACCACAGTTAGGGTGTCCATCTGGGTACTTTACAAAAAGAGGACATTTTCCTCTGAAAGCTATAAAAATGAGAATATTTAGAGCAAAATAGAGAACAAAAAAGAGAACACAACCAAATAAAAATTAATTAATTATTTTTTTTTAATTAAAATTAATTAAAATTAAATTAAATCAAGTGTCCTAATTTTCACGAATCATGCACACGTTGGTAAATGTATGAATTGCTGAACAAAATATAACTAAAAAGTAAAATACAAAATAGGACTTAGTGGTCTGCTCGTTTTGATAAGGGGCTAGAGTTGACTCAGTCATCAATAATATCGTCTTATTATTTTTCTCTTGTACTTTTTCTGTTAAGACTCTATCATTTAAATATTGTATAGAAGCTTTGACAACATATTCCTATTTTATTATAAAACCTAACAACGAAATTTTACATCCTTATTCTGGTAACCTCACTGATGCCTCACAAGTCAGAATAACCTTATAAGGGCTCCCACAGAATACAAAATTGTGACGACCTTATAAGAAACCTCACTCATAAAAAATTGTGACCTGTGAGCCTCGCAACGGTAGAATAGGGCCATTAAGTCTATTAATTGACATTGAAATACAAATTATTGCAATAAAACAAAAGCGAATTTCATTAAAAAAAAATAGATAACTAAAATAGATCCCTAAAGAAAAAGATAGCGTAAAAAAGATCAGAGTGAAAAAAGAGAACATATGTTCTCTTTTAAAGAGATAAGATGGACACCCTAACCACAGTACACAAATATCTAAGGTATTATCAGGCGCAGCTTTCCAAATTTCAAGATGGCTGCCCTTTGTGTAAGTACATAGTAAACAAAAACAAATTTTTTGTGATCGTTTGAAATCCAATTTTTTTACTGTTGATTTTGACAACATCGCAGAACTGAACAAAAATGAACATGCTAATGATATTACCCGTAATATACCCTACAAACCAAACGCAGTAGTTTGCCTTGAAACACAACAAAATGTATGAGTTTCTTTATTTACCAAAAACTCTCCCCTCAAAAAAAGTACTTTTGTTTCTCCTAAAAAAAAATAAAACTCTTCTATCGTAAAAGGGAAGAAAGAGTGCGATGTATACGGTGCACAAAAATTTGTCTCATTGCGAATGTGCACAACATGACAAACAAAAACATTTATTTTATTGGCAAGCGAGAGTTATAAATGGTTGCTTTTTGGTTGTTGCTTATATAAGAAACTAAGAAATTATATTTAATTATTGTCATTATAAATTTAAATAGAAAGTACAAATGTTCTTATTAGTTTTGTATACTGTGTTATTACTGCATTTCAGATTCATCAGAGTCAAGTTAACCATTTTCGACGATCGTCGTGTATTGCAGCAAATTGTTCAATTATTGGAACGGCTCTAAAGTCTGAATAATTTTTTATTTATTTTGATAAAACTAGCATTAAACTGGTGAAGAAAACTATTCGTAAAATTCAATTTATCATATAAATTATTTCATATATAATTTCAAAAGGCTCAGTTTCAGAAGAAAAAACTACTTCTTTTTCGTACAAGTTTCACCAGTTATACCCGTACTTCTAGATTCAAGAACTCAGTGTGTAGTAGTACGGATACAACCGGTAAAATGTACACGCATAAGAAGTACTTTAAAAGCACAAGTTTCAGTGCTTTCGCTATGGTTTAAGAAACTACTGGCGAATAAACATAAGAAGTACTTCCAGTAGTGCTTCGCTGATATACATTTGAAGTACCTTTGTCAGTACTTTAATGGAGGGGAAATTCACTTCATTTTGCATGCTAGAAAGAGATATCTGCTTCATGAATTCTCATGTACAGGAGGTATATAACTGAGTTTTTTCCCGAGCCCCTATCTTTTTTCAGTGGAAAAGAAGTACTTCTATTACTTACTTTACTTTTACTTTTGATGGCGCTCACAGCCCAGGATGGGCTTCGGCCTTAACTAACAAGCCCCTCCAGCCGGCTCTGTCTCTAGCTAGCCGCTCCCAGTTGCGCATACCGAGTGCTTTGATGTCGTCATCCACTTGTTTGCGCCACCTGTTACGGGTTCTTCCTCTGCTGCGTACCCCATCGGGGTTGGATTCGTAGACTCGTCGGGCAGGTGCGTTGCTGTCCATACGCTCCACGTGCCCCAGCCGTCTCAGCCGCTGTATTTTCAGCTTTTCGCTGTATAGCCCGTATAGCTCGTCGTTGAATCTTCTCCTCCATACTCCTTCGATACACACCGTACCGAAAATCACACGAAGAATCTTCCTCTCAAAGCACCCTAGCAGATTTTTATCCGAATCTTTCAGTGTCCATGCTTCTGACCCATAAAGCAGGACCGGGATGATTAGGGTCTTGTATAAAGTCTCCTTGGTTCTCTGAGAGAGGGCCTTACGTCTTAAATGCCTTCTTAGACCGAAGAAACAGCGGTTGGCAAGAGTAATTCTTCGCTTGATCTCTGCACTGATGTCATTCTGCGATGTAATATTGGAGCCCAGGTAGACAAAGTCCTTGACAACTTCGAAGTTATATCTGTCCATCGTGATATTTTGTCCGAGTCGACGATGTTGAAATTCCTCCCTCGATGACAGCATATACTTCGTCTCGTCCTCATTAACCGCCAATCCGCATTCTAGCCGCCTCCGATTCAATGCTCGCAAATGCCCCTGCCACAGCTCGCTTCGTTCTGCCGACAATGTCTATGTCATCCGCATACGCAAGCAATTGAACGGACTTTTGATAGATTGTACCGCTGGTGTTGACATGTGCGTTGCGTACAATGGCTTCAAGAACGATGTTGAATAAGTTGCATGATAACGCGTCGCCTTGCCTCAATCCTTTCTCAACATCAAAGGAATCGGTGGTGTTCTTTCCAATTTTGACGAAGCAGCGAGATTTTTCCATCATCATCCTGCACAGGCGGACGAGCTTGGCAGGGATGCCGAGACTCGACATGGCTCTGTATAATTCGTCCCTTTTCACGCTATCATACGCGACTTTAAAATCGATAAAAAGGTGGTGTGTATAGATCTGGAATCCCCGGGATTTTTCTAAAATCTGTCGGAGTGTGAACATTTGATCGACGGTTGACTTGCCAGTTCTAAAACCACACTGATAGGGGCCGATCAGATCGTTGACAAAAGGTTTTAAGCGGTCACACAGGATAGCCGTCAAGATTTTATAAGCGACGTTTAGGAGACTAATTCCTCTGTAGTTGGTACATTTCAGAACATCTCCCTTTTTATGGATGGGGCACACTATACCGAGGTTCCATTCATCGGGCATAGTTTCATCCGACCAAATTTTGCAGATGAGCTGGTGTATGCTCCTAGCCAATTCATCTCCCGCTGATTTAAATAGTTCGGCTTGTAAGCCATCGGCACCAGCAGCCTTGTACGACTTGGATATCGCCAGCCGCACTTCGGTTAAGTCGAGTGGACGGAACTCTTGGCCATCATCGTCCAAGTTGAATGAAGCGTTCTGCCTATTAGCGGCATCTTGGCTGTCTTCGCCATTAAGCAGTCTAGAGAAGTGTCAATAGACTCTACCGCCGGCTTCGCGTGCTCTCTCTTTTTCCTCCTGAGAAGTCGGCGCTCCTCTTTTCGTTTCAGCCCGTAGAGCTCCCGGGCTACTCTCTCAGCAGCTCGTGTTCGAGTCTGCAGCATTACCTTGTAGGCCTCGTCCTTAGCTGCATGCGCTAGCCGGCACTCTTCATCGAACCAGGGGTATCGTTGTATTCGCCTAGTGAAACCCAGCACATCAGAGGCGGCACTTCTGATGGCTTGTTGACAGTGTTTCCACTGGTCCTCTGCACTTGATGCTGGTGGCGGACCTCCTGAGAGATTAAGAGTAACGTGGTCTGCAAAAGTTCTGGCGGTCTCTTGCGATTTAAGCTTCTCGACATTGAATCTTTTCACAGCATCTGGTCTGCGTTGTCGCGTCATGGATATCCGCATACGTAGTCTAGCTACCACCAGGTAGTGATCCGAGTCAATGTTGGCCCCTCGGAACGTTCGGACGTCCAAGATACTGGAAGCATGTCTCGCGTCTATCGCAACGTGGTCAATTTGGTTGACGGTTAGTTGATCACGCGACCGCCAAGTCCCCTTGTGTATATTGAGGTGTGGGAAGTAGGTGCTTGAGATGATGACATTTCGCCCCGCCGCAAAGTCTGCCAGCCTGTGTCCGTTGCCGGAAGTTTCGTCGTGTAGGCTGTGTCCTCCGACTATCGAACCAAAGATGCCCTCCTTTCCGAATCTTGCGTTGAAGTCACCAAGAATGATCTTCACGTCGTACTTCGGGCACATATCATACGTTGTCTCCAGGAGATCGTAGAATGCTTCTTTGGTTGAGTCATCTTTTTTTTTCATGGGGGGCGTGAACACAGATCAGCGTAATGTTCATAAATTTGCCTTTGATGTGGATTGTGACCAGGCGCTCGCTTACACTTCGGAAGCCCAAGACTTCTTGCCTAAGTCTTCCCCTTATCACAAAATCACAACCAAAGAGCCGCTGACCCTGTTTGTTTCTTCAAGCACCCGCCGTGGTAGATGTCACACGATTTCAGTCTCCGTATGCCCTCTCCATCCCATCGCACTTCCTGGATGGCTGTTACGTCAGCCTTAAGCCTGTCCAGGTTCTCCACTAATTGTTCGGCTGCAAGTGTTCTGCAGATCCGAAATTCATTGTCCTTGTTTCGTTTGCTGGGGTCGTCAACTTTAAAATCATCCATATCCGAGGCTTTTTGTTGTTTCGGAACAACTTTTTTTTAAGTGGTAGGGAAGTTACCCCGACGCACAACCCCCGACCCGGAGGACCAGACCTTCGTATAACTCCAAGGGTAGGGAGCCGGATAAACCGCTCCTTATAGGCCTGAGCTACAAATATGTCGTAGTAGCCCATATAAGGTGTTCACTAAGTAGTTCAACCTAACTGGAACTGTAGACGCCACCGTTGATTCCATCTGGAGAATTCGTCCGCTGCCGCCTCGATGAAGGGAGAAGTGCCTTAGTGGGAACACCTCCTCCCCCCCCCCTCTCGTTGACTTCTATTGCGTACATATTTTAACGGTTATTTATGTAGTTCTACGTTTGCTGGGTATGTATCTTGCAATTCAATTGTGGATTTTACTCAATAGAAATGGCTAGTTGAGTTAACTCCCCTAAAGGGAAACCCATCTGTTTAACCTCTCAATTTTGGAAGTATAGTCAGATACTGAGATTTTCTCACTAGCTGAACTAACTTGAATGTGGAATACTTTACCTAACTCTAATTTTCCCCCCTCATTGGTATGTTCAGAAATTCAAAACCAATGTGCATCGGTATCTCCTAATTAATCCTATCTTTTTATTTCTAATTGTGATCTCGTGTTATTCATAATAATGGTATTCATAACCCCTTAAGTGCGTGTTAACTATAAAAAATGCACAATCATGTGCTTTTGATATTTATTTATTAATTTATGATTATATTTAACAAAAAACAATCATTTATTAATAGCATCCCTTTTAGAGTTAAAAACTTTTAAACTATTTTGTGCAAAACTTCATATGAGGGATGAAAATGCTGAACATGAAAATTAAAGAACATTGACGAAAAAACGAAGTAGATTTGCAAGAAGATAAGGAAATGAAAAAACGAAAACTGAAAAAATTATAGCAAGTTAAAAAAAAATTTTTTTTTTAAATTTTTGATTTGAAATTTGTATCAAATATGTATTGAAAAATTGTATTTTGTTTGTTTTTATATTGTAAAAATATGTAGACACAATCCCCCTGAAGATGCTGAGAAACTCCAGCGAAACGTCGGGATAAAATTTATGTACGTGTTTTCATTTGCATAATTAAACCAAATTGACGAAAAAAGCCCAATCACAATTCGACAAAACTGATTTTGTTTGGAATTATTAAGATTATAATACAAATTCTATATACATACATATGTACATACAATAATCAAATAAATGATTAAGTAGGCAATCTATAGTTGGACTTGCAATTAATTAATTGTTTGGACACTGTGGCGTATACGTATTATTTGTATGGTATTTGATTTTTAGGTTTGTGTGGCAATACAATCCACAAATTGATTTTAATTTTCCCATCAAATGTGTAAAAGATCAATTCAAATTAATTTATTGGCGTATACGTAATCTTAAATTATACCGTAGGAACGGAAAAGGATAGATCATAGCTTCGAAATATTCTTCTGGCAGGTTGATATGAACAAAAATCATTCAAATCGAATGAAATCGGAGTTCTTTCCTTTCTAACGCATACTTCGCTGGGGCAGTATAACGATACGTAACATGACATTGTTGCAAGTTTCAACCAAAATTGATCATTGTAAGATAAGTTTGATAAATTCATCGAATGACCTAATGTATGCAGTCTAAATTGACTACAGAAATTAACTTAAAACCATATTATAACGCATTTAAATATTAAATAACGCCCATGTTCGGGATCTCACTTGTTGTGAATTCACATGACGAAAGTGAATTTGGGTGTTCCACAATTCGTAATTGTAAATTGGAATTTTGAAAATGGATGTTCTGTATTTCGGTTTATTCCATTTTCTGAACGCATTCAAATCACTTAATGAAGTTCTGTGAATTGTCTGTGAAATTGGTACACAGTTGCAGTTAGCTTGTGTATTTCTTCTTCTTCTTGCAAAATGTAAGAACAAATATTTTTGTTGTCGTCTTTTAGTATTTATTTATTGTTTTTCAAAAAAATATTTTTGAATCTTGTTTTTCTATTTCAGTCATCTGTAGTTTGATCCTCTTGTTGCACAAAAACATATTAAAACATAAAAAAGCGTCTTTGCTTAATCTAAAATCAAGAATTTACTTTATCAGAACAGTTCATATATTCACGCACTCACATTATATCAGGTAAATCTCATATATTGGATTGGTCTCGTAAAATGTGTCCTTAAAATTGCCAAAAATATTGCATCCATATTCAAAGCAGCAGTAATTTCACTTTAGATACAAATTAAAAATGGATGATCCTTCAGTTTTGACAGTTCAAAGCGATTTCGAAGTTTCCGAAATCGATCGAAATGTGGAACATGTAATTTCATTTCACGTGAAATTGAAAAGTGATTTCAATTCACTTTTGATCGAATTGCAGAACATGGGCGTAAATCTTCTTTCGTATTTTGATGTTCATTAAACATTTCCCATACTGAGGTAGCCTTAATAAAACTTTGAACGTGAAATAAAGAAAGTAGAAATATGTAAGTTGCTACGCAGTAGATGAACGATAATAAGAAAATAAAGTAGATCTACTAAAATTGGAGTAATGCTGCCTAGATACTTATTTTCTTGTTTCAACAAAAAAGAAACCGTTTTAATACTTCTCAATTAAATTTATTTCTTCAGCAAAAAAATTAAAATACAATTAGAAGTAATTTCATTAAAATACATTGTTTTCTTGTTTTCTTGTTTTTTGCTTCTTTTTTTTTTTTTTGTTTTCCTTAAAAGCCATTATGTGCATTTAAAATAACGCTTGGCTCAATGAATGTTATATAATATTGATTAATTTTATAATAATAATAATAATTACATACATAGGTTGTTTTATTTCATTCTATTTCCTGCATTTCTATTTTAATATTCTTTTTTTTTTTTGTTGTATATTTATGCAACTATAACTATTAACTATCATTATTCACCATAAAACTGAACGGTGTGTGTTAGTTATAAACCTTTAACAATAAACAAAATAATATTGCAAATACAAAATCAATGAATGATAAGAACGCTTAGAGAGGAAAACGGAGAAGATAAACTCATAACATAAACAAAATTAGAAGAAAACAAATAACAAGCAACAATAATAGTTATTTTTTTTTAGAGAAAAAGAAATGTATTATCAAAATAAAAAGAAACAACAAAAGAATAATATTCGATAGCACCTGCTAGCAGATATAAGAAAATCAGCATACAACATAACTTGCCATTTGTGTACCAAAAAATTGAGGCTCTTAACGTTTAGATTTCTGTAGTATCTTGTTGTTTTAATATTAGTAATTTCCACTTAAATAGTTAATACTTTGATATATGTATTTTTATACCCCTATAGATTTTTTTTTAAATTTAATTAAGCTCAATTTACATTGCAAGGTTTGTATTTGATTGGTTTTCCTTTTTTTGTTCTACAATTAAAGAGCAAGAGAGAATGGAGGAATCATTCTTGGGTAGGAGTGTTTTTTGTGTGTTGATTAAATGTTTGTGTTGGTAGAAAATAGAATGGTTAACAATATTTATAGTTATTTTTTTTTTTAGTTACAGACTAAAACTTAAAGTAGAAAATCTCCTTTTCTTTTCTGGTCCTCCAAATATTCCTGTGTAGAGAGCTGAATTGCTTGCTGGAGCATTTCACTTTCAGAAAGCTGTGCAAATCCTATTGAGGTAGAACAATAAAAAAAATTAAAAAAATTAAAGAAGACAACGTTTATGAGCAAGTACCATCTGGCATACCATCAGCAGCAATATAGGATGATTCCAACAAAGATTGGTAGAATGTCGACACTGGTTGCATTGATTTAGTTATCGGAGGTGGAGACTTTGAAAAGAAGTCAGCATCATGGGCGGGGACTTGTTTTGATGTGCCAGGCGATGACGAGCAGGAAGTTGAGGAGGAAGATGGAATCGGTGATGAAACAGATGGCTTTTCATCGGGTTTATCATCAGTGTCGGTATTTTCAGTAAAGAAGAGTGAGCATGTTATTGGAGTTGTTGGTCGAGAGCGTTTTGTTTTTTTTTCAGTATCGCAGAATTTCTCGGCTTTTTTTTGCTTAGGTGTTGTAATTTTTTCACATTCATCACTGCTGTTATGAAAATTAAACAAACAATATAAATTAATTGAATTTAAATGTTTTCAAATACCTAAATAAGGTTTCCTTATTTCAATCAGCACTCTTGAAACAAGGCTTAAAGATATTCAAAACAAACAAAAAAAAACTCACTCTTTCTCCTCTGCTATTTCAGTTCCAGCACTGCCAGCAACCTCCCGGCGCCGTCGTTTACTAAGTCTAGAATTTGCCCCGCGATTCTTGGATTTCTTTCCACGATTGGCACTTTTATCACCCGAAGGATGATCAATAGAACTGGTACTGCTCATATCTGTGTCATCACTGTCAAAACACAATTCCGAATCTTTTCGCAAGCTTTGTGCGAAAGCAGTCAATGACTTAGGCGACAAATTACCAACATTTAATGCCGACAATGCAGCTGGTGTCATTTGTGTCGTTGAGGTCTCAGCCGACACGGGAGATGGCGCTGGGACAGACGGTACCGACCCCACCGAGGAGGCAGACGATGTCGAAGAATTGAGATTATCATTGGTTACAGTGCATGTAGAGCTCCTCAATTTGTGTTGATGATGTTTCGAAGGAGATGCAACTGCGGCCGCTTCTGCCGAGGTGACTGTTGCCGTGGTGGTAGCAGCAGGAGCTGTGGGAGCAGCACTTCCACTGCCGCTTGCGTAGTTGCTACTGTCTGTTGTTTCTGGCTCACCGCTGGATTTTTGCTGCATATTCTCTCGACACCATTGCAAATAAGATTCGCGAGCAATTTGCTCTTCAATTGCCTCATTTGTGGCTTCCCAGTCGGTTGTCTTTAATTTGTCCTCAAACATTGTCTGAAAAAAAAAACATATTTGATCCATTTAGTTAACCAGCCTGGAATTAGTTCCCTAACAATATTCACCTGCTCAATCTCCAGTTGTTCGCTTAAAACCATCGCATCTTTTGTTTGCAACTCAGGCTTATACCCAGCTAAGCCTAGTCCCACACCAACAGTGGCATTGAAAGGATCGATAATTGCATTATAATGAGATCCACGCATGTATGCGAGCCTCAAAGGAGGATATCCATTGTTTTGCTGCTCAGAATTGAAGATGTTAATCGGCACTGAAAAGATTTATTTTTGTTTACGAGGTTCGATAAAATGGCTAACAACTTTAAAACTCACTTGACTTATAGCAATATAATTCAATGGGCCGATTATACAGCTCCGACATTAATTGAATTTCAATATGATTGCCATGGGAATCCTTTTTGCGTTTGCGCTTAATGTAACTGTTGATGTCCTCAGTGACAAATTGCGAATAGTATTCGCGATTTTTGTACTAAAATCAAACAAACAAACAAGCTATTAAGGAAACTATCGCAATAGCACCATACTGGTAATATTTGAACTCACAAGATAATCCATGGTCTGTTGACGGATCTGATCGTGCATTTCCTCATCACCATAGATTTGCAATGATATTGCTCTAAATAAACACGCCCCATCTTCTTCGATGCTCTGCACAATGAATCCTTGTTCGGACATAAGTTTATCGAATTGCTCATCACGTAGTTTCCATTCATCTGGAGTAATAATGTCTTCCTTGTTGCGAAGATGCTCATCACCACTGTTATAGCCCGAATAGGCTTCTTCCACAGCTTTAATTAGAATGGCAGTTGATATATCAACAGGAGTTTGTGCTTGACATGATGTTGTTTCTAAGGGCGATTGCTGTTGTTCAGTTATAGTTTTATTAACCAAAGCTGGAACACTTGGTTGACGATGGGGACTGATACATTTTTGTATAGTTGATGTGATCTTTTCACGCTCACGTTTGTATTGTTCACGTTTGGGTCGTCCACTGCTTGAATATGGGAGAAAGTTCTTATAAGCTGAAAAGTTCACACGATAGTTACAAAGATCGCTTACCTTTTGTGGGGACTACGACGATGGCGAGAAATCTCTTCGTAGACATCTCCACGACGTTGGGGACTCTGAAAATATGCAGAATTTTGTTTAATTGAATGTAAATTTGAGATATTTTATTTTGTTTCCAAGAATTTTTCCGCAAAACCAATAAATCAAAAATGCCATTTTTGTCTTTTCCCTTTTCACTCTTACCCACTGGATATTGTACCGAAGACATCGACTACTAAAGTTCGATTACGCGTGTAACAATTTTGCAGTATTACAAGCAATTTTAGAGGTATTAAATACTTTTTTGGATATTATTGCAACTTTGAAGAATACTTCGCATAACGCTAGGATTGAAATCGGTGAAGCCGAGAAAGTACAAAAAAAACGCTTTATGCCAAGTTACATTAATACTAGTTCTAGGTACATTTAATTTTTATTAAAATGCACAGACAATAGTTCAAATATTTACTTTATATTAAAACCATTGCAGTTGGTTTCCAGATAAATTAGCTTTGTTTAAGAGTTATATGGCTGGAAATCTTATTTTTAGAGCTTAACAATTTGCAATTTTCTTTAAGGAAATCACCGGAGAACCATCAGCCCTAAGTTTAATGAAAATCGCGTTGCATACAATTTTAAAATAATTATATTAAGTATAATAAACAAAATATGTATGCATGTTTGTACATCGTCCATCATCCATATAGAAGATTGGGGCATTTATTTGTTGTTTAATTAGAGCTCCAAGAGGAAAAGGACACTTTCCAGCACGTCTTTTCGTGGAATCGCCGAATTTATGGTGCATTTGTACATATTTATGATTAGGTAGCTTCTTAAACTCCTTTGTAGTGAAGTGGTGTTTGTGCATCTTCTAAATGCACTTACTCCAAAAGCCTTAATAATAGTTATGGAAACTTGAAAAATCATTCGACATTGCAGCTTTTTTTGTAAACGGAAGGCCATTGGAAAAACTGTTGGACATCCATATACATAAATATGTACATATCAATACAAGTATCAACTATGTCTATTGGAAAAAGAGCGCATTTTAGTGATGCATTTTAAAAATGCACAATTTATAAAGAATTTATAAAAAGTATTTAAAAATCTTTAAGAAAATTATTATGGTAGCAAAACAAAAAAAAAAAAAATACAAACTATGTTGAACTTAGCTATGATGTAGATTTATGTTTTGTATCAGCAAACGGGCCTAAGTCTATTCGACTTTTGAATAGAATAGACTTAAAGTCTAAGAGCCGACAGCAAATTTTGGGAGTGGATGTATAACCAAAATCTGAGTATGAGGGTTTACAGGTGCATATTTTGTGATATCGAAATCAAAAGTTTGTCAGGTTTTTTGTTCAGCCTTTGGGTGGGGTGGGGGATTGAAAACAGAGATTTTCTTAATTTCTTATCAGGGGTATTAACACTATCAATTTTTTGAAAATACATTGTGATGCTCTGTCATTTTCCTTAAGTCCAATTTAACTAAATATTTGATTTTAATTATGGTTTTCCGATGAAATTTGATAATGAACAAATTGTCCGGATTAATTTTTTTGTTTTTATTGAAATTGATAATTGGAAGTTTTGTTTTTGTGAATCTGCTGCCAAAATAAAATACAAAATATATATGTGTCATTTCCTTGAATATTAGTGAGGCAACCAATTGCCTATTTCTCTTTGATTTTATTCAATATAAATTAACATTTGGGATCTTTTTGGACAGTCCCTCACACATTTTTATAAAATTTGTTGTTAATTTGTCCGCATTTGAATCGCTATTTTTAGCAAATAATATAAAAAAAACAGCAATAAAAGTCCAACATAAATCTCTTAAGGAGTAATTTTTTTTTCTGCCACCTAAGTTATGTTGTAGTAGGCCGTAGCGTAATGGTTAGTGCGTTCAACTGTCACGCTGAAGGTCTGGGTTCGCTTCCCAGCCTCGTCCACCTAAAAACTAAAAAGTTTTTTTCAGGGCTACTGCCTCTTGCGAGGAATTGACAAAGTCTAGCCGTTCGGATTCGGCATACAATTGTAGGTCCCTTCCATTCCTGTCGATAGGCGCACACAGGAATGGTTGCGAGTTGTTAGTCACTAGGCCCTGGTTCTTCATGAGCCGTTGTGCCACCCGATTTATTTTAAGTTATGTTGAACTTAAGAATATCTATGTTTAAGTTTTCATTTGGTGCAAAGCAATATGTGTTACTTAAGCGCTTATGTTGAAATTAAGTATTTACGTTTCGCATCAGCAAACGGGCCTTAAGCGTTTATCTTGAACTTAAGTATTTATTGTTCGTATCAGCAAACGAGCCTTAAAGCCTACTATAGTTATTTCAAAAATCTATTCCTTAATATTTTTCTGTCAGATTGCTATGAAATTATATGAATTTTTCAGTTTTAGAAAATTTAATTCGACCAAGAATTTCTGGTCGACTTACTTCGACTAGATTTTTTCGCAGTAGACTCTCGCAATAAGGCCCTAAGGCCCGTTTGCTGATACGAAACATAAATCTACATCAAAGCTAAGTTCAACATAGTTTGTTTATTCAACTTAATTTATTCTCTGTTGCTAGAAAATATTTATGATCTACTTAGCTATGCATAACTCTCATGAGAGAAATCGCTGCCAAAACGTCTATTTTGTGTGAAAAGTCAAATCTATTTCTAGTATTTTGCATTTTGAGGCGTTTTTTGAAGAGTTAAACTACATTATTGATTTTAAATATGGTTGTTCAATGCAACCTGATAATTAAAAACTACCCGGAATTATTTTTTTGTGTATCTGTAAAAAGTTATGTATATTGTGAAGTTTTGTTGTTGTGAATCTGCTGCTTTAGAATAACAAAAATATGTTTCATTTCCTTGAATTATAGTGAGTGAATATGAATGTATATACATATACATATACATAAATATAATTAAGCATCTAGAATCTTTTTGGACAGACCAACATGCATTTTTATAAAATTTGATGTTAATTTTGACGCTGTCTCTTCGCTATTTTTAGCAAACATTACAAAAAAAACCATACATGTTAGCTTATGTACAACATAAATCTCTTAAGGGGTACTTTTTCTGCCACCTAAGTTATTTTGAACTTAAGGATATTTATGTTTAAGTTTACATTTGGTGCAAAGCAATATGTGTTACTTAAGCGTTTATGCTGAACTTAAACATTTATGTTTCGTATCAGCAAACGGGCCTAAGTCTAATTCTGAAAAGATTCTCGCAATAAGACCCTTACTTTTGCATAGATTTTTGTACAGAGCAAAGATGAATTGTTATGTACCTACTTGACAGATTTATTTTTAATTTTCTACAAATCAGTTGGCTAGTTAACTAAGATCACCTTGCAGTTTTGGAGGATTTTGGGTTGAAAATGTATGAATTGTTAATTTAAGTGTTCGTATCACTGGAACAATACTGGGAGGATCAACTTTTCTCTGCTTTTTTGTAGCCCTATAAGAAAACTCGCAAACGTGCTATTTTGTCAATTTGCTAAAAGCCTCGTACGGCTTTTCATGACCAGTTTTATTATAATTCGTATTATTTTTTTCTTATAAATGTTTCGCCATTTTTTTGTAAAATTCTAACATTAAACCTTTGCGAGCACAAAAATGGAATCAATTCTTAAAACTTTAAACTTTTCAATCCACGTCTAATTGTATTTTTCGATTTGATTCAGCTCGCAAAGTCGAATCGGATTGAGAAATCCTGTTTGAATACGATCCAGGTCTACATTCAAGTCCGATTTAATTCTCCATGTAAACGGATTAAAAGTTTAATTACACAGTTGTATAAAAATGTTGTTCCTTGTTTGGAGCAATATCCTATTATGATATAAAAAACTTGGTTGTTGAAAGTACCAAGATGAATAGTCTCCAGTCATCGTGGTACTCCAAAGCGTCGCTAGAAGTACTATTTCCGCAAACCAAAGATCTTTTTAGACGAACTTCATGGATTTTCATACAAACAGTGGCCCTATTCATGTAGCTGGAGTGTTAAAATCATCAAATATAAGCCAAAATGCTCTATTGCATTTAATAACATTAAATGTTAAGGGATGGCTCACACGAAAAGTATACGTAGAATACAAGCAATACGATGACTGCTTCAAGCCATTAAGTTGGCCTTGAGTTAAATTTCACTTGCCTATTTGGAATCACTGTATAACTCTTTTAAAGATGGAATTTTTGAATTTATTTTGAAAGCTGCCAGCAGCCCACATTAAAAGCATACAAATTAGACTAAGGGCCAATTTTTCAATAGTCAGTTAAACTTCAGATAGTTTTTATTCTTCAGATAAAACAAACATTTGTTCGTGTTGCTATAGTATTTATTCCTTTGATAGTTTAACTGATGATTGAAAAATCGGCTCTACCTTATGAAACGATAAAATTATTTAAAAAAAGTGACTCGGCTAACATTTATTCTCTTATCTGCCACTGGTCAGATTTTTAAGTTTAAGATCTCAAAACTTAGCTTACAAATGTGGCTAAAGATTTAAATAAAAATTATTGGAGAGGGGCTCAAAATTTCGTGCTAAAAGGATGTGTAAATGTCCCGTCAACTTTATATATACTATTTTAAATTCAAAATATGATGAAAAATTTTAAATTTTCAAGAAACAAATTAAACACAACTAAAGGTATAACCTTTGTCTACAAATATGTTAGTAATTTTATATTTCTTAATCTAGCGGGGAACAAGTAGGGGTAATTTTATTAATCAATCGACATTTTATTATATAATATTAGAAACATTGTTGCCCTATATCTTGAAAGTTTTTAGATTTACATGAAATCTAAATAAACAGAAATGTAGGAAATTTAATGTTCTATACAAAATATTGGAATAGTTTTTTGGTTCGGATGGACATTGTATGAGATAAACTTGAAACAATGAACAATGTTTAGTTTGTCTACAGATAATAAAATATCAGGTAGAGTATTAAGATCCAGTTTCTTTTAAGTAATTGGAATAACTTGAGATTTTCTGGGATTTAGTAGCAAACCATTTTGTATAGACCAAGAGTCAATGTCAACTGAAGAGTTCAAGTGAGAACGTCGGGACGAAACAATAATTGTGATTGGAAGTGATTAACGGGACGAAACGCCAATTTTTATGGACTAAAGGCCGTTAAAAGCTATATTGAATCAATAATTCAACAAGTCCAATTATATAATGCTAAGTCTTCTACTTGGTTGATGTATTTCAGTAGTATAAAATTTGTTTTATAAAAAACACTCATATGTGACCAAGAGTAAATTTCACGTAGGTCCTCATTTAAATTGCTTACATGTTCATTATGTTGTCAATTGGCCGAGCTAGATACAACTGAACGTCGTCAGCATACAGGTGAACTGTAGCAATGTTAACAGACAGAAGGTAAATCATTAATGAACATACAGAAGATGATAGGGTCTAGGATTGATTTTTGTGGAACACCCTTTTACACATTTTACACACGTAAAAGGTCCGATCAAGAATGGTTGGTTACAACTCTCTGGTCTGTCAGAGATAAATTTCAAGTAGAGTCATTGTAGAATTTACTGTGGTTTACTTTGTCGAAAGTATTTGAGGAATCAAGAAAACAAAGAAGCGTAACATGTCCCTTATTATAATCTTGTCTTGTATGGTCCAATATTTTTACCATGACTGTAGAACAACTATGGACCGGATTGTCCAGCATAGTGAAGGTTATACTGACACAATTTTTGAAAGATCTGTTTGCCTATTAAACTCTATCAAAGACTTTCGAAAACATGGTAAAATACCTATAGGTTTGAATTCAGTAGCAGACATTGAGTTGGATTTTTTTGCAACAGGCCCAACTCTTGCTTTTTTTTCCATGACTTCGGGAAGGTTGAGGTTGTGATACAATGGGTAATAATGTGAGTCAAGCTGGATGTTATATAAGGTAGAATTAATGAATTAACACAAGTATATTCTAACGAGAGCCCAACAACACTATAGTATAATGTTTTCAAACTGTAGTGATCAATAAACTCAGGGAAGTTTCTTATGAAATAAACAAACGATTGTAACACATGTAAGTGAATTTTTCAATACTGAGTATTTTGCACTACTTGGAAAACAAGGCAAGCTCATTTTGCAAAAGCAAGCCATCAGTAATACTTGAGATAACCACAATTTTATATCGTCTGCATGCAATAAGAAAATGGGAGGTCCCAAATGGCTCCCTTTCGGAACGCCTGAGGTCACAGGTATTTCTTTGGAGCAGATGACATCAACAACAACAAATTCATTACGTCTATATAGATAAGATTTTGCAAGTCCAGATAGAATTGGGCGAAAAATTCAACATCAAAGCTAAGCAAATTAAGGAAGTATAGTAATCTTTCCTCCTGAAATTATAAATATGTGTGTACCTTTTCACTCGAGGAATTTCTCCCAGCGCAACTTGCAGAACATCGAACACCTGGAAACGAAAAGTTTTTCCTACCACCCAACTGGTTTCCATTATTTAGACTGAACAAAAGATGACTCACTCCACGTCATATAAAACCCCTGTACAATATGGAGCACTCTCTCCAATGCAATTAACATCCAACTGAAAACTAAGCGAGCACACATAAATATACGCCATTTCATATACGTGAAATGGCCTCCATTTCATATCCAACCCGAACTGGCATGAATTCTATTAGGAAGAAGAGCTATCTTTCGTGTGTGGTATTCCTTTTGCATTTCGCGCACACCCATCTCGCCTCATACCAAGCAACATTGCCATAGCTATCCCCACAACCCCAACCATATGATTCAAAAAAATACAAAAACAAAAATAAACAAACTCCCTAAGGCAGCTGCCTTCTACCCCCAAAGGGAGATTTGAAAGGATTGTCCCCCATCCTCCCCCTCGTGATTATTGGGAGCTATTGACAACACAAATAGCACATGCTAGAGCTATCTATTGCTGCACATCGTGAATACAAAACTATTAACTCACATTCACACTCACCTGTGCTGCATGGCTGTCGATTACGACATTGCGATGTGTGGAGCGGCCGACATTTTGAATTGGGGCCTCTCCTCCGACGACAACCTGAACATGACCATGGGAGTCTTTCTTTCCGCCATCGGCAGACTTCTGGCTCCCAACTGGTTTGATTGTCATATTATTTGTCCCTTCTCGTTTTAGTGACTGTCACAGGGAACTGCTGGCTGCTGCTAGCGAGTGCTGGCTGTCTTCGTCACACCGTCACCGTCGTTGTTTTGTCGTCTTCACTCTTTTTTATATTTGTATTAATACGCGTTTTTTCTTTGTGCTTTTATTATTGCTTGGTTTTTGTTCTACACACACTAGTTCTTTTTCGATTTATCTATTTTTTTTTCTTCCACCCTGTTTTAATAAAATTTTCCATAAGTTGAAAAGTTATATTCCATTTAGATATTTGATGAAAACTTTATAGGAAAATTATTGTATTTTAGCAAAATCAATGATAATTATGTTTTTGAAAAGGTTTTTAATAATTTTCTTAAGTTTTTTTTCCAAATTGGACTACGAACGTGTGTGATGACGAACGGATTTCACTTGGAAGAAAAAATTCACGACCATATTTTATTTTCTAATGTACACAGAGTTGTTGTTTTTCTAGTCTTTTATTTTTTGCAGTTCATTTTAGTTGGTGAATTTTTCTATCATGTGTTCATGTGTCATTTTTTGATTCATTCTGATGGCCGTTGGCAGTGTTGCCGAAAGTACTCCCATAGGAGTATTGTACTACTTTCAACACCTCCGTACTCTCGTACTTTCCTTTCACATTCGTACTCCTATTTTTTTTAAAGACCTAAAATATCTTACACTTGCAGCAAAGTGTAATGTCAACCTAAATAAATTTAATTTACTTTAAATTTAATGCAAATTTGGCAGAATTTTATCTTCAAGACTGTAGTCTAAAGGTTAGACCGCACTAGGCGGAACTGCACTGCAGCGGAACTACGACTAAAAATAATTTGTATGAAATTGTATGAAGTTCAGTGCCGCTTAGTGCGATATAGCTCATACAATTTCATACAAATAATGTTTTGCCGCGTCGTGAAGTGTAGTTCCGCTGCGGTTGTGTGCGGTCTAACCTTAAAAAGGAATTTCCCGTTTTCTTGTTTTTTGTTTGTTTTTCGTAGGGTTCTTGCAATTTTCATCTGTCAGTTCGGTATTTTTGACAGCTTGGGTGAGGGGAGTACAAATGTAGAAGGAAGGAGGTTTCAAGACTTTTTCTGTCGAACTTTGACGTTTCTGATTTCGCAACTACAATGCTCCACTATGTAAGCAAAAAACGATTTGAACAAAAATGAATGATTGGGAAAATAGTTTTTCGAGGTTGAATATACCTAATAATACGAGTTTAATTGAGAAAGAAGTGATTAAAAAATATTTTTTATCATAACAAATTATTTTCACACAAAACAACCCCCAATTCTATGAACGTCAAAATAACGAAGGAAGTACGTCCGTATTTTCGAGAAACATGTAATCATGAACGTTCGTGCCTGTCAAAAACTCGAAACACGAAAGCCGAAACGAACCGTATAATCAGGCTCTCATTGTTAAATTAATGCTTGAAATATAGTTATTTTTTTGTAAGAATAATTCAAGGTAAACTTGCATTTTACTACTTTTGTTATTAGAATTAATTATACACAAAAAAATGTTTGTTCTACTATTTTTTTCAAAATACTCCCCTTTTTTTTACTATAGTACTACATTATAATATTTCTTTCGGCAACACTGGCCGTTGGTTCCTTGCGATTCATTTTAAACTTAAGGTTCAGTACGTACTGACAAAAAATGATGGCCATAGTCGGGTGTGTCCAGATGTCCAGTTATGTTCGTGTTGTTGTAATGCTTAATATGCCGTTTTCACTGGGCCAAAAGAGGTAATTTCGTTGCAAATTTTCAAATGGGATCCGAAATTACCTAATTTCCCATACAAAATCACATTTCGAAATGAGTTAATTTCAACCTCATTTGCACGAAATTAGGTTGGAAATTAGGTGAATGCATCCAGCGGGAATCAGTTTCAAAAGCTCTTAAAAGCTTTTGTATGAAAATATCAATACACTATACCATAGATAAACAAATAAAGATACAAATCTTTGGCTGTCATTCCGGTTTGCCTACAAGCTAAAAGGTGGGTTTAGCCGTGGTGGAAATCAGTAAGTTTTACTAGTGTGCTTTAAAACACGCATACTAGTGCAACTTACTGATTTCCACCACCGTAACTTTGTCGTTGGATTTCACATATATTCATGGGCACAGAATTAAATTACAAAAACAAACAATGTAAGCAAATGGGTTTTGGGGGGGGTAAAACGTACGAAAGATGTGTATCTTTATATTGCTTATCTATGACTATACTCAACAACATAAAAATGAAAGGGAAAACAACAAAAATAAACGGCTAACTGCCATTCCAAATTCAAAATGAAATGAGATGTAAAATGAAATTAGCAAATTTGATAATGAAAACACTTTTTTGCCAAATTTCGAAATTACCTCATATCGGCTCTAATGAAAACGTAGTATAAGGAAAAACCAGCTAACGAACAAACAGCTGATGTCAAAAAGAAATCTAATGGTGAATTTGAATGTATCTGCATAATGCAGAAAAGTAGAGCAGGATAGATGTATACAAACAATCCGAGCGAGTGAAAGAGAAACATCAAGAAAATGAACATGTTCGTCTTTTTATATGCATTATGGCACTTTCCTATAATGCAGAAACGAAGTTCTTCTGCATTTTGATCTTTTCTCTTTATCTAACAAATATATATTTTGTATTTGGCATTTCTTTTTTTGCAGAAACCAAATGCAGAGACATGTAAATCCACTAAGATACATGTAAATCCATCATAAAGATATCTCAAAATTTTTCGAATCTGTTTGGATATTATTCGAACAGCTGATAAATGTCATCTGTTTTGTGCCACGTCGTTTGGTTTGTTAGTTAGTTGAAGAAAATATAAAAAATAATAATAAAATGCGGGATAATTCAATTTGCAATGAGACTGGGACCGAATTTCGAATTGAGGACACCGATTTCATCGACGTGTAAATTTGTTTTTTGTTTTCATTTTGTTTTCTCAGCTGTTTTTTCAAAGATTGTTACGTATCCATTTTTGGTCATTCAAAAAATATCAAATACTAACGTATCTCTTGATGTTTCTGATTTGACAACCACGAATGCTCCTCGATGTTATAAATCTATATGCAAATAAAAATTATTGAGTTCTTAAATTCTTTTGAGTAATTGAATATGTACCTACACATATTTATTTGAGAAAGAAGTTCTTAAAAAAACTTTTTAAATTATTAAGGAAGAACATAATGTACCTAAAACGTACGTATTTCCAAAAGCCGTGTAATCACGAACGTACACGTGTTTGTCAAAAAGACGAAACAAACGAAAATACAGTCAATGTAATCAGGCTGAATGATTTTTTTTTTTGATTTTGACTATTCGTTGGCGAATGACATTGGAACGTATTCATAGTCATTTTAGACCTGAGTCTAAGTTAAACACAGCTTTGGTTGAATTTTCAGACGTTGATTCTATTATTTTAAGTTTATCATTTCAAAATATTTGAAGCTTTTTGTGTAGTTTACCAAGTTAATTATCTTATAAAAATATAAAACCAACAATTTGTAATTAAAATCGGTCTGTATTCATTGAGCCAAAATTGTCTTAAACTGTAGTTTAGTTAAACCAGGGTCTATCTGCGACTATGAATATGCCCCATTAACTTCCGTGCCTGTCCAAAAAAAGTTAGACTGCTTTCACACAAGGAAACTGAGTTGCTGGAAACTGTGAGTTTGTGGGCGAGAAGGGCAAGAAGTAAGAGGAATGAAAAAAATCTCCCCGGTCAACGTTTGAGCAGATTTTTATCACATTCCTTCTCACACTGTCCGTAATGTATGCTCAGCCAATAGACTTTATATGGAAACAAACGAAAATCTCCAGCAATTTTGTTTTTGTTTCCTTGTGTGAAACAAGGAAAGTAAAGGAAAACGTCAAACAAATCTCCAGCAACTGCTGTGCAAGGGGACTTATAGTTCTGCACTTAAGTTCAGATATAAAAAGTACTGCCAGCTCAAATTACTATTTTGCTATCGATAGTTTGTATGAAAACGTCAAAATATCTGAGCCAACGAATTTTTATTTTAAAATAAAAACCACTGAATATGTATTATCAATGTAATACTTCGTTTTCATTGGAGCCGAAATGAGGTAATTTGGAAATTAGCTCATTTGGAACGTCATTTCCTGTACAAATTTGACGTTCCAAATGAGCTAATTTCGAAATTACCGCATTTTGGCTCCAATGAAAACGTAGTATAACAAAATGAAACAAACGCCATGGGGCAAACAAAATGTCAAAATCGAGATGGTAAAGCCATACTCCTCTAGCTCTATGTATTAAATAATGTAATAGACAGAGAATGTACAATCAGAGAAGAAAAAATGACTCAATAAAATTTACTCTTAAGGTTAGACCGCACTAGGCGGAACTGCACTGCAGCGGAACTGCGATTCAAAGTAATTTGTATGAAATCGTATGAAGTTCAGTTGCCGCTTAGTGCGATATAGCTCATACAATTTCATACAAATAATGTTTTGCTGCTTCGTGAAGTGTAGTTCAGCTGCAGTTGTGTGCGGTCTAACCTTTACTCTTAAAGGCTCTCCCAAACCAATGCGGAACATTCGTTGCGGCGAAAAAACATTCGCATGTCAAAATTTATTTACATGGCGAAGAAACATTCGTAAGTCAAAATTAATTCATATGTTTCTCCACCGCGTTGGTGTGGGCATTCTCATATATAACCATGTAAATTAATTTTGACATGCGAATGTTTCTTCGCCGCAACGAATGTTCCGCATTGGTTTGGGAGAGCCTTTATACTTTTCAAATAAAATTGGATTAAAGCTCAGCACCACAAAAAGTAGACTGATGAGTGCAAAAGTGGCAAAGCACGAAATAGCTATATCTCTAAGTTGTTGTTCTTGTTCAAAAATTCAATGATCTTACTCTTATATGCCGTTTTCACTGGGCCAAATGAGGTAATTTCGTTGCAAATTTCCAAATTAGATCCGAAATTACCAAATTTCCCATACAAAATCAAATTTCCAAATGAGGTGATTTTAAACTCATTTGCACGAAATAATATGCCGTTTTCACTGGGCCAAATGAGGTAATTTCGTTGCAAATTTCCAAATGAGATCCAAAATTACCTAATTTCCCATACAAAATCACATTTCGAAATGAGGTAATTTCAACCTCATTTGCACGAAATTAGGTTGCAAATTAAGTGAATGCATCCAGCGGGAATCAGTTTCAAAAGCTCTTAAAAGCTTTTGTATGACAATATCAATACACTATACTCAACAACATAAAACAGAAAGAGAAAACAACAAAAATAAACGGCTTACTGCCATTCCAAATTCAAAATGAAATGAGATGTCAAATGAAATGAGCAAATTTGATAATGAAAACACTTTTTTGCCAAATTTTGAAATTACCTCATTTGGGCTCTAATGAAAACGTAGTATTACTCTTATTTTAAAACAAACAAAAAATGGGCGACCATTGTTTGTAAATTAATTTCTTATCTGATTTGTGATTTAAAATTGAGTTTTTTCACATTTTTTTGTTTCAATCGATCGGGATAATTTTCTATAAGAGATTTCTTTTTATTTGAATGTATTTTGTTTTTATTTTGCATGCTTGTCCAAAAGCTGAAAGGTTTGTGATGGCGTTTCGTGATAGCTAGTGCTGGTAATTTTTGCTTCGATGACTTTGCTAAGTTCGGATGTCGTTTTTTGCAAAAAAAAACACGGCTACTGATATTAAAATAAAAAAGAACAAAAGACAACTGGAACCTTTTAATTTCCCACAAATCAAAAAATCAGCACTGGAGTAATCGGTCAATGTAAACCAAGGACAAGATACCAAGGACCTTGAAATAGTTTAGACACGCAGAAAGATCGTTCAATTCAAATAGCTTGCAAATATAAAAATAATTGATTTAAAAGAATCAGTTTTTTTTGTTTTAAAGAAATTCTTTCAAAATGTATTTTAAAAAATATTTATTTTGTCGACTTCACTCCTTGCTATATGAATCTTTGTTTTTACAATTACACATCATACTTTTTTATAATTTTGTATTTTCATTTATTTTAAACCACAAAGTTTTGTTTTGGTTATCGATTTTTTGTTTATATTTAATTTAAGTATTATATATTAATATCTTTTTATCTATAGTAGTTGTTTTAGTTTTGTTTTATTTTTAGCGTTGTAAAAATACATTATTCCTATAGTATTTTTTTTTTGTTATATATAAATTTACATAGTTTGAATACATCAATAATTGCTTATTTATGACTAATGCTTATTATTTATATGTGGAACTTATACAATTTGTCTGTTGTTTTTTTTTATCAAATATAAAAATATATATTTTGTGTGTTGTATATGCATTTTAATTTAATTTGTTTCTTGTTTTATATGTTTGAACATAAACATTATTTGGTTATTTGTTTTTTTTTCGTGCAAATCTAAATTAATATTTTGTTTGAAAAAAAAATATATGTATATATAAATGCAAAATTGTTCTACATAGTTAATTAATTAATAATAATATAAAATGATAGAAAGTGTAAACAATTGCTTTTATTTTTAATTTGTTTTTATTTTCTTAGGTATTATCACATATTAAATAAAACAAATTAATTTCCTAGTTTTCATCAACAGCTAAGTAAGTTAAAATTAAAAGAGTGTACCCATACATAACAAAATTTTTGCAAACATCTCGATTATAGAAAACAGTAACTTCACCGGGTTATGCGTTTTTATGAAAATCTCTTCAATAGTCTTCGGTTTAAATTGTCATAGAGATAGGTGAAAGATAGACCCCGATTACACGATTCGATTTTTTCGGTTGGTCTTCTTTGGTCGTCTTTTTGACAGATTGGGTGAGTGGTGCAGAAATGCAAAGAGAAGGGAGTAATGCCGGATTTACACGAATGAAAAAAGTGTCATAAAATCTGTCAATAAAATGACAAAATAATGGCAAAATAATTCATGAATGACATGCATTTAGAGAAACACAAAATAATGACTGTTTCAGACTCTGTCATTATTTTTGTCATAAATAGAAACTAGTGTATTTACACTACTGTCATTAAATCTAACATATGAAGCAGATACGGAATATTTTTCAAACAAAACTCTGTAATACTGTATGAGTGATTAAAAATGCAATCAAATAAAGTAACAGTTGCTTTTGATTTAATTCTTGAGGATGAGCATCAGGAAGAAACCCTGCAGTCACGAAGAAAACAAAGATCTTGTTGGATTCACCCATTATTTTTGCAACAAGGGTTCCACAATTTTATAAGAATGTCGGCAGAGGATTTTGATTTTATAATTGACCACACCACCAACACCAGTTATGAGAAAGCAAACTACAAAGACCCCTTTCAAACAAGGAAACTGAGTTGCCGGCGATTTTTAGTTTATAGGCGAGAAGGGCGTAAGGGGAAGACACAATGTCTCCCCTCACACCCTTCTCGCCAACAAACTAGCCAGATTATGGCAACTCAGTTTCCTTGTGTGAAAGCCGTCAAACATGCGTAAGGCAATAAGCTACGAAGAACGTCTCACAAATACCATCCATTTTCTCGCAACTGGAGATAATTATAGTTCCCTAATAAAAATAATGACAACTTGTCATAAAAGAATTAACAAAATGGCAAGAAAATGACAGAAATAATGACATTTTGTCATTCGTGTAAATCCGCCATAACGAAAGCATCAATGAAAATTTCAAGACTATTTTCTGGTTGAACTTTGACGTTTCTGATTTGGCAACCACAATGCTCGTCAATGTTAGCAAAACTCGATTTGAACACAAATGATTGATTTGGAATATTGTTTTTCGTAATTGAACATACGTAGTACACGAGTAAATGTGAGAAAGAAGTTATTAAAAACATTTAAATTTATTATTACTGATTTTCACAAAACAACCCAAAATTCCATGAACGTCAACGTAACGAAAGGGAGTACGCGTACGTATCTTTGCGAACCGTGTAGACATGGACGTACGTGTCTGTCAAAAAGACGAAAGATGAAACGAACGAAAAAAACCAATAGTATAATCAGGCTCATAGAGATCATGATTATTGAAACAATAAATAGTGAAAATCAAAATAGAACATAATCAGCACGATTAGAGAATCCGATGAATGGTCTGCTGATGGCTTCCAGACAATTTCGTTCAGTCTTTTCTATGAAATCCGCTGTAAAAAATTGCAGGAATGTCAATAACGTAGTTTCCGCACCAGTCATTGCAGATTCTGTAATGGACATGAATATCAACTGAATGGTCGAAACTTATTTTTTGTATGAACATGAACGATAGAGCCATCACACTGAAGCGATGTGACATGTGACGTAATTATGTTGAACTATTGAAAGCGTTGTCAAGAGTGAAAGTGTCTCCTTGTCGCTCCGAATCCGAATATTTCGCGTTTTTCAAGGAGAGCCTTCAATTTTTGGGTTTTAGTACATACAATTATTATACCAATAAAGATTTGTTTTTGTTTGCCAATTTAATTATAGCAACCAAATTATATTTAACTAGAACAGCTGGTTTAAGGAAGTAGGTATTCAGAAAACGCATTGCAATCCATTAATCGCTGTAGCTATAGTGACTATTTTCTTTAATCTACGAGTAAGACAAGTTTATAACATTCATGGAATACATAAACACAAAAATATAAGTGTACATCATCTAATGAAAGGCAATTTGTTACTTTCGACTCTCGAAGAAACTGAATCAGTACCAGGAAATTGTTTATACCAATCTAATGAACTGGTCTAATGGTCTGCATACATAAGAATTAAGACATTTTCTTCTAAGTTTTTGGCATCGGGCGAACATTACCGTACAAAAAATAGTTTTAACAAAGCATATTGGACTATTGTAAGAATTAGCATCGAAAAAGATACTCTTTTTTATAAAATTAGACTACACTCTTTCCATTTGTTAGATTTACTTATACTAATCAACAAAATTCCTGGAGGCATTTAGGATTCTACTTACATCGATTATAGAGGCAAGGGTGGCATCAGGTTGAAGACCGCTTTGCCTCTCGCACCCTCAGTTCATCATCTGATTTTGTGGTGGTAGTGGTAACTGTTGATGTTGTGGTGTAACAATTTGTTGTGTTTGACTAAGATGTGGTTGCTGCTGTTGGATTTGTTGTTGCTGCTGAAGCATTTGATGTTGCTGTTGTTGCACTTGCACTTGGTTAGTTTGTTGCTGGGCTTGTTGTTGCTGCTGTTGTTGTTGTTGTTGCTGCTGTTGTTGCTGTTGATGTTGTTGCATTGCTGCTTGCGCTTGCTGTTGTATGGTAACATTTGGTTGCAACATGCTAGTTCCGCCATTTTGATTTTGCATACTTAACTCAGCCTTGACTCGCCGTGCTATGTGTGATCTAGTGTGTTTCCGGAGATGATCCTTGCGATAGAAACCCTTACCGCATTCGATGCATATGTGACGTTTTTCTCCGGAGTGAATCACAAAATGTAGACTCAGTTGTTCCTTTCTCTTGAAAGCCTTCAGACAAACGGTACAAATGAAAGGTCTCTCGGGATTATGCGACTGTTTATGACGCGTTAGGTGATCTTTCCGCTTCAGAGCGGCATTACAAATATCGCAGATATATCGTCTCTCGAGATTATGTCCAACGAGATGTAATTCCAAGAGATCCTGTTCCGGATAGGCTACTTGACACTCCGGACACATATATAGGGTGCTGCCATCAAGGGCTGTTGTTAGACGGATTTCACCTGGACGCAATTTGGGTTTTCGCTCCTTCGGGTGTTTTTTACGTTTTTTCTTCTTGGTTGTTGTACCCGTTGTAGTAGTTGCTGTTGAGGTTGCAGCATTGACTGAGGTGACTTGCTGAGGATGCTGTTGTGTTGTAAGTTGTTGTGTTTGCTGAAGCGGCACAAGCTGGTTTGGAGCTTGATGCTGAGGTATGGTTATTGTGCTTAGTCCAATTGGTGGTGCTGTTTGTACCTAATGTTAAAAAAATTGAAGGAGGTATAGTTTAATGGTTCGATATTTATATTTTGTGTAGACTTACTACATTTTGATTCTCTTTCTTAATTGTTTCGGCTGAATATTTTAGAAAATGATGTAGCGACAGTGGAAGCGTATTTGCAGGCAGATGTGACAAATAGTCCGCAACTGTCGTTCCGGGAGTTAAACTCTGCCACGTGGTATTCTGCAGCACTGCAATACAATAAATTGTCTATAAATGATTTGATTGATGATGGCTTGATGTTTATCTTACCTCCTCTCTTTGAATCTACACTTTGCTGTTGCAATATTGCATTGCAAAGATCTTGCGTTAGTTCTTGTGGTGCCTGCTGGATATGCCCACCTGCAACTCCAGAAACAGTCGTCGCAGTTAGTGCATTCTGAGCATAGGAGATGGTTGGCACAGCTAGACGCTTATCGCCATCCAACTGCTGGCTGTAGGGATTTGTTGTGGTATATTGTTGCTGAGCCAGGCCTGTTGTCACCAAGTGGCCATTGTTGTACTTGTCTGTAATTGTGGCATCATCTGTGCGGAACTTGGCCGTAGGAATTGTACTTGTTGCCGTTTGGAGGGGCTGATTGAAGTGGGTCATGTTGACAGCAGCAGCTGATGCTGTTGAATTGTGATAGCGATTGCTGGTTGTATCCAGATTTGTGGTTACAGTTGTGACCAGTGGAGCTGATGTTGATGTGAATTGTGGTATTCCAGGTATGCTTCCGGGAAAAGGACCCCCAAATGGTGTAAAATTCATAGTGAAGACAAATTAAGAGGTTGTATCCGTAGGAAAATCTAAAAAAAAAAAAATAATACAACAAATACACGTTTTTTCTATATTTAATTTTTATTTTTGTTTGTAAAAGATTATAACAGAGCCTCTAGTAGTGCGGATGCATTTTAAATATTGCTCATTAGAAGTGTGTAAGGAGGTTTTATTTAAACGTGTAGGTATGTGTTCTGTAAACTAACTAAAATGTGTTGCCTTACAGTTGGTATATTCAATCTTTTTCATATTTATTGCCTTTGTCTAACTGAAACCTGCTGAACTTAAATCGGAATAAAATCTGGAAAAACAATTATACTAGTGAACTTGCGACAACTTCATCGATCGTTCATATAGTTTTTTTTCACAATCTGAAAAGAACCTGGTGCTTTTTCTCTTATCCGACTTATCACGTTATGTTGAGGCCCCTGCTGTACTGAAAATTATAGTATTCCTTACTTAATGTACTTGTTTAAGTGTGCTCGTATCATCTTGGTTTAATATGGTCATGAGACTTCTTTTAATTTTTAGTTACCATGATGGTTAATAAAACAACAATCGCATATCTAAGAAATTTTCTGTTTCGAAATGTTTGTTAGCTTTGTTTTACCCGTATACTACGTTACATACAGTGTCGGTCACAACAAAAGCACTCAATTTCACTTGTAGTCTAAGAAAGATAGGATCGGACCAGGGACAAATTAATTCATGAAATTTTATCGCTAGTATCGACGCAGAATTTTATCCTCAACAACATATCCAAAGTCCCCCATAATCCCCGAATTGTCTTTTGTATAGACGCATTTTAAGAGGTGAAGAGGGGAGGGAGGCGGGAGTTTGTAGTACAATCTAATCATATGACACATGTTTTTCGGGTGCTTATCAACGCTGATTCTAAAGAGACCAAAACTGAAAAGATACATGTATCCTGTGGAAAGTTAATGTCATTTTTATAGAATGACCACTTTTTTTAAAGTACAACAAGTAATACATTACCCAAAACAATTTTAAAATACTGGGATTTTAATGAAATTTCGTATAAATGTTTTATTTTGGCATGTTTACTAAGAATCAAAAGAGTCCCCAAAAATATCTGTGGTCAAAGTGTTTTTTTTTTTTAGGGCGAGATTTTTGTAAGTCATTATTACCATAACTCTGTGAAAAAGTTTTGACACTGATGAAATTTGCTAAAAATATTAAATATGTCATGGTTTCCAAGTATCAAGAGAGTCCATCAAAATAACTTGATCCAAAGAGTTATTTTAAGGAGTTTATGTTTGACCTGCCCTATACGTAGCAAAATGTTAGGTCTTACGAAAAATTGTATTTTCGTGTAATCTAGATAGTACATATGATATATGATTTAAAGGTATTTTTTAACGCCAAATCTAATAAAAGCAAAACCAATATGATACATGCAACCAAAATAAAGTTAGATTAATTTTCAAGCAAAAATTACTGTTTTTTCCGTTACTCTTAGGCTACACGAGCCAGTACTGGCAAGCCAGTTGACGACATAGATTGACTGGCAAGTTCGTATACGTGAATATGCTATGAAATAGGCGGCAGGCAACTTGTAAGCAAGTTGCTTTCAAGTATCTGCGGTCACGTTCAGCTTTTACTTGGACAGCCTATCTAGGATTCTAAATACACAATTTTATTGAATTTGCTTTGGCATCGGACTTCGATTTTTTCTTAAACAAAAAATGACGTCGAATTCTGCATCAAGTCTTGCGATGGTCAACGCATAATACTGCCAATGCGTCGAAGGATGCATTGAAAGAGTTTTCTGTCGCGTCAAATTAATATGGATTGATTTTCATCTAGTTCAAAAATTTCGATTTTTTTTAAATAATTTTTAAAAAAATTTGATTTTTTGGAGGTTTTTTAATCCATCATCATCGAAGCCAGCCTTTAATGGAATTTGACAGTTCAAGCGTTAACAGATAGGTAAGAAACTAAATTACGTCGTACGAGGAATATTTTGTCCCAAAATGTCACGTAAAGGCGCTAAAATCGCCTTTACCCGCGCAAAAAATTTATTCTCAAAAAATGCAGATATCTTTAAGTTTTTCAATGCATCATCTCCGTAGTAATCTACCAAAATATAATTTGACAGTCTGTGACTTGAAAAATCGGTAACAGAATGTTCCAAATGTCACACGAAATCCCCAAAACTCTCATTTTTCCCAAGCAAAAAATATACTCTCAAAAAATTAGGATTTTTAGGATATTTTGTATAATTCATCATAATCATAACCATCCTTCAATCATGTATGACAGCAGTGTTGTTCCTCTACGTGTCGACTTTAATTGTCTACATTTCAACGTAGACAATCGGTCGACAATGTCGACAATGTAAACAATGTAGACAATGTATCGACAATGTGTCGACAATGTGTCGACAATGTGTAGACAATGTCAACAATAACTTGAATGTCACAAACAAAATCATTTTAAAAAGTTCTGCTACAACCGATAGGCACGTGGTTGGATAATTTATAATAACGGAAGTCATGGAAGATAACTTTTTGCTTTGCAGAAAATTATAACGTTCCGCAAGATGTTTACATGAACACCCCTTTTTAAAAATACTTGCGTAAACGTAGGAAATAATCAAATTATACGTCACAAATGACTTATCACAGTTTATCAGGTTTATTTCTGCACTTTGCGCAACAAATACGTGAGATAAAATTATCTGTTTTGCTGAATATTTATCCCATACAAATGTTGACAATTCATTTCTAGCGAGATAAAATTATCTGGTTTACCAGTTCTATCTGGGTCTTACGCCGTCGTGCGTCGCTTGAATAGCCCTATTATTGGGTGGAAATAAAACTGGGAATTGTTTCCTTCTTCCAACTAATGCTTTTTAAAATCACATACATAGCTTTTTCTGTTATCAAAATAGATTTTGATGACACTTGCCTCAAAATTAATATATTGGAAAGTTTGGAACTTATTCCCTTCTACAATTAAAAAGAGCTCTTCGGATGCTGTAGGATTATGAAATATGGTAGAACGGTAGGTCTTGAAGTCAAGTGCATATACAAAAGAAAAATCGAAAAGTTGAGGTCTGCCGTTAGGGACGTGGTATCCACCAACTCTTTTGGAATCGTTATCAGTTATGAAGCACTTCCAATTGCTGTAGTAAAATGAAATTCAGTAGAGTGATATGATTTGAAGTTCATATTATAGTATAAAAGTAAAAAATTAAAACTGGAGATTTTCCATTCAGGGGGAGTCGCACCAACCCCAGATTTTGGTATCAATTATATGGGTTAGTTACTTTGACGTCGATTGATGACCTTTTGACTTTAGAGGTGTTCGTGTTTATAGTGCATCGAATAAAAACAATGGGGATATTCATAGTCACAGACGGTTCAAGATAATTTTGGCTCAATGAATACAGACCGATTTTAATTAGAAATTGTGGTTTAATAATAAGATAACTAACTTGGTATATTACACAAATAGCTTCAAATATTTTGAAATGATAAACTTAAAAAAATACAATCAACGTCCGAAAATTCAACTACGCCTATGATTAACTTAGTCACAGCTCTAAAATGACTATGAATACGCCCCTATATCTTTGCAAAAGGGAGTGAAATCGGATAATAAAAAAAATAACTTCAAATTATGTGAGACATTTGTTAGTTAATGATTATATTACTGAAAACAAATTGCAAGGTTTACTGGAATGTGGAATTTATTCATTTTATTACTTAATTCCCAAAAATTTAGCAGATTTTTAAAACTTGACCAGTAAACCATTGAATTGATTGAGTGGATCCTCCAAATTTTAGTGAGTAGGTTATCTTAACAAATTTCTCCCATAGTTTTTCGATATCTCTAATTAAAATATTTGAAACTAAAACCTTTAAAAACATAAAACTAGGTATGCGTTTAGGTTTAGATCTAATAATTTTTCACTACTGTCTTGTTGTTTTGCACATTATTTTGTATTATGGAAGAACTTGCTTCTTTTTTTTACATTTATGTTTTTGGTTTGATAAATGTTGGTAGGAAAAATTATGAATTATGATGGTCTTACGAATTGTCTACATTGTCGACAAATTTATGTCGACAATTGTGAATTGTCTACTAATGGATGTCTACATGTAGACAATCATGAAGTCTACATGGCACAACACTGTATGACAATTGCCTATTTTGGAAATGTTCAAATTTCTTGGTCCCTTCTCTCATTAAACGTTGTGGTAGAAAGAATATTTAATTTTGAATTGAACTTCCAACGAAAAGCTATCCAAATAGCTTTATATAAAAGTCTGAACGAGACCACTGTCTTCTCTACTGGCTTCTCATTTGGCTTCAAAAATGGCAAGCCAGTTGACGAGCAAGTTGCTCGTAGGTTTGTATGTGTTAGTAAGAAAATTTAAATATATTGTAACTTGTAAGCCAGTACTGGCTCGTGTAGCCTCAGGGTTAAGCAGGTCAAACATTACACCCTCAAAAACACCCTTGGACCTTAGATATTTGTATGGACTCTTTTGAGCCTTGGGTGCTAATATAAATTTAATATTTATAGCAAATTTCATAAGTGTCAGAATTTGTTGATAGATGTTATGGTAATAGTCACTCAGTTGCATCTCTCCGTCAAAAAAACACCCTTTAACCACAGATATTTTTGGGGACTCTTCTGATTCTTGGTTAACATGCCAAATGAAACATTTATACTAAATTTCATTAACGTTTCACAAAGGCACAATAAACCACGGAGGAGGAAATGTTTTGGCCTGGGGATAGTGGGGATGTTTTTCTAGTCAAAGAATCGGCCCAGCTAATTACATAGAAAGTATAATGGATCGTTTTGTGTATGATGACGTCCTTGAAAACATCATTCTGCCACACGCAGAAGTAGGAATGCCCTACAAATGGACATTCCAATAAGACATCGATCCAAACATACCGCTAAATTAGTTCAAAATTGTTTTTTGGAAAATAAAATCAACGTTTTGAAGTGGCCGGCACAGTCACCTGACCTCATACCCATAAAAAAAACATATTGGAGATTGAAGATCGCCAGATTCAAGGTGATATCTGCAAAAACAAGGATTTTCTTGTTGTTTTAACCGAAATTGCTTGAAAGTATCCCCCAGGAAATCATAAAGCACTTGATTGAGTCAATGCCTGGTAGTTGTCAACCATCGGTTATCAAAAATAGTGGCTTCATAACAAAATATTGGAAAAAAACTACTGAATTTAATTATGTGCTTTAGTTTTATCGCAATTGCTTTTAATTTTTTTTTTAATTTTTTTGTTGTATTTTCTTAACTGTGTAATTAATATATTTTTTTTTTGCCATTGAAGAGCTAATGCATACCTTTATTAACCAAATAAAATTCATTTAAATATATTCAAGTTTAGAAATTAAGCTAACCCTGAGGCTACACGAGCCAGTACTGGCTTACAAATTACAATAACAAATTTTTTGAAAGTATATTTTTTTCTTGGGAAAAATGAGAGTTTTGGGGATTTCGGTGACATTTGGAACATTCTGTTACCGATTTGACAAGACATAGACTGTCAAATTAAATTGAAAGATTGCTACGGAGATGATGCATTGAAAAACTTAAAGATATCTGAATTTTTTGAGATAACATTTTTGGTGCGGGAAAATGTTTGGAACGAAATATTCCTCGTACGACGTAATTTAGTTTCTTACCTATCTGTCAACGCATGAACTGTCAAATTCCATTAAAGGCTGGCTTCGATGATGATGGATTAAAAAACCTCCAAAAAATCAATTTTTTTAAAAAATTATTTAAAAAAAATTGAAATTTTTGAATTAGAGGAAAATCAATCCATATTAATTTGACGCGACAGAAAATTCTTTCAATGCATCCTTCGACGCATTGACAGTATTATGCGTTGACCATGACTTGATGCAGAATTCGACGTCATTTTTTGTTTAAGAAAAAATCGAAGTCCGATGCCAAAGTAAATTCAATAAAATTGTGTATTTAGAATCCTAGATAGGCTGTAAAAGCTGAACGTGACCGCAGATACTTGAAAGCAACTTGCTTACAATTTGCCTGCCGCCTACGTCACAGCATGTTCACGTATACGAACTTGACAGTCAATCTATGTAGCCAACTGGCTTGCCAGTACTGGCTCGTGTAGCGTCTGGGTAAGCAAAATGTAACCAAGTGAAATTGAGTGCTTTTGTTTTGTCCGACACTGTATGTACGTAATACAGAAAACCTGAACATTGAAAATTGTGCTTAGTTGTGCATAATTTCAATTGCACTGTAGAAGGTTATTTATGAAAAATTGATAATTCCGATTTATAAGAAAACATTTTTTCAAAACTACCCCAAAAACCTACTGGTAAAAACGCAGTTCTCTAGAACTGGATGGTGAAAAGAAACAAATCATATACAGTAAAAACTCCTATTGTGAACAGCTAGATCCTTAAAGCCCGTATGATACTACATTTTTTTCTCATTTTTAATTCATTTAATCATGACATAATGTCAGCAAAGAGGAAAAGAGAAATTAGTATTTTTTATGAAAAGAACGACATTATGTTTTGACAATTACAATGTCCACAAAATTAAATATACACCTAAAACCTAGTGTTCTCATGAGCCAAATGTATACTTTTTTTGTAGTCACAGTGTACTTTGAAATAATTTTTAATTTGCAATTTCTGAAAAGTCAAAAAAAAGCTGCCAGAATCTGAAATATGTTCATTTTTAATACATTTTTTGTGACTTTCTTACATTAATGTGGTTATTGTTACGCTCACTCATATCGGTATTTTAAATTATAAATTGTTTGAACTACTCTATTTTCATTTTTAATGCATTAAAAATGAGATAAAAAATTTAGTATCATACGGGCTTAAGCGGACAGATCCATTAAACCCTTGATCGGGCGCGAACAAGGATATCAGCCGTAATTTGGTGAATTTAATTTTCTTTCCCCCAGTTTCACAGTGGAAGTTTAAACTTAAGAACAGCTGAACCTTAAACTGACTTTAAATTTTTGGTTTAACTCGTCCAGTTTCACAATGAAATCTGAACTTCAGTTCACTTGAACTTCGTTTAAGATTTTATGAAAAAAGTGGCAGCATTTTACGTATTTAGAAACAGTACGTAGCTTTCCTTGTCTATTCTTTCTCTTTCTGAAGCAACAACTATTTTGGACTGTTGATTATAATCAGTCGACATTTTTTTTAAAGTGACACTACGAACAATAACTTTTCAACAGCAGACAAAGATTTGCTGATGGAATTGGTGAAAATAAGTAAATGAATTCCATAATTTATTATGTATGAACAATGCTGTTGTTTAAATTAAACTACTAATTGAACTCTGTTCAAGGTTTAAACGAAACTGTGAAACTAAAAATTGCTGAACAGAAGTTTAAACTAAAAGTGGAGTTTAGACTTCAACTGTGAAACTGGGGGTAAGCGGACAAAATCGTAAGTAATTTGTGATTTTTGCCCTTCTTCTTTTCAGCAATACTTCTAAATCTTTTTTTTTTAATTCAAAATGTGCACAATCGTTAAGAAAGGCAGTTTTTGATTACTTTTTATTAATATAAATATTATGTCCGTCTCTTTTCTCTGAATTTCTGTCTATTAGTCAAGTATTTCAAAGTTGATTTATAAAAATCAAATAGAAATGACAGACATTTTTGCCCGTTTTCAACGTCACTGTTTGCTCACTGTATAGGTAAATAGAAAGATTGTAGATACCTATACAAAAATGTTTGGAGAGTTCAATTTTGTAGTATAGAGAATGAAAACTAAATTTGTTCGCCCAACTGCCTACTGCAGTTACAATTAGAGGGGTTCACATATTCAACTACAAGTCAATCGACCAGAGTTGACCTAATTAACGTTCACATTCAATGATCACCCGCTGCATCAGCTTCGTCAATATCACCCAGTTTCAGCTCATCAATTTAATTTTTACTTGCGATACCTATACATAGTATAGGGCAAGTTTAGAATTCGGGCAAAAAAAATAAAATTTAGATAATAATTTTCCCTTACAATACGATGATATAGAACGCGAAAAAAGTGGGTGTTGCAGTTCTGTCTGTCTGTCCGTCTGGCTGTCCGTCTGTCTGTCCGTCTGTCTGTCCGTCTGTCTGTCTATACCTTGACCTGCAGTCTTAATGGCTGAAGCGATTTTCTTCAAACTTTGGACTTAAGGTTCTTATGGGATTCCCTAGAGGGATTTTTTTTTTAGGTCAAAAATAAAGGTTCCTGCCATACAACCAATATACAAAAATTGATTTATTTCAAAAACAGCTCTAACGATTTTTAAAAAAAAATTACAAGCTACTGTAGTAATTAACTACAGTTATTATTTCGGTAGAAATTTTTTTTTATAATAGTTATTAACGGTCCCTGTCATAGTTAGTATTTTTGGATTTTTAAAAAAAATATTGAAATTTTTTATTTGAAAATTCAATATCTTGAAAACGGTTCGATGATTTTTCTTTTAATTTTGTGAAAAATTGTATTTTATTAAATACTAAAAGTTGGCATACCAAATTTAATTTTTTTTTAATTTTTAAGAATTTTTATATGTTCATATAAAAAAAATTATTTAAAAAAAAACCGCTCTAACGATTTTTTAATTTTTTTTTTCATAAATTCATATTTATCAAACAAATTAGATAGCATACTTTTTTTTGGCTCTATCTGTTTTAGCTATTAAAAAAAAAATATATTAATTTAGGTATAGTAATAATTTATATTTTAAATTGTTTTTAAAACTTTTTTAATGATATCATAATGTTATAGAACCACTATATGTGCACATTGTCAATTTTAAGCTACGTTCAAGTTGTTAGCTACGAGAGCAAGTTTGTGCGATCCAGTCGTGCCCATTTTTTTCTCTTTTACTTCTATTTCAACATGGCATATCAGTCATTTAATGTGTTTACATATCAACTACAGCGATCTTTCATAAAAATTAAAAAACTATAGGCCTATGTATCTTATATAAGAGTGATTGTCTTTAAAATCAATGATTATAAATTGGCTTCCACAGTTATCGCTTGATGACCCTCTTCTCAGGCACAACGCATCTTGTCGTAAACAGTTCGACACCAAAACGGATATTGCAGTGAATTATTGGGTAATTTATTAGGGTCAGGCAAAGACTTTCAGATGTCATTACGAGTTTTATTTTTCTATTCAGAAAAATTAATTCACGATATCTTACATTACCTTATCTTACATTACCTCAAATATAACCGAAAAATGGTTATGTGCATGTTTAAACTGGAATATAGTTGTTAAGATTTGTGTAATTAAAGACAGTCATTACTCTCTCTTGATTATTATAATGTTTTCGGAAAAGAGACACTTTATTTGAAAGTACCTTCAAGTCACTTGCGAATAGAGACCAAAACTCAAGAACCAAGATAAAAAAAACTCAATACAAAATATGAAAAATCATATCATCCAACAGCCCCCCCCCCTCCAATAATTGTCTGGCTACGGCCTTAGTCTAGTACTAATTTCAATGTTAAATCTATTTGTCTGGATGTAAGATCCATATAACAAGAGCAATACCGAATTCAAAGAAAGAAACCGTTCGAATGAGCACAAAAAGGATGAAGGATGTACATTATTTCATACTAAGGTGGGCGTTAATTTTTATAAATTAATACAGATGTGGGTTTTAGTTGGTAAGAATCTTCCACGGTCATCAGGCTCCAAGGTTTCAATAAATAATTTCAACCTACTAAAAAATACACTTTGTTGTTTTTTAATATTGTTTCCTTTTTTTAATGTTGACTTTTTTTGCTGAACATTTCCTTCCGCCTGAACGGAAGAAGAAAGACTTGTCTCCTAAGGTAATAAATGCTTGTGCATCCCTTTAAAAAACAAACTGTTTTTATTTTGAAACGTGTCGTTCGAATCCCGGAATTTGAAGATTCCATAATATTCTTACTCCTCGGTTCATGCATAATACATATGAATTTATTTACTATTAAAGTTCATAAAAGCCAGGCTGGCAGTGTAATAGAATGATGTAACTGATTTTTTGACAAAATCAATACTTTATCCTCCTGTGGGATAAATCGTGAATCAATCGTGATAAAGATTGATTCCTGATTTAAGAAAAACATGTAACAAAAAAAATTTAGCTATATTTTACGCTTCTATTGAAAATTTATTCTGTGAAATATGGAAATGTTGATTAACAAATCAATTTCTAGTTAAATCCTGAAAAAAAGTCTTTTTATTTTGTCCTGTTTTTGCTTTTCCGACAAACAGATTTAACATAACTGGTATTGGTGCCCGGTGGCGTATACGTACTTTTTTGTATCGAAAATATTGAAAATAATTATTTTGGCATTAAAAAAGCAGAATTATTTGTAAGCAAAGCAATAAACGAAAAGTCCTTTGAAGGTTAAGATACATTCAAAAAATCACTCTTTTAAAATAAATACATAATTATTTTTTACACAGTTAAATAACACTTGCCAAATGATAAAACGGAGAGTAGCTAAGTCTAGATACCGACATATTTATATTTGGTTGTTATTGCGTATTGTATGTGTAGTATTGTACCTGTTATAGAAGATTGTTTTTATTTAGAGATTTTAGAGAGTCGACATTGAATAAATATTCAGGATTGATTTTATAATAAAGATCATTCAATGTGTGGCAATCATTTTCCTAAATACACTACAGTAGTATGCTTCAATTCAGTTATACAAAAATCCTTTAATTTTCTCAGAAATCAAGCAAAATATTTACCATCTTGCAACACTTTTCAGTAAGAATACAATCGTAAGCAACAGGCATTTTTTTTTTAAACAATCTTCACAACAACACAAAGTTGTATCTTCTGTCAAAGTTTGAGTGTCAACAACAGACACTAAAAAAAAAACAAAAGTTTCTAAGATATACCACCAGCCTGATGCTGTTGTATTTTATATTCTTCTTTTCTTGTATACACAATCAAAACATTTGCCATCATAAATAAGGACATGCGCTTTAGTAAATGTCATTGTTTTCAAAAATGTAAACTCCAAGAAATTATATGCACATAAAGATAAAAACCGATATAAACGTCAAAGTAATATCCTTGAAAAGGGACACGGTATTTATTTAATCTAAGTTTTTTTGTTTAACTTGGAAATTCACGTAGTAATATAAAATCACTTTGATTTTTCTACATTTCAAAATTTTCTGTGTATGTATAAATTAATTTTATTTAAACACACCTTTCCTTTGATCCTGCAAGTGTAATCCATTGTAGCCATTTTCGAAAAAGAAAGTAAAATTTTGTTGTTCAATTTGCTTCGTATTGCAACGAACGTAGAAAATAATAAGTGAATTTAAAACCAACAAATTATTAAAAACTCTTCTCTCTTAAAAAGTAGGATGGTGGGTGTTTTTTTTTTTTGTTTGTTTTTATAAATGCAACTTGAATACGAAAAAAAACACTGTTTCTTTTCCTGTAACCACTCACGAAAAGAATCGCCGCGCTACCGTAAATGCTATACAATCGTACCCCACGTAACACAGAATTGAACTGCCAAACCAACCCGTCCCCAGAAAGAACCGAGTTAACTCCTGAGCCGGGTAAAAGTATCGCATAAAAGAGGATTGCTCTGCCCCCTCGTTCCATCCGAACCGAAGGGTGGCAAAAAAGACAACCGAGGTTTGAGGGCCTCAGAAGAGGAGGCTCTGGTATGGTCGTATAATTGTGCGAGAGTTGTGCGGTCCTTGAAAAGTGGGTGGACGAAAACAACTGCGAAATAAAACTTAACGTATGGATCGGGTATCTTTTTTGCGTCTGTTTTTGCAAGGATAAGGATAAAAATTGCCAAAGAACGAGAAAAAAACTACATATGGAGTGTGAAAATTGTACAGTTTGGGGGACTATTTGTCTGTCAGAAAGTAGGCTGCAGAGCTATCAGTTGCAATGGGGTAAGGCTGACAGACAGTTTGGAAGAGGAGTATAGGTATATCTTTATGGCCGTGTGTATGTGTGTGTTTGTGTGTGTGTGTGTGAATATGTGATTTTAAACAAGATGGCTGTGCCATGGCGAGCGCACACCTGCATCCCCAAACTATGTTTGATCCTTTCACTTGACGATATCCTTTTGGCGGTGGCGGCTCAACGGTGCGGCAATGGCACAACGGATGGATATGATGGTGCACCATCACCAACTCGCACTGTGTGTTGCTTCCCGAAAAACGGGCAAATCGATTTCACTTTCACACGCGGATCCTAGGCAGACTTGTAGTACACATCGCAGGATAGGTACCTACTCTTTGGATTGTGTTTTGTGTATAGGGAGGGGGGGGGGTTAGATAGGAAGGTGACCAACGAAACGATGCCTTCCGGGTACTGCATTGGGGATTAAACAAATCTGATGTCGTGGTTCTGGGTCCCGACTCTCATGTAGGCACGCAGAAAACAGATGGATATATAGATATAATGGTCCACCATCATCATCGTTGCGTGCATTCGCATGTTAAGCGAAAGTTTCGCGTACACATAACCCTACGTCAGGGCATTGTATGCATCTGTGAGTACACATAGGACGAAGGACGCAGTGCAGGATATTGATTTATACACACTTCTCTGCAAGAGAGTTGTATGATGTCTCGTTTCCGCTTGCCCCCATGTACTTACCACCAAAAATGTTCAAAGGAATTTCTCGTCGTTGTTTATTCCTCGTGACGGTGTTTCTACCTCCACGTCAGTCGTATAATCGTTTATGCTTATTCAACTCCCATTTACAGCTGATGATGTCCTTTGTACTAATAAAATGGTGGCTCGTCAGCCCAACCACCCACTCTATCAACGCGAGAAAAAAAAAAAACAGGGAAAAAAACTTTCGCCGTCGTCGTGCGACACTTTCCCGAAAACCCGAAGACAGGATTATACGTACAGAACACAACCCTCGAAAAAAAAAAATGATCCAGGACAACCCAACAACGACTGTAGGTATCTCTATGTATATATATACACTTGTAATTTTTTTTTTTGGTTAATTTTTCAACTATTTTTCTTCTTTTATTTTCATACCACTCGCGGCGGGCGTGTAAATATGGGCAAAAAGCAGCGGAAGACGTCAAAGTGAGGCGGCATAGAGGGCGAAGGATGAAAAAAGATCTCCCCAAATGTTGTTGGCCGTGGTCGAAAAATAAAGGATTCCAAAGAACCGGCAAGAGTAGGTGTAGGAGTTTCTCGTTTTTTTCCCAATATTTTCGTTTATTTTTTTTTTGTATTATTTTTGTCCTTTCGTTTTGTGAATTTGGAGAGTGCTGCGGTGGCGTTTTTATATTTCTCGGAAAAAAGGATACCGTACCGTGATTTTTTTGCCTCCCCTTTTTCTTTTAAGCAACAGCAGCAGCAAAGGAAAAAATGTATGTAGTATTTTTATAGAACGAGATGTGTGTTGTACAAAAAGAAGGTGGCTCTGTACACTTGAAACACAGCAGCAGCAACGAGAGATCCTTTTTGGTTGTTGAAAAGGAAGAAAATTTATTGTTTGTTTGCTATACGGAGCCACACTCCACACTCCAGTCAATCCCGAATTGGACTGTTTTCTGTGGGGGGCTGTTGTTAGGGATGTCGATTGTGCGGCGGCTGTGTGTATGTCTGTGTGTTGGGGTTTTCGATTCGTGTGTTTTTTGCTTTTTTGTGTATTTGATGGGAGTCCTTTTTTGCTGTTTTTTTAATCATTTTCATTCCATATCCCTACCCTAGCTACACACCATACAATCAATTTTTTGTTATGTGTTCGGTGGAACGATTAGAGAGTAGGTATAGCGAGGATGTGTTGTTGTTCTTGGCTGGGATAGCGATAGCGTTTTTTGCAAGTATCGCATTTGGAGCTATTTGGTCCTTTATCGTGCTGTTTCAGTTCGTTGTGGTAGTTGTGTTTTTATTTATTTTTTTATTGCAAAACAATTGAGAGCGAGACAAAAATATTAAATCACTGGATATAATATGGGGGCGCGAGGATGTCTGCAAAGGGGAGCACTACGTACATATATCCATAGGAGATACATTTTTGTATGGAATTTTTTTTGTACAAAATACGATATACGATTGAAATTTTATATTTTTGTTTTTGTTGTAAGTGCAGAGTTTTTAGTATTTTTTAGATATTCCGGCTTGCATATTGGGACATGGAGTCGCTGTCGAGCCAAAGTTGGAGAGCTTTTTTTTTTTTGTTTTTGTGTTTGTGTCTGTGTTTTGGGGCGAGAAGCTGTGTGCCTTGGGTTGAAAGAGGCGCATGCACCGGTGATGGTGGTATGGAATGGATCCCTATTGGCATTTGTCACATTTGTATGTATGTGGGGGGCTTTATGCATTTTGATACATTTTTATCATATATATGTATGTATACCTCTAGAAACATATATAGAGAGAGATAGTTAATTTTTGTTTCATTTTCTATATAACAATATTGCATTGCATTGATACAGTCCTCGGGTTTCGTCTCGTAGGTAGTTTAAGTTTAGTTTGGGGAGAAAATAAACTTGTTTCTTTTGAATTGAAATGACTTTCGATAGAATTATTGTATGTAGGCATAGACTCTGTTTTGTTATTTTGGGACTTGATGTAATAGTGATATTGATGAGTGTTGCCGTGTGAATGTGTGTTGTTTTTGAGTATAGGTTGGTATAATTGAAAGATTATGAATAGTGGGTAGATTTAGGATGTAGATGATTTGGGTGAAAAGGAAAAGTTATAGATAAAAGAGAGGCATTATTTGATAAACAGAATTAAAGAAGCTAATCATAAATGCTACCTAGAAGCTAGGTAATCTTGAATGTCAATTTTATTTAATACAAAACTTTTGACTGAAATTGGTAGAAAAACTAACAGGCTTAATGTTTGAATAACGGAAAACTTACCATTTTTAAATAAAACAGTCATAAGGCTGGTCCATGGATATAGTGGACAAAAACAAAAAACAAAAATTGAAACAGAGGTCACCCCCACCCTCTCATTTTGCTACAAGTACCAACCTTATTATGTGTGTTAAATTTAATTTTTAAGCATTTTTTTTAGAAAATTTCCCCTCCTGCCGATACGGGGGAAATTGAGTTAACGTTTTATGCAATTTTGCTCTTGCCAACTTACTAACCCCAACTTTTTTTTGGAATAGGTACATATTATAACTAAGAATTTTATAGAAAATCTTTAAAAAAAGTAAATCGCTTGAGTTCCCTAATGCATTTTGTACAGATAACTCATTTGTTAGAGGTAATGAAAGTATCGGGTAGAAATGCCAACAAATGGACAACAAAAATGGACGACCTTAATGGACATTATATTAAAAGATAATATTTTGTGTCACTTAATTTTAATTCATTTCTTAAATAACATTCCCATAAAATTCCAATGCTGTTTTGTAAAGATAGGTATGTAGGTATTGTACAATTTTAAAATCTCCTATGCAGTCAAATCATACAAATACTGGTACAAAATGAAAGAAGCTAACTTGTAAGGAATGCTCAGTTAAAAAGTTAGAATAAACACCAAACTTTGTACGTGTAATACCCGTGACACACAGGTGGTACGGATACTATGGTATTCGCTTATACCACTAGTAGTGTGTCATGTTATACTATCCTTATACCACGAGAGCAAACTATAGTATCAGCATGGTATCAAAACTTGGGTTTTTACCGTAGTATACGTTGCCTTTCAACGATACTAGCGCGTTTCTCCAAAAGTGACGAGTACGTGAACTACAATTTTGACAAGGAAAATAATTTTTGTTTGTGTGATCTAAATATTAAAATCGAATTCAATATGTAAAGGTCAGGACTTTGAAAAAAAATTAAACAAAACGAAAATGAATAACAAAAAAAGAAAAATATTCAGTTCTTCAGAAATAATTCTCAATTATTTCGTTTTATTATTCTGTAAGTATAATTAATTATTGACAGCAAACATGTTGACAAATGTCAAAAATGTAGATCTGCCAGTTGAACCAATACAAGGGTTTGTTTCAACCATCGTGGTATCGTCAATACCATAGTATCTGAACTATAGTATGTAAACCCCATGTGTGTCTTTAGTATAAGCGACTTATTGAACGATTATGGAAGGCATCAAGAACTCTATCAATAACCGACAGCAATACTTTTGAGCAGTAACAGTTTAAGATACCAACTGAAAATCGTATAATAAAATCTGATACCAACCGAATTTTGATTTAAGAAGAACTCTTAGCAAAAATAAGATTTCGACAAGGAAACCATGGCTCTCCGAGAAAAAAAAAGGCCACATTTTAATTGACAACAAAATATCAATGCTTTACATGAGAAGGTTATTATTAATTCTGTGTCCATGTCTCAGGTGAACAAACATGAAGTTAACCATTGTGTATACAGCATCGGAACTGTTAACCATGTTCACAGTCGGTATTTCAAGATTTGTTTTTTTAATTTTAAAATGGATCACTATTTTTTTTTTTAAATTGAACACTTGCCTATACCTTTTAATACGTTCCTTTATAAGGCGAATAGTTTCGGAAATTGACACCAACTTAATTGTTAAATATGTTAGAGTTATTGTAGGATTATCAGTGGGACTCCATCGCTGCAAACCATCACTGGACTAAAAAGGTTAATTTTACCTAGTAGATGTAATATGCCTTATTTCAGCAACATAAGGCACCCTAGTTAAAAGTCCAGCCTTCAATCTTTTAACATAAGTATATTCTCAAAAAGTGAACTTTCGGGTTCAAAAGTATAAAATAAAAACTTTAAAACATAAATATTGATGTGGCATTTCAAAAACCATACCCTTTATGAATTTAACGGGCGCCCAATAAAAGTGTTGGAAGTTTTTAAAACCAATTTTACTTTAAAATTAATGTCTAAGGAACAAACAAAAAGTTCACATGTACACCTTTCGTCATAAATCTAACATATATATTGTGTATTAGCAAAGATCTCGTTAACTGATGACTCCAAGTGAGATGGCCCGGAGAAAACCATTTTCGTTGGCGTTAAAAGCTAAAAAAAAAACGATAATTGAGTGAGTACAAACTTATGTTGTAACAAAAAGAATGATTTGAAAATCATAGTGGTAATTCTTTTAGGCCAAGGTTTTGAGTGGTGAATTAAACCAGACTTAGAAAACTCCATCAAATTGACGTTAAGAAGTAGTTTTGCAGTGAAGGATGAATGCAAAAAGACTCAAAAAACACGGAAGATAAAATATCAAATCACATTTGTTGATTTACTTGAGAGTTTACTTACCTACCTTGAAATTTGTGGGGTTAACTCTGGTTTAACTGTAACCCCGCACTGCGGCCCTTAATGTTAGATATATCATTTTGCAATTTGTAGATACCTACTCGTATGTATGAGCAGTTCAGTTTTATAAATCAATGCAAACATTCTTAAACGAGAGCATTCTGCTACTTGATCATAAAACAACTTACAAAAAAAACACTTCAAATCAATTTGTTCATTAAAATTCTAACACAGCATCACTGTTTTTCTATGAAATAAGTATTATAAGTCATAATTTAGAAGAGGATATTTGAAAATGTGTATACGTTCGTATACCCCAACCTATTCCAACAAAATTTTACTCAATCGAAACAGCACCACCATATGATATCCTCCGGCTTTGCACTTGATTTTCTCTTTCCACCTATTGTACTTATACTTACTGTACTAAACTACTTCTACACTCAGACTCAACCACAGGCATAGCCTCTCAACCTCCCTGTACGCCCCACTTCTTTCTTGGCGCAACTATATGCTCCCCATAGAAATATCCTTGAAATCGTTCAACAACTAACACAAGAGCATAGAGATTATAATATAGTATGTATAGTTTGGGGAGCAAAAGCGTATCCACTTTATTATTATATGGCACGGAATGAGTGAGAGGACTATACTAGATGGTGCAACCAAGGCGCACACAAAATGGTTAGGGTTCTGTCTGCCTGCGCGTTGTGCAAGGATGCACTAAAGTGGTGACTCACCCTTGGGGTAAGTTCAGAGTATTAGAGTGTTCCTATATACTAATAAATATGTACATATACAAATCTACAGTTATGTATATAGACATATTTGTGATCAGGGCAAAGTGGGAGAATGGTGCGTGCTTAGGTTTGGGGAGCACAGGGGATAAAATCAGTTGATTTAGCTAGTGGTATGGATATACGTGTATTTTCTTGTTGCTATATGTAAATCTATTCGCCATTTATAGAGGTCTATTTCGGGGTGTTTTCTAATGGTATCACGGTGAAGCGTTCGTTTCTAGTTCGGACTAGGTATATCTAGTTTAAAGCATAATAATTGCTTTGGTTGATGTTGTTATATGGCTTATAAGAGGATAGATTTTCACTTTTCTTTGAAATTTACTTGTTAGGTTTAACTACAATTTAAAAAAAAATAACTGTCAAACAGAACAAGTAATTTTGCAACCAAAAACAAAATCTTGATCTTTTTACTTTAGTATACATATACATACTTATTTGAACTCATTATATATATACAAATTTTCTAAACTTCCTTGACAAAAATGAGCAAAGTCAGTTTGTCACTTAAAAAACTCTTAAATAAGCCAAAACTGTCAACTATCAAATACGTCAAGATCCATCTGTATACATTTTAAGGATCAGATCTAGATTAGATGAAGATGAGTTGATGAGAATCGTTCATTTTTCTTTATTAATGTGTGAGACATTTATGAAGGTCCACTATTTTGAATAATTAGTTGGTAATTTTGTTTGATCACATACGTACATATTATTATTGATCGGAAAAATTAGTAATGTTCCATTGCCCCCATTTATTTTACAGCTTCAGACGGTTTTATTTTGACACTGACATATGACAGATTGCAGACGTCGCACTCAACATTCCACTTGTCAAACTGTCGATTTGTATGTGTCATTTGATGTGTTTAGGAAATCGAGATATTAGAGATTTTACTCGGTCAAAAACTGAGCAAGCAAATCCAAGTTTTTTTTTCTCAGTATTTTTACAGCCGAAATAAGATTTTTTCGCTGAAGAAGCCTGTTTAAAGAAATTAGATTACTAAGCCCTCTAACATTTCCGTTTCCTTTACAAATTTCTACCAATTTAAGTGTAAAGTTCTGTCAGAATTGACAATTTTGGGAAGTCAATAAAAAAAAATGTTTGTGATCATGCAATGTTAGACATTTATCCGTTAGAAAAACAAGAAGCTTAAGTTCAATATTTTGAACTTACAGATCCCTTTCTGCTGTAAAATGATGTTCGTTGAATTGTTTTGATTTTCTTTCCTTCATTTTTCAACTAAACGGGAAATCGTGAAATGAGCAAAAGCATCCAAATATCTCAATCTATCTATGTTTTTTTGACAGAATTTCTATTAATCACCTTACTTATTTTATGAAAGCGCATCCAGCATAAAAAAGTGTGCTTTTTTACTTGTTTTTGCTATCAAGTTCATCGACTTTCAACATAAAAAGAAAACATTTCTTCGTTTCAACTACAAAAAGTTTTCGATATGTAAGAGTCCTTCAAAAACCATAATTCAATAATTCGTTAAGAAGACTTGTGTCATAACTCATTTGAGCAAAGTTCGTCAAGACCTTAAACCGTCCGAATCACTCTAACTTCCGAAACACTGCCGTCCAACCACCCAAAATTGGAATTTCCTTAATGCAAAATGAACCCAAAACGGAACAAAACAGCGGGAAATAGAACCCCACATCAACGACGACGATGATAATAACGACGACAGTCAACTGTTAAGCAAAATATGCAGTTGCACACCCTTCATCCATTTATCCATCCCTTTTCATTCAACAATTCAGCTTGAAGCCGTCGCGTCGTCGTCGACGTCGTCACCACCACCACCGCTGAACTCATCGACAATCTGTCCCGGCCGGTGGCGGTGTAGTATCTCGTCGATGCACTTGTTTCCGACGACATTCCGTATCTTCACCTGAACACACCACTCCCGACCTAAACCCCTTTTATACGAGTACTCCCATTCAATATACCTACGGCTACGACCATCATTTTGACGAGCCCTACATATAGCCTACCTGATTTGTCTACCTGGGAGTTTCTGGGTTTCTGGAGCACAGCCGCTAAGTGCAATCACACTACTGCTGTGTGCCATACCATGCCATTGGCATCACAGACGAGGACGCACTTTTGTTTTGGGGTAGAGTATGCTCTGTTCCAGCTCCCTCGCATTTTGTATATGTAGCATCCGCACACAACCTGCCTCTTCTCATCGCCCACTGTCATTCTGCTTCTGCTCGCCATCAATAGGGATGAGAATTCTTTCCATACTTTGGGGTTATTTCCTGCTATGATGATGGGTTTGCTATTCTGCTACTGCCATCAGTTGGTGCTGTTCTGGGGCATGAGGGTGGTCCTCGCGTTGAGGAAAGGAAAAAGGCAGACAGGCTCTGTGAAAATAAAAATACGTTTGGAGATTTTTTTTCATTATTTCTTTCTCATTCTTCCACTTATGTGTGCTCCGGCTGTTCTCTCCTTGCCCCCTGCTGGTCGTTGGAAGGGCTATACCCAGGACAGGAGGTCCTTAGCTGTATTATTGTGTAGGATTGTTGTGGTTTGGTGTTGGTGATGGAAGTATGATAAAAAAAAGAATATACAAAAGAACAACGACGACGATGACGATGACGACGACGACCTCGACGATGAGAACGATGTCAATGACATTGACATTAAACTAGGTCGAGGACAAGGACACACACGGCGAAACGAATACCGTACTGAATACCGGTTCTCTGGTTGCAATCACACCCTCGAAAAAGGATGAACACTTGAAAGGCAGGCAACAAAAGTGGGTGTACGAAGTGTGGGACTGGGACCGATTTCGACTGAGTTTGCGAGAGCAATAATTGGAACTTGGTTGGTTTGGTGGCTTTGTGCCGCTGCTGCTCCTGCTGCTACACATAATTTCGGCAATGGGCCATTTAAGGGGTTTGTTGTGTTTGCGGTGGGACGTGCGGGAGCAGCTAGCAGTGTATATGCGGATGGCAGTGGGGTTGGTTTCTTTTTTTATTTCTCGGAAAATCGTTGGTCGACCTTGTCGTCTCTGGGCAAATAGAGTGTTGATGGCTGGCACTGGCTGCATTGGGTTGATTTTGTGGATGGTGGTTTCGGTCTAGAAGTGAATATACAAGAATTAACACCATCCATGCCAGGCAAATGTGTATCGTTCATGCATAAAATGATTCTCGTGTAGGTACTCTCCCTAAAGTGATATATAGCAATGCAAACGATGCAATAATGTAGGTTGCAGTGCGGACTTGAATTCAACGAGTGTACATAATTGGCGTAAGTGAATTAAATCGGATTTGGTTACTACGATATGCCAGTGAGAGTATATTGTTTGATGATTTTCGATAATGATAATAATCAGATGTGTTTTTTGATGAATGTTTATACATATGTTTATGAGTGGTTGATTTATGTTCATTCAACAAACTTGGTATGAATTAATTTCTCACATTTGAAATTTGATGAAATAGAAAGTTTCCTAACCTACAATTAATCAAGTGCCCAAAAAGATTGAGGGCGGTGTAGTCTTCCAGAATAAAAAATGAAAGCTGGGAAATTTCCTAGTCTCTTACTTTTTCGACACTAAATTTTGTTGGTAAAATAAGCTTGGAGGAATACTTTTATGCCATTTATTGTTTTTAATGTGTTTTAGGCTTTTGGTAAACAATAAAATAGAAAGTCTCGTGTGCGTATATAGTTTGTCTTTATTTGTAGGTAGGTACATATGGCAAATAGAAGTTCCCGATTATGATGCGAGAAAAATCGTCATGAATGAAGTATACTAACATTAATGGTTGACAGTGTCGTGGACATTCTGCAGGTAAAGTAACTATCTATTAATTTCTGCGATTAACCAAAAACACATTTTTCAAGGAAAAACTTGATTCATGCAGTGTGATTGGTATTGAATTGATTAAAACAGTTGTAATCTATAATCACAATCAAGGGCGTGTATTTTTATGTAGTAAAGAACACTGCAGGTTATTATTTGATCACTGTCATTATACAAAAAAAAAAAAAAAAAGTCTTTCCATCCCCACTACTAGATGCATATATAGCCACATAGGTGAACAGAAGGTATTTATATTTCATCTTGTAGATAATTTGATTCCCTTTAGATATTTTTGTTAACCATTTGTGAATTAAGATGCAATTATCAATAGTATCAAATTAAAATCAATCTCTTTAACAAGACGGTGGGTTGTTCCTTACCCTTACGATATAATAGGCGTGTTTTGTTTCAATTTAAAGTCAAGACTATACAGTCTAAAAAAATATTTACAAAACAACAACAGTTAAGTGTGAACACAAAATATTTTATTGAAAAATAAAATAAAATGCTATACCAACGAGGCCATCGTAAGACTGGATATTTAACCAGGCTTACGATAGCCTCGTTGCCATAGCATTTTGTTTTATTTTTCATTAGACTCAATCGAATATTTTGTATTCAGAATAAAAAGTGTTGTTGTTTTGTGGGTAGTATTAAAATATTTTTTAAGACAAACAAAATATTTATTTTATAGGTGTTAATAAAAAAAATGTAAATTACATTTGCACTGTACATCTTTGAAGAAATACAAAAATAGCCGTGTTTTTTTTAGAGTGTATAGCAACTCAGCAAACATTTTATACGCAAAACAATAACAAACAAAATTATTATATAGAATTTATTGTTCATCTATTCCGTGTAAGAAATTTGCAGAGTTGCTATATTTACATTCTTTCACAGAACACTTACATATATGCATACAATTTTTTGCACAATTTCAAAAATAAAATCTGGTGTGCCAACATTAAGTTTTTAATAAAATACAATTTTACATAAAATAAAAAACTTTTCATTAAGATATTGAATTTTCAAAAAAAAATCTATATTTTTTTGAAGGTGCCGTCACACACTGCAAAAGAAAGTACTTCCAGAAACCAAAAAGCTTTCTGAAAGTAAAACTTTCATAGTGTGACGACCCGAAAAATACTTTCCTGAAATTGTTTCTGAAAATGATTTGCTTTCTTGAAAACGCTTTCAGAAAAAAGACTTTCACAGTGTGACTAGTTCCTGAAAACGTTTTCAAGAAAGCAAATCACTTTCAGAAAACGCTTTCTGCTTTCAGAAACTGTTTGTGAAAGTTTTTTGCTTTCTTGAAAGCGAACGTATGTTTAATACAGAATTACTTTTCTATTGGCTAATTAAATCAGTTCTAAACCTTAAACCCACTTTGCTGGTGGACCAAAAATCTACAAGGATCTTTTTATGATAAAAGTAAAATTGTGGTAGTTATATTCGCTAGGCAGACACCAATGTCAACTGTTTTCTTGGACAATAGCATCTTGGATAGCCCACTCCACTTAGTGGGTTCAAATGATTTTAACTCCCTCCGCCTCCCGGGTCCTCTGTCCCGCTAAAACAACCACAAAGTAACAAATCACTTGCAGCAAGCACTTGTAGATTCTATATAGAATGACATAATAAAAGTTCATTTCATTCTGTTATATTTATTTCATTTGAAAACGTCGTGCATTTATTGTATCAAAAACTGGAGAACGGGCGACAGCAAATATATGAACAAGATGTGAAAAATGCCGCATTCGAGGCGATCGGTGCGACAATTGGTGTTTTGGCAGACGAAGCCAAAGAAAAACTCAGGAATTTGCGGATAATAGTAGAAATAAAGCTAAGAGTGGAAGCGGAGCATTGAACCAACCGAATTGGGAGTTCTTCAATGCGATGCAATTTATGGCCGGAGAAGTAACAACAGCCGGCAATATAGATTCTGTAAATGAAAATCATATTCTATATTCCGTGAGCAAAATTACGGAAGAACTCGTCTCCTTCTGCGTAGTACTGATTTTCAGCTACACGTCGCAACCAAATTGACCTACGATTACACGTATTTTGCTCAGTAACATGCTGGGAAATGCGTAGGATTATAGTTAATTGCCTATATTCCAAAACCTCTTCAGCGAACTGCATTTTGTTGCTACTCTGAATAAAACAATTAACAAAACTAATCTCAAATATCACAACCGTTTACACACAAAACACTTTCAGAAAGCATTTTCAGAAAACGCTTTCGCTTTCATGGTGTGACGACCCGAAAAATGTTTTCAGAAAATCTGCTTTCTTGAAAGTAAAAAGTTTTTCCTTTCATAGTGTGACTGCTGTATGAAAGCGATTTCAGGAAAATTTTAAAATCGAAATTTTCCAAACGCTTTCTGAAAGGTTTTTCCTTTCAGTGTGTGACGGCTCCTTTAAAATCCAAAAATAATTTTTTCGAAAATTTGTATGTATATATACAAAATTGTTTGAATTGTAAAGGAGCTACTGTATACAAATTTTGGTTGAAATCGTTGTAGCTGTTAACGAGAAAATTGAAAACAAAAAAATTGAATACATGACAGGTACCGTTTATAACCGTACTTTTATACTTATGGCGGCGCTACAGTCCGGTGTGGACCAGGGCCTTCTTCATCAGCCAGTTCTGTCCCTAGCTAACTGCTTCCAGTTTCGCACGCCAAGTTGGTTACGGTCCTCTGTGCAACCGGTCTCACGGTCTTCCTTTACTGCGCCGGCCGTCTCTCGGAGATGGATTTAAAGACCGTTAATAACCGTAATTCCTAAAATATTTTCTAATTAAAAAGTAGAATGTACTTATTTAATACCTACCACGCACATCTTTTTAGCGAAATTCTTGGAGCCGTTTTCGACGTTTTTCAATAATTGTATGGAAGGTGCCTACCGTTATTTTTGAATTTAGAAACATGATTTTTCAAGTATTCTACAAAATAATATAAAATTATTTTACACCTCCTAGTTTAAAAAATATTGACCTTGTCGTTTTCAAAATATGAAGTCAGTTTTCAAAAAAAAAAAATTAACTTTGAAGACTAGAAGATTTACCATAAAAAAATGAAAAATTTCAACTTAACTGTTTTCGAGAAAACTAAAGGTACCAAAAAAAAAGAAACAAATTTTGAAAGTAAAAAAATTTCCTTATTTGAATTTTTTTAACAAAATCCTCGGAGCCGTTTCCGAGAAAAAAATGAATTTCCTTTTTGGTGAAAAAAAAAAATTATTATTGGTCCTAAAAAAAATTAAAAGAACGTGTGGGCATATTAGTCAAAAAACACTATGTTCGTAAAAAACAGAAAATGTCTTTTTTGGGGGACTCCGACTTGCCTGTGTTCATTTCTAGATTCTTAGGCTCCTGTTTGAAGTTAATGGCTCAATTTTTTTTTTAAATTGCAAGGAATAGCAATAGCTAGACAAAACTAACCAAAATATAAGCTTTTTTCGAAATAATAATGAAAAACCGTCTAAAAACCAAAAGAAAATTACTAAAATTAACGGTAACCTTTTACTTACTTGTTCAAACAAAAAAAGTTAACATTAAATACTAGATAATTGTATTACAAACAAAACAAATTTGAATTTTTTTCTGTACAATGTACTGGAGCCGAGATATTTGCAAAAATCCAAAAAGAGTCAAAAAGTACGTTTTTACGAATAACTTTAGTAAAAAAAGTTGTCAGGTGGTGCAAATCTAGGGTTAAGATTTTCATGTAAGACCCTATCGATTCATGAAAAAAATGAAAAAAAACAGACCGTGCCGAACATATTTTGCGATATAGGTAGTACCTCTATATATTGTAATATCGCAACGAAAAATGATTGGTAGGTAGTTTTATATTTTTCTAAACGTAGTTCTCGTATATCTAAAAATGATTTGATTAGTTATCTCCCAGCGGGAAAAATTGAAAAATTCATTGAGGAAATATCAGCTTTTTCCTTGAGGAATGGCAGCTGCACCGTCCACTTTTCAGCTGATTCCTTTGATGAAATTAACATGGGCATGTCCTAGGCGGGAAGCACATGCTGAAAATCCGATGTAAATTCGCCAATGAAATCACTACTTCGTTGGAAGTTGTTTATTCACCGACCCAGATGATGAAAAACATGGTGGTTGCATAATCTATGAATTCACTGCATAAACGTATGTGGTTTATTCATCAGTTCAATATTTTCGATGGAAATGGTAATGAAAATTCAATTATCAAATCACAAGATATAGAAGTAGGTAGTTGTTTATTCAGCAATTAGTTAACTCAATATGAAAAATGTAAAGGAACTTAAATAAATAGTAAATTCATTAACTCTGTTGTGTTGTGAATTATTTGTGATTGGTTAATTAAAATATAGAATTAAAACTTTAAATTAAAGTTAAATCACTAGGTCAGTGGTTGTTGGTTAATCACCACTTCATATGCGACGAGGTGATTAACCAAAAAACTGAAATACTTTGAGAAAATCTGAGATTGCCTCTTTTTAATGGAAATTCATAAGTCCTCTTATAATATTTACTGTCAATGGACAATGTCAACGCAGAGAACACAAACAAAATCAACTTCTATCAAAACACACAATGGCGGTGCACACTTTACAAAGCATATGAGTGGACATAGACGACGAACTGATGAACTTCTACATGACTTTTCAACAGTTTTTTCATCTTATAATTTTTCATATCAAAAGCAATTTTTAATTCAACGAAAGAAAGGGTTGTTTTCACACAAAGCGAAAAGTGGGTTCAAATCTATGAACTGAGGAAACCTCGCATGACTCTTCACTGGCTAAATCATTGCATGACGTTTCCTTTTATTATTTGGCTAGTGAATTGATTGAAGAATTCAGCTATAAAATTCATTGGGGACGATATTTCCCGCTGGGCTCATGCGGATTTTACATATACATAGGTACATACTTCTAAAAATTATAAAAAAATCTTTCTTCCTAGCTGATGACATTTCAAAAGAATTACATACAACATTTTTTGTCTATAATTCTAGAAATACCTTAGTAAAAAAAAGCAATAAACACGTCTCTCTTCAGATAGCTACCACATATACCTGTTTTAATACTCTTTCAAGTGCAATATGCGAAATGCGAATCATTACAAACCGCAGTCAATCCATCTTATAACACACTTAACCATCAACAACAACAAAATAAAACTTCTCTAAGAGAAACACCTGTCTGGCACAATATCAACTATACCTCACAGCTAATTCTCATATTACGAGAATCGTCTTCAACCTGCACTGTGCGAAGAAATGAAAGTAAGTAACCCATCATAACAGTTCTTCGTGGTTGTATACTTACTTACACACTTTTTAGTCTCAGATTTTGTTTACAAACATCTTCAAGACTAAACCAGGTAAGTCAGTGTTCAGTGAAAAATAAAAACAGGTAAACTAGAAAAAAACACTCAACTCAACTGTACAGAGTGTAAGATAATAAGAGGTACAAGGGACAAGGGACAACCATACCAGGTTTCTACTCTTATAGAATTTTAAGAAAGATACAATACAAGAAATGTTAAAAATCAGGTTATTTATACTGTAGATACTTTTAAGTTTAGAAAAAAAAAAATAACTTTAAGAGCTACACAATGTTTTCAGATATTAAAAGCATAGTTACCCTATTTTTGAATTTTTAAATATTTTTGTTCTTAAGCTTTAAATACAAATTTAAAAATAAAATTATAGCCCAGTCAAATTCGACAATAAATTCGCAAAGCGCGATGTAGTTCTGCATTTTTGATATGTTGTTGGAGCATGTTAGAGTAGTCTATAGCTAAGTTTGCAACTTCGAAAAACCTGTGCTCACTGCAGGAAAAATGCAACAGCGAAAAAACGTTGAAGTCAACCCATTCTTTACGACAATTTCCTTTGTAACTTTGAAAATATGCAACTTAGGATAAAACCATCAACTATTAACTTGTTTGTTACAAATTTTTCTACAAAACCACATTAGTTTTAAATTCATGCATGTTATATTTGTGTTTTTATGTAACCAGATATTTAAAAAAAAAAATCTGAAAAACTAAGTTATTTTGAAGAACTCAAGAAATAGGTCAATTTAAAACTTTTTTTTTTGTAATTATTGACTGGGCTATTAGTTGTGAGCATAGTAACTACACATTAAGTCCGTTCCTTTTCCATTTTATTTCATATTCTTATTCCAGTATTTCTTGTTAATAACTAGACCGTTTTTGATTAGACCCGGTAGATTTAAAAATTTATAGGTACTGCATACTAAATCAATTAAAAACATGAAAATTATTTTTCCCAGATATCAGTCTTCATTTGACAACTTTAAAAAGCATGAGGTTTATATAAATAAAATAAACTATCAATTTTATACTTTATGTGTTTAAGAAATCGGCCTATCAAATCAAACTAACCCTATACGGAAATCAATTTAAAAACAAAAGCCTCATTCACGGATCGGACCTATAACTGGACAACAGCTAGGTATGATAGAGATCTAGATCTAGCAGCACCAATGAGTCTTTTAGTTTGTATACCTGACTCAAAGAGACTCATTTTAAAGAGAATATCATTTCATTATGTTTACCCACCTTACTTTGATTTCTTGTTATTCCCACAACCAAGACTTAACTATTGGTTTAAATTTAATTTCAGACTCTTTTGAGACTTTTTCTTCGACTTTAAGACAACTTCTTCAGTCTGAGTCGGTTGTTACGTGGCGACGGTAATATAATTTAAAAAATCCAAACATCCTCTAACTTTCATCAATTAATTAAAGAAAGAAACAGAAAAAATAACGAATTCTACAGGAGAAAGTGCCGAAAATAAGTGGGTGCTGAATTAAGTGCTAATTTGAAAAAAAGATGTGGATCTGCAATTATAATTGCAATCATCAATACAAAGTGTTATGTGTTTTTATGTTTGAATGGGAATAAATTAATGAAAAAAACAACTATCATATAGAAACAATGGCCACTTTAACAAGTACACTCTTAAAACGACGTACAACATCAGCAACAACAAATGCATCGGCTAAAAAGTCTAATAAATTTAACCACGTAGAACATTCCTCGTCAACGTCAAGCTCGAATGCTGCTGCTGCAGCAGCAGGAAATGAAAGGCTCCATCAGCGTAGCCGTAAAGGAGGTAGTGGATCTGGTGGTTCAAGTGAAAAGCTTGAGAAATATTCCACCGAACGTTCGGCGTCCGTATCAACAAATACTTCATATCACGAGTCGTGTTGTAGTGAAATTTTGTCGAATTTTCAAAATACCACCGATACTGAAAAACTATCGCGGACAAGTGTTGCACGAGCATTTGCTAGCGATCGTGATGATGCTTGTACTTGTTGCTGCTGCTCTGGTGGCGCAGATTACGCCATCCTTCTCAATTCACAGCGGAAATACGAGGAGCGTGCGAACTTTATGATCAACCTGAAGTTTGATTTGGTAGCTTTGTTGCTGTTTGTGGTGGCGTTTTGTACGCGTTTCTATAAGCTTTCAACGCCGAACAATGTCGTGTGAGTATAATGAGTGTTCTTTGTATTAAGTTTTTTTATTTGCACAAATAGTTACAAACGAATTTTCTTTTTTTGATATCTCAATATATGTTTGAAATAAATCAAGTCATTAATTTATTACCAAACAAAAGGTGCAGGTCTTTGGGAAATATTAGACTCAACGGCGGAGGCTCATATTTGAGTTGAATGTCTCCTTAAGAGATGTGGCCTACTTACATTATGTTTGGGTAGGTATACTTTTGGCTAAAGAGACACAGACTGGTTGTGGTGACTGTTGATGGTGATGCCTGATTCACCAGTTTATAATGTGGTTATGTGGTGGGCTGTTAACACTAGGCGCTCAATTTAGTGTTGTGTTTGGCTGGTTTGTTTGGTTTTCGTTCCCGTTTTCAAATTTAATCACTTGGTCAGCCGGTCGCTGGTGGTGGCGGGAATTTATGTGCCGATTTTTGTTGTTTTTTTTGTGCAAAACAGCAGTGAGTTAAGGAATGTCATTGAGGTTAGTCAAGCTTGACTTGAGGTAGGTAACCACTCCTCAAATGCATTTGTTTTGATAAAACGAATAAACATGCCTTACATGTCTTTCTTAATAGGCAACATTTGTTAGATTTAAAGTTCCACCAGAGTTTGAGAAAACATGTTAAGATAATATATGTAGTATGTATGTACGAGTATGTATGTTTGTTTTGTTTTGTTTTCTTATTTAATTATATACCTAATGTATCTTCCCTGAAGGCGTGTCAAAATGATAGTTGTGTCGTTTAAAACGTGTTAATGTGGTTTTAACGACTTAATGATAACATTGTTTTTTTTTTCTAATGAAAAGTTAACGTTGCAGATTTTTTTTCAAACAGACACAAATATCTATTAATGTTTGTTTAAGCAGGTAGTTATTTACTTTTTTAATAACATGTAGTTTATCTAAAAGATTTTAAAGAATGCATACAAAAATGTCAACGCAGCTCCACGGTGTGGTGACACTTTGGTTCTTGTGATTTGCGAATGAGAATAGGTATATAAAAGAGAATCAGATTGCATTGTTGAAGAGGTGTTACATGTTGACATCTACACATATCGCTCATTAAAAAGAACAACGTCATAACTCAAAAAACATCAAACTTCAGAAATCGCAATTTAAAGTTTGCATGGCTGTATTTCATAATCATCTTCATTTGTATCTGTTTTTTTCTTTTTTCTTGGTAGAGCTATGAATTAGAATTTTATCGCAAAATATGATACTTTAAAAATATTTATTGGACTGTTTTCACTTCAAAGGCCCCTGCGTAAATGAAGAAAATACAGTATTTCCACATAAAAATATTTAAAAGTGACATCGTATATATCGACAAATGATACTCTATAGCCTTCAATTTTTCAGTTATAGAAATGAAATTTTGCCAAAAAATTAGGTCAAAATTGATGTTCTTTGAGTTATGACGTTGTTCTTTTTAATGAGCGATATGTAAATGTACATACGTATATTTATTTATATTTCATAAAAGTATTTATGAGTACATTCATATTTTATTGAACAGAAGATTTGTTTGATTGATTGTTGATTTGTATTTTAATATTAGCCGTGTTTTTTGAAAGAGTGGATAGGAACTCAGCAATTTGTTTACACGCAAAACAATAACAAAACAAATTATTGTAGAGAATATTGTTTGTGTTTTCCGTATAAAACTTTTACTGAGTTGCTTTAGTCACTCTCGCAAAAACCACGGCTATGATATTTGTTTAAATTTATGAATACGAAAAATCGATAACCAATTTTGTTTGGAAATCTTGATCTGAAAACGTACAAAAAAACTTCCTAAGTCAAAATTAAAACGTCGAAAATATCATCGTACCAATTTGCTCTTGCAACATGACAACTTTAACGTAGCTAGAAATTGGTTATATTATGGGTCAATATTATTATTAATAAAATGTCATGATACCGTTAGAAAAAAGTGGTAAAAACTATTTATATATATAAATTATTACTATAAATTAATTTAAATCCGTTATTAAAATAGTTAAAAAAAACGACTGAGTAAAAATCGTTTTGTACCATAAAAACAATAAAAACCAAAAAAATATTTTTTTTTGTTAATATTTTTTGTATCTATTTTGGGATCAGGCTGTAATTACCCATTTTCTTGGTCACTTAATAAGATATAAGGTAAATATTTTCAACCACTAATAATAAAATAATTATAAACATACAATAACATAAACTACACAAATAATTTTTATTCATAGCCTTTCGAGCCTTAAGCTAAAAAAAACCTTCTTATTAAATTTTACTTGCCATTGGTTTTCCCAATTATCATCAGATCTATGGGGTTTTCGCCAAATTTGTTATTGATTTTTATTTTTATTATTGTTACGGGCTTAATAAAAAATAAATATATACATGACTGTATCGCACAAACTTGCTCTCGTAGCTAATAAGTTTAACGTAGCTAGAAATTGATGATTGGTTCCAAAATATAATAGCATACAAAAAAAATAAATTATTACTATAAATTTATTATTTTAATGGCTTTGAGAGTTAGAGCTTAAAATCAAGTATGCCAACTCATTTGTTTGATAAATATGAATTTATGAAAAAAAATAAAAAATCGTTGGAGCGGTTTTCATAAAAATTAATTTTTTATATATAAAATTTTTCGCTCAGTTTCAAAAATAAAATCTAGTAGGTATGCCAACATTTAGTATTTAACAAAATCCAATTTTACACAAAATAAAAAAAAAAATTCATTAGCCCGTTTTTAAGAAACTTAATTTTCAAAAACAAATTTCAATATTTTTTTTTTTAAATCCAAAAATTATCTTTTTGAAAATTTTTGTATGCAAAATTATTTGAATTGTGAAGGAGCTCTTGTGTTAAAATTTTGGTTGAAATCGGAGCATCTGTCAACGAGAAATTTGAAAACAAAAAACATCAAAATATTGGCCATACCTGAAACAGTAAACACACATTTTTTATCAAAATCCTTGGAGCCGTTTTCGAGAAAAATGATTTTTTTCTTAACAGTTTTTCAACATTTGAATGGAGCGTACCATTATTTTTTAATTTAGAAAGATTATTTTTTCAAGTATTCTACAAAATAATAAAAAAAACTATCTTACTCCTAGTTTTGAAAATATTGACCAAGTCGTTTTCAAAATACAAATTTAGTTTCCAAAAAAAAATCGATTTTTGTTTTTTAATTTTCAAAAAAAAATGTTTGTTAATTTTGGTTCACAATAATGTTTATACTTTTTAGAAGTTTTACCTAAAAAAAATTAAAATTTACAACTTAAGTATTTCGAGAAAATCAAAACCGAACAAAATGTTTGCACTGGAGGTACCCAAAATATTCAATTTATGAAAATAAAAAAAAAATTATTAAGAGGTAGCATTTGCCTACCTAGTTTATTTGAATTTTTTTTTAACAAAATCCTCGGACCCGTTTTTGAGAAAAATATTATTTTCCATTTTGGCCAAAAAAAAATTGTCTGGCAGGTACCCTTATTTTTTGGCCCCTAAAAGAAAATTAAAAAAGCGTCTGGGCATATAAGTCAAAAAAACACTATGGGGCGTATTCATAGTCATTTTAGACCTGGGTCTAAGTTAAACATGGCTTTCGTTGAATTTTCGGACTTTGATTCTATTTTTGAAGTTTATCATTTCAAGATATTTGAAGCTACTTGTGTAGTATACCAAGTTTATCATCTTATAAAAATATAAAGCCAACAATTTGTAATTAAAATCGGTCTGTATTCATTGAGCCAAAATTGTCTTAAACTGTAGTTTAGTTAAACCTTAGTCTATCTGCCACTATGAATATGCCCCTATATGTATACCAAGTTTGAAGAAAATCCCTCCAGCCGTTTAGGCTGTACGGGCGAGAACAGACAGACAGACCGACAGACAGAATTGCGGGACCCACTTTTTTCGCGTTCTCTATCATCTTAATGTTAGGGAAAATCATTATCTCGACTTCGATTTGTTTTACGAATCCATAACTTACCATATAGTACCTATATCGCAAGTATAAATTGTAAAATGTTATGTTTATCACGCATTTTCTGGAGAAAATTGACCCCAAAGTCAAAAGGAAAAATGGATCAGGCTCAAATCTGGATATCTTAAGACTGTGAAAAGGTATAAAATTTATTTAAACACAGTTAAAAAGGCTATTATAAAAATAAATGCCTAAATGAAGTTTCTATCTTTAGTACTAATAGCGCAATTACCGTTAACATGGGTCATGATACACCAAAGTAAGAATTTTCTTAAATGCTTGATAAATGATATCAAAATTGTAGATATCGATTTTTTCTTAGAATATACCTACATGCCTTTAAAAACTTTTGACAAATCAAGGGACACTCTGTATAAGGGTGGTTCTATGGGTTGTTTTGTCTAGTTTCCACAAATTGCAATTAAAAAACTTTAAAACAGTACCCATTTTAATTCTGATAAATTAGATAAAAATTGATATATTTTCGCTATTTTTTTTTAGATTTTCATTCGATTATTTCAGAGATTATTTTGCCACCAAAAATATTATATTATTAGTAACAACTGCAAAAAATGCTTTTAGGACCTCTAAACATTATTTAAAAAATATGAAAAATTTCAGGTAGTGTTTTTAGGGTTCAAAAAACTTAACTCCAAGAAATGGCTTAAAACGAACGAAAAATACACATAATATTTAAGAAAAACAATGAACACAGGGAATTGGGAACTTAAAGCTAATTTTATTCAAACATAAATATGTATATACCTATATGACATACATTTCGTTCTTACGGCTGGGCCAGATTTACTGATTTTGTCCTTTCTACCGGACTTAACAGTGTTTAGAGTTAAGTCCCAAAACTTCGCATGACCAAGTATAAGCTTTTATGGATTTAGTTTCTATTTTATTTAATACTAGCTGACCCGGCGAACTTCGTTCCGCCTAAATTTCGTTAATGTAATAAAATTAATAATTCCGAACATTCACAATGCTGTTTCATGTAATTCGGTCATGAATGACAATGGCAATTCAAATGTATTAGACTTCTTACTACGATTCATAATAAGGAATATGGAATTATGTACATTTCAGGGGAGCACTATATGACAATATAGAGCACAATATCTCGCAAACTAAAATCTCGAAATACGAAATCTCGCACTAAAAAAAATAAAATCCTGCAAATGAAAAATTAGAGGCCCAAAAAGGAATCCTTAAACGCGATATGCGGGTCTTCCCAAGGTACTGTTTATTACAAATAAACGAAAAGCACACCAACTAACAACCTAGACGCCTGCCTGGCGACTGAGCGTACCCTAAGAAGAGCGACCGAGTAGCGTGAGCGGGACCGAGGAACCATAAAGGGTATTGAAATCCTTGAACCCGCGAAGCGCGCCACTCAATGTACTGTTTATGGTACCTAAACTGCAAGCACACTAACTCACAACATACACACACGAAAAACCTAGGAAAACGTAACTTATATAAGTCCTATATGTTTTTTAATGCGAGATTTAAGTTTTCAAGATTTTAGTTTGCGGGTTTTTGTAAATGCGAGATTATAAAAAGCGGGTTTTTGTTATTGCGAGATTATGATAAGCGAATTTCTGTAATTGCGAGATTTCGTATCATTCAACGTGCAATTCAGCGCTTCCAATGTAAATTTGTGAGCCATTGTGCACTCGTTCCAGATGACAATCTTACAGCTCTACAATAATTTTGCCATAGCACAGTTCTTTAAAGTCTTGCATGTAGGTTCTTTATCAACTTGCAGGTTCAATGGCAATTGCAATGCAGAATGAGCGTTCGACCGCATTCCAACATCCTAGCCAATATTCCAAATACTTTGAACACAATGAAAATTAAAAAAAAGATGAATGGGTACATTTTATTTTATCTGACCGAACGCAATAACAAGTCCAATTCAAGTTTGAATGACCCATCAATCCCAAAACTGTGAAAATCAGGATCTTCCCACTCCAGTTTTTTTTTTGGAAATTTTCCGAAATTTTCTAACAGTATCATATGTCTTTCCTTGGGCCAATACAAATTCATCAAGACCAGAATGTGAAAATCGAAGTATCCGTTCTCGAGTTATGCACTAAAAACAGGATCTTCCCGGAATTCCAATTTTCCTGAAAATTTTCCTTCAGCGTCCGAATACGCAAATACGAATTCATCAAGCCCAAAATAAAGAAAATCGAACGATCCGTTCTCGAGTTATGCGTGCACACACGGAAGACATTTCTCTTTTATATATCTAAGTAGTATGCGAGCCCAACCGCAAAATAGTTGGACTACCTATGATAAAAACAAAAATCTGCTGGTTCTTAAATTCCATCGGCGATATACTCAATATTTTGGTATTTTTCTTTAGATATATTTATTTTAGATAGAAATAAGTAACAAAAACAAAATGACCATATAGAGCAGTCTTAAAAAATAAAATAACGATTGATACATTTTTTAAACGCAAAATAGTTGGCCTATGCGTCTTAATTTTTATTTTACCATGGTGATTGGTGTTACGTCGCCTCTGGCCTTGATAACTGCTTCTATGCGTCGTGCCAACTAATTTTTGACATTCTTCGGTACCAAAAGATTCCCAAATATTTATGATTTTAGCTTTTAGGCCTTGAAGAGTCCGACATGGTTCTTTTCGGAGGTTTTGCTTCATTTTATGCCAGACAGTTTCAATTGGGAAAGGGTCAGGGCTGCTGGAAGGCTATTCCAGTAAAGGAATTGCTTCAACAGATAACCACGCCATTGTAGACCTTGCTGTATGGCAGGAAGCACCATCCTGTTGGAAAATGAAATCTCCATCACTACTTTGAAGTCGTTGTATTGACGGGAGTAGCTCATTTTCCAGAATATCCCGGTACTTGGTAGCAATGACAGTTCCATTTACAAAATGTAAATTGCCTAAACCTCACCCGGACATGCATCCCCATATCATCAGAGATGCTGGAAACTTGACTGTTTTTTTAAGGCAATCTTTGTGAAAGGCCTCTTTGTAGTTTCTTATGACACGTTTTTGTTCGTCACCCACTTCAAACCCCGACTCATCACCCCAAATAACGGACCGCCATTGACTTAAAGTCCAGTTCTTACGTTGCTTGGCCCACTCTAGGCGCTTTTTCTTTTGTTTAGGTGTTAAAAGTGGTTTTTCTTTGGCCTATGTTTTAACGAATTAAAATAGCTCTAATTTAAATAAATCTAAAACAAACCTTATAAAATTTATATCCAATTTTTTTCATTGTCCGCTTACAAGTGTCGACTGAAACACTTTTTTAGATTCTTTCTCTCCATTGAACAATTATTGCAGCGGCAGTTTGACGTCGATTTTCCTTTATTATTTTTGTTAAGACTCGGCAATCAAAAGGTTTCGCAATTGGTGGGCGTCCCGTTTTTTTACCAACCTCCACATTTCCACAATTTTTGAACTTTGTGATAATGTTTCGAATTGATGAGCGAGGTAAATTAAATTGGTTTGCTATTTTGTAGCTCGGCAATCCAAAATGGATTCCCTAAGGTCTCGTGATAATGCAACACCACGCACCATGATTGACACTAAACTTGCTGGCTTACTTAAAACAAGAGATCAATAAACAACAAAACAAGTGCATGTCATTTTTTAATAACGGTTAACTCAACATCAATTTAAATCGTCATAGGCCAACTTATTTGCATCCCATAGAGAGTAGTCCAACTATTATGCTCTTATCTTTGTTTAAGATAATGCAACCTGCAACCATGTGTGTTTTCTCAAATTAAGTTCTGTTTGGTCCTATTTACTCATTAAATGTAATTTATTACATTGACAAAAAAAAATTTAATCAACAACTGCTTGGGACAGAAAATGAAGGTATATAAAGAGGATTAATGTGTTAATTGATGAGTAGGCCAACTATTTTGCGTTTGGGTCGAAGATGTAAATTATTTCGATCCAACCCTAAAGGTAGTTTTTTCCTCCAATTTTCTAGTCTTTTATTTTTTATTAACATATAGAAGGTATATACAATATATAATATTAATAAATATTGCAAGGGTAACTTCGGTAAATTCAGACAAAATCATAAGCCAAAAACATGATTCATAGTTGATATTAACTTTTTGGAAAACATTTTTTAACCAAAATGTAGCATATGCAATACATAATTGTATTTTTTTTTGTAGAAAGTGTGCTGCCACAATTTTTGGTAAGAAAATAAGATTTTTTTTTTTAAATGCTAATAATAAAATATGTCTTAATTTTAGAAAATCTAACCATCTGTTTGGTTTTTTTTACGAATGCAAATCATGCCAATATATCAAGCTGTTGTACCAATACTCTACTCTTCACATATACCGTAAATAAATATAATAACCATTCCAAGCCCATTAAAATCCCACATTTCACAGCTCCTGTATACACAAACTTATTATCTAAACAGCTTCAAGCCCCACCACCACAGTGCCATGTTAACGTATTGTTCACTATAGGCTTCCCTTTTACGACTTTTTCTATTCAACTATAATAATATATTGACTAGGCCTTTTGTAACTAAGCTACAACAAACAAAAAACAACGCGTCACAAAAGCCGGCTTAAAATGTTGAGTCACCTTTTTTTCTAAAGGCAGCCCTCTGTTCTGTTAGCAATAAGTGCAATGTTTACAGTTCAATTTATGATAACTATTATTGTCAATTAGTTTTCCAGTTATGTTAAAGAACTCGTGTTATTGGTTGTTGAAAATGAAAAAAATTATCAAACTCATGGCAAAAATCAATGACTTTTGTTGCAAAGTCTTATCTATTCAAAAAGAAAGTGGGTATTTATTGTATTATAAATAAAAATTTGCATTAATATTCACACTCAAGTAAAATAGATATATGTATTTGTTTGCGTATATGTGTGAATATATTTTGAATGAGTGTCATTAAGAAAGGTTAATGGTCCGTTTATAAATTGAATGAGTTTAAGGAAAGCCGAAGAAAATATTGAACTTAGAAATATTGCTTCGTTTATGTATGTAAATTATAATTTTATTCATCATTTCATATTATAACTATTATTGGATTACCGCATTACATATACGCATATGAGCTAAAACGATTCATTTTTGAAAGTACGTCCTTACAGAAAAGAGTAGCCCAGGACTACATACATTTAAAAATAGTCAAAGGTATTCTTCAGTTGATTGAAAAGTTTAATTAAATTGAATATTTGTTTTAAGTTCGCCCATCAGCTCTTTTGTTTGTTCTACCTAAATTAAATTAAATTAAATTAAATTAAATTAAATAAAATTAAATTAAATTAAATTTCCAAAAATGCATTTTCTTTCGTATTTCCTTCTAGTTTTGATGAACTTCATTATGGCAAATACATATCGCTGTATATACGAAATATTTTTTTCTTCGATCAACACCCGCCTCTGGGGAAACAGCTAATTGCCGCTGTTTCAAGCTTCGCTGGCTACGATGGCAATTATACATTTCCACGGATCGGATCAGCTTACACGCACACTGTACCTGTTTTTTGGCTGAGATTTTTGCCAGCACTGTGTGGTAGTCTTCTTTCACCAGTTGCCTACAAGCTGCTCCTTGAAATTCCAGTTAATCGTTGGACCGCTTTATTAGGTGGTCTTTTGATTATTTTCGGTAAGAAAAAAACCACAAATTAAGATTTTTATTTGATGAAATTCACAAAATTAAAATTATTATAAAAAAAACTATCCCTTTTCAGATAATTCTCTCCTAACGCAGTCTAGATTCATTCTTATGGAATCGATGTTATTGCTATTTGCCTCATTGGGTCTACTGCATCTGCTACGTTTTCAAAAAAGCAATTTTGCAAGTCCTCGATGGATCATGTCTGGATTGGCTTCGGCTTCTTTCTTTGCGTTTGCATTGAGTGTTAAATACGTGGGTTTTTATTCAGGATGTCTAGCGTTCTATTTGATGTGTCGTTATCTTTGGAAGATGCTTTATGATTCATCAGTTACAGGTAAGTTTCTTATAGCTGCTTTGTTAAAATAATGAAATTGATCGTGAAAAATTCATAGATTTTCAGATAATCCTTCAAACTGTTAGTCGAGTTCTTATATTCAGCATAATTCCCATTGGAATCTACATTGCGGTTTTCTATCTCCATTTGCAAACTCTAACCAAAGCAGGACCACATGACAATGTCATGACGAGTGCCTTTCAAGCGTCTCTGGAAGGTGGACTGGCATCGATAACAAAAGGACAACCTTTAAAAATTGTCCATGGTTCACAAGTCACCCTCAGGCATACTCATGGCCGGGCATGTTGGCTTCATTCACATGCTCACGTTTATCCGGTGAAATATCCCGACAAACGAGGCTCTTCCCATCAACAGCAGGTCACTTGTTATAGCTTTAAGGATGTCAATAATTGGTGGATTGTCAAAAGGCCAGATAAGGAGGAATTGGTTGTCGGAGATGAGATGGACCCAATCAAGGATGGAGATATAATTCAATTGGTTCATGGTATAACTAGTCGGGGTCTTAATAGCCACGATGTTGCAGCACCAATGACTCCATCGTGTCAGGAAGTTACATGTTATATTGATTATGAGATACATATGGAGGGACAGCTGTTATGGAGGGTTGAGATCTTGAACAAGGACACGGTAAGTTTGAAAAAAAAAAATTGTTCAAAAATGTTCAATAAGAACTTCCTTCAATAATTTTGTTTCATAGGAAGGACCGATTTGGCATGCTATAAAATCTCAAATCCGACTTGTTCATGTGACTACTGGAGTGGCGTTGCGCTTTAGTGGCAAACAACTTCCCGAGTGGGGATTCAATCAGCACGAAGTGGTTGGTGATAGAATTATAAGCAACAAAGATGCCATTTGGAACGTTGAGGAGCACCGATATACCAAGAGTAAGCTTTGAAACCGCCTGTTTTTCCGGCCCTTGTCTGATTTTCAACCTTTTAATTTTTTTCTAGCGCAAGATCAACGTGAACGTGAACGACAACTTCTTAATGCCGAAATGATACCAACGCAGAAAACCAAACTCTCCTTCTGGGATAAATTCTTCGAATTGCAATCGAAAATGCTTTGGAGTACAAAGAGTGACATTTCGTCGCACATGTATAGCTCGGAGCCGTTGGAGTGGCCCCTGCTCGATAAAGGCATCGCCTATTGGGTGGACAAGAAATCAAATGGACAAATTCATCTGTTGGGAAACATTTTAATTTGGTACACAGCAACGGGAGCGATTTTCCTGTACATTGGACTTCTGGCCTTCTATTTGATAAGACGGCAACGTTTGGCCTTTGATCTCCCGCCAACAGAATGGCAAAGATTCCTTGAAATTGGTGATATATTCGTTGGTGGATATCTTATTCATTATTTGCCTTATTTCTTTGTGGAGCGTACGCTATTCTTGCATAATTATATGCCGTCGCTGCTATTTAAGATGCTTCTACTTTGTTATATGTTCGAGCATATTGATTTTTTGCTAAGACGATTTACAAATGACCCTTGGTTTGTGGGAGTATATCGACTGGCAGTGATAGCATGGGTTATAGGAGTTTTAAATGTATATATAAAACTTTTGCCATTAACTTATGGAATTGAAAAACTAACTGGCAATCAAATAACACAACTACGATGGAAGGATACTTGGGATTTGATTGTACATAGAGAATTATCAGGAAAGTAAAAAAAAAGAAGAGAAACTTTAAGGTTAAGTAGAAAATCAAAATTGAAATTATTGAAATTTTTTGGGCACAAGCTAATAAGAGAACGTCTGCAGACGTTTTGTATTTGAAGACTTGTAATAATTGAAAGTTGAGAATTAATTTGCTTTTTTATTTTTAAAATAAATATATAAAATAGCAATAAAATAATTAGTGTTAAGACATTTTAAGAGATTGTGAATTTTGTCATAATTTTTTTTTGTGAGATTATTGTGTTTGAGGTTGTTTTATTTAAGAATAAATTATGTTATAAAATTGAGAATTTCTTCTTTCAATACAATTCAAATTTAAACGGAAGTTTTAATTTTGCTGATTCCTAAACATAAAGGGTGTATTCTTTTGAGGATAGACAATTGGGTTTTAAACAAATTAGCAACAAAGTTTCAGGTGACAGTAAATTCGGCATCTGACAGATGATTTTTGGTTTCAGAGTTGGTACTGTTTGTATGTTATGGGGTTTTCCATTGGTAAATGAATAATTTTAATTTTTTCGTGACGAATGGAATGATATTTGAATTGTTTGAATATTGTCATAATTTTTTTTTTGTGAGATTATTGTGTTTGAGGTTGTTTTATTTAAGAATAAAATATGTTATAAAATTGAGAATTTCTTCTTTCAATACAATTTAAATTTAAGCGGAAGTTTTATTTTTGCTGATTCCTAAACATAAAGCGTGTTTTCTTTTGAGGATAGACAATTGGGTTTTAAGGATATTAGCAACAAAGTTTCAGGTGACAGTAAATTCGGCATCTGACAGATGATTTTTGGTTTCAGAGTTGGTACTGTTTGTATGTTATGGGGTTTTCCATTGGTAAATGAAGAATTTTAATTTTTTCGTGACGAATGGAATGATATTTGAATTGTTTGAATATTGTCATAATTTTTTTTGTGAGATTATTGTGTTTGAGGTTGTTTTATTTAAGAATAAATTATGTTATAAAATTGAGAATTTCTTCTTTCAATACAATTTAAATTTAAGCGGAAGTTTTATTTTTGCTGATTCCTAAACATGAAGCGTGTTTTCTTTTGAGGATAGACATTTGGGTTTTAAAGAAATTAGCAACAAAGTTTCAGGTGACAGTAAATTCGGCATCTGACAGATGATTTTTGGTTTCAGAGTTGGTACTGTTTGTATGTTATGGGGTTTTCCATTGGTAAATGAAGAATTTTAATTTTTTCGTGACGAATGGAATGATAATTGAATTGTTTTTTTTTTGTGTTATGGTATTGGTGTATTTTTGGTGCTGTGAATCTGTAAATGGTATCAGCTGACGAATACAAACAAATCAGAGTGAGCAATTTTTATAAAATTCAAGTTTGTTTAGAGCCCAGTCAATAATTACAAAAAAGGGCTAAGATTGCAAAGCGCGATGTGTATGTATTTCTGTATTTTTGATGTTGTTGGGGCATGTTAAGAGTAGTCTGTAGCTAAGTTTGCAACTTCAAAAAACCTGTGCTCGCTGCAGGAAAAATGCAACAGTGAAAAAAACGCTAAAATCACCCCATTTTTTCCGACATTTTGCTTTATAACTTTGGAAATATGCAACTTAAGAAAAAAACATCCACTATAAACTTGTTTGTTATGCTGCATTTACACGAATGGCAAAATGCCATTATATCTGTCAAATTATAGCCATTTTTCTGTTCATCGTGTAAACGCTCTAAATACTGGCAATATTTTTGACAAAAAAAAAATGTCAGAGAGAATTTGGCATAAAATGCTGCCAATAATATGGGTATGTGTAAACACTTGACTGACGCTATTTTCCAAATAATTCCATTCTAGAAAAGGAATGAACTTGCTCATTCTTTTATGGCAGTTGCCAGTATTTTGAAATCTGCCATTATTTGAACTCGTGCAAATGCATGACGTACAAAAATTATTTCTGCCATTATTTTACCATTTTTTGGCAGAAATATTGGCAACTTTGCCATTCGTGTAAATCCGGCGTTATAAAATTTTCTACAAGTCGCCGGCTGAATACTTAAGTGTCCCATATACAAACAAATTATTCTTCAGAAAACGAATTTTAAGGTTTGAAAAATAATTCCGTTATTTTTTACTTGACAATTACGACTTTTGAATTTTTATATATATTAATTAAAAATTCCTTTTTTTTTTTGTATTTTGAAGTCCTGAGTCAAAAAACGTTACGGTTAATTAAAAAAAAAAAAATAAAGTTTAAAAAAATTCAGAAATGGATATAGAACCCTCTTCCATACGAATGCGAAATCTATGAAAATCAAACTGCAAATTTCCTAGGGATATAGGACTTTTATGAACTGGACATTTGGAAATCAATGAAAGCAAAAATAGTAAAAAATTCAAAAAAATCAAAATTTCTAGCATTATTAATTTTTATAATTTTATTTAGGTGATAAAAACATAAAACAAAAATAATATTAATTAAGTGGCAAGGCCTTCCTCTGTAGAGAAACACGTATGAAAATGATAAAGTATTTTAACACTTAGTTATGAAAAATACTGAAAATGAACTTTGGTCCATAAAATTACCTTGAAAAATACATTCAATTTTATTCGGAATTCGTTTTAAAAATAGTAAGTTTCGGTATTTTTTTTACCCTTTTTTTAAATTAAATTTCTTTTTTTACCTTTTTTGTTTTATCCATTTTAGTAAAAAAAAAATGCTTAATTATCATCGATAAAAACTTTATTTAGAATATATTAAACGCAATTATTTAGTTTGTCAACCTGAAGATAAATAAATAGTCTTATTTAAAATAATTTTGTTTTCTCATTTCTACCTCCTTTTTATTTGTTTTCACAATATTATTACTTATTATTACTTATTCAGCCCTGAAAAAGATCCAAACCAGAATTGAAACGTCGGCAAATAATGAATAAATACTGAATTAAAACAAAGACAGCATTTTTGGGTTTTTAATTAAATATTTTATATTATTTATTTACTCAGCGAAAATGTTACTTTTAATTATACTTTTTCAACTTTTCCAGAGCACATATGCACCAAAAATTTCACTCATTTTAATATATTGTGAGTACTTAAATGCTCTTTATCCCAACTCCTGCGGTTACGGGGCATTTAAGCACTAAGCGTTTGTTATTCAAACTTTCCTATACAAATTGCTCCACCTAGTAGAAATTTTGGATATACGGCAAATAGGCATCCAAAGAACCCAACAATTTGTGGTTTATAGGGCAAAAGTGCTTTCTGTAACTTCGTTAATAATTGAAATAGAGCAACGGGGATAGCGGCAAACGATAGAGAATATTCGAATTAGTATAGCTGCATCTTTAACTCAGTTTCCCGACAAAGTGGTCTGTGGGGCACTTAAGTATTCGGCCGGCGAAGTATGTAATATTTGTGTTACTATCTAAGCATGAATTTAAAAAAGAATTCTGAAAAACTAAGTAATTTTGAAGGACTCAATAGGGAAAAAACTCTCCAATTCTGCTAAAATATTGAAATCAAATAGTCTAGATTATTAAAAACGAAATTCGATCCGAATCGGTGAAATAGTTGTAGCTAGAAACATCATGTTAACTTAGCGCCACAAGCAATGCTTGCATCATATTGCTGTGGTCAAAGTTGAACACATAAGTTGGACTGATTTTTACTTGCGATATAGGATTCGTAAAAAAATCGAACTCGAGATAATAATTTTCCCTAAAGCTGGCCATACACGACCGAGCTGAACGGCTCGGAGCCAATTGGCTCCGAATATTTTGTACTGGATAAATGTCAAAAAGGTTCGGCGCCGAACCATTTCGATATTCAGCCAGTCGAAAAACCACGAACCAAATTGGTTCCGAGCCGTTCGGTCGTGTATGGCCAGCTTAACATTACGATGATAGAGAACGCGAAAAAACTGGGTCTCGCAATTCTGTCTGTCCGTCTGTCTGTCTTCGGCCGTACAGCATAAACGGGTGGAGGGATTTTCTTCGAACTTAGTATATAGTGTTTTTTGACTAATATGCCCAGACGTTTTTAGGACCAAACGTTTTTAGGACCAAAAAAAACGGTACTTGCCATACAATTTTTTTTTCGTTAAAATGGAAAATAATAATTTTCTCAAAAACGGGTCCGAGGATTTTGTTGAAAAAAAATTCAAATAAATTTAGTAAGGAAATGCTACTTTTAAAAAAAAAAAAATTATTTTCATAAATTGAATACTGTGGGTACTTCCAGTACAACCATTTTTTTGGTTTTTGATTTTCTCGAAAACAGTCAAGTAAGACTTCTAAAAAATATAATGTGAACCAAAATTAAAAAAAAAAATAGAAACTTTACGGTTAAGTAGAAAATCAAAATTGTAGAGAATTATAATGTGCTTTTTTATTTTTACAATAAAAATATAAAACAGCAATAAAATAATAATTAGTATTAAGGCATTTTAAGAGATTGTGAATACTGTCAATTTTTTTTTGTGAGATTATTTTGTTTGAGGTTGTTTTATTTAAGAATAAATTATATTATAAAATTGAAAATTTCTTATTTCAATACAATTTAAATTTAAGTAAATTTATTTTATTTATTTTTGGCATATAGTTAAAATTATTATTATTAAACATAAAGGGTGTTTTCTTTTGTGGATAGACATTTGGGTTAGAAATTAGCAACAAAGTTTCAGGTGACAGTAAATTTGGCATCTGATAGATAATTTTTGATTTCAGAGTTGTTGCTGTTTGTATCTTATGGGGTTTTCCATTGCTATATGAAGAATTTAAATTTTTTCGTGACGAATGGAATAATATTTGAATTGTTTTTTTTTTTTTTGTGTTATAGTATTGGTGTATTTTTGTGTCTGTGAATCTGTTAATGGTATCAGCTGACGAATACAAATAAATCAGTGAACAATTTTTATACAATTCAAGTTTGTTTAAAGTCCAGGCATTAATTACAAAAAAGGGGTAATACTTATAATACGTTTTCATTAGAGCCGAAATGAGGTAATTTTGGAATTTGGCAAAAAAGTGTTTTCATTATCAAATTAGCTAATTTCGTTTGATATCTCATTTCATTTTGAATTTGGAACGGCAGTTAAACGTTTGTTTTTGTAGTTTTCTCTTTCTGTTTTGACATTTTCAGGCAAGAGCTTTTTAAAGCTATTGAAATCGACTGCAGATGGATGGATTTAACTCATTTCGAACCTCATTTCGTGCAAATTTTGTTGAAATTATCTCATTTGAAAACGAGGATTTGTATGGGAAATGTGGTAATTTGGGATCCGATTTGGAAATTAACAACGAAATTACTTCATTTGGCCTAGTGAAAACGTAGTATAAGATTGCAAAGCGCGATGTGGTTCTGTATTTTTGATATGTTGTTGAGGCATGTTAAAATAGTCTTTGGCTAAGTTTGCAACTTCGAAAAGAATGGGCTTGCTGCAGGAAAAATGCAACTGAAAAAGCGGTAAGATCACCCCATTTTTCCGATATTTTCCTGTAGAAATATGCAACTAATCCTAATCCACGAGTTAAGGTTAGACCGCACAAAACTGCAGTGGCTACACTTCACGACGCGGCAAGGTTGTTTGAAATTGTATGAGCTATATCGCACTAAGCGGCAACTGAACTTCATAAATTTTCATACAAATTATTATGAATAGCAGTTCCGCTGAACTTTGACGTCTCTGATTTGGCAACCACAATGCTCCTCGATGTTAGCAAAAAACGATTTGAACGAAAATGTTGCATTGAAAAATTGTTTTTCGTAATTGGATAGGTAGATACACATAATATACGATTGTATTTGAGAAATATGTAAGTTATTAATGTCGTTTTCGATTGGATTTCGGAACAGTAATACTCCTTTTTGATTCCAATCGAATTATTTTCTAATGTTTCGAGACTATTTTGTGAAATATTTATGTGTGTGTGCGTAAATTGTCTGATATTTATTTATATTTTGCACGTTGATTCGAGTAAAATTATTTTGACAAATAATCATATGAAAGGGTTTATATGTAGGTATATGTGTGTTCCGTGTCAACTCCTTTATTAATTTCGGAACAGAAAAATACTCCGAAAACATTACTCGGAACAGCCAATCGAATTATTTTGGAGTAAGCGGAGTCAAAAAGGAGTAACTCCGAACCTCCAACCGAAACGACAGAAAAAATATATTTATTTATTACAACTGATTATTTTCTTACGAAACAACCCCAAATTGCATGAAAGTCAAAATAACGAATGGAAGTACGTACGTTTTTTTCGCGAACCATGTAATCATGAACGTTCGTGCCTTAAACGATGTCCGTAATCCAATCTACAATCCAATCCACAATCTGATTTGTGAGGATATATCACTGCTTGGTCATGGATTTTTGCGACTCCATGGGATTTTTTTTAGACAGTAGGCATGTAAATGGCGTTTTTCTTTTTTAACTCTGAGCAGATCACGAAATTGTCAAACAAAAATTCTATGTTTTTTTTTTTAGCTCAGACATATCAGAGCTCAAAAAGTGCGTTTCTTTTTTCCATCTGAGCTAGCTCAGAGCTTGATCGATTAGCTCAGAATAAAATGACCGAGCAAATCGACCGAAACGCTGAGCGAAGCCAACTTCACTTATTTTTAGTGATTTGACAGACGAAAGAAATACAAAAAATTAAAAATGGATTCCCAGGACAGTCGCCCGTCTAAATCAGGTAAACAAAAATGTATTTTAGTAACACACCTATGAAATGACAGTTCAGTGCTCAAATGTGTTTCATGAATAAGTCTGAGGGCTCTGATCATAATCTGCTCAGAGCTCTGCTCTGATCGCTCAGCCTCTGCTCAGAGGTTTATTTAGAGCCAAAAAAGAAAAACGCCAAAAGACTCTATAATTTTGGTGCAGTGAACACATCTTCTTGAAAACATTAGTTTGTCAAATCAAACAAACTTTTTTTTCGGAGAATGATTGTGGAACTCACCCATTTAAACGCCGTTTTCGTTTATTGACAGCTGAAAATGTAAACAAAAACTATCTATCTTACTTCCACTTCATATCAAAAAATTGAAAAAAAAATGTCATAATCGTCTTCCTCTTTTTGATCTTTTTGTGCAGTGAGAACAGCAAATAAATCTCTTTACCTAATCTCGGTTTGGTCTTTGGTGTCTTGTGAAATCGACAATCGTAGTAAGCAATTCCGATTGAATTAAGAAAGGTCGTTCATGTAAACTTTTGTTTAAAATCATTTTACATAATTTGTAAACTTACGACGGAGACGTTGCATGAAGAGCCTTAATATTTTATTACTGCATTCTCAAGTAAGTTACGTAACAATATTTTTTATAAAAAAAATCTATTGTATCCTTTTATAAGAATTGGTCCAGCTATGGGTAACACAGTTTCTGCAGCAGAAATCACAACTCAAATTAAACATGATGTTGCAAGCCCACCTCCAGAATGTCCAATGCATCAAAAGACCAATACAAAACAAACGCCCGAAGAACGCCCAGTAGCAGAATGTCCGGTGGGACATGATAACAGCGATGTAAATCCTCTTAACATGATGCCAGCAGCAAATCAAAAACCTGCTCCAGATCAACCTTTTCCTTTGCCAACTGACCGTCAAACATCAAGTATACCAAAAGTAACACCTGACGGTCACCCCGAGTTCTGGCAATATCCAAGTCAACAAATGTTTTGGAATGCTATGCTGCGTAAAGGTTGGCGCTGGAAGAATGAAGACGTTAGTCAAAAAGACATGGGTGATATAATAAGAATTCACAATGCAAATAATGAGCAAGCTTGGAAGGAAGTACTTAAATGGGAAGCGCTCCATGCTAGAGAATGTCGCAATCCAAAGCTCAGGAGTTTCGGTGGAAAAGCAACTGATTACAGCCCACGTGCCCGGTTCCGTTCCTTACTAGGGTAAGTTTTAACTACTCTTAGTTTGAATCATTTAAATTGGTATTAACTATTTTCTGAATTAGTTACGAACTGCCTTTTGATCGACACGATTGGATTGTAGACAGATGTGGCACGGATGTTCGCTATGTCATTGACTATTACGATGGTGGTATAGTAGATAGCGAGTACAAATTTGCTCTATTAGATGTGCGTCCGGCTATGGATTCGCTGGATAATATATGGGATCGAATGCGGATGACATACATGAGATGGAGGTTCGAATTATCTGATAAATTGCAAGGCAAAATGGATTAGTGATGAAATAAAGCAGAAGAAACATAATTATGTTAAGTTTAAGACGCCAGTTATAGTTATCATTAAGTCCGAGTCCGATCCTTTACTTGCGTTTCTAGGTGAAGGATTGTTAGCGAATTGAAAAAAAAAAAATGCAAATATGAATGAACTTCCAAGTATATGTCTTCTTCTTTTCCTTACAAGTTCATCAAAATGTTTTATTTTATAAATAATAGCAACAAAATCCAATAACTATACCTTAAAATTATTGTTTTGGCACAAAATATAAAAAAATGCTTCGACGGCCAAGAACAACTGTAATTTTTTTTTGGAAGAATTAAGGAGTGGAAATAATTGACATTAAAATGAGAAAAACTGGAAGGATCACTTCCACTTTCGCATTTGAGATTAACCTAAAAGTAAGACTTTCAAAATTGAGATATCGCTTTTACTACGATCCGCTGCGCTTCCTAAAATCGGTCTACTGGTCAGATCAAAGCAGTACCTATTTTTTAGTTTTGTGCTAGAAAATCATAATTTTTAAATTATCAGCCCTATTGGGAGTTCCGCGTGAAAGTAAATCGGCCCGAAAAAATTATATTCCACTTTTTCCTTGTTGTGTGAGTTTCGGGCGAAAAATGTTCCCTGTTCGTAAAAATTCCCGTATTGCAACTATTGATAGCATTTTTTTGTGTGATGTCATCATTTACAGCAAGATTTCCATTTAATTTTTGGTGGCGAATGAGCCCACACTTGTAAAATGGCCTCGGGCGAAATGTTTTCCGGGTCAAACTCACAATAGGGCTGTATATATATTTTTCAGTTTTCTATACCAACCTATACCCTTTATGAAAAGGCCCTTACAACCTTTATTTTGTATGGTAAGGATTATGGAGATTACCATGCAAACGCCCCACGATTTTGGATTTAAATTAATGGAGATTTTAAGTTTATTTAAAAAAAAATGATAGGTATTTTAAAACCATCATTGACTCATGTCCGTAAAGTTTGGCAATAAGTTTGAAACATCTTGATTAAATTATGAGCCAAAATTCAGATTTAATTTTGTTTATTCGTTACAAATGGGTAGGTTCAGAGGACTTAGGGGACTTGCAAGTAAGGCAAATTTCTAGACTGTGATTGGTCAGCTGCCGAAAAATTGTTTCAAATAAAGGAAACTTTCGACAGCTGGCCAATCAGTCTATAATTTTGCCTTACTTGCAAGTCCCCTCAGTCATCTGAACGTACCCAATGAAGCATTTGATTTCAAGCGAACTTCTCGATGATGACTCAGAAAAGAAACGGAACTCCATTTTTTTTTATAAAATAAATAAATCGGGTGGCACAACGGCTCATGAAGAACCAGGGCCTAGTGACTAACAACTCGCAACCATTCCTGTGTGCGCCTGTCGACAGGAATGGAAGGGACCTACATTTGTATGCCGAATCCGAACGGCTAGACGAGAAGCACTTATTCATGACAAGTGATACTCTTCGAGGATTTGTCAATTCCTCGCAAGAGGCAGTAGCCCTGAAAAAAAAAAATTTTAGTTTTTTAGGTGGACGAGGCTGGGAAGCGATCCCAGACCTCCAGCGGGACAGTCGAACGCACTAACCATTACGCTACGGCCTACTATTTTTTCTTTGGAATATTTAAATAAAAACTCCACACTTTTATTGTGCCTACAAATGCCTTTAATTCTGGTCACAAACAAATACAATCATTTCAAAAATCTTTGCTTTCCTTGTGCTCATTTAAAAACAACTTTAAGCATTTAAAATAAAAAGAAGCACAATTATACCGTTTTACTCCCATTCATTGAATTAAATTGTATAAAATCATTTTACAACAGAAATCTATAATTTTTTTTTTCTTTCTAACTTCTTAACCAAATGCTTTTTATTCTTCCATTGGAACGGGCAATACCTCCTCGGTGATTTCGAATTTATGGATTTTTGAATTAAGCACAGCGGTGGTTCCCAATATGAAGTCGTAGTTCAACTGAAAAACATGCAATCTCAGTTAAGATTTCAAGTAAAGTGCAATTGTTCCACTTACCTTCCTCTCACCCTTCTGATTCGAGAGTTCATAATTTCTCAAATAATCGCAAGAATCCTTGCGAATAACGCACAAATCGACATTGGATCCGGATCCCAGATCGTTAAAGATACCAGCACGGATTGCATCGCGCACCAGCAGCTTGCCTTCCTCCTCTTCCATGTCAGGCTTCCAGCGCGACTCAAAGACGGACATGGCAGCCAAGCTGCCAGAGCCCATAGTAGCATAGGGAAGCCTGTCTGTGGAACCATGAGGATGGATGGAGAATATGTAGGCGCCTGTTTTGTCCACTCCACCCAGAACCAGAGCAGCACTGATGTGTCCCTGGTAGCGGAACAACATCTGCTTGAGCAGAGTGTTGGCGGCAACAACTGGCACCTGACGGCCAGTATTCAAGCGATGAAGTTCTAATTGAGAGGCGATCGAGTCGGTAGTCATTTCTGTATCTGCAGCGGTACCAGCTCCGCAGCAGCTAAAGACGATCATATTAACAAACTTTAAAGTGATGTATGCAATTACCCGATACTTACTACATATTCTTGGCCAAGAAGTGAATTTTTGAACAATTTTTGTCCGAGACAATTGGGCCTTCGGTGGCTCGAGTATCAGCACCCAGAATTACACCATCCTTATAGATGATTCCAACAATGGTAGTACCTGTCTTGACAACCTTCGGAGGCACAAATCCATTTTGCAAAAGTTGGGCATTCCTGAGGAGACGGAGCAGGCGACACCGAGAAAACAAAGAAATCGAAGGTAAGAAATTTAATTAAAAAATTCATAGGTTATGTGGCGAAATAATGACCGAGCAAATTGGACGCGGATTGCTCACCTTTTGCAATTGTCGAAGTTGAATCCAGATTTGGGAATGTCTCTTGCGATTTCTATAGACATTTTTAAATTAAAATTAATTTGATTTTTTGCAAGAAATACAAGACAAATTGAGAAATTTGCGAAATTATTAAGAAGCTTTTTGTAAATGCCGCAGTGACAAAACAAAAATTAGTAACTGTCAAAAAGACAGAAATGGCCGAGCGATAATTTCAGTTCAGTGGGTCGAGTTTGTTTCTCACCAAAGTGTAAACTGTGAGTATTGAGAGGTGAGTAAGGCCGAATTTACATTTGTCTCGTGTTTTTTGTTGTGTATTTCATGTCAATAAATCCAAATTTGTCTCGTCTTTTGTCGTATTTAAGTCCGGGAAACACAGGACGCGGTCTGGCGGTGCGGTCGACATTTTTGACCGTCGCGTTCTTTGTCTTGTGTTGAATCACTTGCTGTTATTCAAACAGAACGCGGTCAAGTCAAGCGGCGAAGATTAGATCGTGACGGGCAAATTTATTTTGTAAATTTTTACAAAGAACGCGACGGTCAAGTGTCAAAAAAGACCAAACGTCAAAACAAACCTCTGAAAACAGCTGCATATGAGAATATAATTTTGTATTGATTTTGGTAATTCTCTTTTATTTATTTTTATTCGTTTTCTTTTCCAATTTTAAGACAAATTAAAAAGAAAATAATATGTGTGACATTGAAGTATTGATCAAATCAGTTCGAACAAACATATTAATATATGATTGCAAGCACCCGGAGCATAAAGATGTTGCTAAAAAGACGAAGACATGGGGAATAAATAGCTTCTTTTTTGGTTTATCTAATGAACCTATTTCCGTCTTTTTCTGGTTGCAAGTGTAAGCAGAAGAAGCACATATTTTGTTTTAATTATACTGCTGCACTCCGACCAACTGCTCAACAGAAAAACGCATACGAAACTAGAACGCCGAAAGCTGACCGCGTTCTGTCTGACCTTATAGGACGCGGCAGTCAACGACGCGTTCTTACCGTACCGCCAGACCGCATCCTGTGTGTCCCGGGCTTTAATCTCTTAAGGGCCCTACAAATGATCAATTTTTATTGACAATAATTATTGAAGATTTTATCTGTCAAAAAAATTTGATGAAAAATTGCAACCACACGTATCAATGAATATTGACAACCATTCAATAAATTCTCTTTTAAATTCGCGAGAATTAAGTCGTTAATCACAAATTTCTTTTTTATTTGATTTTGACAAACAATCCTGACATTGACACTAACATTGATGAAAACCAAATCGATTTTGTTTCTCATCAACGGTCAATACCCAGCGAAAAATGACCTTTTCAGCGAATATTGACTTTAAACATAGATCGTATGTAGGCCCCTTTAAAGCCTGATCCACATCTGTGTCGTCACTTTTGTGATTTTGTACAAAAGTAGGTCTGTAGTTGAGGCTTTTCACTTTCAACCGTTTTTTTTGTTGTCATAGAGCTTTCTATAGTATCTGTTATTTTTTGTATCATTGCTAATTTCTTGCTCTAATTTCACATTTTTTTGTAAGAGCCTTAAGGTTAGACCGCACTAGGCGGAACTGCGATTCACAATAATTTGTATAACATTTTATGAACTTAAGTTGCCGCTTAGTGCGTTGCAGCGCATACAATTTAATACAAATACAGCCGTATTTAATAGAATTCGCTAAACAGCTCTATACGGGTGAATAGTTATGCAGTGTATAAGGATTTATGTAGCCTCTATACAACGTTGCATAAATAGTGATTTATAAAACATTTCCCCACCCAGTATAGTTATACATGGCGTTTTTCTTTTTTGACTCTGAGCAGATCACGAAACTGTCAAACAAAAATTCTATGTTTTTTTTTAACTCAGACATATCAGAGCTCAAAAAGTTCGTTTCTTTTTTCCATCTGAGCTAGCTCAGAGCTTAATCGATTAGCTCAGAATAAAATGACCGAGTAAATCGAGCGAAACGCTGAGCGAAGCAAACTTCACTTTTGATTTGTGATTTGACAGACGAAAGAAATACAAACAATTTAAAATGGATTCCCAGGACAGTCGCCCGTCTAAATCAGGTAAACAAAAATGTATTTTAGTAACACACTTATGAAATGACAGTTCAGTGCTCAAATGTGTTTCATAAATAAGTCTGAGGGCTCTGATCATAATCTGCTCAGAGCTTTGCTCTGATCGCTCAGCCTCTGCTCAGAGGATTATTTACAGCCAAAAAAGAAAATCGCCAACAGGCTTTGTGTCAAATAAAGTACCAAAAAGTAGAAATCTATTACGTTTTGCTTCCAAAACTGACAGCAAGACTCAGCTGTTTGTGAAAAATCAATAAAATAATTTTCCTAACGATAGAATTCTTTTTGCTTTTTTCTTAATTTCTTTTGTTGTTGTTAGTTATCGAGTTGTTTTTTTTTGTGTATACAACTATTATAATAAAATGTATTCAAAAGAAAAGAATGTGTATTATTTGTTGATATTTTGATTGAATTATGCCATTCACTCACAACCTGATATTTTTGTTGAGAAAAATATAAATATAAATATAAGTATATATATTTTATATATAAATATATATATTTTTGGCAATGCTTAAATTTTATTTGTATTTCTCCGTAAAGTGTTGAATGTGATTTTGTGTAAAATTCATTTGTTTCATTTTTGTTATAAAATTGTGATAGAAGTTCTTTAAATTTTGCACGTACATATTTTATGCAGAATCTATAAAATAAAGAGTGTACAAAAGATATTCCTTTTTTTAAACAATATCCCAACAAAATTAACAATAAAGGCTCTCCCAAACCAATGCGAAACATACGTTGCGGCGAAGAAACATTCGTCAGTCAAAATTATTTCATATGTTTCTCCGCCGCGTTGGTGTGGGTACTCTCATATATCACCATGTAAATAAATTTTGACATGCGAATGTTTTTTCGCCGCAACGAATGTTCCGCATTGGTTTGGGAGAGCCTTAAGGCTCTCCCAAACCAATGCGAAACATTCGTTGCGGGGAAGAAACACTCGTCAGTCAAAATTAATTCATATGTTTCTCCGCCGCGTTGGTGTGGGCACTCTCATATATCACCATGTAAATAAATTTTGACATGCGAATGTTTCTTCGCCGCAACGAATGTTCCGCATTGGTTTGGGAGAGCCTTTAAAGGTTAGACCGCACACAACTGCAACGGAACTACATTCACGACGCGGCAAAACATTTTTTGTATAAAATTGTATGAGCTATATCGCACTAAGCGACAGCTGAACTTCATAAAATTTCATACAAATTATTGTGAATCGCAGTTCCGCTGCAGTGCAGTTCCGCCTAGTGCGCTCTAACCTTAAATACACAAAAACATATTTATCTTTTGTTATATTGATTTATATTTAAATTATATAAGTGATATTTCAACACAAAAATTGCACATATAAGCACCCCCTAATATCTATCTACATTATAGATGTGTGTAAGTCAAAGTGACATTGCGATACTAAACAACCTTTATGTAGGCTCTAAACAACCTCCAAACGCGTTTAGCTTATATATCCTTTATACAACGTTGCATAAGTTTTATAAATCACGTTTTTGCGTTCATAGGCATTTTAAAGCGTGCATGGCTCTATGTAAGCGTTCAACTGTGTTTATAAATAACACTGATAATGTTTTGCCGTGTCGTGAAGTGTAGTTCCGCTGCAGCTGTGTTAATCCTCTTTTGAGGTGAGAACTATATAATAGAAATAGTAGAAACCAACAAAGTTGAAAGAGAACATCAGTAAATAAAATAAAGTGATCCGGTAAATAGAAGCCATTCTTGTTTATTAATTTCGAGGTATCTCAGTATGACCCCTCTTTCACACAAGGAAACTGAGTTGCTGGCGATTTTTAGTTTTGTGCCAGAAAGGCGTAAAGATTAGACCGCACTAGGCGGAACTGCACAGCAGCGGAACTGCAATTCACAATAATTTGTATGAAATTTAATGAAGTTCTGTTGCCGCTTAGGCGTCGTAAATTGTAATTCCGCTGCAGTTGTGTGCGGTCTAACCTTAAAGGCAAGACAAAAAATCTCCCCTCACACCCTTCTTGACTACAAAGTAGCTAGTTTCTTGCAACTCAGTTTCCTTGTGTGAAAGCGGTCTGTCCGAACATACTTAGACCGCTTTCACACAAGGAAACTTAGTTGCCAGAAACTAGGTAGTTTATTCGTGAAAAGGGTGCGAGGGGAGATTTTTTGTCTTCCTTTTACGCCCTTCTCGCCAACAAACTCTCAGTTGCCGGCAACTCAGTTTCCTTGTGTGAAGGGGGTATAAATTCACATTTTATATTCACGATTACTAATCAAACTTGGCACCACTAAATTTCGCCATCATTGCGCAAAATGTCAAGTTGACAAACCGAATCAAACCAACTAGCTGAAAGAAAAAAATCTTAAAAGATTTCGGGTTTTCGCAAGAAAATATTAAATAACAGCGACAAAATAAATTAATTTAACTGAAATTCAATTAAAAATGACTCTAGCAACAAAACTCTTCTGCCAACAATGGAAATCACTTCAAGTTCTTTCAAAATTCACATCCTTTCGTAAGTTTTTATCTCTACCAAAATGTTTTTTTTTCGAATCGAATGTCTCTTCATAACCTATCTATTCTTTGTCCCAGGATCTATGTCCACAACACAATCGATAGTCAAAAGAAATCAATTATTCGACGAGGAGACAAAACGACAACAAGAAACAATTGGTCGTATTGAGAAAATCGAAGTTCGATACTTAGGACTGCCGGAAGATGTGACGCTCGTGATGAACCGCGGAATCTCTACGCCTTTCAATTGTGCCCAGCATCTGACCGAGGGTCATTGCAAGCGATCGGTTTTGGCCTTGATTGATGGCAATGTTCCATGGGACATCTACAGACCACTACAGGAATCCTGCACCCTGCAGTTGCTGAATTTCACAGTGGCTGATCCACATTTGGTCAATAAGTAATGAGAAATTTAAGTTTTGCCTGCAGAAAGTTACTTAAATATTTGCTTTGCAGGGCGTTCTGGAGAAGCTGTTCATTCATGCTAGGTGCTGCTCTACAGGAAAGCTTCAAAGAAGAAGCCGGACTCCAACTTCATAGCTTTCCCGGACCAAATAGTGAGTTTTCCTCTTGCTTTATTCGTCGCACATCTAATTAGCCTATTCTTGTAGTCAAATCTGGTAGCTTCGTCCACGACATATTCCTCTCCGCGCAAGGATGGTCGCCCTCAAACCGCGAACTACGAGCCATTTCCGCTGAAATGGTAAAACTCGCTGCCAAAGACCTCAAAATCGAACGACTCGAAGTCAACAGCGAAGTGGCAATTGAAATGTTCAACGACAACCATTACAAAAAAGAACAACTCCCAAGTATTCTGTCACAAAATCAAGGACGAGTCACTTTATATCGAGTTGGCACACACATTGATATCTCCCGTGGTCCAATGATTGCCTCAACCAGGTTCTTGGGCAAATGTACCATCGCAGCAGTTCATGAAGTAGCCAAAGAAGGTAAAACTGGAAGCATTTATCGAGTGCAAGGTGTTGCACTTCCAGTCGGCATTGTAGTTAATCATTTTGCCTATGGAATTCTGGAAAAGAGAGCGAAGAAGAATGTAAGTTTTGAGTGTTTGACAGAGAGAGAGTTGATTTCGTGAGTGAATTTATATTTCAGAATCCTGCTCGATTGCCAACAGAACCCTTTGAGGAAGCAGCAGCAACAGAACAATTGATTGCTTGATAGAGTAGAAATTGTGGTTATGTTTTGTAAATTTTAAGAAATAAAAAAAAATAATTCAAGAAAACGTATGGGAGTGGGTAAGTGCAAGTTTTATTTAAAAGCGATACAGTCCTACAATGTTTGATCAAAATGTAGCTTTATCTATGTAGGTTTGTATAATATCAACTGGTGTAGTATGATGTAGAAACTCAAATATGTTTGTTGATTCCTTATTGAATAATTTGCCTATGAATCTTATCATTTGACTCAAAATCTTTCCCATTTCAATTGATTTGTACTAAAATATTTTATTCAATTTTTACACTATTGTCTGATTAATGCGTCGCGAATTTGTGCTCCATCAAAAGCAAGCGACTCCTAATTTTTTGTCCTCAGTATTTTGACTGCAAACTGAGATTTATTTAGCTGAGATTGCTGAGGCCCTCTGAAATCTCCCTTCCCTGAAGTGGATCGGAGATTTCGAAACGGTTACGATGACAGGGCCCTGTATTATCTCCACACTTATGAGTAACAGTGTGTATCAGTTTGCAGTATAGATATACATATACAGGGTGATAGTAGTAGCCCGTAGCGTAAGGGTTAGTGCGATGGACTGTCACGCTGGAGGTCTGGGTTCACTTCCCAGCCTCGTCCACCTAAAAACTAAAAATTTTTTTTTCAGGGTTACTGCCTCTTGTGAGGAATTGACAAGTCCTCCAAAAGTATCACTTGTCATGAATAAGTGCTTCTCGTCTAGCCGTTCAGATTCGCCATAAAATTGTAGGTCCCTTCCATTCCGCACACAGGAATTGTTGGGAGTAGTTAGTTACTAGGCCCTGGTTCTTCACGAGCCGTTACGCCACCCACACCCTCACATCATATACAAGGTGATTCACCTAAGGTGAGACAAAAAGATAGAGTGTGTAGGTTGAGTCGAGACAATAAAAAAATCGCATGGGAGGGAGTCTATTTCTCCCCATTTAGGCGGGAGGGGCAATTTTCAAAAAAGTTGACTTATAATGCCATGAAATACCTTTTTGTAAAGCCAGAAATACCTTATTTTGTCTTTTTAAATAAAGGAGAATGGGCAAAAATATATGGGACCTGGTCTACCTAGTGCCCAGAAACGAGTCCTTTGACAATGATTAGGTATTATGGAGTGTACCAACGTGCGAGTTTATTTTTTCTCCTAAACAATGGGAGATGGCTTAAATAGGCGGCCAAATAAATAAGAAAAACACTTTGTAAGTTCGAATAAACATAGACGAATTGTTTTATATTTTGTCATATACTGCCTAAACCCCATGGTTTACAGTTCTGTGTCTACATCCAAAAATGATGCCCTTGAATTTAGTTTTCTAACGCTTTGTATCTCAATTGTGGGCACTAGACGCACAATGATTCCCATTCATAAATTCACTAAATTGAATAAAAAAAAAATAGAATTTTCATACTGTTAAGCGAATTATACAAAATGGTATAAGAATGGAATAAGTGTTTTGCATTTGCATTCCAAAATCAAAAAGACCAAAAGAGCCTAATAAAACACAATCAAAAATTAATTTATTAGCATAAATCTGGTTCCAAATCAAATAACGATAATTATTTCAGCGTTTTTCAGTCAACAATGTTCAACGCAAGAATACTCATAATTATGCTCGAAATATGTGCATCCAAATCATTTTTGCAAAGTTTTAAACTATTCACAAGTGGATTTTGCATTGGCCATAATCTTTTTAGTGTTTTAGAAATATCAGGTGGAAAACTTCTTTTCTGTTTAACCAACCCATTTGTCTCCTACTTTATATAAGACTTTCTGAATGGCAAAGTCCTAAGAAAAAGTATTATTAACTCAGATGTATTTCTTGTAACTAACTCTAAGTCCAGTGTCATACTCGTGCTATATTTAAAATTTAGTGAATGATAACATGGACTTTTTAGAATTTTAATGCAAATTTACCTTCTAAAATAAATATTTCATCATATTTTCCTACAGTCATTTTAAAAAGTTGCGCACCGTAAATGCAACAACGAGTACCTACCATAAATGGTTTGAATCATGTAATTCATTTCAAATACATGACGATTTGGGTTTTGTGAATTAAGGCTGTTAAAACCTTATGATATCCAAACAGTCAACCGAGTTTGCTCGATACCCACTCGAAAGCACAAACTGTCTATTTGGAGCGGTAATTGCTCTTAAAATTGATTCATTTCAGCATTAAGAAATGTATATCTATTAAAAAGGTACTTAAGAACAAACTGTTATTAAAAATATTAATGTTGCGTTTTTTCTTCCAGTATTTCACAAAAACACACAAATTTGAATAAAATCTTTTTAAAAACCTTTTTTTTATTTTATTAAAAACAAATTAATTCCTATGCATTTTGCAACTTATCTAAACTACTACCCCGCGCAATTCTTATGCGATTTCTACATAAGTAGGTGTAGTCATAACTCCACAATTATTATCCTTGGCCGACATCAACACATAACCGTCATTTCCCCAATATGTTGACCATGAGTTCTTCACCAACCAATAATCTTCGCCGTTAATTTGTCCATAACCAACAGCCAAAACTGCATGATCAAGACCGTTCATGTCGTTTTTACATTCGGGCTCGTAAAAAACTCCATGAGAATAAAAACTAAATGCCTTGTGTGCTGCATCAATAGCCACTGAGAGTGGTCCATTATTGACCAAAGCAATTTTAAAGGCATTCGGATCATTGGAGGTGACATTTACAAAACCTGTGATCTTAGCAACTTTTGGAACACTATCGATATGACAGAGACCATCTTGACCCAAGTAGCTTCCGTAGTCCTCTTCAGTTGGGATGCCACCATTCTTCATCATCCATTGATAGGCACGGAAATCTTCACCACCATCGCAGCCATTGTTGCCATATTCCCAAGAACAATCGATGAGTGCCTGTTGGGAGAGTCTAACCAAGTTGCCTCCGTTTTTGAGGAAGAATGCTCCTTCAATTGCACCGACTGTTCCAAAAGACCAGCAAGAACCGCAAACCGATTGGTCTATATGTAGGAAACATAGTTTATTTGTGTAAGAAGAGACTGGCAAAAATTTCAAAACTTACCCTTGACAGGAGTTACAGCACCAAGAAGCCTCCAATCGAACTGCTCAGGGAGGTTGTCCTTCAATTTTTGCGTGCTATAAGGGAATGGCTTGCCAGTATTGTAAACTCCCGAAGATCTGAATCCACGTCGAGCTTTCAATTCGTCTTCAGTCTTATCGGCCAAATGGTTGACTGCCAAGGAGTAGCCCAACTTAGCACGATTCTTAGAATGGATAAAACGAAGATTCTGACGGAAGATATTCTTACGGAGCTCGTGTTCGCTCTCGTTCATGTACTGAACTCCATGCTTGCCCTTGAATCTCTTGAATTCCATTTCAAGATGGTGATCCTTTGTTGGATGAACGAATTCTTGCATGGGATTGAAGGTGGCATAATGCCCAATTCCAGGTCCAGGGAAACTAACACATGGCATATCTGAAAGGGAATTCCAATTATATATGTAAAACGAAATAAAAAATAAAATTTGTAGGCATACCTGGACTGATTTCAAAAACTTCATTGGCAATAGGGTCACTTGAATAACTCTCATAGTCCAAATAGTAATGATCATAATGTGAGCCCAAGAGTGTATTATAACCCTTCATCTCATAACGCACTGGAATCGGCTGACGAGCTGATGGGAACTTCGGTGACTTCTTGTACCTAACCCACAGTGTATAGACGTTCTTCTTTGTGCCAATCACTTCCTCCAAACGGAATTTATCACATATCAAACCAAGAAGTGTTTCGGTTCCGATAAGAATGAAACTCTTGGCATCGGGAAGAATTGATTGAATATCGACGACATTTTCAGCTGTGCCATTGACCAGCAAGCAGGTTTCCTTATTGAGATCCGATGATGTTGTAACTGGAGCAATTTTAAGCGAAGTTCCATATTTTGCTTCGTTGGCAAGTTGGTAGGTCTTTACCATGCCACCGTAGTAATCGATACGGGAACGTTTAGTGTGACTGTCATACCATGCAAAAAATGGTTCCTGGATTTCAGCATAGGGTATATTCAAGGTTCCACTGACCGTGTATGTGAAATCCCATTTTGGTGGTTTAGTTGCAAAAACTAATTTGAATTTAAAAAATAATTTGAATTTACTAAACATAGTTTAACATTGAAAAGAAGTATATGAAGTGAATGAGAAATCACAGAAATGTAGAGTAAAGGAAAGTTGGCCAAATGTCTTTTTAATTTTTGTTTTTTTAAATAAAAAATATTATACATTTAAAGAATTGTAAAAACACAAAATGTATGAATCTGAATCAAGTTTAAAAGGATGTACATACATACATAATGTATGTATTCGCTTATGACCCAAAAAGTCAAGTTTTTTCAATTCGAGTGCATTCTCCAGTTAACCCTTTGAATTTGTTGCGTTAACTCGAATTTAATTTTAAACTCGTGATTGGGAGACATATTTCGGAAAAAAAATATCAAGACGTGTAGGATTGCTGGCATAAGATAGTTTTGAAAATACGAATTTGTGAAATAGATATGTAAATCGCTTCGGGCGATTTATTTTTTAAAATTTCCTGTACCTATTGAAATGATTTATTATTTAAAATATTTCGAATTGTAAAACCAATGAAATAAATCATGGCCGGAGACGGAGATGATTGAACCGTTATCCCTTTATTAAAATAAAAATAATATATATGAACCGTATTCAATTACTGTATTATCAGAGCATGGGTACAATTGTATTTTATTTTGTTATGTATTTACCTAAATATGTATGTATGTATATATGTATGTATGATACACAGCTTTATAAATATATTTTTCCCTTTCATTATCTATCATAAGAAAATTTATTTGCATATATTAAATAAAATCAGATCACGACGGAGTAAAAATATTGACCGCAAATGAAATTATATTTACAAAAACAAAAACAATTCGTTTAAAAAGATAATTCTCAACGTACACAGTTGATACATATTAATATTCTTATCAATTTGTGTCTGGGCACTAAGGTGGACCGAGCTATACGCTGAATAATTTAATTTGTTAAATATTTGCACTATGCCTATATTTTAATTGACCGACCTTACTCTCTAATTTCAAAAATGAATTAAATCACTTACTTACGAAACGAAAATATAATTTTGATAAGACTTTGTTGAATTAACAACAGTTTAAAACTAATTTGATAAAAATTAATAAAATTGTTTATTTTCTATGTTTACCTGTAGCTACCAGCGCTAAAGTTAAAACGAACACACAAAAAGACCTCATTGCAACGAGGTTTTAATTAATCAAAAATGTTAAATGAATTAATCAATTATGTTTTTTTTTTGTCACTTAAACAAATTAAAATTTCTATTTGTAAAATAGATTTTATTTTAAATTTTAAATCTGAATATAAAAGAAGTCTGATTCAAACGAGAGCTACACAGCAACTAAATAATTATTGAATTATGTGAGGCATTATTTCATAACAATTGAGTTCACTTTTCACTATCGCATTGCAACTGATCTTTCAGAGATTTGCGGGAATAGCAGAGCAAAAATTAATTGAATGCAAGTCCCGGTTGTGGACCAAGATATTTTGTGTGTTTGAATAGTGGAGACCCGGGGCAAATTGTAACATGATTGATTTTTTTCACAGCACAAAAATAATACCGTTAAAAGTGGTTGTTGAACATTCAAACATTTATAAAATTTATTTTTGTTCTGGTAGAACTATACATTAACCTTAGAACTAAACTTTATTTACTGAAGGTTTTTTAATTTTTTGAAGCTATACCCATTTGAGATAAGTTTATTTTTGAACAAAATAAATCAATTATTTTACGTATGTATGTGCATATCAAAGCTTTTATTGACAAATTCCATTTCTCTTATAAAGTGACAACGTTTTTAACACTCGGAAATACGTCAAATGTTTCTCTCTCGTATATGTACTAGTACAGGTAAACTTTTTTATTGTGAATCTAATGACACTTAATCCAAGACGATACGACTACCATTGCCGAAATATTGCCGAAAACACTTATACATAATGGTTCGTTGATAAAACTTGGTAAAAACGCTCCATTTCTAATGGAAACCATAAAGAGAAGTCCATAAGAATATCTTTGGTAAAAGGGGAAGTGAAAAGTGTTGGACTGAACCAAACACTTGTGAAAAAATGCTACCCTAATAAAACTTGGTACAAATAATGTACTTATATGTCCTATTGTACTATTTAGGAATTTTCACAGATAATGAACAACTTCTAAAACAAAATATTTAAAGGGTTTTTTTTTTGGATCAGAAATAATTCATAATGAATTATAGCCTTGGAATACGAAACTGTTCATTATTATAATGCACGATGGTCTCCGTAGTTGCAACGAATGTTATTTTAAATAAGCTCGACATTTAGATTTCGAATATTGGCTTCGTGTCAAAAAAAATAAATGTCGAGGATTTGATCAAAAAAGTGATTTTCGACAGGTTTTTTGTCGGTCTGTTTGTATTTATATGTATTTGTAGCTACATCGATTTTGGTGTGAAGCATATTTATGTTATTTCCTAGAGGAGAAATTCAAATTTTTGGTTAAGCTCAACTAGAACGGGTAGCTGTCATAGTCTGGCTTTACATTGACCGATTTTGGTATTGACATGTTCCTTCCAATTTCGGCCGATTTTTCAATTCAGTGCTGGGAAAATCTGTCAATGTAAATACCGACATGATTTCGGTTTTATCAAATTTTCCCGAAAACGCTTCCAACAATTTTGATTAAACTTAGTGCATGTAATCTCTAGACTAGATTAAATAATACGGTATACGAGGGGTGGAATCGGCTAAGGTGATAGTTGATTATCAATTGTGGTGATCGTCGTTTTGCATATAGCTGTCTCTATCACATCTAAAGGCAAAAATAGAGACAGCAATAGTCGAAACGACGATCCCCACAATTAATAATCAACTGTCACCTTAGCCGATTCCATCCCAGGTTTTTGCCAAACATATTCTATTCTGAAGAAATTGCTTTTTTTTTTGGGATGTTCTCAGATATCTCGTCATTGGCTTGGTTAATTTTGTCATAATTTTGCATTTCGGTACTCAGTTAAGATTTAAACCAGGGTTAAGTTACTCTGGCAATAGATTTGTTTACATCAAGAAGCAGTTTTTAAGTTGCGAGTGAATGCAGATATTCTTTAAAAAGAAGGAAGATAAAATATCAAAAACATATTTTGAGTTAACTCACCACATTTGGTGAGTTAACTTGGGTTTAACTTTAACACCGCACTGAAAAACTGGCCCTAATTGTATTGGGGCATATTCATAGTCATTTTAGACCTTGGTCTAAGTTAAACATAGCTTTGGTTGAATTTTTGGACGTTGATTCTATTTTTTTTTAATTTATCATTTCAAAATATTTGAAGCTATTTGTGTAGTATACTAAGTTAATTATCTTATAAAAATATAAAACTAACAATTTGTAATTAAAATCGGTCTGTATTCATTGAGCCAAAATTGTCTTAAACTGTAGTTTAGTTAAACATGGGTCTATCTGCGACTATGAATATGCCCCATTGTATTTAAAATTTATATGAGTTAAATTATTTAAAAAAAAAAATATTTTTTTTTTTTATTTTTAGTTTTTTTTCCAAATTTTTTTGTATTAAATTAAAAAAATTGGTAGCATTGATGAATACAAAAATTGATGAATGAATAAATAAACAACGTCAATGTCCAGTTAGCAGCTACATTCCAGTTGTTATGCACAAAGGCAAGTTAGTGCGATCAAGTCGTGCATTCTATTTGTTTTCGTTAAATAAAATGTTCTAAACAGTCTTGCCCGTTTTACTCTTTTTAGTGAATTAATAAAAGCTCGATTTTTTGTAAATTTCAATGAGTTTATTGTGATAATAATTAAGGAACCACAATTGAGTAGGTACAAATCTTCATCTCAACGTATTGAGTGCATTATTATGCCATTATACCAGATAGGTATTTTCGTCAAAAACAAAAAAAACTTCTAAATGTAAAGTGATTTTATTCCAAATTCATACTAACAATTAAAAATATTTATTGACACTTTTTTATATAAAATACAATTAATTTTATTAATTTTAAACGTTTGATGTATCTGCTGATGGCAATGACAAGTAAAATCCTTATTTCATTTCTGCATAAAAAGGTAAAGTCATTAATCGGACATTGATATTTTCGACCGACATCAAAACATAACCGTCATTACCCCAATGAATAGACCAAGAGTTCTTCAATAACCAATAGTGTTTACCGTTAAATTGCCCATAACCAACCACCAGAACTACATGATTAAGTTCACGTATCCGATTTTTGCATTGAGCCTCGTGGTAAATGCCATGCGAATAAAACCAAAAGGTCTTGTGACTCGCATCAATAGCCACTTGATAGTGGTCCATTTTTCAACAAAGCTGCTTAAGGCTTTTGGATCATTGGATTCGTCATGGAAGAAGTCTGAGATATTGCGGTTGTCGATCAGCGATCGCACTTTCAACGATCATCACCATCGACTGATTTCTCAATCGGTATTGCGTAACTTGATCGACTAGTATATGAGTTATTGTGAATGAAAAAGTATAAATTGTGAATTATTCATTCTTTGACGTTTGACAGATCGATTTTTTTCAGACTGGATTGTTTATTTATTTATCTCGTTTTGTGAAGTTTGCAATAAAAATTGTTTATTTTTATAAAAATAAACTTAAAATAAGAAATGGATGAATCGAAGCGTTAAGTGAAAAAGATTCAGAAGAATATACAATAAATAGAATTTAAGAGGCCATCAGAAAACGGCGCAATATAAGAAACTCATCCAACCCCTCGGAGTTGATAAATTGTACATTTTACTTGATTTTGTAGTTTTTTTTTATTTGTCTTTTATAGCTTTTTTAACTATTTTTGATAATCCAAGCCAGCCTTTACGGATTTAATTTCTGAAAACTTAAGCTGGGAATAAGAAAATCATCGATTCCCAACATCCTTAAATTGTGTACCGCGTTACGATTCTGTGCCCAAGCATCATATCAACTAAGTGTGGTAAATGATTTGTTCATTCACTACTCTATCCTTAAAAGAAGTGCTAAGTGTAAAAGAAACTCACATATGTATGTCCCAAATAAACGAAAGTGAAATACGCCAAACAAAAATGTACTTCCTTGAAAAATTCGGATTCTCAAGAGTTATTGGGTGAATTGATGGCTTTTATCTGTTTTTTTTTTTGTTAAAACTTGTTTCGCCTGCATTAAGAATAATAATTAAATATACCTATTTCACTTATAAACAAACATTTTTTAAATAAAAACAATCACATTTTATTCTCTACATAATTTTTTACTTGTTGAATAGACCCAGTCGATCACAAAAATGCGGTCGACAACGAGCAATCGCATTTTTGATATTTGTCGAACGCAATCGACAACCACAATACCGATTTCTCAATTTGTCGATCGTTGATCGCTCGTAAGCGATTATCGATCGACGATCGACAACCGCAATAGGGCCCATTATCAGCTTTTGTAACGTTATTGACATTACAGTAACCATCTTGACCCAAGTAGCTCCCATAGTCGTCTCCAGTTGGAATGCCACCGTTCTCCTGTATCCATTTAAAGGCGGCCATATGAGAACCACCATCACATCCTTCGTTGCCATATCCCCAAGAACAATAGATAATATTGCCTCCGTTTTTTAAGGAAAAATGCTCCTTCAACAGCACCGACTTCTCCAAAAGACCAGCATGAACCGCAAACCGTTTGGTCTTTGAAGGAAAAAGTTTTTTTTTTTGTCAAAAGAGATTAGCGTACATTTTGAAACTTACCCTTAACAGGCGTGACAGCACCAAGTAGCCTTCAATCGAACTGCTCAGGAAGGTTGTCTTTCAATTTTGTTGTGCTGTAAGGGAATGGTTTGCCAGTATTGTAAACTCCCACAGATCTGAATCCACTTCGAGCTTTCAATTTCGTCTTCAGTCTTATCGGCCAAATGGTTGATTGCTAAGGAGTTGCCCGATTCTTAGAGTGGATAAAATGAAGATTCTGACTGAAGACAGTCTTGCGGAACTCATGTTCACTCTCGTTCATGTACTGAACTCCATGCTTGTCCTTGAATATTCTGAATTCCAGATCAAGATGATTACTTTTTGTTGCATGAACGAATTCTTGCATGGGATTGAATGTAGCATAATGCCCGGCTTCATTATGAAACAATCTTCCGCATTGCAAGTTTCGGTATTGAGTTGCAATTTTGTTGTAACTGGTGCTATTTTAAGTGATGTTTCGTATTTCGTTTCGTTCGGAAGTTGGTACGTCTTTACCATGCCACCGTAGTAAACGATCCGGGAACGTCTAGTTTTTTGTCATACCATGCAAAAATAGGTTCCTGGATTTCTGCATATGGAATATTCAAGGTTGCACTGGCAGTATATGTATCGTGCTATTTTGGAGGTTGTTGCTTAGTTTTTGCGAAAACTTGAAGAGAATAGAAGAAAAGTAAATTCGATAAGAAACAATTCAAAGTGAAGGAGAGACAAAGCTATGTACATCATACGCTTTCTAGAAGGAATTTTACGAAAGCGAGCTAAATTTAAATTTGTTCGGATCTATACCAACGTTTAATACTACGTTTTCATTGGAGCCGAAATGAGGTAGTTTCGAAATTAGCTCATTTGGAACGTCATTTCCTATACAAATTTGACGTTCCAAATGAGCTTAATTCGAAATTTCCTCATTTCGACTCCATTGAAAACGTAGTATAAATGCAAGATACATATATTAAAGGTAATGGGGCATATTCATAGTCGCAGATAGACCCAGGTTTAACTAAACTGCAGTTTAAGACAATTTTGGCTCAATGAATACAGACCGATTTTAATTACAAATTGTTGGTTTTATATTTTAATAAGATAATAAACTTGGTATACTACACAAATAGCTTCAAATATTTTGAAATGATAACCTTAAAAAAATAGAATCAACGTCCGAAAATTCAACCAAAGCTATGTTTAACTTAGACCCAGGTCTAAAATGACTATGAATATGCCCCAATATCATTAGCGTTTTCATTTTTGTTCAGTTCTGCGCATGTGTCATCATGGAAGAAAAATGAATGATTTCAGTGCGGTTGTGTGTTCTGTCATTCTGTCTCGTGTGTGTTCATTAATTTAAATTTCTTTTCAAAATTCTGCAAAAGTTTGGTTTAACAAATTTTTCTATAAAAATAACAAAAAAAGTATTTAAAAAAGTGTATCCGGGCCAATTAATCAGTGCTAAAGAAGCCATCTTGAAATTTGACAATCTGCGCGTGATACGTAGATATGTGTTCTGTGGTATAAGTGTAACTTTTTCAAGCTTGTTGAGTCTTGATCTGAATGAAGTCTGACGGCTGGTATAACTTGTGTAAATATTTCAACAAAATCGGAGGAATATGGGAAAAGGAGTCTGTAGCCATTAAGTGGCAACATTCCATTTAAACAAAAAATGAAAATGTTTGAAAAGAGTTTTTAAAAAATCAAACACATAATAAATGTAAATACATTTTGAAAATGTAAAAAAAAAAATACAAATTCATTTTGCCTTAAACCAAGAGATCTAAATTTTTGTTGGGTATTTATGTTATCTATATTTTGCATACCAATTTTTTGTGTGCACTCAGTGATTTTGGTAAAATAAAATTAATCACTCATACGAAAAATATGTAATTTTGACTTTTAAATTTCACAAATTAAAATATGGACACACGACTTTTCTCGAATACGAGTTAAATACGATTTTCTTATATGACATATGAGTTATTAACTTGCTATTTAAATAAATATAAATATTTTTTAAATGTGAACCTGAAGCTGTCAGCGCTAAAGTAAAAATGAACACACCAAAAGACCAAAAATTAGGTCCGTCGTCCGTCAAGCTGGAACCGCCACAACTAAAATTCGAATCTAATGATGCCATAATTTAGTTCCATTTTTGGGCTAATTTAGTACTCCAATCCCGATGAAGAACTAAAATACCTTGCCCCCTCACACTTGTGGTGGACCCAGCTTGACGTCAAGCTAGAACCACCACACCTTCAAACACAAAATTTCAAAAAAACTAATGATGAGGAAACTTAGTTCCATTTTTGGACTCCTGATTTGGCGGGATTCCAATTTAAGTACACTATGATTTGACCTCTAAATTTAGTGCCAAACATATCAAAAAGTCTTCACCTTCTGTATTGTATACTCGACATTTGAAAAATCATAATGATTAGACACATAGTACATAGAACTTGGTAATTGAAAAATAATAACAATATTTCCTAAAAGTATGCAATGCAGAATTCAATTTCAAACTAAGCTCCGCCATCGATGTCATTTTAGTTTAAAAAAAAAATTGTTTGAGAGTTGAAAGGAGAAATGATAATTTTGTGTATCTGTTATGAAGAAATTTATAACAAACGAAACAATTCTTCGACCGAAATTCGAGATATTCTCAAATCTTTAAATCTTGAAGTGAAGAATTCATAGTTAAGGAGGTCCACTTGGGAGTACTTAACTTGGAATTCCGCCAAATACCCAAATCACGAGTCCAAAAATAGAACTAAATTCCCTCATCATTAGTTTTTTTTTGAAATTTCGTGTTTAAAGGTGTGGTGGTTCTAGCTTGATGTCAAGCTGGGTCCACCACAGATTCAAGGGGTAAGGGTAGGAGTACTAAATTTGGAATTCCGCCAAACCACCAGCCCAAAAATGGAACTAAATTCCCTCATCATTAGTTTTTTGGAATTTTGTGTTTGAAGGTGTGGTGGTTCTAGCTTGACGTCAAGCTGGGTCCACCACAGATTCAAGGGGTAAGGGTAGGAGTATTAAATTTGGAATTCCGCCAAACCACCAGCCCGAAAATCGAAATAAATTCCCTCATCATTAGTTTTTTGAAATTTTGTGTTTGAAGGTGTGGTGGTTCTAGCTTGACGTCAAGCTGGGTCCACCAAAAGTTTGAGGGGCAAGGTATTTTAGTTCTCCATCGGGATTGGGGTACTAAATTAGCCCAAAAATGGAAATAAATTATGTCATCATTAGATTTTCGAATTTCAGTTGTGGCGGTTCCAGCTTGACGGACGACGGACCTAATGTTTGGTCTTTTGGTGTGTTCATTTTTACTTTAGCGCTGACAGCTTCAGGTTCACATTTAAAAAAATATTTATATTTATTTGAATAGCAAGTTGATAACTCAAATGTCATATAAGAAAATGGTATTTAACTCGTATTCGACAAAAGTCGTGTGTCCATATTTTTATTTGCGAAATTTTAAAGTCAAAATTACATTTTTTTCGTATGAGTGACGGACCTAGAAAAATTGAAGTTAATAAATTTATTGAACAGTTAATTTTTTTCCTAAAAATTCACTAACAACATTTAAATAAATTTTTTAATAAAATTGATTTTATTTAAAAACTGCAATGAAAAAAGTCTAATTGAAACTAGAGCTATATAATATTACACAGTTTTATATCATTGCAATTGGGTTCCTTATCACAACCATAAGTACTAAACTTTCTAAGGATACAATTACTGGCTAAAATTTCAAAACTGAAGAATGTGTTTTCATAACAGAATGAATAATAAGGTAGGTATTTGATTATTCATTTCAAGAAAACTGATAGCGAAAATTAACAAAGGTTATTTATAAAATAATTATAAGACTATCGTTTAAAAAATTTGATTAAACACACCGTAGGTATTTATTGTAATTAATAGGGCTGGCCACGAGACGAGAAAAGTCTCGGGCTCGATATCGGTCTCGCATGATGAGACGAGACGAGACGAGACGAGACGAGACGAGACGAGACGAGACGAGACGAGACGAGACGAGACGAGACGAGACGAGACGAGACGAGACGAGACGAGACGAGACGAGACGAGACGAGACGAGACGAGACGAGACGAGACGAGACGAGACGAGACGAGACGAGACGAGACGAGACGAGACGAGACGAGACGAGACGAGACGAGACGAGACGAGACGAGACGATACGAGACGAGACTGTCTTTTAAGTAATCGAGACGAGACCGAGACGAGACTCTATATTTGGACCGAAATTTACAGAGAGTCTAATACATCAAAAAATCCAATTTCAGTTAAATATCAAAGGGCACGATAGTGCCCAGCCAAGTTCTGGCACTACACCCTATTTACAAGATCAAACTCAGGCGATTTTTGACCCCCCTCTAACTTCAGTACCAATAAAGACAGAAACTTCAAACTCGCAGCATTTCCTAAACTCACCAGGTTAAGACAACTTACCAAATTTCAATTCCTTAGCATCAGTGGTTTCCGAGATATAAGACTGCAAAAATAGCAAAAACCGTAACTGACTGACGGACTGACTGACTCACTGACAGATCATCAAAATTGTGGAGCACTTCCCGCCATGGTAGAATCTTGTAATTTCACACAACGGAAGGCCTCGTGGTGTATACAAAGGAAAAAAGGAACGTTTAAGATTTTCCATTCAGGGGGCGTGGTACCCGCCCATTTTCATAGAACTGCTATAAATTACTTGGAGCATTTCCGATTGTCGTAAATTGATGAAATTTAGTACAGCGGTAGGGCTTAAAGTGAAGGCAAACGAAAAATTTTAAAATTTGAGATTTTTCATTCAGGAGGCGTGGTATCCGCCCATTTGAATAAGAATTGATATCAATTATGAGGAGCACTTCAAATTGTCGTAGAATGATCGAATTTGGTAGAACGGTAGGGCTAGAAGTGCAAGGGAATGCAACATTTGAGATTTTACTCTCAGAGCGCGTGGCACCCGCCCATTTTCTCAGAATTATTATTAATAATGTGGATCACTTCGGATTGTTGCAGAATAATAAAATTTGGTAGACTGGTAAATCATGTGGCCAATACAAAGGATATATTGACAAATTTTAAATTATCCATTCAGGGGCGTGGCACCCGCCCATATTCTCAGAATTGATATCTACCATGTAGTGAACTTCTGATTGTCGTAGAGTGATGTAATTTGGTAGAGCGATAGGACTTGACAAGCAAGTAAATGGGAAATTAAAACATTGAGATTTTACATTCAGTGGGCATGGCAACTACCCATTTTCACAGAATTAATATCAATTGTGCAGGATTGTGAAATTTGGAAAAGTAGTTAGTTTTCAGGTGTATAAAAAGAAAAAGTTGAAATCATGAACTTTTTCATGCAGGGGCGTTTCTCTCACTCACTTTTCCTGATAAAAAGAATCTTTGCAAAAAAGTGGTGAAATCACAACAAAAACATAAATGTTAAAAAAGGAGCCAAGTTCTTCTATATACAAAAACTTTTCCGAAACAAGTCAGCCGTAAAAAGTAGTGAGATCTAAAAGTACGCCAAGTTCTAAGTTTATTAATGTCAAATATCAAATATTTTAGGTAGAGTAATATGGCAGAACCTCAAAATTATCAGAGAAATCTTTTATTTAATGATTACTGACTTAAATTGAGTTAGTTTACTTGGTAAGTTTTTTTTTATTACCTAATTACTCAATTTTAAAATGAAAACTTGACTAGTAAACTAACTCAATTTAAGTCAATAATCATTAAATAATAGATTTCTCTGATAATTTTGAGGTTCTTCCATATTACTCTACCTAAAATATTTGATATTTAACATTAATAAACTTAGAACTTGGAGTACTTTTAGATGTCACTACCTTTTACGGCTGACTTGTTTCGGAAATGGTTTTGTATATAGAAGAACTTGGCTCCTTTTTTAACATTTATGTTTTTGTTGAGATATTTTCTTCTGCACATGTTCAAACTATAATTGCAATTATTTCGTTCCAATAATCATCAGATTGTTCGGAAATCGTATTTTTCGCAGACGAGACCAAGACGAGACTTAATTATACGAAACCGACACGAGACCCACACGAGACCGAGACGAGACTGAAAATTTTCGATTTTAACGAGACCGAGGCGAGACAAAGGTCTCGCAGAGTCTCGTCTCGTGGCCAGCCCTAGTAATTAATAAATGTGTTTCCCAATTTCTCGAGAAAAAATATAATATTTTATTCTCTTTTGTCAAGAAACCTTTGATTTAAAGTTTAATATCTGATGGCGGTTCTTAAATGTTGCTCAATCTCAAATATGCGTCTCAACATTAATGGTAAAAGACTGCATGTAGCTAATTACTCAGTTAAAATAACATCATGCATGACTGGATCGCACGAACTTGCTTGAAATTGGTGATGTATGTATGTTATTGATTCCATAATCACCCAACGAAATTCTTATTATTAACTCATATATGTCATACATTATTAACGGTAATTTGTCATCTTTTTTAGTGCTAAGAACAAAAATTAACCTATGTTAGTTGTTATGTGTTATTATTATGAATTATTGTATATTTGCAACTGCAACTGGAACTAAAACCGCTACGCCTTTTTGCGAAAAAATATTTGACCTGAGGTTGTTCTCTATAAGAACCTACATAAATGTATAATATCTCAAACACCGTTTTTTATCTGATATAATTTTTTACGTTTTGTTTTTTTTTTTTGTAAGGTCCGCCTTAATGACATGCATTTGTTCCCTTATCGGCCAATAGTTGGACAGATTTTGAACAAACTTCACTGATAATTTGGATTCTATCTATTTCCGAGTCTATAGCATTAAAATATTAAAATGAGCTTCAACCGACCCGATTGCACTTCAGGACCGGAGTCAAGTCGAAAATTTTTGATAAAAACCCGGGTCGAAGAGTCAGTGTGATGGATATGTTGAGAGTCTTTTTGCACATGGGTCAGTAAAATTATTTATTTGTTTTGAAAGCTATGCGCAGTGCGTACAAAAATGCATTAAATTTTAAGTGTTTTTGTGTGAAATGATTGTATTGGAGCCAATCAAATAAATAAAATAAATTTGAAGTTCTTCGATATTACTCTACTTAAAATATTTAATATTAAAGAGTATTAAACTTAGAACTTGGCGTACTTTAACATATCACTACTTTTTATGGCTGACTTGTTACGCAAAGTTTCTGTATGTAGAAGAACTTGGCTTCTTTTTTAATATTTATATTTTTGAAGTGATTTCATTTCTTTTTGCAAACATTTTTTTATCAGTAAAAAGTGGGTGGAAAACATGCCCATTTAATCCATTAACGCCACACCTCCTGACTATAAAATGTAAAATTTAAAATGTTGCATTTGTTTTCACTTCAAGTCCTACTTCTACCAAATGTCATCATTCTGCAATAATCAGAAGTGCTCCAAATAATTTATATCAGTTCTATGAAAATGGGGGGGTACCACGCCCCCTGAATAGAAAATCTTAAATTTACTATTTGTTCCTTTGTATGCATCACAAGGCCTATCGTTGTACTAAATTACAAGATTCTACGATGTCGGGAAGTGCTCCATAATTTTGAATATCTGTCAGTTTGGTTTGAACGCACATTACGGACAGTGTGAGAAGGAATGCGATACAAATCTCTTCTAATAGTTTACCGGGGAGCTTTTTTTCATCCCCTTACTTCTTACCCTTCTCGCGTACAAACTCCCAGTTGCCGGCAACTCAGTTTCCTTATGTGAAACTAGACTTATTTCAAATGCTAGATTTGCTTATTCATATTCACTAATACATTGAAAAGCATTTACATGAATTCTGAATTTGATAACAAAAGCAGCCCAGTCCGTTATTTTTTTTATTTTATCAAAATCGATATAGCCGTTTTCGGAATAAATAGCACTGTTTATTACGTTTAAACAGCGGCCAGCCTTATTTTTGAAGCTAAACCAAAATCATTTCCCATCTAGGGAATCTCCTAAAAACTTTAAGCCTAAGCGCCCATATGCAACTAATTTGGGGTGATCGATTAATATGTGTCAAAACACAAACTGTTTAGTTGCTTCAATCGGTGACTGAATAGTTTCTGCATGTGCGAGGATTCAGAAAATGTTTTGTTAAAAATCGCGATTATTAAACCAACAAAAATTTGTGAGATTTAATTTTCGCGCGGTAAAAGGTGATTTTAGGGCTTTTGGGTGAAATTTGGAAACAAATATGCTATGATAGACAAATATCTTGACAGGGTGGGCCAGATACAAGTTTCTTTTTAAAAATGCAATAAAATTGTTGTTGGCATAACATCGGTCATTTACGGTTCCCAACAAAAAAAAAAAAGTTCAAAGGGGTCAAATCGCAGCTCCAAGGCGGCCAATTGACATCGCAAAGACGGCTGATAACACGATTTTCAAATTTGGTGCGATCGATTGTGGTAAAGGCTGTGTGGCATGGTACACCATCCTGCATGCATCAGAGGTTGTCCAAATCCATGTCTTTAATTTTAGTAAAAAAAAGTTGGTTAACATGGCTCTGTAACGACCATTGCTCACTGAAACGTAGTTCCCAGCCTCATTTTCGAAGAAAAGTGGTCCAATGATGACCCACCCTCGACCTATGTAAATGTTTTCCTGTTTTAATTTAATTTTTTTTTTTTCTGCAGAATGTTTTTTTTTTTTCTGCACAAACTGCCCGACGCACGCCGAATTGATTTCTGCGTACTTTTGATGTTTACGAACGTAATTTATTTTGCAGACCTACTGTAGTCAGATTTCAATTTTTGCTTACGAACACAAACTTTGCAGATCTAAGTTAGTCTGACGATTACGAAATTGCCCATTGTAACATGTTTGCGAACTTCTTTCAATCTTACTACGTTGCTGAACCAAAATCTGTTTTTGAATTAATTCGTGACGTCTCGTCTGTAAATCTGGGAAATCTTTATACCTCCAAAAATGATATTTTATCTGAACTATCATCTCTTGATGGCTCTCATACTCTTCCACCTGACAACATTCCAGCCATTTTTGTTAAAAATTGTTGATATAATTTAGTAATCCCGTTTCATATAATCTTTAATCTTTCGCTGTCTATAGGTGTATTTTTGGATTGCTGGAAGTACTCAGTTGTTACTCCAATTCATAAGTCTGGTTCTAAGAAGAATATTGAAAATTATAGGCCTATTGTGAAACTACAATTGGTCCCTAAAATCTTCGAAGCGATAGTCAAGCGGAAACTCTACTCTGTCACTCGGTCTCTTATATCTGAAGATCATAATGGGTTTGTAAGTGGTAGGTCTACGGCAACAAATTTGGCAATTTTTACCAACTTTTGTCTTTACAGTATGGAACGACACTTTCAAGTGGATGCTATCTACACAGATTTCGCTAAAGCTTTTGATCGTGTTCAGTTTCATATTTTAGAGCGTAAATTATTGGGCTAGGGTTTCCACGCTTCTTTATTGAGTTGAGTAATGAGTTACTTAAAGAACCGTATGCAATATGTCAAATTAGGTTCACATTTTTCGAAAATTATTTTCAATCATTCGGGAGTTCCACAAGGAAGCCATTTAGGTCCTCTTTTATTTTTAGACAAATTAAAAATGTGTCGGATTGTACACAACTTCAACTTGATACTGACAGACTAATAAATTGGTGTGATATCAATTGCTTGCATTTAAACATTCGCAAATGTTTGGTGATGCTATTTACTCGAACTAGAAACCCAATTTTGTTTGATTATAACATCTCTCAGTGTGATCTCAATCGCGTTACGGTGCAAAAGGATTTGGGGGTTATTTTTGACTTACAGTAAGTTTCGCCTTGTATATGGACTTTTTGATCTCGAAATCGAATGCTATGCTTGGTTTTATATTTAGAAATTCTAAGGAATTTAGCGATCCTTACACTTTAAAGTGTCTATTCGTCTCTTTAGTTCGGTCGAACTTGAATATTGCTGTACAATATGGTCACCCTACTACAAAAAAGGATCATTACGGCTTGAACGTATTCAGAAAATTCTTTAATTATGATTGTGACCTTTTATAAAATTTTCTTTGCGCAGAACTGACTTGCATCCAGATATGCCTAGCTATAACATAAGATGCCAATTAATTCAATTAAAGCCACTTCAAAACAGACGAGACATTCAAAAAGTTGCAAAATTTCTTAAAAAACAAAGAAAATATCAAAAGCATTTTTTGAGTTAATCCAGGGTTAACTCATTAATTTTGGTGAGTTAACTCGGGCTTAACTCTAACCCCGCAATAAAAAACTGGCCCTAAATGTATGAAGTATAACAGCCAATTATTTAAAACAAAGTATAATATTGCGTTTCCTTCGTTTAGTTAGGGCGTTAAGGCCACATTTTCGGTCAAACCTTGCACTTCATTCTGACGGGATGAACTTTGGTACACTAATAATCCACATCCTAGGTTTACTTTTAAAAAGTGTTTCCACGATGGCAACACTGGCTGACCGGAGATATAAGGGTTGCCTTCTGACCATGTTTTAACACGAAATTTCACATAAATTAGCCTATAAATCGGGAACCAGACATCGCTTGATGTCGTGGAATTTCTCGCTGGATTTAGAATACTTGATGCCATAGGAACATGTTAATTTTTTGACCCCTCCCCCACCTTTGTACGCGGGGGAGCAAAATACCCTTGGCGGATAAGGGTTTTTATTTGTCAGAAAATAATGGTTATAAAATGAATATTCATAAAATTTTAAGATGAGCGTCGACGTAGAATTTCATACTCTACAGCATATCCGAAGTCCATTTTTATCCATGTACCTATTAGTTTTTTGTATGATCGCTTTCAAAATGTGGGGAGGGGAAGGTGGAAGTATCGGGTTTTTCAATAAGAGCGCTACAAAAGTTTTTTTTAATAAAACAAAAACGGTTTTGAATATCAATAAAATTCTTTATTCCTGTGAAAGTACGTTTGATGCCATTATGTATGGAACTCCATTTTTTTTGCATGGCCACCACGGGCACGCTTGCAGAAGTCCAGACGCTGAACCCAATTTTCGACGTTTTCAAACATAAATCGGCCGATACTGCTGCAATTTCACGTTCGATATTCGTACGAAGTTCATCAATCGTCGCTGGCTTGTTGGCATAGACCATAGATAACGTTAAATCGCACTGACTCCGAATTTCGATATTAAATTTTAATAATTTTGACTCGTTGTTGGCTCGTATATCTTTCCATCATGAAATGGCAAACCTTACTGAAGAGAGGCAAGAAATATGGCGTCGTTTGCTGTTCCTGTTGCTATACTTTTGTATCGTCCCTTTTGAAAAACCCTTTATATCAAACAACTATATATTTGTCTTGGTATAATCTAAGCATATGGCACATGACCTAAGGGTAATTTTTAATGCAAATTCTTATGCAATCAAAATAATTTCAAGGAATAAGAATCAACAGATTCAATAAAAATATCTGGGGCTAGAAGGTGCTTTTTTGAGTGAAACAGAAAAGTTTAAAACTATGCCCCATAAGCCCCCCCCCCCCCAGAACTAGTACGTTGATGAAAGTTGCAAGAAATGTTTTGTTTTTTATTGTTACCAAGAATAAAAAAAGATAAATCAAATATTTATTGTCAAAGGTGGTTTTTGAGGGAAAATGTTTTATCTGCTCTACTCAAGAAATACATGAATTTTTCCATTAAAACGACTAATACTTTCTTAATGGTGCTTGTATCGTCTTAATTTTACTTAAATTGGATTCAGCGTTAATAGTTTAAAATCATGTACCAAATTATAAATTTGTACCTCGATTACATAAAAATAAAATGTTGGGTTTATAACCCATATTTTCCTTTCGCCTAAAAAAACACCCCTGGAACCAATATATTTCCATGGATTCTTTTGAGTCTTGGTTCTAACAAAAATTAAAACATTTCTACCAACTTTCACCAACATACCACTTTTGGGAGGGGTTTACTGGTAATATTAATTCACTTTTCCCTTTCACTCAAAAAACACCCTTTCGCCCAAATTATTTTTATGTACTCTTTTGATTCTTATTTCTTACGACAAATGAGACATGTATGCCAAGTTTCATCACCATACCATTGAAATTTGGCAATGTAATGCTCGTTCCACTGAAAATTTTGTCGTCATTTTATAAAAAGGTTATAACTTTTTCTAGGGAAATTATATTGAAATTATTTTGATTGCATAAGATTGTTCATTAAAAATTACCCTAAGGTCATGCGCCATATTCTAAGATTATACCAAGCCAAACATATAGTGGTTTGATATACTTCCACCTTCCCCTCTCCCTATTTTAAAAGTGATTATACAAAAAACTAATACATGGATAAAAATGGACTTCGGATATGCTGTAGAGTATGAAATTCTACGTCGACGCTCATCTTAAAATTTTATGAATATTCATATAATAACCATTATTTTTTGACAAGTAAAAACCCTTATCCGCCGAGGGTATTTTGCTCCCCCCGCGTACTAGGACGGGGGAAGGGTCAAAAAATTAACATATTCCTATGGCTTTAAGTATCCAACGAGATACTCCACGATATCAACTGATGTCTGGTTCCCGATTTATAGGATAATTTATGTGAAATTTCGTGTTAAAACACGGTCAGAAGGCAACCCTTATATCTCCGGTCTGCCAATGTTGCCACCGTGGCAACACTTCTTATAAGTAAATTTAGTATTTGGACTATTAGTGTACCAAAGCTCATCCCGTCAGAATGAAGTACAAGGTTGGCTCCCTTAATTAGTTGACTTTTTCCCAAAAATAAACAGCAATTTGATTAAAATATTTATTAAATTTATTAAAAAAAAAATACTTTTATACATTTTTTTTTAACATTATCGCTACTGCAAAACACGACTATCATTCAATTTCTACATAGCAAATGTCAGTCATTACTCCGCAATTGTCATTTTTGGCCGACATCAAAATATAACCCTCATCACCCCAATCAGAACCCCAAGAGTTCTTGACCAACCAATAGTCTTCATCGTGAATTTTCCCATAACCAACAGCCAGAACTGCATTACTAAGATAATATGGCTGGTTTTTGCATTCAGGCTCGTAGTAAATGCAAGCAGCTACTCTGCGGCAGCTATTCCTTTCCAGTCTGGTTCTCCATCTCCAAGATGACAATGAAGGAACTTCAAATGTTTGAAAGAAAGTAAGGATTTTTCACAGAAAAAACTTATTTGATTAAAAAAAAATATATTTTGTATTAAAAATACATTGTATACATTTTCTAAGATAATTTACATATGAATCTAGTGCTGCTAAACGCAATATTTCTAGATTTCTACATAATAAGGGTAAGTCATTACTCCGCAATTGTTATTTTTGGCCGAAATCAACATATAACCCTCATCACTCCAATCAGAACCCCAAGAGATCTTGACCAACTAAAAGTCTTTACCGTTAATTTGTCCATAACCAACAGCCAGAACTGCATGATTAGGAACATTGCTTTTGCATTCAGGTTCGTCGTAAATGCCATGAGAATAAAATGAAAAGCTCCTGGGACTTGAATCAATAGCCACTGAGAGTGGTCCGTGGTTGACCAAAGAAATTTTAAAGGCATTCGGATCATTGGACGGAACAGTAAAGATGCCTGAGATATTAGCAACTTTTGTAAAGTTATTAACATGACAAAAACCATCTAGAGCCAAGTAGTCTTCTTCAGTTGGGATGCCACCATTCTTCTGTATTCATTTATAGGCAAAGACAAAATGACCACCATCACAGCCATTATTACCAGATCCACAAGAACAATCGATGTGGGCCTGTTGAGAGAGTCTAACTAATTTGCCTCTGCTTTTTAAGAATAATGCTGCTTCAACTGCGCCTACGGCTGCAAAAGACCAGCAACAACCACACACCGATTGATCTATGACAGTAAAAGACTTTTATTTAAGAAAATATTCGAGACTTTAAAGACTCACCTTTGACAGGATTTACAGCACCACGTGTCGTCTCCAATTGAAGTCCTTAGGTTGTTCGTCGTTAAATGTCTGGGTGTTGTAAGGGAATGGCTTGCCAATATCATTAACTCCCGATAATATTGATCCAATTCGAGCTTTTAATTCGTCTTGAGTCCTATCGGCCAAGTGATTGATTGCCAACGAATAACCCAAGTTAGCGCGATTCTTAGAATTTATAAAATGAAGATTCTGACGGAAGATATTTTTGCGGAACTCATGTTCAGTCTCATTCATGTACTCAATCCCATGCTTATCCTTAAATATTCTGATCTCAAAATGGTCATTATTTGTAGGCCGAATAAATTGTTGCATGGGTTACCAAACTGTTGATCTTTATTTTTGGATTTCATGCCTAAACTCAAATTAAAAAGGAGTTTTAAATTTAATGTGGTGTCTTCATCTTCCTCATTTACCTGTACTTATTTCGAAATCCGCATTGGGAATTTTGTCATTTGAGTATGTATCATAATCGATATAATGATGTTTATTATATGACCACTAAAGGTTATTATATTCCTTCTTCTCATATCGAACTGGAATTGTTTGACGGAATTTTGAATTTGTGTTCACCCATAGCTTATAGAAAATCGTTTTTTTGCTTGAAGTAACATTCAAAAGCCACAATCACAAATCTTGCCACGGATAGTTTCGGTTCCGACAAAATTGAAATTCTTGGTATCAGGAAGGGCTGGTTGAATATGAACGATTTTTTTTTTCGTGCCATCTAATTTCCAGCAGACTTTCTTATTGAGAATCGATTCATTTGTAAATTATTGGAAAAATTCTAACCGAAGATCTGTATTTTCCTTGGTTTGGAAGTTGGTAGGTCTTTACCATGCCACCATAGTAATCGATACGGGCACGTTGAGTGTTACGGTTATACCATACTGTAAAAGGTTCCTTAATTTCAGCCAAGGGAATATTCAAGGTTCCCGTGATAGTGTACTGGTGTTCAAATTCAAGAGGTGTTTGTGCGAGAACTTAAAGGGAATAGAAAAAAAAGTTTGCTCACTTAAATACTGTTTGATAAAACATTCAAATTATGGTTATTTTAAAATGGATATATTTCCGTCAATTTTTATCAAAAAATCTTTTTCAGTCCGTCATATGAAAGACTTAAGCCTTGTGCTTATCTTTACACAATAAAAAGTTAAAAGCAGATTAGTAAACAAAATTTAGAATCACTGATTTTTCGATTTTGTAAGATTTGTATGCTCAGATTTGTTTATAAAATTTTTAAACCATCCAGTTTGATAGAAAATTTTACTACCAAAAAAATTTTATTAAATTTAATTCTCAAAATCGGCTGAGTTTGCGAGTTATTTCAAAGATATTGTAAAATGGTGAATTTTCGTATTTCAAGGCAGCTTAGGCTCCACACATAGACATTCAATAACAAAAGCCCTGGAACGTAATATTGTTCCTTACTTAAAAAGAATAAACACGAAACACTAGCATATTTAAGTTATGAATCAAGTTGAAAGAAATGTTCTTAAATTTTAATATTTAAAAATCTGCAGGTTGTGTAGAATTCAATTTAACAAAATACGCTTACGATTGTATAAATTAAATCAAAAATAATAGGTAGTTATTTATATAAAACCAGAAGACCCGTGCGAAAATTTAGTTTAATTAGCATTTTTACTATTAAACTTAAATCTCAAAAATACATCTTTCAAAAACACAGCTAAAATTCTTTTGGGGGCCCCATCATTTAGCTACCTCACTGCATTCAGACCCTGTGTAAATGCATTTGTGTAACTCACACTATTTTGAAAAAAAGGCCTCACTTTTTCCTCGATATGCCCGTTCCTCTATTTCTTCTTCTAAGATGTTAAATTAAAGAATAAATAAATATGTTTCTTTCATTCATGCAATCTAGTGATACCTAATAAATGCATTCGGCTTTTTATAATGAGAAAAAAGATTACAAACAACAGAAGTAGGAAACAAATATGTTTCTCCACCACTCACTCAATGTGCAAGCGAAAAAAGAGGATTATACATTACAAAAGTAATAAATATGTTTCTTTCATTCATGCATGGTGTAACTAAAGAATGTATCTCCCCCACTCACTCAAGGTGCATCGAAAAATTAAGAGAATTTTAAATTACAAAAGTAACACATATTTTTCTCTTTCACTCTTTCAATGGGTTAAAAGTGAGGTATTCTTTATGTCAAATTTTTCATTTATTTAATTATTTGAAATTTCCGAAATTTATAGAAAATAGTGTGGTATAAAATAAAGTTTTTGTGCAATTTCATGAGTATGTGTATATTCCTATTCAGTGATACATATTTTAGTGGATTTGACTATTTTATAAATGAGAAAAAAGGAATTTGACAACAGAAATAATATATATGATGATAATTGTTTCCTGCATACTAACATGAAGCTACCAGCGACAAAGTAAAAACAACAAATATAAAGATATCATTGCAAAAAGGTATAAAAAAAAACCTTAAACTTTACACCACTTTTTATACATAAAATTATTTTATTTCAAAAGTACAATCAACGAAGTCTAATAAATTTATAACTTGAGCTAAATAGCAACAACTAACTGAACTTTTAAGGAAATTGTATGACCTTTTAAAGCAAGAAAAGCATATTCCTTATCACAATTGCAACGCATAATCTTTTTTAAACTTTACACATTAACTAACTACATATGTATAATGTTTTAACTAAAAACGGAATACTTATTTATTGAATCATTCTTCAAAAAATCATGACTAAGTTTTTCATGAGAAATCAACAAGGGTAGCTATCTATTATATAAAATATTTAAAAGAAAAAATCGTACCTTAATATGAAACCCGTTTTAGTGTAATTGCCAGGGCTGGGATACTCAAGCACTAAAAAATTGAAAATATGCGCTTAAAATATGCCCTTACAAATGTAAAATATGCTCTAAAAAAAGAAAATATGCACTTAAAACCATTATTGTATTTTATTTTTCTCAAAAAAAAAGCATTTTTATTCAGTTTTTAATTATTTAGATTTGAATTCATTCTTTTATTTCACAAAAATAAAGATAAAATTAAAAAATACAACAAAAAAAAATAAATTATTAAAACATTAACAATACATCTCTTTCAAAAACGAAAAAAATGTTCTACGTCAACGGACGTAAGGGGAGCGTTTTTCAAACAACAAATTCATCTGATGTAAGATTATTAAAACAGCTTTCGTTATTGTTGCTCAGACCTAATACATTATTTGAGGCTTATAAATTGGCTTATTTTGTCTCTCCTTTTTTTATTTGTTTTAGTCAATTTAAAGCCAATTGCAAAACGTGGGTTACGCCACTTTTGCACTCACGATCATTTACACTTTTCATTGTAGAGTAGCCTTAGTTTTTTTTTTTTTTTTCAAAAACCTTCTTAACAGAATTTATGTTTGCAAAAATGTTTCATCAACTAAATCGATTTGACTTTTCAATGTGCTCCTACCTTCAAGCTGTGTGATTGTGCCACACAGAAAACTATAGTTTGAGCAAATAAATACAGTTTCACTCTTAGGCAGGGGTTGAGTCAATATTTCTTTTGATTTTTTAATTGCGCAGGCATCACCATCGCAAAACTATGGACAACTTCTTCGAGATCTTCAAAATATTTAGAATAATTGGTACGTAATTGCCATGTTCCCCACCTAGTAACTATAGGTTATCATAGTGGAAGAGGTGTTGAAGGAAATTTAACTTTAAAGAAATCAATTCGACTTTGGTGCCTTTAAGAATATTTTTTTCCATAATATGCAAGAATAATATGAAAATATGCACTTAAAATATGCATTTATTATGAAAATATGCATTCATTATGAAAATATGCATTTTGCATAACATGCAAAATATGCACTAACGATTCAATGCCATTTTAAATCAAATTTCTTGATTCGTGAAGATAATTTGGTCTAAGGCTTCTAAATTTTGGGAGAAAAAACATGCATTTGCATGGAAATCCCAGCCCTCCTAGTAATACCCTATAAATAAATTGTTTATTGCAAAAGTCTTGGTTTTGAACTTTTACAAATAATTCAAAATTAATTTGTTCTTAAAAAACTTGTTTGTTAAAATTTCTCATGAGGGACATAAAATACCTCAGTCCTGAATTTTATTCTTCTTACACATTTTATATATTGATAGGGATATGAATGGTCCAGGGCAAAAACTGTTAAACTCCACTTCTGCTGGCGATTGGATTCCTTTTTCTTAATTTATTTTATTAATATTTAATTTATATAATTATTATAATAATAATAATTTATTTTAATAAATTATCCTGTTGCTTTGTTAAAGACGATATGACAAATCGTCCAATAACTTGTTCTTCGATCTTACATGTATTTAAATTTGAATATGGTTTGAAAATTTCTATCATTCAATTAATTTGCAGAAAAAAGTCCTCACAAACAACGGCTGAGAAAATGACCCAAAGGAATTCATCAGAGAGAGCTGAACACCACCAACAGCAACCACCGGACGGTTTGCTATGCGTCAACGTCACGTTCTGGAACTCCGTCCAGCTCCATTAGAACATCCAGTTCCAGAAGAGGCTACAAGCAATCGAGATAGGACCAGAAGCATTCAAGAACATCAACAAAATTATTTGAAAATTATTCACAACAACATTGAAGCAATATTCACACAGGACAAAGTCGAAGCGTTCGCCAAACCAAACCCACTTGATGACCGAACGTTTTTATAAAAGTCGAGGCATCCATTCAGCAAACCCCACATTTAAATCCGAAAGAGTCATTTTTGATGACTCCAATCCAGCCTCCTTTCGGAGGAGGTATCAGATATCATCGGAAATTCAAAGCCGAAAAAGTCAGCTGGATCAGACGCAGTCTAGCTTCATCCTTAAAATGCTACCACATACGATGATGATCTTTTAAAAATCATCGTGAATATCATGGATGGAAAACATCAAGGATCGTGTCCAACCTGAACATAGAAGCTTGCGGCTTGGTGTTCATAACTATAGGCCGATTTCGCTTTTGAGTAGCGTAAGTAAAACACTTCAAGAAGTCATACTTCGGAGACTTAAGAGGTTCTGGAGCGAAAACACCATCATCCCGGACAAGCAGTTTGGCTTTAGGGAAAAGCACTCTACTTTGCATCCGCTCCTGAAGTTCCAACATGAAATCAGATAGCACCATAGCGCTCAACTCAACAATAATCGGGTCACCGTTGAATGCTGTTTGGATGTCGAGAAAGTATTTGACATCCGGATAAACACCTCCCAATAGGAGCTTGTATGTTTCAGGAGACCCAGTAGAGGTAGTGTAGGTAGCAGCAAGTTTAGAAACTTAGTTCTGAAACTTCCGGACGGATCTACGAAGCATCCACTTCGACAAGTAAAGTTCAACCCGCACTTACTAATCATGCTGACTGGGCCTTCCATCGACTTCACTCACTGATGGGGCGAAGAATAAGCAGACTGAGCCAGAAGACGAAGGTACTGGTTGGACAAGCAGCTACTCTGCGGCCTGTCATCAGATATACCTTTCCAGTGTGGTTCTCCATCTCGAAGTGGAAAATGAAGGAACTTCAAATGTTTGAAAGAAAGTTACTAACGATCTTTCACAGAAAAAACTTATTTGATTAAAATAAATATATTTCTTATCAACAAACTTGAATTCATTTTTTAAGATAATTTATGTATCTAGTGCTGCTGAACGCAATATTTCTATATTTCTACATAATAAGGGTTAGTCATTACTCCGCAATTGTTATTTTTGGCCGACATCAAAATATAACCCTCATCACCCCAACGGTTAGACCAAGAATTCTTGGCCAACCAATAGTCCTTACCGTTAATTTGTCCATAACCAACAGCCAGAACTGCATGATTAGAAACATCGCTTTTGCATTCAGGCTCGTCGTTAATGCCATGAGAATAAAATGAAAAGCTCCTGGGACTTGCATCAATAGACACAGAGAGTGGTCCATTGTTGAACAAAGCAATTTTAAAGGCATTCGCATCATTAGACGGGACATTGATGTAGCCTGTGATATTGACTTTGTTGTCTGCAACACTATCGATATGACAAAAACCATCTCGAGCCAAATAGTTTCCATATTCTTCTTCAGTTGGGAAACCACTGTTCTCTATTATCCAATTAAAGGCGTCGACATCTGTACCACCATCACAGTCTTGGTTGCCATATTGTCAAGAACAATCGATAAGTGCTTGTCTGCCTGTTGGGAGTGTCTAACCAAGTTGCCTCCGTTTTTGATGAATAATGCTCCTTCAACTGCACCTACTGCTGCAAAAGACCAGCAAGAACCGCAATACAATTGATCATTAACAAGAAAAGACTATTATGAAAGAAAATTGTCAATATTTTGAAGATTATACCTATGACAGGAGTTACAGCACCATGTAGTCACCAATCGAATTGCTTAGGAAGGTTTTTCTTCAATTTCTCGGCGTTGTAAGGGAATGGCTTGCCAGTTTTGTAATCTCCTGATGATCTGCGTCCACGTCGAGCTTTCAATTCGTCTTGAGTCCTATCGGCCAAATGATTGATTGCCAACGAATAGCCTAACTTAGCACGATTCTGGGATTGGATAGAACGAAGATTCTGACGGAAAATATTTTTACGGAACTCATGTTCAGTCTCGTTCATGTACTGAACTCCGTGCTTGTCCATGAATGTTCTGAATTCTAGATCAAGATTTTCATTCTTTATTCGAGACACGTATTTTGCATATAGGATTAAACATGTCATCCTCTTGACCTACACTATCGCATTCCATATCTAAGGTCAAATTAGTACATAAAATGGGATTTTTAAATATTATATAATGCATGTTTTTTCATTTTCTTTATTTACCTGGAGGAATTTCGAAAACCTCATCGTCTATATCTTCAGTTGAGTAGATCTCATAGTCCAGGTAATAATGATCATCATATGAGCCCAAAACTGTATTATAACTCTTCACCTCATATCGAACTGGAATCGGCTTACGACGCCTTAGAAGTGTAGGCAAGTTCGTGTACGTTACCCACAGCGTATAGATATTCTTTCTCATTTCTTCTTATCACTTTCTATGCCAATGATGGTTTCGATTCCGATGAAATCGAAGTCCTTAACGTCAGGAAAAACTGGTTGAATATAAACGGCATGATTATTTGTACCATCTAATATCCAGCAGGTTTCCTTATTGGTTTCTGATTCTATTGTAACTGGAAATATTTTATGCGAAGTTCCGTATTTTCCTTCGTCTTCAAGCCACCGTAGTAATCGATACGAGAACGTTGAGTGCGACTGTCAAACCATGCAAAAAAAGGTTCCTTTATATCAGCAAAAGGAATATTCAATGTTCCATTGGTAATGTATGTGACGTCCTTTTAAGAGTTGTTTTTGCGAAAACTTGAAGAGAATAGAAGAAAAGTAGTTTCGATTTCGATAAGAATATGTATATTAGGCGTGTACCACAAACTGAGCGCTCTGTGAGCGCTCAATGTCAGATTAACGGAGGCAGAATCAATTGTTGGGACAACATTCTCCGCTCTCTTTCAAAAAAAAAAAACATGTGTTATTATTCTCATACAAGTTTGGAAATAAAATTTCAACTTTTCTTTAAATATTTAATTATTAAAACAAAAAACTTATTGAAATTAATGAAAATGATTATACCTCATTCAATTAGTTTGAGTTTTCACCAACATTCCATCTTTATTTTGTAATTATTTACCACTTTCTAATTGCACACCATCAAAAAATTATAACTTGGTTGTCAAACAAACAGCTGTTTCGACTGAGAAAAAAAATTGAGCAGTCAATCCAAGAAATTTTTGGATCAGAAATCTCCGCAAAAAATCTCAGTGCTCAATTGAGATTTTTTGTCTCACTTAAAAAATATATGAGCGCTCGGAGCGCTCAGTTGATGGTACACGCCTATTGATTCAAAGTGAAAGAGAGAGCAAAACAAAGTGAAACATTATGCTTGTTCCTTTAAAGTTCTGTCAAGTTCTTAATTGATTTGTGACAGACTAAAATGCACCGAAAATCACAAAATTCGAAGTAAATCACGGTCACGGTTTATGGTAGTGATCATATTTATAGTGGTCATATTGTAAGTGGATGTTTTTTATAAAAATAATTATTTCTTTAATACTAACCTGAAGCTGCTAGCGCTAAAGTAACACCAAACAAATAAAGAGACCTCATTTGGAAAGAGGTTTGAAAAAAAAATATTTATGTTAACATTGAGCAATGCGTAGTGCATTGGCCTCAGAGGTAGCTGGTCTAGGTTCGATTCCAATTTACGGCACTAATTTATAAATTAAAATTGAACATAAAGACAAGCACCACTGAAAGGAATCTGATGATTGGTGTGGCAGCCATGAAATTGCAATAATTCCAGCCAAATACAATGGTGGTAGCCCACTCAAGTGGTTGTTGATTATTCAAACATTCAATAATTTATTTTCTTAAAACAAAACTCAACAAAATTTAAATCACTTTTCAAAAAACTGTATTTATTTCAAAACTAGAATGAACAAAGTCTAAAATAATTGTAATGTGAGCTAAACAGCAAACAGTAACTGAAATATTAGAGAAATTGTATGAGCTTTTATAGCATGGAAATCATGTTCCCTATCACCATTCACAACCCCTAATCTTTTTTAGTCTTGCATATCTAGCTACATATGTAAAATGCTTTTGATTTAAAACGGAATACTAACTTATTGAATCATTTGCCAAAAAATCATGACTTAGTTTTAAGGTACGAGGTTACCATTTATATAAAATATTTAAAATAAAAAAGAATTCCAAAATCTTTTTTAAGTCAAAAAAAAGCATCTTACAAAAATTGTAATTTCGACAGGTGTCCAAAACTTACAGAAAACTATAAGATGTCATCATTAGTTTCATTAAAAAAATGGACATAAGCCGTTTTCCCCTGGACCACTTAAGTGTCATTTTTCCGCCCACTATTAATGGTCCAGGCAATTAATTCTGTGCGAAACGAGAGTACTGGAGACTTATCAGAACAATCTGGTATAATCACCAATTTCCCTGGTCGAACATCCGTCACTGAGAGCAACGATATTAGAGAAAATGGGTCTGATGTTTGTCTGTGCGTGTGTAACCACGAGATAGAGCCTTAACTATGGTTGGATGGATTTTGCTTGAAATTTTGGTGTGAAGCATTTTTATTTGTTTCCCTAGAAGTAGGGACATTTCTTGGAAATCTTTGGAAAAAACAACATTTGAACCGTTATAGTGAAATTAAAAAAACAAAACAGAATAAAAAAGCTGTTCTAATAGAAATACCTTTAACAAACGACTTTCGTAATTTTTGAATTTCTTTAACATCTATGAATTTCTTTAACATCTAAACAAAATTGGTATACCGTCATTTTTTGTCCGAAAAAAAAAAAAACAAACAAAATATGTGGGGGTGTTATCCAAAGACGCCATTATTGCTTTGAGGTTTAAAAAAAATCCATCTATTTATTTAGGCTGTAGCCAGCAGACAGCCAGAATTTATAGTTTGATTTTGAAGTTTGATCAATATCTCAAGTTAATTTTGTGAACGTACATCCATAACTTACCATTACAACATAGTAGGCTAGGGCGGGGCTAGTTGGCCCATGGGGCAAGTTGTACCACGCGAATTACTCGAAAAATAAAAGTCCTACACGAATATGATTAATCAGGAATGAAGTGTGCTCATTAATAAGCACGTGCAAAAATAGTTTCACTTGCATTTTGTCAGTAGAACGGTAGCCATAGCCACACACCGATTTGTGATTTTATAGTGCCAAAGTAAAAAAAAACGTATTTGTTTCTTTTTGTGTTATTTAATAGAAAACGCGCGAGTCTTCTATCTTATAAAAGAGAAGTGTCGTCCATGTGTGCACGCATAACTCGAGAACGGATCGTTGGATTTTCACGATTTTGGGCTTGATGAATTTGTATTGGCCCAAGGAAGGACATAGGATGATGTAGGAAAATCCCGGAAAATTTTCAGGAAAATTTGAAATCCGAGAATATCCTGTTTTAGTACATAATTCGATAACGGATGCTTCGATTTTCACGATTGTGGCTTTGATGAATTTGTATTGGCCCAAGAAAATACAAAGGATACTGGTGGAAAATTTCGGAAAATTTCCAGAAAAACTGGAACGGGAAGATACTGATTTTCAAAATGTTGGGATTGATAGGTTCTTGTTGGCCCAAGAAAGGAATATTAGCTGCCCTGTTCGTTTCACCATCCAAAATTGAATTTTAGTTGGTAATGCGTTCGGTCAGATGAAATAAAATGTAATATTTTTTTTTTTAATTTTCATTGGGTTCAAAGTATGTATTTGGAATAGCAGCTAGGCTGTTGGAAGGCGGTCGAACGCTCATTCTGCATTGCAATTGCCTGCAAGTGGATGAAGAACCTATATGCAACATTTTAAAGAACTCTGCGATGGCGAAACTACTGCACTGTAAGATTGTCATCTGGAACGAGTGCACAATGGCTCACAAACGTGCATTGGAAGCCCTGAATTGCACGTTGAAAGATTTACGAATTGATAAACGCCGTTTCGGTAGTGCAATTATTTAGCTGTCAGGCGATTTCCGTCAAGCACTACCTCTGTCATTCCAAAATCAACTTCAGCAGTTGAATTAACCGCTTGACTGAATGCATATATGGCTACATATAATTCAGTTTTCAAGTGCCTGTATTTTGTTTATCATCTTTGTTCGATTTAACACAGAATTTCAGGTTCAAGTGCCTAAAATGCACAAATTTCCATATTCCTTTTTGTAAATCGCAGTAAGAAGTCCAATACTTTTGAATTTCCATTGTTATTCATGACCAAATTACATGAAACAACATATGGCCAACACCACAGGATAAACATCAGCTCCGTAGCTTTCTTGGTCTAGCCACATATTATCGGCGCTTTGTGAAGGACTTTGCTGGAATCGCTAAGAGCTTGCATCAACTTACTGAAAAGGGGAAGCCGTACAAATGGTCAGGTGAGTGCGAGAAAAATTTTCAGGAACATAAGCTACGTTTGTGTAATGCCCCTATGCTGACCTATCCAACTCCTGGAAAACCTTTCATCATCGATGCCGATGCCAGTAACGACGGAATTGGAGTTGTGCTGTCGCAAGTCCATGAAGGAGAAGAAAAAGTCGTCGCCTACTACAGTAAGGTGCTCTCGAGGCCAGAACGCAATTATTTCGTCACCAGAATGCATGTGCATGCTTGGAATTATTAATTTCATTACATTAACGAAATTTTGGTGGAACGAAGTTCGCCGGGTCAGCTAGTTTAAAATAAAACTTAGTTTCTAATAATTGATGGCTTTGTTGTTATTTTTAGATATCATTGTTCCACTTTTTAGGCCATGGTCCAACTAACCCCACCTACTGGTCCAACTTACCCCGTTAGTGGGGAAAATTGAACCACTTGGACTAGATGCTCTTGAGGCTATATAATTCTTCTGCTGTTACACATTTTCAAATTGAATTTAGAAGCCAAATGTCCATTCTTTTAAATGATCCTGGTTTCATAGTTGTATAATGAGTGCTTTGGTAATTATAACACTTCAAAAAAAAAAAGTGGTGCAACTATCCTCGCCCTACTCTATCTATATATTTTGGTTCGCTTCAGCAGCCCATCAGGCTTAAAGCATAGTACGCAGCTGAAGTGAAACCAAAATTTTTATACAAAAACTGACATAACGAAATCACAAACGAAAAATTTTCTTCTCTTTTTGCTCAGCAGTACGCAGTTCAATAGCGAAAATAAAAAATCGTAGTATAGTTAGATTATTAGAGTCAAGTCTCCACTTTTTTCCGCACACAAATTATTGTTCGGAACATTATTTTGCTGGTAAAAATTTGACATTTCAAAGTGTTTCTTGTTGTTTTGCTTATTGTTTCGAAAAATGTAAATTTAACGGATTTTTTAGAAGCGAAAAATGTTCAAGAATCGATGGAACTAGTTACACCTTTATCAAGAAAAGTGGTTCTAGAAAATAAAGGTAAAAAAAGAAAAATAAAGAATAACGTCAGTAGTGAAGAAAGAGGAACATACACGCTTTGAATAGCAGGTGGGCAAAAATATCAATTGATATGAACAAATCAGGTAAGTTCCACAATGCCGAAGCTGTATAATTTAGATCTCAATAAATTTTTCGAATTTGTAGTCGAGGAATGTAAAGCGTTGTGGCGTTCAATTCGGGACGGGATGCGGTTTATTTTGACAAATTTCTGATAGAATACTCCATAAATTTTTTTGTAGCCTTTTCATTTATGTTTTCGCTCTCGATGTGGAGAGTACAAACATTTTTCGTTTCGCTTCAGCTGCGTACTAGGCTTAAGGAAGCAATTATTGAATAAAGTACTCTGTTCTCTACACTTTATTTTATTTTTCTCAAACTAGGCAGAAACCTAAAAAGTTAAACGCTGAATAAATAAAAACGTCAATTATCTTAAAGTGTTTTTTTTTATTTGTATCTTAAGTTGTAGGAAGGTATGAAAAATTTTATATTTACAGACTAGATAATAACTAATATTGTTTTTACAAACAAAAATTGTATAAATTGAGTATTTCTTTCTTGATTTTTATATTTTTTTCTACAAATTACAAATTTTCTAAATAAAAATAAAAAATAATATCAAAACTTTGGTAACGAAAAGAAGAATTTATGATTCCCTTAATAATATCCAGCTTTCTTTTTCTCAAGAAATGTATCTACATTTTGTTTTCTTTTTATATTTACAACAATTTAAATTTAAACTAATATCACAATATTATATTTCAAAAAATAATTTGTGCATTACAAAATACACGACACAACTAAATTCGCAACTTTTTAAACAAAAGAAAAAAATCAAACTACATCAAAAATGTATATTGGCACCTTGAATTCACATAATTTACTCTATAGAAACAAAAATATATGCAATATAAACAAAATAAAAATAAATTAAATAAACTTAATTAATTAAAAGTTAAACTTTAAGCTAAAAAGTTATTTGTCTAAAACTTAATACAATCCAAATTATAACAACATATTTTGATAATGCATTCCAAGCAATGGCAGAACTTTCGACAGTTGGTTGAACCATATTGGCAACTGTTAATGCACTAAGTGCCAAATTCGTTGTGACACGATGTCCCTGAGATTGAATGAGAGTTGCAATTTTTTGAGCCTCCCCTGAACAGGCTTCAATTTGAATATCAGTCGGATGGGCATTTCTTGGAACAATGCCTACAAATATGTCAACTTCCATTGTTAGGAAACCTGTCAGTTGACATTCGGATATTTGGATTAATTCATCAAGGGCCCTGAGAATGCTTCGTAAAGTCAACAGTTCCATGTTTTTTCCCTTGAGGGCATACAACGCTCGATCGACTTGTTTTCGCGAATATATCACTCGGAAAGCTCCGGAACATATCGGACAGCATGCTCCAGGAGGAATTATATTTCGACAATGCGGAGATGGTGGCTGTGGGCAGTTCAACAACTTGCATCGACGTCCCATATCAGAGGCTAAGATCCCTACTTCTTTACACGGTCCCTTATAGTCCACCAGAATGTAGTCCGCCCAAGCTTCACACTCGTTCCTATAGGTGGCGCCATTGATGCCGCATACTGGCCCCTTCCAAGTGCAGCTTCCGAAACATGAGCCAAAGTGCGCCAGTTGACTCTTCGCACTCAATAAATGACAAGCCGATGGGTAAGTCTCTCCCTTGGTGTCACAAACCGGTCTGCCGGAATTAAGACAGTCTGAGGTCAAATTTACTGTAAAATATACATAAGCCAGACAATTAAATGAGATTGGTTTCATTTGAAAATTTAACATAAATCTTACCACAGCGATATTGTAAGCACGGTCGATGCATAACCGATAGACAGATTTTACGGTCTTCCACGCACTTCGATCCCATTGGACATGTGTAAGCCCCCTCCTTGCATGGATTAAATGAGGTACAAGCTCCAAATTCTATATCACTATCTTGCAGCCCCAGGCACTTTGCAACACACGCTGAATGATACGTGTTTCCATTCTTTCCACAAACTGGAACGTAATGCGTGGGACAGTTGCATGGTAGACTGGTAAACGATTGATCTGAAATTCCTGGGATGCGGCATTGCTTTTTCGTGCAAGTAATCTCTCCGGCAAAACAACTACAAATGTTACACTCTAAATATACTGAAACTCCGTGCTCTATACCCCGTCCGCCTAAGCTGCAGGAGTCGTAAGAGAAGCTTGGCAGTGGCTGGCAGTGTTCAATTCGCCCGTTAGATCCGCAGCGACAGACCTTGAAATTTCCCCGCTGATTCGGAGAAACTGGAATCCGCACGTAGGCTCCAAATGGAACAATGTAAGCAGAGGCTTCACCTAAGGCACATCCCGGAATACACTGATACTTTGTGCTCTCATTTCTATTTGGAAGACAAGCTTCTGTCGAATTGCAGGGATGTCCCTTGCATGGCTCGGTAAGCCCATGGTGTCCACCTGTTTCAAGGGGAGCATCACTGGGTTCGAGAAAAGGCTGGAGAGAGACACATGGGCCTTCTTCACCTTCGGGGTGTAATTTTGAGCATATTGCATCCACGTTAATTCCCGTACTAACCCGTGACCAGTCCATGCATTCGCTCAGAATCTCATAACAATCTTCTCGGCAAATGTGATTGTAGTGCTTGACTCGGGTGCACGGTTTGATCTGTAGAGTGCAGGCGATTGCCCGCCATTTTTCGGGGGAACATTTTGAAATATTTCTGATTGGAAGATTGTTCCCAGGAAGGCTTACATACCCTCGTAGAGTCCACATAGCAACATCAGATCGAGCGGCCATGTCGGCGTGGGAATGACAACTCCGGAATAGCTCTGTCGGACGGTTGTTGAAATTCGTGCAGAAGGACAGTCCATCGCAACCGAGCTCACAAGGTTCATCCACTTCGTCAATACACTGACGGAGTTCGAGTTCGTTGGGTTGCATAAGGCAATCGACGTCGAACGAACCTCTGGTAGTTGTCCAGTCGTTGGAGAAAGTCTGCACGCAGAGGCGTCGACATTTAGGGGCTATCGCTTTGTGGCAGCAGTGTAACTTCGCAGAATCAATCCCGATCTGATTGATCTGGGAGACTTCGTTTGAAGTTGATGTTGGAATGTAGACTTTCTTACCTGCCGACAGGAAACACTGCCAAAGTGGATCATGTGGCAGAGGTGGTCCGCAGCCACCAGCCTCCAATTCATCAATGATAACATCAGTGCTTTCGCCATTTTTCAAAGCTTCACGACACGTAGTTCGGCATTTCTCCTCTGTCGAAAACTCACAACATGGTAGATCTTAAACAAAAATTGTAAAATAGATCAACGAACACAAATCGACGAATATATGATTAAACTTACATATCTGCGAATCTGTGATCGGTGTCATGTCGGTAAAATTCTTCACACACTTCAACACGTCTAAGTTCTTGTCACCACACGTTTGATCCAAAAGCCTTCGATTGGCTTTCTTTTGCGGTGAATGTGGTTCGAATATCTCTCGGCAAGCCTGCAAAAAATAAAAATAAAATCAATGTCAAAATGTCACCTTAGCTTCGCATGACGAAGCCTTTTTAACAAATTTATTATACCTGAAGGCATTCTGAAGTCCTAGAGTTTCCACAACATCGATCTCCCGCTTCTTGACGTTCGAAACATGAAAACATATGCTGTTCGTCGCTTTGGCGGCATGCATAAACCAATTCCTCAGTAGATGATGATGTTGCACAAGCGTTCCGGCATCGTGGTGACATACCCAGGGAGCAGCACCGTCGCCCAGACCACTGTGATCCACGTTGGACGGCTGATAATATGCACATGAAAAAAAGCAAAATGAAAAATGCGTGTGTTAAATACTTAAGCTCTGAGTCTATGAGGGTAAATGTAGGTAGATTGATCTCTATAATGATCGATAGTGTCACATTGAAGCGTGAGTAGATTAAATAGCATGCGCTCATATGTATTGGGTTTGTAGAATGAACAAAAGTCAGAATAATCGGGCGGAATTTAATTGATTGTCCATATCCATTTGTTCAATTTTTGTTGGCGGCTAATTGTTGCTGCTTTTGATGTACGCAAAGCCGCTTGGGATAGAAGAAGAGTATGATGCAAGGGCTATCAAATTGGATATCGGCCAACCTAATGTGAAAGAGCCATCGATTAAGGGAATTGTTTTACATAGCAAAGGTTCATTACAAATCGGTGTGTTGCTTTTGATCTTTGCAGAAATCTATTTTTGATAAAAAATTATCTAAAGTTGAATTAATTAACTATGATGAACTAAAGACGATGCAGTAGACGTATCTTCTATACGCTATATACCTATACCAAAATAAAGTATAACAATGGGAGTATCTAAAAGTAATATGACTCAGTACCTGCGGCTGGGGTGAGTGATTTGTAAGGTCTTGAGATTAAATTTTTGGTACATTAGATTAATTTTGAAATACTTTTATTCAGATTACGTTTAATTACTCACTTGTGATATGTAAGTTTAGTGGCACAGAATTGTTGTGTATCATTTAACAAGTGATGATTAGAAAGTTAGTAATAGTATATAGCTTGTTTCGATTAAATTTTTTCAACAGGTGTTGCCAATGCACATTTTACAAAACAGATATTTAGGTAATATTTGTTAAGTGTGGCATTGAGTGCATATATTTTATTTGTTTATTAATTTATTTTTCACAATTTTATTTATTATTTATTTTATTTATTAATTATATTATTTATTTATTTTACACAATTTTGAAGTAATTTGTCTTTTACTAAAGTTTTTAACGCCATCATCGCCATCAACGCCATTTTATTTTAATTTTATCGTTTTTAGAAGACGCTAACTATTGGGTCTTGAGCCTCATAAATCCATTCACCAAGCAATAATAGTGAACATTTACGAGCGCTCACAAAACTTGTGAGTGGTCTCGTTTTGGATCACTCTTAAATTTGGTTGCCTCTCATTCATTTGCTCTTATTTTCGAACATTGGCTCTCATTTTCCAACATATGAAGGTCATAAACTTAAGAACAGTTTATGAGCGATCGGTGAATACCAACCTTAGTCCCCTTTCACACAGGGAAATTAGTTGCTGGAAATTTGTTTGACGTTTTCCGGTTATTGCCCTCTGCCTTTCACACGAAGAAACAAAATCACCAGAGATTTTTGTCTGTTTCCTTATTAAGTTATTGGTTAAACGCACATAACGGACAGTTTGAGAAGGAATGCGATAAAAATCTCTACAAATCGTTAACCCTTACTTCATGCCCATCTCGCTCACAAACTCCCTGTTCTTGGAAACTCAGTTTCCTTGTGTGAAAAGGGAGTGCGGGGACTAAGAAATATTTTTATAAAGAATTATTTCCTGGAAATTACCCCTGAAGAAGTTACTCGTAAATCGATATGGCAAACGAGCCAGATATTTTTCTGGAGGAAATTTTAGAAAAAAATGTCGGAATTTGAAAAGGAAATTGAACTATATAATATTTAAAATTATCCCAGATCATGTTGACAAAATAACTTCTAGGAAAAGGAAGGTAAATTACCTCATAATAATGATTTCCGGGCAAATTAAAGGCCAAATTTATAATTTTGGTAATAAGATTACCCAAAAATTTGTCATGATAATTCTTTGACGGAGCCGTTGAATCTCGGGATGATATACGAATTTTAGGATGAACGCATTGATTATTTTCTTTGACCATATAGTCACCCTGTCAACGAAGATATGACACGTTGATAGACTTGCCAATGCGTTGAATTGACTTTTTCTTAACGTTGACACATAAGAATTTTCTGCCACGTCAACGTATCAGTAACATGCGTTTACTTTAACCTCAACCACAGAAAAAACGGAATTTGTATAAATATTGAATAATTAATCGACATCGTTGTCATCCTTTAGTGGAATTATGCTGGATTTACACGAAAGACAAAACTGTCATAAAATTGGTCATTAAAATGGAGAAATAATGACAAAATAAGTTTATTTATGGCATTATGCGTTTACACGAAGACAAAATAATGACTATCTGAGGCTCCGTCATTATTATGACAAAGATTCAGCAGATTCATTCTCTATCGTGTGCTGTCATTATTGAAAAATAATAACTGTACAATGTTAACACGATGTTATTATAATGGTAAAATTAAACTTTAATTTCACTTATCATTGTGTCATTATTTGTATGACAAAAATGACAGAATTTGGACCATTTGACACGATTTGGCCATTTATGACAAGAAAATAGAAGAAATAATGACAACTTTTCACCGGAGAAAATGCGGCACTAGACATACGTTTTATGTTTTAGATTGACAGGTAAGCAACACACTATATTTTAGCGTATGAAGAACATGTCACTCAAACACCCAAAATAACCTTCAGACAAAAGCGTGTTTCTTACAATTTTTTAAGCCAAGCCATCATCACTGTCACCATCCAATAAAATTTGACAGTTTGTGGGTTGACAGGTAAGCAACAAAATATATTATGATCAACAAACAATACCTCATTCTAAAAAAAAGTCACCCACAAGCCGTAAGACCGCATACCGATCCAGAGTGCAGAGTGTCCTTAAAAATTTATGACACATTTACACTGACAATGAAAAAATAAATTCATTAATGACCTGCATATTTTTTTTGGACCATTATTTACATGATTTGATCATTTATGGCAATAAAATGGTAGAATTAATAGCAACTAATCACTCGGGTGAATGTGGCATAAAAAAACCTTGTTTTTGGGCAGTACGTGTGTTTCATAGCGTATATTGTTTGTTTTTTTTACTTGAAAGTTGATCTTCAGTAAACCAATGGGAGGGAGTTTGAACCCCGAAAACCGACCTGTGTGTATCAAACATCGGAAACACAACGTCCGTTACGTGATCGCCAACACAAGATATCATATATTTTTGCACTTGCTAAATAATTTAGCGTTGACGTAAATTATTTACTTCAACGCTCAAAAGGCTGAGTCGTCCTATCGTCAAAAGTATTACGGGTCCGTCAATGGGTTGGCTCAAACAAAGGTACGAATTGTCTTAACACGTATAGTACAACAGCGCATTTTGGGACAAGATTGAAAGACTGACGTCATCGTTCCATACAGTTATATCAATAATATTTTTGGTGACGTTTAAGCGAGTCAGTACGTTAACACATTAACTTTGCTTCATTTTCATATTACCTCACAGAGAGGCCATCTGACATTTTTAATGTTTCGGACAATCTGTCATTCTTCTTTGACGTCGCTCACACGCATTAGTCTCACTCGACCAACTTATTTTGACGTCTAAGGATGTACATAAGTACTCAAGGCTGAATAATCTTTCATCATGAATCTTTGAAAATAATTGAATTTATAAACGAATATACCCGAAATAATTAAAAATTTTACATTTTTGCTACTGTACTCACCTTGAAGTGTCATATTCAAGCAATTCCAAAATTCTACCTGTCAAAACAAAAGATAAAAGACAAAAAATCATTTAAATGTCATCACTGCTTTTTAAAAGAAAATTAATTATGCAAAACTTTAGTAGTTCCATCTAAAAATACACCCACCTGAATTGGTAAACAGAACTTCTTTAGTTCTCCAACACGATAACCACGTCCATTCAAATCGGAAGCAGCAAGTTGAACCAAAGATAACTGAAAGATAAAAAAAAAACAACTCGTCAAACTTTACTTACGTGTAGATATAGTACGTAATATACACAGTGCATATAGCTTAAATGAAAAATGTTACACCCATGCAAATCCACCAAAGCTAACCATATTCTGTCGGAGTAAGAAATTAATTCTTCACCTTAAGTACTCCCCACCAAATAAATCCTTCCCCATTTGCGAGGAGTCTGTATCCCTTAATCGATTGTCATACACATCAGATGAGAAAGAACGAAAGGAGTAAAAAATTTTCTTTCTCGTATGTACCTAACACATACATAATATAAGCCCGCGCAACAAGTTCATAAATCATTTTTCAAAAGTTAGATTATCGCGAATGCACCACCACTATTATACCCTCGAGCATTGAGTACAACAAGTAATAATCTCCCACCACATAAATGGATGATGATGAAATGCCCCAAAGAGATCGCTTATCCTTCACGAGATGGAGCCACGGTAGCCTTTTGCCTTGGTCGTTATATTTGTGTACCTACATCGCATCGCACAGTGGGGCAATAAAGCATTTAAATAACATTGATGTAAAGTTTGTAATTTGGGATGCTATTGAAATATTTCTTTTCTTTATGTATTTTATTTACGAAAGTCATGACTTTAACGAGTTTATGACTGCAGTACCAGAAAAGTGTTATTCCAGTAAGCCCTTCGATTCATATGATCTTTATCCAGCTTTTAATCATAGCCTCGTACTTTCATTTACCATATCTGTCACTAAAACAGTATTAACTAAGATCTTCCCTTAGGACCAATTTCTGCACAGGCAATCATCTTTAATCCATGATTATTGCAACTGCTTAGTCTTCGAATGTGTTTTTTAACAATTTTTAATCAGTCGATTTTGGATTTTGGAAAGTCACATCACAAATTTAACTTACTGTGAGCAACCTATCCTTGAATCTTCTTCAAATCTCGAGATATACAAATTCGATTCGTTAATCTAGCAGATTATAATTGAATGTTGTTCGATCTTCAAAGTACCAAAAGTTCAAAAAATTCATCTTATTTATAATCCATATCGCGCTGAACTCATTAATTTGAAAATTGATATGTTCTCCAACCAACGCCAAACATTCCAACATTTTTATCGTCGCGACACGTCGCGTCGGTCGTTCGTCGGGTTCATATGCGAAATCGCTTTTGATGTGAGTGTTCTCGATTGTCGTCATGTAATTAATTTTGACAGGCGAAAGTTTCGCTGTCGTGTCGAATATTTCGCGTTGGGTTTGGGCGAGCCTTTAATTAATGACTATCGCAGCTGATACATCATCAAATTATTGACCAGCAAAAAAAACATTGCCCAACATTTTAATCACGGAATCCATACCTTGACTTGTTAGCTATCGAAATAATTAATCAGCCAATTTTAGTTGATTAGATGCATTTCATTATAAAAGCAGTCAAAATCAATTATACAAGGTGGCGCAAAATTAGTTACCCTATCGGTAGATGTTATAATTTTTTGCAAATGGTGTCGTACGTCAATAATATTTGACATTTGTGAACTAGACAGCTGCAGTATACAAACAGACAAGCAATGTAGTGCTATACTCAGCAAATAAAGAGTTCCAACACTCAAAATAATTTTTTTTTAAATATTAAGTAAAAAGGTAATTCAAAAGCAATATTGTATGAATAATTTTACGCCACTTTGTAATTACGAATTTAATAATGTGAACAAACTGGTCCTTGATCTTTAATAGGATCATAGCTGATTTATAATGTAGCCTGTTCTACTGTAATAAAGCGGTCGTCTATTTACCCGAGGAGGTCATAGAAGAATAACAAGTCAACAACAAGGAGCTCTGTGCACATTTAGCTAAAATTCATCATCAACAACAACTAGGCAACAACAAAAATGAAGAAAAGAAGAATATTGAAGGAATTTCCTTCGTCTCGATGAATATTCATATAGTAAATTGAACATTAAGGAAAAACTGGTGACCACACACGAAACTAGATTGTCCACATATTCATATCATGATGATGGTAGGGGAAATGTGGAAAATCCTTGTAAAATTCACGGCTGATCTATCTAATTTGCAACCTGACTTGCGTCGTCATTTAAATCCTAAAGGCGACAAGTCTCGCGAATCGAAAAAGAATTACATATTCAATTTTATTCCGGGGAAATCTGTCAGAGACGACTACGATGTCGGTCGTTGGTCGTGCAACTGCCACGGAAGGAGACACTATAAAATAGTAGGACTTGCTGACGGTGACGGAACATTTTACGAGCGTGATCTTGTTTGAACAGCTACATCACAGCGTCGGCGTTATAAATATATATACATAGGTAGAGCAGATATGTGGCTATTGTCGCGCCTGACGTTTCTACCAGTTCCTATTCTGTCTGCAATGCTCTGTCTTTCTCCGCTTGATTAGTTATGCAAACCTGAGCTCGAAGGATTTTAATAAATTACCTTGGCTCGAAGCAACAAAACCACGAAAGGCAAAAAATGCAATCAGACTTGGTCTAGGCATAGTGTACAATGAAGTATTATGTGTGTTTAGCTAGAGGCACCAGAGACCAGAACACAACAAGACAGGAGAAGACTGGCGAGGTTCTGAGGATTAAACTAATCCCTCTTGGTCTACTACTACTACTACAACTACTCTGCCACTCTTATAAAGAAACTAACTACTTGATTGAATGTGAAGTCAAATTGAATCTGATTTGATTCTAACTTGATGTTTCGTCCCACGCGATGGTGTCTTTGGGTTGACAGATTTATTCATTTCTTTTGGTTAAGTGACTTTGAAGGTACAAACAAAGTTGGGCGGGAAGTTCATGTTTTTGGGGAGATCCTGTACATAATCGTTTATGATATAGAAAGGGTGGATGTGAGGGGGGAAGAGGTTGAAAATGTTGGCTTACAAATTATTGTGTTTGGTTGTTTTTTTTAACATATAATGTAATTTCCTTTCACTTGCTCTATATGGGAAGTATTGGTTGCGTGTCAAACAAAAAAATCGATGTTTTAACCAAAACTAACAATAAGATGATGGAGAAGTCCAAAAAAGTTTTCGGTGACGTCCGTCGCGTCGGTCGGTATCTTTGTCTGTGCGTCCTGATGTAACTTCATCGAGCTAGAGCCTAAATGTTTAAATGGATTTTATTCAAATTTGGTATGAAATATTATAATTTATAATGTGGTTGCCTAGAGTTTTAGCTCATCTAGATATTGAAGCTTTCATTCAACTAGTACAGGCGAATTAAGATTAAAATAGAGTAAACGTGGGCAAAATTGCAACAGAATCGGACAAAATCGGTTCATATGAACACCCCGAAAAACGGGTTTCAAAATGGCGGATTTATTGGTATGTTGTTTTTGCTTGTTAATTTTATAACGTTGCGATGTCTTCTCGGAATTATGTTATCACTGGTGGATCCTAGGAGTGACCACATAAGTTTTAAATTCATCCATGATATATTTTTGTTGCTATCTAACCATAAACTAAAATAAAAATATTAAAAACTGATTAATTTGGAAGCACTCAAGAAACAGGTAAGAAATTGTCCAATTTTGTTAAAAATTTGGAATCAAATACTCTAGAGTATTTCAAGACGAAATTCTAAAATCCGACCCAAATCAGACTAATACTTTTGGCTAGAAACATGATTTTAACTAAGTGCAACGCGCAATGTTTGCATCATTGAGTGGTCAAAGCAGGGCAATTTAGTTGGTGCTGATTTTTTTACACATAACTTGGAACCCATAACTATCATAAAATATCATTATAATGTTAATTTTTTCAGGGTATTCCCATGGGCCGATTTTGTCCAATTTTGCATATGTTGTTCAGTAGTGGTTACTGATCAAAATTTAATTAAAAAAGCTTCTGTTGCAATTTTGCCCACGTTAATTCACTAATTGCCTGGACTAAACGATAAAATTGCATTTGTTTTATTTGGATATTTACGTCATTGGCTTGGGTGTTTTTATCATTATTTTCTAATTCTAAAAATATTCCATTTAAAATTTTAAATGAATATTTTTATGTAACGTTAAAACTAAATTTAAAAAAGAGTTGGATTAAAAAAATTAAAATTACTATTTTGACTTGCTTTTAGTATTTTCTCGATATGAAAATAATATCGCACCATTTCCATAAAATCGTCAATTTACAGGTACATTCTAGCTATATGATATTTTTGTAAGTTCTGCTTAAAAGTCTCAGTAACTTGAATTCAAACAAGACCACGCTTCTTTGGAGAGAAAATTAAAATAAATACATTTATTTTGAGAAACACTATGGCGTATACGTAACATAATTTGTACCTCCTGGCAAGTTGAAAGTTTGAATGTTTTGTCGTACCTTTTTTTTTTGTAATTGGGTCCCTAAGTTTGTATGTGTGACGATGCAAAACACTGCCCTAGAGACAAATTTTGTAAAGCTCATCTAGAACGGGCATAACTGACATACAACCTTTTTTGTTTTCAAACTGTCTTGAAAATTAGTCTCGCGATTTTGGTTAAACTAAGTACAAGCGTAACTTATCCCGCCCAGTAATAAAAGAGTTCTGAGTTTCTTTGAACCCCTTATAAAATGTAACTGAAAATAAAGTAACTACGTTAAGCATTCAATTATTTCTCGCTTGGTAATAAATTTTCTGGTTTTGTATGTAAAATCTATAGTACTTTATTGGTCCGAATCGACGGTGCCGGTGGTGACGCCTGGAAGTTTCACAACTAGCTTTCATTGCTGAAAGTCCAAATCAAAATAACAGTAGTGCCACGCTAGCGCCACCAACATATACAATACATATCATGTAATGAAAAGCTAGCTCATGATATTACTATAGGTTTGATATAAAAAGGTTCCATTCAAAACATACATAGTGAATATTTCTTATCAGCTACTGTTGTTTTCTAGGTTTTTCCTTCATTTAGCTTTTTTTGACATATTGAATTGGCTGAGTGCCTTTAAATGTTAATATTGTCATTCAGTTGAAATAAAGATAACAACGTTTCTCGTTGCAAAATATTTGTTTCTTTTGTAAAAAAAAATTCTTTCTGTGAAAATGTCTATTAAGCCCAACAAAAACTGTTGTTAATGGCCAATAGAAAAAGACAAAATATGACAGAAAATATGAGCATGACACCAGGTCTTGAATTTTGGTAAATTATTAAAGTTTTAAACGCTCTTTATATTTAAACACTTACCTCATTAAAGTTGGCATTGTCTAAGATCCTGATTGTACGGTTCGCACGTAGGTACGTTCATATAATTACACGGTTAGCGAAAATTAGTTCGTATTCCCTTTCGTTATTTTGACGTTCATTGAATTTGGGATTGTTTTGTGAGAAAATAATCAGTAGTAATAAATAAAAATGTTTTGTAACCCATTTTTTTTTTTTTTAATATACTCGTATATAACGCACATATTTATATTCAATAACGACCAACAATTTTCCAATTCAATGTTTTTTGTTAACATTTTTGGAGCATTGTGGTTGCCAAATCAGAAACTTTTGTTACTTCCTTCCCTCTACATTTATACACCCCTCACCCAATCTGTCAAAAAGACGAAGCAACCTGAAAAACGAATCGTGTAATCGGGGTCTAAGACTGATTCTAAGTTCTTAGTGTTGCAATAGAACGTAATTACATCTGTCATATTTTTTTTTCTCGTACGAATTGTCATTGACTTAGTTGTGTTCAACTTGAACTTAAGCTTATTATCGAAATGGTGCTGTCGCAACACCAAATGTGTGTTTATATAGTAAGATAACTAAATTTTAGTTTAAAAAATACTAAACAAGATAAAGGTCACACTAAGACCCTTAAAATAGCCTCTCTCTATAAGTTTGCGCTATTAAGGTTATTATATAGTTTGACCAATCTTAATCTTTAGATCCTGAGTCGAAAAAAAAGGATTTCATTATTGTTATTATTGCACTGTTCGTACTAGAATGTCAGCTTATTAGACTCATTATTCCGCCAATTTCATTGAATTTTTGAACAACAACAACAACTTAAAGGTGCTACCACCAATTGTTAGGCTGGAGATATAGCTATTTCGTGCTTTGCCAGTTTTGCACTCATCAGTCTCATTTTTGTGAGCTTTAATCCAGTTTTATTTTGAAAAACTTTTAATGCACACCATAGTATTCGAACCCACGCATATCAGATTTGCTCAGTCTTAGAAGTCGTGTGCACTACGCACTCAATCGCTTAAGACCACTGACGCCATAGGTCGAGATGTGTTATTTGTTTATCAAATGCATTTGTGGCAAAGCACGAAATAGCTATATCTCCAGCCAAACAATTTGTGGTAGCACCTTAAAGTTGTTGTTGTTGTTCAAAAATTCAAAAAAGGATTGCATTGAGTAGCATCTTAAGACAATTTCTGTCAAACAAATTTGTCAGATTAATTGGACAGTGTGCTGGTCCTTACGTCAAAATTCACTATCATTTTTAAGAAGAACCTTATTACTTTTGAAGTTATCGTAATCATTTCTGACTCTTGCCTGCCCTAAATCCTGTCTCATTTATTTCTTTACAGTTGTTTTTTCAATCGACACACTGTAAGACCTCCCGTTCAACTTATGCAAATGAAACATAGTGCGGTTTGAACTGTACCATGCACTCTCGATTTATCTTCCCTGACAGTGACATTTAAGAATCTCCTCATTTCCATGCCTGTGCAATTCATGTTCTCCTTACAGGTTTTTTTCCGCTTTTTTGTTTTCTTTATTTTTTATCTTTTTAATGTTTAACTTTAATTTAAATTTAATTTATCCTCTTTTACTTTGCTTACGATACGATACGACAAAGATGGTAATATCCTATGTTGTGCATTCCGCATACTTCAAGCCGCATAAAGTGTCGTGCAATAAAGTTCATGGAACTTGTTTCCATCGTTTTATCTTTCTTGATTTTCATTGAGCCTTTTGGACGAATGAACGGGCGGCCAGAGTTCTTCTTGTTGTTATGTTTTTTTTTTTCTGTTATTTTGACAGTGAAAAAGGAGCTATTTTTGGTTTCCCACCAAGATCGTGTGCGATCGCGATTGCCGTCACGGCTGACAAATAAAAAAAGCGATACAAGTGCCGAATGATTCTTTTTTTTATTTTAAAGAGAAGAATAAACTTTTACAACGATCAACGCTCGCACCCAGCCAGGGCGTTTAGTGTGATTCTCTTAATTACGCATCGTGTTGTCGTTTGATGCGCCTTAGCACTGATTGCAATCAGGCCCAAAAGTGGATGTGTCATTTGGGGAAGTATTGCGTCTCGTTCAAGATTTTTTCTCGAATTTTGTTGTGGTTGTATATAGGAGAAAAGGTCACACAATATCGAAAATTTGTTAATTGGACTAATTAAGCTAACGAGCGAATATTTTCAGTATCTATATTTTATGGAACACCTATATAGGTTCCATTGCTCGAACTAAAGAATTTTTGGCTGAGGGTTGACATATTATCTCACACAATTCAACTTTAATGGTTTCTATTTTGAGGGACAATGACATTTATGTGTGGAGATGGGGACACTAAATTTTTATTGATCCTGAAATAGATTTTATGGGGTTTGGTTTTGTTTAAGTTTTTATAATGTTGTTTATGAGATCACTTTTTTTTAAAGATGTTTTATTATGGCAAGGTAAATATTTAAATAAGAGCTATGAAATTTTTAAGACAGGTGGACTTCGAGTTGTCTATTGAAATAAAAATGGTTTTGAGGAATGTAGTCATTATCTAATGATTAGTTAATTGAAATAATCGCAATACCTATGTTTTAATGTTGCGCTATCATAAAGTAAACTGGTTTACCATACTTAATAGAGCAGCTGATTTTTCACCGAATGTAAGTCGCACATCAAATGTTCGTAAAATATAGGGCGTTTTTTTAGCTTCGAGCAGCGTATGGAACACAGCTCTAGCGATTGGATTTAGCTCTGAGCAAAGTAGCACTGAACATTCATACGATGCGATATGATACGAAAAAAAGAGTGAAGTTAGCTGCGCTCAGCTTTGCGTCCAGCTTTGTTTAATCCATTTTCCGAGCAAATGGAGTGTGCTCCGGGCTAGCTCTGATTGAAAAAAGAAACACAAGTTGTGCACTCTGAGTGCTCTGAGCTAAAAAAGAAACATATTTTTTTTTGAAAGCTCGGTGCTATATGCTCTGTGCTAAAAACGCCTATAGTCATCAACAATCATCATCTGTCAACTTTAAAGTTAATAGTCATCGACACTATAACTAAAAACAGTGCTACCGATTTTGAAACCAAGCCTCTATAAAGAAACACAAACTGCAGGGCGCTGTTTGAGGATCAACATTGATTAATTATACATAATTAATTGGACGAAGAAAATAACATTTGAGTATTCTTATTTGTTGCTACAGTCATTTCAGCATGATGCATGAATATCCAGTAAAATCGTCAGAAGTACAGCTAAAATTTCTTTAGATTCCAATTTAACGAAAGCCTAAGTTACCATTTAACTGGCACTGTGATTTTTGACATTTTTGTTTGCGAATGAACTTAGTGAATATTTTTCCTCTTTGTTTTCGAAATCACAAAAAATTCATTTAAAATATAGTCCAGTCATTTTAGGTATTTTTTTAAAAAACATATGGGGAAGCAATTTTTGTTTTGAGTTCGTTAGAGTATCATACAGGATGCTTAACTCCAAGTTTTCGACCACCAACCCCTTGCATTTTTCATGAATTAAACCCGTATTTTTGAAATTATCGAAAAACTAAAAATGTATTTTTGTAGAGAAACATACGTTCTGCAAATTTTTCCGTTATAACAAGTTAAAAAAAATGGAGTTCACATTTTTTTTAAAGTCAAATACTTTTTTTAAGTTTAGTGTTTCGCAAAAATTTTCTTCTAAGAGTTGTTGAAAGAACTATCACCCACAATTTTTACTCAGACTAGTTTTTTGCCCGAGCAATTGTTTAATTACTATAGGGCTTGAAAACTTCATAATCGCATCTTCAAACGTAGAATCGAAACCATTTATTCAGTTACAAAAGTGTGTGTGGGTATCGCACGGTACAGTGTTTAAATGGTATAATGTGTGTATCACATGTGCATGTGCAGTGTAAATGGAATAGTTTCTTTTATCGTGTGTGGCGGATCGTATTCCGGTAATTCGCATTATTATAACTCTAGTTATCGTGTATATAATTGAACAAAAACTTTATTAATGGTATATAAGATTATAATAAATAAATAATAGTTATTGGGAGGCATAAATACAATATATACACTTACGTGGCCTTAATTAATTGCAAGTTACTATGCATGAAACCTTGGTTTCTTACATGAAGGACCTGGCAGACTATCTTCTTGGAAGGAATCGTTCTTCCACCTTCGTCGTCTGAATCGTCCACGATTGGTTGTTTCTTGGGGGCATCGTTGAAAGTCTCCCCACAACAGTGTTTGTAAATTTATGTGCAATGGAGACCTGCTTTCACACATCCACAAGCTTTTTTGCAATTTTCGGTACCCTTACAAGAAATAAGCTTGAGGATCGAACTTGGTGCCGGATCTTCATTGCTTGTTTGACGTACCAACGCAACGTTGTTTTTTTCCACCCCCAATCACTTTTTTCATCTATTTTGCTCAACCACTGTTGAACTTGAAAATATGTCACATATGAGTGATATTTTGCTGCTCCTTCTGTTAGGGGAAGATTTGCAAGGTTGCAAGTTCTTTTCTTAGATCTTTACAAAGCACTTCTACCGCATTTCATTTGAAGAATCTTTAGATGGGTTCCCCCCATAAAGTGCTACCAAAAATCCATTTCCAGCGGTAACAATGTCCTTTGGATCGACGTGATCATTTCTAAATTTTGCAATTACATCACTAAGCTCAACATTTTTTTCCAGAGCCGCAATAAATTTAATTTTTCCCATATCGAAAGTTGCTGACATCGCGTCGTGTCGCATCCACTAAATGCATGATTGTACATGCTTCAAGCTGGAAGCCGAACATATATGGTCTGGAGATTGATCAATTTTTGGTTTTCGGAAATAATCGTTGTTCTTGTTGGTAACATTTTCGGGGCACAATCCAGTAAGAAGAACATTATTTGTTTGTAAACAAACGAATAAAGCGCTTTTAATTTAAACACGAGTATGTAAGTATATGTAGATACATATTAAGTAATAACTGAATGTGTCAAAAAAAATTCGCCAAATACACCGCGGGCTATTTCAGTTACGGCTATTGGGTCAAATTTCAAATGATACCGTAGGTAAACAAACAACTTCGCATAAGAAAAAAGTTTTTAAATAAATTGTAATTTCTTCTATTTATATATGTACAAAATGACACTTTTTCCAAAAGTGCTAAAAGAAAGTCCAAAACTAAAGTTAGTAATCAATCTCCATCATTCATAAGAATTTCAGATTTTTAAAAATATAAAATTCAAAAGCTTGGCAATAGGGCTGGCCACGAGACGAGACTCTGCGAGACTTTTGTAAGTCTCGTCTCGGTCTCGTTAAAATCGAAAATTTTCAGTCTCGTCTCGGTCTCGTATAATTAAGTCTCGTCTCGGTCTCGTCTCCGAAAAATACTATTTCCGGTCAACTTGTTGATTATTGGAACAAAATATGTTCGATTATAGTTTGAATACGTGCAGAAGAAAATAAATATTTAACTGAGATTGGATTTTTTAATTTATAAGACTCTCTATAAAATTCGGTCCAAATATACAGTCTCGTCTCGGTCTCGTCTCGGATGCTTAAAAGGCAGTCTTGTCTCGTCTTGGTCTCGTCATGCGAGACCGAGATCGATAACGAGACTTTTCTCGTCTCGTGGCCAGCCCTACTTGGCAAAATTGAACTGCAAAAATTGAGGGTTTCAAAACTTTTGTGCGACAAAAATCAACACATATATCAAAAATTCCTCAAACATGCGTAAAATAATTTTTCATATCTCGATGCCTAAATTGTTCGCATTTATTTTGTATGTGTAAGACTTTGTTATATTTCTTAGTCTATTGATTACACAAACAAAAAATCCTCTACGCCCCTCCATTTAAAAAATACAAAACACCGTATTGCGCCTTAAAATCTATATAGCGGCAACCCTGCAAGGGATCCATGGTCGAAAACTTGGACTTAAGCTTTTTATAAAGTTATCTTACGATGCTCACTAAAAATTGCTTCCCCATATGTTTTTTAGATTCCCATAGGAGCAAAATCTAAATAGACTGGACTACTAGGGACAAAAACCTGTGACTAAAAATGGTTTTGAATTTTCAGTTGCACATTTGTTCTGTCATAGGATGGAAGTGGATGGAAAACAGCATTTATCCAGCCTTTTCCTAAAAAAGGCGTATCTTCTTCACCCTCAAACTATCGGCCAATTGCATTAACGTCCCTTTTTTACAAGGTCATGGAAACGCTGATTAATTTTCAGCTCAAGAAATATCTTGAAGAACGAAAGCTTCTTAATGACCGGCAGTGCGGCTTTCGTAGCAATAGATCCACTGGTGATCTGATGGTATATCTCACCGAACAGTGGAACAAATCTTTACATCGCTTTGGAGAAAGTAAGATTATTGCGCTTGATATTTCTAAAGCGTTTGATAGAGTTTGGCACCAAGCTCTCTTATCGAAAATGCGCGCATTTGATTTCAATGAATCTCTTCTTCGTTGGATTAGAAATTACCTTTCGGACCGACCAATACAAGTTGTATTGGACGGTTTCAAGTCTGAAATTCACAAAATAAATGCTGGTGTTCCCCAGGGCTCCGTTTTGTCTCCGACTCTCTTCCTTATATTCATAAATGATCTTTTGTCTGAAACTTCTAATCCAATTAACTGTATCGCTGATGACAGCACCCTCAGCTTCTCATATTCGTTTTCAGATTTACATCCATGTCCTTCGGATGTGGAACTAGAACGGCAGCGTACGATTAGCTCATTAAATTCTGATCTCGACAGCATTGTCCAATGGGGAATCAAAAACCGCGTAGAATTTAATGCTTCGAAAACTCAATGCTGTCTTCTGTCGTCAAAACGAAACACACCCCCCATGCCGTTATCCATGAGCGGCACTTGTATTGAGGAAACCGATAAGCTTTCAGTCCTCGGTATGTGTATCACAGACCACCTTCTGTGGAATGAACACATATTCGACGTCGCCAAAAATGCAGCTAAATGCTTAGGTTTTCTTCGGCGATGCAAGAAATTTGTCTCCCCTTCTGATCTGGCTGTAATCTATAAAGCATTTATCCGTCCGAAACTTGAGTACAATTCTCATATTTGGGCAGGTGCCCCAATAACCCACTTGAGTATCTTAGATAGGATTAAAAAAAGAGCTTTGAAAATGATAGGTGACAGAAATATAACAGAAACATTTTCATCCCTCGAACACCGCCGCCATGTTTCATGTCTAACATTATTTTACCGTTACTTTTATAAACACTGTTCTAGTGAAATAGCCAGCTGCATTCCTCCCCTAAGACAATTCAACCGTAATACTCGTACCTCTAGGAATGCACATCAGTTTACCCTCGAGTCCAACTTCGGACGTACTGTCAAGTATAGAGATTCTTTTTTTAGCCGCACTACCCGAATGTGGAATGCTTTACCCGGCTTTATCTTTCCCGACCATTTTAATATTCAGAGGTTCAATACCAATGTACATCGGTATCTCCTCTTAAATCCTTCCCTATTTTCCCAACGCACTGTGTTTAAACATTTTAAGGGCAGCCAAAATCCCTTTAGTGCGCGCTCAAAAAAAAAATAGGAGTTAGAAAACAAATATGACAGGAATCAATTTCCTTTCAGAATGGAACTATAGGTGGAAAGCGCTGGAAAAAAGTACATTCAAACCAAATATTTTTGTGATTTCTAGAAAAAAAGAAAGCATAAAATCACAAGTTGCTCACCGTCAAAAAATTTAGCAATTAAATCCAAAATTCTGTTTCCTGAGAAATGTTGTTGTCGATTGGTTCACGCAGTAGGTACCCATGTTTAAGGTTAGTCTGTTTCACTTGTCAACATTTTGTCCGTGTTCACCTCACGTGTAAGGCCTAGTACGTTGCTGATGCGAATTGAAGATGTAGTCTACAACAAGACAACAAAATGCTTACAAAAAATATTCCTGGGAGTTTCACAAGCTTCAAATAAATGGCACGAAACTGAACGAAATAAATCAAAAAAGGCATGCTGTAAAGAAGAAAAAAAAAAAAACAGAAATAAAAACTCGAACAAACCCAAATTGCCATATTTTTCCGCTCACACTAAATAAATGATCCTAAAGCAATAACTTGTGTGTGCTAAGAAAGAGTGGAGACATCTCCAAAAATCAATTAAGGTCGTTGAACAGCGTACTGTAGAATGAAAATGAAAAGCAGGACTGAATTTTCGCTTATGATTTCGTTCTGTCATTTAAGTAGGTACATGATTTTTTGTTTCGCGGCTTTACTATTTAACACGGGTGGTCACTCAAACATAATTTTGTTTTATTTCTGACATTTTCAATTTTGACACCCTGATCTTTGAATTTCGTCCTGCTCAAAACTATTTTTGAGACTGCAAAAATCATGCATTTGCGAAACGACGCACTCCTTATAACAACTTTCCCGTGCGACATAAGCTCCGACTGAGTTTATCTTACATGGTATCTCATTTAAAATCAACTTTTCTAGATATCGTTAAAGTAATGTTCTTTAAACTATTTCTTGGCCTGTCAAGCGTATCTTCAGACAAATCTGAAACTTAATATTCATTTCCCTTCTCTTAAGCTAAAATTAAAAACTACACAGCATTCGTCCGATGCCGCGTAAAATTGAAAAAAAAAAAAGAAAATAACGCCTATCCCTATTATAGAACTCCTATTAAATCTTATCACTCTATTAATCAACTCTTGCCTTGATTGAAAATCAATAAAATTGCTCTGTATTTTCTACTTTTCGTTGATTGAATATCTCCATCATTTATCTTTCCCACACATCTGCTCAACAACCAACATCCTCATGGATTGTCATCACCATCACCGTCATCATCATATGGTGCATGGCCGGGCCGAACCGGACTTCACTTTACTTAATGAACTGCCCCATGCAGTCTACTCCGTAAAACAGTATATTAAACTCATGTGTTCGTACGTATAAACATGGACTGTGTTTGTCGCAGACAGCACACAAATGTCCTCCCAATTTCGTATCGTGCGAAATTTTTAATTGCAACCCATGTGCAACATATGTTCGACTTCTCACGCAGCAAAACAAACAGACACAAGAAGTTTTCATATAGGGCAAAGGCAAAGAGCGGCACAAAAAAGCCCGTCTCGCCTATGGCTCTTCCTACTTAATAATTTATTGCAATTGCAACTCCCTCTCCTGGTCTTTCTCTTTGTGCAATGGAGATGGGTGACGCTTTAAAAAAAAAATGCCGCCACTGCCGCCCGCCACCGCCGCCGCACCAATGCCAACCAACGAGTGACAAACTACATGCAAATGGCTTAATAGCGATTGATGTTGTTCAATTTAATGGACTCGCAAAGCCGGGACTTGTTCGTTCATTCATTTATGGTATACAATGACAGTTGGCGTTTGGACTAGAAAATAACGGTGGTGTTATTTGGCGAGTTCATTGAATAGACATTTGTCAAAATGACTCCAAACATAGGACTGCCAGTGGTGAATTGGTTGTTTGTATAAATACAAACCTATAACTATATGTGATGGTGGCGATGATGACGGCGATAAAATTAAAATCCAAAGATCTCGCTTGCCAGCTGTAAAGCTTACTTCAGCTTCTGGACTGGCTATCGAGGACCATAAGTAATTATGAAATAAATACCAGTTGGAGGGGTGAATGTATAGCAAATGACTTTAAATAATTACTTTTGGATTGGAATCCGATTAAGCTGGGACATGTTTATTGAAATTGGTTAGCCAAGAGAGTGTGAAATAGAATAACAAAAACTATATGCATGTAAAGTAGTTGTGATTTGTTTCAAATGACTGCTGGGATACTACCTACATTCATTAGATATGCCTTCGGGCTTCGGGGGCTTTTGATAGTGACCCATGGTGTGGAAGGCTATTTCATAAGCATCAGGTGTTCGTTCGAGTTCGATTGGGCGACTTTTGCAGGTGAACTTTATTTATATTTTTGCAAGCATTTTAAGCAAGACAAACAACTGCAGCTGGTTATTCTATTAAGGTTTGAATTAATTAATTTGTGTGGAAAAAGCAACAAGTAAATATCTCAATCAATCAGTGTCACTAAAGTAGAGTTCGTTAAAGCAAATACCCTTCGCTTGCTTGAGGGCAAAGTATAAAATATGCATAAACACATGACGCAGCGTTGGGCGCCATTTAAAGTTAATTGAACAGAGTCAAAATATTCATTATGCCCATATATGAGTAATGAGCACATAAAATATTATTTTAAGCGGGTGCATTTTTTTCATTGGAATAACTGATAATTTACATCGCCAGTACCAACAAAATAAAAAAAATCAAACGCTATGGCTCATTCATTCCTCCAAACAAAACATATAGTGACACTCTCAACAAGTCGTTATCTCAACTCAATCCTAATCAATACCTGCCCCACAATTTGTAACTTGAACCCAATGTCCAGCAAGCGATAACCTTAACAGGGCATCGCACCATACATTCATGGGCCTCTCCCCATCATATAGCATCCCTCATCGTTTCGTTTTTATCTCTAAAACATGCATTGGAATACGTGTAAATTGAAAGGAATAACTTGTATCCCATATTATGGCTGTTGTATAGTTTGTGTACGTACAAGGCTGCTGTCGCTGCTGTTCCTTGTTTTGTTAGATAACAATCTAGCTATGCCAGACTATCATTTTTATACTTCTTCCCGTTTGTTTAAACCCAAAGCACATCATCATCTATATTATGTGCGGTTGTGGATAGAGATGGTGTCCATAATCTCGTAGGTCGTTCTTCCACTCACGTTCCAATAGATGACAATAAATTTTCGACAGAAAATATTCAATTTTATTTGTGTGTCTCTTTTGAATTAAGGGAAAACAAAATATATCGTTGGAAATTTAATACTTCGTAGTAAAAAACAAAACAAAAAAACACATCAAGGAAGGTATTTTGTCACATGCTGGGGCATACACAAAACAGAACTCTAGATGAGGTACCTTTGTGGAAGATAGCAGGTGCGGAGCTTTAAAGAAAAGAGGAGGGAGTGTTATTTGTTTTTGACTGAAAGTGATGCTCAAATTCACTTCAGAAATACACAAAAGTCTAGTTGGTATTCATTTCGTGTGAAATGGAAGATGCACGCATTCCACTATCTTCTTCTGGCCTTACATTTTTTAGTATGGGATAACCTAGAAAAAATGTCATGCAGTGTTGATGATTTTTACATTTAGCAATCAATATGCCTTGGTTCAAAATAGAAGCTGTGGAATGTACCTTGTATGAAATTTTCACTTTCGTTCGAACTAAAGCGTATTACAAACTTCCTCGTGAAGTGAACAGTCTTCTGTGAAGAAAGTGATCTTATGACATTTCCCACTGGTGCACAATTGTGAACACGCTAAGAACGTTTGATGATTGAGTTCAAAATGCCTTAATCTGCTAGCAAAACACTGTCAAAGCTTCACCAATACTTTCCCGTACATTGTGCTCGAGAATTGGTTAACCACTCGTGAAAGCAAACTCTCGACTTTGATCTCAACGGGCATGTTCACTTGTGAACAAAAAAGCGAAATTTATAAGAGTGCACGACATGGTTCACAAGTATTTATTAGAATTAAATTGCCAGACATTAGTATGATTTCAATTCATTAATTGTATCTTTTATAATATGGGTTTTTACGGTCAAATTGCTCAGTTTTCATTTGGCATCTTTCAAAAAGCTTAGATTTCATTCACCATATTTTGTTCGGAAGCAAGCAGATTCCTGGGTCCTCAGTAAATATTTAAAAACTCGTCAGGAGAACAATATTTCTCTCATGCCCCTTCCCAGAATATCCGGGACTGAAAAAATATGCAAGGTGCGTATTTCCACTTCGAAGTTGTGGAAGGACAACAAAAAAAAAAAACAAAATTGTTTCATGTCTTTTGATTGCAATTGTCTGCATCAAGGTACACCGGACAAACTCCTCAACAAGGCGTTATTTTTCTCTTAAACACTTTGTGACACGCTATAAGAACGATATAGCGATGTGCGTGTTGGTTTTTCCCGAACACTGCGTGGATGCGCGAAACAAATTAAAAGACGCATCAAGGATAATTTGCATTTTGTTCTTTTACCTAAGTCTCTCTCTCTGTCTCCCTACCCACCCGATATCTGTTTTATGATTCTTGAATTTTTCTGAGGATTCACAGATTCAAGAGGAAGATCATCTTTACCATTTAGAGGTTTTTGTTAAGGGCCAGCCCATATACCTACAACATACACCTCCTGTGGTGAATGTCAATGTCAATGGTAAACAGCAGTCAGTTAATCACGTTAATTGCTCTGCGCAGTTGATTGTGGTTACTGACTGTGGTTTGTAAAATTGAGGATTCCAAGGCATTTATGTATGTTCGTTACGTACTGTGCCTGTGCCTACATCTTTGGACAATTAATTGTGAGGATCACAGTTGCTTCTTTTGTATATGATAAGGAGCGTGGGCACTTAACAATTTAAGAAGTAGTCAACTTAACTTATATCAAGATTTCAGGGAAGGGTGAAATGTGTTAGTAGTTTCAGTATACTTTCGAGCATTAGATACATGCAAAATCAAAGAAACTTACGATATTGGACACTGGACTGTCATATATTTTAGTCATTAATTGCCATATTTCTGCTTTAACACAAACCATTACTGAAAAAAAGCATAAGTAGATAATGTCAGTTTGGCAGTCGTGTAAATCATCGACATTTAAGATGGAAAACTGTCAAAGTGTATCAAGATAAAATATCTACAATGTAGATTCTACTTAGATACATGCACAGATATGTACGAACATTTAGGAAACAAATGAATTCCAATTATGAATTCTTAACGATGTGACATGCTAATTGAGCAGTGATTAAATCATTTGGAGGAAATCATTAAAATTATGTGACATGAATTTTTAAATACCTATGAGTAACAAATTGACTACAATAAATCACCACAACAGTGCCTATATCGAATGTTTATCGCATTTGCCATCATATAGATAACCGTTTTTATTATAATAAAATTAATATCATAATCGGATGACAACATTATTTATTGAAACTATAATTACGAGTATATATATATTAGGGTGGATCGTTTTCAACATTTTTTGCCGAATCACTATGTGCAACTCACAGTTTATGCTTAATGGTTTTCTGAACTTATCCTCATCATTTATTTTGAGTCGCCCTAGGAAAAAACAAAATCGCGAAACCATTGAAAATTGGTATTTGTTCACAAAAAAATAATATAGGTACCCACCTATTAAGAATTAGGGACACGAATAGTTGGCGAAAAATAATATCTGATTCTTGTAGATGGACTAAATACAATCATTTAAAATATTATTTAAAAAGAACGGAAACACTAATAATAAAGAATGATACATTTTTTGAAAACTAGAAGTCTGTTCTTTTATTGAGTTTTTGAATCAAGTTTTTTCTGTTAATAGTTTTCGAAAAAAATATTTTCAAACTCAAACTTGAAAAAAGATTAACTGAATTTTTCTTTCGAAAATGTGGAATTAGGTTAGAAATTGGCTTAAATTCCTTATTTGATAAGTGCTTTTATTAATTCTTCATCAACCACTGAAAACCAGATGACTTGTTGTCTTCTATTTTTTTAGAAAATCTAAAATCACGAAAAATACTAATTGTATTCAATCATTTTGTTTATAAAATTGACCGTCCTGTCTATACTGTAAGAGGTAGACCCCCCCCCATTCGGTAAAAAATACTTGTTTTCGGTCCCTCTACAAGAATCCGTTATTTTTTTGTTGCCAAATATGCCCACACCGAATTCATAAACTACAAATTTTCAATGGCTTCCCGATTATGTTTTTCCCAAGGGCCACTCAAAATAAATGATGAGGATAAGTTTAGAAAACCATTAAGCATATACTATGAGTTGCACACAGTGATTTGGCAAACAATGCTGAAAACGATCCACCCTAATATATATATATTTTTTTTTTAATTTGGACCAAATGAATGAATGAATAGAATGTGGTTAGTGGTTATGGTGTCGTCGTTTCATTGTTTCTCATATTTAGGGTCAACAATACTTTGTAAGGTTTTCTCTCGAATGGGGCTTTTAGAAATCAAATATCCTGTGCCTAAGTACTCAGGTTTTAAATTCATGCGCAACAATTTAGAGCAGTACGAGCTCTGAAGCAAGGTTTTATTTAATAAAAATCCTATAACAGACTTGCAATTCAAACTCATGCCCCATCACTACGACAATTGTTTCATTTTCTTTCCATTTGTAGCAATTTTTTGTCAGTATCAATGTGTCCCCTTGAGTTCCATAACCATATGATTAAAAAAGAAAACAATATATGGGGAAAATGTGATTTCTCGATCGTAGGAAACTTAAATCCCGAAATCAAAGTATGCAATATGGATTTAAATTGTTGTTTTTTTTTTATCGGGAAACAGACAAAATCCCGAAGCTTAAAATCCCAAAACACACACATTGAATTAAACCTGAAATCCCGAAAACTCATAATCCCAAAATCCCCAAAGACTTACCCCAACTTTATGACTTGATTCGATCAATCATAATACACTTGATCCCGGGATGAAAATCTGCAACATCAATGTTATGTCGATTGATTTTTTTTTAAATCGCGAACTAGACAGAAATCCCAAATTTTATAAAACCCAAACACCCATAATTCCGAAAACTCATCACCCAAAAACACAAAATCTCGAACACCCATTATCCCGAAAACACAAAATCCTGAAAGTCAACACTGTTATTGAAATAATATTTTTACAATTTACTCAAACTGGGGGGACTCGCAAACCCCTTGTTTATAAGAGACTTGATCACGGGTTCAGAGCCTGCAACAACCATAATCCCGAAGTTCAACATCCCTAAAAAAAACGAATTCCATAAAACCTGAAAACTCATAATCCCAAAAACCTACAATTTGATTGCAATTATATTTTATTCAGCTTACCCAAATTGGGTGACTTGATCCCCTCGACGATAAAAGACTTGATCCCGTGATCAAAACCTACAAAAGATAAAACCCGAAATCGACTATAATGTGACTCCAATAATACTTATATTTAACTTGCCAAACTGGGTGATCGTTGAATACTTTGTTTTTTGTTTTCAGATCGTGTGTTTGACAGAATCCTAAAATCCCGAAAACTCAAAATCTCTAATGCCAGAAATTCCAAAAATTCATAATAAACAAGAAATAATTAAATAATTTAACTGAGTTAAAAATTTTTCATCGTACATATAAAATTTGTCGAGATTTCTGCGAGTATTTGCGGAAAAAAAGATTCAGGTTAACGGGTCTCAGAAATGTTGGTTTCTAGAATTTTGGGTTTTCTAGATTTTGGTTGTGCTTTAGGTTTTCTGAGTTTTCTTTCTTCCTGCGTATAAAATTTGTTGAGATTTCTATTTGGCGAAACAGATTAACGGGTTCTCTAGATTTTCGGGTTTTCCAAATATTGGTTGGCTTTGGGTTTTCCAAGTTTTGAATTTTTGGGACTTTTAATTTTTGCTTTTATTTTATCATTGATGCGATTGTCCAAAGGTTTATAGTTTATATTCTTTAGTTTATTTATACAAATTGTTAGTTCCTGTCCGTCTCTATTCGCCCCTAACTACATATATACACACCTAACATTTCTTTAGACTTTTATCATATTTCAGCTGAATTCTTGAACTTGAATTTCTTGTTAACATGATGTGACACCTTACTTATAGCTATCACTGTCAAAAAATCAAATTTGAATTCTCAATTTCAGTGTTTTGATTGTTTCCCGCCAATCTCACCTACTATCAATTTGTAATACCCAGTCCGGTACAATTCAAACAAAGTAGAATTCGAAATGGACTACCATCTGTACCTAGCCAAACAATAACTACAAAGTGTCAAACTTATCGTTAAATCGACATCCGCACCAAAAAGAGAATAACCACACAAAATATATAGAACACTCAACAATCGCAACCGAATACCCAACCAATTCAAACCTCATCAATAGAGGATTTTAGGTCTCAATCAAATCGTTTAAAGAACCAATATCAAACAAAAGGAACATAAAAGAATTATTTCTAAACGTGGGAAGTAGTAAATTTAAAAAAAAACCTACTCTCTGTTTTTCACTCCTCTATAGTTTCTATAGAGATGATGATTTAATCCGCCTTTTCAATTGTGTAAGCCTGTGAACGAGCCGCCGCGCCACCTACTTCAGCTTAGATGAAAAATGCATTCATCTCAATAAGGAATCGATGAATTGAATAGGAATCACCTCATCTCATGCAGCGCATCACAACAAAAAAAAAAAAAAAAAAAAAAAGAAACTTAATCCTTGTTGACAAAACACTTGCGAAAAGGTGCAAAAAGTCCTCCAGGCCAGGACAGTAATTATTTTGTGGTCGCGATTATCTATATACCCGGATCAATGGTCGTAAATCTGTCACATGCAGCGCGCCCTGTCAGAGGTGGCTGGCAATGGCAACTGTGCTGTGGTAGCCTGAAAGCCAGAAGACAAACTCTGATGGTATGATGGTGTAGGTGTGTAGTGCAGTGATGTTTGTCAGAAAAGAATAACCGTTCTGAAAAGGTGGCCATCACCATCTTTATAGCAGCATCTGTGGGTATCAGATTTAGCATTGTTGCATGCGCATCCAATAAATGGGTCCTTTGCATTTCCTTCTTCCAATATTTATTTATTGTGTAGGATCCAATTTCCGATTAAGTCTTTTAATTTTTTTTTTAAGAAAATGTTTTTTTTGTGTGGTTCATTCTTTTTCTTGTTGTGTGATGGCAAATGCAATCGGATACTCTGCCATCATGTTTTCCTTCACAGAGAAATTTAATTTGTCAAAATACATAATGAGCATGTAAAGTGTCGAGTGATATAATCAAACATCACAAACCGCAATATATGACACTTCTAACTCTAATCGAAAACTGATCCTAATCTCTTGACACCAATATAATTCCGTCACTGATGTTGACAGTTTTAAGAGAAACATTTGTATAAACATCAAAGAGTGTCAATGACATTTAAACAAATATTCACTGATGTCATATCTAAGTGACAGCTGACAGACATGCATAAAATCCTATTTTAAAGATACCTTATGTTCTTTTTCTTATACGAATTGATTGAGTAAGAAAAAAGAATATGCACAAGTATTACAAACAAATACAAAAAAAAGTATGCAAAACATCATTTAATTTTACGTCCCACATACATCGGCTTCCAACACACACAATCCACACACTTTATTCTATGCTTTATCGAAGACCGAACAATTCAAAAATTCCTGCCGCAGACATCGTCCATTAAATCTACTAATGTACTTTGAAGTTTTTTTTGTATGCATCTTAATGTGATGCGCCAATAAGACAGCATCCAAGATAGGATATCGGGCTTGATGGTGGACTAGACGTGCGATAAAGATAAGAAAATCAATTAAATGCGTGGTACTAAGTTGAGTTGTTGCAGAGTGCCATCATAAAGGCGAGGAATGACATTATAGCGTGGTGGGTTGGAGGGGCCTTAACCTTCATCTAGGAATAAACCCTCTGACAATGACATTCAGTGTGTGCAGTTTTCTTTTATGCTCATTTTTAAATTGAACCTGACTAATAGAGTAGTTTTGTTAGATTGCTACAGCTATGAAGTTATTTTATTTTTTTTCCAACGAAGAAGCATCTTTGTTGAAAACTCCCATGATTCTAAGAATGTTGCGTAAGCATTACAATAAAGTTGATGCCTTTGACTTGCAAAACGATTGAATGCGTAAATGTAAAGCCATTCAGCTTTAATTCAATATCATGAAGGACGCCGACATTGATTACCAGTTTCTATAATGTCAAATTAATATTTGACTAGGTTTTATTTGATTAGATGCAAAAAATTACTGTTTGATTTGTAGTTGATAAATAGTATGACATAATGAAGTCATTGACACCTTCAAATCATTATTTATGAAGCTTTGGTCAAATTTTAAAAGATTGTATGAAAAAAATAATCTAACGTTGCATGGGCACCATTTTACATTGTTCTTGAGTTAAATGGCGCCCAACGTTAGATTTTATTAAATATTAAATGAATATTAAACAAATTAGATATTTTTAAAATTGTTAGACTGTTTTCTGGAATTGTTAAATAATCTTGAATACATTGAAATTGAAAGAATTGGAACTCGTGGAGAAATAGGGCCAGTGACTTAAAACTGTCAACCATTCCTGTCTGCGGAATGTTGCAAGATGGCAGGAGTAAGATCTAAAATTGTATACCGATCCCAAACGTCTAAGGTGAAAAGCACATAGCATAGATACTCCTTGAGGACTTGCCACTTCCTCCCAGAAAAATAGGCACTATCTATGAAAAAAACATGTTAATTTTTATAAGTGGCTGAATAAAACATTTTCCTTTTTAAGAGGAATAGGCTATGAATCGATACTTTTAGATCTATAGCGTGACAGTCAAACGTATTAAACACCAATCCGCTTCTACTATTTCTGCTTAGCTAGACTTTAATTTAATTGAAAATGGCGCCCAATCTCAGATTTAGTAACGTCCAGAAAGCTAGCATTGCACCGATTCCTTAGAGGTTTAAAAAACCTTGTCTTGAAACCAAACAACATTCATAAAACAACTGAGCCAAAGGTTTTTAAAATCATCTAAAAATGGCACCCAATGTCAGATCAGGTTAATACTCTTTGCAAAGTAATTTTCCAGAAGTTCTCAAAAATTACCGAAACTGAACAGGAATTCACACAAATTCAAAGCTATGATTTGTTGAATAAATACATATTGGCGCCCAACGTGAGGTCTTACAGCCATTTCACTTATTTGTTGATTTTCATTTTAAAGATTCACTAACTAAAAAGGACTTGACTGTCTTGAATCTAATAAAAATCACATACGTTCATAAAACAACTAAGCTAAGGGTTAAATTCAATTGCAAATGGCGCCCAACGTGAGGTCTGGATAAACCTCAGAAGTGTTTCACCAATCTCTGTTTTTCTTTGGATAGTGATTTCCTAGAAGTTTTCAAAAGTGACTAGATTTGAAAAAGATTTCATACAAGAACTAAGCTATGCTTTCTTGAATTAATTAATATTGGCCCCCAACGTGAGGTCAAAAATTTGTTTAATCAATTTAAAAGATTTTTTTCCTAAGTTTCCAAGAACTTGACCGTCCTTAAACTGAAATAGATTACAAGGTCTTAGCTATGTAATCGGATTTAGTTATAAAGACGCTTAACGTGAGGTCTGGTTAGTTGTTTAATGCATTATTTCTGTTAATCAATAATCATTTAACAATGATTTTCTTAAAATTTAAAAACACTTTGAGTAGTTACATCAAAATTTAATTATATTGTGCAAAAGAACTAAGCTATAAGTAATTCAATTCATTTGGAAATGGCGCCCAACGTGAGGTCTAGTATAGTTTATTATTAATCATTTATTTATTTCAAGCTGAAAGGGATTGCATAAAGAGACTAAGCTATACGTTCATACTTGAACTTTATTGAAAATGGCGCCCCACTTAGACTTATTTCTGGCGCCCAACGTTGGTTTTGGTCAAGTCTAATAATTACCTTTTTTATTGTTTTTTTTTTTTTTGTAAATCTATTTCTTTTTCTATGTATTTATCGCATCATTTAAGAGTCACCTATACCTGTTGACACTAAGAACTTGAATTGTCAGTAGATAAATCAGTTTTTTATTTTCAGAAATGGCGCTATTATCAATAACCTTATGCTCATTTTTTTTGGAAGAACCCCACCTTTTTATATTAAATATTTAAGCAACAACTCCAATCCTTTAACGACTCTTGCTGTCATACTCATGTCGAATTTTCTCGGAACTAATCATTATTCTAGCAAACAATTTGCCGATTGTATAAAACTATACATCGAATCATGCATACTAATAATTCAATTCAATCTTCTAACAACAAAGACAAACATATTTTATAAGTCACACTCTCTTATGGTTTATCGATGATAAAAATAAATTTAATTTATAATGGCTCCTTCAATAAATCATTAAAACGAAGAGGAAGACTTAAAGACTTCAGTCAAAATAACAATATAATATAACAAAAAAAAAAAACAACAACAATGGCCCAACCGCACAACCATCACTGTAAAAAAAAAAACATTAGAATGCAGGCCTGGGCGCTATCGGTTATGACTGGATTCGAGCAATGAACAGTGGCACCTACCACGCCCTATGAATATTAATTAGTTATAAAAGAGGCATTGTATAGTGGATACCATCATCAGAATTATCATTTCATGATGCCCCTTTTCCTGGGGAGAGAGATTGGTTTAAATGATATGACACAATGGGTATACATATATATATAATATCTCCTTTTGATAGTTGATTGTCCTGATGTGTATACGATGGTGATGGAGGAAAGGAAGCAATTCAAAACGATCAATGATCTCAAATATTGATTTTACCGATCGATACAAACACTCATATATGAAGGAAAAGAAGAGGATTATACCTACGTAGTACATACTCGTATGCATTTTGAGAATACACAGGAAATTCTTAGAAATTTGATTGAGGTGGAGAATTTTTGTTCTCATAGTGTGAGGATGTCTGTTAAGATTATCCCATACACGTTTCAGGTGCATAGGTTCTTTCATATTCCTTATTTTTGGGAAGATCTTTGAAATATTATGTTAAAGTTTTTTTTTTCAAGAGTTTTTTTTTGATACTTTTAACCTTTATATTCATGATTTTTTATACTTAACGCATGATGTCATGTATCATCAAAACAAATATTGAATGAACATAAACACGAGTACTTACTAAATGTACTTGACATATTTCAAATAAAAATGAAATATCACTATAAAAAAATGTTGGTATGAGTTTTACAACAATATGCATTCCACACCATCGGCAACAGTTCTTAAATTTGTGTTTCTTCCTGTGTTTAAATGCTCTGAGAAATCAAAAAAATAGAGTGAAATCAACGTATTCAATTTTTATCTGATGGAGAACACTAAGCGATAAATTGTAGTGGAACCTATTTAATTTTCCAGTACCCAACAGAAACAACAAATATTCTAAAAAGAGCGTAGTAACTACACTTACAGTACGAGTGCAAATGAATTGTTCATACAAATCTTCAAAGCGAAATTAAGAACTTTACGTTCCCCAACTTCTATTTTATACCAAAGATAATTTGTTGGTAAAATTAAAAATTCTACACTGAACAAACAAATTAAAATATGGCAGTTGGAAGATTAAGAAATACGCTAATTTTTAATTTCAAGAGACGTGAGAACGTTTTCGAAAAAATTGAAAATGTCGTAACGTACGCATGAAATGTCTTATTTTAGATTTTTGAGTTAGGCATACTTCTCGTATAAAATGATTCAAGTAATAAATGTTAACCTATTTCACATCCGATTAGTCATTTCCCTTGCGACTACAAGCTAAAAAAATTCACAGAAAAGCCGGATGCATATTGTGGGACCCATTCAATTTTACATTCCACTTCTTTGTATTTTATTATATTTTCGCTCTTTTAGCAATCTTTTAAATCTTAAAGCCTAGTTCTAACCTGTCCTGAAATTGAAAAAGAATGAATGCATTCCACAACATTTTATAGCTCGTATAATCATTCCTTGAGGATAGAAAATAAAGTGTGAAATCGCTTGCAGTGTGAAAAAATTTTAAAAAAGTAATTTTTTGATGCAAACTAACGAGCTGAACAGCTTAAAATTCCATAGCTTTTGTTATTTTTCACCAATAGTTTTTCTCTGATATTTCTGTTTACTGAAACTTATTCCTTATGGGAATATTTTGTCGATAAAAACATTTATAACAAAATAAAGGTACGAAAACCAGGACTGTTAAAAAAATTTTAGGTTCCACAAGTAAAAACTTGTTTATCTCTAAATGCACAAATTGCTTTGTCAAACACTCCTTATGAAAGTTAAGTTCTAGAAATGTCTCTTTGTATAGATTTATAAGCTCTATGACCTTAAGTTAATGTGCTCAATGAAAAATGCTTTTACATAAAGTTGCCTTATCTTTTCTTTTCTAGCATAACTGCAGGGTTATACATACAAATAAATGTTGTCGCTGTCGTCCAATCGAAAATGTAAATGCAACTTTATTTTGTGGTCTGCCAAACTTGTTCTCTATCAATAAACTTAAAGTTAAACCCAATCGAATTGGCGTATAATCCAAAAGACCTACATACTTTGGAATTGAACCCACAGCACAGCCGATAAAATTAAATAAATATTGTAGACATGTTCGTATAAGTAGTATAAGAGCTCATATGCATGAAATATACCTTATCTTTGGCAATTAGTCCACTGAACGCCGCCGCCGCGCCGCCATTAATATGACTGCAACGAATTGACTTGATTCTCTGTGGTTAGCCCAACAAGCTTCGAAGCTAACTTTCAACAGAAATATACGTTCCTATATCGACTTCATTTGGGAAATGTTTACCATTTTTTTATTGCATATTTTGGCTTTCATTTCATTGGTTGGGGCGCGCGCGGTTATTTTTATCTCTATATGAGCTAAGCAAGTTAACGACTTTATGAGATATTAAAAGTCACCAGCGACAAACTAAGATTGACATGCAAAACGAACTGGAAGGCCGCAAAGAAATTCCATAAACTTTTTTTTTTGTTCCATTGCACTTGGCCGGGCATCAATCTTTTAAGACTAGGAATATTATTGCCGGCGAACGGGTGAGAAAAAAGGGGCAACAAATAATAACAGCAAACAGATTAAATTCAGAGTCTTGAGTTGTGTCTAGAAAAGGAAAACCAATGTTGCGCAGCTGGCCTATGATGCCCATTGCCCAAGGAATATTAGCCAGGCCAGGCCAACTCGTTTCAAGTCGAGATTATATTTTATGATAAGGCCAAGACATAATTGCAATATCAAGCGAATAGTTATGGTGACGGTCGAAGCTTGTAATTTTTTTTTCTTCAACTGACTGCCGGGATTATCTTATAGACTGATAAAGTTGTTAAGTATCTTAATTTAATAGGAAAATGCGATGGCGGGAGGGAATTTATGTATATATATTTATCAAGAGCCAAAACACTTCAACTTGCAGCAACATGCAAGAACGGTTTGGTGTGAGTAGAAAGTTTGTCTATAGAGACATTGGGAGAAAACTATGTCTATCTGATGGCTCCTTGATGGGTTTTGCTTATGACGTTTCATGACGAGTATTTTTGTTGGGAAATATTCTAGGTTATGGGGAAAAGATTTAAGGCAAAAGTAGGTGTGATATTTCTCGCTTTAATTAAATTTTATTGGTAAACAACTTTGTTTAGTTTTTTTTTTTAACAGGAAACGAGTTAATAAAAAATTCGTTTCTACTTTGAACCCTAAAGCTAATTATATTTAATTTGGAAGGAAGGCCTAGTACACACCTCTCAGGAAATACAAAATTAATGCATTCCACAATTTTCTAATGGTCAGATTTTAAATTTTCGAGTGTTGGATAAGAAAGGAAATAGTTGCTCCTGTAAAGACCAATTATACTTTTGACAATCAATTAGCTTTTGTTTCAGAAAAAATCTGTGGAACGTAATTTTGAAAAACTCAAGCTGATAATTAAGTATGAATATTTCATTTTCACAAGTTATATCCGTTAGGTTTTTTGACTTCGAGTTCAAGTTTAAATATGATATTCATAAAAAAATTTCAATTTTACATTTCACAACTTCAGTTTTCTAGCAAAATCGATCAAAAATTGGCAAACATTTTCACGCAATATCTCCGTCTTCTCCCTTTTGGTAAGATTTTCAGAAATAGAAAATATTTCATATTTCATAAACTGTGAGTACTTAGCCTAGTCTATTGGAATAAAAAATTAACGCGTTCCACAATCTTCAAACTTTAACTTTTTGACTTTGGGTTATCAAGGGAAAAATTTTCTACAGTGAAGATAAGTCGTACGATTGACAATCAATTATCTTTGGTTTCAGATAGAAGTTGTGGAATGTAAGTTTAAAAACGTCACGCTGACGGAGGCTTTTGAATGAATATTTAATTTTCACTGGAACTATTAAATATATAATAGGCTTAATCTGGAATTTGATGCTTATTTTTTATTTGTATAATTTCAGACATTTTGTCAGGGTTTAAGTTTTTCGAAAAAGTTGATACATTCCACAATAATTCCTAAAATATTCCTTGCACTCCCTTTGTACTCTCAAAAAGGATGTTAAGAAGAAGGGTAAAGGGGTTATGAAACGAATTAGTGAAATGAATTAAGTCTAGAGTGCCTCACTGAGCCATCTTGAATTCTCTATAAATTTCAGGGCGTCTCTTGAGTGCCTTTCATCTGAGCTGCGAACAATCCGCATGCGAATGATCGCAAATTTAGACGTTTCATTACCATGAGTTTTTTTTTGGTCGCCAAAATAACAAACCAAAGTCAAAGCATATCAAAATAAAGTAACGTCTAAAATTTGAGGTTAAATTTCGAGCGAATTATTTATTCGCAAGTTTGTGGACCACGTCCTGTTGTCTTGGATTGCGAATTTTCAACTGACAGTTCGCAGAAGTTTGTTGTTTGGTCGCGTAGAAAATATTAAAATGTAATTTTTGCTGTTTAAAAACATTTTTCGTAGTTTTTTCATTTTAAATTTTGTAAATAACTTCTTCGAAAAGTTAGAACAAACATAAGTTGATATTTCCTCTTGAAATTGGTTAAAAGATTTATTTGTATTCACAGTTCGCAGCTTATGCAAAAGGCATACAAAAAAGGAAGGAATAAGGTATAATTAGGTAATTAGGTAATAATTGTTTTTTTTTTGGGATAAGCCAGCGTACTTTAAAATATATAGAGTGCGATTTAGTACTAACCCCAAACGTTTCGCATCAAATTAAATGAAGCGTGGTATGTTTCCCTGAAATATCTTGAATTCTAAGTAAATATCAGTATCTTTCACATGAGTTGCGAACTGAGAATACGAATTACGAATTGCCGCGAATTTTGACTTTTCATTCAGAACACCAAAGTGACGTCTAAAACTGGAAGTTAAATTCGATCGAACTATTTGTTTGCGGGTTTTGTGAAACGCTTCCTGTTATTGATTGCTTGTGATTGCGAAATTAAATTTGACAGTTCACAGTCGCGTAGAAAATATTAAAATGTAATTTTTTGTTGTTTAAACTAATTTTCATTCTAAAGGTGCTATTACATTGTCATATATATATGGCAAACTTACTATATAACTACGCTCCACAAGCGACATATTATTAAGGTGATATACATATTTATATAACAAAATATATATGACCCCATATAAGTCATATATATTTTGTCACATAAATATGTCTATCATACTTATATGTTCCTTGTGGAACATATTTATGTGGCAACTTTTCCATATTTATATGATAATGAAATACCGCCTTAAAATTTGTAAATTTGATTATTTATTCACTTCGTTGAAAATAAAAAAAGTTGATATTTCCACTTGAAAATGCTTAAAAAGATTTAATCGAATTGCACAGCTCATATGTAAAAGGCACTTTAGCGGCAAAACAGCCAGCCATATATGCTTGTATAAAAAAGTTAACTTTGAAATGGAAGCATAGGTAATTACTATTCACATGAGAGCGACCAAAGAACGAACATTCGTTCAATTTGACATTTTGTTTACATGCCGCCTTATTTTAGTTCGTCGCGAATAAGAGCCTGATTATACGGTTCGTTTTTTCGTTCGTTTCGTCTTTCGTCTTTTTGACAGACACGACACGAACGTTCATGATTACATGGTTCGCGAAAATACGTACGTACTTCCCTTCGTTATTTTGACGTTAATGGAATTTGGGGTTGTAAAATTTCATTCAGTAGTAAAAATCAGTAAAATGCAGTCAGTAAAAATAAATATTTTTTAATCACTTATTTCTAAAATTCACTCGTATATACTACGTTTATTCAATCCCAAAAAAGCAATATTCCAATCCTATCATTTTTCTTTAAATCGTTTTTTTGCTAACACCAGAGGGAGTATTGTGGTTGCCGAATCAGAAACGTCAAAGTGAAATTTTCATTCCTGCTTTCGTAACTTCCTTCCCTCTTCATTTATACACCTCTGACCCAATGTGTCAAAAAGACGAAGTCGAAACAACCGAAAAAAAAACCAATCGTGTAATCGAGGTCTAACGAAAAGAAACATGCGCAAACAATCAACTCCTTGCAGTGTTGATGGTATTTGGAATTCATAGAGTTTGACAATTCATAACAATCAATTGCAATTCATGACGAGGACGACTAAAGTGTTTTATCAATTATCTCGTACTTAAGCAATTATAAATTAAATTTAACCATCCCAACATTAGTATAAATTAGATTTCTACCATGTTTTTTAGATTTTGTACTGTATTTAAATCTATAAATGTTTTAAATCCCATTTATTCGTTCAACCGTCCGTCGCCGCCGTGCGTCGCGTCGGTTGGTCCTTTAAAGATGTAGAATTGTAAACTTAACGTTAAATGTATGTTTTTTTTTCGAATAATTTTTCATCCAATAACACTATTCCGATTTAATCTGTTGGAAATGTTCGGTCTTTCCACTAAGCATGCACCTTCAAACAGATTATTTGTGCCACTCCATATGAGAAACCAGTCTAAAGTAATTCAATTAAATCTTAAAAGTTCTAATCAAATCGTACTTCATTTAATTTTATTTTTCTCTGTTTAAGTTTAAATATCAAAAGTAAAAATCAAAATAAATTGCTCTATTAAACACGAACATAATTATAAGTATTTCCTCAATCTAATAATTCATTTCATAACGCCTTTAAATTTTATATTACTATCCCGCCTTTTAAACATATTTTTCGCGCACCACACATTACATTTTCTGTATGATCCATGAAAGCAATTTATTTTTCCTGACGGAAAATTGATTTTTCCTAAACTCTTTTGCTTTTGTAGAATTGCATCACTAATAAAAAAAACAAAAACCCACACCTCTCTTAGACGACCGACCGACGCGACGATCGATGATAGTGGTACTCGTACTCGTCTCGTATTAGCTACAACCTGCAACATTCACCTTCATTAGATTCGTCCCGACAGACTTGTTTTTTCCTTTTTGGTTTTAAACTCGAAATGCTCTTCAATCTTGGTCACATTTCATGAAGTAATGTTTTTTAATGAAAAATAAACTAGTTAATACCTACAACCAAGCCGAAGATGATGATTACACTTAAACGGATGCATAAATGCGTGGTCTTGTAATTATCAGTTTGCTTACAGGGCCTTCTTTTTTTTAAAACTTAGTCGCCATATTTCAACTATGATCGCGCGTCGGTCGTCTTCCTTCTCTTCTCTAAAGGTGTATCTTCTCTAGGTCCTTGTATGGAAGCCACTTCATTAGCTATTCAAATAAATTCTAGAACACAGATAATTAACCATCAATTTAACTTATTGTCCTGTTTTCTTATGTTATTCGTACCTACACAAAAAAGAAACTAAACTAATCGCCGGAATGCTTGTCAACTCATAATGAATTATTCAAAGTGGCTCCACCTGTTGGTAGTAGAGTATTAAAATTGCACCGCGCGCCGTGAACGTCATGTGCGCTTGTATTGATTAATCACTGCAGAGCAAAAGATTATGGAAATTAATCGCATGCGGATGGGCAATAAATATTTACAAATCCGAAAGGACATTCCTTTTAAAGTGAAAAGGAGAGAAAGAGAAAAAGAATAACTGATAATTACTACAACATTGCCAGATTAGCATTTTTTTGAATGACTTTTTCTTAACTCTTCGGAAATATTTCAAAAAATGCAAATGCAAATTATGCTAAGATTTTTAGTGTTAAATTAAGTGCAATAATGTCTCGCAGAAAAAAATTGATGCCTTCCACAGAGTTGCCCATTAATGATTTTTTTCAAAATAATAACACAACGTAAAAATTAAAATAGATAAGAATTCCAACACATAGACGTCAGTTAATTTTCAACATTCCTCAGTTCCAGTAGCGGACCTAGGACTTGGCTGTGGGGGGGGGGGGGACTCAGAGATACAGATTATGTGTTTTGTAAGTATAAGCCACCTGGAGATCTCATTTTCGTAAAGTCGTCAAATCAACTAGTACTTTAGAAAGCACATATAAAAATATGTCGCCAATTAAAAAAAAAATGTTAAGACTTCAAGACATTAAGTCGGACCACATAAGACAGAGCTGCTTTATAAAATATAGCATTTGGCCTAATTCTGCAAGCGTGAATGAATTTTCGTGCAAGCGCTACATACACTTTATATTCCTGCTAAAATATGTCGATAAATTTGCACGTCACTCTAGAGTCTATAGGAATTGCAAATATTCATTTTCTTCTGAATATTTTTCTGAGTGCACAGAGAAAAATCACGCTTGTGGAACTTGCCTTTTTGACTAGAGAACTCTTATGTAATTGCTTAGTCCAAAAATGTTTTCTATGTATTTTTGACTTCTAAAATATAAGACCCAAGATTCTCTATGCCCTGACTGGCCGTAAGAAACAACAATAATCGGGTTTTAGTCCCAGGTGAATATTTTGTTAAATAAGCTAAGTTTTAAGGGTAAATTGTTGTTGCAATTGGCATGTTAATTGTTCAGCCCCGACATGGTTTTTTTAATTAGGTTCGTTCCTTTGCAGTGATTTTTTATTGATTTGTGTGATTTTCAGTCCAAAGCCGTTGCCGTACTCAAAAATTTGGCAGTTTTTAACCAAAATACAATGCTCACGAGAGAGTAAATAATTTCCCCTACCTGTGATTTTCAGTCCGAGAAATTTCTTCGGGCAGAAAATCACAGCACAGCAAGAAATGTAATTTTGAGAGTTAAAGCCAAACATCGTGCCGTACTTGTCTGGTACATTAGGTAATACGTTATTTGGTTTAATTTGCGTTCCCGTACTTTTGCACAGTTCTGATATTTTTGACAATATTTCAACGTTGCTCTACAAAATCTGACAGTTTGTTATTTTCTGTGTACAAAGTAAAGGATCGAACCTATTATCTCTTTAAGCTTTAGCCCCAACTTCGGACATTGACAGTCTGAATAATTGTTAAGCCGCAAATACTCTCTGGAATTAAGTTTAGTATTTAGGGCATTGGCTGCTTAACCACAAACGGTTTTTGTCCAATTTTTATCAGGTCTTAGTCCCGAGCTGTGTTTTCGTCCCAATTTTCTAGGCTTTGTTTTAAGGGAATAATTGTCCTTGCGTTAAACATGTCCATTATTCGTAGCCCCGAACTTACTTTTTCTCTAATTCCCTTAAGGTTTTATCCCCAACCAATTTCTTCTGGGTCTTAGAAAAGCAAATAAATAACATGTAAATTGTTTAGAACCAATTTCGTTATTTTGTCCGATTCCCATCAATTTTAACAGTTTAACAACATATTTGAGACGAATATAAAATCCTACACGTTGTAATATATTGCTTCAAAGATTTCAATTAACTTTAGGAATCGGTTGTGGGGGGGGGATTTACCCCCTATAGCCAACCCCTGGATCCGCCACTGCTCAGTTCTAACAATAGCTTGTTTTTTATATCAAACATTTCTGCCTCTGAATTCGAATGAAAGTGAAATATTTATAGAAAATTGTTGACTTGAAGTTTTAAACCTTACGTTCATCTTATCAACTAAAAATTAATTGATTATTAAATTCAAAATATTAGCTTAATATTTATACTTGAAGATCCATGCTGAAAATAAGAATTTCCTCAGAAAAAAATATGTGGAACGCATTCATTTCATTAAAATCTAACAGCTTTTGTTTTTAACTTTTAATGAATTGATAATTAAATTATTGAGAAGTTTTAAAATATTTAAAATTGTTCTTTTAAGATCCATATACTGAAAAATGGCATACAATTCCAGTAATGATTGTCGAACGCATTATTTTTGTTTACACAACGAAGGCTTTTATTTTGAGCTAAATCTTATTTGATTTTCAAACGTTGAATAGTTCCACAAATTTTTCTCATGAAAACCCACGCCATCAAATTCTAAACACCGGTAGTTAAAAACTGTGGAACGTATTGATTTGATTTACATTACACAGGCTTATAATTTGAACTTAAAATTAGTTAATAGTTGAATAGTTTCCCAGTACTTAAACTTTATTTGTTCAAAATCCATCCTGATGAATATAAATATTCCAAGATTTTGTTTTGTGGAACGCAATCATTTCATTTTACAATAAACAGCTTTTATTTTGAACTTAAAATAAATTGATGGTTTGAATATTAAATGGATTGAAAATACGTAAACTTGTTTCACTTTCATGCTAAAAAATTGCAAAATACTAGAATAAGGATTGTGTTATGAACTCATTTCATTTATATTCCACAGCTTATACTTTGAAGAAAAATGTATTTGATTGGTAAATGTTGAATAGTTTCACAGGACGTTGACTCTTTCCTTTAAAAATCTTAACCTACAAATTGCAAATACCCTCAGTTAAAGATTGTGGAACGTATTCATTCCATTTTAATTCCACAGGCTTATATTTTTAATTTGGATTGAGTCTATTGTCAAATGCTGAAAAGTTTTATATCGCACAACTTTTCCCTTGAGAATGCGATCGGAAAACTGAAATTGCAAATATCCCCAATAAAAGGTTGAAAAATGTTCCAAATCACAAATAACGTTTTAAACCCTGATTTCATATTTTATGTGAACAAAAAACTATATTTTCGGCATCGCTTTACTTACATTCTCACATGATGTCCGACATGATCCGAATACTTTCGAGCAGCATGTAAAGATATCTGTAAAAAAATAAATAAAAAAAAGAAGTTATACGGTGTTTTTTTTTTTGTAAAATATAAAGGCGGATAGCTTTAAAGAAAAATAAAAACAAAGATAATCAAGTGACAGCCGCATGAACTCGTGATACGCTTCATTAATATCCAAGATGAGCTTTGGCATGCGCTCAAACGATCAGAGTGTCTGTTACGTACGCACTGTGGAATCTTTGATCGAATCTGACTGAAACTTTTCGAGAATTATTTGTTTTGACGCCAAGCATCGACGATCTTAGATTGAAGGTAGTTAAACAAACATGGGCATGGGGATGACAAATGATGTGAAGATCGAGTTGGCGGGAAATTTATACAAGCATCTTTCTGAATGATCGTAAAACAAGACAGTGGACATTAATGTCTTGTTTTAATACAAATCACAACACCCAGAGGCTGGGACATTCCTACCTTCTACGACCTACAACAAAATGGTTTATTCATAAAAAAAAGATAAACAATAGATATTTATACATATTTCACACTTTGTATCAAGTTTATAGATAAATTTATTAACGATCTACTTTGACTCTGGGGAATTTCAGAATTTTCTCCAAAAATAAAATTAGCATAAAGTATTTGTTTTTTTTTTTTTTAATTTCTTCGATGCGGGGTTATTCCACATGGAGACTACCGGAGTTTAATTCAATTTTGGATATTATAAGACTAATTTTATTGGGAGCTAATTTGTTTTGAATGATTAAAGCATTAATATGTATGCTGTTTTTTTAAAATTGGATAGGAATTTAAAGTATTTGACCTGAAGATGGCTTCATAATAGGTTTTTTTTTCAGTGTTTTATGTATAAAGATGATTTTTATTGGACTGTGTGTATTCTCCGAATATATTTTGTAGATATTCATATGAGAATTAAAATTAATGGAATTTTAAGTTTATTTTGTTATCTGTAAATTGCATTAATATAAGAAGAGCTTAAAAATGTTTTTTTTGATAACGAAATTGCTGTATGGTGACTTTTTAAAGTAAATTCCGCAAACATTCCCCATTGTGACATTCCACATTGTGACATTTTCTTACACACGTCAAAGAGTCATACGATACTAGAGGATTAAAATAGCCATTTGGTGAATTTAACTTTAGTAAAATGTTACGAGATAGTGTCTATACGTGTTTTTGAAATATAAAAAGTAAGTAGATATTCAACAAAAGCTTATCTTTCTTATTCCAAAACTAAGCCACCCGATTAGTAGCTTTAGTTTAATTATTTTGTTATTTTAAATTTTAGTACACATGATATTTAAATGTCATTCACTTCTTTAAGTTCATTTACGATAATTTTTAATTTGCAATTTTATAATAAAACTATCATCTCAATCAACGTTTAATCTAAATAGCCCTTATATCATAATTACCACTTCAAAGCCACTTATTTATTTATAAAGAAAGAGAACCATTCCTCCCTATCATTTTTTACTCCAAGGCTGCATGATGAATAAATCTAACTTCCTTTCCACACCGAGTATCCATATCTATTCAAAATAGCGGCATGACGCGACGACAAACAGCAAAAAAAAAAAAACAAGAGAGCCTAGATACAAAACAGACACAGACTTTCTTCAGACAACACTCACTAGCTAGCTGTAGCTGAAGATAATTACAAACAGTTGGCAGAATGCAATCATCTCGATTTCAAAGGAAAAACGTCACAATCGTCATCATCACACATGATGTACGTACATCCAGCACAGACAGCTCATCATCATCTTCATCAGCATCATCTAGCCAAAAAGAGAGAAAGAGTGGAAATAAATCAACCAAAGATGATTGAAATTGGAATACCAGCAGAAGTACAATATGGTATTCATATTTTTATACGGGCGGAATTGAGAACAAACCATAGAATCACCCTAACGTCAAAATTTACAACAACAACAGAACACAAAAATGAAGGAAGACACTTGCACTTCACCTCAACTTTGAATTGAACCTGTTGTCGCCCCATGTTGCGGTTGATAAACCGTTAAATCATGTGAAGTTTGTAAGGGGAAAGCGAAATTTAAGAGGACTACCTCAGGGCAGTCATATCAGACCATCATCTTTTTTTGTTTTTGCTATTTTAATGACTGTGTACGCGTGTTTTGTGTGGTTTTTCGAATTTTGTGGTTGACAGCGGATGGATCCAACAGTTTGGTTGGCTCCACATCTCTATCGTAATTTAAAAAAAAAAAACAACATTCACCCTCCTTCATCAGGAGTGCTATGATTAATTTCATCCTAAGTATCTCTTTGGTATTATATAGGGGCGAGTGCGAGTGTGTGATCGTTTGTCTTTGATATTTTATGCGATTTGTGTTTATTTATAGGTTAAGAAATGGAAGGTTACACAAATAAACTTTGGCGGGAGGAATGGCGTGAAGAAGTCGCGTGCACTTGATGTTGCAGTTCTGCTTTCTGGTGCCGTATGCTAATCAGAATGTAATTTCACGCACCTTGTGCAAAATTCATATACACTAGAAGAAGATGCAAATTCAAAGAACCAGCCTGGATAGTATACACAGAAATACATCAGAGAGGATTTGGGAGTCAGATACAATTTTTCGCATAATTTAGAGCTTCCTTTGATGCGGTATAGTATGAGCGAGGAGATTTACTTTCAATTATTTCTCTTTGTTGTTAAAAAGTTGATATGCGTTTGCAAGTATGTTCTTTGATTGAAGAGATAGATTATATGCATTTGGTATAAGATTTTATTTTTTGATTGGAGAAGGGTGTAATTTGTCACACTTGTGAAATACTACTGCGAGTTTTTATTTATTTGTTTTCATCGATGTCAGATTCAAGTGATTTATAAGTCATTTTTAACAGTGTGTGGTACCTAGTTATGTCATGGTTGATGTATGAATGTGGAAGTTCTTATACCGATGATATGGGTATGGACTCAGATTTTTGATACAAAAACATACTTTATTAAATTAGTTATTTTTATTGTATTTAATAGAACTTTTGAATAAAGAATTTTAGTTGACCGAATTACATGAACCATCATTGTGCATGCTCGGAATTATTATTTTCATTGCATTAACAAATTTAGGCGGAACGAAGTTCGTCCGGTCAGCTGGTCTTCTATAATTCTATAACACTTTACTAAAACTTTGTAAATTTGAATCACTCTTCAACAAGTATCGTCCTTAAACAATTTCGTTAATAAACTGCAGTTGAATACGTCTAAAGCTGTGGCAGTTCGTACAAGAAACCAAACATACTCCGATTTTGACCTTTATAAATGTGAAAGTGTTTTAATAAAGTACAATGCTAATAAAATTTTTAAATTTGCAATATATTCCTTTTATGAATACATTTTTTTTTGCCGAGTTTTTTAATAAAACGATCTTGTAATTTGTTTGCAAAAATTTATAATTATTCAGTTTTTTTTTTAAATAAAAGATGTGGAATGTAAGATTTAGATTTTTAGCGGCGGGCGGTGACTATTTTCTTCATAATTGTAAAGGGTGATTTTTAAAGAGCTTGAGAACTTTTTTAAAAAAAAAAAACGCATAAAATTTGCAAAATCTCATCTTTCTTTATTTGAAACGTTAGATTGGTTCATGACATTTACTTTTTGAAGATAATTTCATTTAAATGTTGACCGCGGCTGCGTCTTAGGTGGTCCATTCGGAAAGTCCAATTTTGGGTAACTTTTTCGAGCATTTCGGCCGGAATAGCCCGAATTTCTTCGGAAATGTTGTCTTCCAAAGCTGGAATAGTTGCTGGCTTATTTGTGTAGACTTTAGACTTGACGTAGCCCCACAAAAAATAGTCTAAAGGCGTCAAATCGCATGATCTTGGTGGCCAACTTACCGGTCCATTCCTTGAGATGAATTGTTCTCCGAAGTTTTCCCTCAAAATGGCCATAGAATCGCGAGCTGTGTGGCATGTAGCGCCATCTTGTTGAAACCACATGTCAACCAAGTTCAGTTCTTCCATTTTTGGCAACAAAAAGTTTGTTAGCATTGAACGATAGCGATCGCCATTCACCGTAACGTTGCGTCCAACAGCATCTTTGAAAAAATACGGTCCAATGATTCCACCAGCGTACAAACCACACCAAACAGTGCATTTTTCGGGATGCATGGGCAGTTCTTGAACGGCTTCTGGTTGCTCTTCACTCCAAATGCGGCAATTTTGTTTATTTACGTAGCCATTCAACCAGAAATGAGCCTCATCGCTGAACAAAATTTGTCGATAAAAAAGCGGATTTTCTGCCAACTTTTCTAGGGCCCATTCACTGAAAATTCGACGTTGTGGCAGATCGTTCGGCTTCAGTTCTTGCACGAGCTGTATTTTATACGGTTTTACACCAAGATCTTTGCGTAAAATCTTCCATGTGGTCGAATAACACAAACACAATTGCTGCGAACGGCGACGAATCGACATTTCACGGTCTTCAGCAACACTCTCAGAAACAGACGCAATATTCTCTTCTGTACGCACTGTACGCATTCGTGTGGTTGGTTTAATGTCCAATAAAGTAAACTGAGTGCGAAACTTGGTCACAATCGCATTAATTGTTTGCTCACTTGGTCGATTATGTAGACCATAAATCGGACGTAAAGCGCGAAACACATTTCGAACCGAACACTGATTTTGGTAATAAAATTCAATGATTTGCAAGCGTTGCTCGTTAGTAAGTCTATTTATGATGAAATGTCAAAGCATACTGAGCATCTTTCTCTTTGACACCATGTCTGAAATCCCGCGTGATCTGTCAAATACTAATGCATGAAAATCCTAACCTCAAAAAAATCACCCGTTATTTCATTTTCACTAACACCTTGTTCTAGGCTTCCACAAGCTATAGAATGTGAGATTGTAAAAATCCTCTGAAAAACAAGAATAAATCCACGGAATCTAGGAAGGGGAAAACCCCATACTGTCAACTTTGCTGCTTGGCCTCTTAGACTTTTTATTACAATTAACTTTATATTTTGCCCTCTCAAAGGTCGTGATGAATGGTGCATCCAATTTATCATACAAAACCTGTTTGCACCTTCACACATTCAATCTAACCCTACATATACATATATGTATGAAGGTACCTACATTTGTGTATATTTACATCAAAGTCAAGAAACAAATGATGGCTATGCAGATCATTAATCCATCTTAATGCCCTCCCATTCAAAAGCTTCATCTGTTTAAAATAAAAAAAAAAATCTCATTCACTTTTTCAATAAAACAGACAAAAATGTCATAAAACCGATAATAAACAAAATTGAAGCACCTGAAGCCACGCATGGACGGCACGTCCTCTTTCAAGGCTTCAACAGCTAGCTTTCTAGTAATTAATTATGATATTTTTTTGTTATCTCTCGACAAAACAACAGTATTATGTATCTGAACAAAAAGATATATTTTTTTTATATCGTAAGCTATTTATCACCGTGTAGGTGGTGTGTATAATATTTTTAGATTTCGCCAATGGTCCAAAAATGTTGAGAAATTGTTTTATTTATTTTATTTTTTTATTAAAACAAAAAATGAAAATGAAAATAAATCGAAGAAATTAAAAAAAAAATTAGAGTGAAAAGTGGACAATAACAAGTTTGATTTATGGAAATCTTTTCAAAAATATACAAAGAAAAAAAACAAAAAAATATTTTTTAAAGAAAATAACACCCTGGGGATTTTGTGTGTTTTCTTTTTTTAAATATAATTTGTTTGGAATTTTAATTATTGCAATCAGATGAGAGTGATTTATAACAACAAGTGGATATAATTAAGCACTTTATTTTGCATACAAACAAATTAGAAGATCGGTGTACGGCATAAAAGCATATATACACGGACATTCAAACGCTCAAACGCAATAAAATCCATAAGTATCTCACGATTTGCGTTCTAAACTGCGATTTAACTGCCATTTGAAGTAGCTCCGCCCCTTCTTGCATTAATAATTCGACGCATTCCCTGGGAAATAATAAATTGGAAAGCAAAGCAGTTTTTCATGTTATTTATTTATTTGTCAACTGAAATTCACGCACTTGCAAACTAGGAATATTCAGGAGTATCTTCAGAGGGGGTGTTATGGGAGTCAGGAGCCCCCTATTGGATTGGAAATGATTTCTCTCAGAAACACTCATCAAGTGGATAAGAATTTATTTGTTTAAAAGTCCTGCTGTGTTTTTGAACAATATCTTTTGTTTTGGAGGGGGGGGGGGGGGGAGGTTAAGGCTTGCGGGATATACTTTCGTCCTTTTTGCACAAAAAAAAAAATAAATCGGGTGGCACAACGGCTCATGAAGAACCAGGGCCTAGTGACTAACGCCTTTCGACAGGAATGGAAGGGACCTACAATTTTATGCCGAATCCGAACGGCTAGACGAGAAGCACTTATTCGTGACAAGTGATACTCTTGGAGGATTTGTCAATTCCTCGCAAGAGGCAGTAGCCCTGAAAAAAAACTTTTTAGTTTTTAGGTGGGCGAGGCTGGGAAGCGATCCCAGACCTCCAGCGTGACAGTCGAACGCACTAACCATTACGCTACGGGCTACTACTACTTTTTGCACAAGGTATATTTAAATATCTACCAATTTTTATTATAAAATCACTTTTGACTTTGCAGGTTTTTGTGGAATTTAATGAAGATTCAAGAGTGTATTAGTCCGAAAGTGGGTTTAAGGGGGTCAAGATCGCCCTATTGGAAAAGATGAGCATTCTTGAATAATTTTGATTTCGGTTTCACTCAGGGACACCAATCAAGCTCCATTAAAATCCTGCTGTGATTTTTTTACATCATCTGCATTAGCGAGGGTGGTTAGGGTTAGGTTTCTGATAAGGCATGTATAACTTAAATGCCTATCAATTCTGCATATCAATTGCATATTTATCATTTATTATTTACCATTAATCATTCAGTGTATGACCTCCCCCTCATTCAACTTATATGGATCCGCTCCTGATGCACATACTATCATATACAAACTATGAATATAACACAATACAAATTATTATTAACGTTTCCCTTGGCGATGATAACTGAATTAAAATTAGCGCGATCGCTTCAAGTTGTTTGTTTCTTTGAGAAGAAGCGCTCGGCATTGCAATCAAATCATGTACAAAGCTGTTGATATTTTTTCTTTATAATATAATTCGAATACGTATAAAAATGCAGATGGTGTTCATGTAGTACGAGTATGAGTTATAGATTTTATAATGGAGGTTGAGGGCCCCTTTGAAAGCTGTATGGATCAGAATCATTCATTTTTCGGTCAAACATCCAGATAAAGAGAAGAGAAGAGAAAAAAAAGATGATCATAATCGCGGTGATTAGAGTGACAGGGCTTAATGGTAAGTGGCAAGTCGGCTTATTTGTCAATGTGCAGTGCATTCTTTTTTTTTTTGGTTTTGTCTTTTTGAAATTGGTTATTAAAGTCACTTTTTTGTTGTTGTTGCTGTTTGCCTTGTCAATTTTTTGACTTGGCAGCGGCATCAGTATGTGTTGTTGTTTATAGTGAACGCTGCTTTTCCCGCTCATCAAATTTGAATTATTCAAATCATGACCGATGCCGATGCCGGTATAGAAAATGTATATTCGCAATTGGAATTAAGGGAGTGTGTGAGGGTAATGATAGAATATTAACTGGATTATAAGTGGTGGATAACTGGCTGTTTTGTGCAAATTGTTTAACTCTACGTGATCTGATAAAGCTATTGATTTACTGATTGTAGGTAGGTATGTATGAAATACAATTGATGGGGGTGGAGCTTGTTGTAGTGGAAGGAGACAATTTGTAATAAATAAATTCAATTGGCTTTGGTAAATATTCACACCTATTGCAATTGTCAATTACTGATTAATAGTTGATAAATATATTGAAATTTTACATTTTAAAAGGCCAATTTTATTGTGATTAAAGACGGCCTGCATCATTCTCAATGACCAAAACTCCTTTCGGTTGGCTTGTTTAATATGGAATTTCAGTATTTATCAACTATCAATCTATGATTGAGAATCGCAATAGGGGTGATTTTACATAATAATCATATCTATGAACACACTCGACGCCGAACAAGGAGGTTTCCGCACTGGATCTTCCTGTCAACACCTTGCGGATCATCATCGAACAGTGCGTTGAATATCGATCACCACTTCACCTGCTGTTCATCGATTTTAAAAAGGCGTTCGACAGTGTCAATAGAGAATTTATTTGGCTTGCTTTGCGCAGGAGGGGCATCCCAGATAAATTGATTGCTATTATCAAGGCTACATATGATGGATCCAAGTGTCACGTTTTGCACAAAGGTAGGCTGTCAGAGGAGTTTGAAATCCAAAGTGGAGTTAGGCAAGGCTGTATACTGTCACCAATACTGTTCCTGTTGGTGATAAGTGACGTACTGCACGCAGCTTTGTCAAATGGAAATGGAGGAATTCAGTGGACTCTGCAATCTCACCTCAAACATCTGGACTACGCGGACGACGTATGCTTACTCTCTCATAGGATCATGGATCTCCATCAAATGACAACAAGGATGGAGAGAGAAGCAGAAATCGTAGGGCTTAAGATCAACTCGGCAAAACCTAAAAGGATCAGCCTTGGAACTTCGTCAATCAATCCAAGTAAATATTTCTGGACAACCGGTAGAGATGGTAGAGGATTGCCAATATCTTGGGAGTATTGTCCCTACGGGTGGCGGAACTGAACTGGACGTAAACAGCCGAATCAGAAAAGCAAAGGCTGCGTTCGGAATGCTGTCCAAAATATGGAGAAACAACTCTTTTAGCTTAAAGACCAACCTACGGCTGTTCCGCTCCAATGTTGAATCCGTTTTGCTTTACGGCTGCAGCACTTGGAAAGTCACTGACACTGTCACTAGAAAGCTGCAAACCTTCATTAATAGATGTCTACGAAACATCTTGAGGATTTTCTGGCCCAACCGTATCTCCAATGCCGAACTTCATGCGAGAACGGGTCAGGAGCCCATAGACTCTATTATACGAAGAAGAAAGTGGCAGTGGATTGGCCATACGCTTCGAAAAGGCGATCGGTGCATTGCATCTCAAGCAATTCAGTGGAACCCGCTCACACAGGAGGGAAGACAAGTGGGCCGGCCTAGAAGTACATGGCGAAGAACGGTCGAACAGGAATCGGCACGACTGGGGAAAAGTTGGAGAGAGCTGAAATATATTTCAAGAAATCGTACACGATGGCGCGTAGGTGTAGTGGAGGCCCTATGTCCCGTAAGGGAAACATCACGGACGTAATAGGTCCGAGGACCTAAGTAAGTAAGTAAGTATGAACATTTTAAAAAATTCCTAAATCGTTTATGTGGAGATTTGTAATGTTAATTTTTAGCAGTGTTTACATTTCTTTTGACTAAAAATTAGCCCAGGAATATAAGACAAAAAATGCATATTTTCTTAAAAATTCGGATACAGGTGAGTTTTTGGGGGAAATGAAGAGCTGAGAATTGTATTTGTTCAAACTTGTATACCAAGAAAATTAACGACCTTGTTCTGGTTTTTATAATAACGAAGATCTAGATATCCTGTTTAAGGGAAGTGACCAAAATGTACGTCTTAGAACTTATAAGGTTATAACAGCATCTAAGTGATGAGAGCTCATCTATAATACCTGACCAAAATTACGATTACTCAGATGCGGCGGAAGGGGTGTGCGGAGTGTAACACCGCACACGGCCCCGCGCTTCAAGGGGCCCCACGCGTGTCACATTTAAATGTCTCCACTTCTTGAAATAATAAAATCAAACAAACTGACTGACAATATTTAATGATAGTTAAGAGTTCCAAGTAGGTGTACAAAAAATCAGTACCAACTTAAATGTCCTACTTTGACCACAGCAATGACTCAAACATTGCGTTTTACACTTAGTTCACATCATGTTTCTTTCCAAAACTATTGGACCAATTTGGTTCGAATTTCTGAACTTCATCTTGTAATACTCTAGACTATTTGATTCCAAATTTTATATCAAAATTGGACCATTTTTCATCTGTGTTTTGAGTGCTTCAAAATTACTAAGATTTTCATTTTTTTTTATTTGCGATATACGTAGTATAGGGTAAGTTTAGGATTCGTGCAAAAAAAAAACGATATAATAATTTTCCCTAACGTAACGATGATTCTGTCCGTCTGTTTGTCTGTACCTCGCCCTGCAGCCTAAACGGCTGAAGCGATTTTCTTAAAACTTTGTACTTAAGTTTCTTATGGGATTCCCTACAGGGGAAATTGATTTTTTTAACTCAAAAAATAACGGTACCTGCCTCACAACCAATATACAAACATTGATTTATATTAAAAACGGCTCTAACGATTTAGAAAAAAAAAAAAACTACGAGCTACTATAATTATTACAATTAATAATTTGGTAAAAAAGATTTTTATAAGGGTTATTAGCGGTACCTTACATAGAACCGATTTTGTATGTAAGAGGTCCTTTATAATTTTAACATTTTCGCATACTATACAATTTTTCTAAAAAATAATTTTTAGATTTAAAAAAAAATACTGAATTTTTTTTAAGAAAACTCAATATTTTGAAAACGGGTCTAAAAATATTTTTTTAATTTTGTGTAAAATTGCATTTTATTTAATTCTTAAATTTGGCATACAAAATTTTATTTTTAAAAATAAAGAATGTTTATATATACAAAATTAATTTTTAAGAAAACCGCTTTAAATATTTTTGAAATTTTTTTTTCATAAATTCATATTTATTAAAAAAATCATATGGCATACTTTTTTTAATGATATCATAATGTTATGGAAGCAATACATATGCACATTGGCAACTTTAAGTTACGTTAAAGTTGTTAGCTACCAGAGCAAGTTTGTGCGATCCAGTCGTGCACATTTTTAATTTATGATTAGATAGCAACACAAATCTAACATGCATGAATTTAAAACAAAAGTGGTCTTGTAGAAAATTTTATAACAAACAAATTTATAGTGGATCGCTTTATTCTTAATTGCATAGGTTCATATTTCTAAAGTTATAAAGCAAATGACCAGAAAAAATGGGGTGATTTTAATTTTGTTCACTGTTGCATTTTTCCTGCTCAGCGCGCACAGGTTTTTCGAAGCTTCAAGGTTAGCTTAAGATACAGACTACTCTTACAGCCCCAACAACATATCAAAAATGCAGAACTACATCGCGATTTGCGATTTTACCGTCAAATTTGAGTGGCCTATATATCTTTAGAATCAGAATAAGTTTATGAACGAAATAAATAGTCAGAAATTAAATAGTCAGCCATTTTGTGATTTACTCAAAGCTTTTGTAACTTCAATATCAGTTCTAAAAAGAAAACATATTTTTTTTGTCGGATACCTACTAATTATTTTGATTCAGAATTCAGAAAGCGAGCTTCTTATTTTATTTTAGTTTTATGTACAATTAGAGTGTCCGTTATTTCACAAACTCATTTTTTTGGATAGCACACCCCGTCAAACGAAAGTTTATGCCGAAAGAAAAAATTATTGACCAACAAAAATTTTTCCGAGGTCATTAACCCGTGCCTCTAAGGTCATACTTTTCCAATACAAATTTGTATGATGGGAATTTTGCACTTTTCACATTTTATTTTTTTTTCTGGACTATAGCAGTTATTCTAAATTTTAAATATTTTTATTTTTGTATGTATTTAATAAGAATATTCGAAATACATCAAATTTCTTTTTCTCAAAACTCTGCAAAAATATAAAATACTAATTTTGTTAATTGAATTGAATTGAAATGAATTCTGTTCTGAAAAAAATGCATTATTTGGTTTATTTCTAAACTGTCTAAAATTGGTGCCCAACGTGGAATCGAAATTTAATGATTTGGCTATATTATGGTTATTTCCTCTTTTCTAAAGCATAGTTTTTAAATGTGAAATCATCCGAGTTCAAAGCTCAAATTAACCCTTCGAATTTGGGGTGTTAACTAGAGTTTAAATTTTATCTCGTTACTGGAAAACTGGGCCTTAGTTATTTTTGACACATTTATTTAATGTCTTAAATAGTATTAATAGTAGACTTGGTCATTTTTATAGTCGAGTTTACATAGTAAAATTTATAAACATTTCGTTTTCTATTTAAATAACCCTTTTTATACGTTAATAATAATAAATAAGAACTCAGATCATTTTTAAACTTCGACTCACACCAAAAAAACTTTGTTATCATCCACTTTCCCTCATTATAATGTTTGACTCCAACAACCTTACATAGACCATGTCAATTCCCTTTTAATTTCTGCCATTCAGTAACTATAAAACTAAACAAAATGTAATCATAATTTTTTGAAAATATGCGATAACCTTTTCTTACTCCCTATTAGTAATAAAAAGTAATCTACTTTATAAGTGAAGTAAAAGAATATGTAGTAAGTATTTCGCGGGGAATAATGCAGTTTCCCTTACTGATAAGGTTTTTTTTTATTATAATTCACCAGAAAGGTCACTCACTATCTCAATGAAATTGTAATAAAAAAAAAATTTATAGCAGATCAATCAAACGCCGCCAACAGAAACTTACCATGTTGACCATTATTTGTAGACGCAATAATATCTGGTGGTGATGAATTATCACTGTGATAATCATCTTCGTCTTCTTCTGATGAATATACTCCAATTGAGCAGAATGCTAATATTATTAAAATCCATTGCAAGGATGACTTCATGATTGAAACAAAATTATAATCTTCACATTCACGATAAACAGTCCACAAACACTGTCGTTATTCGTTTGTTCTTTTCGTTCGAGTATAATATGTGGAACGTAAATTTAAATTGATTCTGTTTCATTCAAAAACATAACCATCATCTTTTTTGCTTTTTATTTTTCAGTTGTATCTGTGTTATACAGTCACATTGATTAATTAATTTTTATTACAGTTAATTGTTATGGCACTTAAATCAGCGTTGAAAACGAATGAGTGTATATTGTGTGCCTCGAAAACAACGACATCCAAGCGCGACTCAACGCGACACTCACTTCAAATCCACCACAATTGTAATTTATTTCTTTTTTATTTGGATATATGGCAGGGTTTTGTATGTGAAATAGTGTTGCATGAAATTAAAATGGACTCGAATTTGACAAACTGTTAATTAAGGGACAGATACATAAAACAGTGTGTCATCACTAAAAGCAAAACCAAACAACTTCCACAATTTTTGTGTTTCCTCTTCTTTCACCAGCAGCTATCAATTAATCAATCAAACCATCGAGATTCAATTAAAGTATCTGCCCTCTTCACCGACAATAATTATAAAAATCTCAAAGAGCACCAAACATCACAGAACACAAATTAACTCTTCTTTTGAATCAAAAAAAACGGCTTCTAGTTGGTTTGTGTGTTATCCTCGGGACACACCAGATGTGCATCGATATTTAAATTCAACACAAAAAAATAACTAAAGTGGATTTAATCCACCTGTGAATTTAACAAAAAAAAATCACAATCCAGCCAAAAATGCAAAAGTTATAGCCGATTTTTAACTTACGATCCACAATACAATCCACATTGAATATTCACCTTGCACTTCCGGTTGTGCACTTTTAAACTCAAGGGAAATCACTTCCTGGTTATTTCTTAACCTACCCTGTCTGTCAAAAGGATACGGAATCCTTTGCTAACGGCTTATTTGAACGTTTTTAATTGGGGCACGTTTACCGGCATTTCTTTTTTTTTTTCAATTCCCTGTTTGAATTTGTTTAAATCGTATATCTTTCATATTCTTTATTCCGTCGGAAAGTGTGAAAAAACTTCAAGCAGTCTAGCACACAAGCCCAAGCCCAAACGACCACGAACGCTATCAATTGAAAACTGGGAGGGAGTAGTCTGTCGCATTGGAGAGAGACCTCATCGTTGTCATCATCGTCAGTCTTTGGGATTAATTTTCTGTGTTTTTTTTTTATTTCTTCTGTTTTCATTTTTGAATTTTTTGTTTTGGTCGGTTTTTTCTTCTCATTTGTGGATGTCACATTCACATGTGTGCTTGGTGCTGATTATATATGTCTTTTTATATTTGTTTATTTATTTTTTTTTCTAGTTTTCCACTTTGGTAAAAGATTTGCCTCTTTGGATTTATGTGTTGTTTGTTTCTTTTGAGCGTTGTTGGTGGAGTATTTTCTCGCCTTTGATGTTATAGGATTTTTTTTGTTTTACTCTGTGACGTCATGACGGGAATCCTTTTTAGTGGAGGTATCTTTTCATCCTTTGGCAACACTCACTAGCTGAATGGATGTTTAATTGTAGGGAAAAAGTCAGTGTGACATATCATATGTATACAAGATTTTTTTTAAAATTGTTTTTTGAATAAAAGTGGACTTGTGCATAATTATGGGGAAAATGAGTTATGGAAGTACATACATAGAAAAAAGAAATTTTCATGAAGTGGGTAAATGAAGAGAAAAAAAAAAATCAGGCTACATAGAACCTTAGAGCGACACTCTGCTCTTGTTATAGTCTTTTTTTTTTTGCTGAGGCAAAAAAGATTTATTGTTTTATGATACTGTTTGTGTCATTAGTGTGTGATATTTGACAGCAGGATAGCTATTGTAGGTATTTGACAATCGATCTTAGTTTTTATTTTGATATGTATGTATGTATGATATAAAAGTTTGAGGATATTATTACTATTGGCTTAGGTACAGATTTAAAGTAAAATTAGACTTAAGTCTAAAAAATAAAAATAAAAAAAATGATTCCTTTGAAAAAAGTCAAACTTTTTCACTTTTAGTCTTGTTAAAGCCTAGTTCATAGTTTTAGTGAAAATGAAATAGGTAATTCTACAAAATCGCCTGCGAAAGATTTTTAAATTTACATTCCACAGCTTCTTTTTGCAATCAAAGCTAAAATAATTTTCCACTGATAACCCTTTTTTGCCTTCTTTCCCAATACTCAAAAATATAATTTCTGTTGAAGATTGTGAAAAACGTCCATTTATTATTTCACGAGAGGTGAGTATTTGGTTAAAGGATTAAAAAATACTTTTTGTTTGCTTTTTATGGGCTTAGGATTTAAGGCTATGATTGTTTAAATTTCTATAGTCAAAGTTAAATATTAATTCACAACTTTATCTATGTTCCACAGGGTATATTTTGGAACGTATTACAGCTTCACGATACTTGAAAAAATATATGTTTGTGGAACCTGTTCACTTCTAATTTTAAATAAAATAACCTGGGCTAGATCGCACTAAAACTATTGTTCGATTATTTTTGACTATTGCTCTCTCCATATCTTCCTATATATGTGTTTACAGACAGCTATCGTCAAGACGACGATCGTTCGATCGAACAATCGTTTGATCTGTGATCTGGGCCCTGGTAGGTACTATGTTTTGTCAAGAAGAAAATGTATGTCTGTGAAAAATTCTACAAATCCCCTTGATTTTATATTTTGATTGTAGACTATTGTAGACTTTTAAATATGGTGTTTAAGTTTTGTGGAACATTATATTTTTTCATTTCAAAAATTAAGCCAATCACCTACGAAACTCTCGTGAAATGAATGAACAATTCACGCATTCCACAGACGTCTTATGAGCATAATTTAATTTTGTATGCATGGGATAACAAGGAAAAAAGCTTCTATATTGAATACAAATTTTAGCTTTGACAATTAATTATCTTGTAAAATTTCATGTTGACTACTTTCTATGAATATCTTATGTTCGCTCGAGAACTAAGAATATAGGCTTCTAAATGATTAATAATCTGAAGCTTGTGGAAGTCTTAAATTCTGGCACATAATATTTCATTCTAAGGTTATGTAGTACTAATGAAAATTAAATTTTCACTCTCAAGTGTCTGCGTGAAATCAACTCTTCCGATATACACCATTTTTTTTTATTTAAATTTTCCTAGATAAAATAAGACGTAGAGTGAATGTTTACTTTACATTCCATGTTATTGGAATTTAAGTCAGCTCGTGTCAATTTAAAAATTGAATGCATTCCACAATTTTCTTCTGGCAATTGATTAAATTTTTTTTGAGTTTAAGATTACAAGAGAAAAACATCATACCAGTGGAGAAGTTTTACATTTGCTAATTAAAATGGTTTGGTTGAAAATAGAAGCTGTGGAATGTACAAAATTTCACGTTGATGATTTTGTATGAACATTTCAATTTCACTCGAACTGAGTACTTGGCTTTAGAGTAAAAAACCACCATACTCTACATTTTCAATTTCTTACAAATAAACTCGTTCGTAAATTATCCTTCAAATGTTGTTTGTGTTATTTTAGAAGATTTTGAGATAGTTTTTAATGTGAAAAGATGGGCTTAGCTGCTTTTCACTCTAAGTCAGTTAATTATTTAACCATTGAGTGATTGTGTTGGTCAGAAAAAGATTGTGGAACACATTGATTTAACATAAATTAATCAAGAGTAATTTTAATTCCTTCACCTTCGTTATGAATAATTATATATTGCGTAGAGATTGATATTTCATTCCACTTACGGTGAAAACTGGAATATAGTCCTAGTGACATTTTAAGACTTTTTGTTTGGTAAGACTAAAACCTGGTTGTTACTTCTCCACATTTTCGTATCTTTCTGTTAAAATCAATAGGAGTTTGTGAAAAGATTCAAGTTACTTAACAAACAAAATAAAATATATCTAATGGTATGCCGTGTTAATTAATTGTGGAACGTATTCGTTTTTCTTGAGCTTAGTACTCACCTATCATGAAATGAAAAATAAACACGCTCGAAAAGCCATATGGTTTGAATTTCTGATCAAGTGATTGAAAGTGAAAAACCCTTCGTCAAGTACCTATGTATGTGTATGGAAATCGGAACACATTGAAGAAAAACTAACTTCGTATGAAAGTAGAAGCTGTGGAATGTAGAATTAAAAACTTCACCCGGACAATTTTATATTAATATTTCAATCTTAAGACGAATTTTAAAACTTTATAACATGCAATTAAAATCATATTTCAACAAACTTCTCCACTTTTCTTGATAATATCATCAAAGCGTTTCATTGTGCAGTCTATACCTTTTTATTTATTTCAACGTCCTACCCACTTATAGGACTTTAAATTATTATCTTTGTCCATGACGACATTCAATATATCTAAGGGGTTTTCCAGTCTATAACAACTATGTATGGGTTTGTTTAAAATTAACCTCAGTAATATATTCTTTTAAACTGTCGTCCTCTCTGTTATTCAGCATTCTTTTTCAACTTTTAACAGTTAACTAGGTATATCTATATTGTCATTCCCAGACTCTCCAGCAAGCACTCCTCAACCTACGCCATCACTCCCATCAACCTCATTGTGCTAAAAACAAATATAAAAATTTCAGTCTTCACACATCATCGCGTCCTAGCATCAGAACGACATCGGCATGACACGACAAAAGCCATCATGCAAATGGATGGGTGGAGGAAGATTTGGTATTTTGTTCTTCGGGTCAAGTGTTTCCCTTGGGTTAAATTTCCCATCATAAATAATAAATCGACTAAAACAATAATGTTCGATGGAGCGCAGCATAATTTCGATGCAGCAGCAGCATGTCAAAAGGATGAGGCCTGAAACGAGCTGATAAGCTTTTCTACATGTCACGTTAAAGCCGAAGGACATGAAAGGGTTGTATTTATGATAGATATATATTTACTTAAGTCACTGTTAAACTCCAAAATTGGGAAATTTTGATACCGGAAAAACTTAGAATTTTTCAGCAACATTACTAAAAAAAGTCTAAAATAATTTGTTTTTATATAATTCATTCCGGTCCTTAGCCTTTAGGCGCTTGTTTGGCAACTGAACATACACAAACCGGAACAACGGCAACGGACAGTTGCGTCAACAGGACGTATGACGAAGCGGGCCACCCAATGTACTTTTGTCAGAAAAAAAAAAAAAAAAAAAAATGTTGCAAAAATTTTAAATGAATTCTAAAACCAATAGGCCGCTAAAAAAACTAAGCTTTACCGGTAAATTTTACAATTTATAGTTTTCGGAGTCTTACAGTAAGAAATACACATGCACGCGAATATAATGTTAATATTCGAATATATCGACACAGAACACGCACGCCGCACTTTTTTTTTTAAAGATTGCATATTAATATGAAAGTAGAACTTTATAGCCTGTTAGTCCAGGCAAATAAGGATACAATTGAAGCATATATGAGGCCGTGAGTGCAATAGTGGCCTAACTGCATTTTTCATTATTTTCAGTAGAGCAAAAATAAGAAACGGGTTATTTTTGAACACTTGTAGTTTTAAAACAAACATAAAAAACTTTGATCTCTTTTTGCAATATGCTCAAAAAATAAGAAAATAACGAGAATATGAGGTTGCTCCCGTTCAAAAAATTGTGCTATTTGCAGCCAAAATTAAAAAGTGCTAGAAAGTGCGTTATTCACTCCCTGTCTTTTGTTATTTTCCGATATAACTTTGGAAATATGCATCTTAGGAAATTTGTTTGTTATAAATTTATCCACAAGATGACATTTATATAAAACTTTCTGGTGCTATATTTTTGGTGCTATACAACGTTGAAGTCAGAAAAAAACTGTATTGCACATAGTAGTTTTGAAGCGCTATACTTACAGATACAAAATGGCCCAACTCTATTATAAATGTGGACTCAAGTATTCTAGGGAAATACAAAATGAAATATTGAAACCCGATTCAAATCGGTGTGATAGGTTCGACATAAGGGATAATGTTAATTAAGTACACCACGAAGTTTTTGCGTCCCTGCAGTGGTCAAACATTTAAGCTGCCGCTAATTTTTGTACACATACTTGGAACACTTAACTATCGAAATCGAAAAGTATCGTTATAATTTTTTTTTTAATTTTTTTAGTGAATTGGAAATAAATATTATAACGATACTTAACGATGGTTAAGGGTCCCAAGTATGTGTACAAAAATTAGCGCCAGCTTGGAGCTTGGAGATCCAGTTTGTACATATGAAGTTATATAACAGAAAACGAATTCTGACGTTATCACTTTCCTTCTTTAATAATAGCCGTGTTTGTGTGCATAAGGTTATTTCTTAGGGATTTATTTGTTTAGCCATGACAACGTTTTTTGTCTAATATTCTTAGACCATATTTACCCCAAGCTGATTTTTCTTTCCAGTTTTCTGGGTTTTGTTCTTAGGGAAAATTGTCGTTGCATGAAGCATGTCCATTATTCATAGACCCCCACTTGTTTTTTGTCGAATTCGCTTCAGGCTTTAGCTTAGGGCTTAGAAACATTTGTGGTACAAATGGGCTTCCCCTTCCATAGCATAGGTATTCTCCCAAACGAACGTTGATTCACCGCCGCGCCGGCGCCGTCTTTGTTTTTTTTTATTTGTCATATTGACTTGACAAAACCCAGGGGCCTTATTACGTCAAACTATAAAGGGACAAGCATCGTCAAAATAATATCGTTCGATCGTTATCGTTATCCAGTATGCGGGTCTCCAAAAGTTAAATAATGAATGCAATACTCAAACTTGTAATGGCCACATTTCCAATTTTGTAAATATACATACATAACAATGTAAAAATATTGATACCATTTAGAATTTTTTTGAATTTCACATTTATTTAGCTTCTTTAACTAAAAGAACTTCTTGGAGGAACTTCTGTGACAAAATAGAAGATTCTTCAGAAGCATCCAGACTTAGGAAAGTGCTCTCTACCAATCCAGGGATGCCAAGCTCTCTTAAAACAGCAGATGGCTCCTGGACCAAATCCTGTGAGGAATCACTAAATTTGCTACTTGATACTCACTTCCCAGGTAGCTCACAAATTGTCTCAAATACTGAATTCACTCCGTCACATGACTTGGTCAATCAAATACCAGGTCTGATTACAAGGGGCAAGCTCCAATGGGCTATAGACAGCTTGCAACCTTATAAATCCGCGGGACCAGACGGCATTATACCTGCTGAACTTCAGAGATCCTCAGATATCATAATTCCTATACTGGAAACTATACTGAATGGTTGTCTGAATTTCATTCATATTCCTTCATTATGGAGAGAGGTGAAAGTTGTCTTCATACCCAAAGCTGGAAAATACTACCAAATTAATCCAAAAGACCTGAGACCAATTAGCTTATCATCATTCATTCTTAAAACTTTCGAACATCTGATTGATATCCACCTGCGTGACACTATAGAGCTTAACCTTATCTCTAAAGCACAACACGCTTACTGTAAGGGAAAATCGGTGGAAACTGCTCTTCACACCTTAGTAAGATCTATCGAATACTCCCTGCACCATAAAGAGTACACGCTTGCGGCTTTCCTTGATATAGAAGGCGCCTTTAACAACGTCAGCGGCCGTGCAATAGTAGGAGCACTGGAAAATTTGAAGGTGGACGGCCTACTGATTAAGTTGATAGACCATATGTTGGGAAGTAGGGTCATCAACTCTGCATTGGGAGGCTATTCCACTAGAAGATCTGTCACTAGAGGCACACCACAAGGTGGGGTCCTTTACCACTTCTATGGAACTTGGTTATAAATGACTTACTGACTGCCCTGGAGGGTGAGGGATTCAAAGTTATTGCGTATGCCGATGATGTTGCAATAGCTATATCAGGGAAACACCCCCAGGTTCTTACAGAACTTCTTCAAACCGCTCTTAACAAGCTAATAAAATGGGCAGACCGTTGTGGGCTAGGTGTAAACCCCCGCAAAACAGAACTTGTCCTCTTCACAAGGAAATATAAAATTCCACAGATTAATCCTCCAACAATTAATGGTGTTCCACTTTCCTTTTCAGATGAAGCCAAATATTTAGGTCTCATACTGGATAAAAAACTAAGTTGGAAACCTAATATTCAAGAGAGAATTAAAAAAGCCACTGTTGCTTTATTCTCCTGTAAAAAAGCTATAGGTACTAAATGGGGTCTATCCCCTGCCATAACTCACTGGCTCTACACTGCGGTCGTAAGACCGATTCTCACTTATGGGGTAACAGTTTGGTGGACTGCTCTAGATAAAGTTACGTACTGTGACCAGCTGAGCAAGGTCCAGAGATCAGCAAGTATGTGCATAAGTGGAGCTCTCCGCTCGACACCATCAGCTGCACTAGACATACTCCTCAGCCTCACACCCCTCGATATATTTGGCAAGCAAATGGCTGCGAACACAGCCGTCCGCCTTAAAGCCATTTCTCAATGGACCAACAACTCTATCGGTCATACTAAAATTCTAGACTTCTATGAATCTATTCCTTGTCATTCCGACTACACCACATCCAAACTAAATTTCGACAAAAGTTTCCAGGTCACCATACCCTCAAGAGAATCTTGGGACGTTGGGGACCCTCTCAAAGGTGATTCAGTTCATTTTTATACTGATGGGTCGAAAACTGAGAAAGGTGTGGGTGGCGGAGTGTACTCAGACAGACTTAATTTAAGTCTCTCCTTCCGGCTCCCTAACCACTGTAGCGTATTCCAAGCGGAAATTCTGGCAATTAAAGAAGCTCTGTCTTGGCTGAGAGAAAACGTGATATCAACATCGGATATACGCATCTTCTCAGATAGTCAAGCAGCACTTAAATCTCTCAACTCTGTTTCTACCAACTCCGTTACGGCCCAAAACTGTCGATCGTCTCTTGAAGAGATGGCGGAACAGTTTAATATTCACCTTCTTTGGGTGCCGGGCCATAGAGATATTCCGGGAAACTGTAAAGCCGATGAACTTGCCAGAAATGGAACTCCTATGCCCGTTTTGCCTAACAGGTGGAACACAGGTATACCGATCGCTACGTGTAAACTTTTGCTAAAACAAAACTCTGCAAGGAAAGCAAACACTAGATAGACAAACCTTACTACATGTCTGGCCACAAAAGAAATCTGGCCATCGCTAGACCCTAGGCGCTCTAAAAGTTTGCTATCACTTAGCAGATCACAAATTAGCTCCGTAATAGGTGTCATAACAGGACACTGCCTTATAGGAAAATACGCCACAAGACTTGGCGTTTTCTCAAATGACTTGTGTAGAAGTTGCATGGACGAAGAGGAGGAGGAAACAATTCCTCACCTCCTCTGCACATGTCCTGCTCTTTCACAGAGGCGCAGACTCCATCTGGGGGACTACTTTTTCAATGATCCAAGCGATCTGGCTAATACAGACATACACTGTCTCTCTCGCTTCATAAAAAGCTCCGAATGGTTTTCGTAATGAGGATAATCTCCTCATTCCTATCATGTGGTATCACAACGGACCTAATTATGGTCTAAGTGTGTCAGCCGTTTTCCTGACAGCCACTTTAACCTAACCTAACCTAACCTAGCATCTTTTTTTTTAATGTAAGTTAAGTTAAAAGTTCTACACTTGACAATATAAAATCAAAAGCTACCAGAAATTTACTTTGTCATTATGTTTAAGGTTTTAAAAAAATTATTAATCCATAACAAAAAAAAAACATTTACTCAATATTCGATGTTCCTAAAACATGGATTGCTACAATTTAATCAAAATACGAGTATATCTTCCAACAATTCAAAATTTGTGTAAGTATATATGGCCGATATTTGATGGAGAGCTCTAGACGGAGAGTACCCCATTTTTTTACAAGGCATATAAATGCTGAAAAAAAAAAAAAATAGAAAGAATGTATAACCATAAATCATTTGATATTATACTCCGAATCAGTTGATTAGGTCTTTATTTTTAGATATTTTAAATAAATAATCACCTAATTGGCCGAACCAGAGTGTAATACTGACGTTTTTAGTATTTCACGACCCTAAATATATTTCAGACCAATGTGTTATTCTTTCTGAAATGAGATAATTATAAGTCTCTTCCCTACTACTAACTACTGGACACCTCGTTTTTCAGGCCTTTTATCTCCAGCCAGATTGTAAAACGAACATTAAAGCCCTTTTTTCAGTGACAAGAGTTTACCCAAGTAAAACAACGAGTTTTATTTTTATCGTAACAATAAAATGTTTGTCACCCAGATGATGCCTCAGGGTGAATACCTACATGATTTGGGCTTCAAAAATCCTTCGAGGCTTATTCAAAGAAAACCTATTAAAACATAAAAGGAATAGTTTTATTATTTAATTTTATTATTATATATATTTCTTTCAAATTATTACTTCTGTGATTTACAATGTTAAAGTATATATTTTTGCATAATGTAGTAACATTATCTCTGATTATAATTATACACGTTTTACAATTTATATTAATATTTTTTTTCTTTTTCTTTCTCATTTTAAAATATATCTATTTGTCTATATAATTATGTATTATATGATATATATTTTAAATTTTAATATTTTATTTCATACACTGATTTTTGTTATTTAATTTTCTTACGTAATGACTTTATTTTTATGTGTGCACATACGTAAAATTAAAATGATAAAAACAACATTATTTTGTTTAAACTATTTTATGTTAAATTTATAACTTTCTATAAATAAAAATGAATTAGCTATTGGTTAAAATCTATTTTGTTTTTGTGCATTTATGTTTGTAGTTTTTCTTGCAATATTCTGCGTTGTTTTGATTTAATGGTCGCATTAAGTTAACAATATTTTTGTTTTAATACCAAAATATTGTTTTTAGGTACATATTGTATTTATCTTTTTTTTTTTGTTCATTTAAAATTATTGTGATGTTTTTTCTTGCTTTGTTTGTTGTTAACTAATTAAGGAGTTGAAATTAATGAATTTGTTAAAATTTAGATTAAATATCCTGTTGAATTTCTTATAATTGTTATGTTGTCAGATTATTAACATTTTACAGGAAATTGTGAGTGAATTTTTATTTTATGTATTATTTTCCCGTACTAATAAAAGCGACATGAAAAATTTTTAGCTTTACGCTCTGGACAGTTAGAAATTATTAATTTGTTTTTTTTTTCTTGTTGGAATGTATATATCATTTCACACAGAATATACATAAACTATTTTTTGACTTAAATTTAGATAAATATTTTATAGACATTTATAAATTTAAATTTTCTTTTTATATGTATAATATAGTTTAAGTTATTAATTATAGATAAAATAGTTTAAGTACATGGATAGACACATTTTTTTAATAGCTAAAAATATTTAGCACAGTACTTTCTTAAGCGTTTTTTTTTTGTTATAAATTTTATAGTTCTTTTAATTTCTTTTTGGATTTCATATTATTATCAAATTCAAAGGTATGAATATATTTTTGTTTCTTAAGGAACAAGATGTTTCAATTCCTTGTATGATGTTCGATTTTTTTGTTTCATTAATTTAATTTTTTTAAGATTTAAATTTAATTGGAAAAATTATGAATGTAATGAAATTAAAATTTAAATTCACCTGAAACCTTCTTAAATGAAATATAAAAATATTTAGTTTATTTTTTGGTTTTATTTGAGCAACAATTCTGTTTTGTTTTTTGATTTTTGTTAATACATATTTACGTTTGTCTTTTTTTTTTTTGGAAATTTGTTTGTCTGTATGTATTTAAAACAGAATATTTATTTACTTATAATAAAAAAAAAAAAAATAGGATGAATGAAATACAAAATTTATAAATTGAATCTTACTTACATAAGTAATAACTATAGTTTTATAAAATACTTAGCTTTACAAATAGTTTATTTATATATCTATATTTTATGTTTTAGTTTGTAAATAGAACTAAATATAAAAATAAATAGTTCATCATAGGCATTTAAAAAATTCGTATAAATCTGTTCTTAGTGTTTTTTTTTTTGTAATACATATAAGGATGTAAATATAGTAGCTATTATAAAAAAGAAAATCACTATATAAAAATTAATAATTTAAATAATAAAAATACAAACAATTATTTTCCTTAAGAAAAATTCCTAATATTTAGATTTTTTCTAGGTATGTCTTTCTGGTTTAATATATAGTTTCATAAGAATTTAAGTTTTATTCTAGATTATTTTGAAAATATTGTTGATAATTTATAAAATAAAATTTCGAGTAGATAGGTAGGTATTTAATTATTGTTTATTGTTTTCAATTTTATTTGCTTAATAATTTTGATTTTTAATATATTTGTGTGTTATGATTAGTTTTATATTCCAGCAATCGTGTAGTTTTTTTTTATTTGGTGGGTTGTTTTTCATTTTTTGGATTTTGAAAACTATTTTTTTTTGTTTAGGAATGCTGAAAATTAAATTAGGATTATGCTGAGATATTTAAACAATTGTCAAAAAATACCTGATTCTGTTCAAAAACTATTTTATGTGGCACTCGGATTTAAAAAAAGTCACTAAATGATTCGAAAAAAATAAAATAAAATAAAATAAAATAAAATAAAATAAAATAAAACAAAACAAAACAAAACAAAACAAAACAAAACAAAACAAAACAAAACAAAACAAAACAAAACAAAATAAAACAAAATAAAATAAATTAAAATAAAATGAAACAAAATAAAATAAAATAAAATAAAATAATATAAAATAAAATAAATAAATAAAAAAAAAATAATATTTAAAATAAGATATGTTAAATCTTAACTACATATACCTACTTTAGGCAAAAAGTACAAAAGTGAGAAATAAATAAATAAATATCTATGCTGAAGACACCTTCTTACAAAAAAAAAAACATTGTAAATTGTGTATGGTGGTGGTTGCTTACCCGGGGTTTAGATAGGCGAGTAAAACTAGTAGCATTTGTATCAATATGTTAGTTTTATAAATGTATATGTAACTAGTAACTCTCTGCGCGTTTTGTTAACTAGTATGATATTTAAAAAAATAATCAAAGAGAAAAAAAAACTATGGAAACAAAACAAAAAAATAAAAATAATCTACATATTACACTAGCAGGATAACTAGCACACTAGCAGCCAAATTGTAGGTCATCATACCATTGAATTTATACACATAGAGGAACCATATAAGAGTTAAGATATCACCAATGTAGGTGGCGCCCTTATTTTCATTTAGAACAAGAACCAGTGATAGGCAATAGAAGAACCATTTCCTCCTTGAGGTAGACTATTTCCTCACTATTTTCACAAATAGTCTACCTAAAGGTGGAAATAGTCTACTTTAAGGATCAAATGGTTCTTGTATTGCCTATCACTGGTTCTTGTTCTAGATGCAAATAAGGGCGCCACCTACATTGGTGATATCATAACTCTGGCGTGGTTCCTCTATGTGTATAAACTCAATTATCATACCATCATACTGCTCCTGTACTCTGTTCAACAAAAATTGTCAGTACAGGGCTTATGGGTGAGCTTTTGTCAAAACAGTGGCGCGTGTGTATACTTTCACGACAATGAATTGAGAAAACTGCCAATAAAAAAGATTCTACACCACTGAACAACGTACAGGAATTGTTGTTGTAATGCCCTGCAAAATATTGTACACTCCACCATGACCGTCCTCATTGCATGCCCAAGGCACACTGATCACATAATCGTTTCTATTTTGGCGTCTGGCCTGGATGTGTGAGCTAAAAAAATATATTCCAATTCCAGCAGAGTAACCTTACCCATTGAAAGCAATACAAAAGAGCTTTTTGCAGTGGTTTTTATAAAATAGCTTTCTGTTTTCAAGCTTTTGAGAACAGAATTAATTAAGCTGAGATATAATGCAAAGTACGGAAACCCTATGAGGGCTTTTACTTGAAATAGGTATATGCAAGCCAATGCGACCAGACAGAGATACAAACGTCCCATCTTCTCTGTACTGACAATTTTTGTTGAACAGAGTATAGTTGGCTCTCTCGTATTCTGATACACTTACACACGTAAACGCTACTAGTTGTACTCCCTTTCGTTTGCCTTAGTCCCGGTTTAATCTATGTTTTTTTGCAAGCATGTTACTTTAGCGAACATTTTAATTTTCACTTTTGTACTTTTTTCAAAAAACAGATCTATGTAGTTAAGACTTACACTGAAAAAAATATCCTTCTATCCTAGAGTTATGAAATGAAAAAAAAAAAAACTCATCTTTTTCTTTTGAAGGTCAAATACTTCACTATGATGAATCTGACATTTGCTTAGCTATGTTTGAAAGCAAATATTGGTAACAACTGTATTGGGGGAGTTATGCATCGACAAAAAATAAAGAAAAACCACTTTCTATTTTCCTTTGCACTTGTCAGATTCATCAAAGTAATGGCTGTCACTTTTGACGTTGACAGATTCCTAAAGTTTCTTATTGAATTGAAATTGAAATGTTTTTTTATCCCTTTATAATACAGAGCGGGCCAGACAAAAACCACGGACTCTTGACGCGATTTTAAGTCGAAAAACTTAAGTGGTGATTTTCTCGTTTTCGCTTCATTTTCGACTTATAATGGTTTTTATGATTTTTGGTTTCGTTTCCTTAACCGCCTTTAACATTGACAATGTCCAACTTATTCTTGGTTTTTTCTTTGTATTAATAGAATAGCACCTTTTTCTTTGCGGATAACTCTTCACTGAGAAAAAAATGACAAACCTCATATAAGACTAATTTTAAAAATTCCAATTAGATATTTAAAAGGAACTGATTTCTTCCTCTGTACGAATAAAAATGCTGTGTATTTCAAAATCCACATCACAGAATGAATCTCTCCGCGAGATAGTATTACAAATAGATATTAGATGTCACTAGTCTCGCCTCTCTCCATGATGGTTTTGATATACAAAGGGGATATTTCAAGAAAATACTTTTTGATGAAATGGTTTAAGTCCATGGTGGTTGTGATCTTGGATGGATATAATTTATTTGGAGACTTTGAATGTTGTACAGTAAGAAATGAAGTTATTCATTTAATGTAGTGAAATAATAATTGAATTGAAATTTGTATTATAATAATGCAACCATATTTTTTTTAAAACGTTCAAAATTAAAATTAAGTCGTAAAGACTTAACTCTATTAGGCCCTTATTGTGAGTGTCGTTCAACGTTCGATGCGAGAAAAGTCGAAAGTACCAAAAAGTTTAGTGAGTTAAAACTGCTGCCAAAAGCTATTGGGATAGATTTATGTTATTGTGTTGTGATCCTTTGTAAAACTAAGCTGCTGAGATCTGATGCAACCATATATTAAGATATTTCGAATTTCTGACGATCCACTTTCGACAAAAGTCGTTCATCGATAAGCAAACGACACTCACAATAAGGGCCATAAGCAGAAGCGGATATAGGATTTGGCTGGGTACGGGGCTTTTAGCTCCAGTTTAAATAATTTTGTGTGACTTCTAAAATTTGATTTTTCGTGTCTTATTATAATAGATAATGCTTCATAATATTAATTTTTTGAACAAGTTTTTTGAAAAATCATTCAAGTTAAATTATTATCTACAGCCAATTTGTATGGTATAAAACATGACAGTAGCTAACTTTTTTAACTTTCATTTAGTTACCTTCGTTTCCTAAATTAAAAACACTTCACTGTTACTGTTGCACAAACACTATATTTCTTAAAGATAATAATCAGTTTTTTTTTAGTGCGAAAATCTTTATGCAATGCTAATACACAGATTTGAAAAGTATCAATTTCCGATGTAAATATGTCAACAAAATAGTTTTCTCTCAAAATGTCAGTTCAAAAATTCAGGATTTTAGTATTCTCATTAATCATATTCTCTGACAGCTCAAGATATGTAAAAATGTATGCACAATGTACGTCGTCATTAATATATGTTGGTACTCAAATTTCTTCTGACAAAGTAAGACATTTTAACAACGAACCATTGAACAAACTTCAATATACCTTTAATATAATAACCTTAATCGGAAAACCAATTCACAGAATTCCCAGATCAGTATTAGTTTGAAAATTGTTGAAAGAAAACATCAAACTGATGACATGGAAATAAAATCATTAAGGAAACGAACTTAGACAAACTTTTAAACTACTTTTAGGAAGCATTACTAAGCAATTCCATAATTCATTCTATAAACTGAATATCATTCTTATAATATTGAATGTTTGAATTCAATACTTATAATAATTATAAAGGTACCTGGTTGATCCTTTTTTGTATCACAAGAAAACCTTCCGTCACCTTAAGTCATTCACGTCACTTAACAAAAAATAATAATATAACCTTAACATTTTAAAATGTCAACCACAAAATTGATTTGCTTCAAGTTAAAAAAAATGAAAAAAAAAAAAACAGCTAATTAGACATCACAACTCAACTCAGTACTCTTACAGTACCCATAATACTGTTGACGCTCTAACCATTTCAATCCACTTAACATTCAATTGAATACAATGTCCTTTTTTTCATTTCTTAAATGAATTTGTCAACTTTTTCAAAAAATTAAAAAAAAAAAAAAAAATACTTAGGCACATACTACGTAACAATAAAATATGAAAAGGGATAAAAAGGGGTGTGTTAGATGATTGATGCTCTCACGCAAGAAACATGATGAATATAAATAAATTAAGGGTGACTTCTGTTGAATAACAGAATCTTATTAAGGAACTTTTTTTTTTTTTTTTTACAAAAAACATAAGTGAAGGATTTGAAGAAAAATTGTCGTTTTGACATCCTTATAATAAAACAAACAAAACAAGAAAATATTCAGCCACTTTAAGTCATGAATGCAAGAAAAAAAGCAATATTTTGTCGTCATGTATTATGAGATGTCAATTGTCTTATAAGAGGCTAATTTTCTTAGAAGAAAGGCCGCTGATTGGGAAAAAAAAACAATCCCAAAATATAAACGAAAGTAAAACATTATTAATGTTAAAAATTTAAAAAGAAAGACACAAAAAAGTATTTGGTGCTTTGTTTGACTGTCCTCTTTTAGTCAAATGTCGAAGATCTTGTTTTTTTAACCCCGCTGAAAATCCTGTAGCGGACAAAACTAAATAATTTCTCTACTTAAAATTTTGCCTTATTAAATGATTGCACAAAACAAAAATTTTCATTTCTCATAGTTTTGTTAGCTATTGAAGTTTTCACGAAAATTAGTCTAAAATTAAGAAGAAAAAATCTAAAATGATAACAAATTTAGAGTAGATATTATCCAAATGTGTAGTTTTTTAAATCCGCTTGACCTACAAACACCTCGATTTTGTATCTTAAATAGTTTTTGTTTTTAAAGAAGTCTCACAAAAATAAGACTGAGGCTAGCGGACGAAAATAATAAGTTTTTTATTCTCCTAATTGTAAATTGTAGCTTTTTTTGGAGTTTCAGCCCAAATTTGCACATTTATCTAAACAGTTTTGGAAAAAGATGTTATTAAAATCAACTTTGCATTTCTTTTGAAATGGTAACACTGGTATTGAGGACCAAAAACTGTTATTTCAGCCCAAATATTCACATTTCTCAAAACAGTCTGGAGACAAAATACTAATAAAACAAACTTTACGTTTCTTAACCCTAGTTTACGGCATGCAAAATAATGCAATAATCAGACTTGGGGTTCGCGCGAACCCCAAAGTTTTTATGCACATCTAATTGTTTATTATTTACGAATTGATGCATTGTCTCTATTTGTGTTTGATTAAGTTGACAGTTGCGGTATCTTAATCTGACCAGGTGCCACATTTGTCCAAGAAAAGATGACAGGAAGAGCAAAACCTCATGTGATATTTGAGAAAAAAAAACTGTTGTATTTGCCACAAAAACATCGTCTGCATCAAATGTCTCCCAGAACTACCACCGGTTCCAGAGTGATTGACTGTTTCTATATTATTCTATCTTCATTTTATAAATCACCAACTATTGTTATTTTATTATACATATGTATATTCAAATAAAGTATGAGTTTAGTTCAATTTTTTTTTTCCATTTTGAGCATTGGGGATCGCACGAACCCCAAGTTTGGTTAGTGACGTTTTTTCTAGAATAAATTATAGAAAATTATCTAAAATCACTTTGATGGAAAAAAAAACACAAAAAAAACGTAAAGAAAAATGAATTTCGTTCACTGACTTTTCATCCCAGGTCGAAAACATGATTTACAAAAAAGTTACAAGCATTCAAACATACGCTGGAGTTCGCGCGAACACCAATCCGTAAACTGGGGTTAAAGAATGGTCACCCTACTAGTAACTTTTTAATATTATTTTGGTATAACTCGAAAAATAAGCTTAATTGCACAATTTAACTTTTCAAACTTTTTGTCGAAAATCCAATTTTCTACAGTAATAAATTAAATAAAAAGTTTGTAAAAAATATGTAAGCAGAAAAAGTTAATAAAAACCGATACACGAAAATTCTAAATTTTGACTTAATTACATAATGATTTCATATAACTCTAGAAATTGAAAGAATAATATTTTACAGGCAGTGAAGACAACGTAAACTTTAATGAAATTCGTATCCTTAATACAAAAATGTCCAGCATTCCAAAAATTAAAATATTATTAAATTTACAAGAGGTCAGAAGTGGAATAACATTTCTTAATTTACTTTATTTCTATTGCCCGTTTTTTTATTTTTCGTTTCCTTCCTGTTTCATTATTTTTTGTCATTTTCTAGTTTTTTTTTTATAAATAAAATATATATATATAAATATATATATATTCAGTTGTAGGTTTGTATAGCATTCTGTATAGTTAAATGCAACATTTAAGTTACCACAAATCCTTATCTTAGATAATGCCACATTGCGGTTGGTTTACGGGCATTGTGTATCATGTCATGCCAATGCTGACGTCCAGGACCATTTTCTTGTGGACCAATACCACAGCTACCTATTGCATTTGCCTCACCGCCAGTGGTTACAACATATATCTGGTTTAAATTATACAAGCAAACAGAGGATATTGTTAAAGTTGTTATGCAACACATAAGAAAATAACAAAACGGAAAGGGATGACATGACTCTATACTTTTAAAAAACCTGAAACCCCTTACCTCGAGTGCAGCACCTTGCATTCCAGATGATGGCAAATTAAATGTGAATGCCTCATTCCAAATGGGATTGGATGGATCATCAGACTTGCCATTGCTGGTTTTCTTCTTTTTGACGCGTTTACCATTTTGAATCAGATACAACTGTAAGTTTGTGGAATTTTGAATATTTTTGAGTTTTTTGTTGTTGTGTAGGTAAGTACTATTATGAAACTTACTTTAACATAGGGCTCTTGCATACTATCGAGGTTCTTCGCCTTCATTATTACAACGGTTAGGCGTTCGGCTTGAGGCAAATAGTTTAGAGATAGAAGCAGTTCTGGTCGGTCCTCTGGGGGTTTCTTGATTCTGAGAAGGTCACCCCAAATCTAGTATAAGGAAATAGAGTTAAAATGAACAAAAAATATTTTAATGAATTGAAAATACAGATTTGATGAAACACGACGTTAAATCCTAAAAGGTCACGTTACTATGTATTTTGAAAGTTATAAAACATACGTAGAATATGTACGCTGAGTGGTGAGTCTAAGGCTTTTTACCAAATGCCAATATTATTCACATAAACGTCAAAATATTTACTTTGATGAAACTGACATTTGTTGATTTATTTTTTAAAGGAAAAATCGGCATTATGAGCAATTCATACATAATTACTGTTAGTTAGAATTTCACAATAAAAACATCATCATTAAAAACAATAATTTTTAAGGATTAAAAAAAAGCAACTTTGAATCTGTCAATTGCATCAAAGTAATCGCTGTCACTTTTACCTTTGACAGATTCGTTACGTTCCTTTTTGGATACAAATAGCTTTAAGAAGTTAAATGCCTTTCACCTAAGGCTAGAACCACACCTATCCCGTGTGATGTGTTGTGAAGTGTGTCGCTATCGCTTCAATCTATTTCGAATTCATAAAAACACTTGTATCTCGTGTGACAGCGACGCAAGGCTCACACAAGTCACAACACACGAGATAGTTGTAGTTCCGGTTTAGGAGTAATATATGCTCATCTCTTTTATTCACATACGTCAAAATCTTCACATTGTTGAACCTGACATTTAACGATCTGTTTTTCAAAGCAAATAGATACTGACATTGGGTGTACCTAATTTATCCCAACTGCAATAATTAAGAACAAACCTCTAAAATATTAAGAATCGCAATTTTTCATCTGTCATTTTCATTATAGTAGTTGCTGTCACTTTTGACGTTGACAGATTTTATAAGTTCGCAAAATCAGATTGTTAACGTTAGTTAGGTTGTCAAATCCACAGCCAGTGGAAACTTCAAAAAACAATCATGCAACAGGGCTTTTCACTGTAACAGCAAAATACCCTCATCTAATAATTTCGCAAATGTCAAAGTTGAGACTGACATTTGTTCTGTTTTGAAAGCAAATATTGAAGATACATTATATAAAAGTAAACAGTATGAATGTTGATATTCAGATTACAATTTAAAAATCAAAACATTTTTAAGCTTAGATCAAGTGAAAATAAAGTTTCCTTATAAAAGTGACGGTTAGTTCATAATCACCAGCGATGACAATATAAACCAAGGTACCCAAATGTGAAAGCTTAATATGAGTTTGTTAAACATTATTTTAATTTTGTAGTGTGCAACCACAAGAAAAAAACTTTAGAGCTGTAGAAAAGTCTGACATTTGTCAATAAATTTGTCGTTGTCAAAATGGCCGTCACTTTTGACACGAAATATAAGCTGATAATTTGTCATTGCAAATTCAGACAAATTCAGCTATTTTCATTCTTATTTAATCATAAAGTATTCAATTTTAAAGTCAGCAACTTACCTCAATAGACTTTGACAGATCAAGCTCGTCGATCAAAACCCTCACCTCACCGATAATGTCATTGTGCGAATACCGATCGTAGTCTAAAACTTGCAAAATCAACTCTTTTCCTTGTAGCTGATCTCTGGAGACAGGAAATTTAAAATGTTGATCGAAATAAGGATTCGACTCGCCACGATGAATATGGGTTTGTCGCTTGCGTTCATCGACTCCGGGAATCAACATCAGCCTCACATAGGGATCTCGGAATCCACCCTCTTCGATTGGACAGAGATTATGAGCTAAAAAAAGTAAGTGTTGATCATATAGACTCAATTCGTTTATGTAGCTTCTTACCTTCAATTAGATGTACAGTTAAATCGAACAAATGATAGTCATATTTTACCCTTAAGTGCAATCGTCCCAATGCTGGACTCGATTCTGGTGCTGTCAAGTACATCGGTCCATCTTGGCGTGTATACAAATCTGGTTGGAGAGCGCCCAACGGTGAAGCCGGGCCACATCCTGGTTCAACTCCGCCTGGCTGAGATCGAGGTGGTATCAAAAGTGGCGATAGACAACGACCTACCTTGGGACTTTGCAGACAAATGCTGCCCGCACTGCCAGCAATCGATGCCAAACTACTCTGCGATGGTGAAGAAGTTCTTATATCACATACGTCATGTGGGGCAGCTGGTGAGCAGCAACGGGCGTCTAAACTGATTGTGCGCATTGGACTTGGTGAGCGGGAAATCTATGAATTAGGGTTTTGTTTAAATTTAAGAGAAAAAGTGAAGGTCCTAAGTCTCTTACGTGCGGGAGTCCATGATCGGATGGCAATGAGCTACGTCCATCTGGTCCAAACGTTCGGATTTGTGGTGATGAGCCACGATGTCCCTAAAAATATAAAATGTTTCCCTTTCATTTACTAGAACTAAGTACTATAGATTCGAATGACTTACCGATTGTCTTGATGGAGCACTATCTATACTACTTTGACTCGACACAGATGGGGTGCGCTGCAGTCGTGGTGGAAATGATTTACTTTGATGCTGTAAGTGCATATGCAATGGACTTGGGCTCATTTCTAATGGACCTCGAAGCATCTCAGTGTTAACTGTGTGAGCTGGAACCGACGCTAATGGCTGGATTGCTTGTGCTTCTCTTGTAAGGTTGCATTCCTGAAAAAAAAAAATAACTTTATTATAAGTAGCATAGGATTTTCCAAATTTGTCTCCAACCGGACCTCTCCTGAAGAATCATTCGACAGGTCATAGCTTCCCCCACTAACACTCCCACCAATACCACTAGTTGTCGATGACACTGACGACGGAGTCATAGGTGGTGGGGTCGATGGATTGTCTTCTGAATTATGTTCGACTGGTATTCGTCGTACAGCACCAACTCGTTCCTTGGCCATGCGTGACCATGATTCTATTCTTTTGTGGGCTAGCCAGCATGCTGCTGGGCCTAGGCCACTCATTTTGTCTCTTAGCGATTCGCTAATGGTGAAGGAATTTATAAGATCAATTGTATTAGATTATAGGAAACTAGCCTAGAGCTAGTTTTGTTGAGTTGAGAGTTACTAATGTTGTTAAGATGGCCAGAAATCACTTGGAAGGTGAGAACATTATCTATGTAAGGTATGTAATTGTTTCTTTTTTTTTAACTTTTCGTCGCCAGATTTTGTTAGTTTTTATTTGTTTTTCTTAATCACTGTTCAAGGAATAAAATAAAATCCATGTGTTATGGAGGTGAATTTGAAGAAAATTGTAAAGCATTCACATTATGGAATTCGACCCGGTTGAGCATAGATACCTAAGGCAAAACGGCCTTGACTCAAAAAAAAAGAGAATAAGAATAAATAAGGAGACGATTATGTCGACTATTAAAATATCGAATCGTTATAACCACACAAAAAATGTCGACTGGTCAAAAGACCGACCGACCAAAATATCGAAAAAAAAAGGATCGATTTTTTGAAATGTCGATCTCGAGATTTTGACATTCAAAATGTCGACCAGCAATCGACATTTAAATTATCGCGATTTAAACAGTCGAGATTTTGAAAGTCGAAATTTTGATAGTCAATTTTGAGGGTTGGGTACGATTTGCCGATTTTTAAAATGTCGATTTAAAAAAATCGACTGTCATAATGTAGACTTTCAAAATGTCGATCGGTAAAAATACCGACTGATCAAAATGTCGACTCTTATAAAGTCGATTTTGAAATATCGACTGATAAAAGATCGACAGTGGTAAAGTGAATGATATTCAAATGCATGCGGCACGCGCATCATTCATTGTGCTTCTGTCGATAAACAAGCCACTCTCTGATAAATGCAATTCAAATTGCCAAGAACTCAAAACACCTTAGAAGCTTGGCATAGGCGGTTGAAAGTTCTTGTGGGAGCATCACACGTTGGTATATACAAATTGATTACAAAGTTGGCAAAGTTAAGAAATGAGAGAGAAGAAAGCCCAAAAAGTCGATTTTAAAACAGGAGAAACAACTGTCGAATATCTTAAATGATAAAAATAATTAGAATAAAATCAATTTCTTAAATAGTATTGCAGTCCATTTAACGTTGCAATGAAAAGTTTTGTGTATGTGTATCTACACAATATGAATGTTTTTGTATAAGGACAATATGAATTTTTGTTTTCTATTTATATCATTGAATTAATAAGAAAATTTAGTTTCCACATAAAAAGAGATCATTCTTGTTTTATTTTACTGTAGCAGTCGACATTTTTACCGACAAACTTACAATCGACATTTAGATAGTCTCCATTTAAAATGTCAACTTTTTTTTGTCGGTCAAACTTCAGTCGACATTTTTTTTATCGACCATTCGTACGCTTCCCGAATTTTGATAGTCGAAATTTTGATGAGATTATAGTTTGGCGTAAACATCATTCCCTAAATCATAATCTATACTCTGTCTAATGAATATGTGCAGTGCAGGCCTTATGGGAGAGCTTTCCTTCTCCAAAAGGTGCCTGTTGCATATAGAAATATCTCAAATCCCCTTAAATAACCACTGTCTGTGGTGTCTTTCTCGTATTATCTCGTATTATCAAGCCATATACACCCCACTATGACATGCCTTTCGAACGGCTCGAGCCGTACTGATCGTATCCTCGTTAAAAATCCTCTTTGTGTGTGCCAAAATTAAGCCCATCAAATCAGTGTTACCGTGCCAATGGTAATGCTTACAAATGCATATTTTTCTTTGGATTTTATAAGGGAGCTTTCAGGATGGAAGCTTTTTCTACGCTTTTAAGGATACTTAAAGACAAAATTGTTACCGTTTGATTTTTTTTTTTGTTTCATAGATTTGGTTTTTTCTTGGTAGTTTGAAAGAAAATTAAAAGCCATTAAAAAAGTATTTGGCTTATTGAAATAAGAAAAAATTGTTTATTTGAGTGGATTTTCGAGCGCGTGCGGTTTGGCACATAATTTGTATTGATGTTAAGTATTAATATAGTCCGTTTACTTATAATCGTTTTGATTTCTGGTTGTGAAGAAACAAAATTAAATGCTCAAGCTTATTTTTTAGTACTGTGTAAGATAAACTGTGTTTTTGCTCTTACTTTTGAAACTATGGCAAATACCGCCGTATAATAAGTTTAAATGACGAAAGCAACAGCAGTTACTCATCGTCAAATGAAAAAAACAGATATGGTGCTGTGTAATTTACATTGAAATTAAGTTCCTTTCTTGTTTATTGGAGGAATGAATTTGTTTTTTTTTTTGTTAAGAGATCAGGCCTACTGGGGATACCCTTAAAAATAACGCGCCTATTATCTTACCGCTTGGTTGTGTCGAAAAAGATTGGATCAAATTATTTCAGTTGACATATAAAAACTCTGACTTAGAAAATCTTGACATTTTCCAAATTTTCACATTTAAGATTTTGAATTTCGTAATTTTCATATCGGAGATATCTTTATTTTTGATTCTAGATTTTGGAATTTGCATTTTAAGAATTCAATTAATGATTTTTGGAAAATGAATTTCTTTGTTTTAAAGTAAATAATAAAGCATAGTTGGCAGCCTTTCTGAGCTTTTTGCATTTTTATAATATGCAGTACGGAAACCCTTGACAATTATTTCTTTCACACAACTAAATGGGATTCCTTTGCAGTTAGAGTGAGATACAAAAGTCCTTTCTTCCCTGTAGTGCACATATTCATTGGACAGAGTACTCTGTTCAACAAAAATTGTCAGTAAATGGCTTATCGGCGAGCTTTTCTCAAAACAGTGGCGCCTGTGTATACTCGCACGACACTGAATTGAGAAAACTGCCAATAAAAAAGATTCTAACCCACTGAACAACGTACATGAATTGTTGTTGTAATGCCCTGCAAAATATCGTAGACTCCAACATGGCCGTCCTCATTGCATGTCCAAAGCACACTGACTGATCATATAATCGTTTCTACTCTGGCTCTGGCTGTGTCGCTGTGTGAGCTAAAAAAATATATATATTCCAACAGAGTTAAGAAGTGTACACATGAGAGCGACCAACGAACGACGAATGAATGAACAAATGGGATTTAAAACATTAATAAACCTAAATTCTTTACAAAATATGGACAAAATTAAGGAAATATAATTCAGGATTATTTTCAGATACTAAATTTTTCATTTTAATTGATAAAACAAGAGAATTTTAAGAAAACAATTTGTTCGTCGCGAATAGCCGCAGTTCGTTACGACCAATTTATTTTCTCAAATTTCTCATATTTAAGCAAATAAAAATTCAGATTTTATAATTTTAAAATTAATCTTAAACCGAATTCTACCATTTTGACTAGATTTTGTTTAATATTAAGGTTTATTAATTTTGTAATTCCCATTTGTTTGTTCATTCGTCGGTCGTTGGTCGCTCTCATGTGAATGGTCCTTTATACCTTACCCATTGAAAGCAAAGAGCTTTTTCAGTGGTTTTTATAAAATAGCTTTCTGTTTTCAAGCTTTTGAGAACAGAATTAATTAAGGCGAGATATAATGCAAAGTAAGGAAACTCTATGAGAGCTTTTTCTTGAAATAGGTATATGCAAGCCAATGCGACCAGACAGAGATACAAACGTCCTATCTTCCCTGTAGTGATAATTTTTGTTGAACAGAGTATAGATTTATTTTTTTCTGAGTTAGTTCGAGCATTGTATTTAAAATCAGTCAGATGTTTTCGGTGTACGAATTCCATTTATACAACCCTCTCTGTCTTACTAAATATCTTTATTATTTTTCCTTACTCTACACTAAGGTCTCCAACGGCGATTTCAGCGCTAATTTCTGCCAAATTGTGAGGAGAGTAAGTACTACAAAATTGAGCTCCATGATAGTACTATAGATTATTAATTCAATGGTTCGAGTTAAGTCCTGAAATGGGGATGATTTGAGGTTATCTTACTTCATTTACATTTAATATAGGTACATCAAAAACAATCGTAAAATAATATAATCGTAATTTTATAATATACTACAAATTTGGCCTTCATGAAATTGTCTTTAATTCCATTTCTTTTACACTTCCGTCGCTATACGTGAAAAGATTACAAAACTTCCGTGGTGCAAGTTTAAATGCCATTATAACCACATTCCGCTAAGCGTTGTTAATAATTTAAAATGAGAACCTCGCCTGCACATGTTTTGTGGCAATCTACCTATATTTAAATAGATTTATCCCAAAAACACACCCAAAAACCCCAATCATCACTGCACACAAACAAATTTATACACCTTCGAGCTTTGACTGAAAGTTTTCCTTCCTTCCTTTCTAATTATGTTGAGTGACATTTCCTCTTTCTGTGTAATCATAGTTAAAATATTTCCTAATTTTAAGCGAAGAGTCAAAAGGATTTGAAAATTTAAAGGATGCAATATAGGTATGCAACTCTGGTACATGGTGTTATGTAATTCAAGTTTTGGGATGATTTTTGAGACACATTTAATGCAATTTGTGTTTTATTATTTGTTGAGAAAAAAGGTTAGACCATCGTTTTAATTTGATTATCACGTACACGACTACAAGAGTTTACGCATACAAAATATTTTTATGGATAATAAAAAACATTTATTATTGAATCACAACACTATGCTTCCTCGATAGTGACGTAGACTCCAGCGCAGATATGATCACAAACCTAATTTTTTGTGGAATGAGAAATTTTATCCCGAATAGCGTGAAATCTATCAAACCCAAGGAAAACTCATGGTTTGATTCGAGCTGTAAAGAGATTATTAAGGTTAGAGAAGTAAGTGTCCGATGTTATAAGGCCAACCCTACTGAGGAAAACCGGAATAAGTTCAAACAAGCTAGAAAGATCTGTGACGTTCATATTCGACGAACCAAATTTTCGCATGATCAAAAATTAAGGCAAAATATACTACAATGTCCCACAGGTAGTATACATTTTTGGTCATTTATATAGGTACCAAATGCTATTTCTTCGTCGGTTCCAACGCTCGTCTTCAATGACACCTCTTTTGTCAGCTCGTTATATCTATAAAGCCAATTTGCTTGCAGCACAGTTTGCTGTTCATTCGACGCTGCCAGAAATGGTTATGACTCCTCCTGTAGTTGAGAGCGCAAATGATTTTATGGGACGAATGTTCTTTCGCACTCGTGCAGTTGCAGAGTCCTGAAAGATCTTGACATACAAAAATCCGCTGGCCCGGATAGTATCCCTCCCATTGTTCTGAAGAGGTGTTCTTCAACCTTTTTAAAACCACTGTGTAAGCTTTTCCATCTGTCCTAGTCTACTGATCTCTTTCCAAGTGGATGGAAAACAGCATTTGCCCAGCCTGTCCCTAAAAAAGGCGTATCTTCTTCACCCTCAAACTATCGTCCAATTGCACTTACGTCCCTTCTTTCCAAGGTCATGGAAACGCTGATCAATTTTCAGCTCAAGAAATATCTCGAAGAACGAGGGCTTCTTAATGACCGGCAGTACGGCTTTCGTAGCAATAGGTCCACTGGTGATCTGATGGTATATCTCACCGAACAGTGGAACAAATCTTTACATCGTTTTGGAGAAAGTAAGATTATTGCACTTGATAAAAGCGTTTGATAGAGTTTCGCACCAAGCTCTCTTAGCGAAATTGTGTGCATTTGGTATCGACGGATCTCTACTTCGCTGGATTAAAAACTACCTTTCGGACCGTTAAATACGAGTTGTATTGGACGGTTTCAAGTCTGAAAACCATAAAATAAATGCTGTTGTGCCCCAGGGCTCTGTTTTGTCTCCGACTCTCTTCCTTATATTCATAAACGATCTTTTGTCTGAAACTTCTAATCCATGTTCTTCGGATGTGTAACTTGAACGGCAGCGTATGATAAGCTCATTAAATTTTGATCTCAACAGCATTGTTCAATAGGGAATCAAAAATCGCGTAGAATTTAATGCTTCAAAAACTCAATGCTGTCTCCTGTCGTTAAAGCGAAACCCACCCCCAATGCCACTTTCCATGGAAGGTACTTGCATCGAGGAAACCGAAAAGCTGTCAGTCCTCGGTATGTGTGTCACAGACCACCTTATGTGGAATGACCACATATTTGACGTCGCCAAAAACGCTGCTAAGTGCTCAGGTTTTCTCCGAAGATGCAAGAAAATCTTTACCCCCTCTGATCTGGCTGTAATCTACAGAGCCTTTATTCGTCTTAAGCTTGAGTATAATTCTCATATATGGGCAGGTGCTCCTATTACTCAGCTAAGCTTGTTGGATAAAATTAAAAAAGGGCCCTAAAAACGATAAAAAAAAAATTGACTTATAAAAACAGAAATTTAGCTTTTTAAAATTACTTTGTAGGAAAAACAAACAAAGACTTAAAGACAGTTGACACAAATTTGTTTCAGCAAGTTCAGGACATACAGGATAATTGCATTTTGAGCAAGTAATCTTGACTTTTCGGTCTTGTAAAATAACACACCCTGACTTCTTCTGCAGTTAAGAAGGAACACCCCTTCTAGATTCCATGTTCTTCTATCCCAGGGGTATCTTAGTACCCTAGAGTTTTAGCATACGTGAAAGACAACATGGGAATATGAGTCACCCGAATTCTATATACTGTCCAAACGACAGCTTTTTGTGGACAAGTCGCAATAATAATGGATACTTAGCGTGTTAATTGACTTAATAATGGATACTTAGAATGTTAATTGACATGGGAGAAATAAACATCGAGAGAAATAAATTACAGCTGATGCATGATGGGATGATGAGGCACTCCAGTTGTCATCTGAAGGTTAAGTTTAGTTTTTGAATGTTTTTAAAGCCCATAAGGTATTCATTCTTCGCTAAATTTAATTTCAATTTTAAAAGAACAGATAACTTAAATTTTATGCTCTTTTAAAATAAAATTAAATGATGACTTTATGTTTAATGGAAAATTAATAAATTTGGACTGAAAATCAATTTGTTCACTATCTGTAAAATTTAAAATGTTCACTAAAAATGGGACATTTTACAAATTAGTAAGGTAATTTAAATAAATTTAATGATGATTTTAATTTAAAAAAAAACTGAAGAAATGAAGCTATATTCTTTTTAAAAGTCTCTAAGAAGAAGAATGGTAGTGTTCCTATTGCTTTCGTTTACTAAAATAGTCGCTCTTTAAAGCAAAAACAATTTAAAGTTGTTTCTTGCAAAATACCCTGTGTAGAAAGTTAAAAACGAAAACCTCTCATCTGCTTTTAATATATTTTACAAGAAAATGCGTAAAACTCCTACCCCAAGGAGTAAAGATGATAGAAAAAAAGAACAAATTTTACAAAAAGGATACACATACCCAATCTTTATTAGTTCTATATGTGTGCCTTGGCATAGCGTAGGCTTATTCACAATCGGATTAGTATATTTTCTATAAATACAATTTTCCCTCAAAAAAATTAGATTTCCATCCATTTACAAAGTCATAATTTTATTTGAGAATGAAAAAAAAAATTCGTATCTTTATATCCGTTCATCTAAACTCACACCCACTCACTCTCCCCCTCCTCAAATATAATTAAATTTGCATCCATGTTAACGAACGAAGGACGTTTGTTTAGCACCACCAGAAACTTATATTGCGGACACGCAAAAAAGTCCTTCTATCAGATCAAATTGCATTTCAGAGGGATGTTTGGAGACTTAGGTATACCAAAAGGACATATAGGAAAGAGTGAAAAAGCGTGCAAAAATGGATACTGAGAGGATTGAGTTATATTAAATTATGTAGCCAAGGCCGTCAAAATAAATTTTTATATAATATCGAATGGCCAAGAGTATATACTGTGAGGCAAACCGGAAAGAACAAAGCTCTATATAGCGTTGAAGTTAACAAGGATAAACTCCGCATATACCTACTCCCAAAAGCAGACAATGATGTTTTCCGTTTTGTCCCAGAGGGATTGCGATTTTCAAAATAAAGATATGAATGTATGTGTCCAGATGTATTTATATGTGTGTATAGAAGTGTGTATACACGTCCTGTTCCTGTATGATGCTCGTTGCGCCTCTTCCTGTGTATATTATATGAAACATTGTTTGCGATATTGTAGTTTCTCCCAGGGGTAGAGTTTAAACATCATTCTCTATAGTTAAATCTTGTTAATGGAGAAATTTTATGTTTGAATTTGCCAAAAAACATCAATATTTCAACTTTGGAAAACGTATGTAGCTACTCGTACATGCCTTCCTGAGAAACTAGGTTAAATGGAAAATTTATATGTGAACAATTTTAGCTGGAACTAAATTTATTGTTAACTGAGTATTCTAGGTATAGCAATTAAGAATGCAATTTTTAAAATTTCATTCTACTTCAGGGTACTTTAAATTTTACATTTTTTGTTTTGTTTTTAATAAAACAAAATATGTATGTATTTTGTATGTGTATTATTTATAATTCAAGACAAGAGCCAGGCTATTTCGAGGTCGGTCCCACAGGAGTCTCTAAATCTGAAGTTTAAAAATAAACTGCCCGACATAGATCGCACAAACTTGCTCTCGTAGCTAACAACTTAAACGCAGCTGGAAATTGGCAATGTGTGTTCTTAGTTCAATAATAAAGGGTTTTTCAACAAGGACGCTACAAAAGTAGAGCAACAGGGACAGCAAACGACGCCATATTTCTTGCCGTTCTTTAGACTTTTCTCTTCAGTAAGGTTTGCCATTTTATGATGGAAAGATATACGGGTCAACAACGAGTCGAAATTATTAAAATTTACTACCGAAATTCGGAGTCAGTGGCCTCAACGTTAAGACCGCTACATCCATTTTATGGTCGTCATAATCGTCCCAGCAGATCAACAATTGAGCGTCTAGTGGAAAAATTTGAATCCACAGGCACAGTACGAAATGTTCCCGTGCCAGTGAGATAAAGAAGTGCCCGTAGTGTCGAGAATATTGCTGCCGCTGAGGCTTCAGTTGCAGAAAGCCCAAATGTGTCTCTCAGACGTCGTTCTCAAGCTTGGCCATCTCTGTGACGTCGTTGTGGCGAATTTTGCGAAAATATCTTGGCCTACATCCTTACAAGATTAAATTGACGCAAGAACTGAAGCCGCTTGGCCACCAGAAGCGTCGTATGTTCGTGAATTGGGCTGAGCAACAACTTGAAAATGAATCGGATTTTCATCGAAAAATCATCTTCAGCGATGAGGCTCATTTCTGGCTGAAAAGCTTTGTCAATAAACAAAATATGCGGTATTGCTCAGGCAGCAATCCACACGTACTCCATGAGTCATCATTGCATCCCGAAAAAATTACGGTTTGGTGTGGTTTATGGGCCGGCGGCGGCGTCATTGGGCCGTACTTCTTCCGTGATAATCAAGACCGGCACGTTACTGTGAATGGGGATAGCTACCGTTCAATGATAACCGAATATTTTTGGCTCCAATTGGATGATATGGACTTGGAGGACATGTGGTTCCAACAGGACGGCGCCACACAGCGAATGTCACAACCAATTTATTGGAAACCAAGTTTGGAGAACGTTTTATCTCACGAAATGGTCCAGTCGCTTGGCCGCCTCGGTCGTGCGATTTGACGCCGTTAGACTATTTCCTGTAGGGCTGCGTCAAGTCTATGGTCTATGCCAACAAGCCAGCGACGATTGATGAACTTCGTACGAATATCGAACGTGAAATCGCAGCAATATCGGCCGATTTATGCTTGAAAACCGTCGAAAATTGGGTTCAGCGTTTGGAATTCTGCAAGCGTGCCCGTGGTGGCCATGCTAAAAAAAAACGAATTCTATACATACTGGCATCGAACGTACTTTCACAGAAATAAAGAATTTCGTTGATATTCAAAACCGTTTTTGTTTTATTAAAAAAAAATAAAATTGTAGCGCTCTTATTGAAAAACCCGATATAATGGTGTAATAAAAAAAAAATAAAATGTTAAGTGTAAAAAAAAAATAAAAAGTTTAAATATAAATTATTACGTAATTTGTTTGATAAATATAAATTTAGAAAAAAAAAAAAATTATTAAAAAATCATTAGAATGGTTTTCTTAAAAATTATTTCTTTATTTATAAAATTTGTTGAACATTTTTTTTTATAATGAACGCGCACTCAAGGGGTTTTTGTTACCCTTAAAATGTGTTTAACACAGTGCGACCATTAGGAAAATAGGGAAGGATTCATGAGGAGATACATACTTATATTGGTTTTGAACTGGAAAGTAGAATAATCCCGAACGTCAAAATCCCGAATCGCAAAAAACCCTGAATTTCAAAATGCAGAATACCGAAATGTAAAGTCCCGAACTTTAAAATACCGAATTTTAAAATCCCGAACGCCAACATCCCGACTTATAAGATATCGAATGTCAAAATCAATATAAGGAAGAATTACAACAAAAAAATCAATTCAAGAAATTATTTACATTCAACACAAAATCAAAAATATGTCCACTTAATCAAAATGTTGGTTTCGTTCATAAGAAAGAGATATATTGATAGAATAACAAAAACTACACCAAAAACAGACTCTTTATAGAATTAATTTGATAGTGGATAATTTTATATTTAAATCCGAACGGCAAAGTCCAGAATAGCTTAGCAATTTTTTTTTGGTTTTAAAAATCACGTGCGAGATTTTTAATACCAAAAAAAGTGCTAAGCCATTCATGAATTTGCAATTCGGGATTTTGACATTTTGGATATTATAATTCGGGATTTTGGCGTTCGGAATTTTGACATTCGGGATCTTACAATTCGGAATTTTGCCGTTCGGGATCTAACATGCAAAATTTGACAATTCGGGATTTGGATACCAACCCTATGCACAAGATGTGACGGAAGGCTGGAGCGTGAAACTTTATTTTTTATTAGGGGTTTTTGTTATGTTTGAATTTCTATGAAATCCATTTTAATTTTCTTGTCGCTACATTTTTGATCTGGATTTGACACAAAACCAAAAATGCGAAATTTTGAAAGCAAAACTACTGATAACTTAGACGCCTGTCAGATGTTTTTTGTTTTCATCTCACTGGAAATAATACCCCCCAGTAAAAGGAATTAAACCCCGTAGGTGTTTGTTCCCAATTTAAAAAGGAATGAACACCCGCGGGAATTAATTCTTTTTTTTGGGAACTAACAACCACGGGGTTTAGTTCTGTGGGGGTTAGTGCACTACACCGACGATTTCACATATATATTGTACTTTATTATGTTCAAACGTCAATAAATTACGACTACAATTTCGAAACTTGTCTTATTGGTACCTACGTAGGAATATTCCATTGAAATGAAACTCAACGTTCTTATGAAAAGATAAAGAATATCTTGTATAAAATAAGGTCAAATGCAACTAAGTGCACAACTTCAATAAATTCCATCCATTAATGGGATTACCTTCATTCTGCAATTCTATGCTGCTCTTCATCCCCACCTGTACTGGACCCAGTACCAAAAACCACTCCACTAGCATAAAGTTCTCCTATAAAAGTGCTCATAAAACCATAGTATTATCCACACAGTAAAAGATGAACAGAAAACCAGCACAACAAAGTAACCTACTCGGCAGCAAAACAAAAAAAAAACAATAACAAAAAATAACAAAAACCCATGAAAATCCCATTAATCATTGCATTACCGTTAAATAAGGTGGAAAATTTCATGTTCCCTAACATTGTCCTAGCAGCATTAAGTATCCGTTTGTTCAAAGACCAAAGACAAAATGATGACAAAAAATCGACAACGAAGCGACGCGACGGCGGACAGACAAGCTGCAAATGACACGTACTAAACAGGAACATACACAACAGAAAAAAAAACTATATTCAAAACAGGACACACCGTGCGTCGCATCGCATTCCCATTTCCACGGCCAGCACAGAGCTCAGCATCTGATCCTCCTTTATATCCTCTCTAACTTCCCTATTGATGTAACTAGGTATTTCTTTGCGTCATCAAATAAACACCCCTCTCTCGCTGTCTTTCAATGATATAATCCTCTATCAATTGCGTAATGCAATTCATTATTATTATAGTGTTTAGAGGATGTACCTACACGTTCTCTAAAAAGGAATCCTTTTAAATAGAAATTTAACACCAAATTATAACATGAAAATGGAAAAACTATGACAATGTAAGTGGTTGCTATGTTGTTCCATTGTTTTCTCTTGTCCAACCCTCTTGAGAGTGGTTATTGTAAACTCAACTCAACTCTGTTATCTTTCTGGTTGCTGTGAGAGCGTGTCACAATGGGGTTCCACAGGGGTGGCTTTACATTACGCAACTATTTTCTATACGAATAAGTTAAAAGCAAGAATTTATCAACAATTATTTTATTACCTTAACTAATTTGTTAAGGATGCGTAACATTAAGAGGGGTGGGGATTTACCATCAGCATCAGTAAGTTAGGTATGTATTATCTAATCTATCATAGGGTTCAGGAATATTGATATTCATTGAGAAGCGCAAGCAATGAATAGGGATTGTTGCTCATGAAGAGTAAATTTTTATTGCAGTTTTAGGCTGTGTTTTTAAGTGATGATTTGATTCGTCTCGGTGTAAATGGGCTGAGATTTATTTTCATTGTGAATTGGAATGTTTGTTAATGAAATCACAATGAATATGAAATTGAATTCAATTGATATTGGTATACTTGGGAAGTTATTGGTGTTGATGTTGAAATATTTTGGCGAACTAAGGAGGGATGGCACACAGCAGATGCTTGATGGATGAAAGTTGTTATATGAACTTAATGTCCATAGATGAATATACATTTTTACCAAACTTACAAATAGAAGAGGTCAGACAATTGTCATTTTTCTAATTTTTTCTTAAATGAAATTTTTTCAACAGAAAACAAAATCCTTTGTAGAATTATCTTAGGTAGGTAATTTGAAAAATTTCCAAAAAAGTGACATTTTTAGGATTTCCGGACAAGTCGCTTCAATAAATAGTAAATATTTATCGTCTGCGAAATACTGTGATCACCACGAACGTTTCACTTCAAATTGCAATGAGCGTGGTCACCGGGAAACTGTCAGAGAGATGTTAAATACGATTTTGGCTGCGCAAGATATAGCGGTGCGTAAGGTTCTGTGAACGTTTTTTTTTTGTTGTTGAGGTGTACAAATTTCCCGAAATCTTAAAAATGTCATGGAATAATTACCGATAATACCCCTTAAAGGTTTGCCCAAATTTGTAAATTTTGTTTGACAGCTTCATTTCATTTACCACACAGCTCAATCAGATAATTGAATAAACGCAAAAATTGACCTTTAAAGCGTGGCAACCCTATGAAAGGCCCACTTTTTTCTAATTGGTTTTCCAATAGGGGCGGGTTTATTTTGACAGCTCGTGGTGGCCATATTGTTTCTTTTACTTTCTTTCAAAATATCGTCTTTTAATCAGTTACTAAAGACAAATCTCATGCTAAGTTACAGCGCCAAGCATCACGTGCAAATTGGATTTTGGAGCAGTTGCAAGTTGATCCCAATTTTGGTCGAAAAATCGTCTTTAGCGATGAGGCCCATTTTTTCATGAATGTGTACGTGAATAAGCAAAATTGCCGGATTTGGGAACACACCAATCCATGCGAGATTCACGAGGTGCCAATGCATTCAAATAAAGTTACTGCTTGGTGTGGATTTTGGGCTGGAGCGTCATCGGTCCGTACTTCTTCGAAAATGCTGCGGGCCAGGCCATCACGTCAACGACGATCGCTATAGGTCGATGATCACCAACTTCTTGTGGCCTGAATTGGATGATATGGATACCGAAGACATATGGTTTCAACAGGATGGCGCTACGTGCCACACAGCTCAAGACAGAATCGATATTCTGCACGAGCGGTTTCATGTTATGGTTATCTCGCGCCGAGGCGACGTGAATTGGCCACCAGGATCGTGTGATTTGACCCCTTTGGACTTTTTCTTGTGGAGCTCAAAGACAACATAATCGATACAATCGGTCAAATTCAGCCTGATTTATGCGCCATCGAAAACTGGACCTGGACCCAGCGAAGCTGCGGCGGCCATTTGAACCATGTTATATTTCACTAAAATAAAGATAAAACCTTATTCATATCTCATATACAACTTGTTTAATTCAATTTTAAGAACGACCCGCCCTTAATGGAAAACCTTTTATATATATAAAAAACTGTATAACTTTCATTTGGTTAAGAGATGAGGGTAGGTCGTCCTATGGCGGACTCCCCGACTATGTGATATTTTGTCCAAATTTGTGATAACTGGGAGATCACAGAAACCTGAGCTCTGGCTAATTTTCTGAAATTTAAAAGTCGAATAACTTAGCGTGTTCAAGAAAACGAGATACGTACTGATGGTTTTGCTCCATCAAAAACAGATCAAAGCCAATCCAAATACTTTGTTCATCAGTATTTTGACAGCAAACTAAGATTTTTTGCTGAGGAGTCCTGCTCAAGTAGCTGAGATTAGTGAGAATTCGCAAATCTCATTTTCCTGAACACGCCTATTTTAAAAATTTTAAGCTGTCATTTTACAAATTGTCATTTGTCGGTATTGTCAAACATTTGTCTGAAATAGTTCTCAGGCCAATTTTTCGTCAAGCCATACGAACGATTTGGCCAAATCTCTCCATCAAAGTTCAGCTTTGTCCGATTTTTTTGGAAATAAGGACATTTTTTTTTTATTTAATTTTCCTGGACTACACTCAGATATTTTTTTCAACTTAAGCTTTGAAAGAGTGAAATGAGGTATTTTAGGCTAGTTCATAACAATAAGGTTTCCTTATGCTTCAGTATAGTTGACACCTAGTCCACAATTTTTGGTCGGGTCCTCGGGTTACAAACTTTTCTCAAAACAATTTCTCTAAATTCCTTATCACCAAGAAAGGTCTCCTAACTCCCATTATGACCAGCGAAAGAACATTAAAAAAGGTGCCCGTTGTATTTGAAAGCCTAAGTATACCTACCCACCCACCTACTAAGAAATGTCTTACCCTAATCTTATTTATTTAAAAAAGAAGTCATCTTTCTGCACTCGTTATAACATTGAAATCCACTTCGCTTAGATAATATAAAAATAAAAACCCATCTGGTATCGACCTAAAAGCACTTTTACTTTCGAGCTTTAAGTAAATTTATCATCTTTTCCTGATTCCAAATGATTTCCGTAAATATATTCCCCTAAGCCCATCAAACAGAATAAAATCCCTCTAGAATATCCTTCATCATAAAAAAATATATTCATTAACCTGCCATTCTGAGGGATTAGTTATAATCATATTTCATATCATTCCAGAATTCACATAAAAATATTTGTTGTTAGAAGGATATTTTTTTTGTCAAAAAGTATGTACTGTACATACACAGTCCTTCGAAATTTAATTCTATTAAGTAATTCCTGTAATCCTTAAAGAAGTCACCAAACTAATCCATTTTGTTTGTTGATACACACAAAGTTTTACTTACAGTCTAGTGCTGAGTACATAATTTCTGTTGCCCTGCATAGGATGTATCTCCGGCAGAAATAAAAAAGGACATTCTCGTGCAATAATAATCGTAAAAGCGGATTTATAACCAGCAGAGGAAAACACATGACATTCTTATAACACACGTCAAACCACCATTCTTCTCCTGTGTCACCTTTTTTGGGATTTTATATATTTGTTATCCTTTTCAATAAGTTTGTCAATCTGATGATGTTTTTTGGTGTTGGGTTTTATTGTGTCACTCACAATGCACCTGATTTTGTTGTCACATTCTAATTTTTCAATGGGATTGAAAAATTGCTTTGGTTTTGTATCATCATCATCAGGAAGTCATCTAGCTAGATCGCATGTCAGGTCAAATTCTCTAGATATTCTATGACTACACAACACGATACCAATTGTTATATGGCTGCATGGCAATTTTTAGGCTTTTCAAATCTCTGATTCATCCGTCCTTCCTTCCTTCCGTTGTTTCGTTGTAAGAGCCTATTCAGCCTATTTATGTTCATAGTGAATTTACAAAAGGTTTAAAAATCGGAAGGTTTCATCTTTTTTGTTAAATTCAAAGACTCGTGCTAGGAACAAAAAAAAATGTCCGCTTAACAAAAACGGAAATATCTTTATTTCCTGGGTGGCAAATGTCCGGCGCAGTGTTTGTTATCGTTATCCTGCCGTCTTTTCTGGCAGCCACACAAAAGTCTCTTGTTCACTTAAATAATATCTACTGTTATTATTGTTGCGTGGACTTAAGCGCCAATATATGTAATTGCTTTTTGCTGCCTTTAGAATTTTTTTGTTTTATCCTTTTTGCATTCGTTTAAGGATAATCTGTTTTTATTTGTTGTTGCAGGTATTCGGAATGCATTTACATACCTTTAGAACTTAATTGAATTAGTTCAACCTTAATAAGCTGTATGAGGATAAGAAAAGCCAAATCCTTAGTGAAAATTCAATTGTTTGTAGTTAATCCTTTTTTGCAATTCCTTTACTTACACGGAGCACGAATGAAGACGAAGTTGATGTAGCATAAATTGCTTCTGAATGGAAAATATCCTTTTTGAATATGAATTTTAGATTTTCGACGGTGTTTCAACAATCGCGAGGCATAAGATCCGGTAAGAGTATTTTATTTTCATCTTCTTAGACTATTTTCATCTCTCTCTTTCTCGCCTCTTTTCTTCCCTTTGATTCACACAGATTTTGCATTTACAAATTGTACGAGGCATCACCATCAGGATTCAGGGAATGATGGAATCTATTTTTAGCATAGAAGAATAGAAGCAAAACGAAATAATATATATAAACAGGAAAGAGTATTTTTTTCGTGCCCGGGAAAAATGAGACTTATTGTTCAGGGTGTAACATATGCATCAGTTGGAGCATGTTGAAGTAATCAAACTTATTCTTCGTTCGGTTTGAGCTTAAGCCAACACGTAAGGTTATTTTTTTTTTTACAGACGCACACATCATGTGAACAATGTGTTCGGTGTATTGTAGTGGAAGTAAAATGGATTGAATTTTTGAATGAACAAATAAATTAAAGCTTGTTATTTAATTTTTAGAATTGAATTTAAAGAGTAACACAAAATAGCAGAAAAGTTACAGTGACTATTATTTCGTTGAGCATTCACTTAAATTCGAAGATTCTATTGTAAATTAAATACAAAATCATTCGCTTGGAGTTGATGAAAATTTATTAAAATTCCGATAAAATAAGAAAAGTGCGTATACGCCCCAGTGTACCATTCTTTTATCTTCGCTTCTATAGAGAATAAAACTACGACATACAATTATTGTTTGATTTAACCTGAAGTTAGAATAAGCAAAGCAGCAGATAATTATTAATCTAGGGTGAAAACTTTGAATTTTGTTTGACCCTTTTGGCAGGGTAAAGGTAAAAATATTTATGTAATAGCTTTAAAAATTAAAATAAATTATAAAATTTCTTAAACATAAATTTTTTAATGTAGTAATTTAGAAATATAATCATTAAGGTAACAAAAAAAAATACAGTAAACTAGTGTTAAACATTTCAAAAATTGAAATAAACTATGATTTTTTTAAACATAATTTATTTATTGTGAGTTTTTAAACAAAGTACAATAAAACAAGAATCAACAACAAAAAATAAAAAATAACTGGAATAGTTCGAGAAAAAAAAATATGCACGACTGAATCGCACGTAATATTTTGATAACATTTTTGCATCTTTAACGAGACAATAATACAAATATTTTAAACTGCCTAGTAGTTTTGAACTTTTTTGATTTAATAAAAAAAAAATGAAAAAACAAAAATTAAAAACTTAAACGTGTTTTATTCTTTGATTTTATTTTTTTGTAAACAAAAATTATTCATACTACTTCTTAATGCAATATTTGAATAATGATAAAATCGACCAAGCCAATAACGATATATAAAGGAATATACCCAAATAATTATAAAAAGGCAATTTTTTCAGAAACAAAAAAAAAAAAAATTATAAATTTATTTCCATTATTCGAATTTTCGGGTAAAAACTTGCTTTGCCGTTTTTGAGAAAACTTGATTTAACCGAAATTGTTGTTTAAAAGCTACATAAAAATTCTTCACACCGAATTTGAAGCAAATCTGTCAAACTGTTTAGGCTCTAGCTCGATGTATGTACATCACGACGCACAGACGCATAGACAAACAGACCGACGCACGATGCGACGGACATCTTAAAGAAAATCACTTTTTTGAACTTCTCCATCATTGTTATGTTAGATTTGATTAAAACCTAAAATTTATTTGTTTGGCACGAAACCAGTACTTGTCCTATAGATACGGTGACCATATTTCTGGGAGCAAAACCCGGGACACAAAGTGAAAATTTTAATAACGTAAAACAAAAATATTAGTCTTTTCCTCAATTTTTATTTTGATGCATATCTATTAAAAGAGAGAAAAAATAACAGAAAAATAAACGAAAAGAAACTCTTAAAATTAAAGGAACTTAAAACTTAACATTTATTTTATTGATAAAATAATTCAGTCTTCTGTTAACAAATTTAATGAACATTATGTAAAGCTTCATTATTTAAAACTACAAAAACATTACATTTCGTAATGCAGATTAAGCCAAGCTTACAATGTACAAAATATTTGTCCTCAATACTTTTGTGGTGAAAAAATATTTTATAATTGTTCGCTTTCTTTTAAATAATTTTTAAAATTCATGGCAGCTTAAATTGTTATTACATTTAACAATTAACAAATTAACTTTGGATTGTTCGCTCGTCCCATTTCTAACCGATTTTGATAAATGATAGGTCATGCGATTCAACAAAATTTCATCTCGATATTTTTTGCCAAACATACTGATATTATGGCATAAAAAATGCAATTTTTAAAAATATGGATTTTTAAAGCAGTGATATTTTATATAGAGGATGAACAAAATGAGTCAATTTTTGGTTTTATTTCTTTGAAAATATGTGTTCTTAGTATTTGAGAAATATTAGGGCGTTCCTTTTGACAGTCGGCAAACGGGAGGCATTTAAAAATCAAGAAAAAACAGTTAAAAACTCTTTTTTCAGCACCGTGGTTGATACTGTTTGGTTGTGATTTTGTAAATTATAATATTTTTTTTCAAAACCTAACGTCTATTATCTTTAAAATGCCACCTCGAAAAAATATAATTTCAAAAAAATAGAATAAAAAAAAACCATTAGAATGGTGATTTTTAAACCTTTAAAGGGTGGTACAGGGGGAACGGTGAATGCGAAAGTTAAATCCAGCTGGATTTCCATCTTCTGAAACCTAACGTTGATTCCGACAAAGTTTGAAAAATATCAAAAATGCGATGGCTTTTCCATTAGACGTTTTCAAATAGAATGACTCATATGTGAGAATTTGGAGAAAATGTTTTTTTTTTATAGACAAAGAGCGAATTCGTAATCGTCTGACTAACTTAGATCTGCAAAGTTTGTGTTCGTAAACAAAAATTGAAATCTGACTTTAGCAGGCCTGCAAAACAAATTTCGTTCGTAAACATCAAAAGTACGCAGAAATCGAGTCGGCGTCGGGCAGTTTGTGCAGAAAAAAAGACATTCTGCTGAAGAATGTAATTTCTGCTGAAAAAAAAATTGAAATTAAAACAGGAAAACATGAATGGGTAGAGGGTGGGCAATCTAGTGGTTTCTTTTTGAATTATATGAATTGACACTGAAAGCTGTTTCCCAATCGAAATATTAACAGAAAGTCAGTATTATATACCTCCGCAAAACGAAATGTGTCGCTTCACGCTTGAACAGCTTTGGTAAATATTGAAAACATATTTCCAAAGTGAGTGCTGTGTTAAAATCATCTATTCTGACGAGGCGCATTTTCATCTCGGCGGCTTCGTTAACAAACGAATTTGCCGCATCTGATGGGGTTAGGAAAACCTGAACGTTGTTGTCGAGAAGCCAATTCATCCACAGAGAGTGACAGTTTGGTTCGGATTGTGGAGTGGTGGCATCATTGGACCATTTTTCTTCGAAAACGAGCCTGGGAACAACGTTTCGGCCAACGTTGTTACAGAGCCATGTTAACTGATTTTTTTTTTACTGAAATTAAAGACATGAATTCGGACGACCTCTGGTTTATGTAGGATGGCACCCCAACTAACAATTTAACTTGTATAAGGTCCAATTTTCAGAATTTGATAGGCTATTGCTAACATAGAATAATTTTAAGGCTTAATAATGCAAGCCAAGCATTTAACGATTTATTTATTTCATAATAGCTTGTTAAGTGCATTTAAATTTGTTCCTAAATGAGACTTCATGTAGATGAGGTCTGCGGAGACCTTTTTAAGGCCTGCCGAAATCGGTTGCCTAAGCTTGTAAAATAATAGCTTTTATAGAACATTCGGCTGAAAAACAATACAGCGAACTCCTTTACGGCTTCTTTAAGAAAGTAACCGCATATCATGTGTGAGCTACAGCCCGAAACCATCAACAAGTTTTGAAAAATTGGAGTGACCGAATGCGCTACTGCGAATGCAGCCACTTGAACAAAATTGTGTTCCATGATTGATGGGAATGTTTGTTGTAATGAATAAGGCCATAACAGAACAAAAATAATTTATTTTCATTTTATTCCATTTTTAAAAAGAAACTTGTATTTGGCCCACCCTGTATATGAAATGGCTTCGATGTACATACGTACATCATCAGGATATTTGTCTATTACAGCATATTTCTTTTTTTTTATAATCAAATTTTTAAGAATTAATTTTCTGCGCTGCGATGTTTACGAATACAAATTTATTCAAAAACTGCCGCCTGCTTACTTTCTGTGGGCAGAAAAAAAATAAAATCGATACGCAGAAGCTAAGCAGACATGTGGCAGATCTGTCGCAGATTTCTGCGTTTACGAACTCGCCCAAAATATAATCAACTTAAAAACGGACTCATGAATTTTTAGAAATTAGAATTTTGTTTGCGTATTAGAAATTTCCTAAAATTATTTTATATCACTTTTATTTAAGAAAATGATGTATATTCAAAAAAATTTGAATACTTTACGTACCTTTTATAATATTTTAAATTTTTGGCACGCGATAACCTACATACATACATATGTGTACTAGAGAATTTTTTTTTTTAGTCTTTAACCTAGTTTACGGCACGCAAAATAATGCAGTAACCAAACTTGGGGTTCGCGTGAACCCCAACGTTTTTATGCACATCTCATTGTTCATTATTTACAAATTGTTGCATTGTCTTTATTTGTTATTGACTAAGTGGACAGTTGCGGTGTCTTAGTCTGGGTACACGTGTTTGATTTTGCCAAAAGATAATACAAATTGTTGAAAATAGTGAGAAAAGAAATTTAAAGTTACAAACAAGTCAGTTATAAAATTATATTTTCAATTTTATTATAAATATTTGAACAACTTTATATTGATTTTATATTTTAGTGTCTAATTTAGATAGATTATTGAGAAGATATAATAGAGCGGATGATGAAGAACGGGCGATTGCAGTGAGAACCCATCAAATAAATAAGAATAAGAGACAGTACCGTCCACTGTATTCATCGATTTTTGGATTTTCGCAGAGAATGGCATTGGTATCTTATGTTCCAAAACCAAACAAACAAGTCGTTTTACTATCAACACAGCACAATCTTGAAAAGGATATTTCAGGCTGTCATAACAAGCCAGACATGATACTAGATTACTACCGGAGAAAAAGTGGGGTCGATGTATTCCACCAAATGGTGTCAATTTATTCTTGTTCACGCCAAACTAATCGCTGGCGCTGTTCCATGGTTGTATTTTTCAATTTATTAGATGTTGCAGCCTTAGCCACAGCAATTATTTTTCGCCATTTCAAATCCGCCAACAAGGAACTTCTATTAGATGACCGTTCACACCCTTCGGCGCATAATACTATCTCTAAATGTAGTTTAGATGCTCTTCGCATTATGGGAAGAAATTTTCCAATTATTCGAGTAGTTGACGAGAGACTTCCTCGTAAACAGGTATTTTATAATGTAAATCCAATATTTTGTCTGAAATATCTTTTATTTTCAGACCAGTTGCCTCATTTGTACAATATCAGACGATACGAAAAAAACCCATGTGTTGTTTGTGAAAAAAGCTGTTGTTTTCGCCATTAAAACATCGTCTGCGTCAAATGCCTCCTAGAACTATCACCGGTCCCAGAGTGATTGACTGTTTCTCTATTACTCTATATTCATTTTGTAAATCACCACCCTTTTGTTTTATTGTTATATTCAAATAAAACATAAGTGTTTGATTAAATTTTTTTCCCATTTTGCGCATTGGGGTTCCCACGAACCCCAAGTTTGGTTAGTGACTTTTTTTCCAGAATAAATTACAGAAAATTATCTTAAATCACTTTAATGGAAGAAAAAACACAAGAAACGTAAAGAAAAATGAATTTCGTTCACTGACTTTTCATCCCAGGTCGAAAAAATGATTTATAAAAAAGTTATAAGCATTCAAACATGCGTTGCGAGCCAATTAAATTATCTATAAAAGCATATATTCACATTTTTTCTAGGGTCAAAAATAAAGGAGATGAGGGTGGTAGAAAAGTCAACAAATCTGAAAAACCTGTTATTGTCTTAGATATTGAATATTTTCTGACCAATTTACTTGAAAAAATCAAAAAACGTTAATACACATTCATTCACTTTTGTTTCATCATAACGTGAAGCTAAAAAAGGAGTTATAATTTCCTTTTTTTTCTATGTATCCGAAAGTATACGAAAAAGTTGATGTTTACTAAATTAGGAAGAATTTAAATAGCAAGAGTTGTTAACATATGGCGCCAAAAAATGATAACGTTTTTTTTAAAGGAACACAATAAAATTTTATTTGCCATAGAGGTGGGTGCTTTCTCCCCACCTTTAGAGAGGAGGGGCATTTTTTAAAAAATTATATTAAAAAACAACGGCAACACTTACACCAAAAAAAATTAATTTTCCTGTAAGCCAGAACTCCGTTCTTTTACTATATTTTCAAATCAAGTTGTTGATGTCCATAGTTTTTGTAAAAATTACTTTCAAACTCAAAATTAAAAAAAAAAAAAGTTGAAAATTTCGTTTTTGATTTTTTCATTTAAATTGTAAAATAAAATGCAGAATTGGCTTTTATTGTTCACAACCCCTATTAATTCTTAATAGAAAACTGAAAATTAAATGGTTGTATGTCTGCTTGTTTTTGAGAAAAATGGAAAGTTACGACGACAATTGTTTAGATTCTTGTTTTATAATTTTTGTTATTATAATTCTTTGTAGTATGTGATAGAAGTGTTTCTTTCAACTTGAGGTTAATGAATGAATAATTTCTTTGAACCTGCGAAGCAAGCCACCCAAGATACTGTGATAGTGGTAGAGGGGACCCTAAGGTATAACATAATCAAAGTCCCCAGCCCAGGGCCGCAAGCCTTAGACAGAAGAGGGAGATAAAGGTCGCTTTTGTACTTTTTTTTTTCCATATTTCGGGAACTAAGCATAATAGGGGCGAAGTCAATACGACAAAGTGAAAGAAAATTAAATTCCCTTCCAATAAAAGTTATGTTATGTGAAGGGGGGTCCTGAGTTTAGCTCGCGGCCCTGGGCTGGGGACTTTGGGTATGTTATACCTGGGGGTAACCCCTACCATATACAAAAATAATCCAGAGAGCACTATTTTTTGCAAGCAAAATTCCTTCGTTGACTGTACTAAATACCTACAATTAAGTATTGTATCTCTTTTGAAAGCCAATACTCTGTTTTATTAGCCAGTGCTTAAATCAAGTGAAATCTATCCATAGTTAAAAAAAAACTACTTTCAAACACAAAATGTGGGTAAAAAAAAATAAAAAAAATGTTTCAATTGTAATTTTTAAAAATTTTGAGATTTTATATTATATTTTTTTGCTTAGAAATCGTTGTTCATATTAATTCTTAATCAGAAACCGAAAACAAAATGATTTTATGTCTTCTAGTTTTTGAGAAAATTAAAAATTACCAAAACTACTAAATTAATTTTGTTTTGCTTCAGTATTTTACGTGGTCTTATTTTGATAGTTAAAATAGAATATGGATTAATTCTTAAACAAATTGACTCTAAATTATCCTACTTTCCCAACACCCAGCCTTACGGCGTATAAACAGTGAGGTATGTTTGGGGGGCCATGCTGCCCCCCTGCAACCCCCTGCTTGGGCTCACTATAGGATTTGGGGTATGTGCGTGGTTCGGTGTATGCCAAATTTCGTTTGCATTTGAGGAACCTAACACCAAAATTAATTTTTATCAAAAAAAGATCACATTAAATATAAAAAAAAAAAAAATACTCATAAACAATTACTTCTAGTAATTTTCAATTTTCTCAAAAACTAGAGGACATAAAAGCTTTCGGTTTTTTCTGTTTGATTCAAAATTGGTATGAGCATTGACCACAAAAAGAAAATTTAGTTTTCCATTTCACAATTTTGAGCAAAATTGATCCAATAATTTCTTTTTGCGTTGTTTTTATCAAAATTTTGAGTTTGAATGCAAATTTTTTAAAAACTATTGATACAAATAATTTAATTTAAATGGTAGGATTAAAGATCTTCGTGTGATTCTTCGTGTGATTTTCGGTCCGGTGTGTATCGAAGGAGTATGGAGAAGAAGATTCAACGACGAGCTATACGGGCTATACAGCGACGTTGACCTGGTCAAAAAGCTGAAAATACAGCGGCTTAGATGGCTGGGGCACGTGGAGCGTATGGACAGCAACGCACCTGCCCGACGAGTCTTCGAATCCAACCCCGATGGGGTACGCAGCAGAGGAAGAACCCGTAACAGGTGGCGCAATCAAGTGAATGACGACATCAAAGCACTCGGTGTGCGCAACTGGAAGCGGCTAGCTAGGGACAGAGCTGGCTGGAGGGGCTTGTTAGTTGAGGCCGAAGCCCATCCTGGGCTGTGAGCGCCATCAAAAGTAAAGTAAAGTAAGATTAAAGATCAGACTTCTGGCATTTAAAATCTTTATTATTTTGCATTTTAAGTATTGTCATTGCTTTTTAATATTTTTGTTTTTCCATATAAGTCGCTTTTATCGAAAATCGCCCCTACCTCCTAAACGGGGCGATAATAAAAAATGCTTGTATTCGACCCTTCTCCCCGAAATTTCTTTTTATAATTTACGTACAAAAGTTTTAAATGCTGAATTGTAGAATTAAATAATTTCCCCAGAATATTTGAACATGAAATTTTGGAGTTAATTAAAGAAGCGCAAAAACGTGTTTTCCGATGTCAGCGAATACGTAAAAGCAAACTATTACATTCCTTATCAAATTTTGAAATTATTAAGAATGAATCAAATATTTGAACCATTAAAAGAATGGAATACCTACTCTAGAAACAAAAATATAAAAAAACTCACTGAAAAAAAAAACAAAATTGGTAACAAATTGAATAAAAGCTTATTATGAATAAAGACCCGATGTTGTATTTTATTTACATTCGTTATTGAATATAAACTCAATTTGTTGCTGACAGGCCATTAATTTTAACTTCTTGGAGATCACTGCCCTATCGAGATTTAAGCTCATCGTTATTCATCCATTATTTACCACAGAAAAAAAAAAACACTCCTAAAATATGTCAGTACCTACATATATTGAATTTATATACATATTTCAACACAATACCCTTATTTTATTCTCTGAATAAAAGTACCTTTATACAAATTAAACCAAAATATAAGCTCAGCTTCGTTTTATGCCCAAACCATCATGAACCATAAAATACAAAAACAAATCCGATATAGGACAGAGATAAGTATATCCTACAGAGAGTAAAAAAAAATACCCTCAGGAAAATATGTTTTATTTTTTTTTTTCGCTTCTGCTGTCCTCTGTCTGTCTGCATTATAATTCTGTGAATTATGCATAAGGTTTCTTTTTTATTTTACTCGAAAAGCATTCGCCTTTAAATTGCTCATTCTGGCTTCTTTTGCTTGTTTTATTCACCATCACAGTTCATGAGACATACAGTCTGTATAGTCTCAGTGTCAGTACCTATTTTAGTGAATTGTATCAAAGTTGATTTTATTACCAAGCAATGGAATAGATTTTGACTTTTTTGTTTTTAATAAAGGACAACATTTCCATCAGAGAAAATATTTGTATTTTTCAGCGTTAAAAGAGGTAGATACATACATATGTATAAGGTTCAAAGGAAAATTAACGCAGAAGCATGGTGTAATGAATTAAATGTTTATTTCATTATTGTTTTAGTTTAATTTACAAAAAAAATGTACTTAAATTATTAAGAAATAACGCAAAACACATAACTAAAATTTTAAATGTTATTTATATCTACATTAATTAAACTTATGATGATTAGACATATGAGTCCCGCATTCCCGCTGTAAATTTATATAAAAATATAATGTGGATTTGAACTCGGATGCTACACTGAGCGATCACGAACATATTAGCCAATTATCTGGTATCAGATATGAATAGGGCTGTAAACGTAAAACGTAAACGTATTACATAAGATTGTTGTATCGTTACATTACAAATGATGGTAACGTGCGAAAATGTGAACACACAAATTCTATCGTGTGGACATGCGGACATGCAAGCAAGCAAGTGACCATCTGAACATTTGGACGTGCGAAACTGCGAATATGCGAATGCGCGAAGCCACAACATGTGAACGTCTGAACATGCGAACATAAATCAAATCTCCACAAACTAACTTAATATTTTCATAAGCAAACTAACTAAAGATTACTATGTTTTTAATCTTAAACTACGAATTTGTGTGCCAATTGAACAAATAATCCCCATGAGCTTAACAAGAAAAAAATCTATGAACAAATATGATTTTTTTCCAAAAAAAGAAATGTTAAATGTTGGAGCGGTTTTTTTTATTTTATATTTAAAATGTTTACAAACACATTCAGGAATAACATTTCAGATTCCAATTTAAAGTTATTATTTAATTTAAAAAAATTTATCAACCAGTTAAAAAAAAAAACAAATTTTGAAATTTTTGTCAAAACCACAAAAACATTTATTTTTTGAAAATTTAAAATTAAAAAAATGGTTCTATGGGAAGTTAATAAGAATGCAAAGTAAAATTGTTGTTTCCTTTAATCGAACTTGTAACAGAAAACATATATATTTTTCTTATCAAAATAAGGTTTTCCAACTTCAACTATTTTTCTTGGATTTTGGTGAAATAAGACTTATTTTTATCAATGTTAGTAACACTTGAAAACAATTTTTAAAATCAAAAGAAGAAGTAATTAAAATCAAATTCCAAAAATGGTCTTCGAAAGTTAAGAGATGTGAAAAAATACGTCTTGTTGATTCTATTTTTTCTTCGAATATTTTTTTGGACCCGTAATAAATGTGTAACTATTTCTTTCGCTATGAGGAATGAATGATATGAGAAATACGCAAAAAAATACTTTGAATATGTCAGGGTAGTTTTATATGTTGTTAAATAATAAATAAATAAATTGGGTGGCACAAGGGCTCGTGAAGAACCAGGGCCTAGTGACTAACAACTCGCAACCATTCCTGTGTGCGTCTGTCGACAGGAATGGAAGGGACCTACAATTGTATGCCGAACGGCGAGACGGGAAGCACTTATTCGTGACAAGTGATACTCTTGGAGGACTTGTCAATTCCTCGCTAGAGGCAGTAGCCCTGAAAAAAACTTTTTAGTTTTTTAGGTGGACGAGGCTGGGAAGCGAACCCAGACCTTCAGCGTGACAGTCGAACTCACTAACCATTACGCTACGGGCTACTACTTTATATGTTGTTTGTTGAAATAAAAACTCCAAAAAAAGATTTTCTTGCATAATATCGATGCTCGCGACCTCTAAATGTTATTTTAAGAATCTGAACAAAATTGTAGTAGTTTTTTTAAGAACCAAATTCATAGAGATCACTTAGAACAAAACGAAAAAAGGAAACCCTGGTCCACCTATAGGTGCTGTTCAGGGTTGCCGTTTTAGCGACTTTTTCGCTAGATCTAGCGACATTTGTGCGACAAAAAATATTTTGATGCCGTTAGATTATTTATAGCGACTTCTGAAGAGCGCATTTTTAGCATGATGAACCTATCTATCTATCCATGTCAAAAGTAAAATCAGAAATAAAGTGTCAACAAAAACTTTGAATTCGATTATGCTTTCAAGAAAACAACTTAAGTTACTTAAAATTTTTTTTTTTTTATATTTAGCGCGCGCTAAAGGGGTTGTGAATACCCTTAAAGTGATAAACACAGCACGAGCGATTAGGTAGGTTGGAGGGGATTTGAATGGAAAAACCGATGTACATTGGTTTTGAATGTCTGTAGATCACAATGGGAGGGAAAGTAGAGCTGGGTAGAGCATTCCACATTCGTGTAGTGCGACTTAAGAAAGAATCTCTGTACTTAACAGTACATTCGAAGATGTGCTCAGGGGTAAACTGATGGGCATTCCTAGAAGTGCGAGTATTACGGTTGAATTGTTTAAGGGGTTTATGTTTATAACTACCGGAAATTGTACTGAGGAAATATATATTTAAAAATGCTGTTGAAGTAATTGAAACTGAGGAAATTGAAGAAATCGATTATGAAATTATTTATTGTGATTCGGAGAAAAATTTTTGTAAGCTCTATTTTACAATATTGTTCTAGTGACTTCTAGCGACTTTTCGCTTCCGGAATTTCAGCCAACATAGCGACTAGGGTAATGGTTAGTGCGTTCGACTGTCACGCTGGTCTGGGTTCGCCTCCCAGCCTCATCCACCTAAAAACTAAAAAGTTTTTTTTTTCAGGGCTACTACCTCTTGCAAGGAATTGACAAATCCTCCAAGAGTATCACTTTTCACGAATAAGTGCTTCTCGTCTAGCCGTTCGGATTCGGCATAAGATTGTAGGTCTGTCGACAGGCGCACACAGGAATGGTTGCGAGTTGTTAGTCACTAGGCCCTGGTTCTTCACGAGCCCTTGTGCCACCCAATTTATTTATTTTTTTAAGCGACTTTTGGAGGTTGGTCTAGTGACTTTTCATTTCCGATTGAAAAGTTTAATTTTTAAAAGTGTTACAAACTATTTTATACAAAGTTTCAAAAAAATTCATTTATTTTCTTTTCGGAATATTGAGTTTTCAAAAAAATCTTTTTGAAAAATTTTAAAAAACAGTTTATATTTTTAATGGTGGTACACTTTTTTTACAATAAAAACTTACCTACACAAATTCAAAAAAAAAAAAAAACTGAATTGTTTTTGAGAAAATCAGAAAAACTAATATCCATTTTTTTTTTTTTTTTTTTAAATATTTAACCAAAACAAACATTTTTTTAATAGAAGTCATTTTTGAGCAAAGAAAAATATTTGTATATCAGTTCAGTTTTCGTCCTTAAAAAAATATTATTTTTTTTTGTGGATTAACTAAAAAACATTAGATACAAATTTTGAAGAAAATACATCCAGTCTTTAAGCGGCCAGTTATATCTATCATTGAAAACCATCATTGAAAAAGGTTAGCTGTTGATTTTGAGACCCTTCGCAAGTTTAATAATTGAACATTTTGATGCAGAAATATAGCTTACGACTTCAAAATTATTTCTCCAAAAAAAATTCATTTTGACCCCTATCTTCCTCATTACTTAACTTTTAATTTTTTCAATGATCATTGGTATTAAATCATCATTAAAAATTAAAAGTTATTTTATGAGAGAAGTTGTGCCAAATTGAATTTCGTTTTACCTAGAAATAATTATTTAGTCAATTAGCTTTATTTTTGCATCAACATAATAATTTGGTTTTTCTTCAAAATCTCTCAAAATTGACAATAAATATTCTCAATTATGGTTTTTAATGATATCTATAACTGGCCCCTAAGTCTACTAGCATTATAATAGAAACTTTGATAAAAACTTCAATTTGTAGCACCTGCATACAGGCGCGAACACAGAAGCGGGGGGGGTGTTTGGGGGTTCAATGATTATGAAATAATTAGTTCAATGATTATGAAATAATTAGTTTTTTTGTCGATTTAAAAAAAAAATAAAAAATCTTCTGCTGCTCAGGCTGGCAAGGGAATGTTTTACTTCGGAGAAAATGTTTTTTTTTTTATAATAACTTTTGTAATTTTAAAAAAAAATAGATGTTTTCATTTAAATCGGAGTTGAAACATTATTGTCCTTCAAGTCAAGAATTCGACTTTTCGTGATAAAATATAATATTTAATAACATTTAAAATTTTTCAAAACCCCCCCGAAATTTGTTCCTGCGTTCGCGCCTGCCTGCATATATGAACTGTACATACATTATTGCAAGTAAAAACAGCGAAAAGCAGTATCTGATTTCGGATGCATAATTTGGGATAATCAATTATCCCTATTGACAAATCCACAAATCAATCACCTCCCCCCCACCCCTGAACTAAACCTAGAGCATAAGAGGGTATTTGGATTTTATAATTCAAACATTATAGTTGTAAAAATCTTGATATTTCATAATTCCTTTTATTTAATACAGATCAAAATTTATTGATTATAGATGACTCTTATTTATACTCTTACATAGAATCAAATGTCATCCTTACCCACCCAAAGTTAATGTCTTTCTTCCAAATCAATCCCAAAAATGTATAAATTTTCTTTAAGTCTTCTCATAATAAACCTTAAAAGCAATCATTTGGGTTCTTCCTGCAACTCATTCCTCGTCCTCCTTTAAGGTCCTATAGAAATGCCATTCAAGGACTATAGGAAACCTTTATAATGTTTTTTTTTAAAAATAAGGCAACTTTAAGCGAGACTGCCTTAATCCTTTTCACAACATTCTATTTCTGTTTTTATAGATTGTTTTATTCTGCCTTTTCATTTTCATTTCATGTTGTCCCTCAACGAACACAAAAATCTGTCTCAATGACAAAATTTCCAAATGTCAAAGTTCAAATTGAACAGAAACTTCATCAGACAAAGTTTTTAAAAGGGATCCCCTTACTCTCCCCATAAAACCCCTATGCAATCCATGAGACCTTCTTTGAGAAAGAAATACCCCATCTTATCTATAAACAAATACATACATAGATATATACTCATACTCATGCCTTATGAAACAAAAAAAAAAAAAAAAATAGAATACCTATACAAAAAAGAAAAGAAAATCACACGCATCTCGCTCATTTTGAGGAGAAAATTTGTCTAACGAATTTGAGAAATAATAGTAGCTACTATCTCACTATCTCTGATGTGAAACCCAAACCTGTGAAATAATATACATCAAGGCATCGAATTCCTGTGCAAAAGCTTTGAACATTAATTCAACAACAAGGATAAAGGATATTATTGCAAATTAATGCGCCACTTAATAATGAGCTTCTTCTCCAGAAACTAATGATTTCTACAAAAGTCGACAACAATCGATATAGAAAATGATTGAAAGGAAAATGTCTATGATATAGATTTTCTTGAAGTTAATTGTTTTTTCCTTATTTTCTTTTTTTAGACTAAGGATAAAACAGGACACATTATCAAAAACAGAGATTTTTGTTTTAGGAATCAACGAAGGATATTTCGGTGTTTTGTCTTTAACGCAAGGTCGGTCAGAAAGATATTTGAAGATTTAAAGGATAGTGTCATATTAATTAGTTCCTTTGGGATGTTTGGACAACATAGATAAGGGGAACTTTATATACATGTATGTAGATTGTAGGTATACAGATTGTATAGGTGGGTATAAGGTTAACTGGTGCTTGTCATGTCTAACTGGTTTAATGTCGATAAGGGCCAAGTTATATAAGTTGGAAAAATTTATTTTGAAATTCCAAGCAAACAGAGATCAACTCTTTCTACCTTAAAATATTAACAGACATCGAAAGTTGTCAGAAAGTTTTCTATAAATAGCCAAAGGAAAATTCATGACATCAATCGATATTGTAGGTTGTGTTGGTTTTTGTAATGGGATGCAGGTAGGACTTTTAAGTTTATAAATACTCGTATTATATATTGCTACTTAAATTGAGTTGATGAGCTTAAGATGTGGGCGTTCCAAGTTTTGTTTTAGTACGAAACTGGCTGAGTATAAGTTTTGTTTCATTCTAATGAACTTGGGGGAAAATATAAATTCTTGAATTTTGAAAAGTTTGTTTTTGTAAAAATAGCTAAGTTCTTTTGAATTATCCTTGCAAACTAGTATAAATGTACATAAGGGATGTCTCTTAGTTTTTTTTTTTGTCAGATATCCAAAATGGGTATCGTGGATCTTGTAGATTATACCTGCGTTTTTTTTTAAAGTCAACAAATGATCAAGAAATTCGCGTATCAAAGGTGGTTTCACCAACTTAAAAAGATTTCTTCTGACTCTCTTAGGATGCTAATAATAAAATAGCACAAGTAACTGCCCCTTAAAATTTCAAAATATGCCTTTTTTACTCGATTAATGGCTGAAAAACCCCATCAAGCTTTTCTCGATTTTAAAGGGTTCGGGATCGAGCAAGTAAGACTCGTATCAGAGGTAATTTCGTGTGCTGAACTCAAATCTATCATCCATTTTCGCCATCAGATCTAGTTTTTGAGATATTCCAGTCTGAAAATGGAATATAACAATTTTTTGCTTATTTTTGAGATTTCGTAAAAATTCAAAACGCTCTTTTCAAAACAAATCCACCGATTCATCAAAGTATTGCACTATGACTCATGTTCATGGATGAATCTGTGCATTAAAAAAAAAGCATTTCGAACTTTTACAAAATCTCAAGAACGGGAGAAAAATGGTTAAATTCCATTTTTACACTGGAATATCTCAAAAGCTGATGGCGGAAAATGGATTTGAGTTGAGATGGCGAAACGGATTGGAGTTCAGCACACCGTGTAGGCACCGAGAATAGCTTAAAAATCAACCAATTTTTGGGAGGTTTTCGGCCATGAATAGAGTAAAACGGCATATTTTGAAATTTTAAGGGGCAGCTACTTGTGCTATTTTATTATTAGCATCCTTAGAAAGTTAGAAGAAATCTTTTTAAGTTGGTGAAACCACGATTGATACGCGAATTTCTTGATCGTTTGTTGAATTTGAAAAAAAACGTGTTTCTTACATAAAAAACGGCCACGGGGTCTGGACGTACCATTTAAAAAAAATTCCGGGACGTAGAAATACTTGTGTGGGTATCCTCTACAAGACCCACGATACTCATTTCATTTTGAATATCTGACAAAAAAAAAATTAAGAGACACCCCTAGAACATATGAAAAGTTTATTCTGTTAATTTAAATGGAAACGAATTACATATGTATGTTTTCAAAATTATTATTTAACTAGCATTAAAATAAATAAATAAAAAAAAACACACACAAAAAATTTTTCTTAGTATGATAAAATAATGGCGCTAAAATCGATTTTTTAATAAATTCTTTACCTATTTACAGAGCGAAATGAATAGTGTTGACAATAAAATGTTGGTTTAGTGCAAAAATAAAACTACAAAACCTGGAATCGATAGGTGGCACTGTGAGAGAGTAACAAATGAAATTCTATATGCTGCAAAATGATTCTTATTCACAATAGCTACGTACATGTTATGTTGGTTTATTGTCAACAAAGTTTAAGAATGAATCAAACTAAGACAATTGCACAAACAACAAAATTATGCCCTTAATATCTACGCAAAATCTGTATTTTGTCTAAAATGGACGATAAAACAGAGAGTTACACTGGGGCGTATACGCACTTTTTTTTGTTATTTTATTGAATTTTTAACAAAATGTAATTGAATTTTTTTTGTTTCGTGAAATCCTATTAATTGATTGGTAGGAGGAACTATGATCAACCCATCTATTCTTTTATATAAATTTTAATAAATGTTGGGGAGATGGCAGGAACACCCTGAATCCTGTGTGTACGTTAAATCACCTAAGGCTGTGCGTATAATAGTGCGACAAAGTGATGCGATGCGAGAAATGTTTCCGTGCGAAAAATTATTTACATTTATTTACGTGGCCACAGTGAGGCGATATTTGCTGCGAGTGTTGCGATTTTCTCACATACTTATCGCAAGCATCACGTTCACAAATTCTGGTGACCACTTTTGCTCGAATCTTGAATACCTTCTCGCATCGCATTGCTTTGTCGCACTACTATACGCACAGCCTAACGCTTAGCAAATCATCATAAAAATACTTAATTATCATTAACATTAATTTGCTTTTAAAGCATAGTACGCAGCTGAAGAAAAACGAAAAATCCCAAAAATGACATGACGAAATCATAAACGAAAATTTACGTTATGCTTTTCGATTTGTAGTACGCTGATCGACCAGAGAAATTTACATTGAACATTTTCAATGAAACAACAACAACTAAAGTGTTCTACCACCAAGTAATTTTTTGCTGAAGTTATAGGTATTTCACGAGTGCCAACCAGATCATCAGACTTCTTTGTGTGGTGCTGAGTCTTAATATGTTCATTTTTATTTGAAAAGCTTTGCCCGTCATAGGGATTGAACTTTATAGTACGTTTCCACCAACCACTTAACCGAGATTTAGTTAATGAGATTTGTTTGGTGTGGTACAAAAGGATCAAAAAGAGGATTATGGCAGGACATTCAAATAGTGTTTCATTTTTTTGATATGAAGTGGAAGTGATATAGATAGCTTTTGTTTACATTTCCATCTGTCAATAAATGGAAATGATGCTTAAAAGGGGCGGTTCGACAATTATTCTCCAAAAAAAAAGTTTGATTTGACAAACTAATGTTTCTAAGTTGATTTGAATGAGTTTTAATTCAAATCTTCATTTCAGGAGATTAAATTTTGTATGTTAAATCTTTGAGATCTCAAGGAGATTTGTGATAATCTAGCTAAATTTCGGTTTAGTGTCTGGTGAAAACGTAGTATAATACATTGACTGTGACTGGAATTTGGAAGCCGACGACGGCCTACCCATCGCGCTACGGAAGTCACATGTCAAGCTCCATCTCAGTGCAGGTTTTGTTGCTTATGAAATGAAAAATTGAACGACTAGCATTTTTATTAGAGCACACAAGCTTGCTGTTACATTCGGTTTCTTTCTTTTTTCTGCGTACCCGTTGGCACTCGTGAAACAGGGAAATTTATGTTTATACCAGATTATTTTGAGAAGTCTCCACTCTCTTTTCGCACTGAATTATTTGCCCGGAACATTAATCTTGTGTGAAAAAAACGACATTCGGACGAAAAACAAAAATATTTTCTTAATGAAAATTTTAAAATGTCTTTCGAATTTAATTTCTTTTAATTTTTGATATTTATCTGATAGAGCTCTTCCTAAATATTTGTTCGTAGCCTTTTCATTTACGTTTTCACTGTCGATATGAAGACCATCATAGAAAATGTTCGTTTCACTTCAGCTGCGTACTAGTCTTAAAACTTGAATCAGTTATTATTATTACTTTTTGCTAGTCACATAGTTCAAGCGTTAAATCTCGCTCTTTTTCATCCAGCCATCCAGCAGTCAAGCCGTCGAGCGGTCATGCCGTCGAGCAGTCAAGCCGTCGAGCAGTCAACCCGTCAAACAGTAAAGCCGTCATTTTTAAAGCTGTAATTTTTAATTTTGTAGTGCTTATCTTCTTTTTTAAAATCAACTTTTAAATAATAAAATGAATTGTTACTATACTTAAATGAATTCAGAATGTTACTCTGTTATTTTCCTACATAAAAACGACAATACAAATATTTTTAGTGTCGTTAATTGGTTGAAAGACAAGAAAGCACGTTTTAATTTAAATGCAGCTCATAGGTTAGTCTTTAACGGTATGCATGTATTTTAATAGTTGTCGTTTGATATCTTTAAAGAATTTTCTCACACAAAAAAAAATTGACGTGCTCATTTTCCTAAAGAGAAAATCAATTCGAGGTTTTAATCAAGACTGACATCGGCCTAATGTACATCGAGCTAGAGACTGAGCGAATGGGGGCATTTGCATCAAATTTGGTTTGAAGAATTTGTATCTGGTTCCCTAGAGGACAAATTCAAATTTTTCTGTTTTTTTTTTAAGAAAAAATTAAATCAACGAAAAAATTATTTATTTCAAATTTTTAACTTTTTTTTTCCATTCATTAAAAAAAAATCAAAATTGCTACTATTTTAATTTGTTTTTAATTATATCTCATTCAAGATATAAAAATCTTAAACCGTAAATATCTAGCGACATTCTAGTTTTTAGCTCCAGGAGCGAGTAAGTGCGATTCAGTCGTGTATTTCATTTATTTAAATGTAAGATAATATCTATGTATGTATAATATTCTAATAGCCAATTATTCAATTCTCAGTTAAACATCAGATACAGTTCTTATATTCTTCAGATATATCGAAAATGTTCCTCTGACAGCTAACTGAATATTTAACTGATGATGATTGATAAATCGGATCTTAATAATTTGAAAAATGTTCATTCCTTTCAAATACAAAAATTCTGTTGAATTTAAAAATTCAATTTTCACAAGAAACGTGATCTTAAAAGGAAGGATTTAAAACCTTAGTTTGTATTTGCAAAATGAAAAAAAAAACTCGAACCAAAGTAATAATCCTTATTTAACAATCTTCTTATGTGTGATACCACCCAAGGGCATAATTTAGGTATTCAACATTTTCATTCGCTCCCCTTCTAAGTCCTTGCGTGTTCTGTTCACATAATCCCAATTCTCTATTCCATACTTTATATACAAAAAAAAAAATGTTTTGTATCTTTTTATTTATTTTTTTTTTCTTCAAAAGGATGAAACATCCAAACAACAACATAAATTGGTGAAATAAATTCCCTAATCCCATTTGCAATCAATGATCACATTATTTAGCATTTTTATTCACTCGCCGCGCTCCGCACCATCCCCCGACCAAAAGAGCCGATTGACGAAAACAACAACACAATACAACAAAAGTATACTATACGAGCAGTAGGAAAAACATCCTTCAAATCTTCTGATCCTACGAGTACGAGGAGTTATTTATCTGAGTATCTTTCTGTGTATCCTATTTTGAACAATGAATAGATAAATAATTGCCTCTAGTTAGATTGCAAAAAAAAGAAAATGTAATAAACTTTGCAATCATAATAGCGAAGAGCAAATAATATATCCTACAAATGTGTGTATATTTCAAGCACAAAAGATGCGACTCAAATCGCAAGGATTATAAGGAAAGATAGCGCATTTATATGTCAATAGTCATCGTTTGTCGGTCCATGAAAGGGTTGTTATTGATCTAAATCGTCATCAGCATCATCATCATAGGTCGCCGCGTCTCGCAATTCACATGAAAAGATTCCTTTCCTCTGGAACTGGTCTCGAAATTTTTGCCGTCAGACAAAAGGAACTTCGAAAAAAGGATACAATAGATTTAATATGGAATTGTTCCAACAACGACACCACCAACGCCGCCGCGTTGCCAAATGTTAATATGTATAGTTTTGTCAGTTAGGTCTTGCTGACAATCATAATCACAACCGCAAATACATATAAATATTCGTAAGGGATTCGTTTTTTTTTGTTGTTGTTTATCCTGCAGAGAAATTGAAACGAAGGATGAAATAATGACAGACAGATATGCGTTGGTATTTACTATTTATTTTTTGCGTTGTTTTTTTTTTCATTGCAGTTGTTTTCTAAATATCAACGTCGCGTCGTTGTCGGTCGTCAGATCAAAATGTAGGTTACATCACATTTAAAGGGATAATAATATGTTCAGGAATTTCTTTTGACTTGGGGTTGTATGTTTTGGATATATTGAAAAGATGATGACACAAAATAAATGCAAAGGAGGCATTAATATGTTTTGTTTTGAAATTTAAATTATAAAAACTTTAAGTGGTGGCAGCATATGAAAAGGTAATTATTATACCTACAGGGTCATCCGCGTAAGATGTGAAAAAAGCTATAGCGCGTTAGTTGGGTTAAGAAGAAAATTTTAAGGAAGGGGTCTGTTCTCCCCTTTAAGTGAAAAGGTCATTTTTTGTAAAAAAAAGGCTGGGTGCGAACCCACACTACTAGCTTCCTATTTGGTACCCCTATGAAAACCATAAATACATATATTTATTAGCCTTAAAAAATCGCTAGTATAATCTATTCATATTAGAACAGTTTTAATGTTTCTTAACCGTTATTTTACCGTTATTTTAACAAACAGTGCTCTAGTGAAATAGCCAGTTGCATTCCTCCCCTTAAACAATTCAACCGTAAAACTCGCGCTTCTAGGAATGCCCATCAGTTAACCCTCGAGCCCAACTTTGGACGTACTGTTAAGTACAGAGATTTTTTCTTTAGCCGCACTACACGAATGTGGAATGCTCTACCCAGCTCAATTTCCTCCTCCCATTGTGATTCACAGTCATTCAAAACCAATGTCCATCGGTATCTCCTTTTAAATACCCTCCATCCTACCTAATCACTCGTGCTGTGTATAACATTTTAAGGGTAGTCACAACCCCTTTAGCGCGCGCTTAATTTTAAAACAGCACAATTATTTTAAAACAGACTATTAGGAAAAAAATATAATAAATCAAGGGAAAGTACTCTAAGAAAAATTACATGGTTGCAAAGAATATAAAATAACAAATGAAGTGTCAGATGCCAAATTTTGATTTTGAAACGATTTTGAGTGTACGAATTTTTCGAAGTAATACATTCTTGAAAAGTCATTGTTGGCAACATTTTGATCTTCATCTTTTAAAAACCTTAAAATTACACAACACATAGATGGAATCAATATATATATTTGGAGAAAATTTGAAGTCGATGTCGTTGTTTGTTCTCCTCAATATATTCGAGTTGAAAAACATTTTTTAAGAGTTTTTAGTAGTTGTTTTTGCAGTTTTCTTGCTCTAAAAAAAAACTGTCTTTTTATTTTTATTGACAAAAAAAAAAAAAAACTACCCGTTATTGACTGCGTCATTATGTGTGAGAAAAAATATACTGGGTTCGGAATCATAACTTGTTCTTGAAATACTTAGGGCCGTGTGTCAATTGCGTTAAAAGTGCGTTAAATTTGATCCCATGGCTAAATTTTGACATTACTGAGGTGAATACAGTCGTCAAAATTTAACCTGCTCAGGAGCTCGTTAAAATTTTAACTAGTGGATAAATTTTGACGTTTGTATTAAACTTCTTGCACACTGCTAGAAGTCAACATCACGATGGTTCCATTTATTAAAAAAAAAAAAATTGATACAATAGCGGCGATTTGTTCACAATGGGTTAAATTTAGTATATGACTTTTACACGCTCTAACTAACTAACGCTTATCAAGCAAAATTGGCTTATTAGCGATATCCAGGATTAGGAACTCATGCTTTGGATTTTTGGAAAACAATTTGATCAACATAATAAACACATTTGACGATTTCCCAGCTTCAATAATGATGAATTAAAGCGGGGTACAAATAACAAACCTGTTTGATGTCAAGCACTCAACAGTATCAAAAAAATTTGTGAACAAATTTTTTGTTTGTGAAACAGAGAGTAAACACTGTCAAACTTCCAAACCAACGCGAAACATTCGGCGCGGCGGAGAAACATTCACCGTTAGCTTAGGCACTCTCATTTATCTCCATGCAAATAAATTTTGACTAGCGAATGTTTCACCTAGGCTCTCCAAACCAATGCGAAACATTCGGCGCGGCACAATAGGTACTGTTGTGGCTTTTAATCGGTGAAACCATCATCAATGCAACTTTTGTATGGGAATTACGATCGACTAGTAGTCCAGGTATACTAGGTCCATGACTGCCATGAGTGTCAAGTTTGCAAAACAACATTCACGAATCAAAAATAGGTTAATTGGATAATTTGCCGTTAATTTGTTGTTAATTAGTTGTGACAACTTCGAATTTGTCGTTCAATGTTTTCAATTTTTTTTTGTGTTGCTTTGCTAACATGATATCAAGTTAGCAAAGCACCCTCTCGGAAAAGTACTAAAAACTCTTTACAGTGAATGATTTATAGGTTAATAATTTGCCGTTAATTAGTTGTTAATTAGTTGTGACATTTTCAATTTTGTCGTGCTATGTTTTCTATGTTTTTTTTTTTTGCTAATTTCCAAATTCGATGTCAAGTTAGCAAAACAACATTCGCAAATCGAAAAATGGTTAATTGGATAATTTGCCGTTAATTTGTTGTTAATTAGTTGTGACAACTTCAGATTTGTCGTTCAATGTTTTCTATGTTTTTTGTGTTGCTTTGCTAACTTGATATCAAGTTAGCAAAGCACCCCCTCAGAAAAGTACTAAAAACTCTTTACAGTGAGCGATTTATAGGTTGATAATTTGCCGTTAATTAGTCGTTGATTAGTTGTGACATTTTCAATTTTGACGTGCTATGTGTTCTATGTCTATATTATATTGAATAATTTATTGCTTACTTATTTTTCGTTGATTAGTCCTTAATTAGTTGTGACATTTTCAATTTCCTCGTGCTATGTTTTCTATGTTTTTTTTTGTTGTACATTATTCAAATATAATACATTATTCAATATAAAAAGATTAAACCCCTTTTTGTGGTGTTGCTTTGCTAACTTGACATCAAATTAGTGAAACAGCAAAAAAAAACATAGCACGATGAAACAGAAAATGTCACTTTTAATGAAGGACTAATCAACGACAAATTATTAAGCAATAAATTATTCAATATAAGAAGTTTTAACTCCGTTTTGAGGTGTTGCTTTGCTAACTTGACATCGAATTAGGAAATTAGCAAAAAAAAAACCATAGAAAACATCGCACGAAAAAATTGACAATGTCACAACTAATTAACGACTAATTAACGGCAAATTATTAACCTATAAATCATTCACTGTAAAGCGTTTTAGTACTTTTCTGAGGGGGTGCTTTGCTAACTTGATATCAAGTTACCAAAGCAACACAAAAAACATAGAAAACATTGAACGACAAATTCAAAGTTGTCACAACTAATTAACAACAAATTAACGGCCAATTATCCAACTAACCGTTTTTCGATTCGTGAATCTTGTTTTGCTAACTTGACACTCATATGACTGCCCACTGTCAAAATGTAATTTTCGCGTTCAAGATCGTATCCAAAGCGATTTGGATAGATTTGTGTTGTAATTCCTTCTGAAAAGAGCTATTGCAACAACAAATCAAGGTACCTGAACATTTTTGGATAGGTGGACACCGTCTCGGATAGGTTCCTTAACGCAAGGAATGTCAATGAGAAATGTATGTTTTAAGAAATCCCACTTAATGCAATTGACAAAGCAAAACCCTTCAATTTTATTCACCCCTATAAAAACGGATCCAATTTGACTGGGATCAAATTTAACCAACATTTTAACGCAATTGACACATGCCCTAAGTTGAAAATTATTTTTCAACAGTTATTCTTAGCTAACAAAATAAATTAGTTCATTTTTTTTACCAATTCTTTATTACGTAATTATGTGTAGAATAAAATTAATCCGAAGTCGATAACTTTTTGCGTTCTCGCGATATTCGAGGCAAAAGACATTTTAAGCTCTTTTTTAAATTGTTGTAGTAAAATAAACAGTTAATTGAATTTGTTAGAAAACGTTTTTAGCACGTTATGACTTGTGTCGTTTTCGATTGGATTTCGGAACAGTACTACTCCTTTTTGATTCCAATCGAATTAGTTTCTATTGTTCCTAGACTAATTAATGAAATATTTATGTGTGCGTGCGTAAATTGTCTGATATTTATGTATATTTTGCACGTTCAGTCGAGTAAAATTAATTTGACAAATAATCCGATGAAAGGGTTTATATGTATATGTGTATTCCGAGTCTACTCCTTTATTAATTCCGGAACAAAAAAATACTCCGAAAACATTTCTCGGAACAGCCAATCGAATAATTTTGGAGTAAGCTGAGTCAAAAAGGAGTAACTCCGAACCTCCAACCAAAAACGACATTACTGTAAAATAAAATTCATGCGAAGTCGATATCTGTATTCGTTTTTGAGATGAAGTGAACGAAAAAAGGACACCGAAAGACATCTATCTAAAATCGACGAATTTTGATTTTAGAGACATTAAATCCTGAAAAAATGTCAAAATTTTTAATTCGACAAATCGCACCAATTACAAAAACTTCAAATAGGAAGTTAAGAAGAAATTCTTGTCTACAACAAACTACGTGACATTTGAAGTGTTGCCACTGTTTTTCAATAATTTGTTTTCTACTTTCTTTTTAGCGACTAAACGGGAGAAAATACGAGTAAAGTCCTCTTCCTTAATGATTTTTTTTGTGTGATCCTAACCTACATGCTCCAGTTTTTCGTTGCATTTTATTTTATTCAAGCTATATAGGTAAATTCTGTAATATAATTTTTCTTTTTGGGAAAAGTAGAAACTGCACAAAATATTCTATGATAAAAATTTAACAAGAACTTGCAAAAACATATGGGATCAAAGATATAATTTGAATAAAGACTCAAAAACCCGATTTCTGTGGCTGAACTATTGTGGTGAACAATTATTAAAAAATCATATAATCTGTCATAAGGCCTATCGATTCTATGAATTCCATATGGAAATACTGTTTCCATAAACGATATGCTTACCTATCTACCGGCGGAACTATTTGCAATATGCATATATTTTTGCACTGGAAATAATTTACCAATCAAAAACTTATCTCATGTCAAAATACAACTGACATTCTATGAATCTACATACCTACTCGTATACATACACACTGGCGGATCCAGGGGGGTGGCTATAGGGGCTAAAGCCCCCCCCACAACCGATTACTAAAATAATTTGAAATAAAGAAAGCAAAGTTTTACAAAGTGTGGGGTTTTATTTTCGTCTAAAATATTGCTAAGGTGTGAAATTTGATGGTCAAAATAACGTGGTTGGGGCTGAACAATTTACATGTTGGAATTTTTTCCTAAGCTTTAAGCCCTAGGCCAGAGCCTGAAGCGATTTCGACAAAAAGCTAGTGGGGGGCTATGAATAATGGACATGTTTCATGCAATGACAGCTTGTGGTTAATATGGTCTGAGAATATTGGACAAAAAACGTAGTCAGGGTTAAATAAATAACTCCCTAAAAACTAACCTTAATTCCGGAGGGCTTAAGTCTAGGGACTGTCATTCCGAAGTTGGGACTAAAGCTTGAAGATATAATTAAAAAAAAAACGTGGTCGGGGCTTAACATTAACATGTCAAATTCAACAACTTTTTACACTTAAAACTTAGCTAAGTTGACGAAAGAAACGCAATTGAGGCTAAAACAATTGGAGAGCAACGGGGTAGAGATGTGTGTAAATGTTTAATACAACAGAAATTGCTTCTTACGGCTTTGGCTGGGGTTAGATAATTTTGGGACATAGTTTTCAAAATTTCAACGGTCCAAGGCAATTGTACATACAAAATATTTTTGGACTAAGCAATTCTGTAGTCAAGGAGCCAAATTCAAAAAGTGTGAGAAACTCTGTGAACTCAGAAAAATCTTGCAGGTGAACAATGGACATGAATATTAACCATCCCTATAGACTCTAGAGTGACGTGCAAATTTATCGACACATTTATTGAGCAGGAATAAAAACTATATGTATGCAGCGAACACAAAAATTCATTCACACTTGCAGAATTGGGCCGTGAAGGTTATTTTTTAGAGCAGCTGTTTCTTACGCCAGAATAAAAGACTTGAAGTTTTAATATTAATTTTTCGATCCGCAAAATATTATTTTCTGTGCTTTCCATTGGCAGTTTGAAGAAAACAAGTAGATACTCCACTCGTTGTTTGGCTATAGTGCAGAAAACAAATAAGGTCTCAGAAGAGTGGCACTGTCAGAGCACTATAAGCTTTTGCCAGTAAGACCACTTAAATATAATTTTTCTGAACTACCTGATTACAAACAGTTTTGAAATTTAATCAAAAATGTGAAGTTCAAAGTAACCTTCAGCTTATTTAAACAAACACTTATATAATGTAGGTAGCTACCTACTACTTAATCAATTATTACTAAGCAATATAAATAAACGAATTTGTCTTAAAATGTAAGTTATAAAATTAGTTATACTGCCATGTTTTACTGAGCCTTTATATTGGCTTCTAGCTCTGCTTAAAGATAATTCCCATGTTTAACTCATATCAATTCCCCTTCCTCCTTAAACTGGTCGATTTTTTGTCGGGCTCGTAAACATTCGTCCTTCGTTACTCGAAGAGCAAAAAAAAGATTCTTTATGTCTAAGCATATCTCTCGCAAACTAAACTTCGCTTTTACATCTGGTAACGTACAGGGTTCTAGCTTTGCTCCTAATCCCAACATTTTATATGGAGATTCCTGTGAGTTTGATTTTGAAATCGTCTGTGAATGTGATTTGATTCTGTGCATTCATTCTCTCAAGTCTAACTCCATAGGTGAGGATGGTGTACCCGTTGAATTTATAAAAATGATAATACCTCAAATTATATCCACTTTTACCCACATTATTAATTTTTGTATAACAAGCTCATCATTCACTGATTGCTGGAAACTTGGCAAAGTTATTCCTGTACCCAAAAAGTCCCACCCCTCATGTTGTGTTGACTTCCGACCCATTAGAATCTTACCCTGCCTGTCAAAGGTCTTTGAAAAAGTCTTAGCGGAGCAAATATCGAACCACATTTGCCACCATAACTTATTCACATCAGTACAATCGGGGTTTCGCCCTTATCATAGCTGTTCTACAGCAATGGTTAAGGTACTTGATGATATTAGAATTTCGTATGATCTGGATAAATTGACTATATTATGTCTGCTTGATTTTTCAAAGGCCTTTGACAGAGTAAACCACGACATTTTGTGTATTAAACTAAATTTGTACTTTGGCTTCAGTAGAAGATCGGTACGCCTAATTAAAAAGTACTTAATAATCCGAAGTCAGAGGGTAAAAGTTGGTGAAAAGTTTTCTAATTCAATGAATCTGCTTGCTGGTGTTCCGCAAGGCTTAATTCTGGGTCCTTTGCTATTTTGCATGTTCATTAATAACCTCCCCCTAGTTTGCCATAGTGTCACTCTACATCCTTATGCTGATGATGGTCAATTGTTTCCCGACCGTTTAACTTGTTGAAGGACCTTTTCTGCAGAGTGAATGAAGATCTTTCAGAAATTTACAATTGGTCCTTGTGCAATGGCTTAACGCTTAATCCGACCAAATCACAGATCATTGCTATCTCTAAAATGAAATTCGATGTAACTAACCTACACCCTGTCTTCTTGTCCTGTTTTCAGCTTGAATTTGTTGAGTCTATTAGTAATTTAGGCTTCAAAATAATTCGGACACTCTCAGCTAATGACCATGTGAATCTCTCCATCGGCCGAATTTATGGTGGTCTCTGTAAGTTTAATCTCTTTTCATCCTTGACTCCTGTTTATACTAAACTGCGGCTTATTAAATCATTGTTACTACTTATCATTGATTATAGTGCAGTGGTTTACTGTAAACTAGATTCACACTCTATGCAGAAACTAGTTGTTGCTTTCAATGACATGGTGAGGTACGTTTATGGTTTGCGAAGATTTGACCACGTTTCCCAATATCATCAACTTGTCCTTGGATGTACGTTCAAGCAATTTCTTGATTCAAGATGTTGCTTGTTTTTACATAAGATCATATATGGTAAGACACCACCATATCTGTTTGATAAGCTCCGTTTCGCGCGTTCTGCCCGAACTTTGAACCTCATAACACATTCCTCAAATTATTTAAATTCTTCTAGACTTTTCTTTGTTTATGCCATCAGACTATGGAACTCCCTGCCTATAATGGTAAGGCAAATTATAGGAACAACTAAGTTTAAAAAAGCATTATTTTTGAATTTTCGTTAAAATATATCTCAACAGCATTTTGAAAAATAAAAATTATAACGTAATCAATTAAGCTTCTTTTTAAGTATATACTCGTATAAAAAAAAAATTAAATCCATTTTCCTTTTGCTTATATTTAAGTTATTTTTTCTTAATTAAAACTTGTTATTTTCTAAGTTATTTTTATTTTTAATTTGTAAATATTGTTATTTTCATTCATCCACCTTTATTATGTATTAACTTAGGTACTATAAAAGACTATGTCTTACTTGTACACCATTTTTAATAAAAATTGAATTGAATTGAATTCCAAAAACTTGTTATTCTTCTTTATATTGAAAATATTTTAAGGCGCTGATATTTATAGGAGGGGATATAAAGGCACAAAAACACGTCTATTCTTAAAGAAGGAAAGTGATAATGTCAACATTCGTTATATAACTTCATATGTACAAATTAGATCTCCAAACTCAAGCCCCCCACAGCCAAACCTTAGATCCGCTACTGTACATACATCAAATGGAATGTTTTCTAAAATTTTAACAATTAATTTTTGAAAACAACTTTGAAATTGTATTTCAAAGAAGAGGAAATAGGAGAATAAACACAAGACAGACATACCAACATGAACAACTAGAGGTTGATAGCAGTAGCGGATCCAGGGGGGGCTATAGGGCTAAAGCCCCCCCACAGCCAATTTGTAAAATTCAATTCATAATACCCTGAAAGGTTTTACATTCTGGGCTAAGCAATTAATATGTTTGCAGTGTTATTTCAACCCCCAAGGAATTTTGATAAAAAAAACGACGTTGGGGCTGAACACCTTACACCATTATTTGTTTATTCTATATAAGAGCTAGATAATTTTCAAGATAACTGGTATTTTTCCAAGCCAAAGACAATTTGGTGAAAAATACTAGGTTGGGGCTGAATAATTTAAATCCCTAGCCCTAGGTTTCCGGCTAAGCCTCAAGAGAAAATAGAATAGTATAGAAAAAAAAAAAACGAACTGGGGGCTAGACAATTTACACTTCATTTTCATTATACGAATTTAGGGCTCGATTTTTTCTACGAAAGCTGTTATTTTTTCAAGCCCCAAGACTATTTTCTGAAAAAAAAAACTAAATTGGGGCTAAATAATAAGCCCCAAGAAAATTCATAAAAATAAACGAACTGGGGGCTAGACAATTTAAACATTATTTTCATTATACGAATTTGGGGCTCAATATTTCCACGAAAGCTGATATTTTTTCAAGCTGTTGTTTTGCGTTTTTGTGGTAATTTGTTGTGTTTGATTGTACCTGATGCTGAGTCCATTGTTTTTTTATCGTCCTCATTAGATAATTTTCGTTTCGATTGTGTGAAAATTGACGTTTATGGCTGATAAATTAATGTTCTGATAGTTGTTTGTCCTGGAGTATCAGATGGTTATATTTTATTTTGATTGTTGCACTTATATCTATATTCCTAATAGCTTCAGCTTTTTTTAACAATTTCTTTTTTTCGACATTTCTCCTCAGTATGTCGTCAAATATGGAAATTTGTTCATTAATTTTGTTACTATATTGGATTCAAAAATTTCTGTTATCAGCCATTTAACACTATGTATATTATAAAGTCCAAATCTTTTAACGAAATACTTTAGTTGAAAATAATACTAAGGCATTGTAAAATGGTGTTTTCCGGCAGCCAACTTTCTTTTTTCTCCATTCAAAAAAAAAAATATATATTTTTCCTTCTTATTTGGCATTCTAGAACATTGATTTTTTCTTCGTGTCTATCAAGCTATATGTTCAAAATATTGAATTTAGAACTTATTTTTATTTAAAACTGTAAATATGGAAATAGGTAAATAACAAAAACACTTAATTTATATTCTATTGCTAAAACTTTACTTATTTACAAATGTAAATACATTTGCATAAAATAACAACACAACATAATTTTTCAGTACATATTTTTTTTCTTCCACTAATGAAACTTCACTTATCTTTGTTTCTTCTACTTAGAATAATTGATAAAAATTTATTTATTTCAAAAACCCAATATTTTTTTTTAAAATAACAAAAAAACACATAATTTTCGAGTCCATTTGTTTCCTAAACTAAACTTAACTTATTTAAAAAATGTAAAATGTAATGTAAATGTAATTTTAAAAATGTAACGAATACATGTAACGAGTCGATGTTATTGTTTCTTCTACTTAGAAAAGAGTAGAATTATTGATAAAGATTAACTTATTTCAAAAAATCAATATGTATTTATAAATTAAAAATATATATTTATGTTGTATACAAAATAGATCTTTTCAACTTTATTTCTTTCTAGTATTTTGTGAAAAAAAAAAAAAATAGCATAGGACAATATGGGATATACCATTCCATTGAAAGTATTTATGAATAATGAAAGCATTTGCATTTTTTTTTTTTCAAAGACTCAAAGGAAAATAAAAATAGAAGAATGTAGGTATTTGTGCTTCGAAATTAGTCAAACGGCAGCATTGATTAATGCATCTAATAATTTTTGATTTTTGATTGATTTGTATAAGAAAAAAAATATTCCGTTTTGGAACAAAGATATTTAATTTTTTTTAAAGTTCATATGTATGTCTAAAACTGGAGACCCAAGCCCCCCCCCCACAGCTAAATCCTAGATCCGCTACTGGTTGATAGAGAGGTAAACTTTTTCAATGCCATTCAAATATACGACAAATTTGATGCTCTTTGTTTAGCATATTGGCATATATGCTAAACTAAGCAAATAATTAACAATCTGCATTTCAATATAACATGAATATTGACGTCAACCTTATGAAGTTGTGAATGATTGAAAATGCTTTAAAATCCATAGGAATTCTGCTGTGTTGTTGTTTTGTTTTAAGAAAATTTTAATTTCAATCAGCTGAGTTGTTATTGGTTGGTAAAATTCCAAATTAAAACTGTTTCTCTGGAATGGAATACGGAAAATAAGTATGCCTACGTCATAATAAGTGTATATGTACATTGTACACGTACAGTGCATACATGATAATATTATGTATATTCTTCTGATGTTTGTGTTTACGCACACATTTAAATTGATTTGTTATTTTTTCATTTGACATTTATTTTTCAGAAAAATGGTTTTGAAGAAATTGTGGCAACACATAAAGGTAAGTTTAGTTGTTGCGGGAAGTTATTTTTTCTTAATTAAAACTTGTTATTTTCTAAGTTATTTTTATTTTTAATTTGTAAATATTGTTATTTTCATTCATCCACCTTTATTATGTATTAACTTAGGTACTATAAAAGACTATGTCTTACTTGTACACCATTTTTAATAAAAATTGAATTGAATTGAATTCCAAAAACTTGTTATTCTTCTTTATATTGAAAATATTTTAAGGCGCTGATATTTATAGGAGGGGATATAAAGGCACAAAAACACGTCTATTCTTAAAGAAGGAAAGTGATAATGTCAACATTCGTTATATAACTTCATATGTACAAATTAGATCTCCAAACTCAAGCCCCCCACAGCCAAACCTTAGATCCGCTACTGTACATACATCAAATGGAATGTTTTCTAAAATTTTAACAATTAATTTTTGAAAACAACTTTGAAATTGTATTTCAAAGAAGAGGAAATAGGAGAATAAACACAAGACAGACATACCAACATGAACAACTAGAGGTTGATAGCAGTAGCGGATCCAGGGGGGGCTATAGGGCTAAAGCCCCCCCACAGCCAATTTGTAAAATTCAATTCATAATACCCTGAAAGGTTTTACATTCTGGGCTAAGCAATTAATATGTTTGCAGTGTTATTTCAACCCCCAAGGAATTTTGATAAAAAAAACGACGTTGGGGCTGAACACCTTACACCATTATTTGTTTATTCTATATAAGAGCTAGATAATTTTCAAGATAACTGGTATTTTTCCAAGCCAAAGACAATTTGGTGAAAAATACTAGGTTGGGGCTGAATAATTTAAATCCCTAGCCCTAGGTTTCCGGCTAAGCCTCAAGAGAAAATAGAATAGTATAGAAAAAAAAAAAACGAACTGGGGGCTAGACAATTTACACTTCATTTTCATTATACGAATTTAGGGCTCGATTTTTTCTACGAAAAATAGGACAATATGGGATATACCATTCCATTGAAAGTATTTATGAATAATGAAAGCATTTGCATTTTTTTTTTTTCAAAGACTCAAAGGAAAATAAAAATAGAAGAATGTAGGTATTTGTGCTTCGAAATTAGTCAAACGGCAGCATTGATTAATGCATCTAATAATTTTTGATTTTTGATTGATTTGTATAAGAAAAAAAATATTCCGTTTTGGAACAAAGATATTTAATTTTTTTTAAAGTTCATATGTATGTCTAAAACTGGAGACCCAAGCCCCCCCCCCACAGCTAAATCCTAGATCCGCTACTGGTTGATAGAGAGGTAAACTTTTTCAATGCCATTCAAATATACGACAAATTTGATGCTCTTTGTTTAGCATATTGGCATATATGCTAAACTAAGCAAATAATTAACAATCTGCATTTCAATATAACATGAATATTGACGTCAACCTTATGAAGTTGTGAATGATTGAAAATGCTTTAAAATCCATAGGAATTCTGCTGTGTTGTTGTTTTGTTTTAAGAAAATTTTAATTTCAATCAGCTGAGTTGTTATTGGTTGGTAAAATTCCAAATTAAAACTGTTTCTCTGGAATGGAATACGGAAAATAAGTATGCCTACGTCATAATAAGTGTATATGTACATTGTACACGTACAGTGCATACATGATAATATTATGTATATTCTTCTGATGTTTGTGTTTACGCACACATTTAAATTGATTTGTTATTTTTTCATTTGACATTTATTTTTCAGAAAAATGGTTTTGAAGAAATTGTGGCAACACATAAAGGTAAGTTTAGTTGTTGCGGGAAGGGGGGTTGGTGGTGTAAATAATCCTAACACTAGAAATTAGAAATGAGGATACAGTAGGATCTCGAAAAGATGAACAGATAGAAAACAGGCCCCGTTCATCTTTTCGAATTGTTCATATTTCCAAGTATTGAGAATTTGTTTAAGAAAAAAATATAGCTATATATGAAATCATTGCATGTATCAAAATAAGAATTCAATTTATTAAAAAAAAAAAAAAACAACGAATATAAAAAATTTGTTCGTAAGAGTAAGAGCCGCTTCCATCGTGGATATAGCGATTTAATATTTGTTTGCAATGTTTCGATAAGATGTTTCATTCTTTATGACTTCCAGCACAGCACACTTTCATTAGAGGTTTAAAAACCACAGCCGTGGTGCGACCTATTCTCACATATGGTTCGATTGTGTGGTGGCCAGCATTAAAGAATTTGTATAATATCAACAAACTTAGGAAGGTTCAAAGAACAGCTAGCATTGGCACCACAGGGGCTATTCGATCCTGTCCAACAGATGCTTTAGGAGTTTTTCTACACCTTTTACCACTAGATTTACACATTAAATACCTAGTATCTTGCAGCGCGATAAGACTAAAAGAATCGAACTCCTGGTTTGCCAAACCCTATGTGCACAGCAACATCACGGGTTTTATTCCTACCGAAATGTTTTCGACTCCGACTGATTACTGCACCCCTTCAATGAGCCTCGGTAAAGATTTTAAAGTTATATTCTCATCCAGAAATGATTAGAATGATGACGTCGTGACGAAAGACTTCGACACAACTATCTTTACTGATGGGTCAAAGATGGAGTGCGGTGTTGGTGCGGGTATTTTCTCAGAGTCTCTAAATATATCCAGATCTTTTCGGCTACCTGACTTTGCTAGTGTCTTTCAGGCTGTAGTACTGGCGATCAGGGAAGCATGCAAGCTACTTAAACAAAATCCAAACCAGAACCGAAATACAGCTATTTTCTCAGACAGTCAAGCGGCTGTCAAAGCCATTAATTCGGCTACATCATCCTCAAAATTAGTACGACAATGCCAGAAAGAGCTTCTGAGTCTGAACACTAACCTCAGGGTCAATCTTATCTGGGTTCCGGGTCACAATGGCATTGAGGGGAATGAGCGGGCTGACGAGCTGGCCAGGCAAGGTTCAGCCCTTCATAACTCACTTGCGGAAAGAGTCAGTATTCCTCTTGGAGTTATGAAGGGCAATATATTCTCAATTTTTCTCTCAGAATCTAATCGTAGGTGGAATAGTTTAACTAACTGCATTATTGCTAGAAAAATCTGGCCTACCTATAATAAATCCCGAACTATTAACCTAATGTGCAGACCCAGGCGAGACATAGCAAGGATTGTTGCAACATGCACTGGACACTGGCCAATAGGAGAACATGCGGCGAAGCTTGGCATCCCCTACAATACTCACTGTCGTAGTTGTGGGGACAAGCAGGAAAAGGAAACAGTCTTTCATTTCCTCTGTAAATGTCCCGCTTTGGCCAGAATGAGGCAACAATCTTTTGGGAAGCCCTTTTTTGACGACCTTAACGAACTCTCCGGAACGAAGATCAAAGATTTGACTTCTTTCCTCAACGCGACGAAATGGATCTAGGATTTACTTCGGTTCCTCTTGCACCGTCTTCTTCCCCAAACTCCTATGACTGCGAGCTAGCAGACTAACGGTTTTTGAAGGTGGCTCATGGTGCACGAGGACCGGACGATCACACAATTGGGCCGATCTCCGCTTCAATACCAGGCAAGAAGTGCCTAGGTGGCACAGTGTAGATGGGTCTTATTTGCGGACTTCGACCCTTTTGAGTGTTTTCCTATTTTCAAGTTCAAGAATGTTTCAATGGATCTAGAATTAACTTCGGTTTCCTTTTGCACCATTTTCTTCCCCAAACTCCTATGACTGTGAGCTAGCAGACTACTGGTTTTTGAAGGTGGCTCATGGTGCACGAGGACCGGAGGATCACACGGTTAAGCCAACCTTCGCTTTAATACCAGTCAACAAGTTCCCTAGTTGGCACAGTGTAGATGGTTTTTAGTTGCGAACTTTGGTTCTATCGGGTGTTTTTCCTATGTCCAAATCCTTAATAAGTTTCATCACATGTCTAAATCCAATAAAAGCGTCTGGTCATACAGGCGGGTGGTACTTTCTCTGGTAACCACAAGTCATGTTGTGCAAACAGACGGAGGTGTACAGAGATTAACATATCCGAGTGTGCGACTAGACGATCACCCTAAGGGATCAGATCGTATGCGTCCCGGGCAAATCAGCAAATTGCTTAGCGTAGCATACTGCAGCTGAACTTGGGCGCAGGCGATGATCCGTTGGGAGATCTATCACCAAATACCCTCTTTTTCTTTAAAAATGTTCTTTTAACCCACAGGTCAAACGAGTTATGGTATCAAAACGGCGCATTACCGCGTTAATTGGGTCATCGAGCAAGGATGCTTGTGACCGCCATCTCTACCTACCTACCTTAAAAAATTAACTCTACCTTTCACTGGAGGCACCTTTCCTCTTCAAAATTCACATTTAACTGAAGAATTTACACAAAATGTATGGTAAACCGCGCCTAATGGTACCTACCGTTACCAACATTTTATACAGTAACTAAAAAATTACACGACGAAATAAAGACAAAGAAATAGAAACAAAATTTTATTTTATCGTTTCAGATTTCAACACGTTCATCTTTTGGAACACTTCAATGGTGGGAAAAAAAGCGTTCATCTTTCTGAACTGTTCATGTTATAGAACCGTTCATGTTTTTGAGATTCTTCTGTATATACAAATTTTTATCGATATTTTTTTTATATTACGTCATATTATGTTCTTTTTGATGAGAAAACAACATGAGAAGAAAAATATTTGTTTAAGGTATTAGATGACATGTTTTTTTTTGAAGAATGTGTTCATTATTTAAGTTGTTCTTTGGCATGTCGTTATAGGAATTATAAAAAGTGCTTTAGCATAAGTAAACAAAATGTATTTTATTCCCCGAATTTAAACTCGTTAGAAGAACTGTTGTGGGTTACGACAACGGTTTAGACAATTTTCTTTAGGAAAACGTAAGAACACTATTTACGAATTTTTCGGCTGAAACTTGATATGATGCAGTCGTAATCTTGTTATGAATTTATAAGCATTATACCATTAAATATAATCACAACGAATAGAGCGGTTTAAAAAAAAGAAGTTTAATATGAAATAAAATGCACGGCTGGATCGCACAAACTTCCTCTTGTAGTTAACAGCTAGAATGTAGATAGGTATAGGTATTAAAGATGTATGTTGATGGTTTAATAATGTAACAAAAATGTCAATCGATTTCTTAAACTAATATAAATTTAGGAAAAACAAATTTAATTAACCAGTTTTTGAAAAATCGATTTTTAAAAATAAGAAAACATTTTTTTGAACATTTTAAAATGCAATACTATTTGTGCAGATTCAATTTCAGTTCAACTCAGGGTTGTCAGATTGTGCAATTTATCGCCAAATGTGCGATTTGAAATTCGATTTGGCGACACGGAAATCGGCGATTTTTTTAGTTTTTGGCGACAATCTCCGGAAATGTTCACTTTAACCTTACATCTTTTTCTTCGCTATTTGCGCTGAACGCACCTCAAAACTGAAATTCGATTTCACTTCTATCCCTTAAATATAGATGTAAATAGTTCCAATATAAATGATGTATGTATGTAAAAACAAGTAACTCTGTTGGTTAACCAAATCGAAGAAAGATATGGAATAGCACATTGCAAAATTTGCGACTGCGATCTATGTTCGCTCAAAACTGACTTAGAACGGCATGCTGTAAGATCTAACCATGTTGCAAAGGCTATGAAAAGGATCCCATTGATAAAATACTGGATACATACATTTTTTACATCGAACATATTGAAGAGGACTAAGTTCAAAAGAGTATATTTTTAATTTTTAGGTTTTTATGTAGAATTTTTATTTGGTTTTGTTTTGTTTATTTATTTTTTTTTTTAATAAGATTTGTTTTGAAATTAAAACTACAAATTGCAATTTTTTTATTATTTTTAAATTTGGTGAGTTTTTGGGTTGAAAATTTTGAAATTTGGTGGTTTTTTGGCGATTTAAATTTTAATTTTGGCGGTTTCGCTTTTTAAATCCTGACAACCCTGTAACTAAGGATTTGAAGACAACTTGTAAGTTGGCCAAATTTGCAGTTTTCAGCAAGTTGAGCAATACTGAATAAATTCAGCCTTAATCAATCTCCCGGTAACCGAAATTCAACCGAAAGTCACCTGAAGTCAACTACAGCCAGCAAAAAGTACCCATATGAAACTTATAAAAATAATAATACACGCATAACAAATACTAACACACTCATGTTAACAACCACTCGGTGTATATGGAACAATTTATGAGTTGAAAAATTTATAGTAGGTACCTAAAGTGCTTTAAATTTTCAAACTTTTCTTACTCGCTTTTCTTTTACGATGATGTTTCACTTTCAATAAATGGGACAAAAATAAAACATACACGTATATAAATGTATGTATGTATTCAAGTACCCAAAACTATTTGTCACCTATAAATAATTAAACGAATATTTGTGATTCCAATTTCCAACCATAGCTAAATTCATTGAAAACTAAAATGGACTTAAAGTTTAACGAAAGAGTGGGAGATAAATGACTTCGTTTTTATAAGCAACACATCACTTATTTTTCAAATGTTATTCAGGGATGTAGAACAAGAATTCACCTTTAATTTTGACATAAATACATTTAATGCTGTTACTTTTCCAAAAAAAAAAAAACATCGCTAGTTATATATTTAAGGTTAGAGAATTATAGCTTTCAGTTTTTATTTTTCTGGTTCAACATTTTATCCTACACTTTTTTTACTTTTCCAAAATTAAACTTGGCCAAAAATATGTCTTTTTTTTCAAAACCTTCTAGAACTTTCTAGCACACAAGTAAAAGTCCAGTTGCATGTTCTGATGATTTAAATCATATCTCCGCCAAGTGTGATGATGTCTCCAGCAATTTATTCTCTGCATCGTTACCTTTACAACGATGATGACAACAACAAACTATCCTTTCGTTACTTTGCAACAGGATAGTAACAATGCACTCACACATGACGAAGAGCCTTTTCCTAGATGGAGGATAGCATCAGAGAAGTTGCAATATGGCAATTTGTCACAAGTAATGACATATCCAAAATGAAATAGAGGCGATGACAATAAAAGGATATGACTCCCCCACTCAATTCAAAGTAGGTAACTAGGATACCTACAAAATTATGTATCCATGTGTTGTATATGTATATACTTGTTAACTTCAAGGACCTTATACGTTTATATTGTCATTATTTTCTTGAATTTTCAATTCAATTTATTGTTTTCCTGTTTCTGTATTCTGTATAATATATTGCTGGAGCTGGTACTGTCATTGCTGCTGCTGTTGCTACTGCTTTTGATAAGAACGGATTACTCTTTTATGTGTTATGTGTTGGGTGTGTATGTGCTGTTGTTGATTGTTATCCTGGCAATCTATCAGAACAGAAACGACAAGGATTGACATACTTCACCGACAGAATGATGCCTCAAAGTGAAGAACAACGCGTATGAGTGGGTTAAGCTGTTTTGCGGATTGAAAAACTCTTGAACTTTTTAACAATGTTTTGTATAGGTATATTGCTTAGGTATGTGAATATGTTTGTTTTTGTACGTGATGAGCAAGTAGGATACCCAGGACTATTTTTTAAGAGGATGATGAGATGTGCGGCGCAGCGCCTGAAAGTTTTCCCATTGTGTTTATACTGGGGAATTGAGGATTTAAAGGATTAAGGATGGTGTTAACCTGTTTTATTTCACTTTTCTTTGATGAATTGATAGATGATGCTATTCAGCAGGAAATAGGATTTTTTTGTTGTTCTCTCTACTTATATAGCTTTTTTCCTTCGTGAATGAAAAGGTCTGCAATACGTGAAGAAAAAACAAATAACAAGTTGAGAAAACTAAATTTCTTATGTTCTTTAATTTGCCAATTTCCTTATTTTGATATAGAATACATAAAAGTGAAATACTCGTAAGGAAGTAATGAAGCGTTAAACGTTTGCTAAATTAACAAATTGTTTCAAAGTTTATTTAACTCTTCAATATTGATTGCTTATGCCCGTGACTTGGATGTCGGTAATTGCTATTCATAAGCAGCTTTTACGAAATGAAGCAAGAATCCGCCTAAGGAATACATTATAACCGATCAGTGCTCATTCCCATGGAGAAAGATGGTTTTCTTAACCATAGAATCATTCTATACGATCATTTGGAGAAAATGTATGATAATGACCAAGAGACGACGTATACAGTTAACGTGTCGAAAAACTGGAAACACTTTTGTATTGCCGAAGACAGAAACATTCCACTATTAGGCATAACACTCCATTTTTTTTCTGATCGATTATAGCCAAAGTTTTTTTTCTAACTGGGCTACAAATGCAGATATCCTACTGGGCGAACTATTCAAAGCAATGGAAGAAGAAGAATTTCGCCAACTGCACAGCAATATGTCTCCTGACCGATGCAACACATGAAAGTCAACAATTATAGAAGAATTTTTCAAAATTCTTTTTAACTACTTGATTATGCAAATGATACAATTTTGGGATAGAGAAACGAGCTGTCACTGGTGAATTTGGAAGTATGGAAGCGGAGTTGACGAAATTAGTTTGGATGTTAATCAGAACACAAAGCACCTTGCGCTACACTTTTATATGTCTAAACCAATCACAAACCAATATCTAGTTTGGCCAATCACAATTTCTTCGGACCAAAATTACATTTTAGTAGAAAAGCGTTTGCTCAAAAAGCCAAGAACACCCAACGCAATACATTGACGAATTCATATGTTGCTGAAGCAGAGACTTGGTTTGGTTGCTTTGAAAGGAAGATTTTTCTAATAATATTTCTCCAGTTTCCAGACTAACTTCAACCTTTTGACGAAGTAGAAAATACAGCGGCTGAGATGACTGTATGAAGTAAAGCATAAAGATATCGGGGCTTTGGTCTGACGAGTCTTCAAAAATGCCACTGACTACGCAGCTTCCTTAGCTTCCTTTTTGTTTGTTCCACAAACAAGAAATTTCTAGCTCACATAGTTTAAAATTTTTTGAAGTTTCCGTTAAAATGAGATTGAAGTTAGCCAACTAAATCTAAAATAATAAGAACCTAAAGTTTAGGATTATCCAATAACAGGTTTCATTTTGATATTAAAAAAAAATGAGTATTTGGTTAGAGGAATCAATTGATGTTTATTTCACTGTGAAGAGGAAGGTATGGCATTAATAATGATAAACGATGTCAGCGAAATTGCCGCCACCATATCCTTTCCATTAAATTTTCCGTGACCAATTCGCACATTTGCGGCTGTATGTCCTCGATAACTTCACGAATTCCATCTTTAAGGTATGGAATCGATTGTGGAGCATCGGCATAGACCGTGTCTTTCATTTGGCCTCATAGAAAAAAGTCTAAAAGTGTTAAATCACAAGATCCCGGTGGCCAATTGTGATCACCTCTTCGTGAAATAACACGATCAGGAAATTTTTCATAAAAATTGGGATTGTTTTTTTGCTTATGTGGCACGTACCACCACCATCTTGTTGAAAACAAACGGCGTCCAAATTCATATCTTAGAATTCTAGCCATAAAAAATGATTAATCATAGCTCAGTAGCGCAATCCATTCACCGTAACATAACACCAGTCTTATTTTCTAATAAGTAAGGTCCAATCACACCGCGCACCGCCCGCCAGCCCAAAAACCGCACCAAACAGCGACACGTTGAGGATGGAGAGGCTTTTCAACAATCATTTTTGGATTTTCCGAGCCCCAAATGCGAAAGTTCTGCTTATTAACATAGCCTCCGACGTGAAAATGTTCCAAAATTTCCACCACTTTCACTATTGCCGGCCGAGAAGGTGCTTCGAGATGACCCAAAAGTGCTCTAGTTTTGCGAACTGTGACTGCAAAATGTTCACCATTTTTGTAGTAAATTTTAACAATTTCAATGCCGAAGCGTGTATCGTTCCATTCTTAGTATCGGCGTAGTTTTTTCTTGTTATATTTCAAAAAATGACAGCTTTATAAGTAACAGTTGCCCAAATAGCGGGCATTGCAAAATGAAACCTCTTATTGGAAAATTCTCTATGATCAGTGTGACATGATAAATTATGTTAAGTATGAGTCAGAAATTGGAGCATGAAATTTAAAATTCTCGTGATAACCCAAGAGAACAGGTAATTTTTATTAAAATTTGAAGTATGTATACAAAGCACACTTCCGATCGAATAATTTAAAGAAATTTTTAAATAAGAATTCTTAAAATATTGACAGCAAAACTACACAGAGAAAAAAACAACGTAAAATCAAAGAAAAAAACTTTGATTCTACTATTTTTCGGAACGATTTGGTGCCAACGCCGAAAATTCTCAAATCAAAGTGGAGCGACTTTATTTCAAAGTGATTCCATACTTAAAAACGAACTAGAGTTTACTACGTTTATATGTTGATTTAAAGTGGAATCATAGTTAAATCAAATTTATCCATCTTTTAAAATAACATTTATCTACTTCGAATCAACGTAGATTGAACTTCGCTTGATTAGGTATTGGTTCAAAATGGCTACCCACGCCACGCTTCTTTGTTTAAATTTATGTAAGACAAAGACAATTGTATATTCATGCTCGATGCATTTCATTTTTGTGGTGAATCATTAATTTGTGACGCCTTAAAGTGAATCGTTTAATGCTATGAGTATTTCATAGTAATAAATATAGGAAAAGTAATTAAATATTGTTTTTCGATAATATGAAAGTGAATTTTGAGTGCGCGTTAAATTTGTTCACAAATGTAAGGGCCCTACTTCGAAAAACAACAATGCGCTCTCGAAATTCTTTATATTAAGCTTACAAATACAAACAAATTAAGGTTTACTTGACTATGCAACACTTTGAAACTACGTTGATGACACTTTAAATGCCACAAAAGTGGATTGCAATGTAAAATGTGGATTTAAATGTAAAAATGAATACTTTTCACTTTGAAACAAGGTTGAGCGCACTTTAAATGTGGATCTCAATGTAAAAATGATAAAGTTTTACTTTAAAACAACATTTAACGGAATGTAAATGAACAAAAGTTGGTTTCAATGTATAAATAAACACGTTTTACTTTGAAACTAGGTTGAATCTGTACAAATTACGTCGCATTTTCAAATTAACATTGTTTCAACGTAAAAATAAAAATGCGCCACTTCATTTAAAATACTTTAGATCAAATACGATCGTATTTAATTTTAGGTCGCATTTTTTCCCTCAGTGTAGCTGTTTGATGTTTCAAGTCGCAAGTTTTGTACAAATTGGTATTTTTATGAAAGTGTTGATATCCCAGTTTTAATACTTTGAGTTTAGGATACCAAAACTTTCGTGAATAATAGCTATTTGTCCAAAACTTGATACTTGAAAAATTCATTGAACTAGTTTTGTCGTTAAACTAGTTTTGAAACAAAGTCAATAATATGGCTGTAAGGCTAATGAGTATAAAGATATTTTTCGATGGCTATTTCCGCCAGTTTTGTAGAAAAAAAAAACCTTTTAGACCCGTCATTTTAAAGGCTTTAGCCTCTTGTTTTCTTCAGTTAAGTATTTATTATTATGTTAACACAAACAAAAGTATATACATAAATATTAAAATTACTTCGGTTTTAAGTGGAGCGAAAGAATATAATTCAATTAAAAAGTACAAGTGACCTCATCTCCAGAAATTAATTTGTTTTTCCCAGATATGACAGTGGGCTCTTTAGTAAGTCTGTCATATCCTTCTAAGACACACATTTTGGTCGATGTTTACCGACTCAAATCTCATACGATGTCATACCTTGTACTTGTGAATCAAACAAAAGTTAAAATCACTGCTTTTCCAGTTTTTACGTCGTTTTTTGTTAACTTTTGTAGTAGCCGGAAGTAAATGCGTTGGACTGTCACGCTGGAGGTCTGGGTTGTTCACTTCCCAGCCTCGTCCACCTAAAAACTAAAAAGTTTTTTCAGGGCTACTGCCCCCTTGCGAGGAATTGACAAATCCTCCAAAAGTATCACTTGTCATGAATAAGTGCTTCTCGTCTAGCCGTTCGTATTCGGCAAAAATTGTAAGTCCCTTCCATTCCTGTAATGGTTGCGAGTTGTAAGTCACAAGATCCGGGTTCTTCACGAGCCGTTGTGCCACCCAATTTAATTTATTTTTTTTTTTTTTTACTTTTCATGCTCAGACTTTTTATAAAATTTTTAACCACCCATTGTATTACAAAATCGTAATTTTAACAAAAAGTCTCTTAAGTGAAGTTCTCAAATTCGGTTTTCTTTTCGAAATATACCAAACATATTGAAAAGTGACCCAGTGTGAACCTGAACATTCTCTCAGAAATACATAGGTAAATTTAGGACGAATTTGTTTTTTAAAGAAGCTTAGATTTTACAAAAACATATTCAATAATAAAAACCCTTACGAGCAATTGTACCGTTCTTCTTTTCACATTTCAGTATATTCAGTAGCCTAATAAAATGTGTCCCGAAAGGAATATGATAGAAAAAGAACTTTTAAGATCATGAACAATAATTCAAAATGTTAAGTTTAAATTTTGTATGTTTTTTTTTTTTTTCATAAATATAATCCGTGAACAAAAATACTTCTTCAGTTTTGATTAAATAGCCTCATTAAATATTGTTAGAAAATATTTCATTTCTATGAGAAATTCTTGTTAAACTGAACATACATAGGTACACAAATGAATATGTAGCTTTTGATAAAGTTTTATTTTCAAGAAAACTTAATTATCCTGTCACAGGTTACAACATTATATTTGCAACCTTTTCCTATACCTACCTACCCTAATTAATTGCTATTTACCTACCTTATAATGACAACGGCATACACTTATACACACTTATTACCTTTAAAATGTCAGCTCCGTTGATGTTCATATAATTCTTCATCTAATATGGTATCTTATACCTTATACGTTCATATCTTATATACCTCTGCTTGCTCTCATCAAATCTAATCTCTTTGATATTTTCAAGCAATTTTACTTTCGAAAATAATGAAATTACAATTCAATTATAAGAAGTTATACATTATATGTTATGAGATGAGACAAAAGGTCTAGATCCTCTCTCTGAATCCTGTGAAAAACTCAGCCATCACATATCCACCCACTGAATAACAACCCAACAAGCCATTTTCCTAATTTAAAATATTAAATGAACCATAACACGCTATACATAAATCCATTCCATCCATTTTATGTTACAAGAAAACAAATAACAAAATAAAATGAAGAAAAACAAAAAAAAAGATTCACTCAGGAGATCCGACAACAACAAAAACCGCTCCATCTTCATTTTAGCATTTTAATTTCAGGTTTTGTTTACTCAGAAAACTTTCTTTCTTCAATTTCTCTTTTCTCTAAGAAATATATTAAAGATAATATGCCGTCATTCACACACATTGATGCAACCACACACACATACCACGAACACACCTCATTTTACAAGGAGCAACTTCAGAGCAAATATATGTAGTTACAAAACTTTTCACATTTTGCCTAAGGTAAAATCAGGAGGCTTGAAAATAACCCATGATACACAGCCACACACCTTTAATACCCAACTTTCAATTGTTGTTAAAGACTATTTAAGACTAATAGCTCGATGACATTATGAACTTCGTTATCGTGATGGTCGTTGATTAACTATGACGTAAAAAAAAATTGTGACATATTATTTTCGAACAAGAAAATCAGAACGATAATACGTTAACAAATGGGCAGTTAAATTGGAATTAATGATAGTTATTTTCAAATTTCAACTCTCTAAAACTATGAGTATGAGAAAATCGAGCCTTAAGAAAGTGTAAATGGGTTTTATGAAAAGAAGTGATTTCATAATCGTTATACATATAAACATAGATATATATATTGTTTTCTTATATCGATTGGTATTTTTGATAAAGGTCATCACAACAAAAACATAAATGTTAAAAAAGGAGCCAGGTTCTTCTATACACAAAAACCTTTGGGTAACAAGTCAGCCGTAAAAAGTAGTGAGATCTAAAAGTACGCCAAGTTCTAAGTTTATTAATGTTAAATATCAAGTATTTTAAGTAAAGTAATATGGAAGAACCTTAAAATTATCAGAGAAAACTGTTATTTAATGATTACTGACTTACATTGAGTTGGTTTACTCGTCAAGTTTTTATTTAAGATTGGGAAATCAGGTAGATACTAAAAGAAAACTTGCCAAGTAAACTTACTCAATTTAAGTCAGTAATCATTAAATAACAGATTTCTCTGATAATTTTGAGGTTCTTCCATATTACTCTACTTAAAATATTTGATTTTTAACACTAATAAACTTAGAACTTGGCGTACTTTTAGATCTCACTCCTTTTTACGCCTGACTTGTTACGCAAAGGTGTTTGTATATAGAACAACTTGGCTGCTTTTTTACCAGTTATGCTTTTATTGTGATTTCACTACTTTTTTCAAAGATTCTTTTTATCAGGTAAAGTGGGTGGATGAAACGCCCTTGCATGAAATCACGTTCATGATTTCAACTTTTTCTTTGTATACCCACGCCTGAAAACTAATCACTATACCAAATTTCATAATTCTGCACAAATCCGAAGTGCTCTCAATATATATTTAATATTAATTCTGTAAAAATGGGTGGTTGCCACGCCCACTGAATGTAAAATCTCAAAGTTTTAAGTCAAGTCCTATCGCTCTACCGAATTTCATCACTCTACGACCATCAGAAGTTCTATACATAGTTGATATCAATTCTGAGAATATGGGCGGGTGCCACGCCTCTGAATGTATAATTTAAAATTTTCCAATATCTCCTTTGTATTGACCACATGATCTACCAGTCTAACAAATTTTATTATTCTCCTACAATCCAAGTGATAAATATAATTAATAATAATTCTGAGCAAATGGGCGGATGCCACGCCCCATGAATGTTATATATCAAATTTTAAAAATTAGCCTATGTTTGCAGTCCAAGTTCTACCGCTATACTAAATTTCATCATTCTACGATAACCAGAAGTGCTCCATATAATTGATATCAATTCAGCGAAAATGGGCGGATGCCACGCCCTCTGAATGTAAAATCTCAAATTTTAAAATTTTGCATTTGCTTGGACTTCTAGCCCTACCGTTTTACCAAATTTGATCATTTTACGACAGTCAGAAGTGCTCCTCATAATTGATATCAATTCTTATTCAAATGGGCGGATGCCACGCCCTCTGAATGTAAAATCTCAAATTTTAAAATTTTGCATTTGCTTGGACTTCTAGCCCTAGCGTTTTACTAAATTTGATCATTCTACGACAATCAGAAGTGCTACTCATAATTGATATCAACTCTTATTCAATGCCACGCCCCCTGAATGTAAAATCTCAAATTTTAAAATTTTTCCTTTGCCTGCAATTTAAGTCCTACCAATGTACCAAATTTCATCATTCCACGATAGTCAGAAGTGCTCCAAGTAATTTATATCAATTCTATGAAAATGGGTGGGTGGTACCCCCCCTGAAAGGAAAATCTTAAATTTCTACAATATCGGGAAATGCTCCATAATTTTGATGATCTGTCAGTGAGTCAGTTACGGTTTTTGCTATTTTTGCAGTCTTATATCTCGGGAACCCCTGATACTAAGGAATTGAAATTTGGTGAGTTGTAAAAACCTGGTGAGCTTAGCAAATGCTGCGAGATTGAAGTTTCTGAATTTATTGGCACTGAAGTTAGAGGGGGTCGAAAATCGCCTGAGTTTGATCCTGTAAAAAGGGTGTAGTGCCAGAACTTGGCTAGGCACTACCGTGATCTTTTTATCTTGATAATGTGAACAGAACTTAGACTCACCAAGGAAACTGACAAATGACATTTTAAACCTTAAGGTCAGATAACATTTTATGGAAAAACTTTCGAGTTATTTCAGTTTTGTATACCAAAATTGTTAAGTTTCTTTCAAACTTAATATTTTCCATGTAAAGGCACGTGATGAATATGGGACAGAAAATTCATAAAACATACTTTCTATACCGAAGTTATAGTAAGTGTCACACAATTTTGTTTGTGTATTTGTTGTTCATTCAAACATTCAAATATTTTGTGTAGATATTTAATTTTGACAGTTGAACATTTTTTTTTTAAAGCTGCGTACCGATTGGCTAAACTACTTGGCTAAATTGTGGGATAAAGTTTTTTAATAGAAGCTAAATTTAAGTACTAAGAAAAGCGTACTGGGCTTAGGAGTATGAAATTGTTAAAATAAAAAATTTTGTATGATTTTCGATTTTTATTATTTTTTTTTGTTTGTGAAAAATGTAATCTTCTAACTTTCCGTTATGTGGAGTTAGTTACAGTCTTATTGTGCCTCCAGTTATCATTTAATAACATTCACTATATGTGTATATCGACCTAGAGTTTAAACAGGCAGACAAATTTTCTTCATATTTGGTACATAGTATTTGTATTTGTACGTGATTCTCTACGTGATTTTCAAGCTGATCTGGAACGGTTAGCTATGAAACAACAAATGTGATACAAACATTTCGGTTTTATTCGAAATTTCTCGAAAACGGTTCTAACGATTTTAATAAAATTTCGTACCCGTAATTTTCAAAGTCAAAGAGATTGGAACAGAACTACACGTCAGGTTTCTACCAAAAAAAAATAACTATAAATGGATACAAGGCTTCGGGATCCGGAATTCGTAGATTCTCATAAATGAGATATTTAAAAAAAAAATAGATATAAAAGGTCAGTAATATGTGAAATCTAAAAAAAGGGTCAACTAGTTTCAAAAAATAGGTTATACATAGGAATAGGAAATTTTAATCAACAGTTAAAGTTTTTTAAGGTCACGCATGGTTTTTAGCACCTCATCTTCGGGAAATTCTAACAATATAGGTATATAGGTATACCATCTGAAAGGTTACTAAAATCTCATAAAAGAGGGTTAGCTTAGATAAATTGGTCAGCGACACATTTTTTTTTTTTTTAATGTTTAAGGATTTTAAAAGGGCTCGTTTTAGCACCTCATTCACAGACTTTTTTAAAATTCATACCAAAAAATTTCATGGCTGATTTATTTCTGAAAATAGTTGACTTTTTTTTTGACGATTTGGTGGCTTTTCAAATAGTATACTTGTTTGTAAATATCTCTTCATATATGTGTGAGGGCTACATGAAATTTGGCCCCAATGAAATATTGCCCAAACATAAAATGAAAAATGGCCCCAAAAATGTATATGCGAAACAACAAAAACAAAATAAATTTTTATGTTTTTAAATAAGGCCATTTTTTATGTTTTTGGGGCCTTTTTTAAAATTTTAATTTTGGGAAGAAAGTTCATTATGAAAAATTGCCAAAAATTTTTATTGTTAAACTGAAGTACTTTTAAAACAAAAACTTAAATAAAAAACCTTTGATAGCAGAACGACTGAACACATAGGCGCCTGTCATGCAATGTAAAGGCTCTCCCAAACCGACGCAAAACATTTTTGTACGATGTAATTTTACTGTTGTTGCTTTTCATTTTCATATATACATTTTGGAAGCAATTGTTCCTTTTTAGTTTGGGGCCATTTTTCATAAGTTTGGGGCCATTTTTCTATTTTGAAAATGGGTCCATTTTTCATTATGAAGAAAAGCCCCAAAATTGAGGCAATTTTTCATTTTTCGTTTGGGGCAAATTTTCGTTGGGCCAAATTTCATGTAGCCATGTGCAAGGTGCTGAGATCCCGGAGAAAACGCTTGATATTTTTTTTTGGAAAATTCCCTTTTTTTTGGTTATTTCTCCCTATCTTGTAAATGACTGTAACAATTTTGCTTGCATTTTGAAAACAAGTATTTCTTAGGAGCATAAACAATATTGTTTCAAATATTTTACACAAAAAATAATAAACAAAAATAGTGGGAGAACAAAATATTTTGTTAAGACTTTTGAATTCTTCAGCACTTTTTCATAATTTTGCAGTTGTAATAATAGAAAAAAAAGTCCTTACGTCTTCATGCCTTGCCACAAAATAGTCTTGAACTACAAGACCAAGTTCTGGTGACCCAGTTGTGTATTTTAATATATTTTAATTCTCAATTTTCAAAAGAAGTGTAAGAAGTGTAGAAGTAACTTCAGTTCCTATTGCAGGGTAATCAATAATAAATTTTGTTAAATTTAAGGCTACAGTTTTGCATGAATATTATTGGGAAGAGGCAAAACATATAATTCTAAAAACGGTTTGTAATCCCGACGTGCGTCAGTTCGGTTTTTTTGTTTCATTTTGAAATGCAAAAGTTGCTACAACTTTTCAAAACTTTAACAAACAATTTGGATACACGTCAGCTAATTAATCCAATGCTTCTCTAAAAAATATGGCAATATTAAGTTCGATAGTTAGATAAATATTATAGGATATATACCTCCCTGTCACTTGTTTGAGGCCACTATTTTCACAATTTTCTGGATAAATACCTGTAGGTAATATTTTTTCTAAAAATTCTAGATACCTATGAATAGGGAAATATATTTTGCAATAAAAAAGTATAAATTAAAAGGGGTAACTTGGAAATTCCACAGGAATTGAGGCCACTTGAAAAATCTTATAAAAAAAGAACAAAACTATAAAAATGTTTACTTTTTTTTTGTTTTTAAACATTAATGTATTATGTTTTTGTCAATTAATAGTGAGAATGACGGCCATTTTTTGAAATTTGCTCTATAAGACGGTATTGAATTAAATCATACAGTTTTTTGGAATAATCCAGTGAAATCTGGCTCCAGGCATCGCAGTTAGCTTCGATCGAGACATCCTTATCTCCAAACTGTCTACCAACATCAGAAACTTTTCGAGATAGCCAGGACCAAACGTTTTCGATGATGTTTGAGTCCGATGAACTGGGTGGCCATGCTAATAGTCCAACGTTTTCCAACTGAATCCAGCTTCTAGCTACCCAGAAAGTATGGAAAGGGGCGTTGTCTTTTTGGAATATCCAAGGTAGAGGTTCCAGAACATTCCTTAGCTTTGGAAATACCCATCACAGCAGGCATTTATAACTATTTCCGTTCATTGTTGTAGTTATAAATTCCATAATATTTGATAGCTCCCCACACCATAACACCTGATGTATGACTGTGATGTCTTGACAAAATAAGTTCTTCTTTTCTTTAATCGTGAAAATAAAAGTCAAGACCAAACTTTTTTTAACCTGAAGAGACAACCTTTTTCCAGCGTTGATACAGGCAACACGCTCCCTGGCGAAATTCATCCATAGTTCCTTATGTAGCTGCCGTAGAACCGGTTTCTTTTTGATTTTCATACTCTTGATGTTACCACTGGTCAATTATCCTTAAAACCATAGAAATACTGGCTGATACCCCACTTTTTTAACTTATTTTAGGCGCTGATAGTATGGAATTTGAAGCTAGCCATTGAATGACACGCTTTTCTTGGACTGTTGTTGCTGAAGTTGTGCGTCCTTTTCGTTTTTTTCATAGTTTTCGGTGTCTGCTATAGATAGTTGTTGACAATGGTCTTACTTCTGTTTGGTCTCCTAGCTATTTCTCGGCCTGAGAATATTCATTTAAAGCATCTATTGTTCTATTGATCCTCTTTTCGCTATTTTCGACGTGTTTCCAGAGCGCATTTTAACTTGAAATTTAATATAAAATAAAGTTGTCTATCCTTTCTTAAATACCTATTTTAATCTTTTGTTTATTGAAAAACATCGGCGATACTAACTATTGCCAAGCAATTTTTGGAATGGCCTAAATCAAGTGACGCAACTTTTTATATCCATTTTTTGAAGTCCATTCTCATAATTTGGGAAATTTTTATGAATTTTCAAAGTTAACTCTTTAACTTTATCCTTTTTTATTACAAAATATATATACCTACTCATAGGTATCAAACATTTCAAGGAAAAATATTGCTTACAGGTATTTATCGAGAAAAAACTTTTATGAAAATAGTGGCCTCAAACAAGTGATAGCGAGGTATAAACAGAGTGTCCCTTAATTCGTCAATAATATTTAAAAGGGCATTATTCTTGGGTGTATTCTTAGAAAAAAATTTGTTCTACAGTAAAGGCCTATCTACAATTTTGATACCACTTATCGGGGAGTTAATAAAAGTCTTATTTTGGTGTTTCCTGACCCATGTTTAGGGTAATTGCGCTGTTAGTAAAAATGATAGCAACTTCATTTAGGCCATTATTTTTAGAACAAATACCAGCCTTTGTAACTGCGTTTGAATAAACTTTATATCTTTTCTCAATCTTAAGATATTCAGTTTTTAGCCTGTCCCATTTTTCCTGCCATGCTAATGAAGGAATGCGTAAATGCGTAATCAACATGATATTTTAATAATTTTTTTGAATGTAATACTAAAATAAAAGTCAGTAACAAGTTTGCCGAAAAACCGTAACGTATGTGCTGCTTATGATAGCGTTCCACGAGGTGATATAGTTATGGTGATGGGAGACTTAAATGCCAAGGTTGGCAATGACAACACTGGGCATGTCATGGGAAAACATGGTGTTGGTAACCAAAACGACAATGGCGAACGATTTGTCGATTTCTGCAACGCCAACGGCCTTGTTATTGGAGGGACCATGTTCGAGCATAAGACGTGCCACAAAGTCAGTTGGGTGTCGACTGACAGACAAGCAACTTCCAACCAAATTGACCACTTCGCGATCAGCCGGCGTTTTAGAAGCAGTCTCCAGGACGTCCGTAACAGAAGAGGTGCTGACATGGGAATGGCCCGGGACCACCATCTGATGGTTGCTACCGTAAGATTGCGTACAGCTGCAGTTCGGAGATCCCAAGGAAACACTCGAATGCCCAAGTTTAATACAGATAGACTAAAGGATCCTGCAGTGCGCCAACAACTAGGGGACCACCTTTCACAAGGATTGAACGCAATCAGCAGCACGGAAACCACATCCATCGAAAATCATTGGTGTGCTGTGAAAAATGTGTTCATATCCGGTGCTGAAAGTATAGTCGGCCGGGCGCAAGGAAGAAATAGTGCTTGGCTTAGAAACTTGGGCAAGGATCGAAGAAAGGAAACACCTTAAAGCTCGCATCGCAGCTACCCCAGCAGCAGGGAGAAACGAGCTTGAGTCTACGTACCGCATGAAGATGAGGGAAGTTCACCGTAGTGTGCGACGTGATAAGCGTAACTACATCAACGCACTGGCCACAGAAGCAGAAGAAGCCGCTAGTAGGTGTGACAGTAGGATCGTCTACAGAATTACCAAAGAGCTCACTGGTGTCCAGAGCTCTAAACAACACCTGGTTAAAGACACAAACGGATCCCTGCTAATTTCGGATGAGGACCAGCTCATAAGGTGGAGGGAACACTTTTCTGCGGTTTTAAACCGCGTTTTCGCAAGTGAAGTGAACCCTATTCCCACTGAGCTACCCGAAGTAACAATTTCCCGAATACGCACCGTACCCGTAAAGAAGAAATTATCACCGCCATCAAAGCACTGAAGAACAACAAAGCGGTTGGACTTGATGGTATTCCTGCAGAGCTCTTAGGAGCAGACCCAACGACATCGAGCGAGCTACTGCACCCACTTATTAAGAGAGCTTGGGAAACAGAGAGCTTTCCTGAAGAGTGGAAAAAAGGAATGATTGTCAAGCTTCCAAAGAAAGGAGATCTCACACAGTGCGAAAACTGGAGAGGAATATGCGTTCTGCCTGCAGTAGCCAAGATAATAGCAAGGATAATATTGGACCGAATTAAAGACCACCTCGAAGACACACTCGACGCCCAACAAGCAGGTTTCCGCACTGGATCTTCCTGTGTGGATCACATCAACACCTTGCGGATCATCATCGAACAGTGCGTTGAATATCGATCACCACTTCACCTGCTGTTCATCGATTTTGAAAAGGCGTTCGACAGTGTCAATAGAGAATTTATTTGGCTTGCTTTGCACAGGAGGGGCATCCCAGATAAATTGATTGCTATTATCAAGGCTACATTTGATGGATCCAGGTGTCACGTTTTGCACAAAGGTAGGCTGTCAGAGGAGTTTGAAATCCAAAGTGGAGTTAGGCAAGGCTGTATACTGTCACCAATACTGTTCCTGTTGGTGGTAAGTGACGTACTGCACGCAGCTTTGTCAAATGGAAATGGAGGAATTCAGTGGACTCTGCAATCTCACCTCAAACATCTGGACTATGCGGACGACGTATGCTTACTCTCTCATAGGATCATAGATCTCCATCAAATGACAACAAGAGTGGAGAGAGAAGCAGAAATCGTAGGGCTTAAGATCAACTCGGAAAAAACTAAAAGGATCAGCCTTGGAACTTCCTCATCAATCCAAGTAAATATTTCTGGACAACCAGTAGAGATGGTAGAGGATTTCCAATATCTTGGGAGTATTGTCTCTACGGGTGGCGGAACTGAACTGGACGTAAACAGTCGAATCAGAAAAGCAAAGGCTGCGTTCGGAATGCTGTCCAAAATATGGAGTAACAACTCTTTTAGCTTAAAGACCAAGCTACGACTGTTCCGCTCCAATGTTGAATCCGTTCTGCTTTACGGCTGCAGCACTTGGAAAGTCACTGAAACTGTCACTAGAAAGCTGCAAACCTTCGTTAATAGATGTCTACGAAACATCTTGAGGATTTTCTGGCCCAACCGTATCTCCAATGCCGAACTTCATGCGAGAACGGGTCTGGAGCCCATAGACTCCATTATACGAAGAAGAAAGTGGCAGTGGATTGGCCATACGCTTCGAAAAGGCGATCGGTGCATTGCATCTCAAGCAATGCAGTGGAACCCGCTCACACAGGAGGGAAGACAAGTGGGCCGGCCTAGAAGTACATGGCGAAGAACGGTCGAACAGGAATCGGCACGACTGGGGAAAAGTTGGAGAGAGCTGAAATATATTTCAAGAAATCGTACACGATGGCGCGTAGGTGTAGTGGAGGCCCTATGTCCCATAAGGGAAACATCACGGACGTAATAGGTCCGAGGACCTAAACACAAACAAACAACGTATGTCTATTGCGAACTCTAATCAAAGCATTTTTCTATGGTATTAAGGATTTAGCTGATTGGCAATAAAACAAATAAGTTTTTGAATTCTAAATCAAATTAATGTGCACTTCCTGAAATTAATTATACAATGGAATTTCGTTTTTAAATTGATGAGGTTAGAACAAAATTTATGTTTAACGGATATAACCAACAATTGAACAATTTCCATGTATTTACTATGCAGATATATCTATACAAATGAAGTCAGGTTTGTTGCAATAATATAAAAATATACTTAAACGAATAATAAAAATTGATGTCCTTGTTTTTATGGTTGGAATGTACCTAGAATGAGAGGAAGTTGCACAACCGCGATTGCTAACAAAAAAGTGTATTAATAAAATTAATACATTGTTAAATTTTAAACTTTTCTTTTCACGGACATTTAACATTGTAACTTATTTAAGATTTTCGGAACTTACCGCGTAAATATTTAGAAATATTATTAATTTCTTATTCCCGACGTTTCGAAGAAATTACACTCTTAATTTCTTCGAAACGTCGGGAATAAGAAATTAATTAATACATTGATTTTAAATTTAAACCATGATTTATAATGAAATAATACACAAACTTAAAAATGGCCGACAAACTATGTAATTTGAATAATAATGTAAAAGATCTAACAATATAAAAATAAAAGCTATCAAATTAAAAAGAAACATTAAACTGGATTTAAATTACGTTTGTTGCAGCGTTCTAACTTTATACTCTCTTAATAACCACCAGTGCCAATCTTCGTAATTTTATGTCCACACTTAAGAAACTTTTCCTACACCACCACCACAATCACAAAAAAAAAAAAACAATAAATAAATAAAACATAAAATAATGAAAGAAAAAAAGAATAAATAATAAAACTAGAAAATAACATAAAACTAGCAACAGATGTGCACTCAAGGAAATAATGCAACAAAATAAGAATCTCGTGGAGAGTATAACGAATAGATGCTGATGCTGCTGGCTGCTGATAAACGAGGGCACACTTAACAGAAAAAATAAAATGCTATCCTTCCTCCTTAAATGCATTTCTTTCATCACATTAAAAGGAAAGCCACAAAAGTTAACTTATTTTTGTTTCGAAATATAAAAATATAAATAAAAAAAAAAAAAAAAAAAAAATGAGAGAAAACTTGTATCCTTTTTCTAATTTCTTCTAATATCCTTTTTCCTTTTCATCATACCTCCCACATACTTAAAAAAAAAAAATTAAATCTAACAGCTTCATTTATAGAATTCTAAATTGATTGCGACGACGTTTGTATGTCATGAAAAGGTAAAAAGTGTGCAAAAAGGGCGAAATAGAAAATTGAATATACTCGTATATGTGCGTATTTTGTATACCTTGCTTATATATTTTAAAATACGACGATGATGGCTGTAGAATGACGTCAATTATCCCTTTGAATGAAATGACGCCATCAACTTTGTGAATCTCATTTCAAAAAGTAAGAACAAACCAAAGAAAAAAAACACAAAACCAACAAGGTTCCATTTAGCATTTGAAAGTTAATATGGCGTTCATGTATCTGTTTGACTTTTCAAGTGTTTGTGTGCCTATACAATTTTGGGGATGACGATTGAAAGTGTTTCTCAATTTTCAGGACGTTGTATTTTTCACTGATGGTATACAAATATTCCTCGTCATCTTCTTCCCTTTCAACTTCATTTTCTATTGATGAGAAAGTTCCTTAAAATTTGTATACTAACGGTGGTGTAGTTGGTGGGGGGGGGGGGGGAGGGTGATGTGATAGATTTAATAGAATTGATGACAACTTCCCAAAGTTCTTCTTTGGAGGATGACAGAGAGATGGTTAGTGATTTCAAACAAAAAATTAAGTGTACGATTAGGTCGGATGCACTTGCTCGTAAAGTACGTACAAATATTATTTTTCTTATAGCGGTACTCAGCGATAATGTCAATCAAAATAACGTTGGTGGCCAAATGCTGCACCGATTTGAACAGAAACAGTTTCGATAACGAAGATCTGTTTGAGGCCAAATCATTTTGGAGGTTTCGAATTCCAGATTAGATTTTTTTTTCTTTTTTATATTCCACGCGCGCAAAAGGGGTTATGGCTACCCTTAAAATGTTTTTAACACAGCACGAGCGATAAGGTAAGTAGGAGAGGATTTAGAAGGAGATACCGATGCACATTGGTTTTGAACGTTTGCACATCGAAATGGGAGGGGAAAGTCGAGTCAGGTAAAGCATTCCACATTCGTGTGGTGCGACTGAAGAAAGAATCTCTGTACATTACAGTACGTCCGAATTTGGGCTCGAGTGTGAACTGATGGGCATTCCAAGAAGCGTGAGTATTACGGTTGAATTTTTTAAGGGGAGGAATGCAACTGGCTATTTCACTAGAACGAACACTGATTATAATAATAGCCATAAAATAGAGAAAGACACGAAACATTACGGCGGTGTTCGAGAGATGTAATTGTTTCTGTTATAGATCTTTCGCCTATCATTTTTAAAGCCCTCTTTTAAATTCTGTCCAACAAACTCAAGTGAGTTTTTGGAGCTTCTGCCCAAACATGATTAAATTTGTTTTAGATCGGCTTGCAAGTAAGTTAAGAAGACTGGCAGAATTTTTTGTTTTATTCTTTTTCTTATTCATTTAACCGGCGGGTTAAATGATCTCGAGGGGGACCACAACTCTCCCACTCAACCGCTTCACCTTAGGTTCCACTTGTGGGGTTCACCGGATTGACCTCAGAAAACGTCGACAGGCCTCCCGGTTTTGGATTGTTCCATGTCTGAGGCCAACTAAGTGCAGGTGTCGTTGTATTTGTGTTTCATCCAGGAGTTTTCGCCCTTCCTTTCTTCCGCGATAGTTTTGGAACGTCTTGTGCTATTGCCTGTTAAACTGGATTCTCATGGCATCTTCTTTGTACATGACAGTAAAAGCTAAGTTGGTCATGCTGTATTTTGTCCAAGATGGTGTTTTGGGCGCGTAGGCTTCCTCGGGTTCTCTTGCTTCTTATTCGATCGCGCTTTGTCACTCCTGCTGTCATGCGAAGCATCTTTATTTCAGCTGCCGTCAATTTACTCTCATATTTTTTGTTTATTTAGAATTTTTTGTTTTATTAGAATCCTCAAATCGATTTTCGAGATAAATAAGTTTTTTTCTTTATTTTTTATGACAAGCGCCATTATTTTTAGAGCGTAAATCATAACAATTTCTCTATAATTAGCTAAACAAAAACCTTATATTCTAAGTTTGCTCAAAATCGATTAAGTAGTTTTAGACTGTAGGTCGATGTTCAGACATAATACAAACTAAAACCCATGCAGACAGAAAAATAATAAATCGGTCTTCTAAGTTTTCTTTCTACATGATTATTAGTCTGTACAAGTGTACAACCATGCTTGATTTAAATCTTAAGTTTTTTTTAACGAATCCGAAACTTTCCTTAATATTACCTAACATATAATATCGCAAGCCAAAAAGGGAGCGTGGGAATGTGGTATGGAAAACTTTTTTCCTCTAATATACGACGATATCAGGTTTATGGAAAATCAATAGACAAACAAAAAAAAAAACAAGATGACTTTTTGACTTCTTTTTGGAGAATTTGTAGTTAATATATTCTGGGAGAAGGACAATTGGGACAAATGATGTTCTTTATTGACCAAACAAGTGTATTAGAATCTAATTTAATGTAGACTGCTTGGTGCGTATCTATATGTATTTGTATATGGCTATAGAAATATGAGAACATAAACTTGTGACTTATATTTATGAAACTTATTGAATTCATTATATTTACGTACATACATCATTTCACGTGAAATATGTAGATATAATATTAGATACTCAAAAAAACCTTTAAAAATCTTCGAATATATAAAATCACCACAAAAACATAAATGTTAAAAAAGTAGACAGTTTATTCTATACAAAAACCTTTTCGTAACAAGTCAGCCGTAAAAACTAAAGAGATCTAAAAGTGCGCCAAGTTCTAAGTTTATTAATGTTAAATATCTACGATGTCGGGAAGTACTCCATAATTTTGATGATCTGTCAGTCAGTCAGTTACGGTTTTTGCGATTTTTGCAGTCTTATAATTCGGAAACCCCTAGTGCTAAGGAATTGAAATTTGGTGAGTTGCCTAAACCTGGTGAGCTTAGCAAAGGTTGAAGTTTCTGACTTTATTGGTACTGAAGTTAGAGGGGGGTCGAAAATCGCCTGAGTTTGATCCTGTAAGAAGGGTGTAGTGCCAGAACTTGGTTGGGCACTGCCGTGCCCTTTGATATTCCAATCAATAATGATTTCATACACATGGTTAGGCTAGGTGCTTTTGACAGAGCTGACTAACATTGCCCGTAACTAGATTGGGGCTAAAAAATGATTTCCATTTTTATACAATTTTTTTTTTTTTTTTTGACAAATAAAATCCTTAAATTATGTTCAGTCCAGCGGTTTCAATAGATACGTTTTGTAAAGCCATCAGAGCTTAGATCAAAAAATCAGTTTTAAAAGCTGAAAATTCCAATAGGACTTAGGGCCATTTCCTGTCTAATGAAGCAGTTGTACCCTACAACAGATCTTATATTTCAAAATGTTTGATATTTCCCTAGATATGGTTGTTAGATGAACACACAAAATTTGTAATTCTTTAAAAACGCTCTAAAACGATGAACACACAACATTTTCAATCCTTTAGAAACCCTCGAAAATTTGCTGAACTGGTGACCTAATTGCAACATAAGAAAAATCCGTTGCTAGCTTTTGATGGTCAGTCAGAGAGTGAAGGGATCGATTGAAAAAAGTTTGAAAAAGTTTGAACTAAACTGAAAGAATAGACTAGTAATAGTCTAAGAGCCGATAGCAAATTTTGGGAGTGGATTGATTACCAAAGTATGAGTATGAAGTTTGTAGATTAATATATTGTGGCATCAAAAACAAAAGCCTGACAGGTTTTTTCTTTATCTACCTTTGCCGGGGGTGGGGGTTTGAAAATAGCGATTTAAAATTTTTTTTTCAGAGGTAGTAAAAGAAAAAACCTATTTCATTTTTAATGTTATTTTTAACTAAGTTAAGAAAACTGAAAATATTATTTTGTTATCCTCCTTAAGCAAGTTAAAATATTTTCTGTTAGTTTTTACAAATTTTAAGTAAAATCCTATAAAAACTACGTGTCTTTGGTATGGACAAATTTGAATTGCTGGATAAGAAGGCAGGTTTAAGATTTCTTAGCTGAATTTGGCTTAGTTTTTGGGGCTACATCTGGGATCTGGGTTACAAAAATTCTGATATTGAGCTATTGCAGTGTTAAAAGACCTGATTAGGTTTTTTTTTTTTTAATTTTTTATTACCTATTTTACGATCACCCCAAATGGTTTTCTCAGTTTTCTCAGATATTCGACGCCACGGACAAGCTTCAGTCAGGTAGCCCTTTATTGGATGCTACACATTAACTTTAAAACAAAGGCATGCCTTCTTTCAAAAAACTATAACTTCGATTGTAAATATTAGATCCATTCAAAGCTAAGGTCTTTGAATAAAGTTACAATTTCAATCTAAATTTCTTTTACAAAATATTGGGAAGGGCGAAACTAGTTACACTAAGCCCTAATTTATTCTATCTCAATAAAATTTAAATTCGCTATTAAAATGGGAAATTAATAAAATTCTTATGAAAATTTCAAAAAGTACCTTTTCCAATGGGTAGCTTAAATATAATAGGGATTGAATAAATTAGGCCTTAGAGATTTGCGTCATTGATTAGATTTTTAGTTTTTCAAATTCAAAAGTTTAAAAAAAGGTGATAATCATTTTTTCTGGATTGGCTCAGATAAGAAAGATTTTCTTCCTTCCTTTCATTCTATTCCTTGTAACTAGTACCTTGCATTGCATTTAAAAGACCTGAGGTCTTGCTGCCATATATGAATAGTGTTTTTTATAATACAAATTCTGTATACTACTCAAATACATCAGCCAATTAGAAGACTTAGCATTGCTGGCATATAGTTAAGATCATTGGCGCAAAATTTTAAAAAACCTATTGTTAAGGGCTTAACATTTTACTAGTTAACAATTTCCTAGGTATTTAGCAATTTACTATCTATTCCAAAATTTTAAACCTTTTGCTAACTAGTAAATTGCATTTGTAGGGTTTGAATTTGATGAACACAATTATTGTTTTTATGCGTTGTAAATTAATTATATGTTGATGGAAACCCATCATGTGCTTGAAATAAGTATTCGATATTTATATTTTTATAATTTTAACTTGATAAACAAAAAAAAAAAAAGTTGGGACTTGAACCTGGAACATTCGTGTCTTCTCATACGGATTTAGTACGATACTAAAAAGTTAAAATATCCAGTTGGTGATTTTAACTTTAGTAAAATGTTGGGTGATAGTACGATGCTAAACTCGTTTAAAATTAGCAAAACACAATTTTTAACCTAGTATCATACTAAATCGTCTAAAATTTTGCGTCATTTTTGTTATAAGAAAAAAAAAAAGTTGCCTAGGCTGCCATGAATATTTTTTTTTTCAAGAAAATTGTATCGTAATTCAATGGTCGATTTCATAAAAATTCACTAAAATCGCTTTTATCTAAACTCCTTTTAAATTTTAACAGACCATTTAATTTTGTTTCAGTTTCACCGATGTAAAAAAGGGAAATTTTCGGGATATTTCAGTTAAAATTGAGTTTGCTCACATCAAGAAATAAAATTCAATCCGAAACCTGAGGTGGATTGTTGGGGTTAGTTAATAATTTCTGCATGGGTAGCCACCATCAACAAGTAAAAAACAAATCTTTGGGACGTGGAATATTCGTTGGCGTTGAATCCCATGTTGCTCTTCATCCTCAGAAGATGATGAACAATCTATTGTTCTAAAAACAAACCCAAAATATATACGCTATTCATAATAATTGATAGTTGCAATCTGCCAAAAACGAAAAAAAAAAAAATAAAATAAAAATGGGATATCAAATAAGTATAAATGTTCACGGGATGTGATGACTTTCACAACACTTTTAAATTTTAATGAGACGAAAATCAGCTTTTAGTAAGGGTGTTTAAAAGCCTGTAAAATTTAAAAGCAGTTTAGTTGGTGAAACCAAAAAGCCCCTTTATAATGCTAAATAACCTTTTAAATATATATAAGTCCTTCATGAAGTCGGCCATAAATCTTTTAAACCCGTTCAATAGTTTTCGAGAAACCGTTAATTTATTAATTTTAGTTTTTTCCCGATCTTACAAATTTGTAAATAATTCACTAATGATAATGTAGGGTCAGGCGAAGACTAAAAATAATAAAGTCACCATTTCTCGAGAACTAATAAACGAATTTGATAGATTTAAATTGAGTTCTTTTAGACTACGTTTTTTTGGAGACAAATTTATTCATGACAGCCAGGATAGACTGTTGCGAAAAAAAAACTACAATGACGAAAATCTTATCTTGAGCCGATCCAAAAAAAATGAATATCACTGTATATTGAAATCGTGACGGTTTTTGAAACAAAAACGGTGATAATCTTTTAAAATCAACAAGAAAATTAGAAGCGGCACTTGTTTTCATCATTTAAAGAACTTTATGAGACCTCGAAAAAATCCGATTTGGCCACTTTATGGGGCTAATAACTTATGTTAGGTTTTGTCATATCTTTAAAATTGAGATTTTCTATTGAGAATCAAATCTCAGACGAATGGTTTTTTTATAATTCAAATTGTATTTACTACTGAAATACATCAGCCAAGCAGAAGACTTAGCATTATTTAATTGGACTTGTTGAATTATAGATTAAAAATAGCTTTTAACGGCCTTAAGTCCGTAAAATTAATGGAAGCTGGACTGAATTTAATAAAAATTGCGTCTTGACAAGGCCCTTACTGTCAACTGAAGGATCCAAGTGAGAACGGCGGGAAAAAAACGCCAATTTTTAAGGACTAAAGGCCGTTAAAAGCTATTTTGATTCAATAAATCAACAAGTCCAATTAATTAATGCTTAGTCTTCTACTTGGCTGATGTATTGCAGTAGTATATAGAATTTGTATTTTAAAAAAACCGTTCATATGTAAACAATGCCAGGCCACGGGTAACAAAATTTCCAACAAATCTTGATTAGAAATTCTAATTGGGTTGGATATAGTTCACAATTGATTTTCGCTGTAAAATTGATGTAAGCTGTACTGAACTAAAAAAACTTCTTGGAAAGGCCTCACTGTCAACTGAAGAGTCAATGTGAGAACGCCGAAGAGTCGATGTGAGAACGCCGGGACCAAACGCCAATTTTTAATGACTAAATGCCGTTAAAAGCTATTTTGAATCAATTAAATCTACATTTGTGTGTACAAATTATTACAAAATCAATTCGGCTTTCTTGGTTTCAAAAATCCAAAGTTGATGAAAAAGTTGCCCATCAGTGCGCTCATCGCCCCTTCTCTAAGATTTCATCAACTTCATTCTACGTAAACAAGCTAGTGAGATTTTGTTTAGTTTGTCAAATGAAACAGCTACTGTTTATCTTAGACACTTCTTTATTTATCGAAGTTTCACTTAAGACTGTCGACTTATATATTAACTTACATACTAGAGTTGCCATCAAGCTCAGATCAAAACAGATTTAGTTTTTTGTTTTCTACTCTTGAAGCTCTGAGTTACAGAAAGTGGAAAATTATAGACCATTTATCACATGTAGCATTTGTTCATTGCGTTTGTAGAAATACTAGCCGACTTAAGTTATTTTGTGTAATTGAAATTTGATAAACACTACCACCCGTATTCATAAAGAAAAAATAGTTATTTAAGCTCCCGTGTTTAGGAAAACTACACCAAGGAATAAGAATTTTCTGGGACCAAACTAAAGGCAATTACTTATTTCTCCATACACCAAACACGGGAGCTAAAAAAACTATTTTTTCGTTATGAATAAGGGTGTACTTGTTTAAATTCACGTGTATTACAAAAACTTGTAGTATTATATTATTATTTCTACCTATAGTTTAGCTGTTAAAAACCATTTGTGCCTGCAATTTACCGTTACCTATCTACTTTTTAAAGCAAAGCATTAACGTTATTAACATATCATAAAATTCTCAAAGTGTCAGTTTATTTCCATTATTTCTTTTTTTTTTTGTAATTTATACAAATTTTTTGGAAAAACCACTTCGCTCCCACGCCACAGAAAGCAGAACACAATCGTTCACACAAAAATATGGCAAATAAAGGATATATGAGTCGTACCCATGAATAACGTGTTCACGATACTTGTTTTCAATCTGAGTTATTTATCTGTATATTGCAACTAATGTAAAACTTTAAAGTTAATTTACTCGTGTTATACAAAATTCATTCAAGACAACTTAAATAATTCCTAATATGATGTGTGTTTTTAGTTGGAACATTTTTTTTGTTTCATTTGGGAATAGAATCATAAATCTTTATACAGATGAAAACAAAAAACAAAACCCAAAATCTGAGGTTACTGCCCTGTGTGGGTGTATGTACACAAAAAAATATGTTTAAATGAATGAATGTTCAGATGAGAAATTACCAAATTGCAAAAATTATTTGTAAACCGTCCAAGAGTTGTTAGGGAATAAAGCTTTAAAAAAAAAGTAAAAAAAAATCTACCGATTTAGTGTTTACAACATGGGAATTTAAAACAGTGTAAGGTCTTTATCATCATTATTATACCCTGAGCTTACTTACTGGAATTTCCGTAGAGAATTTCTTCTTGTAGTATTTTATTTTAGTCGACAAAGGCACATGTTTATGTTCAAGTATACATCTTCACGTCTAAAATATGTATAAGTAAATAGTTTCAGGAAATATCCACTCCTTGTTTTTTATCATGAAAATATTTCATATGAATATGTTCCACATATCCTGAGCAAAACAAAATAGAACATGTAGAATCATCCATCTGAATCACCAGACAATGAATGATTGATTTGTGTGTTTTTTTTTCTTTAAAAAAGGATGAACTGCATTTGCTTCTGAAATTTTTACCAAAACGATTATTCCTTAAGTTTGCATTTCTTTTCTTATCCCATCAGCTTAGCTATGTTCTATTTCTATTGCATATCACAACCATCTCATCTTCGCCGCCTGACACAAAGACATGAACACTTGATGATGGTTTGTCCTTTCAGTTCACTTTCAACAGAGCTGCACATCCAGAAGGTTCAGCTAAAGGAGGATAACTTCCTGAGAAAACTAATGCATCAATGTCATATTTTATTACCAAACAACGAAGATTAACAGCATTGCCCATGATGTGTATAGTGGTAATGGAGTAGGAAATATTGTAACGAATAGCTTTGCTTTCCTTCTGTGCTTTGCTGTGCTGTGCTAGACTATTCATAAAACTTGAGCTTGATAAATTGTCGAACAAACAATTTATAGAGATTCCATCGCCATGCCGATCGCCATAGCTAAAACTGCTACAGCTAAAGCCCCAAAAACAAGGACGACCGAGCGTAGATCCTTGCTTGTTTGCATTATTTAAAAAAAAAACTTTGCATAAATTTATACTTTCTGAATTACGATTATCGTTCCCATAAAGGTACTTTTCAAAGATTCGTGGATTGATTCTTTAATAGGATTTTCATCATTTCAGCTGAATTAAAATTCCGATTTTCCTTCTCTCTCATATAAAATTGTCTGCCCAGGTGGTACGGATTGGTGGTGGCAATAGCGATGGCGCTCCAAATACTTCTTAACTAAAAGGATTTTTTTATCCAACTTTTGCATCTCTTGTCCTCAATCAATTGATTCGAAGTAAAACATGAATTTCCTCGAAATTTCTTAAAAGTTGAGTACATTCAGCAATGCTGATGGTAAGGGATTTATTCCAATTCCGGAAGAGGAAACATTTGTTTGAAAGAATTGAGAACTAGGAAAAAGTTTTTTTTTTCTTTAATCAATTCAAAAAGTCCTGAGCTAAGCATAAAGTCACTGGATGTGCCAATATACTATATAGTAACAATATATGCAAATACATGCATGGAATTTGAGTTTAAGACTCTTAATTATATGTATTCTGGGAAATATTGGTATCTTACTTTAAAATAAATGCTCGTTGTAAGGAATTTTTAAATGTGTACGTGCTCTATAGACAAATACAATGGTATAGGGTATTGGTTTGCTTTTAAAAAAAAGGGTTTAGAAGTATTGATTAAAACTAACAATAGGATGAAGTTGAAGTCCGGAAGGTAGATACCGTTCATTGCTTTTAGCGATGAAAACACTTTGTTGGTATAATTTAAGAAAGAAACTCATTCCTGAAAACATAAAATATAACACATTTTAATTTAAAAAAATCACATGACGGGAATTATAGGTTTTTGAAGTTTTTAAGAAAATTTCCTCACCAAACAAAGAACCAAACATTAGTAGTTTTTTTCTACTAAAAGTCTCAATTTGTCCCACCCAAACAAACAAAAACCCAAAAAAAACGTTATATGATTTTGAAATGGTTGAAAATGGCTGCCTTGAATGGTTTCATTCGGTTCGGCCTGAATTCGGTTCTTTTTCGGTTTCCGTCCGTATAAACCTCTAAGAAGACACGCGTCTCATGCTAGGGAAACCAGTTCCTTATACACTCCTCGTCAACTGAATACGCACAAACATTTTTTAATATACTTTATCCATTTTTCCAAACAGTGATGGTTATTATGCAATCTGTTGATGCTAACTATTCCCTTAAGATGTTAAGCAGATAATTCCGAAAGAATTATCCAAAAACAACCGTGAGTTTTTCTTCAACCACTTGCAAAGTGTTTTATATGCAAAGTAGGAGTTTTTTTTTAGTCAACTGAATAGGTACAACGCCATTTTCTTCGTTGTTTATAAGTTTTTTTGGAGTGCTTGACAGTTTAAATTAACGATTTTAGTGTTTTCAGTAAAATTTAATTCTTGATATCAAATTTTAAGAAAAATGGGTAGATCTACGTGTCTTAAGAGTGTTGAAAAAGCTAAAATCGATTTACTTAGAGAACAAGGCCTAACTGGACGTGCAATAGCTGATAAAGTTGGCCGAAGTTTTAATGTAGTTTATTCTTACTTGAAAAATAAAGATGCATACGGCAAAAACATGAAGGGAGGTAAGAAAACAGCAACAACAGCAGCTGAGAGACGAAGAATTTTAAGATGTGCATCAAATTCTTCTGATTCTGTGGCAAAAATAAAACAAAAAGTCGGCGTAAACGCAAGTTGCTCAACAGTATTTAGAGTAATCAACAACTCAAGCCATCTTAAACGAATGAAACTTAAGAAAAAACCACCACTTGACGAGAGACGGAAAATGTTACGATTAGATTTTTCAAGACTTCACATGAGTTGGAAAAAAGAATGGTATCACGTGGTTTTTTCAGATGAAAAAAAGTTTAATTTCGATGGCCCTGATGGGTTCAACTTCTATTTTCACGACTTAAGAAAAGAAAAAAGATTTTTAAAGCGCCATCATAGTCGTGAAGGAGGTGTCATGATATGGGGAGCAGTCAGTTATTATGGAACAGTTGAGCTCGAGGTTGTAACATCAAGAATGACAGCAGCTGGGTATAAAGTGATTTTGGAAAGAAATTTTCCTAAATTTTCTAACATCTTTGGACCCATAAACTGGACCTACCAACATGATAATGCGCCTATTCACTCAGCGCGCATAATAAAAACATGGATAGAGGAGCAACAAGTTCAGTTGCTTCAATGACCGCCGTACTCACCTGATCTAAACATCATAGAAAATGTCTGGGGATGGTTAGTACGCAAAGTTTATGAGGGTGGTCGTCAGTTCGAAGACAAAGAAACCTTAATTTCTGCAATCAAATTAGCGTGGAGCGAAATTTCGTTATATTACATTAAAAAGCTATACGATTCCATGCCGGATCGAATTTACGAAGTAATTAAAAATAAAGGTGGAAGTACCCACTACTAAACTTAAACAAAAACTTGTTTCATTCCATTCCAATACCAATTTTAATTTTTGTACCTATTCAGTTGACTCAAAAAAAAACTTCTACTTTGCATAAGTTACACTTTGGAAGTGGTTGAAGGAAAAACTCACGGTTATTTTTGGATAAAACTTTGAAATTCTGTTATTTATATGTTACGAAAATTTTTACCATCAACAGATGGCATAATAACCATCACTGTTTGGAAAAAATGGATAAAATATATTCAAAAATGTTTGTGCGTATTCAGTTGACGAGGAGTGTACTACTCACTTACACATAATTAAAATGTAATTAAATAAGTGAGCAACAAAATAGACTTCCGAAAAACAGAAACCGAATCGCATATACCCGGGGTTTAGACAAGCGAGTAGAATTAGTAGCATTTGTATCATAGTGTTAGTTTTATGGATGTATATGTGACTAGTAGCTCTCGGCGCGTTTTGTCAACTAGTATGATATTTTAAAAGTATTTCATATAGAAATACTCACAATATATGGAAACTATGGAAACAAAACAAAAAATAAAAATTAATACACTACACTAGTAGGATAACTGGCAGGCTACTCGCAGGCAAAAATATTATACTATTTGGGCTACTAGTTGGCTCTCTCGTGTTCTGATACACTAACACACATAAACGCTACTAGTTCTACTCGCTTGCCTAAACCCCGGGTTAGTGTATCAGAACACGAGAGAGCCAACTAGTAGCCCAAATAGTATAATATTTTTGCCTGCGAGTAGCCTGCCAGTTATCCTACCAGTGTAGTGTATTTTTTTCATTTATTAGTTTTGTTTCCATAGTTTCCATAATTTGTATACTTTTCTGTATGAAATATTTTTAAAAAAGCATACTAGTTGAAAAAACGCGCAGTGAGCTACTAGTTACACATACAACCATATAACTTACACTATGATACAAATGCTACTAGTTCTACTCGCTTGTCTAAATTCCGGGATAACCATTTGAATTAAAATTAAATTAAATTCAATAAGAAAAAAAACCTATGATGCTGTTATTTGTGTCGTTTTCAACAGTTCACATTTAGCAGACACTATATCAAAATACAGACCGAACCGAATGAAATTGTATACGTGTGAAACGAGTCTAATCATCTGATGTTTCAAATTAGGTTCTTAAAATCAAAATATGTCAGACTTTATTAAAGCAGGCCACTCACGTTCAAACTTCAAACAGTCGTTAGGACGGTCTGAAGGACTTCAGTCGTATACGAAATACGACAGGTTCTACCGAAGTCATCGGTTCTATCGACATGTCGGAAGGCCGTTGAAAACTTCTACGAACCTTAAGACACGACCGAAAAGATCTTATAGTGAACGCCAGTTTTTGGGACTGTCCGTACTACTGAACTAAACAGTCTACGAATTATCTTTAAACTTTGTGTACGTTTCTAAAACAACAATAAGGAACAACCGCGCTCAAGCATATTACTTATAGACCAAGAAAAAAAAATAAATCGGGTGGCACAACGGCTCATGAAGAACCAGGGCCTAGTGACTAACAACTCGCAACCATTCCTGTGTGCACCTTTCGACAGGAATGGAAGGGACCTACAATTTTATGCCGAATCCGAACGGCTAGACTAGAAGCACTTATTCGTGACAAGTTATACTCTTGGAGGATTTGTCAATTCCTCGCAAGAGGCAGTAGCCCTGAAAAAAAACTTTTTAGTTTTTAGGTGGACGAGGCTGGGAAGCGATCCCAGACCTCCAGCGTGATAGTCGAACTACGAGCTACGGGCTAATATAAATATCCACAGCAAATTTTGGGAGTGGATTGATAACCAAAATATGAGTATGAGGGTTTGTAGGGTTTATATCGTGGTATCGAAAACAATCGTCTGGCAGGTTTCTTTTTCAGCCTTTGGCGGTGGTGGGAGTTTGAAAATAGCGATTTTCCAATTTATTTTGTCAGAGGTATTACCGCTCAATATATATGCCGTGATGCTCTGTCATTTTCTGTAAGTCAAAACGTCATAATCTTGGCAATGCGACCAATAGAACTCAAGATATAAGCTTTTTAAGAGGACATTATCGTCTTTTAGAATTATCGTCTTGGAGAATTATAAAACCAAAAAATCAACAAAACAAAGCCTCCAAAAAACATCGATTAAGGTTCGCTTAAAAAGCTAATAGCTTGAGTTCTATTGGTCGGATTGCCAAGATTATGACGTAACACTAGTAATCTTATGATATGCTTTCATACGTTTAGTTAAAACAGACAGTACGTTATCAATAAGGACTATACACACCTGAACTTCGAAACGTTGTACAGGTGTTTGATTTTCCACAGTCGTCGAGTGTAGTAGAGCCGCTGAAATGGTCATTCTTTGTATTTCGCTTGATTCGTCTTGATGTCTGTTGCTGGTATTCTTCACAGTTGGTCAGATATCTTGGTCAATATCTGAAAATTTGGCTCGCATTGCATGGACGTAGACGATATAATGTTTCACTCATAAAATGAATCTTTATTTTATAATAAATCAACCAACAACAGTTGATTGGATCGTGACTGAGTTAATAAAATTTAAATAGTCGCCTGTTTTCTCGAAATATTTATAATCGATATTATATTTAATTCGATTAAAATAGTATCAACATCGTTGGATAATTTTAACCAAATTGTGAAAACCATTTCCCATACAAAATTTGAAAGTTCATTTACCAAATGATAAATTTAACCAAATCGTAATCTTATCTAGTGTTTTACGATGTTGCATGAATACCCTTATTATTTATTATTGTTTTCATCGTAGGTAGATACCTAGTTGTATAAACGTCATTTAATGTCGGTATGTACCTATCCCATATACATTTTGACTTCGAGAAAAAAAACTTAATTCCAACTTAACTTAATTAGTGCTTTTTTCCCCATCGATGGTCGTCCATATTTTTCGATGCAGAACAATTATTTCGTACTTCAAGTTGCAAAGCTTCTTTGCTAATTAAAAAAATAAAATTTGATTTCAAAACTTACTGAATCTCGTCGGGTGAGAGAACCTCTTGTTTCATTAACGACCCAAACTTCTGACCGAAATTCCACACGTGAATGCCTTACAATTAATTTTCCCTCAAAATGAAATGAAATTTTATAAATAATGAAAAAGGGATCTGATGTTTCAACTCAGAGAACGAGAAACTGTAGGTAAAATGAAAATTTAATTTTTATTAAAAATGACACTTTAGAGTAATGTGATATATTATATGGGTTGGTATAGGTACTCGTTAATATTTATTCACTGACACAAACACTTAAGGATACACAAAATATTAATTTTAAATTTAAACAAAAACGAATCCTTGTTTTGTTTGTATTGTTAATTTTATGTAGACAATAAATTATTTTTTTTTCTTCTTCTGTATCCACATTTCACATATATTTTTAATATCAATTTTTCCTTACTGGATATAATTCAACACACATGTGTGTATGTATATTTAATACAATATTTGCAAAAAGGAATGTTCATCACATTTTCAAAGGACCTCCAGTTACACACATCAAACCAAATAAATACGATTGAATAGACAAAAAAGAAAATCAATGTTCATCAATTAGAGAAGAATATATATTCCATTTGTATTGTTCTCCTATCAAACTTGCTGTTTCTTTTTGTGGGATCCTGGTGTTGTTGTTGTTTTATTTATTTATTTATTTTTGTTCGTTATTGTGGAGCTTAGGAGCAGGATTTAATTTTTGCTTTAATAATTTTGTATGTATACTGATGGATGTAGATGAATTTGATAGCACGAAAATAGTACACACGCGGCTGAGATAATAATATTTTTTGTATTTGTGTAAAATTTGATCCTTTTTAGAAAACATGAAATAACTCAAAAAATAATTAAACTTTTATAGTTAGGTAGGTATTATATTCTCAAGACAACACGATAATGATACACATCACGCACACACTGAAATTGATTTTAAACATTCAAGACATTTCTTTCATTGAATTCAATTCCAATTCAATATGAAATTCAATTTTCCTACTCGTATCCTTTTATTTTTTAAAAAGGATAATTGAAAATTTGTGTGTTTAATTCATAAAAAATTTACAAAAAAAAGTTATTGCTCTTTAAGGTACCGTTATCGTTTGTGTACTCTTCAACCACCATCGGCAGTACCTATACAGCAAGGACCTTCTGTCTGTCTATCCACCCACTAAACCGTAGTCGTTTTTATATGTATGTTGCACCCGTGCGTGAGATTGTGTAAATATATAGAAGTGAGTAGGAAAACTCGAATAATGAAGGACGGGTTAAACGAATGTGAAAACTCTCCGAACAGTGAACTGATACTGAAAATACCGCCGACCAAAGGCGAACAATAATCCTTCAAATGTATTTTCCCCAAGAAAAATCAAAGAAAAAAAAACGCTTTTCCTGCGTTTCCCCAATTATTCAAGATTTTGTAAGGATAACGTAACGACAACTCGTCTGGGGAGGATATTAGAGCTTTTTTTGTGAAAAGTTTTAGAACAACACGCACTTGGTGTTCTTGAAAATTTAATAATTTTTGCAAGTCGAGTCCGATACACTCATACTGTGTTGTAAAGGAGTGTGCGTGTGTTTTTTGTACCTATAGCTACTCTTGATACTGAGCTTTTAATGGAGGTTCTTTTGGGGAAAAACCAAAAAGCTTGGTATTGGAATTTAATTTATTATTTATTTATTTTTATTTTCAACTTGTTTTTTTTTTTTTTGCTGTGTTGCTCAACTTGGATTCACGGTCACCATGAGTACTACAGGTGGTTTGATGGTGGTGTGCTCTAGGATTTATTGGTGGTGTGATTGTGTGTATGTTTTATTTTGTGACACAGTAACGCAAAAGGATGTTGATAAGTTTTTTTTTTATGAAATTTGTTTAAGAAAAAAACTCAAAATCTCGGGTGGTAGGTATGGGAGTGTAGAAATACTTAAATGATTATTTCTGACAAAAACAACAATAGGACACGATAAGGAATAAAATATAGAAGATTTTAATCCGTTGGTGTTAACAAATGAGTTTAAAAAAAAGTTTAGGTTTAACAAAAACAGGATGATTTATTGTGTAAAGTTTTGATTTTAAGTTCTTTGATGATACATATATGTAATTTATTGGAACCAGGTTGCTGACTATATATGTTTTCCGATGAAATATTGGTATTTGGTTTGGATATAAAAATATGGACATATTAATAGGTTATACCTAGGTGTAGGGTGTTTTGAATGGGGTAGGTCAAAAGACTAGGACGTCGCCGTCGTATAGGTTCCAAAAAAAATCGTATGAAAAGTGGCTCTCTCCCCGTTTAGAATTTTTAGAAAAATGTGTTAACATAAAATCAAAGTTTTAAAAAACAACAGCAACAATTACAATATCATTCTACAGCTTTTTTTAATTTACAATTTTCTTTTAAAATCAATTTCGTTTAAAGAACAGTTTTTGAAAGAATAATTTCCAATCTTAAAATTTTGACAAAAAATAGTAAAAAAAATCTGTTTTTTTTTTTACGTACTAGTAATATTTTTGTTTTTAGCAATCAATTTGTAGCCAAACTCTTAGAATTAAGGTCTGAATTTTTAGTTCCCAAAATTTAAAATATTAAAACATATGAAACCAACTTTCTGATAAAGGCAAGATAAATTTTATTATTGAATATGTTTGTCTGGATTTAAAGCTTGCTTAAAGCACAAAATTCGCCCCAAATTCATAAATGCATTTCTGAGAAAATGGTCAAACTGGTCATTTATCAATATTTGTGTACAACTCAAAAGCTAAGCCAAATTTGAGAATTTTTTTAATGGAAAACAAATTTATAAGAAAAGTTAATAAGGTAAAAATAATAAAAACCGACAAAAAAAGTCGAAAAAAATTATTCATTTTTAAGTACTTAACTGCTCATTAATTTTTGTGTGCAAAGATTGATGTAACACGCTAAGAGAAGTAGAGACTCAAGTCTTTAATAATGATGGATCAAAAAAGATGTTTTGATAACAATTGCCGGAAATACCCATTATACCTACTTAATAAATAAAACAATACAAAAAATCAGTTTTTATACCGATACTTTGAGTTAGAAAATTAATTTTTGAAAAATTATTTTTAAAACACTAATATTTAAAAAACATTTAAATAATAGATTTAAGGCTTTAAAAAAACTGGAAATCAGAGAAACGAAAAGGACATTCGCGATCCACAAAAGTAAGCCGACAACTGTTGTTTTGGCTCGTTCAATGGCATGGCCTTTAGGCACATCAGACCATTGTGTCATATCTGCGAATTTCTCGTGCCACCAAAACACAGTTAAAGAAAAAACTCCCAAGAGAACCGTTTGGCAGTACGAGAAAGCCAACTGGGACGGTCTCAATGTTTTCTTCAGGAACTTTAACTGGTAACTATGCTTCCTCGATAGTGACGTAGATTCCAGTGCAGATATGATAACAGACTTAATTCTTTGTGGAATGAGAAATTTTATCCCGAATAGGGTGAAATCTATCAAACCCAAGGAAAACTCATGGTTTGATTCGAGCTGTAAGGAGGTTATTAGGGTTAGAGAAGTAAGCTTCCGTTGTTATAAAGCCAACCCTACTGAGGAAAACCGGAAAAAGTTTCAACAAGCTAGAAAGACCTATAAAGTTCATATTCGAAGAACCAAATTTTTACATGATCAGAAATTACGGCAAAAAATTCTACAATGTCCTAAAGGTAGTAAAAATTTTTGGTCATATGTAAAAAACATACGAAACACCACCTCGACCTCGGTTCCAACGCTCGTCTTCAATAACACCCCTTTTGTCAGCTCATTAGATAAATCCAAATTTGCTTGCGACACAGTTTGCTGTTAATTCGACGCTGCCAGAAAGTGTTATGGCTCCTCCTGTACTTGAGAGCGTAAATGATTTTATTGGACAAATCTTCTTTCGCACTCGTGCAGTTGCTAGAGTTCTAAAAGATGTCGACGTTCACAAATCCGCTGGCCCAGATAGTGTCCCTCCCATCGTTCTGGAAAGGTGTTCTTCAACGCTGGCAAAACCACTGCGTAAGCTTTTCCATCTATCCTACTCTACTGGTCTCTTTCCGAGTGGATGGAAAACAGCATTTGTCCAGCCTGTCCCTAAAAAAGGCATATCTTCTTCACCCTCTAACTATCGACCAATTGCACTTACGTCCCTTCTTTCCAAGGTCATGGAAACGCTGATTAACTTTCAGCTCAAGAAATATCTCGAGGTACGAAAGCTTCTTTATGACCGGCAGTACGGCTTTCGTAGCAATAAGTCCACTGGTGATTTGATGGTATATTTTACCGAACAGTGGAACAAATCTTTACATCGTTTTGGAGAAAGTAAGATAATTGCACTTGATATTTCAAAAGCGTTTGATAGAGTTTGGCATCAAGCTCTTTTATCGAAAATGCGCGCATTTGGTTTCGATGAATTTCTTCTTCATTAGATTAGAAATTACCTTTCGGACCGTTCAATACAAGTTGTATTGGACGAACTCAAGTCTGAAATCCACAAAATAAATGCTGGTGTGCCCCAGGGCTCCGACTCTCTTCCTTATTTTTATAAATGATCTTTTGTCTGAAACTTCTAATCCATTAAACTGTTTCGCTGACGACAGTACCCTCAGCTTTTCATATTCGTTTACAGATTCACATCCATGTCCTTCGGATGTGGAACTTGAACGGCAGCGTATGATAAGCTCATTAAATTCTGATCTAAACAGCATCGTTCAATGGGGAATCAAAAACCGCGTAGAATTTAATGCTTCTAAAACTCAATGCTGTCTCCTGTCGTTAAAGCGAAACCGACTCCCAATGCCGCTATCAATGGACGACACTTGCATCGAGGAAACCAAACACAAACAGCTCTCAGTTCTCGGTATGTGCGTGACAGGCCACCTTTTGTGGAATGACCACATATTTGATGTCGCCAAAAACGCTGCTAAGTGTTTATGTTTTCTCCGCAGATGCAAGAAATTTTTTTCCCCTTCTGATCTGGCTATGATCTACAAAGCCTTCATTCGTCCAAAACTTGAGTACAATTCTCATGTCTGGGCAGGAGCTCCAAAAACTCACTTAAGTTTGTTGGATAGAATACAAAAGAGAGCTTTAAAAATGATAGATGAAGGATCTATAACGGAAACAATTACATCTCTCGAACACCGCCGTAATGTTTCATGTCTTTCCCTATTTTACCGTTATTTTTATAAACAGTGTTCTAGTGAAATAGCCAGTTGCATTCCTCCCCTTAAACAATTCAACCGTAATACTCGCGCTTCTAAGAATGCCCATCAGTTTACCCTCGAGCCCAACTTAGGACGTACTGTTAAGTATAGAGATTACTTCTTTTGTCGAACCACAAGAATGTGGAATACTTTACCTGGCTCTGTGTTTCCCCCTTATTACAGTATTCAGACATTCAAAACAAATGTTCATCGGTATCTCCTTTTTAACCCTTTCCAATTTCCGGAACGCTCGCACTGTGTGTAAATATTTTAAAGGTAATAATAATCCCTTTTGTGCGCGCAAAGTTTAAAAAAAAATGGCTTTTGTTATTCCAACTTGAGCATTTAACTTAGATTTTGGATAGTAAATCCTTGGTTTAACGCGAATAAAAAAAGAACCTTACGTCATGTTTTATATTAGTATAGCTATTTTTAATAATTAGTGTTTGAATGTTCATTTTCAACAACCACTTTAGGGGGCTACCGCCATTGCATTTGGCTGGAATTATTGCAATTTCATGGCTGCCCACACCAATCATCAGATTCCTTTAGTGGGCTTACTCTCTATGTTCACTTTTTAATTTATAAATTAGTGTGGTCAATAGGGTGGATCGTTTTCAACATTTTTTGCCAAATCACCGTGTGCAACTCATAGTTTATGCTTAATGGTTTTCTGAACTTATCCTCATTATTTATTTTGAGTCGACCTTGGGAAAAACAAAATCGGGAAGCCATCAAAAATTGGTCTTTTTCACAAAAAAAAAATATATACCTACCTTTTAAGAATAAGGGACACGAATAGTTGGCGCAAAATAATAACGGATTCTTGTAGAGGGACTAAATACAAGTAGTAGTCACTATGGAGGAAGGGGTCTATCTGTTTCCGTATAGTTGGGAGCGAAACTTTTTAAAAAATACTTAAAAATGAAAATAAATCATTTAAACAATTAATTAAAAAGAACCGAAACACTGATAATAAAGAATAATACATTTTTTGAAAGCTAGAAGTCTGTTGTTTTTGAATCAAGATTTTTCTGTTTATAGTTTTCAAACTATATACTATATATAGTTTTCAAACTATATGCAAACACAAAATGCTTTCAAACTCAAACTTGAAAAAATATGAACTGATTTTTTCTTTCAAAAATCTTGAATTAAATTAGAAAATGGATTAAATTCCTTAGCAGTTAAGTGCTTTTATTAATTCTTCATCAACCACTGAAAACCAGATAACTTTATGTCCTCTATTTTTTTAGAAAATCTAAAATCACGAAAAATACTAATTGTATTCAATCATTTTGTTTATAAAATTGACCGTCCTGCCTATAATGAAATAGAGAGACCCCCCTCCCCATGGTGAAAAATACTTGTTTTTGATCCCTCTACAAGAATACGTTATTAATTTGTCGCCAAATATTCCCACGCCGGATTCATAATATGTATATCATTTTTTAAATTTTCAATGGCTTCCCGATTTTGTTTTTCCCAAGGGCGACTCAAAATAAATGATGGGGACAAGTTTAGAAAGCCATTAAGCATATAATATGAGTTGCACACAGTGATTTGGCAAAAATTGCTGAAATCGATCCACCCTAGTGGTCAACTGGAATTGAACCTAGACCAGGTACCTCTGAGGCATATGCCCTACGCATTGTGCCATCCACGAGGTCACCTGATCATGCCCATGCAATGTAGGGTTTTGTCTTTATAAATTGCATTTTGAGATAACTAGCATTTTTACTAGCCGCACACAATTTCGTTGTTGATCATACGCGTTCTTTCTCTTTTCTCCGTATACGACTTACAAACCAACAATTCGTTTTTTTTTTTTTTTTTTTTTATATTTTACGCGCGCAAAAGGGGTTATGGCTACCCTTAAAATCCCTTAAAATGTTTTTAACACAGCACGAGCGATTAGGTAAGTAGGAGAGGACTTAGAAGGAGATACCGATGCACATTGGTTTTGAACGTTTGCACATCGAAATGGGAGGGGAAAGTCGAGTCAGGTAAAGCATTCCACATTCATGTGGTGCGACTGAAGAAAGAATCTCTGTACATTACAGTACGTCCGAAGTTGGGCTCGAGGGTGAACTGATGGGCATTCCTAGAAGCGCGAATATTACGGTTGAATTTTTTAAGGGGGGGAATGCAACTGGCTATTTCACTAGAACACTGATTATAATAATAGCGATAAATTAGAGAAAGACACGAAACGTTACGGCGGTATTCGAGAGATGTAATTGTTTCTGTTTTAGATCTTTCGCCTATCATTTTTAAAGCCCTCTTTTGAATTCTGTCCAACAAACTCAAGTGAGTTTTTGGAGCTCCTGCCCAAACATGAGAATTGTACTCAAGTTTTGGACGAATAAAGGCTTTGTAGATCACAGCCAGATCAGAAGGGGAAAAAAACTTCTTGCATCTACGGAGAAAACCTAAACACTTAGCAGCGTTTTTGGCGACATCAAATATGTGGTCATTCCACAAAAGGTGGTCTGTGACACACATACCGAGAACTGAAAGCTGTTCGGTTTCCTCGATGCAAGTGCCGCCCATGGATAGCGGCATTGGGAGTGGGTTTCGCTTTAACGACAGGAGACAACATTGAGTTTAAGAAGCATTAAATTCTACACGATTTTTTATTCCCCATTGGACAATGCTTTCAAGATCAGAATTTAATGAGCTTATCATACGCTGCCGTTCAAGTTCCACATCCCAAGGACATGGATGAGAATCTGTAAACGAATATGAGAAGCTGAGGGTACTATCGTCAGTTTAATGGATTAGAAGTTTCAGACAAAAGATCATTTATAAAAATAAGGAAGAGAGTCGGCATTTATTTTGTGGATTTCAGACTTGAAACCGTCCAATACGACTTGTATTGAACGGTCCGAAAGGTAATTTCTAATCCAACGAAGAAGAGGTTCATCGAAACCAAATGCGCGCATTTTCAATAAGAGAGCTTGGTGCCAAATTCTATTAAACGCTTTTGAAATATCAAGTGCAATAATCTTACTTTCTCCAAAACGATGTAAAGATTTGTTCCACTGTTCGGTGAGATATACCATCAGATCACCAGTGGACCTATTGCTACGAAAGCCGTACTGCCGGTCATTAAGAAGCTTTCGTTCTTCGAGATATTTCCTAAGCTTAAAATTAATTAGCGTTTCCATGACCTTGGAAAGAAGGGACGTAAGTGCAATTGGTCGATAGTTAGAGGGTGAAGAAGATACGCCTTTTTTAGGGACAGGCTGGACAAATGCTGTTTTCCATCCACTCGGATAGAGACCAGTAGAGTAGGACAGATGGAAAAGCTTACGCAGTGGTTTTGCCAGCGTTGAAGAACACCTCTTCAGAACAATGGGAGGGATACTATCCGGGCCAGCGGATTTGTTTACGTCGAGATCTTTTAGAACTCTAGCAACTGCACGAGCGCGAAAGAAGATTTGTCCCATAAAATCATTTACGCTCTCAAGTACAGGAGGAGTCATAACACTTTCTGGCAGCGTCGAATTAACAGCAAACGGTGCTGCAAGCAAATTGGCTTTATCTTGCGAGCTGACAAAAGGAGTATCATTGAAGACGAGCGTTGGAACCGAGGACGAAGTGGTATTTCGTATGTTTTTTACAAATGACCAAAAATGTTTACTACCTTTGGGACATTGTAGTATTTTTTGCCGTTATTTTTGATCATGTTAAAATTTGGTTCTTCGAATATGAACGTAACAGGTCTTTTTTAGCTTGTTGAAACTTTTTCCGGTTTTCGTCAGTAGGGTTGGCTTTATAACATCGGAAGCTTACTTCTCTAACCCTAATAATCTCTTTACAGCTCGTTGGACAATAAATTGTAAGGTGGGATTTTGTACGAAAGAATTGACACTGGTCAAGAATTAATTTCATTCAATTGTTTTTTTTTTATGATAATACACTCGCACCAGGCTGCATAGCTTTCGTAAAGGCTAGTATTCAGTAGTGTACCTAGCACTCAATGGGCCTCGGATCAAGAATTCATAAGAATCCTTAAAAATAAATTGTGCTTAATTTTTGGTTAGATTGCTTGAGAAAAACTGGACCTTATAAATAAAAATATTTTTTTTTTATTCATAAGTTGTTCGACTTTTAAAAAAAATTGGTTGGAAAAAATAATTTCGCACCTGTACATAATTTCACAATGCGGTTTTAAAGGCATCATATTTGGAATCATTTATTTGATTTAAAGTGTTTAAATTATCGGGTGTTTTTTATTAAATGTTCAGCAAAAATGTCCCAAGTTTAACATCGAGATTTTTTTAAAAAGATTCATGGGAAACATACGTTAACAAAAATTATTCTAGGATAAAAGTATCTTAAATAAACACTATACTTGGCTTTTTTCTGCAAACTTATTTATAGCCATAGATGAAGACAATTCTTGATTTAACAAATTTTCCGCTTCTAGATTAGATTAGATTAATAAATGCTTTATTTTTCTTTAGGTCTTACACAAATTATATGTATATATAATAATAAACTAACATTTTTTTTTGGCATAGCTTAAGCCGTCCGCCAGTTGACAATATTAACTTTAAGGTAAGTTTTAAGTACATTTTTTTTTTTTTTTTTTTTTTTTTTAATTAAAAAAGTTCATCTATAATTTTTTTTCTGTAAGATAAAGCAAGCTTGACAAATTGAAACAAAATTTTCCAATCAGCTCCATTGAGAATGCTTATCATTTCATCTTCGCTGAGTAAACTCTTCCCGAAAACGCTCCTCCGAGATTCCATTAAGATCGGGCATCTGCCAAGGAAGTGGTAGTTATTTTCCCTTTCTCCTTGATTACACAAATTGCAGATTTCCGGTCGTTCATCTCTGTGCGGTATAAAGTTGAGTGGCAGCAACTCTCCTCTTGTTTTTAAAACCAGTGATATGAGGTCGGTTGAGTACTCTTCCTTGAAATAACTTTTAGTTGAAAGATTGTAGTCGAGCATTCCGTAAATACATCTGCTTGTTGATTCTCTCGCTCTTGTAACGAATTCCTCTCTTTTTTTTACATCTACTGCACTGATGAGATCATAAAATTCAGCTTTCCATTGTTCTGGACTATTTTCGTTTAAAGTAAGTTGACGATCACAAAATGTAACTTAGTTACTCCAACTCTCGAACCAAGATGATTTCCTTCCTAAAATTACCATAGTTAGTTTTTTGGGCAGCCTGTTCTCGTTCATGTTTAACGTCTTCAATATGTAGTCTACTTGCATTTTAAGTGTCGAAATTAATAGAGGAGGAAGACCCGTCTCGAGCATGAGAATGTGATTTGGAGTACTACTTGGAAGCCTCAACGTTCTCTTTAGAAAATATCTCAAAAGTTGTTCCACCTCATTGAATTCTTTGTGACCCCATACTTGTGCTGCGTAGCGCATAACTGCCTTCGCCGTTGTTTCAAAAATGCGAAACTTTGAACTGAAATTAACGTCCTTGTTATGCATAATGGACCTCCACGTTGCATTAAGTGCATTTTTTGATTTGGCCAGTTTCTCCACAATGTGGTTTCTCAGATTCAGATTTCTTGATATTTTTACTCCTAGGTAGTTATAGTAACCTACTACTTCAATTTCCTTACTATCGAATCTTTTCATTGCGACAGTTTGGGCCTCCACCGTTACGAAAGATCATAACCTTCGACTTACTGAGGTTTACCTAAAGCCTCCATTTGTAGCAGTATGTAGCTATTCTGTTTATCATCAACTGGAGACTTTCAGGCGTTTCAGCAAATATCACAATATCATCGGCGAATTTTAAGGATTTCACTAGAAGATTTGCCGCAACTTTTGCTCCACCCTGTAGAACGTCCTCAATGTCGTCTATGAAGAGTGCAAACAAAAGAGGGCTTAAGTTGCAATCTTGTCTTACTCCTATATCCACTTCGTATGATTCCGATACATCGTTGTTGAATGAGATTGCAGATGTTGCAGATTCATACAATTTTTCCAAAATGCGTCCAAATTTCGTTGTAACACCCTTGTTGTATAGTTTAAGCATCAGAGCTTTTCTGTCGATGGTATCGAAGGCCGCTTTAAAATCTATGAAGAAGGCATACAACTTCTTTTTATCTTTAATGAAAATGTCCGCAATGGTTGTGAGTGAGTAGATTTGATCTATTGTTGAGTAATTCTTACGGAACCCAGCTTGAGACTCACCCAGAAGATTGTTTACTTGGACCCAGTTGTAGAGTCTTTTGTAGGGAAGCCTTGTAAGAATTGTCATTGATGTGTTTAGCAAGGATATTCCTCTATAGTTTGCCGGATCGGTGCGGTCACCTTTCTTGAATATGGGAGTGACGATGGAATCCTTAAAATAATTTGGTATGCACCCGTGTTCAAAAGCTTGGTTAAGCGCTAGAGTAAAGTGTTCGATGAATGAAGGTGTGGTGAATTTATAAAATTCCGGCGGTATTCCGTTGTATCCTGGAGCTTTGTTACATTTCAGTTTAACGACCAACAAAAATTTGGGCCGAGGTCAATTACCCGATCCTCGAGCCATCCTTTTTGAAAACAAATTTATGTAGATATTTAAAATTTAACATTTTATTTATTCTTTTTCACGAACTTCAGCATTTACATATCTAATTCTTTTGTTTAATTTTGTCAAAGAATGATTTTATTAAAAGAACTGATTTGAAATTGTACGTTCAAAAATTCGGTTTAAAATATTATATATTTTTTGGTATTCAGCTTAATAATACGTTTCCACAAAACTACTAAACCCAGATGATGAGATTTGTTGGGTGTTTCCACTGCACAAAAAGATCAAAAAGAGGATTATGGCAAAACATTAAAATGGTGTTTCATTTTTACTTAGGATTCTTGCAAAAAAAATATTCGAGATAATAATTTTCCCTAACATTACGATGATAGACAACGCGAAAAAAGTGGGTCTTGCAATTCTGTGTTTCTGTCTGTCCGTCTGTTCGTCTCTTTGTATGTACCTCGACCTGCAGCCTGAACGGCTGAAGCGATTTTCTTCAAACTTTGGACTTAAGGTTCTTATGGGATTCCCCAGAGGGGAAATTGAATTTTGTTTTAGCTCAAAAAATAACGTTACCTGCCATACAACCAATATACAAAAATTGATTTATTTCAAAAACAGCTCTAACGATTTTGAAAAAAAAAAAAAAATAAAATTGTATAATTGTTTTTAACGGTACCTGTCATAGAACCGATTTTTTGGTTTTCAAATTTCTCGTTAACAGCTACACCGATTTGAACCAAATTTTGTGTGTAGAAGGGACTTTACAATTTTGCATATAAAATTTAAAAAAAAAATAATTTTTGGATTTTTAAAAAAATATTGAATTTTTTTTTTTGAAAATTCATTCAATATGGGTTGATGATTTTTTTTTTCAATTTTTTTTGATTTTTTTGTTTGATTCAAAATAGCTTTTAACGGCCTTTAGTCCTTAAAAATTGGCGTTTCGTACCGGCGTTCTCACTTGGACTCTTCAGTTGACAGTGAGGGCCTTGTCAAGATACAATATTTATTAAGTTCAGGGACGAAACGCAAATTTTTAAGGACTAAAGGCCGTTAAAAGCTATTTTGAATCAATAGTTCAACAATTCCAATTAAATAATGCTAAGGGCGAATTCGTAATCGTCTGACTAACTTAGATCTGCAAAGTTTGTGTTCGTAAACAAAAATTGAAATCTGACTTCAGTAGGCCTGCAAAACAAATTACGTTCGTAAACATCAAAAGTACGCAGAAATCAAGTCGGCGTCGGGCATTTTGTGCAGAAAAAAAAACATTCTGCAGAAAAAAAAAATTTAAATTAAAACAGGAAAACATTTACATAGGTAGAGGGTCGGGTCATCATTGGACCATTTTACTTCGAAAATGAGGCTGGGAACAACGTTTCGGTCCACAATGGTCGTTACAGAGCCATGTTAACCAACTTTTTTTTTACTAAAATTAAAGACATGGATTTGGACAACCTCTGGTTCATGCAGGATGGTGTACCATGCCACACAGCCTATACCACAATCGATCGCACCAAATTTGAAAATCGTGTTATCAGCCGTCTTTGCGATGTCAATTGACCCCTTTTAACTTTTTTTTTTTGTTGGGAACCGTAAAGGACCGATTTATGCCAACAACAATTTTATTGCATTTTTAAATGAAACGTGTATTTGGCCCACCCTGTATATGAAATGGCTTCGAAGTAAAGTACATACAGACATATCATCAAGATAATTGTCTACCATAGCATAATCGCGATTTTTTACAAATAATCTTCTGCGCTGCGATGTTTACGAATACAATTTTTTTTTCAAAAACTGCCGCCTGCTTACTTTCTGCCGGCAAAAGAAAAATAAAATCGAAACGCAGAAGCTAAGCAGACATGCGGCAGATCTGTCGCAGATTTCTGCGATTACGAACTCGCCCTAAGTCTTCTACTTGGCTGATGTATTTCAGTAGTATATAGAATTTGTATTATAAAAAAAACCATTTATATCTATCCGTTTTAGCTATTAAAACAACAATTATATTAATTTATAGTAATAATTTATATTTAAAATTGTTTAAATTTGTTTGTCAATTTAAAGCTACATTCAAGTTGTTAGCTACGAGAGCAAGTTTGTGCGATACAGCCGTGCCCATTTTTTTGATATGAAGTGGAAGTGCGATAGACATTTTTTGATTAGGTACATTTCCATCTGTCCATAAAAGAAAATGGCGTTTAAATGGGTCGGTTCCACAATTATTCTCCGAAAAAAAAAGTTTGTTTGATTTGACAAACTAATATTTCCAAGTAGATTTGAATAAGTTTTATTTGAAATTGAAAAATTTGTATGGTAAATCTTCGAGATTTTAAGGAGATTTTTGATAATCTTGCTTAATCTCGGTTAGGTGTCTGGTGGAAACGAAGTATAAGTTTAAATTGAAGAGATTAGATTCTTATTCACCTAGTTTTTGCATTTGCGTACTTCTTGCAAAAAGTAGTAGTCCAGGCAAATTAGTGTCTATCAAATTGAAGCATATTACGATGTTGCATATAGTGTTTTAGATTTATGTTGGATTCAATCATAAATAACATAAAGAATGAGAATATGAAGTTGCTTCCACTCAAAAAGGTGTGCTATTTGCAGGAACAATCAAAACCTGCTTAAGCGTGCGTTTGTTTTTTTTTTGTCAAAAAAAAAATAAAATAAAAAACTGTTTCCATTTTTGAAATTAATTGTTTTTTTTTTTTTTTGTTTTAAGTGCGTTTGTTTTTTTTTTGTCAAAAAAATCATAAAATAAAAAACTGTTTCCATTTTTGAAATTATTTTTTTTTTTTTTTTTTGTTTTAAGTTTATTTCAATTTCAATAATCAATATGCGCCCAGCCTTAGGCTAGGCGCATATTGAGACGCGTCCGACGCGTGTGACGTGACCTGACAAGTGTCGCACGACTAGATTTTAGAAACGTGTCATGCCGTTCTCCGCATATTGATACGCGTGTCTCGTGTCAAAATACATATTTATTGAAACAAAAATCGTCTGATATATCCCAAATTTAAATAAACTTAAAACAACGAGTAATTTGCCGGTCTCGCAAGGAAAACTGTGTTTCGATCACTGTGTCACTCGATTTTCGTAAAACGCGCGTCAGGTCATGTCGTGCTGCTCAATCAATATGCGTCGTTATATTGATTTATGTTGTTTACAAAAACTCGTGCTGTGCTGTGTCGCGTCACTCGCGTCGAACGTGCTTCAATATGCGCCTAGACTTACAGCCATATTTTTTCAAAACAAGTGTTATTGAAAAACTAGTTCTATAGAGGTTTCAACTTGCAAGTTTTGTACAAATCGTTATTTTTTATGAAAGTGTTGATATCCCAGTTTTAATACTTTTAGTTTAAGACACCAAAACTAACGTGAATAATAGCTATTTGTCCAGAACTTGATACTTGATACTTGAAACATTCATTGAACTAGTTTTGCCGTAAAACTAGTTTTGAAACCATCAATAAATTGGCTGTTATACTATTTCTTTATTTAATTCTTAGAGTACATTAGGGTGGTCCTTATAAAGGTCATTGTCTTATTTTGAATGACGCACCCCACAATTTGTTCTAAGTAATTAAAAAAAAATTCCTGCAAAATTTAAGCTCATTTTATTAACGTTAATCCGGCCCCCAAGATGTCTGAAGTCTTATATGTATTTTGTACATGTATTTTTTGTACATCCAACTTTAAAAATTCATAACTTTAGTAATGATTGATAAAGAAAATTGAATTTTTGCACACATGTATTAACTTTTGTCATGTTTAAAAAAATGCATTAAACAAAAATTTACATTATTTATTTAAATTAAAAGTTAAATAAAAAAGATATTTTTGTTTAAATGGCTATAAGTAGGGAAATAACTGTTGTAAATTTTGTTTTTATACATATTTTTAAATATGACAAAAAAGACTACATGTGTTCCACAATTCAATTTTTTTTATAAATCATTACCAAAGTTCAGATTTTTCAAATTTGAACTTACAAAAATACATGGGATTTCCCACATAAAACTTCAGACGTCTTGGTGGCCGGGTTAACTTTAGTATAAAGAGCTAAAATTTTACTGGATTTTTTTTTTATTTTTTGATAACAAATTAGGGGGGGGGGGAGGTTGCGTCATTCAAAATAAGAAAATTACCTCTATAAGGACCACCCTAAAAAAATAAAATAAATCGGTTGGCACAACGGCTCATGAAGAACCAGGGCCTAGTAACTAACAACTCGCAACCATTCTGTGTGCGCCTATTGACAGGAATGGAAGGGACCTACAATTTTATGCCGAATCCGAACGGCTGGACGAGAAGCACTTATTCGTGAAAAATGATAGTCTTGGAGGATTTGTCAATTCCTCACAAGGGGCAGTAGCCCTGAAAAAAACTTTTTAGTTTTTAGTTGGACGGGGCTGGGAAGCGAACCCAGACCTCCAGCATGACAGTTAAACGCACTAACCATTACGCTACGGGCTACTACAAGGACCACCCTAATGTACATGTATATTTCGCAAAATTAATAGCTTTATCTAGGAAAATCTTTGGCCTTAGCTTCTTGGGAAAAGTTCACACAAGAGCGGATGGCTCCGACTTTTTTGCTCATACTCAATTTTCGTATACGAAACTAATTTGCGGTTGGAGACTTTTAATGTGTTGGTTTTACTTAATCATTCTGGTTTATAGTTTCACATTCCTGTTCTTTATATTTATAGCTCATTTTGTGCTGGGCTTAATACCCTATAGTCTTTTGGGGAAGAAAATAAATTTTACTTTTGGATCCTCCGACCTTGCTGTTGTAGCTCAGGAAAAGTGTGAACAAAGTCAAAATGGTAAAAATAATTTTTTTTGGTTAAATAAAATGTTTTTGTGTAAAATATTGGAATCTTATATTGTACAACAAATAATTTAATATTTTGCTTACAGCCATATTTTTTACATTTTTCGAAACTAGTCTTAAAGCAAAACTATTTTATAGAGGTTTCAAGTCGCAAGTTTTGTACACATCGGTATTGGTTATAAAAAAAGCAATGACAAAAACTAAAAAAAAAAAATAAAGACTTTTGTAAGACGGTTTTACACAGCTACCTATTATAGACTTTCTTACTATAAAGAAATTTAAAGAAGTTTTATAGAAACATCTAATACTTTTTTTTAAATCATGTTTTAAAGACGCCGCCGTTAAGGAAGCCTACCGACGCACGTGCTGAAATGTTGTCGTTTTTATCAATACCCTGTGTCCATTTATCACTGACTGTTAAGGACGGTTGTTAATGAATATTCCCACCATTTTCAACATTTCTTTGCAATTAATCGCCAATATGTGTACGTAGGAACCAAGTCCTTTTTCATCAAGTTTTTGTCAATATAAATCACCCAAAGCGTTTGACATTTTTTGTTTTTCAACAAAACTCAAGGATAAAAGAGGTTTTACCTCCTCCAATTATTTTCTTTTTTTTTTGTCACAGAGCTAAACCAACCATCACATTGTAGCCATTAAAGTGTCACCACCACAGCTAAGACTCACAAATCCTCAAAATCTATTAGCCCATGTTAATCTACTTTGCATCTATCTTTCTAAACTAATTTAGTAATTTTCACTTTGAAGTAACGAAGCAAACAAAAAAATAAGTCTCTATCTTCTATAGACTTTTCGTCCAGAGCCTCAAACGAAAGAGAATAAACCCAAGAAAAACAAAAAGAAACTGTCGTAAGCTGTAATTATTTAACACCAAAGGCTATTATCACAACAACAAGAAAAAAAAATCCTCAAAACCACATTAACTTGAATGACCTGCTAAAAAAAATCGAAGTCTTAATGTTTTTCGCCGAGGCTGAATTCAGCCTCCTTCTACAAAATGCCCCCTCCCTTTCCCCCTTTCTATCTTCATTTCCGAAGGAAAGGATGTTAATTTTTATTATTATTTTTATTTTTTTTTTTGCAATGGAATTTTGTGGGAAATGAGTTGGTATAATAATTTAAGAAATTCTAGGCATGCAACAGGAAGGTCCTTACTGCCAGAAATGAAACAATTTTTGGCACCAATCTACCAAAGAACATGAAGCGATTCCATAAGCCTTCCAGCTCCAGTTGAGAAATTTGCACATTTCCTAATGTCGTCGAGTAGTCTACGGGATGAAGAGGTGAGTATTGTTGTTTTTATGATGTTGTTTGGATTTTGCACACGCACCATCAGCAGAACACAATTCGCAGAAATCATTACCATTCCAGCTTCATAATAATAAAAAGTAGGTACCTACGAATAAAAATGTCCTTTATCCTTATCCTTGTTAATAAAAAATTATCCTGTGTGTGAGCCATCACAGCAGAGAAATGTGTGCGTACATCGTGGTGCGTGTGAGTGTGCTATGCATACATAATGAGCATGAATTATATACATACTTTATCAAAAATCAAATATAGGAAATCTCATATTCAAGGTGACGTCTAAGCAGTGCTTAAGAAGTGAGGGAGTTGGAGCATCCAGTGCCAGTGCCAGTGCGCTTAGTGTAGTGCTTTGCCTTTTGAAGGATATTCCCGGATAATCCGCTGATATTTTGTTTTGATTCATTCGATCCTGCAAACAAATTTCCCGCAAAGAAGATGGAAAGAGAATCCTTATAGAAATATAGCGAGTTCAACTGGCTTAACCTTGATAATTCTCAAGGTTATATAGGTAGGTATAGGTAGCAAGGTACATAGATGCGAAATAAATGATTATCCTTTTTATTGCCAGTAAAACCTAAGCATGTCCTGTCTGGGCGGTAAACTTTTTTGTTTATTTAAAAGAAGAACAAGACAATCGCCCCGTTTTCTTCCAACGAGCGACGACCGGGTAACTTGTTGAATATTATACTATACTTCAAATCCTTGGAGCAAGGTTTATTTTTTATAACTCAATATTCGACGATGGGGGATGTTTGCTGGTATCTTTTTTTTGTTGCTGCAATATTGGCTGTAAAGATATTTTCTTACACTTTTCTCATTTTCTTTTACCTGCTTTAACGGTTACGTTATTGTCGTTTTGCGGCTGTCTATACAATTTTGTGTCTGTTATATTCAATTTAAGTCGCTTTTTCTTATGGTGGTATATGTATATCTTATATCCTCTAATAGCTTTCTCAATTTTGCTTGTCATATAGGTGGATGTGTGTGTGTATGGAGCTAGTATTTATTTCAATGTATTTGGCAGTTAAAGCAAGAAAGATAAATAGTCATGGATAAGATGGAAGCGAAGCTTTCATTTGACAGAGGATAGTCAATTTTAATTTGGAGAAAGATTCATGTGAAAGCTAAAGTAATAATACATTCCACATAGAATCCACATGGCAGTGAGTTGAGTGGAATGGACGATTTAATGTGTTGAAGTTGAAGGCAAAATATTGACTATACATTTTGTTATAGGAAGAGCAGATGGATACGTATTACTAAATACGTATCCACTACGAACAAAACAACTGCATAGATTTGATGAACCATATTGAAATAAGAATTTAAAAAAAATGGTTTTGTAGAATACCTAAAGTTGTTGTCGAAATAAGGTTCCCAGTAAATATTCGTGATTTAATTTCTATTGAAAACTGCGATAAGGTTAGGTTAGGTTAGGTTGAAGTGGCTACCAGCAAGGAACTGACACACTTAGACCATAAGTTGGTCCGTTGATACCACGTGAATCTAGAGAGATTTTCTCCCCACTCGTTAAATCCAGTTGGAGCTTCTAATGAAGCGTGCGAGACTAGTTATGTCTATGTTTGTCAGATCACTAGGATCATTGAAAAAGAAGTCTCCGAGATGGAGCCTACGTCTTTGGGATAAGGCAGGGCATGTGCAGAGAAGATGAGGAACATAATCTTCCTCCTCTTCGTCCATACAGCTCCTGCAAAAGTCGTTCGGAAGCTCCAAGTCGCCTTGCGTGCTTGCCTATAAGACAGTGCCCGGTTATGACACCAATTACGAAGCTGATATGCAATCTGTTCAAAGATATCAAACACTTAGAGCGCGTCACATCTAGCGTAGGCCAGATTTGTTTTGTCGCCAGGCAAGTGGTTAAGTTGTTCCACCTAAGGTTTGTTCTCCTTAAAGTATATTGCTTCAGTAAAAATTTGCATGTAGCTATAGGCATACCGATATTTACCTTTTCAGGTAAAAAAGGTAGTCTTGTACCACCTTTGGCAAGTTCATCAGCTTTACAATTACGCGGAATGTCCCTATGGCCCGGCACCCAACAAAGAAGAATATTGAACTGCTGTGCCATCTATATAAGAGATGATCGACAGTTTAGGGCTGTTATAGAGTTTGTTTAAGAAGATGCGGATATCAGAAGTCGATATAACGTTTTCCTTTAGCCAAGATAAAACTTCCTTTATCGCCAAAAGTTCCGCCTGGAACACGCTACAATGGTCTGGAAGACGAAATGAGAGACTTAAATTTGACCTTTCTGAGTACACGCCTCCACCAACCCCATCATCGGTTTTTGAACCGTCCGTATGGAAGTTAATCGATTCGTCTTCCAAAAATGTCACGTCTCTTCTGCGATAAGAATGCTCAAGCTTTCTGAAAAAACTAATAGGTAGAATTGAAATTCTTATATCGGTAAGAGAAACATATCGAAGTAAGTATGTACATATTTTTTGTGTGTGCTGCTTCATAGTTAGGAATCCATCGAAAACTAACAATTTTTTAAACTCTCGCTTTTGATTTCAAAACAAATATGGACTTACGTAAAAAATTTCTTATCAGTCACTGTACAAACTATTTTAGGAAGTTTCATAACATGAACTTTTTACAGCTTCAGGCTTGTGGCTTGTGTTTAACTTAAAATGTCATCTTTAATTAAAATTGAAAGGATTATCCAAAAAGGTAGCCCGAACTCAAATCAAAATAGGTATAAGGAAACTGTGCTTAACTCTAAGAAAATATGAAACTTAATACAGACTCTATATAGTAATAACAAACAATTACTTTTATTTTATTTTTATATTCATAATGATTTTTTTTAATTACCATTATTTCTAAAAGGAAATTTTTAAAAAATGTATACAAAAATCAATGAATTATGCAAAGAAAAATATAAATAAAATAATAATAATAATAATAACTCGTGAAAAAAACGCGGGCCTAGTGACTAACAACTCGCAACCATTCATGTGTGCGCGTGTCGACAGGAATCGAAGGGAACTACAATTTTATGCCGAATCCGAACAGCTAGACTTGAAGCACTTATTCATGACAAGTAATAATCTTGGAGGATTTGTCAATTCCTGGCAAGAGGCAGTAGCCCAGAAAAAAAAAAATTTAGTTTTTAAGTGGACGAGGCTGGTGAGTGAACAGAGACCTCTAGCGTGACAGTCCAATGCACTAACTATTACGCTACAGGCTACTACATTATGCAAAGAAATGCCACCGCTAATATAATTTGTAGGAAGCTGTACCTTCAAGCTTGATATACAACCATTTGCAACTTCAATGCGCAAACTCAAAAGAAACTCTATAGAAGCTAATATCGTTTAAGTGATCTTTAAAGTATTATCTTTCAAAGACGGGGAGAATTTTTTGAATCGGATACCATTTTCTGTTTTAATTATATTTTACGATTTAACCCTGTTACAATAGATACGTTGCTAATTTTTTTAAAGATATGTATCCATAAAGTTATCCCCAAAGTCCATACTCTGAGTATTACCTTTCAAACGCAAAATGTTTATTTTTTTTTTAATTGAGTAGTTAAGAAAACTGTCAACTGATCTTCTGTATTCATCACTAAACAAAAGGAATTTATGAATTTGTACTCTTTAAATATTAGCATTCAAGCGCAAGCAAATATGTGAAAGTGGATGTTACTTTTTTCATGTTCAATAAATATTCAAATATTTATGAATCCCTGAAGTGATCATCAGAGTCTGTATTCTCTGAATTGTACCTTTCAAACACTTAATGAGTTATTTTAATTCGGATACCTATTTTTATTTTTACCCCCTTTTACCCTTAAAAAATAAAATAAATAAATCGGGTGGCACAACGGCTCATGAAGAACCAGGGCCTAGTGACTAACAACTCGCAACCATTCCCGTGTGCGCCTTTCGACAGGAATGGAAGGGACCTACAATTTTATGCCGAATCCGAACGGCTAGACGAGAAGCACTTATTCGTGACAAGTGATACTCTTGGAGGATCTGTCAATTCCTCGCAAGAGGCAGTAGCCCTGAAAAAAAAAAAAAAACTTTTTAGTTTTTTAGGTGGACGAGGCTGGAACCTCCAGCGTGACAGTCGAACGCACTTACTATTTCGCTACGGGCTACCCTTTGAATAGCTAAATTTTGTAAGCGCTTAAGTTATCCTCTGCCTCTCTTCCTTAACACATATAATATTGTTTGTACTTTGTACCATATTAGTAGCCGGTTATAGCGATCAGAAAAAAACTTTCAAATGGATTTTTTGCACTGCATTGAAAAATCGCCCAAACAACATTTTTTACCTAAAATAAATGTATTTGTGTATAAGCATTTATACACAGGGTTATTCACATAAGTCGTGACAACTTAAATCTTATTTGAGAGGTTGTTTATCTTAAATCTTATTTGAAAGATGGTAACATTCCCCTCCATTTAGGCGGGAGGGGCAAATTTCTAAAAAAAAAAAAAAAATACTTTAAACAGAGAAAAAACAACTGTACCTAACACTTGTAATACCATGTTATACCTTTTTGTACAGCCAGAAATTCCTTCTCTTATTTTATTTTTAAATGAAGTTGTTTTAGTGAACAGTTTTTCAAATAAAAATTTTGTTAATTTTTTATTTAAAAATTTTACGTAATGAAGTGCTATTTTTGTTTCAAAATTCAATGCTCTTATCAATTTTTAGTCAAATACTGAAAACCGTCTGAAATGGGTCTAAGACTTTTACTTTTCAAAATATTGAAAAATAAAGAAACCACGTGATTGGTATAAACTGGTCTAAAATAAATAAAGAATTTATTCCCTTATTGAATATCAATCTAACCTATTCATTGATGATTTTACAAACAAATTATAGATTTGATCGCTATGTAGAAAGGACCAATTTTTTATACCAATAATTAGAATAAGAAAGTTGTATCAATGTTTTTTCTGCCCGCTTTCAGGATGCAAATCATTTTGATTTGTCCTGTTGCAAGGAATTGACAAATCCTCCAAAAGTATCACTTGTCTTGTCATGGATAAGTGCTTCTCGTCTACCCGTTCGGGTTCGGCATAAAATTGTAGGTCCCTTCCATTCCTTTCGATACGCGCACACAGAAATGGGTGCGAGTTGTTAGTCACTAGGACCTGGTTCTTCACGAGCCGTTGCGCCACTCAATTTATTTATTTATTTTTATAGTATTAGTATCCTGTCACAATTACATAGTCAGATTTTGGGTTTCATACCATTCATCATCAATATGACATACTTTAAAACGTGATCTCAAATTACCATAATGCTGTTAGAATAAGGATATAATTTTCAAAATTAATCTAATCAAGTAAATTTTATTAACTTCGTTCAAAATAAGTGAATATGAAATTAAATGAAATATATTACTTTCGACATGAAATTTGGGTTGACAGTAAGCATACATACATATGTACCTAACTATGTATGGATTTTGCTAAACCAAAAAAAAAGGACATGGAGTGTGTTTTTGTTCTAAGACTTTGTAATAAATTACCTTACTTGTATTCCCTATAATATTTTCGTTCTTTCATCGCCATAGGCACTTGAATATTCATTAAAAGTCACCATGCTACGCCCTCATAATTCAAAATCCAATGATAAAATCATAAAATCTTTACCCATTCTGCCAGACGGACGACATAGACCAATTTGTCAAACCATGGACGTATTGCTATCGATTTTTCATTTTCCCAGTTTTTGCACTTTGCTCCTGATATGAGTTCTGTTGTGACGCTATACAATACCTTCTATACCATCACGACGCGTTGGTCGGTTGTCCTTGCATAGAGCCAGAGCCAGAACCAGAACCACAGAGAGCTCTCTTTAGTGTGTAAGTATATGGGTTAATAAATTCAAATAAAATACGCACACACAATATGCCCGACGATAAATCCTGTTCGTTTACGAAAAAACTCCATTGGCATCCGCACCCTCACCCTCAGTTACAACATCACCAGTTGCAGAAAAAAAGAAAACAAATTAATTTATAGAGGCATTGTATATCCAGATAGACATGATGTATATACGAAGGATACATAGCTGCCTGTTCAGGTGAAACTAAAAAGCTCCACACTATCCATCCATAGCCATACCCATTTCAATGTGAGGAGAGAGAAAGAGAGAGAGAGAATGACGGAGCCTTTGGCAATTTTAAATGGAATCCCTTTCAATTTAGTTTTCCTTTTTTTCTGTTGGAGGTTCCTTTTTGAACGGACATGAAACATGATGTGCTAATGGAAAATTCTGTTTTCGACAGAAAAAAATAAAATATGTAGGTATAGCGGAAAAATTCAACCTTCGTATATGTAGATTGCGTCCGTTGTTATAAAAAAAGAGACTCTAAAGAAAATTTGAGCTCGCCTTGTCAATTTTAAAGCCAATCTACCCAACCAACAAATTACAATGTAAAAGAAATCCACCTACTTATACTCTGCTTTTACCTCTATAACACTGCCCACAAAATCATCGTTTGGGGCTAACTAAACTTAGTCTTCTTTTCGAAGTCAAGGACTCGTATAATTCTCAGTCTCACACAGTCCTGGGATAGGTTAAGTATAGTTAGACATATACTGTTATAGATTAACTGTATATAGGTATTAAACGAAAGGTCCTGTTGCAATTCTTGCAACAGGTATGAATGAATGAAATAAGAAAATATTTGAGTTGCTTAAGTGATTCGCTTTAAGTGTGTATTTGTATCGACCTTAAGGAGAGAAAAAAGAAAAAAGCTTACAAATAGGAATACGAAGGTATGTAGGTATATGGGTTTTGTACCTCTTCTCTGGATTCAATAATAAGTCCTTGTTTTTAGAGGGCAATTTTAATAAAAAAGAAACAAGTAGGTACATAGCGATGATGGTGAGGATTATATTCCTTATAGCCACGAATCGATGTAATTCAAGGTTGAATAATTTGTAGGTCCATTAATTTTGCTCCTCATTGATTTACTTACAATCATTCTAAACTTAATAAAAGTTTGAACTTGACACATGGAATGGATTTCTAAGTCAAACACTCATATACAAAATAATTTATGGCTACATAATCTCAAAATAAACAAAATGCATCGAAAACTAAAGTATTGAAACAAAGGAGAATGGCAAAAATATATGGGACCTGGTCTACCTAGTGCCCAGAAACGAGACATGAAAATGATAAGGTAATGTGGAGTGTACCAACGTACGAGTATTTTGTACGATGGGAGTTGTTTAATATTTTATAATATTCTGCCTTCCATATTCTGTGTCCATATTCAAAAATTATGCTCTTGAACTAAGTTTTCCAACGTTCTATATATCAATTGTGGGCACTAGAAGCACAATTATTTTCATTCATTAAAGTCGCTAAATCGAATAAAAAAAAGTAGAATTTTCATACTGTTAAGCGAATTATTGGCAAAACATGATATTATTCGCTATTATTTGCCATTGGTATAAAAATTCCTTTATTCTGGGTTCCATCCAGTTCATCAAAAGTGACCAATACTGTCATCTCAAAGGAACACTATATTGCAATTAATTTTCGCTCTAGTTTCAATCTTTGTTGCCATATACTGCCTAATCCCCATGATTTACAGCTTTGTGTCCATACACAAAAATGATGTACTAGGACTAAGCTTTCCAACGATATATATCTCATTCGTGGGCAAAAGGTAGACCAAATTGCCCATTCTCCTTTTCTAAGTAAATGTACGAAAAATAAAAATAAGGGAAGATTTTATTTTTCTCAAAAACGACTCGAACGATTTTGATTTTGGTCTCTAATTAGTGCAATCTGCTTTTAAATTAAAACTTATTTTTACTAATTAGTGCAATCTGCTTTTAAATTAAAACTTTTTTTTTTATAGAACAACTTTTGACAAATTTGACTTTCTCATTATTCGATGAACCGACTAAAATTATTTGTATGTAGAAGCTCCTAAAAAGGCAAAAGTATTGCATATCAAAATTTTCAAAAACAAAAATTACAAAGAAATAAATTTAGAAATTCGATTTTTAAAAAAGTGGTTTATGAATTTTTTTAATATTAAAGTCTTATTTGCTTAATAATAATTACTTTAAATTGTAATTCCGAATTTGGTATTTAAAAATGTTTTAGAAATTTTATATTTAAAAAATTAAATAGCTATGTATTTCTAAAACCAGTCCACCAATTTTTATTTTTTTGAATAAAATTAAATTTGTTCATGAAATTAAATGGCATCCTTTTCAGTTGGATTCGTAAAAGAAAATCGAGCTCGAGAAAATTATTTTCCCTAACATTACGATGATAGAAAATGCGAAAAAAGTTGGTCTTTTAATTCTGCCTGTCTGTCTGTCCGTCTGTTTGTAACTTGACCTGCAGCGTAATCGGCTGAATCCAACTTTGGACCTAAGGTTTTTAGGCGGTTCCATAGAGGGAAATTGGAAATTAAGTTTTTAGCTCAAGAAATAATGTCATTTTCTCAAACACGGATCTAAGGATTTTGCTAAAAACGAATTTTAATTACTTTTTGAGAAAATCTTAATATTTTGATAAGAAATAAAATTCTCAATAACGCTTACTAAGAGTACCTACCTGTCATAAAACCAATTTTTTGATTTTCAAATATCTCGTTAATAGTCCAGTAAGATTAGGAAACAAAATGCCAAAGAAAGGAAAAAATTATTTCGAGGCTGAAATTTGGTATAATCATTGGTATCATTGGATCTTTATAAACTGATAGAGTTCTTCATCGAACCGATGACCGCTAGGTCAGTTACAAGGGGTCAAAGGTCATGAAACTAAGTTTTTTTTGAAAATTAATCGATAACGGGTTGGTTTAGAAAAAAATTTCTAAAACAAACTTGTAGCTGAGGCAATTTTCCACTGATATGGTCAAAGGAATCTTGTTCAAAAGTTACAGCAAATCAAAGAATCGTAAGTAGGTATAGCACGCAAATTTATTCAATTTTAATTTTTGGGGCCGAAATATTTTTAACCAATTAGAAAAGGTGATGAGAAATTTTACAGCCCAAGACCGTTTTTTCGCTTATCCACTAAGTTTAAAGCAACCATTGGTAAAGCATCTGCGTTTTTTTTTTTTGTCATTAAACTTTTATAGCGGAAATATTAAGAAAACAAGTAAAATGGAGGCTAGCCAAAAATGAAGCTGATGTTTTGATTATCTATCGAAACGGCCATAGAGAGTACTGAGAAACGCACGAGTATTGTTGTAGAAGAGGATGTCGACTTAAAAGCAATACTTCTAGCACGGGCTCCTGGATACAAAAAGATTTACTTTCAAGAACCAGGTAAAGGTAAAATTGAATCTAAATTATATTGTACTCAAAGTTTAGCCACTTACACAAAATGTCAAGCCCATTATTTTTGCATGCATTTACTGGTTGTGATTCAAATTCTGCTCTCTACAACAAAGGCAAATTAAAATTCTTCAAGCTTTTCGAAAAGAGTGATGATCACGTAAAATATGCCAAAGTGTTTCCCAGAGGCAATTATCCTCAGAATATTATTTTTAAAAACGCTACAGGTACGTCTACTTCTAGCATTTTACAGAGCACCTGCGAAAGAAGATAGTATCTGTTGTGTTCACAACCCTGTGTTCCTACCTGAAGGTCACACTACCTTTTGATGCTATTCCATTGAACCTACTACCTTGTGACCACCACCTTGTGATCACTACCTTAAAGGTAGTGATCACAAGGTGGTGGTCACAAGGCAGTGTACACACAAGGTGGTGATCACAAGGTAGTGTGACGTTTAGGTATAAACACAGGGTTGTGAACACAACAGTATCAATGCACTAAGATATTTTACATGTGTCCGATTAACCAAGCTCAACAAGGCTGTTCAATTATCTTCCTTTGCTCCAACATCTGCTGCTGCTCAAACACACCTTTATAAAGTTTACTATAAAGTTCAAACATGGCTGAAAGCTGGGGATGGGTATTGACAAATAATGTTTCGGAGCCTATTACCACTCTGCTTCAATCAGCACCTCGTGAACTTCTTGCAAATAAATTTTGTAACTGTTCTAATTGTGGTTGTCGGAAAGCGGGGTTTAAATGTTGTACAGTTTGTTCAATGTCATGGACAGACATGAACAAACTCATATAGTTAAAATTATTATTAAAAAAAAATTCAAATTGATCCGTACTAAGAGAACATTAATGATGAGCCATTTCTTACCACGCCACCGCGCTGTAATACAAAACAAAACATTCACTTTCAAATATTGTTTAGTAATGTTGACTACATTTTGTTTGCTAAGCACAGTGGAATATGTCTACTGGGGATACCACATACAAAAAACGCACCTGGGCCTGGGAACTTGACCTCTATGGTCGTGTGGAAGAAATTGCAAAAAATGGCTTATTTTGCGAAACATGCGGTTGTTTGAACTGCTATCACTTCTTAACGGTAAATGCTATGAAAAAATTTATACAAAATTTTTTTTGGGAAATTGCCTCAACTTCAAGTTTGTAGTACAAAACCAAACCGTTTTTGAGTAATTTTCCAAAAAAATCATTTTCATGACCTTTGACCACTTGTAACTGACCTAGCGCTCCTCGGCTTCATGAGGAACTTTCTCAGTCTATAAAGAGTTCCATTGCCAATGTTCATATCAAATTTCAGCCTCGAACTAATTTTTTCCTTGTAAAAAGCTAATTTGCCTGGACTATAAATGCCTTACCGATTTTGACCAATTAGTTTTAAACAAAGGTCCGATTTCACACTGTCAATTTCTAGCTACGTTACAGTTGTTAGCTACGAGAGCAAGTTTGTGTGATCCAGTTGGGCAGTTCATTTATATGCGAATGTAATCTATCTTTTTTGCATTTCTACATTTTAACCCTGAAGTTTCGACCATTAGAACTGAAGTTATTATTTTTGTATAACAAAACAAATGCATTTAAAATTAACTTTTAAAAAAGGATAACGAGAATTTTCCACTGGTCGATGGTTACATTAAACAAAGCAGCCAATTTGTATTTTTTTTTTCGATTAATTTAAAAAATCAACTGGGACGATAATATCCCACGTTGAGCAAAAAATGAGATATACAAATAATTGTAGTTTTATTGGTAAACGGAATAAAGAATCAAATGAATCGACAAATTTTTCACCAAAATTTAGCTATCATACCTCTCAAAGAAGTCGCAATTTTTCTCGATGTTACAATAAGATGTTTACAGATCAAAAATTAATTTCATGTTTTTAAATAAAACTCGTCTACATGCAATTTTTGAAATTTTACCCCACCCACTTGAAATTAAGATCAAGATTGTGCGTCCCAGTAGTCTAGTAAATCAATTAAACAAACTTAATTCAAATTTGTTATCTTAAATTGTTTTTAACATATTTTCGTTATCTCGATACAAAAAAAACTATCGATATCGAACCATCAGTTTGCATATACACTCTCAATGTTTAGCTTTATCCTATTTGTTAACCTGGGGCGTATAGCTACCGCGTTATCAGCTGTATCAATTATACGGGGCCCCCGAGATAAAGGGCCTCCCGAACCCAGATAAGTTTGTAAGAAACTGAAATACATTTGAAACCAAATTAATAAATAAAAAAATCTCTTTTCTTGGCAGGTATTTTTTTCTACACCCTATAGCACTGCACCAGTCGTTGATGCTGCAAAACACTTCCTAGAAGTGTCAAATTTGTTTGACAATTAAAAATTATATACATTTTTTGGCAATAGCATAAAACGGTAGTCAATGTTGAATAACGAGTCATCTGAGGAATATAAAATTACACTTAAAAGGTTTTGCCCTACAAGATGATCATCAAGAAATGACGCTTTATTTCCTGTTCTTAATTTAGTTTAAAAAAAAAAAGTTGAACATGATGAAAGTAAAAATATAATTAACATTTTAGAGAGCTACGAATTCATTGTATTGGTCTCGTTTTTGTCTACTTTATTCGAACTCATTAACCCTGTGTCCAAAGCCTTACAGCATAAAGACAAATGATTTACAAAAAGCAAGTATTTTACTAAGTAATCTTTTAAATAGACTTAGAGAATTAAGAAATCAAAAATCATTCTTAAGTTTGCTTATCGAGTCCAGGAGATTTAGGAAAGGAGTGGGGGTTAAAGAAGGAAAATAACGAAACGCTTTTTTAACGAATTATCAGAAGGTGGGAGAATATCGGACGCCGAATCTTACTTCAAAGTCAATGTTTACTATTTCTGCTTAGATTATTGATTGCTCAAACTGAACAAAGATTTCAGACCTTCTATGATCTAAGTAATTTATTTGAAGTTTTACAACCAAAAAAACTTGTATCCTTTTCAAATGAATAGACTGAAAAGGAAGCAGGAAAACTGTTTGCTAAATACAACGAGGACCTGTCAGTTGATCTTTTTGAAGAACTAATTGCTTTAAAATCCTGTTTCAGAAATTCAGAAAATTCTGTCAACTAAGGAACTCACAGAGTTATTGCTTATTAAATACAATAGTCTTACATCCAGTTTTCCGGAAGTAATATCGTCATGCATTTTATTTTTGACTCTTCTGGTAACGACAGCAGCAGCTAAAAGAACATTCTCTAAGCTAAAAATGACAAACAAATTGTTTAAGAACTTCTATGGGACAAGAACGTTTGTCGGACTTAGCGATCATGTCTATAGAAGTTGAAAAGCTTGACAAATTAAAATCTTCGTCAGAAATGGACGATTTAATTAATAAATTTGTGGAAACAAAGGCAAGAAAAGTTTTTATTTGAGTTTTGTTTTACTGTTAGTTTAAGTTTAATAGCACCTACATTTATGTATGTATACCTTTTTAAGGACCATATGTATGTACCATTAAATATACTGGATTTGTTCTTGTGAGTGTTTTTGTTTGTTTTGTAAAATTAGTTTTTTGTTTAATTTGTAATTTTGTAGGTGGGCCCCCAACTAATTCTTGTTACGGGCCGCTCAAGGGCTAGCTACGCCACTGTTGTTAACATTAAGAGCAAGTTCGTGCGATCCAGTCGTGCATTTTTTTTTAAATATTGAGTTGAAAAATATTTTTATTTCAAAAACCGTTCAATAAAAAACATTAAAAGATTAATCCTCGATTTCATAAAACCATTTTAAAAATTTAACAGGCTTTTAAGTCTTAAAATGACGTTTATTCCATACAAAATATTCCATTTTCTATGTTTCTGAATTAGGGCTGGCCACGAGACGAGACCCTGCGAGACTCTTGTAAGTCTCGTCTCGGTCTCGTTAAAATCGAAAATTTTCAGTCTCGTCTCGGTCTCGTGTTGGTCTCGTATAATTAAGCCTCGTCTCGGTCTCGTCTCCGAAAAATATGATTTCCGTACAACCAGTTGATTATTGGAACGAAATATTTTCGACTATAGTTTGAATATGTGCAGACGAAAATAAATATTTAACTGAAATTGGAGTTTTTATTTTATTAGACTCTCTGTAAATTTCGGACCAAATACACAGTCTTGTCTCGGTTACTTAAAAGGCAGTCTCGTCTCGTCTCGTCTTGTCTCGGTCTCGTCATCGAGATCGAGACCGAGACTTTTCTCGTCTCATTCTTAGAATGATATATTGTAAGTAAGTGTTGTTGCACCGAATTAAAGACCACCTCGAAGACACACTCGACGCCGAACAAGCAGATTTCCGCACTGGCTCTTCCTTTCAACACCTTGCGGATCATCATCGAACAGTGCGTTGAATATCGATCACCACTTCACCTGCTGTTCATCGATTTTGAAAAGGCGTTCGACAGTGTCAATAGAGAATTTATTTGGCTTGCTTTGCGCAGTAGGGGTATCCCAGATAAATTGATTGCTATTATCAAGGCTACATATGATGGATCCAAGTGTCACGTTTTGCACAAAGGTAGGCTGTCAGAGGAGTTTGAAATCCAAAGTGGAGTTAGGCAAGGCTGTATACTGTCACCAATACTGTTCCTGTTGGTGATAAGTGACGTACTGCACGCAGCTTTGTCAAATGGAAATAGAGGAATTCAGTGGACTCTGCAATCTCACCTCAAACATCTGGACTACGCGGACGATGTATGCTTACTCTCTCATAGGATCATGGATCTCTGCGGGTGGCGGAACTGAACTGGACGTAAACAGCCGAATCAGAAAAGCAAAGGCTGCGTTCGGAATGCTGTCCAAAATATGGAGAAACAACTCTTTTAGCTTAAAGACCAAGCTACGACTATTCCGCTCCAATGTTGAATCCGTTCTGCTTTACGGCTGCAGCACTTGGAAAGTCACTGACACTGTCACTAGAAAGCTGCAAACCTTCGTTAATAGATGTCTACTAAACATCTTGAGGATTTTCTGGCCCAACCGTATCTCCAATGAACTTCATGCGAGAACGGGTCAGGAGCCCATAGACTCCATTATACGAAGAAGAAAGTGGCAGTGGATTGGCAATACGCTTCGAAAAGGCGATCGGTGCATTGCATCTCAAGCAATGCAGTGGAACCCGCTCACACAGGAGGGAAGAAAAGTGGGCTGGCCTAGAAGTACATGGCGAAGAACGGTCGAACAGGAATCGGCACGACTGGGGAAAAGTTGGAGAGAGCTGAAATATATTTCAAGAAATCGTACACGATGGCGCGTAGGTGTAGTGGAGGCCCTATGTACCGTAAGTGAAACATCACGGACGTAATAGGTCCGAGGACCTAAGTAAGTAAGTAAGTGTTGTTCTTTAATAAATTAAATTAAAAATAGCTAACAGGTAACCTCAACTACAGAAAAGAGTTTCGACCAGTAACAACTATTATCAGTTAGGTTCTGGCGTTTCCCTCTAAAAGGCAAAATTTAAAATTAATGTTAAATATAATTGTATTTGTTTCACAAAAGTGTGTCCCTTTACTATAGATCCTACTGTATGAAAAAGTACAACTACATAAACATTCATATATAACACAAATTCGCAATGAAGACAGATGGAATGTTTTTCAGCTGTTTGTTTAAATAACTTTCTCTCACCATTTCTTACATTATATATTAGAAGATTCAATCATATGGCTGCTTTCTCTTTCTCATTAAACAAGTCATACCATCAGTAGAGTATCTCTGTACACAGTAAAAGCACTATTATTCCCCTCAAATTACAAAACTCTAAGCGTCTAAAGCTTCTTATGTTTACAAGATACAACTTTCTCTCTGAATTTGTCTCTATTCATGAGTAACAAATTTATACATCTGGAAAAGCTTTTAATTTCTCCTTAAAATCACAGAATTACAATGCTCTCTACAAACTCATCCTTTTATGGTGAGTGAAATCATCAGGTGGTATGGATGGGAGTACCTACACTTTTTCCTTTCAACAGGTTACATTACAACATTCACATTATTTGGAAGAGAGAATAAAAATAAAAATCGATTTCTTCTTAACTATACCAACAAAAAATAAGATGGTTTGGTTATGTACATACTCAGACACCTGCTTCTAAAGAAAAAAAAAATTAAAGTAAAGAAAATCCAAACCTAGCAAAAAGGATTGCAATTTTTTCACACAGGATCAGAAGAAGAAGTAAAAGAAAAAAATCGCAGGGAAAATTCTTGTCAATGCAGAGTTAGAGAGGTTTAGGTATACTTAACTTAATCTAAACTTATTTGCCCTTCTTCTAATGTCCATTTCTCCAGGCGATGTGTAAATATTTTTTTCTAATAACCCCAAAGGGATGTAGTATACACAACAAGCATTTGCCAACCCCCTTATTTCAACACAGAGAACAGACTATATCCACGCAGCACACATTTTATGTTTGAAGGTATAAAGGTATACATTAGATAGGATTAATGATGATTTGTGTTGAGCGAAATCATATATGCTCACAATGAAGGTAATTGAAGGATATCACTCACACGAATTCGCTGAAAATTATATCCTTTCCATCACTAGTTAAATAAGCTGAAATTATAATTAATATCCATGGCAAAATATAAAGGACAAAATATCCTATAATTTCAAGCCCTTAATGCAAGTTATAGAGATATGTTCATATATAGGATGCATATAGGATGCATCATAGACAATGATGTCCTGTCTAAACTGATGTTCTGCTGACACAAGAAGTTCGTCAATTCACATCAAGTTGGGTTTTTCCGTTTTTTTTTTCACATGCGTTGAGTTGTTGGGGTGGTGGCGGTCGTGGTCATGTCTGTCATAATTTGGCAAATGGCAGGTTTCTCTGTGGTTGTTTGTGTACCAAGTTGACGGGAGTTGGGTTTTGTTATCATATACAGGACTTACCGCACACAGGTTTTACACATATACAAAATTAGATAGGTAGCTATACATATATTTTGAGGTTATAGGTTAGCACATGCATGTGATGTGTTTGTGGTCTGTAATTAAATAATTTGTCCTTGAATTATGTTATGCTGCCCGATGGACAGTGATTAAAGGATTAAAGAAACATATATATATTTTGCTTTTTTTATGTTGTTGGTTCCATTAAATGAGCTGGCAAAAAGTAGTTTAGCTTTGGTCCTGATAATGGATTTATGGTGAGGTGAATGCGGAAAGGGGACGAAGATTTTGTATTACAGGTAAAGCATTATTTAATTATACATATAGGTAGTATCGTTATGAACTAACGATAATGATGGGGTACTACAAGGTAGACAGTTTGGACCAATTTTCTTTATGAAGTGTAACAATGCCGAGTTTGTTAATGGCTTCAATGTTTAATTTTTGTATTTATACGTCATACGTTACGTTTACGTCAGTGTCCTTTAGCGTGTAGTTGGAAAAGGGACTTTAACTTAGAAATATAAGCTGAAAAAAAAATAATGAAACAAAAAAACCAATGGTACGACGCGGAGTGCGAAAAAGCACGTCAAAAATCCTTTGGATGGCTCAAAGTTTTCAGACAATACAGCGCCAACTACTTAAAAAAAATTTATATAGAAGCGAATGCCGTATTCAAAAAAACATGCAAGGCAAAAAAATCAAAATTTTATGAAAACGAGGCTTTAAAACTAATTCACTGCAAAGACTCTAAAGAGTTTTGGATGGCAGTAAACCAATTAAACGACATAAAACTAAAAATAAGTACCAAATTAAATATAGATGTACTTCATGATCACTTCAAATCACTTTTGAATCCGGAAAGCCTAACAGTTCCTATAAAACACGCGAAACCTGCCTACTATAATGATATATTAGATAGAGTTATAACTCATGGTGAAGTAAATAACGTATTGAAGAAACTGAAAGACGGAAAGGCACCTGGTGCTGATAGAATACCACTGGAGTTTCTCAAATATGGAACGGAAATACTTACCTCCAAATTAACTGCTGCTTTTAATATAATTTTGGATACCGGAGTACTACCAGAGCAGTTCAAGCAATCTGTCATTTTCCCCATACATAAGAAGGGTAACATTGAAGATCCAGCTAATTATCGAGGGATTTCCTTCCTTAACGCATCCTATAAGGTGTTCACAAAAATACTGAATGAAAGATTGACAAATTGGATAAATAGCAACAAGTTGCTTGGGGAATTCCAAGCTGGATTTCGAAGTGGGTACTCAACCATCGATAATCTTTTTGTACTGCAAACCATCGCATCAACATTTATTGAACAAAAAAATAAGTTGTACGTATTTTTTGTCGACTTCAAATCAGCATTTGATACGGTTGAACGCAGAGCATTATTCTTCAAGCTATACAACATTGGGATGTCGCAAAAATTTGGAAATGTACTTGAAAATATCTATGATGGCAATATAGCAGCGGTTTGGAACGGTTCTGAAAAGTCTGTGTGGTTTGAATCAAAGATGGGAGTCAAACAATGTTGTACTCTAAGTCCAAATCTTTTCGCTTTGTTCATAGACGACCTGATTGAGTTTTTGCCTGGTGGCATAGAAATCGCGGGGATTCGCATTAAAGCCCTTCTATTTGCTGATGACGTGATACTGTTTGCACAATCACCCGAAACCCTACAGCTGATGATTAATCGACTCGAAGTGTACTGCAGATTATGGAATCTGAGGGTGAATCTGAGCAAATCGAAAGTTATTATATTTCGCAAAGGTTCGGGTAGAACGGCAAGGAACGAAAACTGGCATTTCGACAGAGAGCCAATTGAAATCGTTAAAGCTTACAAGTACCTGGGAATGACCATAACTAGTAACCTTAATATGGAAACTCACCTCAAGGACAAACTGGTCAAAGCCAAAAGTGCAATATCTGCAACATGGAAAAGATGTTTCTCAAACAAATTGATAACTCATAGTGTGAAGTATAAGGTCTTTGTAGCGGTGGCAGAATCTATTATGATGTACGCAGCACAGGTTTGGGGAGGTGAAATGTATGAAACGGTCGAAAAACTTCAGAGGTTCTTCATTAAAAAATGGTTTCGTCTACCAAAAAACACCCCGAACTACATGGTCATAATCGAGACAGGACTGTCACCACTTTTTATTAAAACACTAGTGTCATGTTGAGTATATCACAAAAGTACTGAATATGCATAACGAAAGGCTTCCTAAAATTCAAGCATTGCAAACATTTGGAAAGAAAAACCTGTGGTATAGAAAGCTTGAAGAACAAGCTACATACTGTGGAACCAACATGCGAATACTGGAAGAAAATGGAAGATATTGTAAAGATGACCTATTAGATCTTGTTTCCAAAGTAGATGAGCAACTTAGAATAGACTCGGTAAATCAGGCTAAATCTTCGGTGCATAGATCTATATACAACCATCTTAATCACAATTTATGCGAACGTAACTACTTCCACAACGAAAATAAGCAGGAGGTTATCTCGTCGATTTTCAAAATGAGAGGAGAGCTGATAAGTCTTCACTACATACCACATCGAGAGGATCTTCCTGTTTACTGTAGCTTATGTTACTTGAGGAAAAGAGAAGACGTTATCCATTTCATAGGGAAGTGCCCAATTTTATGTGAAATACGGAGAAATGCATTAGGCAGCAATTTTAAATCAGAAGAAGAAGTACTCGCCCTTCTCAACTGCGAAGGAAACATCTACCAACTTTTCAATTATTTTCAAACAGCGATGTCTTATCGCAACCAAATTATAAACGAAGCTTTTTAAAGAAAGCATTTTTTATTCTTAAAAATAAAAAAATTATTACTTGCTTTTAAAAAACAAACTTCAATTGCTTTGTATTGTACATGTAGTTTATTATTATTTTTAAATTGATGTCAATCGGGCAGACGTCAAAGCCAAGCTCATACGATTTAATGCAATTACAATATTTTCTTGTAAACAATGTTATATACACTTTTGAAATAATAAATCAATCTATCTATCTATCTATCTATAAGCTGAAACTTAAATAAAATTAAATTTTGAACTATTGTTTTGAACTGATATTTTTAGTTCCAACAAAAACATTTTTTTTCAGGAACAAGACAAGAATACCTTTTTGCCATAAAGACGTGTACTTCACCGTAGTATTATTGCCAAACTGGAAATTCACGAGCTGTTACCCGAATAAATTTACTTATTTATCATTTATGTATGAATGGAAAAGATGTTGTGATAAGAATGGATTAAATCTGTGTTCAATATCTTAAGAATCTAAATCGAAACTCTTTTTTGGATTTGTTTGAGCTTAAGTTGGGCGCCATTTTTTATAAAAAACAAATGTTTGCACTCAAACAAATGTTTGCACTTGCTTTTTGTTTTGAATTCAAATGATATCTGAAATAAGATTCCAAAGAATGCAACGTTTATCACTGAATATCTCAAGATCATGAATCCTTTGAAATTCCAACTGTTAAATTAAAATAACATTTAAAGTAATCAAATATTCAAAAATAATTTAAAATCACAGAAATTTCATGCTTACAATTTACCACGCCTCTTTAAATCAATTCCTTCCATGAGAACCAAATTCTCAGTCAAAGACAAACTGTCGTCGATGCCCTTTTCAATGGAACAAATTTTGGCGACAAACTGTCTGGCAAAGTCAGTTGTGTTTGTCTACCAGAAAAACAAAAAATTACAAAACTATAAAAACAAAACATTTTCCTAACACCTGATCACAGTCAGTCACAGGTATATTCATAGTATTCTTCAATTCCCTGAATTGATCGCTATGCATTTTCATGCCTCTTTCCATCCTTACCACCATTCAAACATTCTTCAGCTAATGATTTTTTAACAAGTTGCACAGTGCACACCAACTTGAAAATCCACTTCCAAACAATTAGAATCCCATTGATAGTACTCGACCTTCAGACAAGGATCTTCTATATACCTTCTGATGACTGCGATCGGTTACACTATCTTGAGTTTTCATTCATTCATGAAGTGCTTGTTGCAAATAGTTGAGTGGGCTCTTAAAAATCTTGCAGGTAGACATGAAAACGTTTAGCTTTGCCCATCTGGTATAGAGGCACAGGCAGATCGATCGTTGTTGCATGAACAGCAGGCGATCGAAATCCACTCAAAAACTTGTGAATGGAAATATAATTTGTGTGGAACAAATGAAAATTGTAACAATTCTGCGATCTTCAAACAATAGATCAGTTGGAGAGCAAAGAGCAGCCTTTTGAAGAGAAGTGGTAAAATTTCTAGAAAACTTGCGAACTATGTACTATATGGTCTATGATCGTTCTACCTGTCCCGATCGTTCAAGTGATCCTCGACAAGAAATTATACATATTGACAGAAAAAATACTTGAAAATAATTGCTTTGGCAGGGTATAACAAGTGTTTATTATTAGTATTCCTCCCTGGGGTATCATTTGGGTAAAAGAAATTTTCAAGAGACTCTCTGTCTTTGAAATGTCCTTTCTCTCCTTTGAGTGTTATTGAGAATATTCGTTAAATAAAAGAAAACTTGAATTTTTTACGGACAATTGAATGAAATGCAATTTTTGTTTTGTTCGTCTTATTCTTTTTGAGGAATTGAAAATGAGTCTCTGCAGGAGCAAGACGGATTGAATTTGCATCACTCTTTCGGGTTTTTTTTTTGTATTGTTGTTTCATTTCGAGGACAATTTTTTGCATGAAGTGCTTCATGGATATAATCGTGGGAGAAAACTGAAAAATTTAATGATGTTGTGGTTTTGGTGATGGTTACATCATTAGAAGAAATTTAGATAATTAATGAATTTTATTATTAAACGAGAGCTAATAGAGTGTAAAAGAGGTGTTTTTAGGTGCGTCCTTAAAAACACCAAAGACCACCAAAGTGTGGGAATTTAGTGCGAGACTAAGAATATTGTTTATGTTTTGAATGAAGAATAAGCGAGAGACTTAAGAAACTTTTTATCAGATGAACAAAGAACCACGAAATTTTATAAAGAAAAATTAGGGCAGTTAACGAAATTAAGGGTATTCTGTTGGATTAATTTAATTCCAAGAATCCTAAAAATCCCAAACATTTAAAATCCAGATAACCCAAAATCCCGAAAACTGAAATACAGAAAACCCAAAAATACAAATATCCTTAAAGACCATAAGTCAGAAAATCACAAAATCCGGCAACAAAGCCACCGTTAAAAACTGTATGGGTATTTAAGGTACCTTCAAAAAATCCAAATCGCCCTGTGTAATTGGCTTGTTCAGGAAAATAAAACCTCAGAGGTCTCACTGTCGAAATATTTGGGTAAGCGAACCCAAAATTTTGGTTTCATTAGTACTTTGAAGTATTTTGAAAGTGAAATTTCTGATATGTACTCAGGAAAATTCCTGAACTAGCCAAAAAATACAAATTTTGAATTGATAAAAATTTAAAAAGTAAAAAAAATGTAAAGAATAATTTTATACAAATGATTTTGAGTGAAGTTTCGGGAATTTAAGTTTTTTGGGATTTCGGTTTTCGGAAATATGACCCAAATGCGCCTTCCTAGGGACGCTTCTATTATTGTGCCAACAAAACAAGGTTTGGGGTCGAAATTCTGCCAAGGTCAACATTCTTTTTTCAAATTTTTGCTTTCAAAAATCTGTTTTTTAAAATTCTGGGAATAACAAAAAAAAGAAAAGCAGAATTTCTAAACCAGAATTTCGACCCGCTACCAACAAAACTTTCTCAAACTAATTTTAAATTTTATTTAAGTAAAATCTGCTAATAATTTCAACAGCATTTTAATGAAAATTAAATAAATTGCCAATTGAACTGTAAAACTCTAATGAAATAATATTTTTTTTTACATTGTGAAAATTTCTATTTAAGCGTACATTCTTTCAGTTTATAGTTCATTTGCATCTGCCGCCTACACAAAAGCATCACAAGCGTGCAACTATGCAAAGAACAAAAGAAGTGTTTAATTAAAACTCAATATGCAATCAGGCCGCCACCAGCTGATAACTGTAAATTGTTTTTCTTAAGCCCGATGTTATCATGATCATCATCAAAACAGAAAACAAAAGTTAGTGGAAGAACACCGTCGCGTCGCGTGTGTCGGTTGTCGCCGTTCGTCGTCTTGCAGCAAACCAGCACGCTTCCATAAGGCCGTCAGTTGCGTCGTCATAGACTGCATGGGATCCAACTACCTTTAAATCCTCTTAAAAAAAACTTTACTTTATTTGAAATCATGCTTTCCTTTTGGGACCAGATATAATGTTGCTTGAAAACGAATTATCAAACAACTAAAGATTGTTCTCTCAAACCACTTAAGTTGCCTCCCCAAATAGGACATGTTTCATTATTTTATCATCCTCATGAGGCCTTAAATTGCAACAAAACAAAAATAATAAACAAAAAATATACGGCCGGGTTGCATGTATTTGCCCCTATATCCTACTTAAAAATAACTTAAAAAATAACAAAAAAAATAGTTTTCCTCGTCAATTTATTTTTCTATATACCTACACCCGTATATTCATAAAGAAAAAATAGTTGTTTTAGCTGCCGTGTTTATGAAAACTACACCATGGAATAACAATTTTCTGGGCGCAAACTGAAAGCAAATTGCTTACTGCTCCATTTGAGTCCAGAACATTCTTATTCCATGGTGTAGTTTTCCTATACACGGGAACTGAAATAACTGTTTTTTCTTTATGAATAAGGGTGCTAGAGTCGTTGCAATGTCCATGTAGGCGAGATTTGAGTTTTAAACCTATTAGCACCATATTTCTTTAAAAGTTATTTTATTTAAGGTCTCTGCAAATATCACAGTTTCTAATATAGGCACCATGGAGCACCAATAAAGTGCTTGTGATCAGTGGCAGATCCAGCGGGGTGGCTATTGGGGCTAAAGCCCCCCCCCACAGCCTATTCCTAAAACAATTTGAAATATGGAAAGCAATAGATTACAACGTGTAGAGATTTAGAGATTTATACTCGTCTAAAATATTGTTAAGACATAAAATTTGATGAACAAAATTCTAAGACCTAAGGTTGGGGCTAAAGCCTGAAGCAAATTGGACAAAAAATTAAGTTGGGGCTATGAATAATGTATCATCCAATGACAATTTTCCCCCAAAGACAAAACCCAGAAAGTAGGACGAAAAAACAGCTTGAGACTGTTAAGGTCTGAGAATATTGGCCAAAAACGACGTCAGGGTTAAACAACTAACTCCCTAAAAACTAACCTTCTTATTCTAGAGAGTTTTGGCTGCTTAAGTCTGGGTACTGCCAAAGTCCGAAGTTGGGGCTAAACAATGGTTTAAACTAAAAACTTAAATACAACAGGAATTGTTTCTTACGGCCTTGGCTTAGAGAATTTTGGGGCTTAGTTTTCAAAATTGCAAAGGTCCAAGACAATTGTACACAAAATATTTATGTACTAAGCAGTTACATACAAATTCTCTAGGCAATGAGCCAAATTCCAAAAGCATTATTTTCTGTGCCTTACAGTGAGAGTTTGAAAAAACAGGTAGGTAATCCTACTCGTTGATTTGGCTTATCCAGCAAAATAAGATCTCAGAGGACACATGATACTGTCAAAGCACATTATGAGCATTTGCCTGACTATCAATTATAAACAGTTTTCAAATTCTGTCAAAAATGTGAAGTTTAAAAGATACGCACAGCAAGTTTACAAATATACCAAGGTAAGGTAGAAACCTTATACCGTTTTAAAAAACATAAATATACGAATTTGTTCGTGTGGTTCAAGGCTATTTGGCTAAAAATGTATTATAAGTAGTCTATTAATACAATAACTATAGCTGTACTATACCATCTTTTTGTGTGCCTTTATATTTGCTTTTATCTCGGCTTAAAAATAATTCCCATGTTAAATACAACAGCAATTATGAATAATTGTTATTGTACCTTATACTAAAAACATTTACATAAAGCGCGACAGGAGTGGATAAAAAGGCACAAAATACGGTTATTCTTAAAGGAAAAGTGGGAATGTCAAAATTCGTTGTTTGCTTGAACCTTAAATCTAAACTGATTTGAGGATTTGTTATAAATTTTAAAATTAATTTGAGGACAATCAAATTGTATTACTTAAGGTCTCAAACTGATTTTCCGAACTCCAAGCCCCCCCCCCCCCAACAGCCAAATCCTAGATCCGTTACTGCTTGTGTTTACTATTTGAAACCTTGCGGGGGAGGCCATTTCAACCGCTTATGAATTTTATTTTTTTTAAGAACCCGTGGATTACCCATTACCCTTATTAAACCTAAACGTACTACAAGAAAAACAAAAACACGAGCTTCAAGAAACAAATGAAATTATTCATTCGCTTGAATAAATAAGATACACGCTCTTCACTATAATATGAACAGAAAACGACCCATAAAAGCGTTTAAATAGTAATAATACTGTTAAACCGTTAAAAGTTCTTTATATCGTTAGAGTAGATATACTTTCAAAGGTACATACATATGCTTATAAGTCGTTAGTTTATTGAATGTTGATGATAGAATCCTGTTCAGAAAAGATAGAGAGACACACACAAAGTGTGCTTAACAGGATGTCAACATAAACGAAGGATAATAATAGACATCCAGGGATTTGACAGTTTCGACTTAATTTCATTTAAATAGCGTGCATTAAACAAATGCGAGTATTATGAAGAACGTGAAACATTTAAAGAGGATGCAATGCATTTGCAAAAGGAAACAATATGACAGCTCTGCTCATTGGAAAATTGGCATATACACTCGTTCGATAAAATAATGAAGGCAAGAGAGATGTATCTTATGAAGGTCTACGAAGAAAATCTATTTCCGTAAATGAATGCATGAATTTATTTGTCAGTTTCTATATGAGATGGGAATTGAACGCAGGATTAATATTTGTCACGCTCAAAAGATTAAATTCAGAAAAATGTTGGGAAAAAATTGGTATTTTATTTTGAAATTATATAGATTTTTCGGAAATAATTTCACACTAATTAGGAACCAAATTTATGATGAAGAAAAAAAAAACTATTTTCTATTAATTTTTTATTGTGAAAAAATTGATTCTTAAGAAATTCCTAAAACTGAATTGAATATCAATTATTTTTAAATCCGGTAGGTTTTTGAAAATATATAAGATAGAAATTATATTGCAGGTTTTTCAAAGATAAGTAGTCCCAGGTATTTCTCCTCATACTGATGCCAATTTCATTGATTTATTAACAAACATATTACCCTCCAATAAATTGCAATTCATTTCTGAAATTTATTTAGAAAAAACATAAGGTGTGTTCGTGTTGATGGACAAGAAATGCACGTCAAAAAAAAAAAACAGAATATTTTATTTTAAATGGCGTTAGGGAGCAATCGTAATGTAGATTTTTTAAAGTGCCTACAGTTTTAGAAAATTGAATGATTAACAAAAATACAAAAAGTATTTTGGTTATGAATAAAATAAAAAAAAAAATAAATCGGGTGGCACAACGGCTCATGAAGAACCAGGGCCTAGTGACTAACAACTCGCAACCATTCCTGTGTGCGCCTTTCGACAGGAATGGAAGGGACCTACAATTTTATGCCGAATCCGAACGGCTAGACGAGAAGCACTTATTCGTGACAAGTGATACTCTTGGAGGATTTGTCAATTCCTCGCAAGAGGCAGTAGCCCTGAAAAAAAACTTTTTAGTTTTTAGGTGGACGAGGCTGGGAAGCGATCCCAGACCTCCAGCGTGACAGTCGAACGCACTAACCATTACGCTACGGGCTACTTTGGTTATGAAATAATACTTAAAAGATTATCACAGTGCAACTACAATATTTGCACTCCATTTACTTGTAGAGAGTTAGATACTGTGCCATTTTATGATGTTTTCCAAAGAATTAAAATATTTCTTCTTGAAAAACTGTAAAATTAAATGTGTGCAAAAGATGCAAGTATTGAAATGCTTGGACACTAGTCAATATTCTGTATTTTGAAAAAAAAAAAAAAACTCAATATTTTGGAACGGTTTTGGTCCCCATTTAGCATTTACTGGTATTATGTATTTCTAATATAAGAAACATTTACCAATGGTAATCGGCCTAGCGAGGTTTCCGTCGGAACGGAAAATTAATACTCCGATTCCCTCAGAATCGGAGGCTTTTCGAGGTATTCTTCCGAACAGCTGTTCGGCACATTTTTCCGACATTCTTTGATGCAGCTCCGCGGTCTGCATTGACATGCGATATAATGCATTTTTTGATCAAAATTTTAAAATAATTGTTCCGAAATCCTCCGACAGAAATTGTTCGCGGAATTTGTTTCCGATTTTCAGTGAATTGTAAGAAAAATGTAAAAAATAAAAACAGTATTAAAGAAAGAAATAGTTTTTACTTGTTGCTTGAATATTCGTTTCCAAGATAAGAGTAAACGAAAAAACAAGCACCAAACAATACAAAATCTCATAAACTTATGCAAGATATAAAGCACGAAACTACATCAAAAGGTCAGCAGAAGATGTTGCTGCATTTTGGGTCGGAGTAACTGACCAATTTAAAAAATTAGAACTACAGCAAAGAGATGCTGGTGGTTGGAAAAAGTTGTTGAGGCGGACGAAATTTAATTATAAAAGTGTTATGTTTATATATATTATTAATATATTTTTTAAAGCTAGACCATCCTTTCGTTTTTTTCTTTATGTTAGTTCAAGCATTTTTCATTAATTGTTTTTGACAACTGAACATCTGTTTGAACATAGAGATGGCTATTTCGAAAAAATTTCGATATTTACTGAAAACAGCAATACTTACCGATTCGATATACCATCAAATTTTGTTTTCTATTAAAGCCGGCGTAAAAATTTCGCTCATATTCGCATACTTACTTGCTATATGTAGGATGGTATTCCTTCCAGCAAAATATCATAATTAAAAGTACCTCTCTTGTTTTATATACAGAAATATCAGAAGAAAATCGATATATCGGAATAATATCGATGTATCGGTATATTTTTGTAAATCTCTATTAGAATCTTAAATATGTCGCATGTCAAATCAATGCGTCGCGTCGTCGCATTTTGTATTTTTCCTTTCCCAACCGGACACCTCGAATGTAATTTGAATTTCCGACGGAGTATGCGTTGCGGAGAATGTTCCGCTCCGACGGATACCTCGCTAAGGCAGAATATGAATTTAACCCTTCACAAAACATAGGTTTTTCAAACCATTTTTAATAGATTTTTTAGATTTAGAAAGAATAAGTCTTGTCCAGCATTATACCATATCATTAATTAAGATATTCAGCTACATAGTCTTTTAAAGCAGGCAAGAAAGATCAATCTTGCTTGAGTGAACTATATTTTTTGAATTGTATATTTGTGGACCGACTGTTCAAAATGAAGTATACATATTCATTGAGCTGTTCGCTTTTTTTTAAATAAATATTTAGCTCTGTTCCTTATATTGTGATGCTCAAATAACCTTTTCAATTTGAATAAATTTATAAATTTACACTTAAAAATTTTAATTCGAAAACATACTGTTAACAGGAATCGTACGGAAATCACAACATTGCTTTCTGCTATTTTTTCTTCGATTTTTGTTTTTTGGGAAAAATAACTATAAGTGTTTATATTTTTTTAAAGTTGAAAAGTCACTCCCCATTTAGGTCAAAAATATTTTTGTTTACTGAGGAAATTGTGCATATTCAAGCAAGAGCAACAATTATTTTGAAGAAAACGAGAATGTTGGAGTCAGGTTGTCTTGTAAGCTTCGCAATTTTTAGAAATATGTAAAATGCACAACCAGATCACTTAGTTTATTTATTGCATTTGATTTTTATGGAAAAGAAAAAAGTTTTTAAATTTTGATATCTATCAATTTTATTTTAACATTTAAGAAGTACCTACGTGCAAAATTGAAATACAGCTTCATAACGTCAAAACCTCTATTTTGTTCCCGTATGCGATTTTTTTTGACAAAAAAACTTAAAAGTAGTTTTATTTAAATCTATAACACCACTACCGACACGAAAATTAATAAAAATCTCTAAAGTCAATAAAGAGAAATTTTGAAACAAAAAAAAAATCCGTTGAACACGGATGCCAAACTAGAATTTTTGTACGATTATTTTAATCCGATTAACCAAATTATAAAAGTGATAATGAAAATGAAGAAATTTAAATATTAAAATTACTTCGGTTTTAAGTGGATTGAATAAATATAATCTTAATCTTAATCTTAACTATTATATAAAGATGAAAGAATTATTCTGTTCCGTCGCCCATAACTCATAAAATAATTAACTGATTTACGTGAAACAAATTTTATAATATTCTATAAATAGTTGCTTCTGCTATGGCAATGAAGTCTACGGATATCAATGGATCGAAGAGGTTGAAATAATCCAGAGATACTTTTTTAAAAGAATTTTCAAATTACCCTCGACTACTCCGAGCTACGCCATTTATGTTGAGTCCGCCTTGCCACAAATTTACATAAGAAATTTGAAGGCAAATGCAGATTACTTAACCAAAGTTATAAAAAGACCTGGCAACAACTTGCATAGAAGAATGCTAATTGTATCTTTTCAATGTGGTTATACCCCTTTTAAAAACTGGCAAGAAATCTCTTTAGCAAATCGTGTTCCACTAAATTTGTATTTGAACAATGAAGCAGATTGGCAAAATATTTTCTATAACTGTATTTCGAAAGTAGATGAAAGAATGTATCAGGTGCATCTTGATAGAGCTAGGGAGTCAACTTCTAGAACTATATACAGAAATTTGAATCTCTTTTTGGGTGATAACAATTATTTTAGAAGGGACCTTAATGTTTCAGATATGAGCCTAATTTTTAAAGTCAGAACGGAAGTTTTCGAACTTAATTACAGACCATATCGAATAGACATTAGTCCTTTTTGCTCTCTATGCAATTTAAACCAAATTGAGAACGTCCTTCATTTCCTAGCAGCCTGTCCTATTTTGCAAGAAATACGCCGACTTTATTTTAACAAGAGTTTTCTGACTTTCGAAGAATGTGTCAGCGTTCTGAATGGAGAATTAGGATGGAAGTTGCTGGTACAATATTTGTCCCACGCAAAGAACTACCGAGGCATATATTTGAACCTGTCGTGAGTAATACACTTAATATAATTTTTGTTTTTGCTAAACTAAAAGCCCATTTTCACAAATGTAATATGCCACCATTTTTTTTTTGTTTTAGCTAAACTAAAAGCCTTTTTATCCAAGATATTGCAGTTCTTTAAACTCTAAAATATTAATATTTAATAATAGTAATATTTTTTTTTTTTTTTTTTTTTTGGTTTATCTTAAAGCCTATTTTTATTAAATGTAATAACTAGCACCCTTTTTTTTGTTTTAGCTAAACTAAAAGCCTTTTTGTCCAGGATATTGTAGTTCTTGAAACTCTAAAATATTAATATTTTATAATAGTAATATTTAATTTTTTTATTATAAATTTAACTTTATCAAAGCAAAATAAAAATTAAATTATGTTTTTCTTTTTTAAATTATATTATGATCTTATTTTTAATTATCTTCATCTAAAAAAAAAAACAATATTTAAACTTTATGAATTTTTGTAAACATTTTGCTAATTGCTTCTTTTAAAACGAAAGTATCTTTAACAATTGTACTATTTTATTGTTTGTATTTAATTATTTGTATAAAATTAAATATTGTAAACTCTTAAAGTAAAAAATATTAAGAAACGGCAGACGGCTTATAGCCATGCTCTAATATCTTTATACAAAAATGTATACATATGAATGTATTATTATTATTATATTCTTTATGTCTATGAGACGGTTTAAGGATATTTTTAATTTCTTAATTTGTTTAAATTTTCAGAATATTATTGTTTTTAATTTTGTGTCACCTTTTTTATAAGAGTTTCTCCCAAATATTCACTCATGCACTCAAAACGATTTGATATTTTAAAATAATAAGAATTTTCTGATAAACTCAACATTCTTACAAAAATTTAAAGACCTATGTATATATTTTCTTGATTATACGTACAAGCTGAGCAATAAATATATAAACTTTTGAAAGTTATCAATTTTGTTTAATTATTTCTATCCATAAAAAAGCAATTCAAGAGCAATCAACGGGTACCTGCTTTGTTTTTTTTTTATTTTTGATTTGTTCTTTTCCTCCTATTGGCTGAGCACAATGGTGTAGTTGTAGAAAGGTAAAAAAAAGTATATGTAGCGCCAGAATGTAAAGCTACTATTGTAGCAAGAAAGTGTTATGTAGGAAGAAAAGAGTCACATTATTATGTGATATTATTTGTGTATTGTGTTGTGTATCTCTTACCATGGGCAATCGCCATGCATCGCTTTTATTTAAAAAAAGAAGGTGTTTTCCGGGTGGAACAAAATTGATTTGGTTCGAGTTAAAAGCGTACCTATAACTTGACTTCTAATGGGCGGATCTTCAACATTGAGATCTAAAATGACGGGAAAAACTGTTAACAGTCATAAAAGAAAGAGGTATTAAAGCAATTGAATGGTGTTTGGCGAATATTTTAAAAGGGAAAATGTTATGAATAAATTCAAATGAATTCAGTCTTAAAAAACGCTTCACATAAAGGGTCCGCCATCTAAAGTTTTTTTTTCAACTAGTGCTTATTTCGTAAATGGTAACACTTAGCTCATGTCTGATCTAACAGATAATTAGTTTTATCCTTCCCCTAAACGAATATAGTTGTGTATACGCTTGAACAATGCTGGGAAATATTGCGACATTACTTTGCCGATTTTGCCAAATAAATCATCTTTTCAGATGAAGCTCATTTTGATCTTGGCGGGTATGTAAACAAGCAAAGTTGTCGCAATTGGGGCATAGACCACCCGCACGCATACATTGAGAAGCCGATACACCCAAAACGAAACACTGTTTGGTGCGGATTTTGGTACAGAGGCATAATTGGGCAAGGACTGGCCGTTACAGTCAATGGCGATCGTTATCGGGCCATGTTGAACGAATTTTTGTTCACAAAAACTGAAGAGGAGGATATTGGAAACATTTGGTATCAACAAGACGGCGCTACGTGCCACACAGCCGAAGCTACACTCGATGTTGATGATGCATTTTCAAAAAAAAAGTTATTTGGTGGACCCTTTATTTACAAAATGGCTACACTGCAAAAACATTGTATATCCGTAAGCTTTAAGAGATAAGAAATACATATGTAGGTAGGAAGGTATGCAAATATAAACAAACTCCTTAAATATTATGTACTTATAGCAAACAAAATATTATTTTTTAAAGTTTGCGGAGCAACGCGAGCACGGGTCGGCTAGTTCAATTATAAAAGGATAGTTCTGGGACAGTGATCTACAATCGTAGATTTTTTTTGTGTATTTGTTTCAAAATGTCTCGATGTAAACTTTACATATTTTGATTAATTTTCGTGTCCGTAATGGTTTTAGAGGTTTTAAAGAAAACTGCGGCCAAGATTTTTGTCAAATAACCCGCACCATTTTCGTAATGAAAGTTGAACCAAACCCTAAAAATGATTTTCCGAATTCCTATTCGTGTCCCGAATTCAAGATACTCATACAGGGTGGGCCATCGAGTGGTTTATTTTTAAATCAGTATCATACCTCCGCGGAATTAAATAAGTCGCTTTACGCTTGAAAAACGTTGAGAAATATTGAAAACTTATTTCCAAAGTGAGTGCTGTGTAGACCAAACAGTGCGTTTTTTGAAAAGAAGTTTTGTTCCGCGCACCTGCAAAGTTACCAAAATTGGAGCTTATGGATCAGTAAACCCGAACTTGATTGATGAGAAGCCAATGCATCCTGAGTGATAGTTTGGTTCTTCGAAAACGATGCTGGGAACAACGTTTCGGTCAACGGTGGGCGTTATAGAGCCATGTTTACCGATTTTTTGTTTTTTCTGAAATTGAAGACATGGATTTGGACGACCTCTGGGTTCATGCAGGATGGCGCGCATTCATGCCACACAGCTCATACTACAATCGATCTTTTACGCACCAAATTCCAAATCGTGTTATCATCCGTCTTGGAGAATTCAATTGGCAGCCTCAGAGCTGCTTGAAAGACCGATGTTTTGCCAACAATCCGGAAACGATTCAAGCATTTAAGGTCAATATCATCCAAGCAATCCGTGAGCTACAGCCCAAAACCATCAACAGTGTGCAATAATGCGCTACTGCAAAGACAGCCGAGGCAGCCACTTGAACGACGAGCGACGTTTGTGTTCCATAATTAATGGGAAAGTTTGCTTTTACTAATAAAGCCATAATACATGGACACAATTTAATTTTGTACATATTATTGCATTTTTAAAAAGAAACTTGTATTTGGTCCACCCTGTACTTCAATTTTTGTAAAAAAAAAAATTACTATTTTTCGATAATTTGCCGATTTTGTTTCCCTGATGACCACCTGGAACTGAGACATGGACAAACAGGCCGACGACGACGGACGGCACCAGCATACCGAAATGCCAAAAACTGCTTTTTTGAAATATCAATTATTGTAATTTTAGTTTGGATTTAAACCGCAAAACCGGGAAATTTATTTTTAATAGCCAGTTCAAATTGAATGAGATGAGTGACTAAATTGGTTCTAAAAATCATTTATTTAAAAAAACTGCACTAGAAATACCGAGTGAAATACCGTCGCTCTCGCTGACTTTTTAAGAAACATTTATGTTAAAATACAACTCTTAGATGCTTTTGGACTTCAGCATGGATTTTATTTCGAAAACCTCTATCCAGTGGTCAGAAAAAAAAAATAATACCTGGAAATGTCATTAAGCTATAAAAGAGCGGAATCAAAAACATTAACAAAAGCAATTTAATTTTTTTTTTAATTTTTGATTTTATTTTAACAACTTTTTTTCTTATACCTATAATATAAACATTTTTTCAAAACATCTGCTTATCACTAACTAAAATACAATATTTACAAGAATTCTTTACAAAAAATATTTTCTTTCTATGAGTTCATTTGGCATGAGTTTTCAACGCAGCTGACTGAAGAAGATGATGGCGACTGGCCGTGGCAGCAACAACTACTCTTCCTATCACCTTCCGATGTGGGTGAATTGCTGTTGAAATTAAATGTCGGACTTTCCGAACCTCCTTTCTTCTGCTTGACTCTGCGGTTTTGGAACCAAATTTTCACCTGCTTCTCAGATAGTTTCAGGCGGTTGGCAATTTCAATGCGTCTCAAGCGGGACAAATAGGCATTGCAAGAGAATTCCCGCTCAAGTTCTAGCAGCTGAGTACTGGTAAAGGCTGTTCGTATTCTTTTGCTGGAATCGGCGTAGTCCGAGATGTTTGGAGAAACATTTGCTGCCTTCGATGGTGTTGCCGACGGCGAAGGAGAAGTCTTTGATTTCTTCGGGACAAATACCTCGTCGAACGACTGAAAATCCTGGCTGGTAGATGAAGTGGGTGAGGTGCAAAAATCGGTGTATCCTGAACTGCTGCTTCGTCGTTTTGGCGAGACATATTCTTCGTAGGAGGCACGTTCCCGTTTGGCGGCTATTAACGATGCAGCTGCGTAGGGATGGAACATGTGGGGATTCTGCTGGGCATGTAAGGCTTGTTGATGGATGGCTTGTTGGTGTTGTTGCTGCTGCTGTTGTTGTTGAATGCTCAATGAAAATAGATAACTTCCAACGTAGCACGCAGGATATGGGAGCATCGGTAATGGTGGTACTTGGTGTGGATTGAGGCTTTCTTTTTTCAAAGGCATATCACTGAGCAGGGACTCCATAAGGAATGATCGAGACATTTTGTTTCAAAAATTAAAATTCACAAAAATCACTGAGAAATAAAAGTATAAACCACGTTCGATCACAAACGATTTCAAACTGATGCTGTTGAGGTACATGATCGCTGTTTATATACCAGGACCTCATCCCCTGAGGGACATTTTCTTGTTGGTCATGTTTTCTATATTGTCGTATTGTTCATTCATTGAGGAATCGTCAGGAGGGTTGTGTTCATTGAGGAAAATCAGAGAATGGTAACAAATTGCAACCCCTGGTTAATGAATGGTAATTGTTAACAACCATGAGTTCTCTCTGTATATTTTTTTTTTTTGTATTCAATTACTTTATAGATGCTCCGCCCTTTTTGATTATTTCGGTAATGTATACCTGGGATTTTCTATAACAATAATGGTTGGTCTTCGCTGCTGCATACAATTCATCCCTTATTTATTTTTACAGAGATATTTTTTTTGTTTTCCTCTTATTGTATGAAATTTAACAATGGCCGAAGAAAATTGTTACGATTTTCTATAAGGTTCGTGCCGTAGGTCTTTTGTTTGATAGTTTTTTGTTTCGTCGAAGAAACTGATTTGGTGACACTAAGCTGACACTAAAAAGTTCTAATTTTAGTTTTGGAATAGAATTAAAGAAATTTGTATTTTTTTTTTTCATCGGGAATTATTACAAATGTCAAATTTGTCATCATGAAGCTATCTTATAACCACAGGTTCTAATCTGATCCTATTTTAGCGTGAAATTATTAAATTTGGTTTTGAAATTAACTAAGAACAAGTTTGAAGTCAATTAGGAGTTTTTAATTTGTGTTGTTTTTTTGTATGATAACATAAGTTTATGGTTTTAACTTGCGTTGATTAATTTTTTTTTTGGTGTTAAAAAACTGTATTGGATTAAAAACTATTAAAAAAAAAGATATTTTCAAAGATTTCGGGCAGCAAAGTGGAAAAATAAAATAATGCAAAATATAAACAAGAGCTTAAGAAACACAAGGTGCATCTCGAATATAAACCATAATGTTTTTGACTTGAGTTACTCAAAGCTTACACTTGATCACAAGCTGTACGGGCGTCCTTGATTTCCACCAGCACCAATCTGCCCATATTATCTGTTTTGTTTTGGAATGCATCGTAAAAGTGTTGCCACGCTTTATTTATTTATTTCTCTATTTAATGTTTAACTTGTAATTATGTATATTTTTTATTATGATCTATGTTGTCTTTAGTAGTAGTAGGCTTTATTAATTTTTTTTTTTTTTAACTAACAACTAGCGCCATTCTAAATGCTGACAATGTGACAAGTATCAGAAGGTGAAAAAACCCCATGAGAAATGAAATATGTAATGTTACAAATGCTTGCAATAAGCAGTACTGACAGCGTGTCAAAAGGTATCGAAATCTAAATACATATATAAGAGTATAACTACAGACACTCTTTCAAAACGATCGAAAAATTAAACCGTGATTTACAATTTTATTAAACAAGTTAACCTTTTTCTAACTCGGAAAATAATATTTTCTAGAATGGTAGGTTAACATTATGATTGTATGTACTTGAAAAAAAACTAAGATAATAATTTATTATAAGAACTTCCCGATTTACAAATCATTATAGCTTCTGTTTCATTTTCTTTAAGGTACCTTTTAGCTGAGTAAAACAAACAACTTATTCGTATGAGAACATTAGTTGGAATGAAAATTTATTGAAAAGATCTTCTCTAAAAACAAACATATCAAAACTTAAATACTTAATAATTTTGATCGCAAGTATAAACTTAACAAGTTTTTCAACACCCTCACTCGAACAAAATTTACCTTAAACATAAACCAATATTATAAGAACAGTATTTATGTTTTTCTGCTGCAACTGGTTTTGTCAAATTATCCGCAACCATAAATTCAGTTCCAATTCCAACGAAGGAGATGATATTCATGTTCTTCTTTTCGCGTATAAAATGGTGCCGAAGATTAAGGTGCTTAGATCTTGGTAAGTACTTGCTAGTTGATGCCAGGTGAATTGCACTTTTGTTGTCGCAATCTATATTCATGGACGAATTATTAAAATCTTTGTTGAGTTCAAGTTCAAGGCCACGAATCCCCATTACCTCTTGAGTTGATGCCGAAAGTGCAATATATTCGGCTTCTGTCGTAGATAAAGCAACTGTTGGCTGGTGTTTCGTTGCCCAAAATACGACGCCCCCTTGTAAGATACATACATATCCTGTGACCGATCTTCTTTCATCACAATAATTCGCCCAGTCAGAGTCTGAATAAATCTTAAATTCAGAATTTCCGGTCGTGGAAAATTTCAGTTTAGCAGCTTTTGTTCCTTGTAGATATCTGAATACTCTCTTGACGGCAGCCCAGTGTTCTTTGCCAGGACAGTTATTGAATTGCTCAATTTGTTAACTGCAAAACAAATATCTGGTCGAGTGCACTGTGCCGCAAACATTAAGCTTCCAATAGCTTGCTGGTAAGGAACTTAAGCCATTTCTTTCTCTTCATCTGTTGTTTTAGGTGACATTTCTTTTGATAACTTTGTATTTGTATCCATAGGAGTTGCTATAGGATTACATTCCTGCATATTGAATTTTATCAGCATTTCTGAAATATAATTCTCTTGATCCAAGTAAATCCCATCTTTGTCACGTGAAATCTGAATCCCTAAGCATTGCTTTGCAGTTCCCAAGAACTTCATTTTAAACATTTTCATCAAATTTAATTTCAGGTTTTCGTTATATACCATTTCGTTCGTAAATATTAGGATATCGTCGACTTATATTGCCATAAATATCATACTTTTACCCTCACGATGATAATATAAACATGGATCCACTTTTGAACGCTTCAATTCAAGTTTTTCGATAGCTTAATCCAATTTTGTGTTCCAAACTAAACTGGATTGTTTCTTGACCTTCTTTTCCGATCGAAAGCCCCTTCGGTTTCTCAACATAAATATCTTCACTTAACTCACCCTGAAGGAAAGCGGTAACAGCATCCATTTGTAGAATTTGCAAATTGTATCTCGCTGATAATGCAATCAAATAACGAATGGATGAGTATCTGACTACAGGTGAAAATGTTTCTAATCTCGGCTTAAGTGAATTCCTTTCACCAAGCCTGGCGCCAGTAACTTCATATTTTCTTGACCCAAATGGCCAAATCTACGATGCCAGATGTTGTCAAGATTACATTGCGCAACATATGCATTCTGATTTGTGGCAATATCCAATTTGTAGAGTCCATTTGAAGTTCTTCCTGTCGCTATGACTTCTTTTGAGGAATTCATGACACGACACCCACTTTTGTCGAAGATGACAACATTCTCGTGGTCCACAATCTTCTTTATTGAAAGTAAATTGACTTCTATCTCAGGAACGTGGAGAACGTCATGAACAACGACACTTTGCTTACCTTTGGGAGTTAATACGTCTAGTGATACATCACTTTTATTAACTGCTTCCATTGTCATATTATTTGCGGTCTTAATTTGCCCCTTGAATGGTTTGAGCTCTTTAAAATAACTAGAATCGGACGTCATATGATCAGTTGCACCGCTATCAGCTTTTTTGACTCTGCATGGAATGGTGCAAACATAGAACCACCTTTTGATGACTTGAAATCTTTCCCTTTAAACTTAGATGGACAATTTGAGGCGTAATGTCCAATTTCGTCACAGTTATAGCAGCGAGACTTTCTTTTTTTGTCAAACTTAGGATTCGTTTTCTTTTACCCATTCGAAAAGCTCCCTTTATTGGACATAAGAGCTCTGGTGGATGAACCTGAATCAAATTTAACATCCTGCAACAGTTTCATTTTTATAGAATCAGCTTTTAAATTCTTTCCACTACTACCGATGCTCATGATCATTGGCATATACTCATCTGGTAGACCTTTGAGTAATAAGCTTCCAATCCATTCATCATTGACCAGAAATCCAATTTCGTTCAATTTTTGAGCAGTCGAAATGATTTGGCTGACATAATCTTCTACAGATGTGCACTCTACCAATACCATAGAGCACAATTTTTGCAGTAACCCTATGCGTCTATCCAAGCCAGAGTCTTAAAAAATATTTTTCAGCGCTGTCCATACCTCCTTTGAAGTTGTTGCATCCCTAACATGAACATAGAAACTCTTGTCGATAGCTGAGATCATCTTACATCGAGCAGTCTTGTCCTTAGCAACATCCAAGGGTTTATCTGGAACAGTCTCAATATATTTCCAAGCATCTTCCAGCTCCAATTGCGTCTTCGTCGCAAAGCTCCATGTAGACCAATTTTCTGAACCAGTCAGCTTTTCCATATGATGGTCCCCTAAGAAGTTCTGCTGAATAGACATTCTTTTTATAGATTGTAATGTTCTCTTTTATTTTACAATGTCTTATGGACTGGGCCCATAACCTTTTAGCAGAGTAAAACAAACAACTTATTCGTATGAGAACATTAGTTAGAATGAAAATTTATTGAAAAAATTTTCAAAACTTAAATACTTAATAATTTTGACCGCAAGTATAAACTTAACAAGTTTTTCAACAGAACCGAATACTGAAAATTGTGGTTAATTTATTTAATTGTATTTGGAAGCACCTTTGTATTGCTTTCTGGCAAATTTCTCACAATTAAAGGTTTTTACTTTGTACAAATTTAAAACAATCAATAAGCATCTGATTATCTACTGTCGACCACTGATTATTTCTAAATTCTGATGGGAGTTTTTGTTTTTGTATACCTTCATAAGTTTTCTACAGTCGAGGTGAGTGAAAATCACATGTGTTTTATAACACTCGTTGCATTCTTACTCTTGCTCTGGGACCGATCGCCAAAATATGTAACTAAATTTTATTTATTTTATTTTCAGGCTCTGTATTGAAAAGTCATTTCACATAATGCGTTCATTTTAAAATTATATTATTTTCCAAGTCGATATGGTCAAATCAACACAACCACTGACAAATCGCATCGGAATTCCAACAATTAATAAAAAATTATTTTCTAATCGACGAAAGTTGTTTGTTTTGTTGTTGTTTTTTTTTGGCGTGTTTGTTTGGTGGTCTAAACGGAAAAGTATTAATTCCATGTGAAACTATAATTTGAAAGTTTTAATCAAAACAAACATTACGATGATTGAGGAGTCCAAAAAGTGATGTTTGGCATGACTCCCATTGGTCTTTGCTTGTGCATCCTGATGTACATCGAGTCAGAACCTAAAATGATGAACGGATTTGCATTAAATTTGATGTGAAGCATTATTATGTCATTCCCTGAAAGAAAAATTCTACATTGTGTTCTAGCTCATCTAAAACGTGTACCTAGTTACCATACAACAATAACAGTTGTTTACTCGAAAACGGCTGCTATAATTTTGATTAGGTATATACTTTAAACATCGAATCTCTGTAACAGTTTTAAAAATACGGCAAAGCAGATTTTTGAAAAATAATTTGAATAAGGGAAATAAAACTTTGAGTTTTTTGTTAAAGAAAACTGCCTTTTTTGGCATATCCCAGTTTACAAACAGTGTTCTAGTGAAATAGCCAGATGCATTCCTACACTTAAAAAAAATCAACCGTTATACTAGCGCTTCTAGGAATGCCCATCAGTTTACCCTTGAGCCCAACTTCGGACGTACTGTTAAGTACAGAGATTCTTTCTTTAGTCGCACTACACGAATGTGGAAAGCTCAATTTCCCCCTCCCATTGTGATCTATAGACATTCAAAACCAATGTGCATCGGTACCTTCTTTAAAATCCCCTCCAATCTACCTAATCGCTCGTGCTGAGTGCATCACTTTAAGGGTTGTCACAACCGCTTTAGCGCGCGCTTAATATAAAAAAAAAACTCATCAATGGCTTGGTTGATTTTATCATTATTTTGCACTCCGGAAGGTACTTCCAAGTTTGCAAAAAGTATTCCATTTAAAATTTGTATTACTAAGAATAAGATAATTATTGCATACCAAAGGTAAAAAAATCTACTTACATATATGGAAAATAGCTAAGGATTTTCATATTTTTGTTCGTTCGGTCATATAATTTTCTTCAGAAATAATTGTTCATTAAAATGAAACTCAGAGAATTTGATACATTTTGCTGACAGCCAAACTGAGATTTTTTAGTGCGGGGATCTGTTTAGGCAATTGTGATTGATAAAACCTTTTAGATTTTCTTTTCTAATTTTTTTAATATTCTTATCAAACACAGTTCATACACATAAAGCAATTCTAAAACAAATTACGTAAAATCGAATAAGGTTTATACAAAAAAACAGCAAATACACTTTAAATTTCTTAATCTAAATGTCGAAGAAAAATGAACACACAAATTTAAAGGAAAATGGGCATTTTGATCTACCTATTGCCCACGAATGTAATATACTATATCGATGGAAAGCTTAGCCCTAGAATATTTTATTTTTTTTTTGTATGGGCACAAGGCTGTGAACCATGGGGCCTAGGCAGTATATGGCAGCAAAGATTGCACTAGAGCAAAAATTAATTGCAATAGTGTTCCAGTGAAATGATAGTATTGGTCACTTTGGCTGAACCGAATAGACCCCAAAATAAATGAACTTTTATTCCAATGGCCAATATTAGCAAATAACATCATGGTTGGTGAATAATTCGCGTGCGTCTAGTGGTCACAATTGAGATATTTAACGTTGGAAAGATTAGTTCAAGAGCATCATTTTTAAATATGGACACAGAACTGTACACCATAGGGTTTAGTCATTATATTACAGAATATGAAATAATTCGTCTATGTTCCCACTATGACCGATAAAAATCCAATCCAATGGATTTGTTGTAAAGAACCAAATCCGTAGAATATCTGTGTGGAGCGTATATGTCAAATGCATTATATTATATAAAATACTTTTGAGGGCAACAAAATTCGTTTTTTTTTTATAAAAAACGGGGGCTTCGGTACATAATACCCAAAAAATCATTTATTTAAAAAAGCAGTGGTTATTGTAATTTGCAATTATTATTTTTTTCAAAATCTATCTACTACAACTATTTGATTTAAAAAGAAAATTAAAGAATGCATGTCCTGCTTTAAAAATAGCAAAAGATGCTTGAGACATGATTTTGTTAATATCTTCTCCTTTTTTTTCTATTTTACCTAAAAAGAAAGGAAATAGTGCTTTATAATGCAAATATTAGCACAAGCTTTAATTATACAAATAAATAAGCTTTAATCAAAAAAAAAAAAAAACATCACTGAATTTGTTTTGTTATAATACTTGTAAATTGAATACGCCTTTTAGATCTCCAAGTGACTTTGAATATTATTATTTAAAGTTTAAGTATGTCTATTTAAAGAACCTGTTCTATTTGTCCAGTAACAGATATATGTGTGATGTACTAACTATCAAAAATAAATGCACATGATACTTATACATTTGAATTCAACATCAAAATATTTCCGAGGCAAAAACAATAAATGGAAGTGACGACCGTTTCCGTTTGCGAAGTTAAAATTAATATTGGTATGGATGAAAATTGTTCAATAATTCCAATTTCAGAGTTCAGAGTTCTATATTTAAAATAAGGGAGCGGGTCGGAAATCTGGTTTTGAAATTCTGCTTTTCAAAATTCTGTTTTTTTTTTTATTCGTTCTGTTTTACAAAATGTTGCTTTTAAAAATTCTGCTTATCAAAATACTGATAAGTATCATGTAGTAAACTAAAATTCAGCTTATTCTGATTATATTTTCAAAAAATATTTACTAACGTTGCAAAAAAAAAAAAAAAAACAACAAATGGGAATACATATAGTCTAATGAATAATATAACAACAACACCTAAGCAAAGCCACAGAGAACCGTATTACTTTCTACTTTCTACTCGCTGTTTTCATTTTTAAAATTGTTTTTTTTTTTTTAATTCTCTATCCATTTTTGGCCCTTTCAGGTTAATTTAATGCAGTGACAAGTTACCTTCTGAGAACAATTTGTTGTTTTGTATATAGGCCCTTCTCCTGCTCCTACCGACTAACACCTTTAGACGACAATACTATGACTTAACATTGTTCTGTATTCTTGAAAATGTCTCTTAAGTTGCTTTTGAACTGTCTTAAACAAGCCCAAACTCCAGGCGATATTCTTAATTATCATATTTTATTTTATTGGGAACTACATAGGTACTACTCTCTGAAATTCTATTTTACGCAGAGTTTTGTAAAACAAAATTTTGAAAATCAGAATTTGGAAAGCCGCGTTTAGAAAGCAGAAAAAAAAAAGAATTTTGAAAAAAGAATCTGGACTCGCCTGCAGAATTTTAATACCAAACCTTTAAATAAAAATCTATGCTTAATCTTCATTAAAACACGGTTACGGAAGTCATTTTTTAGTGTCTTCTTTATCATCGTCATTTAGCGATCAAATATTCAAAACATTATTTGTATCTATGTTCGACTTTTTTCAAACAGTTAACTTTATCAACAAAAAAAAAGAGAAAAGCTCAAGAGATAATTAAATATGATGAGGAATATTGTTATGAATGTGACTTCTTGAGACAAACATTTCAATTTATAACAGTGTTATCTTCATTAAAATTACGCGAATACTAAAGGCCTACAAAAACCCGAGGTGCCCAATGTTGTCCCTGTTCCTAGATCCCTGACCACAAAACCTGAACTTTTATAATCCAATTCACATGTGTCGAGCCTCTTCATACTTAAATATCTCGAATAAAATAAACAAATCAAAATCAAGTTCGAAGGCCAGCTCTTTTGTTTTAAATAGAAAAATATTAAAGTTGTTCAAACTTTATCTCTTTTTGAAAAAAAAATGTCAACCCTTTATGAACCCTTCTACGATTTATTTTCTCATTGAAGAGTTAATCGAATTGTTAATAATACTGCCAGAGGATAAATCGTAACCAACACTGCTACCTCATTAAAATCATGTTTTCTCCAAATCAGCTATAAGGGAAACAACAAAAAATATATCGTCTAAATATTTCAGCATGGCAAACTGCATAGCCCAACCCTCTTTCACCCATTTTCCCATGTCAATAAGGGATATCATGTACATCTTCAACCCTATATAATGTTCGTTCCAACGTATATGAGTATAATTTCTCGCAATAGAATCAAAATGAATAAATAAAATTCGTTATATGTGACAAAAAGACCTTAATTTTAAAAATATCGCCCTTCTGTAACAAATTGATTTATTTATCTACTCGGCCTATCTGTACCGCTTCAGCATGCGTTGCGTTGAGAGAAAACGCGCGCTTCTACACTCGTAGATCGTAGTAACACACCAATGGTACTTTTATTATTCAATAAAGAAGTACTTTATCAATCATCATGAAATCATTCGATTGAAAGAAATTAAAAATATAAATTCAAGAGGGTTCTTGATGTACATATGTACACATGAAGCTGCACAAGCCAATGAATGTCATGGATATTCGTTCACAAAAAAAAGATATGGCGGCCGCCATCACTCTTCATAAAATAAACCCTCACCGAAATAATACACATTGGAGTCGAATGCAGAAGTCCTTCTGTATTGTTGATTGAGTTTCTGTTTTCCTTGTGGCAGATGAATATAATAATAATAATTACAATTATTATATCCCTTTAAAATGAATGGAAAGGATACAACTGCTTAGCCATGCGCGGAGTTTTTTTTTATTTTGTGTATTTTTCATTGTAAGCCTCTTCATTTCTTTGATTTCTTTTATTAGCTTTTTGGTTTTGATATGATTTTTTTTGTTAAGGATACGACAATAATTCGAAGTGACAGGAGCATAAAGGGCATATAGTAACTAAAAGAGTTCACTATTTGCATATTTTTTTTGTTGTTTTGTATTCACAAGTAAATTGATATAAAAATATACACAAGTGGAAAATAATAGAAGGATAACAGGGATCAGTTGTGTGCGTTGTGTTTATTTTGTGGGCAATTCATTAGTTGTTTTATTTTTGTGCGTGTACCTACGAGAAGAGTTTTGAAGGCTTATGAGTTTGTGTGATTTTGAATTGATTAAGAGATGAAACAGTTTCGTTGTCCTGGTAATCCTTTGACAGGATATATACATTATGGAGAAGTAGAGTTTAATTGGATTATTTTATTTTATGATTGAATGTGGTTTTATTTAAGAATGAGGGCTTGATAGAAATGGGGTTAAATCTATCAATAAGAATTTTGTTGTTAACTAAGCAGAGTTAGATAATTATCTTCCTAGCTACGAGAATTGTTGAACTGAAAATTATTTCACATGAAAGGGAAAATTTATAGAAGTCTTAATACCCTTAAATCTTGTTCCTGTTGCATAAAATTAGAATGGGATACATTATACATACTCCCTCTATTTCTTGTCTTTCCCTTCCAACATCATTTAAATATAGAGATTTTCTTCAAAAAAATATTTTAATTTTTATCAAAAAGAATCGGTCCAAGTTGTTTACCTTGAGGGAATCCGTCAAACTCCTCCAGTTTGTATCTTCCCTCTATTTTTATTAATTATTATTGTGTTCAGTTTCACACAAATGATAAATTAAATGTTTGTTGTGGTTTTAAAGTCAATTTCCACGCGCAGCCTCTGTTCAAACAATCTCTGGAAGGATCTTTGTTACCTTACGCCGAATAACAAATAAAAAACAGCTATAAATAGTGATTGGACCCTCCGAAGTAAGCGACCGCAAAATGACCGATACAAAGATCCTTGATTAATGGTCAAATTTATATTAACACACAAAGGCCTATACCCGAGTCCTTAAAAAAATATCTTAAAAATTGCCTGCATTGCTACAAGTGTTGCCCACATGAATGGTTCTAAAGGATCGGAGGAATTATTTTTTTCCTCTGTCGGCAAAAATCTCTTATCTTTGCGGTGACCTAATAAAAGGATACTCGTATAGATCAATAATATTTCATTCATCAATGGAACCTTTTTGTATATTTATTTTTTATTTTTAAATACAAAAACTTAGAATGCTTGACTTGGTTCTTTTTTGTTAAAGCTGCGTGCGCCGCACTTTTTCATTCATACAAAAAAAGAAAGATTCTTCTTCTTTTTGTTTGATTATTTCAATGGAATTATATAGTGTGTAAATACACTGTGCACAATGGATTCCTTCTTTTGATCCTTATTTGCCAGTATTTTGGGATATTTCGTCCTTTTTCGTCTTCTTTATTTTTATTTGTGTGTATTTGGTATTTTTTTTTTCTTTCAAGTAGAATATTCTCTTCCATCGATCAGTGTTTGTCGCCCATTTGTCTAGGATTGAGTGTCAATTGCATTACCTATACATAATTTTGCATTGTAGGTGTCCTTATATAACGCATTCGAAGGTGTCAATTCGATAATAAAACGCACTTAAAGGACGATAAAATTGGAATGACAAATGGCAACATGATCGCTTGTTAGTTGGTTGGATGGATTGGATATGGATGGAGTTTTCTATACTCTCTTGTGTAATGTCAAGGATTTAATTGTTGTTAACGAGTGGATCCTTAACGATCCTTTTTATGGTTTTTAATTCTCTTTCATTTTTCTCTATGTTCTTGTAAAATTGAATGAAAAACTCTAAAAAAAAGAACACTGATATTGGGGTGTTACGTTAATTTTAGATGGGCATTGTACAATTTAACATTTTTGCTTTGTTGTTAGGATCTTCTTCAGATTGTAATGCTTCTGGGTAATTGATTTTGTTTGGTGAAAGGAGAGGTGTGCTTAGGTACCTCTATATGTAGGATGTTCAAGCCATTGGACTCATATAATATAAGTTCTATTTTTTTTTCTATTTTTTTTTTTATAAAATTGTTGCAATATTTGCGGATTTTCTAATGAATTTTTGGCTATAAGATCCGGCAGATGGACGATAAATAAATTTTGGTCAGTGATATGGCCAGTTGCCAATATGGCTGAAGGTGAGCGGCGTGCCGGTGGTCAATGAGGGGTTCTTAAGAGGCTTATTGTGTTTGATGCAATTTTTCAGTTGATTGCACTTTGGCTTCTTTTTTTTATTTTCTCTGAATAGATTCAATTTTGTTCTAAGAAAAACAGAACACGTGAGCACACAATGAATTAAGGTTTTGTATAGGATCTATAATTTTTGGAGGCTCAAACAAAAATGTAGAAAATGTTTTAAAAACCATTTGACTATTAAGAAGAAATATATAATAATTGCTATCGTTGCTTGCAAATTTTGAATACTCGAATAATACAACTCGACTTATAGGCCAAAAAGGAACGCACAATACACATATCGATCTTGAAAAAAATTATGGAAATGTTTAGGGTAGAGGTGGCACCCTTCAACACAACACAAAATGCAAAAGTATACGTTTTCTTTGTTGATACTTTCAAAAATTTTAAAATTCTTTTCCAAATCTATGATATTATCGACATATTGGCGTAGTTTAAAATTTTTGTTTACTGATTTTTGTTAGTTTTTTAAAAAAAAAACTCTGACAGGGGCTGGTATATCTCCGACAGTTGCAGAGAAAACAAGGCCAGAGCTTCAATTCAATGAAAATTTATATTTTATCTGAAGACAAATCGAAATGATAGTTGTTAATAATTAATGTAACATAATAATCATTCATTAATAAAAAATACTTTTTTATAAATTTGTTTTTTAATACAAATGTTTTATTTCAAAAATGAAATATTAATGAGTGCATTTTCCATCACAGCTTTGTATTCGTGGATGAGTTTTTTTTCATAAACGCGAACTACAACTAACAGTAGAAGTAAAATTTAAGCTCCATTTTTGGTAATTTAGCAAAGAAGTGGAGACTTTTGGACAGCCTGTCGACGGCGACGGTTACCCCAGGCTGCACTGTCAGAAATATCCCGCATCGCACTTTTCCATTTATCACTTTTTACTTATTTTTGTACAAAGATATTCTAAACTTTCATTAATATAGTTATTTACTACGCTAAAAATTGTTTATCTTCCTGACACAGATGAGAAACTGACACACAATTTACGTGGGTTTCGCATAAGAAAAGTCTACTATGACGTATATGTGTCGGAGGTACCCCGCTGTCGAAGGGTGCCACCTCTATCCTCCTTTATTCTTTAATACTAATATATAACGAATGCACGCGTTAAATAGTTGTTAGCTTATATACCTATAAAAATATGCATAGGTGGTGAGTATTATTAGTAAATATCTCAGTAGGAATAACAATTTTTCCGAAGCAATTGCATAATCTTTTTTATCACATTTCTGTGTATTTTAAGATTTCCTAAGCCCTAAAAAATATAAAAATCAAAGGCCCTAAGTAATAAACGAACTAAGTGGCGAAAATCCAACTTTATCCCATACAAAGAAAAAATTAATTTAAAATAGATTCGAGTCCTAATTCGTTTATTACTAAGGGCCAAAAAAAAAAAAAAAACAATACAAAGATATGTGCTTTTCTAAAAAATATAAGTCTGGAAAAAATAAATACTTAATATGTAAGCCCAAACAATTCTTAAAAATAAATATTTAATTTATATGTTTATATTAGTATACATACCTCTACATATCTAAAACTACAATTTATTAATAATTATTTCTAATTTATACAATACTTGACAACAAAATATCGAACAAAATACAAGAAAAACTAAGCCTTGATCAAGGCCTGGATAAATAACTAATAATAAATATAAAGGTATATGTCATTAATTTGAAGACTTTTTCTTTCCAGTCTAGGGAAATATAGACAAATTAGACTTGATAACATCCAGACCAAGGATAGTCTCGTTGCTATTGCATTTTATTTTATTTTTTACTAAATTCAGTTTTTAAATTTTTATTTGTATCCTGATTTAGCTGTTTTAGTTTTGTTCTATTAATTTTTGTTTAAACTGAATAGCGTTGGAGAAAACAAAATGCCTATAGTATTTAAATGTACAGCAAATTCTTTTACAACGTTAATTTTTAAATTTTTTACTATAAAGCGTATTAGCATGTTGATTGTTTTTTTTTTACCTAAGGTTTTTTTAAACGAAATGCACGGCACCAGTTATATGGTTCTTATTTTCTTCTACTTATTCAAACTTACTGGCGCAAATTTTTAAACAATTAAAACCGGTTCTAAAACACTTTTAAAACGGGAGCCAGCTCTAGAGAATCCTTTTTAAAATGAGAGTCGACCCTTTTGTAATTTTAAACGCCATAAAGTAAAGTTTATTAACGTTAAACTATTCTTCTTATTTTAAAAGCAGCAAATCGCTTGTTCACCTTCTTAAAGTATACTTTTACAACTTGAAAATATATTAATAACAACAAAAACGTGTAGGTTGGTAAATTGATTTCGTTTTAATTTTTTAATATTTAGAGCTTTGATAAAAATAAAAAGCTATTATTAATGCATTTAAAGAGCTCGGCGACATTGATTTTTTTCTGCCAAAACATGGACACAAACATCAATCACACAGACACATGAACCAACATACACGGAGGTACCTACAAAGATGTCTCAACATTGTCTATGGGTTTGAGTTTTTTTTTTTTTCTGCAATCAGGGATAATGCAGTAGATTTCTTTAAAGAACAATAACATTCAAACAAAACACAATTTATTATTATCTATTACACGATACACACAAAATTATATTAAAATTATTTGTACTGTAGTTCTTTGTTCATTTTAAATTTTTTTGTTGTTGTTTAGCCACGTTTCTTCTCGTCATCTGTCAAATGTTTGCCTATCCAACCTAAATTTGCTTACGCTTCGTTGTGGAGTCAACTTTAGTTAGAAGAATTGTTTAACGTGCTTAAAATTATGATAAAGTCTGACAAGAGTTCGCAACTAAACGACTACGTTAACTAGAGCCGGTTTCGTTCCTTAAGCGAGCAATGTTTAAAATTTTGCGCTACTATCTCTTACCATTTGTAATCAATGAAATTTCCCTCTATCTCTTTCTTATCTTCACCTCTATCCGTATGCTGCGGCGCGGCGGGTAGTTTTGAACGATGACTGTTTCCTCAGATAGATATGTAGAACGATAACTATCAGTTCAACCTGCCTCTAAAAGTCAGATATGGAACTAGCTTTTATTTAGAGGAATCAATGGAAGTTTTGCCCCTAAAAAATTGGCTCATAAGAAACTATGTTTATCTCCGCTAAAAAGCGAATTATGCATCAGATATAATGTTGCCGTCTTTTACATGGAAATTATTTTTTTAGGTGTACACAAAACAACCTTTTATTTTTGTACTAATTTTATTATGTCCTTGATTGCAAAATAGGAATGTTTTTCAATTTCTATGGACTATCTTTTTACCAAAACACAAAGCATTAAATCCCAGAACAATCAATTATTTTTTTTTAATTTCCAATAACATAAAAAGTGCACAAGTACAGTCAAAACAAAATTTAAAAACAAAATAAAGAACTCTACAAAATATAAATAAAAATGTCCTACCCAAAACATAAACCATTTTATGGAAGGATTCTAGTTTGTAGAAAAACCAAGAGGACATTTTCTTGCTATCGTGTACAACAACCAAAGAAAATAATTCTGTAGAAAAAGTCCTTATTTCTCAGACAACAACCCATGTCCAGAGAAAAGCTGGCAAAGCATTAATTGACAGCTTTTCCAGCTTTTTTCGTCCTCTAGAGCAAAATTATTTGTTCCTATAATTCATCACTAAACCACGCTTCCGTTTTGAGTTTTTGTTATTCTTAGGGCTGACTACGAGACGAGAAAAGTCTAGGTCTCGGTCTCGCATGACGAGACCGAGACAAGACGAAACGAGACTGGCTTTTAAGCAACCGAGACGAGACTACATATTTGGACCGAAATTTACAGAGAGTCTAATAAATTAAAAAATCCAATTTCAGTTAAATATTTATTTTTTTCTCCGCACATTCAAACTATAATTTAAAATATTTCATTCCAATAATCAACAAGTTGCCCGGAAATCGAATTTTTCGGAGATGAGACCGAGACGAGACTCAATTATACGAGACCGACTCGATACCGATGCGAGACTGAAAATTTTCGATTTTAACGAGACCGAGACGAGACTTACAAAAGTCTCGCAGAGTCTCGTCTCGTGGTTATTCTTCAAATTTAGAAATCAAATCAAAATTATACTCTCTCTTGGTGTAAGCCGTTATAAATATAACAGATAAAGCTTTTCACCTCGAATGTTGCTGTTTCGCTTGTAATACTTCAAAAAAAGTACGCATACGCCCCAGTGGACCACATTGTTTTTGAATCAGTTGAAAAGATCATAAAATAAGACCAGTAAATTTAAATACTGATATATTCTTTATCTTTTCAGCACTATCAAACTCTTTTTCACACCTCTACAAAAGTAAAGCAGGTTATGAATAGGAAAAGTAAAAGTCTTCGAATTGAAAATGTATTAAGTGAATAATATCTACTCTTTCTTTGGTTTCAAAGATTTTTCCTTAATTATTGTAGATTTTCGTAAGTATTTTTTTTTTTTTTATGTTTTGTTAAAATAACTATCTGCCTCAACAGATGTTGTCCTGTCCATGTCTGAATTAATTTATTTTAAGAAATGAAATTCTAGGAAATAACATCAACCAAATGATTTATTTTTTTCAATTGAATTTGTAATTTCAAACGTTTGCGATGAATTTACCTTCAACAAAATCACAATAAATTTTTAGTTTTTTGTTAACACTTATATACCCGATTTCAGAACACAGTGTTCACATTATTCTATAGTTTTTTAAACATATATGTATTGATTAATTGGACAAAGTACCTCTCACATAAACTTAAGGGCTGATAATTAGTGTTTTTGGGTAACATGGCCACACGTGTTTTTGATTTTTTTTTTGGTCCAGAAATAACGGTACCTATTACCTGCCATAAGATTTTTTTTTTTTGGCAAAAATACATGTTTATAAATTATTTAATCAGTTAATTAGTTTTTTTTTTAATGGTTATTTTTGGTTCCTCTACTAGAACCATTTTTTGTATGGTTTTTGAATCAGTGCCGTTGATTTATTTTTTTTTAATATAGAAGCTTTAAAAAGTTTAAAAAGAATAAAAAGAAATTGTATGAAATTGTTTTGAAAACTTAACATGTAGATATGTATTTCGAAAACGACTTTGTTAATTTTTTTGAAACTTTATATAGCTAAAGTGATTTTTTATCATTTTCTGGAATACTTAAGAAAATCATGTTCCTAGAACAAAAATAATGGTACTTGCCACACAAAAGTTTAAAAACCGTTAAAAAAATGTATTTTCGCGAAAAATTCTGCAACGATTTTAATAAAATAAATGTGTTGGTCCTTCTAAGTGTGTGCAATCAACTTTTAAATATAAAACTGTTTTATTTTACGTTCTTATTACTAAATGTTCTTCCTCATAGAACCACTTTTCATATTTTCGACTTTTTCATTATAAGATGAACCGATTAAAATAATGAAAAAAAAAATTAAATTTATACAGAAGCTCCTTAAAAAACTAAATATCATTATATAAATATTTTCAAAAAAAAAATGTTTATTTTGGTTTAAAAAAAGAATTAAAATTAAATTTTTTTTAAATCGAGTTGGTGGGTATTTCTTATATTAAAATAGTAAATGCATATTAATAACTACTTTAAATTAGCATTCCCAATTTTATTCCTTAAAATGTTTTGAAAATGTAGATACATATACAATTTTTTTTTTTTTAAACTCGCTTCAACACTTTAAATTTTTTTAGCCGTTTTTTTTGAGGGAGTGTATAGCAACTCAGCAAAATTTGTACATGCAAATAACAACAAAGACACATTATTTTAAAGAATTTTGTTTTTGTTTTGCGTTTAAAAATGTTACCCAATTTTATCTAAATTAAATTTTATCCATTAAAAAACACGGCTTTTGTTTGCAAATATTCATATTTTTTTTAAGAAAATGGCATGTTTTATTTACTATCCATGTTTTTAAATAATATACATACATAATTTTGTAGATACAATTTTTGTAATTTGTATTCTCTCCTGTATTTTATTTCTCTCCTGGTAATCTTCTTTTATATATATATACATATCATATATAATAACCAAAAAAGTAAGATGAAATCCAATTAATTCAATATGTAAAAACCCTATATGTATGCATAGGTACTCCAATTGAGTAAATTATTCCCAATATTATTAACTGCATCTGACCAATTATTTTGGTTAAGGTCCATCAAAAATGTAGTTTTGTAAACAAAAAAGATTTTTTCAAAAAAAGAAATTCATAATAAAATCATATGACTCATTAAACTTTTATACCTACAAAATTTCCTCTGTAAAATCAGAATTCTAAAAAAGGTTTCGGCTGTAAGTTGTTCAATCAGCTATAGTATTAAACTTAATTAACCAAATTTATGTTACCATCTATTATTCCTCAAATAGAAACATGGAATTTCATGCAAAGTCACAATTAAGGATGAGTAGGTAGTATAAGTATATCTAGGTACCTACACAGAGAAAAAAACAACGTAAAATCAAAACAAAAAACTTTGATTCTAATCACGCCACGCTTCTTTGTTTACATTTATAAAAGATAAAGACAAATGTATATTCATGATCGACGCATTTCATTTTTGTGGTGAATCATTTATTTGTGACGACTTAAGTGAATCGTTTGATGCTATGAGTATTTCATAGTAATAAATATAGGAAAAGTAATTAAATATTGTTTTTCGATAATATGAAAGTGAATTTTGAGTGCGCGTTAAATTTGTTCACAAATGTAAGGGCCCTACTTCGAAAAACAACAACGCGCTCTCGAAATTCTTTATATTAAGCTTACAAATACAAACAAATTAAGGTTCACTTAACTATGCAACACTTTGAAACTACGTTGATGGCACTTTAAATGCCATAAAAGTGGATCACAAAGTAAAATGTGGATTTCAATGTAAAAATGAATACGTTTCACTTTGAAACAAGGTTGAGTGCACTTTAAATGTTGATATCAATTTAAAAATGATAAGTTTTCACTTTACAACAACGTTGAACGAAATGTATATGCACAAAAGTTGATTTCGATGTATAAATAAACACGTCTTACTTTAAAACTAGGTTGAATCTCTTATAATTACGTCGCATATTCAAATTAAGATTGTTTCAACGTTAAAATGAAAATGCTCCATTTCATTTAAAAAACTTTAGATCAAATAAGCTCGTATTTAACTTTAGAAAGCATTTTTTCCCTCAGTGTACTAGGTACCTAGTTATACTTCGGTATCTATAAATATATGTATATTTATACATATTTCAGTTTGGAAAAAAAATATATTTCTTCAACGAGATAAAATACGTACGTACTGCTTTGTAATCGCCCTAATTATCTTTAACACGCTTCTATAATACATGAATTTCTTCATTTTTGTTTTCTTAAAAAAAAAAAACATTTAACCTTCGAAATATTCAAAGTCACTACTATAAGTAGGTAATAACCTATACAACTATGTCACGTGTTACCAATCCCAAACAGGTAGATTATTATCATGACAAATAATAATTTCCATTACTCTTATAATTCAAATTATGTTTATAAATATGAATTGACGTTTTTTCAAAGGCCCACCACCTTCACCAAATATCTACATCGAAACTTGTTTATTTATTTTCTCAAACCTACACAAAAAGAAAATATCAATATGAAACAAAACACAGCTTCAATTCTATTTATAAATAAAAATAATTCCACAGAAATTTATTCAAAAAACCAAACAAATCTTCTTTACTGCGATGTTTTCTTTCAAACGAAACGGATTAATGATGTTCTCAGAAGAAGACTGTAGATACACGTAGATATTTACTCCGCGGTAAAAAAAAATGTCCTTTAAAACGAATGAATTTGTCAAAACCCACCGTTTCCCCACTCACCCCCACCGCCCATCACTCAATCATCATCGTCATCACTCACACTTACCTTCAGTTTGACTTTTCGCATAATTTTCGTCTCCTCCCAGCGATCCAGCTCGTCCCATTCCTTGCCACGTTTCCGTAGCAAATAATAACGATACATGACAATAGTAACAGCCACCAACAATGCCAGTCCCGTGCCAGTTGCAGCACCCAACACTGCCGAACTAACCATGACCATGAGATACCTACTGGCTCTCGCTCCTGTCGCAGTACAGTTTAATATAAATTTCTCAAGGAGTAAGTTTGTGTGATAAGAACGTGCTGATGCTGTACAAAATTGTGCTTTGTGTGGATACCCTGCAGCCAAAGGATATCTGAAAAGATTGTTAAATTTAGATGATAAATGAATGAAACAGTCGTAGGTTTAAATTTGAACAAAAAATAAAAATACAAACAAAAGGACAAACTAGAGAAGACAGAGAACAATAATTCCCCATCGCCCATCGCATCACCCATCGTGGTAATTTGTTATGTGAAAATGAAAAGTTGCAGCAATTATCCCTAAACCGTGCTGCTGTGCATTATTTGTACAACCATCAGCAAAAACGTTGTCCTTTTTTTTGTTATTTTGTGTTAAGGATAAAGAACCACTCAAGACTTTATTTACATTTTATTTTATTATTATTTTTTTTAAGGATATTTACATTTATTGTGCTGCTCACTGGAATTGGAAATAGAATTGGAATCCCTATTTCCCAAAACTTCAAGTTCTTTTGGGACATTAAAAGGATAAGGAAGACGAGGATTTTTTTTTTGTATTTTGGAAAATGGAATTCAAGTCTTAAAGGATTTTCTATTTTTGTCTTGGCAAATTTGAAATGGGATAAATTGTGTCAGGACAAATATGTGTGTGTAGGTTCTCGTACCTACTTGTCATGAAACAGTTTTAAGGAACTCCGCATCAAAATACTTCTCTAGAGAGCCATTGACAATAGTCATCGACATTATGGTTAACAACTCTTAGAGTAGACATCAAGTGAAAAAGTCCTTGAAGTGGATAATGCCTCAAATCAAATAAACGGAAATCCTTTGAGAAAGGAAGAATTTTTCTCCAGAAAAATCTTACACCTATACACATACACTTGTTCATGTGTACATTCCTGCAGAAAACAACTTACAAGATACTATTCAAGGATGCACATTGCACATTTTTCATCGCTCCTCTTTTGCACCCTTCCCTGCCCCCAAAGATTTCCATCTTTATACACTTTTTTTAGTGTTGCAGCGATTATGACATGCTATCCTTAACACTCTTCTCGATTAGTTGTATTTCCTTGAGCGCAAAGAGAAGGACAAATAAAAACCAGAACTAAAACGTGTAGGAGAGATAATAGGTTGGGCAAAAAAAAGTAAGTATGGTGTGAAGAATTTAATTATCCCCCTTTAATTTACAATAACTCATTGAGGAAAACTTAATTAAGAAAGATCACGTCGATGAGTAAGAATTTTCTCTGAAAATGCAGTTTACTTTTGAACGAGTATCTATAAAAAAACAGTGGGAGCCTGATGAACGAAAGATAAGCTGAAGGAAATTAAGGAATATTATCATTTTTCCGTTGAGAAGGAAAGATTGTGTTGCTTTTAATTTGTGCACAGCTGTGGGAAACATTTAGCTAGACTATTGTCGTCAAGGGGTCTGTTAAAAGAAACAATTTCTATAGATGTGTTACTGTTTACTTTTGTTACCAACCAAATTTAATCCTAAATAGAATGACACCCCCTTTCGACTTCATCAGATATAGCAGGCATGTATGTACTGTAGGTACATATGTCCATATATCACAAACTGAGATGACGTTTTTGCTAATATTTTGAGCGTTGCTGGTTTTTTTGGTAGAAAATAAAATGTCTCCCAACTCATGAATAATTGAAGAAAAAAACTAATAAAGTTCATATTATCAGGCAGATAATGTGTTAAAATGGTTTCAGACTTTTTTTTCTTTAGTTCACGTAATTCAGTTCAGCAATTGCCCAATCTTCAATTTAAATTGAAAAAAAAAAACTGAAGAATAACAAAGCTTTGCATGTACAATAGAATTTATCATAGGAATATTGTAAGACGATTTTTATAGTGATTCCATAATGTATAAGAGATACGAATACATGCGGATTCACTTGATTTTCTCGTAAATTGAATAAATTCAATTTGCAAATTCAAATAATTTGTTACGTAATGTCATATTCAAGATTATCTTTTAAAATGATAAGACTTATTTTATATTGTCAGCGCACTTAAGGGGTTCTTACTACCCTTAAAATGGTTGAACATAGTACAAGCGTTAGGAAAATAAGGAAGGATTTAAAGGGAGGGAAAGATAGAGTAGAGTAATAGGGCCCATACACGACACAGACTCGTCGCTGCAGATCTTAAATCTGTGCAAACAAGCCTTTGCCACACAAGGTGCAGACAATCTGCACAGACATTAGTTTGTATCGTGTCGTCGTGGTCGTGGTCGTCGGGTCGGAAAAATGGGGGATACCGGATACTGATTGTGCTGCTTTTATCATTGATTTGATAATAAAAACAAAAAAAAAATATGAATCAGAGACAAAAAAAAAAGAATTTAGAGCAAGGAATTTTTTAAACAAATTTCTTTCACTATTGTTTTTCATGTTTTTCCACAAATGTTCTCGCTCGTCTGTGCACTGTTCGCCATACACAACACAGACATGTCGTTGCAGACAAACGACATGTCTGCGTGTTTTCCAAAAATTTTGTATTCACGCAGACGGCCGCTGCAAACAGTCGACATGGATACACACGACGCAGGCGGTCTGTGCAGATTTGCGCACAACGACAAAATGTATTGGTCTGCAGCGACGTGTCTGTGTCGTGTATAGGCCCCATACGTCTTTTCACATTCGTTTGGTGTTGGAAAGAGATATGCAATATTTGTTTGCAATCGATTTATGGAATCTAAGATGCAATTTTTTACCAATTAGTTAAAATCAGTTGGAGCATCAAAGGCAAACCATAATCGTTTAAGTCTCGTAAATAGTATAAAGAACACACATTGGGGCGTATTCATAGTCATTTTAGACCTGGGTCTAAGTTAAACATGGCTTTGGTTGAATTTTCGGACGTTGATTCTATTTTTTTAAGTTTATCATTTCAAGATATTTGAAGCTATTTGTGTAGTATACCAAGTTGATTATCTTATAAAAATATAAAACCAACAATTTGTAATTAAAATCGGTCTGTATTCATTGAGCCAAAATTGTCTTAAACTGTAGTTTAGTTAAACCTGGGTCTATCTGCGACTATGAATATGCCCCATTATGTTTTCATTTATGTAGTTATCATTCTAATTTTTCAAAAAACCGATGAGACTAATAAGGAACAAAATGTCTAGGGCTGGCCACGAGACGAGACTCTGCGAGACTTTTATAATTCTCGTCTCGGTCTTGTTAAAATCGAAAATTTTCAGTCTCTTCTCGGTCTCGTATAATTAAGTGTTGTCTTGGTCTCGTCTCCGAAAAATACGATTTCCGGATAACCTGTTGATTACTGGAACGAAATATTATCTAATAGTTTGAATATGTGCATAAGAAAATAAATATTTAACCGAAATTGGATTTTTTTAATTTATTAGACCCTCTGTAAATCTCGGTCCAAATAAACAGTCTCGTCTCGGTCACGTCTCGGTTGCTTAAAAGCCAGTCTGGTCTCGGCCTCGTCATGCGAGACCGTGATCGAGACCGAGACTTTTCTCGTCTCGTGGCCAGTCCTAAAAATGTCTCCCTCATTTATTACAAAGTATGATATTTACCAGTTATTAACAATCTTCAAAAACTAGAAGGTACACCTTTTTTTAATTTATAGTTGGAGGGGTTATCGACTCCTGGGAAAAAGATAAAATTCTAGGGAGAAATATCCTCTAGAATCAGTGATAAGTCTGAATAGGATTGTTCAGTGAGGTTTTTACAGATTAGAATAGAACAGAACAGAGTAGAACAGAAATGTCAGACAGGATAGAACAGGCAGCTGTTTGACATATGTAATTGTCAAAAAAAAAAAAAAATTCGAGTTTGATGGATAAGCAAGAAATACTTTTTATTAAAAACAATTAGAATTAGTATTTATTTAACTACACAATTTTATGTAATTTAATTTATGTTGTTTTTTAAATATTTATTTGTTTGTTTCCAAAAAGCACAAAGAGCCACGAAATTTGTTAGAAAATATCAACTTTCAAGTGACAGCAGCTGATTTTGACAGTTGTCACAAACGTGTTCTAAGTTGTTCTACCTTAAAAGTAAGAACAGAAAATCCTGTTCTATTTTGTTCCAAACTGTTCGGAACAGCCTCACTGAACGGCAAATCAGAACAGTTTAGAACAGAAAATTCTCATTGAACAGCAAATACTTGTACTTTTCTGTTCTAAACTGTTCCAAACTGTTCGGAACAACGTCACTGAACAAAGCTAATATGTTTATGCACTTAATTTTTTTCCAGAATTCAATAGACAGGATAATTTGAAATTGTCTTTTGTTTTATTCACAAATCCTTCGTCTTTCAAAAAATTATTTTAAAAATTATTTTATTTTCACACTTGCTACCTTGATGGAGCCTCGTTGACTGGATTATGATCTTTAGTTTTTGTAATTCATGCATTAGCCGACATTTTGAAATCTGATTACTCGAAATTCGCTTAAAATTTTGGCTTAAAAATAGAAGACCCTCTTAAGAAAATTTTAAAGATTAAGTTCGATCACTTGAAACTGTGACTTTATTTTAAATTTTTTTCTTGTTTCCGTGTATTTATAACGAAAATTGTTCCAACTTCTGTCTTCAAAACAGAATTTTCCTTGTCAGAAAGCGCAGGACAAAATTAAAGCAAATAGAATGATATTAAAAGAAATTGGGTGTACGAAAATGTCGAGTACTCGTTCAAAATAAATTTCCTTTAATATAGTATTAAATTGTTTAAAATTTTGCCGTAATGAGGTTTAAAGGACAGTGCGAGTTTTAAAAATAGCTTACAGCAAAAAAAAAAAAAAAAATGGAATAATTCCACGAACAAAAAAAGGGGTATATCAATTCCAGAGTTTTAAGGTCTCATACAAGAAGTTTAATTTTGTCTGTGATTTAAACTTACACATAAATTAATTTTTTGATTTTTTTTTTTCAAAAATTTTAATTTGCAATATTATAATTATTAAAAAAATATATATATTTAATATTTATTAAAAATAAGCATTTTAAAACTTTATAATTTGTTAAAGGTATCGTGATTGCATTTAAATCATTAAAAAACACCATGCGAAAATGCTCTAATTTTTTTGTTTAATTAAATTACGTTGCATATTTTTTATTTTTTTTTTTAGTAAAAGCAATGCAATGTTTTGGTAACACAACTCGGCTTTGATTTGATTTCTTTGATTATTCAAAAATTATTTTAGCGTAATATATTTGGCACATGATTTGAGGAACATTTTTAAAATATATCCTATAAGGCTCACTCAACCCTCATGCTAATTATTTTTTTTGTTTCACCTTTACAGTTCGCTCGTTTAAAAAAAGAATAAGAAACCTCGTTTATATGTGTTTTTAGTAAATCTCTCGTTGACTAGCATATATACACGGAAAGACTTATATTGCTATATAATTCTGCAGATTAAAAATTTTAATATTTCTTTAAATTTTTCAAATTTTCATTTTGTATCACTACGGTTAAATAAAATATGAAATTTTATCACAGTAAATTTTTTCTCAAACATCTATTTCGCCATTTTTGACTTTCAAACGTTCATATCTCAAGTTGTAATTTTTTTACAATTTTTGTTGTCGTGTATAACTTTCATGTATTCAATTAAATCTATCGATTGCAAAAAAATCATTTCGCTATGACTTACCGTTTAGAAAATAAGATTTCGACCTTTAAAAACGTTCACCCTAATTAACCCTACTTAAATTTAAAATTTCAAAAAATCGTGTATTTGAGAATTGAGCGCGTGTAACTCTGTACTCGTGACAGAAGTGAAACTTTTTTGGCTACCTAAAAATCTCGAAAAATAGGGATATTAAGCTTATATGCGTAAGACGCAGCTATGTGTTCTATATCAAAATGATCGATGGGTTCGGGTTGTAAACTTGAAAAATAAATAATAATGGTGAAAGTTTAAAGTAAAAAAGGTGAAAACTTAAAAGATATAAATCAGTTTATTTGAGTAGGTTTTCCGACTATTTCCAAAAATTCCTACACTGGAAAATAAAAAAATTTCTTTATGACAACTTTAATTTGGTTTTATGAATTTTGCAACCATATATAATTTAAATTTGTAGCGGACTCTCCTGACTTAATTCAATTTTTTGAAATTAGCCTATTTTGAGAAAAAAAAATGTATATCTCCATACCAGTAGGAGTTAGATAAAATCTTAAACTATAGTAAGATTCATAGAATCTCATTATATATCCAATTACAAGCAGATTTTTGGAATGCCTATGGGTACTCCACTGTCGTCGACTATTGCCAACTTGGTCCTTGACTATTTGCTTGATGAATGTCTGGAAAAAATGGAAGAAAATCCAAGGTATGTAGATGATATTTTTGGTCATAAACAAAGACAAAATCGATGATTAGATCCCTGACCGGGTTCCATCCAAAGATCCAATTCACAATTGAGATGGAAAAGAACTGTGAAATAACATTCCTTGCCGTGAAAATTCGTCGGGAGAATGAGATTCTCGTGTTTAACAGGCACCATAAAAACAAAGCGTCAGGAAGACTAATTAATTTTAACTCTAATCAAGCTAAGCACATCATTATCAGCACGGCTTTCAACCTTTTTGGCAAAGTATTCACGCTGAGTGATGAGAAATTTCATAACGCCAATGAAATAAAAATCACCAAAATACTGTGAGAAAATTGGTTTCCCTCCTCAGTTATACGTGGTCTCATACAAAAGCAAAAAATCAAAGCTCCACAGAACCTGAAAGCGGATTGCCCAATTGAATACTACAAAAGCGTTGTGTATGTACCTGGTTTAACTGAAAACTTCGAAAAGTTGGCGTCAACAAATCAAAAGACGTTCTTTTGGCTTATAAATCCAACAAAACACTAAGCAACCTTTTCACTAAGCTTAAAGTTAAACCGGATAAAGACAAAGCCACAGATGTGATATACAAAATCAACTGTAAGGGCAAACCCGACGATCCTTGCAATCAATGCTATATTGGCACCACAAAACAGTTCCTTCGTAACCACAAATCTGACTTAAAATCTAACAACCCTGGGAAAACTGCATTAGCGAGTCACATTATTGAAAGCGGCCATTCTCCAAACTTTGAAGATGTCCAAATTCTCCAAACCGAGCGGCACGCGTCAAAGCCATACACTCGATTGAAACGTTGCACATCCTTAACAACCGCAACAACATAAACCGAAAACGTCAATTGCTAGTTTTTGTTTATTCTTTTTAATTTTATTAAGCACAAGACTAAACTTCATTTTGAAGTACATACATTTAAAATTTTATTCAATGTAAATTTATTACAATTTTGATATTTTTACAAAATGTAAGTCTAATTTTTAATGTTGTCATACAATTGTTATTATACTGATTTTTTCCATATTTTTTTGTGCAATAAAGTTCCCCTGAAAAAGGCAGCAACTCCTGCCGAAACGTCGCGAAAAGCAAATGTTACTTGATTGTTTCTTTGCCATATCCATTGTGACCAAAAAAGCCGAAGGATAAATTAAGATTTTTATCTTATCCACTATTTAAGTATACTACGAATTGGTCAATAATTCATCTTTAATAAAATATATTAGCCTATCAATAAAAATTTTCACTTTTACTCTGCGTCCCATCAATTAGCTTATCAATGATCTCAGCGTTGTACATGTGGCGTTACATTTTTTCGTTTCACAAAAATTCAACCTTGAAATTTCACTCTCAACGCGCGCAAAGAAGTTTCACTTCAAAAATTGCATATAAGCCAAAAATTTTCAAAAAGAAAAAAGGAGATGCATTTTCTTCAAAATTTTTGTTTGATTAAATGTATTTGACAGATAAACTTTATGTTCAGCTCAAATTTAAAAGTTTTTCGTTGTGGCTGTGATTTTTGTTGGTTTGAGACTTTTCATCTTCAATGAAAAATCACCATTTTTGTTTTTGATCATTAATATCTCGACAAATAAAGATGAGGATGACACATAAAATGTAGGGGCAGTTTCAAAAAATTAAGGTTAAATTTTAAATTCTTAAAACTTTATGAAGAATATTTTTGTTTGACAATTCGCGGTAAATAAAAAAGCAATTAAAAAAAACGATTTTTATTTAGTGAAACCTTTTTAGATTTGCAAATATTGATCATGATCAAGATCACAAAGTTTTTACAGAAAAAGCCCAAAAATAAATTTTGAAAATTGATTTTTCGACACATTTTCCGTACTGAATGATCAAAGACAATTAAATAACTCATTGATTTAAAATATTGTTTTATAATCATCAAAGCAAAACGAAAATGACTATTTGTGTCCACTTTGTTCAGAGTTTTGCATTAGTTAAGTATCCATCAGAACTTTAACTAAAAAAAAAATATAAACATTTAGTTAAACATACTAAAAATGGACATACATATTTAAATAAGTTTACAAATCTTTGGAATTTTATTCGAATAAAATTCATATTGATTGTAGTAATATGACAGTATTTTGTTTTAGCTTCTGCTCAAAACCACTATCAGGAGTCGAATCAACAATTTTAAGAATATGTTTTACGCTTCTTCATAATTTTTGATTTAGCCAGCCATTTAAGTCAGTAGGGCGTTTATTTATGATGAAAGTATGTAGACATACCTAATATCAGTAGCGGCTGTGGGGGGGGGCTTGGAGTTTGGAGAATCAGTTTGAGATCTTAAGTAATAAAACTAGCTTGTTCTATGATCAATTTTAAAATTTATAACAAATAATAAAGATCAGTTTAGGTTTAATGAAAGACCGTACTCAACTTCAGACGAACTTCACTTCACGACAACGCGGCAAAACATTATTTTTTATGAAATTTTAGGAGTTATATCGCACTAAGCGGCAACTGAACTTCATAAAAATTCATACGAAGTCGTGTAAGTGTAGTTCCGATGCAGTGCAGTTCCGGCGAGTGCGGCCTTACCTATAAGAATCAAGTATTTTTTTGTGAAAAAGATATATGGAGATTCATGTGTCGTTATATAAAAGGCATCGAATTTTGACATTCCCACTTTTCCTTTATTGATATCCGTTTTTTGTGTGCCTTTATATCCGCTCCTGTCGCGCTTTAAAATGTTTACAATACAAAGTACAATAACAATTATTCATAATTGCTGTAGCGGAGACAGAAACAAATTCAAAAGCCATCAAAAGATGATAGTATCTGGTATAACTAGTTATTGTATTAATAAAATTAATAATTTGTAGCCATATATGCTTGAACCACGCCTACAAATTCGTTTATTTATATTATTAAAAAATTGATTAGGTACCTACATAATGTTGTTATATTTTTAAATTAGCTGTGGGTATGTTTTGTACTTCCCATTTCTGACAAGATTTGAAAACTGTTTATAATTGGCTAGTTCAGAAAAATTATATTTAAGTGTTCGTACTCGCAAAAGCTCATATACATATGTGCTTTGACACGGTATCAGTCCTCTGAGATCTCATTTTTCCTGAAATCAACGAAACTATTTTGTTCAAACTGACACTTTAGGACATAAGACAAAGCTGATCTAAGAAAAAAGCCGCGGCCCAATTCTGCCAGCGTGAATGAATTTTCGTGTATACACTGCATACACTTTATATTCATGCTAAAAAAATATGTCGACAAATTCGCACGTCACTCGAGAGTCTAGAGGGATTGCAAATATTTATTTGGTTTTGCATGATTTTCTGAGCGCGCACAGAGAAAACTCACGCTTTTGAAATTTGGCTCCTTGACTAGAGAATTTGTGTACAATTTCCTAGCACAAAAATGTTTTGTATGTACAATTGCCTTCGACCTTTCAAATTTTGAAAACGTAAACCGAAAAATCTCTAAGCGCAGCCAAGGCCGTAAGAAAGAATTTCTGTTCTATTAAACATTTACACTTAACTTGACATTCCTCAACTGCGTTTCTTTCGGTAAATTAGCTTTGTTTTTAGTGTAAACAGTTGGGGCATTTGACACGTTAATGTTAAGCCCCGACCATTTTGTATCTCTTTTTACTTATCTCTTCAAGCCTTAGCACCAACTTCGGACTTTGACAGTCACTAGACTTGAGCCCCCAAAACTCTCTGGAATTAGGTTAGTTTTTAGGGAGTAAGTTCCTTAACCGTGGCTAGGTTTTTTGTCCAAAATTCCCAGACCTTATTGTTCCAAAGCTGGTTTTTTCGTTTTATTTTTAGGGTAAAATTGTCGTGGCATGAAATATGTCCATATTCATAGCCCCCAATTTGGTTTTTGTCCAATTCGCTTCAGGCTCTAGCCCCAATCTTTAGGCTTAGAAAAAAAAATTACATAACTTGACGTATGTAAATAGTTCAGCCCCAACCACGTTATTTAGTCCATCAAACTTCATATCTTAACTATATTTTAGACGGAATATAAAATTCTACACGTTGTAATGTATTGCTTTCTATATTTCAAATTATTTTATGATTCGGCTGTGGGGGGGCTTTAGCCCCTATAGCCACCCCCCTGGATCCGCTACTGCCTAATATATATGTATTTTGATTTCTTTCGATAAAAGACACAGACGTGCAGAAAAACTAAAAAAAAAAAACAGTTGATTTGTAAAAGCGAAAATCAAAACAAAACATATTCGAAAGCCAATTTCCAGTCATATAGACAACACAATTAGGTATCATCTTACACCACAAACAATAATCGTTTGACGTAATCGCATACCTTAACGATAAGGCGGTATTTGGAATGTTAATCGAAATACATGTCCTGTAGACATGTTGTGTTAATTTCTATTGCGTATCACGTATTTATACTGCTACCAAAAAAAGAGCTAAGCTTAATACACAAAATGTATACTGTTAACAGCTGAACATCATATTATTTTGAATTAGGGTCCACTTCACACCTTTTCTATAGTCAAGGTTTCTTTATTTCTACCTATAAGCATCATGTTACTTGAAAGGTAAAATTCTACTTATATTCTGCTGAACAATTCTCTTATTTTTGAGTCTGGTCTGCGACTGTTTTTTTTTTTTTTATTTATTTATTGTTAGTTGCTAAATTGTACCACAAGAATGTTGACAATTAAGACAAAATAGGCCTCAAATTAAATGGACTGGAAACAACGAAATAAAGGCTCTTAATTTTTGGAATTTCGACTGTGGGAAAGTGAAAAGGCTCTTACAAAAATACCAACTGTTGGGTGTGTTAATGTCACAAAATGAAAGAATATATTACCCCCAACGAACGCCCCAATTCTATTCGAATTTGGTTAATGGAATAAGCCCGTTATTACAATGAATACATAATTTATTAAGCCGTAGCCCCATCTTTCATAACGTGTAAATGTATAGGAAATCCAACAGCTCGAAGGGCAATCAAATCAATCCTCATTCATATGTTATCATGAGGAAACATGGTATTGACAAGTTTCTAAAAATTATTTATTAAACAAATGTATTCCGCCTTCTGAAATTATCTTAACACATATATACGTACAATCTACATATATTTAGGAGGGTTCCATGTATAAAATGTAAGGTCAACCTAAATCCCCAACAAAAACAACTGTCATTACGACAATATTATCGAAATGTTAACTTTACTTCCCTACAACAAGCTTAACAGCTCAAACGATAAAAGTATAAAAAAAACAACAACAAAAATAAACCAAGAGACAAATTGTATCCCCTAAAGGATTTTCAAATCCCTTAATAAGTTGAAATCGAACACGTTTCTAATGTTTCAACTCAAACTTTAAAAAAAATCAATTTTCCCACTTGTATATCTCGTGTAAGTGACCTTCATCTCACAGTCTCCCCTTGGGGTAGGATATCGTTGATTAGAGCCTTCAGAGTTATCTCCCATCGAACAGCTTTTCACATCCAGACAGTCACACGGACGGACATAATACCTCTAGAAAAGCAATCGATACTTCAAATCAACCATAAGACACAAGGGCGTATAAGTAAAGCATAAAGGACACCCATCAGGATTTGGGGATTGGGGGAGCTAGAGATAGAGCAATGACAGCGCGAAAGCACTATACCGGAACAAACTACACAATTTGGATGCAAAGAATATTAGATTATTACAAATTGACGACATGACTTTGAACTATACCTAGCTACACAAAGTGATGATGTCTTTCCACTTCCGCCAACCACCTGTTTGTGTATTAGTCTGTGTAGGTGTGTGTGCTAGGACTTCGGAGCGCCAAGAACTATTGATTTTTTCGTATCGAAATGGAATTATCCTGCAAAGGAAAAAGCACCTTTTACATCAATTTTTGTAACTTGAAACAAGAGAGAGTGAATAAAAGTGAGTGCTTTAAATCAAGAAAAAACTGCGTTGAACACTGATTGAAAAGGTTTAATAATTAAGCACCTCGCGCTTTAATAAAACTATTGTAGAAGAAAGTCTTCATTCTTATTCCTGAAATGTTTGTTGTTTTACTTTCGTAATGCAAACATATAGCTCATTAAATCAAAAAGTTTTGTTTTCACAATCAAAATGAATACCATATTCTATTTTTCGTTTGAAATAGCTTAAAAAGACCTCAACACTATTCTTCGTAAATTCATCCTGGGGGTGTGTTCGTGACGAACGTGAATATTTTGATGGAAAGTTTTGACTTAAATGGAAATGACATTTGGAAAACTCAAACAAAAACTAAGTTAACGAAAATATATTTTCCATGCAGCAAGTCTCTGGCATGGCAAAACATTTCGGACAGAATATGATGTTCTGTGTTACATTTCAGATTCAACACGTCTCTCAAGGACAAGTGATTGAAATGTGAAAAGTGTTGGCCGTTATTGCTTGACTCTACTGTGCGTGTGGGTGAACATTGAAGAAGAACTTTGGCAACTTTAACCATAATAACTGACGCATTGGGATTTCTTTGATATGGAAATTGGCAGAATTGTATAATGTATAATGTTGCCAGTTACCATTAGGAAAATACAATGTTTTGATAGAAATTGTTGTTGGAACACATAAAATACTGCATAAGTAAAGTTTGCTAGACTTAAGGTACCTGTTTTGTGATGAAAACTTTTCGTCTTATAGATTTATGTTGTTATGAGAAAAAGTAAAAAGGGTTACAATTTAAGTGTTTACGAAACTAATTCTCTTTGAGTTGTATTAAATTAACGATGAAAGAAAGCTTTCTTAATTAATGTTTTCAGGTACTTACTGCTTTCAATTAATAATTTAGTTAGATTTGAATGCTCTGTGGAAAACTTTGTTCATGTTCAAGTTTAGCCCTACAAGGCCATCAAGAACTCCTTTGGGGACTAATTTAAGACACAAACGGCTGTGGCTTTCCCAAATTCACACTGAGTGACATTCAGTACAGATTTTAATGTAAAATCCATGTACCGAAGTTTGCATCCGATGGGAATGAAAGCTGAATAAACTGAGTAAAATAAAAGTGTGCCCACACTTAGCGAGTACTGAAAGCGTCACAATTTATATAGTTAGTCTATAGAAAAAGTGTATGTTAATTCGAGACAAAAAGAAATCGTATCTGAAAGCGAGTATATTGCTCCAGGAACAGGGAACAGAATTATTGAAAAAAAAAATGGTAACACTATCAGTACAAAGTTATACCTTTTTGTAACCCAGAAATCCTTTTTTTGTCAATAAAGTTGTTTTAGTGAAAAGTTTTTGAAAACTCAAAATATTGAAAAAAAAAATAAAGACAAAAATTGAACCATTTTTTTTTTTTTTCAAAATTTTACGCAATGAAATATTATTTTTGTTTTCAAAATTCAATGCTCTTATCAATTCATAGTGAAACACTGTTAACTGGATGGTTCTAAAGCGTTTACTTTTCAAAATATTAAAAAATCAAGTAACCAATCTCCTATAAAGGACAAGAATAAACTAAGCTGATGATGATCAACCGGTTTGCTGAAATGCCCATTAAGCCGGATTCTTCTTAGTTTTATGAGAAACTGTATAAAGTTTCAACTCATTATAACATTTAGCATCCGAATTTTACTCTGCAGATTTGTACATTGGTTGTATGTTCGCTCTGTTCTTGGAATCAATCCCAATTCAGAACTAGTTATATGTTAAACTTGACAGTTTTGAGGGAAAACAAGCTTTGCCATAAACAGCGAAACTAAAAAAGAGGTGACATAAATATCTGTTATGAGTAACAAAAAGCCGTACCCATTACATAAAACTATAAATAGACCATTTTTGTGAGTACATATTTATGCAATGAGTACATATTATTCATGTAGTTAGCAGTTACATAGAATGCCGCCTTTAAACTTACCTCAGTATATTATCATATACTCATCACAGATATCCAACGGACGGATATTTATGTAATTAATCCATTTTTATAGAATGAGTGCAACAAATACTCACAAAAAGAGACTGGGTGCGACCCACACCATTGGTGCTTTTGGCAACTATTTAAGCTGTTTATAGTAGTACAGTTTTGATTTTAGCTTATAATAGTCTAAGAATCTTACTTATTTAACTTTTTTCTCCTAACTCTTCTCGGTATGGAGGTATTTATAATTTAAGCTTTTTATTTCTACACAGACTATTGGCAACAAAAAAAAAACACCAAAAGAAATTACGAGGTTGCGAAGAACATAAAATAAAAAATTAACTAACTGTCAGATGCCAAATTTTGATTTGAAACAATTTTGAGCGTAAATATTTCTTTTTTTGATGAATACATTTTTGAAAAATCGTTTTTGTCAACATTTTTATTTTAATATTTACAATGGGTGATTTTCAAAATCTCAAAATTACATAATATGTATGTAGATGGTATTGATAGATATGTATGTATTTTTGGTCAAAATTTGAAAACGATATCATTGTTTATTCTCAAGATATTCGAGTCGAAAAACATTTTTAAGAGGTTTTTAGTAGTTTTTTCAGTTGTTTTGCTCTAAATATTGATTTTTTTTTTGTTGACTACGTTATTATGTGAAGAAAAAAAATAAACTGGGTTTACAATCATTATTTGTTCTTGAAATATTTGAGATGAAAATGATTAACTGTTTTTCTAAGTTTTAAAAAAATGGTCCATTGTTTTTTTTTTTTATTTTTACCAATTCTTGTGTAATTATGTGTAGAATAAAATTAATTTGATGTCAATATCTTTTTCCGTTCTCGAGATACTCAAAACGAATTTGAATTTGTCAGAAAACCTTTTCAGCGTTATTATCTGTAAAATGAAATCATCTGAAATCGATATCAATAGGCGTTTTTCTTTTTTAGTTCAGAGCAGAGTCTGAACTGTAAAACAAAAAATTGTGTTTCTTTTTTACCTCTGAACGTTCAGAGCTTCAAATTTGTGTTTCTTTTTTCGTTCTGAACATGCTCTGAGCTTGTTCAGAGCGCGCTCTATGAGCTCAGAATAAAATAACTGAGCAGACCGAGTTGAATGCTGAACACAAGCATTTGATAGGTGAAATTGAAAAAAAAAAAGTGACAGCTTAGTGTTCAGGTGTGTTTCAAAAATAATTCTGAGCGCTCAGAACCAGAACACGCTTTGTTCAGAGGATGTTCAGAGCATGCTCGATATGCTCGGACTCTGTTCAGAACTCTTTTCTGAGCTAAAAAAGAAAAACGCCTAATATATTCGTTCTCGAGATATGGTGGACGGAAGAAGTACCCCGAACGTATGTACGTACATACACACATACACATGATTCTAGAAACCTCAAAACGTGAAGATATGTCAAAATTTTCAAATCGACAAATCGCACCAATTACAATAACTTCCAATGGGCAGTTAAAAATGTAGTGACATAATGTAATGATTCCATTGAAAATGTATTTTAATGAGTGCTTAAGAGAAGCGTAGTGCATAGAAAATGTACTCACTACATTATTATGGATTCTTCCTAGATAGCCGCAATACATTATGTTCATGCGATAGGTTCATAAAATTCTTTACCGCTTTCATCATGCTGAAAATGTATGCACTCACTACAAATTTCATGATGAAATGAGTAAATAATGTTATGAGTGCAGAAATATATGAAATGAGTCAAGGCACATCATGTGATGAGTATAAGTTTATGTACATCTTCAATTTTTTTCAATCAATAGATATAAATAAAAAATTAAATTAAATTTATAAAACACTAAGTTTTATGTGTAAAAAGATAGATGGTAATTTCAGAAAGTTCATATTAAAATATACATAATATTAAGTTGCTACTTTATTGCTTATTTAGTAAGCAAAACAAACATTTATTACGCTGTTGAATTTCGAGAAACAGGGTGGGGTTAACATTTCAGAAAATGACAAAAGGGGAATTTTGAGTTTTATTTAGCGGGACAGCTGGGTTTCAGGGGGGATAAAATTTCAAAGTCCTCTATTTTTAATTTCAGAAATAAATACAAATATATAAATTTGTAAAAATCATTGCAACTCAATTTATAGTTATGTTTAACAATCAATTCTGTTTCAACTGATTCGACAAGTAAACTATTTCTGTCTTTTCGCCAGGTGTTAAACATAAGACATGTATTCAGTTGTAAAAACTTTCAAAGTTATGATGGAATTATCCACAGATTTGCTTAAGAATAGGGCTGGCCACGAGACGAGAAAAGTCTCGGTCTCGATCTCGACGAGACGAGACTAGCGTTTAAGCATCCGAGACGAGACCGAGCCGAGACTGCATATTTGGACCGAAATTTACAGAGAGTCTAATAAATTAAAAAATCCAATTTCAGTTAAATATTTATTTTCTTCTGCACGTAATCAAACTATAATCGAAAATATTTCGTTCCAATAATCAACAAGTTGGCCGGACATCGTATTTTTCGGAGACGAGACCGAGACGAGACTTAATTATACGAGACCAAGACGAGACTGAAAATTGTCGGTTCTAACGACACCGAGACGAGACTTAAAAAAGTCTCGCAGAGTCTCGTCTCGTTGCCAGCCCTACTTAAGAAAACAATTAAAAAAGTAAATATGAAAAAGAAAGTTGTTTTTGAATGGAAAAGTTGAAAAATTGAGAATGGGACATTTGCGTCCCCCTTTAACATTTTCTGTGTTGGGGGAAACATTTCTTGATGAGATGAAAAAGTAGGACTTTCCCCAAAAAAGGGGATGAACGGTAACCCTAAAACAGGGTTACCTTTTACCTTAACTTCACGTCAACTTAGCAAGTCACGTTTCTCAAAAATGTAGATAAACAACCCGAAAGTAGACAAATATTTTTAAACTTTTTTGGTTTGTTTCCGAGATACAGAGTTAACTGCTAACTTAACAGCGCAATCAATTTTGTTTGTGTAATAAATAAACAATAAAGTAGCAACTTAATATTATGTAGGTATATTTTAATATAAATTTCCGGAAATGCCCTACTAACTTAATACACATTCTTTGCCTCAGTGCATAACTGATGATTGCTGCGTCCTGTCATATTCTGTCTGTCCCTACAGTACCGACAAAATTTATTTTTTAATTTATAATCATATCATATTCTGTGACATTCCGTCTGTCCTTACAGTACCGACAGAATATCTTTTTTAATATATGACAAAAAAAAAGGGGGAACAAGTAGTATCGTCCTGTCAATAAAGTGCCACCTAACTCTTGGCACACCCACGTGCAGTTACTTGTCTCAGTATTAAATATCAAAACCGAAGACTTCAATTTAATTATCCACCAGAAGGTAGGTATTTTCAAAAGGTTAATCAATTATCACACAAAATATCAATACAAATTCATTAATCAAAAAACCAATTTTCTATGAAATTGGTCAATAAACTGTACATTAAGCTTCAACATGAAAATGTCAAATTTAATATTATCTTAATCCATCTAAGGATCTTTTGAGTATAAAAAGGACATCATAGGCCGTAATTTCACACTTCTTATAGTATTATTGTTATTATACTCGACATCTCAAGTGTTATACATAATACTTATGCTGGATTCATATAGGCCAACAGCGAATCGAATTTCATGGCTTTTATGATCCTTTAATTTTGTTTATGAGAATACATAGGTGCTGATGTTTAATCTCTAGCTTGTGTGACCTCTGTTATCATTCCACAATACCTCAATACGAAAATCTGAATTATTTAAATACATTCCAGTCTTGACACGTGTTTATAGTAGGTATACCTACAGACTAGGGTGGTCCTTATAAAGGTGATTCTTTGTTTTTTGATTGGCGCATATTCTTATTTTTTCAAAATTTTAGCTCTTTATATTAATTGTTAAAATTCTTAATGGGCTTTAGGTCACGAAGAAGGAATAACTATCTTTATATTAATGGCTCGGTTACAGCCACTAAGACGACAAAGTTTTAAGGGAATCTTAATTCATGTCGTATGACTAAAGAAAGAATCTCTGTTATTAACTACTGTGCGTCTGAAGTTTAATTATATTTCTTGTGCACCTTTTTCTAAATCTTTTATATAAGCCGTGTTTTTTTAATACTCATTATTTACTCACTTTTTTTAATTTAAACGCAAAGCAAAAACAAATCAGACTATTCAGTGTTTGTTTTGTTTTTGTTTTGCTTATAAAATTTAAAAGTGAGTAATTTATGAGTATTAAAAAAACTCGGCTATAGACAAGTGACTACATTAGTTCCGCATTTCATTTTGTTTATTAAACTAATACAGATTCAGGGTTTTAAAAAAAAAAAAGATTTTTCCCATATACACATTCCGTCATTTTGTGGTCCGGAAAAACGTTATAAATAAAGAGCTAACATTTTTTTTTTCTAAAGAAATTAAGGGGGGTTGCTTCAATCAAAACAAAACAAAGGGTTTTATTAGGACCACCCTAACCTACACACACATATACACTAAAATCCTAAACTGTTCAATTTACGCTCGATTTATGTCCAATTACCGTCGGACATAATCCTTGGAATAATCTTTGGGGCTTTTATTGGAAAATGCTCTAGCTAAACTAATCGCTGTGCAGGTGATTAAATACGATGTAAATTTATTATTAAGGCTTCTCATGTCCTTGAAACTTATATAGGTATATAGCAATATACACATAGCAAGTGCAGACGGTGCTTATAAATGGTATTTATCGTAAATAAATTTACTTTTTATGGTTTTGTTTTAATGTACTCACAGAGTCAACAAGTTAAATGTCAAAAGGAGTTCTTTTGGCAAAATGCTTGACGGAGTTAAAGAAAAAACTTTCATAATCGATAAAAAAAAACACAACAAGGAAACCAATTGTTTGTATAGGACATAGACCCATTGCAAGTTTTTGTTATTTCCTGATAGAAAAGAAAATAAAAATATGGGAAAAGAAACAAATATCTAATATTGCCAAAAAAGCAATCAAATATTACTTTTTGCAATGTTTATGGTTGACAAGGCCAGGAACTTTCTTGTTTGGATGGAAGGTAAGGGATGTGATAAGCTTTTTTTTATTTATAGTATTTTATTTTTAACTAAGAATTATTATTCTTTTTGAACATTAAAGTATAGGTAAAGAAACCGAAATACATTAGGTATATCTTATAATGCCAATTAATCTCAATCACTATAAAGTCTCTTTTCGTTGATTTCAAGGCAGCCTTTGATACAATCGATTGAAAAACTCTATTCTATAAACTTTACAATACTGGTATGAGTTATAAGTTTGGAAAAGTTCTAGAAAATATGTATGTGGGGAATCGAGCTGCTGTGTGGAGTGGAACTGGTTCTTCGGATTGGTTCGATACTAATATGGGAGTAAGACAAGGATGTTCTTTAAGTCCCTTTCTTTTTTCTATGTACATCAAAGATCTCATAGATTTTCTTCCAGGAGGAATAGAGTTTGCTGGAGTGTTGATAAAGGCTCTTCTTTTTGCAGACGACGTGGTATTATTTGCGCATTCACCTGAAACATTGCAACTAATGATTAACTGTCTTTACCTATACTGTCAATCATGGAATCTAACGGTTAACCTAGAAAAGTCAAAAGTGATGATTTTTATAAAAGGTGGTGGTAGAATGTGCAGAAATGAGCAGTGGTATTTTAATGGAGAACGAATCGAAGTTGTTAAAAACTACAAATACCTTGGAGTGATGATTACCAGCAATCTAAACTTGGAACTTCATTTAAAAAATAAACTTGTAAAAGCGAAAAGTGCGATATGTGCTACATGGAACAAATGTTTTTCTAATAGACTGTTTGATCATACCGTTAAATATAAAGTTTTTGTTGCAGTGGCTGAATCGGTGATGTTTTATGGAGCACAATCTTGGGGATATGGCCAACATGAAACGGTTGAGATACTACTTAAAAAGATGCTTTGGATTACCAAGTACAACACCTAATTACATGCTGACTATTAAGACAGGACTCTCACCATTATTTGTGAAAACTTTAAAACTACATGTAGATTACATACTGAAAGTGCTTCAATTGCCAGACGAAAGACTTCCCAAAATGTTGCCCTGAAAATTATTCAAAAAAAAAATGTATGGTATGGAAAACTTGAGGATCTTGCACACTACTGTGGAGTAGAATTCAATTTTGTGGTAGCAAATGGTAGGCAACTAAAGGATTTCCTTTATGAACTCATTACCAAAGTAGACGAACAATACAGGACAGATTGTAAAAATAGGGCTACATCCTCCGTTCATCGATCGATATACAGTTCTCTAAACCACAATTTGTGTGAACTAAATTATTTCAGCAACTCTAACAGCAAAGAACTAATATCTGCTATTTTTAAAATGAGAGGAGAACTCATAAGGCTTAACTATGTTCCACATCGTCCAGATTTGCCGATATACTGTAGTCTTTGCAACATCTCAGAACGTGAAGATGTTGTACATTTCATGGGTAGATGTCCTGTTCTTAAAGAAACTCGGAGGTTTTACCTTGGCAGCGAACAAAACGGCAATATCTTACAGAAAACAAATTATAATTGAAGATTTTTAGCACTAAAATAAATTTATATGTAAATTATGTAAACTTAAAGAAAAAACAAGCAAAATATTTATTATTATATTACTTTAATGTCAATCAGGCAGACGGCAAAAGCCATGCTCTAATGATTTATGTAAAAAATACATTTGTAATAGATAAAAGAAACAAATAATAAATCAAATATCTATCTAATCTATCTATCTATCTATAAAGTCTCAGCAAGACTTTCGATGGTCATACCGATGGATTCTAGTTAGTATAGGCACAAAGCTTTAGTGATGAATATTTGGAGCCGTTTAAAGCTCTTTTAGAGGGATAATTTTTGTTGTTGCACTATGAAAGTGCATTGTAGTGTTGTAAGGGCCGCGATATCGCTGCCAGACCGATGACATGTAGCTTGCACTGATACAAACGACATGGCCACAAATTTTGAAGCGGTATAAAACACTTTGAGTAAATGCTCAGCTCTCGGACTATTTGTTAACCTACGTATTGTTATAATGTTCATTCATGGAAAATATTTTAAGATCGATGTTCAAGCATTAAAATCGTCGATGTTCTCAAAGCTAAGGCATCGCTTACACATGATTTCTTGTAACTAGCACTTGTTAGATGTTCATTCACCAAAATAATTTAAGATCGTTGTTCAAGCACTAAATTCATCGATGTTCCAAAATAATTTAAGATCGTTGTTCAAGCACTAGATCATCGATGTTCCGATAGAAAAGGTTCCGTTGACACTATATTTTTTTCTTACCTCCGACTTCGTATGCATTAACATTTTGCTTTATTATTTTCAAGTCAGAAATTAAGGTAGATCGTCGATGAATGACATCGATATTTAAAGTTTTCAAACAATGCAATTATATTTTAAATTCAAGAAAAATGCATTTTGTATCAATTTTATGAATGGGCTATTAATTTTATGTCAACGTAGTGCAATGTACAAAACACCATTAGTAAATAACAAAATAAAAACGATAAGAAAGGTACCTTAAGAATATCAATGTTCAAAAACATAGTATTTAGAGCTTTCATTTTAAAATCAAGTGCCTACTCCACTCGAAATAGACCGAAAATCTACAAGGATTCAAAACTTATCTCACATTCAATGTTAAATTAAAATAAAGTCTTTTTTCTCAAGAAAGCAAAAAGATTTCATTTTTGTTTGATTAATTTGGCAATTTACTTGAATCAGATAAATGTTGAGTTAATTTTCTCTGAAACTTTTAATTATCCTATATATTTTATTTTAATGTGTATGACCTTTAATACATTCGTTCGAGATACACCCACGACAGAGGGTAATATTAAATTCATACACATGTCAGAACCTCTCAGTTTACTGGGAATTTCATTTTTTTTTTTTTCCAATACAAATAAATTAATTTATTTCATTACAAACAAAAAATTTATAGGTAAATTTAAATTACATAAATTACCCATCGAAGTGTAAAAAGAATAACATTATGGGTAACTCATTAAGCGGGATGTCGCGTAGCTTAATGAATTGCAAACAACATTTAATACAATCAGTGATATTTTATTAAAAACATTTTATTAAATCCAGCTATTCAAGCGTTAAACCATCATTAGCATAAAGCAGCCAGAATTTTAAATGATTTAATTGTATAGCAGCCACAGCCATCAACAGAGTGATGTAAAGAATTTTTTAATCCTGTGTGTATCTGATTGATACACTCGACTCAGTCTGTGTCACATTATTCCCTTGACAAACTAATTAAGGAATTTCATTGAATTTCCAATAAACTCATGGTAACTCTATTTTATACATATATACTTGAACGCATGAACATTGCAGGGTTGGGTGTGTTATCAGTGCAAAAGTTTCAAATATTGGAATAATAATTATTGTAACATGGAAATCCTTTTTATTGGTGATGTAAATGAGTTAATATATAAATAGAAGCTTAATCATAATCAATATGCTAGACCGATTTATTTTTTGTGTGACTGTAAATCAAGGAGGAAGATTTAAAATTAAATAAATTGGGATTGGTTTGTGTGCTATTTTAAGTTGTGTTTTTAATCCTTTGGGGTTAGCTATTAATTTGTCATCAATTTGACCTCGAAGTTTAAATATAAATTTAAAACAAGTATTTTTGAAAGTTTTAACCTAAGATTTAAAATTAACTCTGATATATAGTAAAGATATTTTTGTATTTCGATTTAAATTTAATTTACATAAATGTTATTATATTTTAATGATTATAATAATAATATAGTTAGTGCGTTGGAATGTCACGCTGGCGGTCTGGGCTCACTTCCCAGCCTCGTCCACCTAAAAATTAAAAAAATGTTTGTTTTTCAAGGATACTGGCTCTTGCGAGGAATTTACAAATCCTCCAAGAGTATCACTTGTCATGAATAAGTGCTTTTCGTCTAGCCATTCGGATTCGGCATAAAATTATAGGTCCCTTCCATTTCTGTCGACAAGCGCACATAGTAATGGTTACGAGTTGTTAGTCACTAGGCCCTAGTTCTTCACGAGTCGTTGCGCCACCCAATTTATTTATTTGTAATGAAATGACACTTCAATTGGTTTTTCTAGCACCCGCTTGGGGTGGGGGTCAGTAAGTTAGTTTTAACTTTTAAGTTATTGATAAATTGATATTGCTTTAACTAATTAGAAGAAACATAAAAATTAATTTACAAAAAAAAATTGTTTTAAAATTTAAAAAAAAGAATAACAAATTTTAACTTTTCGGCAGAGAAGGAATTTATCGTCTGACAATTTTTCTTTTTGCCTTATAATATAAAGATTTAAAACAATTCATATGTTTTTTTTTTTTTTTTTGCAGATACTTTCATTTAAATTTTCTTTCAAATTTAATAATAGGTGGCAGGTATCCACTTACTATACTAAGGTCAAAGAAGACAATTTGTGCAACTCAGTCAAGCAATAAATTCAAACGTAGAACTAACCTATATTTAAAAAAAAATATTACCTTCTTCAGCACAAGAGAAAAGTATAAAAAAACAAAAAATCCAAGCAAAATGCTCAATTCACAGTTGGTTGTATTTTAATTTAAAAGGGCAGCGAAAATAACACGTAATTAAAATTCTAGGAAATTCAGTAGTTCCACACAGTGGATGCCTTTTTAATTCAGTTGTTAATTAAAAGAAATAAAGCTTCTTTGGCATTTGAATTTGCGTTGCGTATAAAATAAATACGAAAATATAATAAGCTTTGGGTTTTAAACAATCCAAGCGTTTTAAGTTAATTTTGTAACTATTTTCTTTAAATTAAAAAAAAAAATTGTAGACTTTAAGTAAGGTTTCGATTATTAAAACAAAAATGGAAGTTTTTGTAGGCCTTAGGTAAGATTTCGATTATGTCAAAAAAAATGCAAGTGAAGTTTTCAATGGGATTGACTTTCTTCTTAATTTTGTATAAATTTATTATTTAAAAAGCTAAAAATATCACTTTAAATAGCTTGAGTTCAAAATAATTTAAGATATCTAATTTTGATGAATCTATAATATAAGAGAAATGTCGTCCATGTGTGCACGCATAACTCGAGAACAGGTGATGAATTGACCCAAGGAAGGACAGAAAGAAAAATCCCGAAAAATTATCAGGAAAATTGGAAATCAGGGATCATCCTCTTTTTAATGCATATCTCGAGAACGGTGTCTTCGATTTTGACGATTAATGGCTTGATGGATTCGTACTGGCTGAAGAAAGGACATAGCACACTGGAGGAAATTCCGGAAAATTTCCAGGAAAATTGGAAAACAGGGAACATCCAGTTTTGAATGCATAACTCGAGAACGGTTACTTCGATTTTTATGATTTAGGGCTTGATAAATTCGTATTAGTTCAAGGAAGGGTATGTGGAAGAAAATCCCCTAAAATTTCAAAAAAAAATTGAACATCCGGGATTATCCGGTTTTTAGTGCATAACTCGAGAACGGTTACTTTGATTTTGACGATTAAGGGATTGATAAATTAGTATTGGCCCCAGGAAGGGCCTGAAAGCATCGGCTTTATTGCAATACGTGAAGAAAGTGCAGTTGAAAACAAACATGCGAGTCGCTTTACGAAATGACCAGTTCGCTGCATATTTCTCCAGTCAATTTATTGGCGATGGGCAATGGCGTGATACCAGTGGACTTAGTCACCGGCCTTATTAAATTTCCACCGAAATTTTGCTACTTTCAAACAACGCTGGAAGAGCTCATCGCGAATGTTTTTCTGAATTTCACTCAAAATTATGTTAACCATGATTGGCTGAGTTCACGCGCGATTTTGGTTGCGAAAAACAAGAATGTCGATCATTTGAATTTCGTCATTCAAAATCAAATCGTCGGTTAGTTTATTAATTTAAATCCGTGGACTCCGTGATGGATGAAAACGAAGCCACCAACTATCCCATGGAATTTTTGAATTCTTTGGATGTTCCGGGCTTTTCACCACACATTTAAAATTGAAAGTCGGTTCAGTTATAATTTTGCTGCGCAACCTCAATGCACCAAAACTTTGTAATGGAACGCGTTTGATTGTGAAGTGCATCAAATCAAATCTTATATTCAAGCCACGATTTTGAGGGGAAAATTTGCTATGACAATTGACAATCAATAAGTCGTAAGAACAATCGCTGGATGTTTGTGGCATCAATCTTGAATTCCCATGTTTCTTACATGGTCAGTTGTATGTGGCGTGCTCACGTATCGGTAAACCTTCCTCTTTGTACGTGTACGCGCCTGAATATAAAACGAAAAATGTGTTTTACCATTAAAGCTCTTCAGTAAGGAAGCGGAAGGTTGGCCGCGACATTCTTAATTTAGTTATTTTGTTGTATTTAATAAAACTTTATAACAAAGAATTTCAATTGACCGAATTACATGAAACATCATTGTATATCGGAATTTTTATTTTCTTTACATAAATGAATTAAGGCGGAACGAAGTTCGCCGGGTCAGCTAGTATAAGTATAAACAATTTACATTTCTAAGCATTAATTTTTTAATAATAATAATAATAGAAATAATAATTTAAACTATATGCCTGTAAGACCTCAGGTCTTTTTATGCAATGCACAGCACTAGCTAGAAGGAGTAGAAGGAGAGGAAACATTTTTTTTAAACATTAATTTTGTTACATATAAAATTTTTGGAACATTTTAAAAAATAAAATCTGGTACCTCAACTTTTAGGATTTAATAAAAATTAAAAAAAAGGCATTAACCCGTTTTCAAGATACTGAATTTTCACAAACAAATTTTGAAGGTAGGGGAGAGTGGAGCAAGAAGCACCACTTAAGCTTTAGGCGCTCCTAATTTTTTTTCTATTCATAAATGAGAAGCAAATATTTTTTTTAAATAATCCTTTAACCTTTGGAGAACCAGCATAGTAAACAATCAGAATAGTTAAACAAGTATATATAGAGATGTACACAAATATACAACCTTACCTAAAAAGTCCGTTTTGCCCCACAAGCGGGGCAAAAGGGACATTTGAAAGGGGTAAAATGAACCACTGATTTCATTTAACAATTATATTAAAAACAATGGGTATTAAAAACACTTATATTTTATTCAAAGTATTAAAAACTTAAATTCCGTCTTGGAAGGATACAATGAATAAATAAACAAAGAAGCGTAGAGAAATAAATAAATAAAAAGTAACTTTAAAACAAAACAATATAGACCGAGAGCCGACAGCAATTTTTGGGTGTAAACTTTCCAAATAGGAAAGTCTGGCATGTCGGTGTTGGGGCCTTTCTATAGTATGCACCTATAGTATGGATCTATCTTAAAACAAATGGAATTTTTGCTATCGTTCACACACAAAAATTGCTGTGGGCTCAGACTAATAATAAATAAATATGAGTTTAAGAACTAAAACAAAAATAACAAAAACGTTAAATAAATTCATTGAAATAGCTAGTCAGTTTTATAAAGTCTTATTGCGGACAATGTTCGCAATACAAAAACTCGTCAATTTGTTAAATAAGAACTAAGTAGATCTTCTTCATCTTTGTGAAGGTCATGGAGTTAAACAGATTTATCTAAGTTAGTTGTTATTTTGTTTTGAAATTGGCACCAGTACGTCGTGGGGCAAATCCGACTGGTAGTCCGTTTTGCCCCCCGACGTACTGGTTCCATTTACCACACAAGGAGTGTTTTAAAAGAAATATTTGTATTTAATATTATTTATTTACCTTTATTTACAAAATTTTTAAAGAACACAAACGATCACAAACAATATAAAATGCACTAATTTTTGGAAAATTTCAACGTTTCGTCTTGGATCGGTTTTGCAAAGTGGTTGTTTTCTTAACATATGTGCCGTTTTCAAACTATCTTCATTTAAACCACAACTTACTTCAGTTTTTCAATGAAACTAAGGGATGTGTTGGCGAAGTAGGTTTTTCATAAGTTCTCATTATTGAATAGAAGATGGAGCTAAGAACCGCGCCAAAAATCGGTTTGGTTCTTTTTGCCCCGAGGTCCTTCTTGCCCCACTCTCCCCTTTTTATAAATAAAACTTGGAGATTAAATAAAATGAGTTACAATCCTTTGAAGAGGACCAAACTAATTGAATTTTAGATTGAAAATAATCACTCGATTATTTTAAACCTTATATCGCTTATTGGCGTCATCTCATAGTGAGTGATGAAGCTCATTTCAACTTAAATGGATTCACTAATAAACAAAATTGCCCTATATGGGGTACGGAGAACCCAAGGTTGATGCATCCGCGGGAATTGCATCCACTTAAGTGCACTGTCTGGTGTGATGTAACTTCAGACAAAATTATTGGGCCATTCTTCTTTGAAGACGATGTCGCCAATACTATTACCATAAATGGTGAAAGGTATCGGGCTATGATCGAAATTTGTTTGAGGCCATCGATTGCTGATAGTCCTGAGATGTGGTTTCAGCAGGATGCGCACACTGCTCGCGCCAAAATGGCGCTACTAAGTGAAATTTTAATTTCCAAAAAAATCAGGATTTTATTGGTCCCCACGTTCTCCAGATTTGACTGCACCAGACTTTTTTCTGTGGGGTTATTTGAATGGTAAACTGTAAATAAATAAACCCACCACTATCTTGCAGCTGAAGGAGAACATTCGTGATGAAATACAGGCGCTGAGCCCAGATGTCCTACGAAGTATTATTGAAAACGCTCCAGAAAGAGCCCGTCTCCGTGAGCATGAACCATACTTTGTGATTCTAAATTAAATTATTAATAAAAGTTAAATTTATAAAACTTATCATCACCTTAAATTAGGTTGAATTTTTGAACAACAACAACAACTAAAAGGCGCAACCACCAATTGTTTGGCTGGAGATATAGCTATTTCGTGCTTTGCCACTTTTGCACTCTTCAGTCTCCTTTTTAGTGGTGCTGAGCTTTAATCCAATTTTATTTGAAAAACTTTTTATGCACACCATAGGATTCGAACCCACGCATGTCAGATTTGCTCAGTCCTAAAAAGTGCTCATACAAAATTTTTCAAATAAAATTGGATTAAAGCTCAGCACCACTTAAAAGGAGACTGATGAGTGCAAAAGTGGCAAAGCACGAAATAGCTATATCTCCAGCCAAACAATTGGTGGTTGCGCCTTTTAGTTGTTGTTGTTGTTCAAAAATTCAATGAAATTGACGGAATAAAGAATGGTCAAGCCTAATAAGCTGACATTCTAGTACGAACAGTACAATAATAACAATAATAATTTAAATTAGGAAGTGACTTTTGGACCACCCGGTATGACAGGTATCGTTCCGTTAATAACCGTTATTGGTAAATTTTTTGTTACCAAAATATTGACTTTACTCTTTATAGTAAATCGTTATTTTGTTTGTCAAAATCCTTACAGCCGTTTTTTTTAATTAAATAAATGTTTGTAAATTGGTTGTTAGAAAAGAACCGTTATTTCTAGAGCTCTAGGGAGTCCCCAAATATCCTTATAAGTTCAAAGTTTGACGAAAATCGCTTCATTAGCTTAGGCTGTATGTTGAGGTTCAGACAGACAGACTGACAGAAAGACAGAATTGCGGGACCCACTTTTTCGCATCCTTTATCCATCGTAATGTAAGGGAAAAATATTATCTCGAGTTTGATTTTTTAATTACTTAGTACCTTTATCGCAAGTAAAATGTTATAGTCCTTATACTTAAATCATTAATGGAAAATTCAATTTCTTAAACATTATTAAATATTTTAACCTGCTCATCTATTTCCCCAACGTGAAAATATGTCCAATTTATTGAGGAAAACATTTTCATTTAAAATAACGATGAACGAAGGAATCGAAAGAAACATTCATTTTTCTTTCCTATCATTTTTTTTTTAAATAGTTCCGGTTCATCCTTTTTATTTTTTGTTTACCTTACTTAGCCGTAATCGGAATTTTAACAAATTATTTTACATTTTCCTATGCTTTGTTTGCTTGAGGCATTTTTTGTCAATTAAAATAAATAACGATTTCATTGCTTTATTAAGAATAAAAAAAAATAAATAATCTGAAACATCCTTCTTTAACATTCTTTTCAATTAAGATCATTGAATTTAGTCTTTTTTTGTAATCAAACTGTCGTGGACATACAATTTTCCCAAGGCAAGCGAAGAATCCCTTATTGATTCCTCAGTAATCGAATTTCCGATTTAAATATTTTATTCAGTTATTTCTATTCTGTGTTTTTATCTCAATTTTCTCCATTTATTTCTTATAATATAAACCTCTTAACAGTGTTTGGCCTTTTTTTCTATTCAAGGAAATCTTCATGGATTTACACAAGAAAAAATATACTTCTTATGCATGCCGGTTGAAAATTGATTTTTATTCAGAAGAATCTGTATCCGTGGGCATTTTTGAATTCTGTAAGTGACGTGCTTATTTACCTGTTAAGTAAAGCAAGCAATTATGGCAAAGGTTTATGGGGTTAAATTGTTTTTAATTAGAAATAAGCACAAAAAAGTCTACAACCGAACCCGACAAGTCCTACTCTTGTCTAAGTCCGTCACTGTCCTTTAACCTTAAACAGAATCACTGATTAGATGAATTTCAAAATGCCAAATTTTCCACTTAAAAGTTGTTATTGTTGTTTTTGAAAATTAGACTGATGATTGGCAGTTATTATATAAGAGCTTGTTTCGGATGATGGCTTTTATGTTAAATTACTCTGTAGTGTACTCGTACAGCAAAATAATAATCATTGTGGCTTAAATTTCTGTTTTTTCCAAAATATGGAATTGAAATTATTTTGTCATTGTTTTCAAATTGAATAGGACCATCTGTTATTGTTTTGGTTTTATTTTTCAGTTAATTTTAAAATAAAGCAACTGAAGCAAATTCATTTCAAAATATTTGATCCTTTTCCAAGCATCCATGTGGAATGGTTTCGTGGTATTGTGTTTTTTTTTTCGGGTAAACAGATTTGAATGGGTTGAATTAATGAATAGAGTTGTTGTCCCTATCAACTGAAAATGCAAATATTTTGGTTTTTAAAAAAATAAGGGTAATTGGGTAGATTCACCGCAAAGCGTTTTGTTTAGAGAGTTCTTAATTATGAGATTTGAAGGCAGTAATTTTGTTTGAAAAAAGCTGTGTTTTTTAGAGAGTGACTAGCAACTCAGTCAAAGTTTTACACGTGTAAACATTTTGCTGAGTTGCTTCCCACTCTGTCAAAAAACACGGCTAAAATTGAAGTATGATGTAAATATATTGTAGGTTTTTTTGTCATGCATTTTTTTAACTGACGTTATTTTATATGATTTTGTTATCTATTTTTTTTTTATTTCTTTTTTTTTAGAATAACAAACTTTTCTTAATCAGTGAGTCCCTTGTAGAGAATAAATTTGAATCCTACAAAAAGAATGTAGCCATATACTTAGAGTTTTTATGAATTCTTAATAAAACATACGCTGTATCAAAAAAGTCTCCGTACAGCTTCAACTTTTGTTTTGTTTGATAAAATATTATTTAAAGTACTACTTACATTTGAGAGAATATGACTATAAATAAAAGAAATACTTTTAATTAAACAAAAAAAAAATAAAAACTCACATTTTTATTTCGAAAAAATAAAACCAACATTCATTGAATCCAACCCCTTTAAAATTCCTGAACAAAACAGTCTCCGTACATCAATAGAATTTACCTACACAGCACGTAGGTTGGGGTCGAAAAACTCAAAAACTCGTATGAGAAAGAGGGGAGTCTATTACCCCCCTTAGAGGCAGGAGGGGCAATTATCAAAAAACATTGAGATAAAACAGAAAAAAAATGATTAAAAAACAACGGTATAACGTTACGTACAACAACGTGTTATACTTTTTTGCAAACCCAGAAATCCCTTCTTATATACTTTTTTTAAATAAAGTTGTTGCAGTGACCAGTTTTCAAAAAATTTATTTTTAAACTTAAAATAAAAAAAAAAAAATGAACACAAAAATGTAAAACTAATTTTTTTCAAAAGTTTTCAATGCTCCAATTGATTCTCAGTCGACCGCTGAAAACCGGATGGCTCTAGGACTTTTACTTTTCAAAATAAACTTATTACTTCAACTTAAGCTTTATAACTTCTTAGAAAAACAAGAAAAAACGAAGCAGAAATGATCATTTAGTTGGATTCTTCTTGGTTGGCTCATAATTTGATTAGTATTTTGAAAAGTAAAAGTCCTAGAGACATCCACTTTTCAGCGGTTAACTGGGAATCAATTGGAGCATTGAATTTTGGAAAAAAAAAAGCTTGAACTTAAAACTTTAAATTAAGGGTCAATTCATAAAAATCCATTGGTTAGTTTTCGAAACATTGATACGCAATAAATGCGCCCATAGTTGGTCTTTGGTGTTGGTTGTGCTGTTAAAAGTAAATGTCAACATATCTTGACTTAAAAGGCCTCCTAATCTTAGAAAATAATGGAAACCACGCCTGTAGAAGTTAGTGAAGTTGTCACACTACTGCAACAAGGAACAAACCAATGTACTGTGTCCCGTCAGCTCGGTCTAAGCCAATCATGAATATCAAAGGTCTATGGAAGGTTTAGACAAACTCGAATGTTAGTGTAAAGGCCAGGATATATGTGCCACCTGATGTTATGACTGGTTCATCGTGATGGCGTTTCTTCGACATCGTGCTTTCACTAGCGTTGACGTCCAACAATAGCAGAGACGGGTACGATATAATTAATATATTTTATTGAACTGAAGTATATACAATTGGGTCTTAATTCTATTTAACAGTATATTACATTGATGTTTTAAATTTTTTTGGCACATAAGGGGCCTAATTTTATACATTGTTTTTTATTTTTATAAAAATTATTTAAAAAATTGTCTTTGATTGTCTTATACTATTTACATTATTATGGATGGTTCATCTCGGGTTGTTCATATCCGGTTGTATTTGTGGTGGTATGCGGGGTAAGGATGGCTATTAGCCACGGTGGTAGTTTGACGCTGCGTCCTCATAGAATTGGATTGCTTCGTTGTCGTTGATAGTCCAGTATTGCTGTTACATCCAGGTATCGAGGCTCGGGGTATCTCTCTCCGCTGGTTATGGTTCTCACTATAGTGCTCGTCAATCGTTTGGCAACATTGATCACGTATTTTTCCAGGGGTTTTATTCCGGAAGCTTCGTAGAGTCGCTTGTTGCTGTGATGCTTTCGTAGCTGTTGGTAAAAATGTAGTCCCGTGCAGATCCGCAGAATTTTCCTTTCAAACAGTCCAAGCTTTCGCATGCTAGTTTTGGAAATAGTAAACCATGAAAGAAAGCCGTACGTGATGATTGGCCTGAGAAGTTGCTCATAGAGAAGCAACTTTGTGCTCTGGCTCAGTCCATTCCTCTTCCGCATTAGAGGGTGGATTCGGTGGAAAGCGTAATTAGCTTTTTTCAGAGTGGCTGTTACGTGCGGGTTGAAACGAAACCTCCCCTCAAAGTTGATACCCAGGTATTTCACTGATGGTTTGGTCATCAGTTGCGATCCGTCCGGCAGATTGAGGATAATGTTGCGGCAGCTTGTGGCTGAAGGGGTGTTGCGATGTCGCTGACGGGTACGATAAAGACTCGAAAGTTAATGGACAATTAGGAGACGACTTAAGGTAGCAGACCTTACCCCAAAATGTCCCGGCGCGGGACCAAAATTAACTGCAACTCATCGAAAAGTTCGAGTATGATTTTCACTATGCACTACAATTTGGAAGTTTAGCAATGCAGGTGATTTACGTTCTCGGATGAGTGCAGAGTTTGTCTCCATGTAACACAGGTCATCTGTTTACTCTGCCTCTATGCTATAGCTTCCATCCAGAAATTCTGCACTAATCCGAAAACGTTTAGTCGCCTACATTGCTCAACTTCCAAATTGTAGTGCATAGTGAAAATCGTACTCGAACTTGTCAATTAGTTGCAGTAAATTTTGGTCCAGTGGCGGGACATTTTTGGGTAAGGTCTGCTTCCTTAAGTCGTCTCCTAACTGTCCATTAACTTACGAGTCTTTATCGTACCCGTCTTTGCTATTGTTGAATGTCAACGCTAGTCAGAGCACAATTTCGGAGAAACGCCATCGCGATAAATCAGTCATAACATCCGGTGGCACACAGATCCTGGCCTTTACACTAACCTACGAGTTTGTCTAAACCTTCCGTAGTTCTTTGATATGCAAGATTGTCTTAGACCGAGCTGACGGGCATAGTAGATTGGTTTACTCCTTGTTGCAGTAGTGTGACAACTCGACCTACTTCTACAGGCGTGGTTTCCATTATTTTCTAAGATTAGGAGGCCTAATAAGTCAAGATATGTTGAAATTTACTTTTAACAGCACAATCAATGCCAAAGACCAACTATGGGCGTATTTATTGCGTATAAATGTTATCAAGTATAATTTCTTATTTTTGTTATTTGATTTTACCCTTAATTTAAAGTTGTAAGTTCAAGCTTTAGAACGAGCCTATTAACAATTAAATAAAGATATTGTATCCATCGCGTTGTTTTTAGAAGTCAAACTTGAGTGATTCCGTTTTTTTGCTCGCAAGTGTAGTAAGTTATGGATTCGTAAAAAAAATCGATCTCGAGTTAATAATTTTTCCTAACATTACGAAAAAGCGAAAAAATTGGGTCTCGCAATTCAGTCTGTCTGTCCTCGCCCGTACAGCCCAAGCGTATGGTATATAGTGTTTTTTGACTAATGCCCAGACGTTTTTATAAATTTTTTAAGACCAAAAATAACGGAACCTGATACACAATTTTTTTTCGGCAAAAAGGAAAATAATATTTTTCTCAAAAAGGTTTCGAGGATTTTGTTCAAATATATTTTTTTATATATATAATTGTTAATAATTTTTTTATTTTTAATAATTGAATATTTTGTGTACCTCCAGTACAAGCATTTTTTTGGTTTTTGATTTTCTGAAAAACAGTTGAAACTTTTCATTTTGTATGGCTTAACTTCTAAAAAGTTTAAACATTATTGTGAACCAAAATTAAAAAAAAATCTATTTTTTTTTGAAAACTAAATATTTTTAAAACGAATTGGTTAATTTTATTATCGTACTTATCTACTAATTAAGAAAAATTATATAATTTTAAATTTTGGGTTTAATTATCAAAAAAATATTTATTTTAATTTGATTTTTCAAGAACTTTTTTTGAAAATATTTTTAAAATATTATTTAAAAAAATAATTATCCTAGAGAAAAAAAAAGGCTCAACGTATTTCTTTTTACTTTTTGTGCATTACATTTTAAAGCCAATTTAGTAGTGTTTAATTTATTTTTAAATATCTTCTAAAATACAAAATAAAAACCCTAGAACCATCCCATTTTTAGTGTTTGGATACAAATTTGAATTTTGAAATCCAAAATAATAGGTATCTACTACTTAATTATGTACAATTTAAAAAAAAAAATAGATTGAATTTAGTGTTCAAGGTTTTGAATTTGAAAAATATTTTTTTAAAAACTAGTTATTAAAATAACTTACTATTAAAAAAAATAAACGAAGGGATTTCTGGCTTTACAGAAGAGTATAACAGTTCATTATTTGTAAGTGTTACCGTTGTTTTTATTTTTTTTTTTAATGTTAAAAAAAAATTATATATTCAGAGTGGGCATATTTAATGATAACCCTTCCAGGAAGTGGCATAGATTTTGCAATTATTGGCGTCGAATGTCAATTCAGATTTCAATGAATGTAATGTTCCTGAAGAATGAGCCATTCAATTTCGGCTATTATGGTGAAACCAACTAAAACACTAAGATTTTTTGTTTGAGTGTTTGAATTGTTTTCGAAAAATTTGTTGTACTATTTGACCTATAACAGGTTGATGCACATACCTACATTATCCTATAGGAAGTTCTGATAAGCGTTAAATTACGCAACACAAGGTGCAGCACTTTGAACCAGTTTTCTCTAAGGGTGGGAAATTTTAGGACTCCCATACATTTTTTGTTGAAACATCAAAACAGATTCAAACAATAAATCTATCCTCTTGAAATATTTCTTAATTTATACAAATTGATATTACAAAGGAAGTGTTCATTTACTCTTAATCATAGCTTTCAAAATGTAATTCTAAGTATTAAACAAAGAAATAAAATAAATGTCTAAAAGTTGTTTAAAAAATAATCTTTTACTTATAAAATAAAAAACACGTTTAAAATCTCCACAATCAAATTAATGCTCTACAGCCTTAATTTTGTTTTTAATTTCAATTCTTAATTAACAAAAGTAGATCCCGTTGGTGTTTTGATTTTTAAACAAATAAAAAAGAGATATTTATTAACACAGCCTGTTATTCGTAACAATATACCTTTGTCAAGCAAATTAATTATAACAAAAGTAAACGAATCCCTGATGGTAAATAAAGAATTAATATTGTTTTATTCCCTAATTTGTCAGCACATACTTATTGCAGGTATTTGAAAAGTCTTCCGTGTCGTCCTGTAAACTTTGTCTTCTTTATGTTTTACTCCTGTTATTTCTACCACCCACACTCTGTCTTTTATGTGTCTAATTAAGCATTATTTTTATTGTTTTCACAAACACAAAAATTACAATCGCATAATTAAATTAAGGAAAAGTTTCTCCCATAGAATTCCTTCAAAGAATTATTTCCACGTTAAGTCATCTAACTTTCAATCTATGTCTTGCAGTTATGAACTTAAATAAATCAAAAAAGTTTCTTAATTTCCCAAAGATACTCAACACTCCTACATATATTAAAATAAATAAAAGTATTTAGTAAAAAAAATCCCTCATAATGTGATGTTGAAAATGAATCCTTATTTTTATGGTGATTAAAGTTTACAAAGGAAAGGATTATATTTTAGTGAAAACATAACCTTTAACATCAAAATACAAGATTTGTCTGCACTCAAAAGTGCTTTTAGCTGCTTGTCTCTATTGCAACTAGGATGAACTATTTTATTTAATACAATATTTCGTTCATAACATGAAGAATACTTGGAAGGAGCTATTTAAAGAGAATATTAATTAACTAAGGAAATGGAAACTTAGAAATTTTCTTAAGACAAAAGTTTTAATAAAATATCTTGGCTCTAAAATAAATGCTGCTTCTTTTCCAAGATATTTTGATAAACTTTAACTATGTTTTAATGAGCAATAGTGTATTTTTGCTAAAGCACTAAAACGTTTCTAGTAAAAAGTACGAAGTAAAATACTTTGCCTTTTTAGGTCAATTTAATGTAAAGGACTCCAATATTGAAATATTATGTAAAGCGTTTTAAACTATTGAATATACACTCCCTGTCACTTGTTTGAGGCCACAATTTTCGCAACAGTTTTTTCTCGATAAATACCCGTAGGAAATATTTTTCCTGGAAATTTATGATACCTGTGTGTAGGTAAATATATTTTGCAATAAACAAGTATAAATTTAAAGTGGTAACTTGGAAATTGCATAGGAATTTCACAAATTATAAGAATGGACTGCAAAAATGCGTCACTTGATTGAGGCCACTTGAAAAATCTTATAAAAATGAACAAAACTATAAAAATGTTAACTTTTTTTTATTTTTAAACATAAATGTATTATGTTTTTGCCAATTAATAATGAGTATGACAGCCATTTTTTGAAATTAGCTCTATTAGACGGTTTTGAATTAAATCAAACAGTTTCTTGGAATAATCTAGTGAAATCTGGCTCCAGGCATCGTAGTTAGCTTCGACCAAGACGTTCTTATGTCCAAACTGTCTACCAGTATCAGAAACTTTTCGAGATAGCCAGGCCCAAAGGTTTTCGATGATGTTTGAGTCCGGTGAATAGTGTGGCCATGGTAAAAGTCCAACGTTTTCCAACTGAATCCAGCTTTTAGCTACCCAGGAAGTATGGATAGGGGCGTTGTCTTGTTGGAATATCCAAGGTAGAGGTTCCGGAATATTCTTTCGCTTTGGAAATACCCGTTACAGCAGGCATTGGTTACTATTTGCGTTCATTGTTGCAGTTATAAATTCAAATTCAAATGTTCTATGTAGGTGCCAGCTCCCCACACCATACCACCTGATGTATCACTGTGATGTCTTGACAAAATAAGTTCTTCTTTTCTTTAATCGTGAAAATAAAAGTTGTAACCATCGGGTCCGTCTAGATTAAACTTTTTTCACCTGAAAAGACAACCTTTTTCCATGCGTTTCTACAGGCAACATGCTCCCTGGCGAAATTCATCCGTATAGTTCCTTATGTAGCTGCCGTAGAACCGGTTTCTTTTAAATTTTCATACTCTTGATGTACCACTAGTTTTAATTATCCTTAAAACCGTCGAAATACTGGCTGATACCCCACTTTTTGACCTTATTTTTAGCTCTGATGGTGTGGAATTTGAAGCTAGCCGCTGAATGAGTCGCTTTTATTGGATTGTTGTTGCTTGAGCTGTGCGTCCTTTTTGTTTTTTCCATCGTTTTTAGTGTCTGCTAGATAGTTGTTGACAATGGTCTTACTTCTGTACGGTCTCCTAGCTTTTTCTCGGCCTGAGAATCCCAGTTCCTTTAAAGCATCTATTGATCCTCTTTTTGCTATTGTCGACCGTGTTTTCAGAGCCCATTTTAACTTTAAATTTAATATAAAATATAGTTTTCTTTCTTTTCTTAAATATTTTAAACTTTTGTTTAAAAAAAATCGGCGATGTTAACTTTTGCCAAGCAATTTTCGGAATGGCATCAATCAAGTGACGTAACTTTTTATATTTATATTTTATATTTTTTGCAGTCCATTCACATAATTTGGGAAATCTCTATGAATTTTCCGAGTTAACTCTTTAACTTTATCCTTTTTTATTGCAAAATATATATACCTACTCCCACGTATCAAAATTTGAAGCAAAAATATTGCTTACAGGTATTTATCGAGAAAAAACTTTTATGAAAAAAGTGGCCTCAAACAAGTGACAGGGAGTGTGCCTTTTCTGCCGTCCAAAGTAAAAAGGGCCTAAGCGCCAAAAATCAAAAATTGAGTTTGAGGCATATTTGGAATCGTTAAACAGGGTCTTATTTTTGTGGGAGAAAAAAATATCATATTTCCAACTGCAAATGGTTCAAAATCACGTACGAAAATGGGAATAAATCCATTTTCGTATAGTTTTCAAAGAAAACAAAAAAAGTAAAACGCATTTATCTCCAAACTACAAAAATGGCGATGTGCCCTTTTTACTAAGGACGGCAGTTTTAGTAAGGAACGCAATAATTGCGTTCACGGGTTTCTATTACTAAATAATTTTGTCTGGATTAAATCTTGCTTAAAACACAAAATTCGTCCAAATTCACCCATGCATTTCTGAGCGAATGGTTGCGATGGCTATTTTGCAATATTTATAGGTGTAATTGAATAACTAAGGCCTAGTTTACATGAGATCACAACGCACGTTTTTTAGGTGTACACATCCGAACAAATGACCCGTGGCGCATACATTTACATAGAACTGTTCAAACGATGATATTTCTGCAAAGCACGTGTTAACCTGTAAACTTGCGGTGTAATCGCGTGAGAACTAGGCCTAATACGAATTGGAGAATTTAACTTAAATGATTTTTCGTTGGATATAAGATTCAGTATAAAAGCGAATAGTTAAACAAAAAATATATAAAAAATTAAACAGACAAAAATAATAAAAACCCCACATAAAAAAGTCAAAAAATAATTTGATTTTAACTGAACTAATCATACCTTTTTTTGAACAAAGATATATGCAAGACACAGAAGAAGAAGCTCAAGCCTTAAAAATTGGCAATATGGCTGCATATTCTCCAGGTTAAAAAGAAAATTAAGAGCAAGGTCCCTGTGGTCCCTTAAAACTATACAAAGAAAAAGAAAGGCAATATGGGATATTAGGAACCAGATACACACAGACATGTATAATAAATAATTTATCCTATTTTTTCTGGGATGTTCACAATCGATTGAATGAATGAATTTTTTCGTATATAATTCCTTCATAAATATTGTCGTAAATCTAATTTATATTTTTTTATCATAATAAATGCGTTTGCCTTTTATTTTGCAACGCATCACGTGAATTTTAGATATGTTGACGGTTACATACTAAAGTACAAGGATGGATATGTTTTATATACTTATACCTACATATACATATGTTATTTGTGCATCACGTCCTCTTGGTTTCGGCCCCCGTTATAAACGAAGGCCTTTTATATGGGAAAAATGCATTTTAAAGGGTTACTTTTAAAACATCAAATACAATTAAAAAAGCTGCGTTGCTGCTTCAGAAGATACCAAACTAAATAAAATCCACGATCCACCGGAACGAATGCTCTGAGTAATCAAAAATTAAATTGGTTCTTATGGATTCAATTTACATCGTTCACAGCAATCAGATTTTATGTTCAATAAAAAAAAAGGTGCATCCTCTGTTACGAATTGGAATTAATAATTTTAATTTTTAAAGGCGGTGAATGTAAAACGTAAAAAAATAACAAAAAAGAGATTCAAAGGAAATTAGAAATCTTTTTAAAGCGAATCACTTAGATTAAGGTCAAATGTCATGTTGTTTAGTGGTCTATTTAAAGAGCATTTTCAATTTATAAAATAAAAGGAAAGTATTTTAAAATTCTGCGTACATCTGTGGTTGGAGTATTTTGTCTATTTCTTCTAGTTAGACTGCTTTCACACAAGTAAAGTAAGTTGCCGGCAACTGGGAGTTTGTAGGCGAAAAGGGCGTAAGGGGAATGAAAACAATTTCCCCTCACACCCTTCTCGCCTACAAACTAGCTAGTTTCTGGCAACTCAGTTTCCTTGTGTGAAAGCGGTCTCAGTTTTATTATCTATATTAATTAGCTTAAGTTATTTTTAGGAATTATCTCCGAACTGAGCTATAAACAGCTGAAACTGATATGACATTTAAGTATTAATAGTCCTTTGTCTCTTAAAATATAATTATATTAAAGAAAAAAAATGCATTAAGCTATTTTACCTAGATAATTAAGGATAATGACATATAAAATAGATCGAACTTGATACTTTAATCTACATAGGTGATAGGTACAAAGAGGTACTTCTTTCATGAAGATTTTAATTTTGCCAAGGGTTTCAAATTACAAATTCATTTAAAATGTCGATAGTAAAAGAAAGTCAAAGCAAAATGAAAATCTGAGAATGACTGTTAAAGACTTTAATTATTATTCAATGAAAATAAAAATTAACAGAGTCAGTACAATTGTCAATGTTCTCTCAATTTTTCTCACTGAATCAAACCACAGGTGGAAAAGTTTATCAAACTGTAATATATCTGGCCCACCTATAATAAACCCCGAAAAATTGATCTAAAACGCAGACCCAGGCAAGACATAGCCAGGTTCGTTGCAATTTGTAGCGGACACTGGCCAATAGGAGAGCATGCAGCGAAGCTTGGCATACCTCACAATACTCACTGTCGGAGCTGTGGGGACCAGCAAGAAAAGGAAACAATATTTCATTTCCTCTGCAAATGCCCCGCTCTGGCCAAAGCTAGAGCACAATCATTCGGAAAGGCTTTTTACAATGACCTTAACGAACTTTCGGAAATGAAGATCAACTTGATTTCTTTCCTCAACGCGACGAAATGGCTCTAGGACAAATTTCGATTGCTTCTGCATCACACCTTCCGTCGATCCCCTATGATCGCAAGATAGTGGACTGGGGTTTTGGCGGGGGTTCGTGCTGCACAGTAGCCGTTTGATCATTCGACCAGATCAGTTCACGCTCGAGTGCCAGCCAACGATGTTTTGCTGGTCTGGTTGTGTGAGTGATCCTTTTTCAGGTGATTCTGCTAAAGCTACTCAGTCTTTCCACAAGCCACAAAATTCTTTCAACTTTATTCTAAATTCAAATAAAAATGGACGATATCCTTAGGATATGCCACAATCTCCATTTCTATTCAATCCACAGGTTCTAACGAGTTATGGTATTAAAACGGCGCACTAAGCGCTAATTGGGCTATGGGCTAGGCTGCCCGTGGCCGCCATTTCTTCCTACCTATACCTACCAATACAATTGTCAAAGGTATTTTATTTGCATACAAAAGAGTTTTTTAAAGGTTCGTAAAATTGAAAAATGTATTATAGTACAATTTGAAAATTCAATGGCATTTGATTTCAAGATATTTTTTAATGTTGGATTAAATAAAAAAATTAAGATCGCGACCAGTCACTCCTTTAATAAAAGGACGCTCTCTCACTAAAGACAAAATTTAAAAAAAACTTTCTAAAAAAATTCAAATTTAAATGTTTACGTTTTGAAAAAAAATGATCGAAATAATTATTTTTTTTTAAATGTTTGTTTTAAAAAGGTTAAGGTTAACATACAAAAAAATAATTCTCATTTGGTCTTCAAAAGGTTCTGTAGGAATTGTATTTGAAGATGCTAACCTGCTGAATTGATTTTCTTAAATTTGTGGACTTAAGACTTTAAGATGTTTCCCTAGACAATATATTTAATATTTTTGGCTCCACAAATAACTGTACCGGATAACGGATCACTGCTTAATGTGTTGTAGATTTTAATTTCATTTCATCTTTTTAAATTTCAGACAACAGAGTTATCAATTCGAATGGGTTTACAACTTTTTTGATAAATAAAATAATTATTTAATACGCAAAAAAAGAAAAATATGCCGAAGAAGATAAGATCGTGAAAATAGGTCGAGTAAAGATAAATACACATACAATATAAAAAAAATATAATGCACATTTCAATAAGTTGTCGATTTTTTGTATGTTTTTGTGGGTATATTAAGCTCTTTCGAAAACCATGATAATCAAATTGAAACTCTATGGCGTATGAGTAATATTTTTCTATGATATAACTTGTGTGCCGGCAAGCAGGGAACATCTAAAGAATTCAAAAATTCCATCGGATTGAATGAATGAATTAAATAAATGTTAATGACCGGCGATCCATGTTTTTCGTGATATTCGGGAAAACATTCGTGATGAATTCTTTTGGCGTTGTCGGATTCTTATTCAATTAGGTCGGTGACAAAGTCCACTGGAATCACGCACTCTGCAGCTGACTGGTAATTTTGTTAAGCAACTCGTATGTTCGTTTTCAATGTCCTTTTCTTCACACATCGCCATAAAGCAGACGTATTCAGGCAAGTATTCAATTCATCTGCCAGAGTTGATCTTGGTATGACAGGCAGTGTTTGATAAAAATAACATGCGCCACCGAAACGCGTTATTCATCATTTCGTAAATCTTTCAACGTGTGATTCAGGGCTTCCAATGAAGATTTGTGAGCGATTGTGCACTCGTCACAAATGATAAATCTTACATTTCTACAATACTTTCGCCGTCGCAGACTTCTTTGAAATTTTGCAGGCGCTCGAATCATTCTGTATTGAAATTGACATTGAGTCTGCAAGTGAATGAAGTACCTATCAACTTGCAGATTTAATGGCAATTTTAATGCCGCCTTCTAACAACGTTGCCTTAATCCCTTAAGAGGTACCACAGCAATATCAGATCTGGTACGAATCTTAGCAGAGATTAGTGAAAACAGGAATGTTTTTTTCCAATTTCACTGGACGCATAAAGGAAGAAAATGACACCATTTCCATTATCGATGCAGCACATCAGTGCAGCTTATTTTATAAATACGTCGGTATCGGTAGCCATCGACTTAAAACATGTGTCTAAGAAAGGCAACAACAATTCTTACTGAAGAGCTCAATTGTTGTTGTCAGAGCGAAACACATCTGCTTCTGCACTATAGGTCGCAAAAACCTTCCAAATTAAAATATCAATAAAAGTGCACTTAACAAAAAACATAAACAATTTTATATTATTATTAATTATCTTCTTGTTAAAATTATTATTATTATTTTTATTATTATTCATATTGCTTTATATTTCAGCTCACATAAAACATTATTATCCTAAATTAAATTGGAGTTCACACATAAAATCTAGAAAAACAATCAAAAAGCCTTATTGTTTCCCGTACCCGTAGTTTAACCTTTCAAATTCATAACTGTTTATTATCAGACTATTGTTAAGAAAGATTTCATCAAAAAGCTGCATGTAAGCATCTCAACAGGACATTTATCAGAGTATATAATCTTAATGTAGTAGGAAGACAATTTGTACAAGACCAAATAATGTCCTTGGGTTGTGATTTGAGTTTTATATTATTCATGGGAATGAACATGAATAGATTTTAATTTAGTTTGTCAGTGATTGTCATGTGATAGTCACCGCCTTCACAAGATATTTCCTCACAATGATGATAGGATAAGGTAGCCTGGTGTAGCCACACAGGATGTGACTAATGAATCAAACCAATGGTCATGCTTGTTTGATTTCTTTATTTATGTCTTCATAATTATCATTGATGTCGTGAACATTTATTACAAAATAACGAGATACTCTATTCAAGTGATTAAAGACCCCCGCATTATCTGAATTCCAAGATATATCGTTATAATATCTCTTGGGATTATTTTTGTCAGGCTTTTTTTTTTGTATAAATCAATACAGAGATTGAATAAATAAATCTTTTTAAGATGAATTTAATTTATATAATTGGAGATTTTTATGTTACAAAAATTCTCTCCTAGAGTTACAAACAACAAATTATACGAGTAGACAAAGAATAAAATAATGTTGTAAACAAAATTAGCATAAATTTATTTCAATTATCCTTGTCGTAAAACGTGATCCAGGAGCGATTTAGATGAATTTTTCGATATGTACCTAAGTATATCTATTGTTAATGCTCGTGTCCAGCTCACGGATGAATGAACGACGCTCAAAGGACGAACAAGAAGCACATTTTTGTATACACAATCAACGTATGTAAAAGGGAAAAGCTTCTTTATTTAAGTTGACTTAATGTCGATTACATGGAATTTATGTATGTATTCATTTGAAATTGGATTTCCATTCTACCGACGTGACGCACGCGACGTAGCTACATTGAATTGTTGTTATTTTTCGTGTTATTAAAAATGGTTAGAATAAACAGTAAGGTAACTGGCGACGGATTAAAGCTAATGGAATGGTCGCAATTTCTATAAAGCTGCTGAATAAAATAATTAATTTTTGCGAATACAGGTAAGTTCTTTTCATAAACTACGATTTGCAGAAAAATTAAGCTCGATATAATACTTATGAAAAAGTTAATAGGTCCACTTTACTTTCAATGTTACATCAGATTTAATTTATTGATTACAGAACAGAGAGAGAATGTCTGTCTAGGATTCTAGGTACTTGGGAGAGGGATATTCATATGATATGACTCATACATACTCGTACAAAAACAGCTGAATTTGAAATTCAGAATTCAATTAATTAGTTAACTTAATAAATCTGTGCCTCTAAATTCTCTTGATATAAAATGTTCTATTCTGAAATTCTGTTTTTAAAAATTATAAATAATGTTTACACCACAAAAATTAACAATCTGATTTAAGCACTATTTTAATTTTGTATTTTTAGGTTTACAATAAATTGAAGACATATTATTTTTCATATTTTTGTCTGATATTTTTGTACAACCTTAAGCTGGCCATACACGACCGAACCAACGAGCCGAACGGTCCGGAGCCGAACCAAAATTGCCCGTGAGTGGGAAAATCTGAGATCTCAGATGCAGTGTTGCCGAAAGTACTCCCATGTCCCATAGGAGTATTGTACTACTTTCAACACCTTCGTACTCCCCTACTCCTACTTTCACATTCGTACTCCTATTTTTTTTAAAGACTTAAAATATCTTACACTTGCAGCAAAGTGTAATGTCAATCGAAATAAATTTAATTCACTCTAATTTTAAAGCAAATTTCGCAGCACTTTTATCTTCAAAACTATCGTCTGAAAGAGAACTGCCCACTTTCTTGTTTTTGTTTTTCGTTGGCGTCATGCAATTTTCGTCTGTCTGTTTTTACCTGAGTTTGTGGTTAGGTGATTCTGTGTTTTTGTTTCAACTGCGTGAATTTGTATGTGTAGTTCAATAAAATGAAAAGGTTTGTTAAATTAGCTTGAAATATTGTTATTTTTTGTAAAGTTGTTTAAAGTAAACTTGCATTATAGATATTTAGTGAAATTGGATTCCTTTGAGGCGGTAAAGGCAAAAAAGCTGTAAATGTGTCCTGTGTTGCTCGAGGTTCTAAAATAAATGAGTCTGCTGCTGTTCCTATAATATGAATCAAAATAAATACCTTGCTCTTTGCAAAGCCACTTGTATTTAATGTATTTAATACAAATCTTTTGATTGCAATCAGGGTTGTCAGATTGTGCGATTTATCGCCAAATATGCGATTTGAAATTTCATTTGGCGACACAAAAATCGGTTTGGCGATGTTACCCCAAAAATGCGATATTTTTAGTTTTTGGCGATTTAAATTTTTTGAATGGAAATTCAAATATTCTTATCACAAATGTTCACTTTAACCTTACATCTTTTTCATCGCTATTTGCGCTGAATGCAGCCATCCAATCATTAAATTCTTTACGCACCCCAAAACTAAAATTCTATTTCACTCCTATCCCTTAAATAAATGCGACGTATGTCAAAACTATCGAAATGAAAAGGATCCCATCGATTATGATAAAATATTGCAAATATACATATACATTAATCGAATATATTAAAGAGAACTTAGGGCCAGTTTGTTCACAGTGGGTTAAATTTAGTATGTGAATTTCATAGGTTTTAATTAAACAACGCAAATCAACCAAGATTGGCTGATTAGTGAAATCCATGATAAGCAACTCATACTTTGAATTTAAAAAAAAAAATTGATCAACGAACACATTTGAGGGTTTCCCAGCTCCACAAACCAATAGCTGTGAACAAACAGCTGTGAACAAACTGGCCCTAAGTACAAAGGATTTTTTTTTTTTTTTCTTATTTTTAGGTTTTGTTTTATTGTTATCTTATAGATACCTTTGTAATTTTTTTCTGTTTTGTTTATTTTTTTTTTTTTAAATATGATTTGTTTTGATATTAAAACTACAAATTGCTAAATTTTATTTTTAAATTTGGTGATTTTTAGGGTGTACAATTTTGAAATTTGGCGATTTTTTGGCGACTTAAATTTTGCTTTTGGCGATTTCACTTTTTAAAACCGGACAACCCTTGCAATAAGTTCCTTGTTTTTATTCTAAAAATAATATAACTATGAATTAAGCTATCTGCCATAAGACAGATTTATTATAATTAAGGAGATATTTTCTTACTTTTGTAATTAGAATTAGTAACTATTATTAGAATTAATATTTTATTTATTTATGTTTTGATGATTTGATGAAAAAAATTAGTTTTAGTTTTGAAGACAAAAAAATGTCTGTACTGCTATTTTTTTCAAAATACTCCCCTTTTTGGGCTGCATAATATATTTCTCCGGCAACATTCCTCAGATGGCTTCGTTTGGTTCGGCCGAACATTTTGGATTTTCAGCCAGTCCAAAATCCACGAACACGAACCTCCGAACCAATGATCGGCCCTATCGTGTGTGGGGAACAGTGTTGCCGATGAGATATTTGAAAAAGTCGCAAAAATAGGGGTCCCGAGAAAAAAAAAAGTCTCCTTTGAAAAATTATTTAATATAATAGCCAAATCAAACGAAATCCTTATAAATTGGCAAAAAAAAAAATAAAACATATTTGGGTTGTTATTTAAATAATTATCAGGTGCAAAAAAAAGAGGTTCTTACTTAGGAGGTTACTTAAGAGGTTCTTACTATGGCATTAAAAAGTGCCGTTTGCAAAAGTGTTAACTTTAAAGTTTAAAACGATTTGCGTTATAGTTGAAAAAGTTTAAAGTGTAACTTTTAATTTAAGTATACGTTCACTATTGGTTGTCTTTCATACATGTTGGCTTTTAATTTTAAAGTGGTTTGTTCGGGAGTTTAAAGTGTTTTTCCCTCAGTTTTTTCTAGCTCTAAGTTGGAATTTTCAATAACATAATTTAAAACAAATTGGCGATCATTGTTCGTTGAGAGAAATAACAATGACATTTGTAAACACTCTTGCCGAATTTTCCAAATGTAATCTATAAAATCCAATATCACAATTCTTGTTGAAACATGATTTCGAAGTTTAAATTTTTGACAAAAATGTAAGTTTACAACGTCAATACATGTGTCGCATCGTTCAGTTTCATTCAAACCTTCAGTGCTAAAGCTACTATTAGACGGTCAACGCAAATGGTCAATGCGTTGACTCTCTGACGTCACCAAAAAAACGGTCAAAGCACTGACATGGCAACGTCAACGCTCACCGTGTCAACACCTGAAATATTGACGATCACACAAATGACACAAGTCTGTCAATGTTGTCCCAAAATGCGTTGACAGGTAATATGTGTCAACGGGATTTATCCAAATCGGTGTCAATGCGCTGACAAGTAATCGTTGACGATCACACGGCTTGACCATGTTCACGCGCTTTGACCGTTGACAAAAGTACAAATCTTTAATTTTTCGAGTTGACGTTCACACATAGTGGTGGCGCGCTGTGACACAGTCAAATAAATTTATGTATTTCCGTTTAAATTTTTTTTAAAGCAAGGAAAAATGTTAAAAGCAAATTAAATGGAAATGGCAATTTTAGCCACGTATTTAATTGATACAACCGACTTAGTACAGGCAATGGGGAAAAATCTGAAAAAAGTTTTGACGTCTGAAAAGTTTGAATGCAGTTTTGAAGAGGGGTTGATTTTTAGCATAAATCTAGATTTGTGGGATTTTTGGTCTTGTGGGGCGTCCGCCATCTTGGACAAACGCCTTTTTTTGATAATTTGTATTTTTCTCACTTCCTGTGCTTTTTTCTGTAACATTTTTGTTTCAATTTAAATTTCCTACAAATCGGTATATAAATTATTTTTCTGGTGTGTAGATAATCCAAAAGTTATTAATGAAAAACGAGTACAAAATTAGGCCTTACGGGCTTAGTCTTAAATACTTTTTTGAAGATAATACAGTGTGATTTGCATAAGGTGTAGGCGTTGAGGTCTAGTTAAGATAAGAAAAAAATCGTACGGGAGGGGGTTTATTTCCCCCCATTTAGGCAGAAGGGGCAATTTACTAAAAAATTACTTAAAATATAAACAAAATTATTAAAAATCAACGGCAACACTCGGAATACCATGTTATAGCTTTTTTGAAAGCCAAAAACCTATTCTTAAATTAAATTTTTAAATCAAGTTATTTGAGAAAACAGTTTTTGAGAAAATAATTTTCAAACACAAAATTAAAAAAAAACTTAATTTTTTTTCTTCTTTCCAAGATGGTGGACGGGGCGACCAAAAATCCCGCAAATCGAGATTTGTGCTAAGAAGCAACCCCTCTTCAAAACTGCATTCAAACTTTTCAGACGTCAAAACTTTTTTCAGATTGCCCTTATTTGACAATCCGTTGCCTGTACTAACTAGTTTATAATCGCTGCATCCTCCATCCCAAAGCGCTGGTCGTTTCTCTACTGCCACAATCAAAGCAGAGACCTCGTATTGTTTGGTCCACGAGTAAAGTAATTTTCTTTTACGTTTCTCCGACAACTTTTCCTTCGATTCATCAGCAGGACGCGCATTTACTTATCCAACTCACTGGTGCTTTTTTTTTTAACTCAAACTAATTTAACTTTAAATAATTTTGTTTGGAAATGTTTTGTTTTCTTTTATGTTGCTGTTTTTTTTTGTTGCTGTTTCTAAATGAAAAGAATGTCAACAGCAGCTACTTTGACACAGCAGAAAATTATAGCGTGTCAACGTTGGTACCTGGACAACGCGTTGATGGGCAGTCAGGAAATATCTGTCAATGTGTCCGAAAAATTCTGATGGGTTGATTACACGGTAAATGAAAACAGTCAACGCGTTGACTTTTCAAACCATGTCATCGCAAGTGTCAACGCTGCTGTCAGTGCGTTGACAACGTTTTGAAATGACAATCACACGACTTGAAAGCCGTGGGACAGGATTTGACGTCATTCTGATGTCAGAGAGTCAATGCGTTGACCATTTTCGTTGACCGTCTAATCATAGCTTAAGTGTTTTAAACCAAATCATGAAATCACACGACTTTACGTATCAACACATTACACAATATTTTCAACTCATTTACCTGTTTTCTAAATATTATCAACAAAAAATATTTGTTTTTGAAATTTGTTTAAGAACTCGAAAATATTTAAAACATTTTTTTGAAAAAATGTCTTATGCAATGATATATTTATGCATTCAATGTTTTTAAATGAAGTTTTTTGTTTTTAAATTAAAGTGCTTAGGAAAGTATCAAAAATTTGAGATATATACAATCTCTATAGCACCCGTCCGAATCGTGCACTCTATTTTTTATTTATTCTCCGTTCCACCCATAAATATATTTTGCACATGTTTCAACCCATTTCATAGCTACATTTTCTGAAAATGGAAGTTCTTACATTATCATTGAATAGGTACCTCTACCTATTCTCATAAAAATTGCGCTATAAATTGTTTATCAACTGTATAGAGAGTGATTTTTATCAGCTCCCCCGCCCATCTTAAGCCACCATAGTTACTAGTCTATATAAACTCGATTCTAAGCAATATATAAATGCCCAAATGAAGCCAACAAAAATCCAAGCCATAACAATTTATCATAAAGACTCAAGGCAATATATATAATCCAATATCAAAATAACAGCACTTAACATCATTTCAATGCCACTGTTCTAGAAAGCAGAAGCCCGTAGATAAGCTCCATCATCACCATCATCCGAGCTCAAGCGTCCAGCCCCATTTCCTCTAATTGCCTCCACGATTGCTATGTTATGTCTCATTTCCCTTGTTTTTTTTTTTCTTTCATGAATCATAAGTCCAGATACCCATAGGAAGTGCCATGTTGTGTCCATTCCGGTCTTATTCATTTCATGCTATGTCTCCTTTTAGTTCCAGACCTATAAATTCTTCCATTGATTTTGTCCTCTCGGTCGTACAAAAAAAAAATAAAAACAATGGACATGGATATTATGGGCTCTCCACACAGCATAAGTACACATCTGATTGAAAGCATTGTGTAGACATTCTCTGATGGAAAACAAGCGATGAGTACGCATTCATCCGAGTTCTTCGATTTCTGCGGTCGTGCGTCGCGCCGGGCGCTGCAATCGAAGTTTCCGAATCAAAATGATATGTATAACTTTTCTATATAAATAACTAATATGCGCCCTTGATTGAAGAAGAGCTAAAAGTGAAGAGGACAAGTCACAATGACGCCTCTCAATCGATGGTACATATATGTGTTTTTTTGTTGTATCCTTTCGTGATGGGTTAATTTAATCGAATCCTAAAGGACAAACATGTTGTTGTTCTGAGAAAATAGAAACATCACTTTTAAATTGAAACGCTAACCGATTGTCATGTTCATGTTACCCAGAAGTGAAGCTCGGAGGGACACATGACTGATATACAAATCATACAAAGATTGATGGGAAGTATTTGTTTGTTTTTGTATTAGGAGTAGGAGTGTGAAAAGAGTTGAAAGTTCATCCAGGATAATAGATGACATGGGGTGATGCTTTCGTTGAGAAGAAATTGAAATTTCTTGTTTGATTGACATTAGATTGAAAAGTCTTGGGAATTTGTCAATATATAAATGAGAGCAAAAGAGGTATTTTAACTTTCGCATAATAAATATCCTTTGGGAATGGATTAAACTAAAGGACCGTTATAAAATAAAAAAAAAAATACTCAGGAATGCGATTAGTTTAGATACATGAAGGACAATCATTGACACTTAAGGTAAAATGAAATAAAATCTCATTTAAATATGTACCCTAAGGGAAATTTGTGTATTCTATTTGTTTTAAATAAATTAGAATTTATGTAATTGTTTTAAGACTTCGAAGAATTTGTATTTTTATTGTATGATGCAAGTATAGAATATTGATTAAAATCCGACTCCGCTCTTTGAGGAAGCCATTTAATTGAGACAGAAAATTAGTCAACCACAGTTTGTTCAACTGAAATACCCGATACCTTCATAAACATTGAAAAACAACATGCGAAACATGCCCTATCAAAATGTTTCGTAATTTTTTTTTTTTCCAAAAATTGCATTTTTTGTTTCATCAAAAGTCAAAAGCATAACCTGCGAAACTTTCCAGTAACAATGTTTTTCGCAGGCTGGAGTCGGATTGGCGAGTGTTGCTGCATATTTATTGAGCCATAGGCAAACATATTCTACGGCAACCATTGGTTATCATGATAAATTTTGGTGATAAGAGTTAAGGTAAGAATATCCTTCAAAAATTCCAAAATTGAAGAAATTATTTCGAGTTTTTCAAATTTTCCAATAATTTGAAAAATACACTTATATGAAGTACGGATTTAACAAAAATCTTTAGAAAATCAAAAACTAGAATGGTAGGGTTACCTCTCCATCGTTTATGCGGAAGGGGGAATTAAAAAAAAATAAGAGTTGGCTTAAAATAACAAAAAAAATAAATTACATTTTTTCCAAATTATCATAAAATCAAAATTGTTATTGATTTTTATTTTTAGTATTTTTATATACATTCAAACAAAATATTAAAACATCATATTGATTACGCATATTATGGACAAAATAGACCCCAAAGTCAAAAAATTATCATGGGCAGGAAAAATGGAACAGGATAAAAACTGAATATCTTAATATTGAGAAAAGGTATCAAGTTTATTTAAACGCAGTTACAAAGGGTGGTATTTTTTCTAAAAACAAAGGCCTAAACGTAGTTTCTATCATTATTACTAACAGCACAATTACCGTTAACATGGGTCAGGATACACTTTTCTTAAATCCCCAATAAATGTTATCAAAATTGGAGATAGGCCCTTCCTGTAGAACGGTTTTTTTCTTAGAATATACCCAAAAATCATATCCTTAAATACTATTGATGAATTAAGGGACACCGTGTATAGTACTAATTTGTATTTTAATATTCAATTCTCTTATTAATTTAAATAATACACTGAAAACTGGATATGGTTTTAAGACATTATTTTAAAATTTTAAAAACAAAATAACCATTTTTCAATCCGGCTAAATGATCATTTCAGCAGCCAATGAATGGTTTATTTAATTTTTGTTTAATACACAAACATTGCTCCAGCGAAATAGCCAGTTGAATTCCTCCCCTTAAAAAATTCAACCGTAATACTCGCACTTCTAGGAATGCCCATCAGTTTACCCTTGAGCCCAACTTCGGACGTACTGTTAAGTACAGAGATTCTTTCTTTAGTCGCACTACACGAATGTGGAATGCTCTAACCAGCTCTATCTTCCCCTCCCATTGTGATCTACATTCAAAACCAATGTACATCGGTTTCTCCTTTCAAATCCACTCCAACCTACCTAATCGCTCGCGCTGTGTTTATCACTTTAAGGGTATTATAACCTCTTTAGTGCGCGCTAAATATAAAAAAAAAAATCAAGAAAAAACAAATGATTATTTTGATGTCAAAGAAAAGCTTATTTACTTAATAATTATTTCTATAGGTAAAATGAAATTCAATTTGGCACAACTTTTCTCATAAAATGACTTTTAATTTTTCAATGACTACATTACCAAGGAACATTGAAAAAATGAAAAGTTACGATATGGGTCAAAATAAAGTTTTTTTTGGAGGAGAAATAATTTTGAAGTCGTAAGCTATATTTCTGCATTAAAATATTCAAGGATTAAAGTTTCTAAGGGTCTCAAAATTTCATTGATAGCTATAACTGGCACCTAAGGTGCACAATCAATAGTTTGTACAAAAATGTAGTTGAAGTTATAATTTAGTTTCTAAAGGCTCATAAGCCTATTGGCTTAAAAAAAATGCAGATAATACAAATATTGTTGAAAAATTTATTTTGAATTTGCCAATAATATTGCACTTGTAAATTAATTAACCGATAGACTATTTTTTTTTTTAAAGTAAAGTTTTGAAAAGTAGAATTTAGAAAAGCATTTTTTTTTTCTTAACCATAAACCGGTTTTTTTAAGGTCACATCCATAAACTGTAACTGATTCTATTACTTAAGATTCATTTAAAAATGGTTTTTCTAACGAAATAAATACGAGTTTTGAGGACACTTTATGAAAATTACTCCAAATGACGTACAAATCAGTAGAAACTTATATTTTTTGATAATACACGACAATCAAGTAGATAGTATGTTTTTGCACCTATAATTTATAAAATTGATTTTTTTTTTTTTGAAAAAGTAGAAAAGGATTGGTACCCAATATATGACGACTTTCAAAACATCGACTACATAAGATCGACTTTCAAAATCTCGACAGAAAAAATGTCGACTTGTTAAAAGTCCGACTGAACAAAATATCGAAAAAAAACTAGACCAATTTTTTAAAATGCGATTTTCAAAATGTCGACTTTCAACATATCGACTGTAATCGACATTTTAATAATCGAGATTTTGTAGTCGACATTTTGATCACATTATTGCTTATGGAATGACAAGCGCGCCCGCGCTTGTAAACATCATTCTGTAAACCATTATGCGATCAAATTGTCGACTATCAAAATTTCTCACTGGCTGGTTTCGCAACGTCTTCAATCACCCCTAATGCTATTGTTTTAGGCATGTGTCGACATTTTTTTGTCGAGATTATGAAAGTCGATCATATAAAAGTCGATATTTTAAAAGTCGGCATTTAGTACAGTTTTTTTCAGAAAAAATATCGACAAGGCTCTATTTTGCTCGACTTTTTTCAACGCAGTCAACATTTTGTCAAGTCAAGATTTCATAATGTCGACGTTATTATAGTCGACAAAAAAATGGACGGCATTTTAAATTTCAAAAAAGTCGATAAAGTCGACATTTTGACTAGTCGAACCTTTTTTTGTCGATCATTCGTACCTGACCCAGTAGAAAAACTTATTGATTTTTTTTGTCACGTGGCACGCAAATTGTTTTTTTTTTGAAATTGTGGCACCAACATATTTTTTTCGAGCGGCAACGCTGGTGCCAACCCAATCATCAGACCTTTTTTGTGGTGCTATTCGTTTTTATTTGATAATCTTTGCCCGTCATAGGGATTGAACTTAAGACTTCAATTGTGACTTGAATTCCGAAGAATTGAGACATTGAAAACCAATGTCACAAAAAACATCAAAAACATCGAACAAAAAATATAATCCTGTCTTACTTTTTCTCACTTTAAAGTGGAAGCGAAAAAAGAAACATTCTGAAACCTCGAAATAAGATGGAAGAATTATTTAAAGTCTGATATTTAGAAATTCGGAACCCCTTTCGACGTTTTCCACATAATTGAAATCACATTCATAAAATAATGTGGACACCGTCAAAGTAATTTCCAAATTCCAAACTTTAAAAGGAAAAGGGTAATTTCTGATAAACGAAAATCATATTCTGTCACATCCCGATAATCGCCAACCATCTAAGCCGATTCCAACCCAACCCAGATATCTACAGTCAGACAATTTAAATAAAAATATACAATTATTAAACACTGCATTTCGCCCACTGAATGCAAGAACTTTTGTAAACTGGATTTCCCACTTTTTAAACTTCTCAGTAACGACGTGAATAGTTCACTAAACTTTTCTTCAAAAAGACTTCACGACGCACAGACAATTTAAGGATGTATGTTGTATTTCCTAAAAGTAAACAAGAGAGAAATACAAATATTCATGGTTCTCAGGTAACTAGATACCGAAGAATGTTATCTCCAAAATTTCATTAATCAAGTTACTTGCTAGATGTTGCACTCAATTGAATATATATAGAAGAAAAATAGACGATGATAAGATTTGTTTTATAAACAAAATACATATAACATTAAACTAACTTACCTAGTCCCCAGGCTACCAGTTAAATACATAACTAAGTCTTCTCCAAAATAACCTTTAATTTCCTCAAAAATTCATACACGTATTTTAAGGTTTACGTTCTATCTACAGGCTATAGCTTTCTTTAAGAACAATAACAAAATAAAATAACACTTTAAGATACAAGCAAATATATTCAAAACAAATTTCTCAGTATCATATTTCATAGCCCATCCCAATGGATTATTTTTAATTGTTTCGTAAGACTTGGAGAAAGTCTCATAAGGTCGAAAAAAAAAACAAGAAAAATATGTAACAATACTCTGCCATATATCAGGCGTATGCAAACAGAAATTATATTCTCTCAGAAAAATAACCCATTTTCGGATCTTATTTCTCTTAAATTATTTTCAGTAAAAATACATTCAAGTAAATTAAATACTAAACAAAACATTTTTGCACGCGTGAAAAAATGTCATTGGTGTAGGTATGTCCCACCCTATACATATTCTAAACAAATTTGAAATGTCCTTCTCCCCGCTACAAGTAAATATGGGTACCCATAAATTAGAAAAAAAGAAATATGGAAAAACAAAATGGCTCCTTGGTAAACAAAAAAAAAAAAAAATAACAAGGACATTAAGTGTAATAGTTTGTTATGTTCAACACCCGCCGTTGCTGTGTCTTTTGTATATAAATACATAATCTCACCACGTGTTGTTTAGAAAATTATCATCATCATCGTCATAATAATCATCGCTACTTGTTTCGGATTAAACTTGTGTAGCTAAATTTGTGGCTGCTGCGGCAACGTTAACATGTCCTCAACCTTTAAAGTGATAAATGGCGCCCAACGCGAGGAACTCAAACCAACCATGTTGTATCAGTAACTCAACTAGTAAATTATTTCCCATGCCACAATGTAAGAGATAGATTTAACCTGCTATACACATGTATACAGGACACACAACCACACAATTTCTATCTACATATATCTGCTTTCTATGGGGATTAAATAGAAAACAAAAATGTATCTCTATATTTATTTTGTCCTCTGATTGTACTGCTCGTAATATAGATAACATCACCAATCCCATACTCAATCTATAGCTCAAAAAAATATCATCAGGTCAAGCTCAGAGATGTCTTTTTTTGTTTTTGTTTATTTCCTGCACCGATGATTTATGTTCGTTTTGAAAATGTGGTCAATGTCGGTCGTGCAGAAATTAAACTTTTCTCGCTCGAAACATATAAATCAAATAAAAAGTTCTTATTCGTAAAAAAAAAAAAAAAATGTTGTCAATAAACAAGAGGCGAGGGTATTAAGCTAGTGTACAAATAGCTTTGGCTTATGTGAGACACGATATTTTAGAAATTTCGTTTTATTAACTGCGAGAATTGAACTGGAAATGATTAATTGCAAATATTTTGCTACATTGTAAATGTAACACGTACACAGAAAAGTCGAAAATTTTAAAATTTTCAATGGATCCATCGAAATGTATTTTAAAATATTATTGATACATTTAGATTTGAGATCTTGTTGGAAAAATGGACTGGACATGAAAACTCAGGCAGTAAGATTACACATGGGAGCAACATTTAAACAATTGTTTTTGAGGCAGAAAGAAGATTATGTGTATAATTTTCCAAATGTTTTGAACATTCTGAATTTCAATCTGACCACCGAATTGATGGATTGGTCCAGGCTTTCGAGATGTCTTAGTCTTTAATTTGCACAAAATAATGACAAGAAAAAATTGTATAGGAATAGGAAATTATTTATTTATTTTTTTTAATTGATTTTGTTTTTTAAATTTTGCGTTATTAAGTACCTATTATCTGACATTTCAACACTCAATGTCTTTATTATTTCTGTGTCAAACAGTGACACCCAGATCTTGAATTTTTCTTTTTAAAATATTAAAAATTAAAGGAACCAACTTTCTCAAAATACCTAAGCAGAATCTGGCTAAATTATATATTTAACCGTTCAGTTTTGTCTTGTTTTTATTAAAAATTCAGTTCCTTTAATTTTTGATATTTTAAAAAGTAAAAGTCCCAGAAGCATCCGGTTTTCAGAGTTTGATTTAAAATATATACATATGAGCATTGAGTATTAAAATTTCAAAAAGTACTTAATAACGTTAACATTTAAAACAAAAAAAATCAGTTTGAAAAAAAAAAATATTTTGTTTGTGAAATTTTAAGTTTAAAAACTTATTATTTAAAAAACTATTAGGAGCTCTACGGGTTGAAATGAAAAGATTAACGACGACTTCTCAGGAGAAAAAAGAGAGACCACGAGAAGCGGGCGGTAGAGACTATTGAGGGTTGTAGCGGTAGGGGAGATGTTCGAAAATTTTATCAGAGGGTGAAGCGATCCACCCTAGGATACAAGGCTAGAACGGAATCCTGCCGAGATGAGAGTGGGAATATGGTAGTAGACAAATAGTCAGTGCTGAGGATCCTGAAAGAACACTTCTCTAGACTGCTTAATGGCGAAGACAGCCAAGATGCCGCTAATAGGCAGAACGCTCCAATCAACTTGGACGATGATGGCCAAGAGTTCCGTCCACCCGACCTAACCGAAGTGCGGCTGGCGATATCCAATCTTAAGTCGTACAAGGCTGTTGGTGCGGATGGCTTACAAGCCGAACTATTTAAATCAGCGGGAGATGAATTGGCTAGGAGCACACACCAGCTCATCTGCAAAATTTGGTCGGATGAAAGTATGCCCGATCAATGGAACCTCGGTATAGTGTGCCCCATCCATAAAAAGGGAGATGTTCTGAAATGTACCAACTACAGAGGAATTAGTCTCCTAAACGTCGCTTATAAAATCTTGTCGGCTACTCTGTGTGACCGCTTAAAACCTTTTGTCAACGATCTGATCGGCCCTTATCAGTGTGGTTTTAGGCCAGGCAAGTCATCCGTCGATCAAATGTTCACACTCCGACAGATTTAAGAAAAATCCCGGGAATTCCAGATCGATACACACCACCTTTTTATCGATTTTAAAGTCGCGTATGATAGCGTGAAAAGGGACGAATTATACAGAGCCATGTCGAGTCTCGGCATCCCCGCCAAACTCGTCCACTTGTGCAGGATGACGATGGAGAAATCTCGCTGCTCCGTCAAAATTGGTAAGAACACCACCGATTCCTTTGATGTTGAGAAAGGATTGAGGCAAGGCGACGCGTTATCATGCAACCTATTCAACATCGTTCTTGAAGCCATTGTACGCAACGCACATGTCAACACCAGCGGTACAATCTATCAAAAGTCCGTTCAATTGCTTGCACAAGCGGATGACATAGACATTGTCGGCAGAACGAAGCGAGCTGTGGCAGGGCATTTGCGAGCATTGAATCGGAGGCGGCTAGAATGGGATTGGCGGTTAATGAGGACAAGACGAAGTATATGCTGTCATTGAGAGAGGAATCTCAACATCGTCGACTCGGGCAAAATATCACGATGGACAGATATAACTTCGAAGTTGTCAAGGACTTTGTCTACTTGGGCTCCACTATTACATCGCAGAATGACATCAGTGCAGAGATCAAGCGAAGAATTACTCTTGCCAACCGCTGTTTCTTCGATCTAAGAAGGCATTTAAGTAGTAAGGCCCACTCTCAGAGTACCAAGGAGACTTTATACAAAACCCTAATCATCCCGGTCCTGCTTTATGAGTCAGAAGCATGGACACTGAAAGATCCGGATAAAAATCTGCTAGGGTGCTTTGAGAGGAAGATTCTTCGTGTGATTTTCGGTCCGGTGTGTATCGAAGGAGTATGGAGGAGAAGATTCAACAACGAGCTATACGGGCTATACGGCGACGTTGACCTGGTCAAAAAGCTGAAAATACAGCGGCTGAGATGGCTGGGGCAAGTGGAGCGTATGGACAGCAACGCACCTGCCCGACGAGTCTTCGAATCCAACCCCGATGGGGTACGCAGCAGAGGAAGAACCCGTAACAGGTGGCGCAAACAAGTGGATGATGACATCAAAGCACTCGGTGTGCGCAACTGGAAGCGACTAGCTAGGGGCTGGAGGGGCTTGTTAGTTGAGGCCGAATCCCATCCTGGGCTGTGAGCGCCATCAAAAGTAAGTAAGTAAGTTAGGTAAAACAAATTGATTTAAAAATAAAAGAATGTGTTTTTGCTTTAAAAAAAGGCATGTTTTGTATTCGTAAAAAATATTTGTTTCCCTAACATTACTATGATTGAGAACGCAAACAAAGTTGGTCCCAAAATTCCGTCGGTGGTGTCAGTCTGTTTGGTCTCGACCTGCCACTGAAAGAATTTTCTTCAAACTTTGGACTTAAGATTTTTTGGAGAAATTTAATTTTGTTTAGCTCAAGAAATAACAGTATTTGCCATTCAACTCATAAACAGAAATGTATCTAGTTCAAAAACGGCTTCAACAATTTTCACGAAAAAAAAATAAAAATTGCTACTGAAGCCAATCACCCCAGTTACGAAATTCGTATTATTAAGTCGTATGTTGGACTTGTGGTTTTTTAATGGAAAAATCTAATATTTTTTGTGCAAAGCTTTTGAGAATTTACGAATAGTGACATTGTGATGCTAGTATTTAAACTTTACAACATAATTATCAGCAGACAGGGCGAAAAGAACAAAACTTGGTGTAAAAGAACAGAAATGGTTCTTTTCGCTATGTCTTTTGATGACGATTGTGTTAAGTTGAAATACCTGCATCGCAAAATCACTATTCGTAAATTCTCAAAAGTTTTGCACCAAAACAGATGACATTTTACCATTAAGGAAACCACAAACCCAACTACGACTAAAAACTTAATATGACTTAATAATACGAATTTCTTATTGGCGTGAATATTTTGGTTAAAATAATAGCCAATAACGGATATTAACAGTACCTGTCACTGTCATAGAACCGATTATTTGATTTTCAAATTTCTCGTTATTCTCTTGACCGATTTCATAAAAATTTTTTTACACATCAGGCCTATTCTAGTTTGAAAAATTTTGGATTTCAAAAAAAATATTTTTGATTTTAAAAAAACATATTAAATTTTTTTTTTTTTTTAGTACCTCAAAACGAGTTGATGATTTTTATTAAATTTTGTTTACAATTGAGTTTAAATAAATACTAAAAGTTACCAAAATGTTCAAAAAATGTCATATATATACATCCTTATGCATAAACGATTTATAGCGAGTGCATAGCGCTATGCACTCTTTATACTGCCTCTGAACGCAAAAACCTCATTCATAAACTTATACAACGTTGAATAGAGGCAACATAAGCTAAACGCGTTTGGAGGTTGTATAGAGCCTACATAAGGGCTGTTTAGCATCGGAATGTAACTTTGACTCACACCCAACAATAATGTAGATAGATATTAGGGGGGCGATTATTTTTGTAATCTTTGAGGTGTTGAAATCTATTTTAGAAAATTAAATACAACAATAGAAAATGTTGGTTTTGTTAATTTATTGGACATTTTTGTTGCGATATTGTTTAAATAAAATTAAGAATATTTTTTTGTACACTTTATTTAATAGAATCTGTTTAATAAATGTGTCAGTAGCCCGTAGCGTAATGGTTAGTGCGTTCGACTGTCACGCTGGAGGTCTGGGATCGCTTCCCAGCCTCGTCCACGTAAAAGCTAAAAAGTTTTTTTTCAGGGCTACTGCCTCTTGCAAGGAATTGACAAATCCTCCAAGAGTATCACTTGTCATGAATTAGTGCTTTTCGTCTAGCCGTTCGGATTCGGCATAAAATTGTAGGTCCCTTCCATTCCTGTCGAAAGGCGCACACAGGAATGGTTGCGAGTTGTTAGTCACTAGGCCCTGGTTCTTCATGAGCCGTTGTGCCTACCGATTTATTTATTTATTATGCTTAATAAATGTGCAAGATTTAAAGATTTTCCATCAAATTTTACAACTTTTGCAATTTCTCTACGGCATGCGTGATTTCAATCAAATCATACAAAGAATCACCTTCATTACTTTCACGGTAAAATACAAATAAAATTTAAATTTACAATGTGAGTGAATGGAATAATTCATAGAATAAATCAAAAACGACGTATTTTGTATTTAAAATATTTTAAATTTTATTTATGAACTCAAAAACCAACATGCTTTGTATAATTTTTATAATGTTAGAAGAAATTAATAAAAAAAAAACAAAAAGGATCTAATCGCGAGCAGAATTGAATCGCTTAGAAGATGAAGGACGTAAGCGACATTTTTAAACATTTGAGTTATAAGCATTTAAAGTGTATTGCCTATAACTTTTTTTATGAAAATAATAAAAATACTGTATGTATAATTTAAAGTCAATTAAACTCACGTGAATTTAAATTCAGGAATCTTTTTTATTTAACGAAAATAGTTGTTGAGATATTTACACTTTTGTGCATTTAAACCTTTATCTAGGAAATTTTTGTATTTAATTTAATTTTGTTTTTATAAAGGTGTTAAGTGACTTTTTGATATGTTGTAATTTAGTTATTTTTTGTTTGTTTTTTCCTTTTCCCTTCTCCAGGATCTGCAAAAGTTGAATTTAAATAAAACCATTGATGTTCTACACGAACGAAATTCATCTGTTCTTTTAAATTTTTAATTTTTTCTGCAGAAAGTTATTTCAATTTGTTCTCTCTTGGCATTCAATCTTGATTATAATCAGGACGTTTGTTACTTTTGGCTGTAATAACCTTACTTTAAGGAACATGTTCATCATAGCATTCTTTGTAAAGGTAAGAACCATACTCCCTGCGAATCCATTTTATTGAGTCCCTAAATTGAACCTTGCAATAAAGTAAAAATAATTTTAGTTTTCTGAGGTATTCGTGAAGGAATTTTCGTCTGCTTTCATGCAGAGTTACTTCCGCTTAGGATTTGAAGCAGAAACGTTACACCAAGACCTAGATTTCATTCAAAAACTTCAAATTGCCCGTTATTATTCTTAGGCTGTTCCTGCTGAGATTTATGTCGGCTTTGTAGCGTTCTTGGTTGTAGTTCCCAAGTAGTAGTTTGGCCTGCCTCAGTTTTGGGAGTTCTTTCCAAATTTTGGATCTTTTTGACTCCTCTTCTAATTTGGTCTTGTTTTTGATAACATTTTCACCTAATCCACAATAGGGCTCAGGCCCTGTTAGGGGGTTGTTGCTCCTATTTTGGCTAGGGAGTCTGCCTCCTCTTTACCATCGATACCCACGTGACCCGGTACCCAATAGAGTTAGACATTGTTATTTTTGCCCAGTTCATTTAACCTCCGCAAGCATTCGCATACCAGTTTTGAAGTAATAGCATAGGAGCTTTACGCTTTAAGCAGGGTTATCTGACATGATGGCAATTTTCCAATTTCGGCAGTTTCTTTCAAGGCTACGTTCTGCACATTTACCTATGGCGTTTACTTCCGCCTGGAAAATGCTTGTGGACTGTCCCGTCGGTACAGATAGTTTGGTTCTTGGCCCAAATATACCCACCCCAGTCAGACCTTCTCGATCCATCAGTGTACCATTTGACTATAAAAGTTTTCTGCTGGGGTGTCCGTCACAGAGTTTCACTCTGCGTTTTTTAACTTAAGCCTGTGAGAGTGTCCTGAAGCAAATAGCATGGACCAAATGTTAAGCAAATGACTTGACTTCTCTCATTTTTGTCTCTTAGACTAATAGATTTTTGTGAAAAATAACGCTTTCAAATTGTGCGTAAGACTATACAAAATTTTCATCATCATGTTAAGCCACCTGCGTCGGAATATTCAAATTTGAAGTAGTGTCTTGCCCGCACATGCACTGATTTTTGTGGTGTTCACCTATAATGTATTATCTTAAAGTGCCCACTTAACACCTTCATGCACGAAATAAAAGGTTCAGATAAAATTATTTTTGTATAAAGGACTTAATATAAAGGACTTAAGCGCATTTAACACATTCATCCACAAAGTTTATTATTAAAGTGATTGCATATAACACCATCATCTTTGGCTAAATATGAATCTAGAGGCGATAAAAGAGTACAGACGAGTCAGAAATTTAATTTTTCATGTAGCACTTTCATCTGTAGGAAAAAAGCCAAATTTCAAAAAATGTCACTTAACACCTTCATCTTCTAAGTGCTTCAATTATTTTATTGATTTTTCACACAACACACACAGCTCAAACTCGCTTGTCAGTTTTGAAAGTAAAATGTAATAGATTGCTCCTTTTTGGTACTATTTTTGAAACAAGATCATTATAACTAGTAGTAGTAGTAGTAAAAGTGTGATTTTATTGAACAAATTAGTTTAAAATCATGTTTACAAATTTCACAACATTATAGCATTGGCATTTGCCGTCAGCCAGAAAAAAAGAGTATTTATGAATGATTACAATTTAATTTGATTTTATAAATATTTCAGTAAACGTAATTATATATGTATCTATTGTTAATTAATATTGAAAGTTTAAAAATGTTCTATAGTTATCAAAATGCTTCGTTTAAAATTTGATTGCGCTTTCACATAACCGTATAACACAGTCCAGTCTTGTCCGTTTATGGCTTCAACAGCTTCACTCGAAGTTAAGGTAGGTTTTCCCCAAAATGCATGTCTAATTTCTTTCACAACAGGGCAGATGGCTAAGAAATGATATGTGTTTTCTATTGATCTGAGGTTGCACAGTGAACACTCTGTATTTCTCTCTGGGCCATATGGTTGGTAATTCAGACGGAGTAGCTCCCCTCTGGTTTTAAAGATTGTAGAGATTGTGTGAATCGAATATTTGTTATTGAAATAATTATTGGCACCAAGGTTATGGTGCAAGCTTTTGTACATAGTTCTAGACTCACTCCGAAGCGCCATCTCTGCAAACTGTTCAAAACATGAGTCCTCGATCTTTGCCAGCAACACTTCAAAGGTTCTACCCCAATCCTCTAACCCTGTCTCCACCAGTTCGACGTTATACTGAAGTTCTAGCAGTGACCATTCCGCAAAAAACTGAGATTTTCTCTGCAGCAGATTCTTTGCAATTATGTTTGGTAGTTGATGATTTGGGAGTGCTAATATTTTTCTAACGTAATTAAAATGCATTCTGAGTGAGAAAATGTAAAGCGGTGAGACACCAGTCTCCAAATGCAGCGTATATGTTGGTGTATTATCCGGTAAACGAAATATCTTTTTGAGAAAGTACCCTAACAATTTTTCTAACTCATCAAATTGTTGAAAACCCCAAACTTGGCTAGCATAGCACATAATTGCTCGCATAACGGCCTCAAAAAGCTTGTATTCAGCGATTGGGGCAATATTTTTACATTATAACTATTATTATTTATTATTATTATTAATTCTTTATTTCTCGATAATTTAACATTTTTTTTGATTTACTTAATAATAGTAAAGCATGACAAAATTTTGCCGTCTGCCTAGTTGACTTATTTCGAGTTTTTAATAAAAATAAAAGGTTAAAGTTATAAGTATATAATCAAACAAAAAATAAGATAAAGTATAAGAAAATCTGAGCTTACAATAATATACAATTATTTTTATCAAATTTAATAAATTTTAAATTAATACAATATAAATTAAAAAAGAGATATTTAGAAAAAATTTAATTTACATTTTGTTCAACAATTTAAATTCAATCTTACATTCAATCTATGAAACTGCTCCGGTAACCTAAGGCATGATTCACAAAGCGACAAAGAATTTTCCAACCTGAACAACCATTTAAAAGATCCTTTGTATCTTCAAGTGTAAGGAAGGTCTTTGAAAAATTATGCCTGCGGATTTCTTGTAATATTGGGCATACAGCTAGAAAGTGATACACATTTTCGATTTCATTGCGGTTGCACAAACTACATATCGGGCGAAGGTCAATTCTATGAGGTCTATAGTTTAAACAAAGCATCTCGGTCCTTGCTTTAAAGATAACATTCATTTGATTGAGAGTGAGTTTTTCGTTAAAATAGTTTTTAATAAAGAGTGTATGGTTTAATTCCTTGTATAAAAGCCTAGTTGGCGATGTTTGCGCTCATTCAGACAATGCAAATAAAGAGAATCGTCTATTTTTGCTATGCAGCCATAGAAAACATCCTGCCAATAGTTGAGTGCTGTATTATTAAGGTCGAGATTTACGCTATGTCTAGATGCTAAGTCGTTCCATTCTTTAAAAGGCGATATTTGACGTCGAAGTGCATATTTTAATATTTGTTTTTGGAGGTTTGAGTCAGATCTTTTCATAACTTTTGTTATATAATCAGCATTTGATTTTAAATTCTTTAAAAAAAACTTGTGGCATACCGGATTCAACATGGATAAAATACTTAATAAATGGTGTTTCTTTACCTTCTTCAAGAAAAGTTTCAATTAAAATAATAATATCAAAGTTTAAAATGAATTTGAAAAAATCTGGAATTAAAAGCTTATTTTTTAGCCCAGACACATTATAACATACAATTTTTAACTATAATGGGTTGAAAAATGGTTTATGCATAACAATGTATGCAACGTTGGATAGTGGCTACATAAATCCTTATGCAGTGCATAACTATTCATCTGTTCAACGGATTCTAATCTATAAGGCTGATAATTTAAAAAAAACCGCTCTAGCAATTTTTTTTCATAAATTTATATTAATAAAATAAATCTGGCTATTTTAAATGGTGTGTTTAGCTTATCAAAAAAAAAAACAAATTTATAAAAGATAATACGATAATTTATCTAAACTTTTTTTCGACACTTTATTTTTAACGGCATCATTATATTATTGCACTATAACGTACATTACATTGTCAACTTCTAGCTACATTATAGTTTTAAGCGGTCCAGTCGTGCAGGTTATTTTTGTCTAGACCCGTCTCAAGCGTTTTCTCTATAGCTTTTTGTCGTATCTTATGCTAATCACCCTGTATAATCCCTTCGTTTGAATCCACTCTTAAATTGCATACAAATCATAAAACTTTAATTCCCTAGTGTACACAATTTCAACTTTATTTCAGATTGATTGAATAAAATATGTCACCAACAGAAACATCTGGAATGGGTTTACAGTGAAAAGTTCTTTCACTGTGAATTGCATCCAAGTGTAGTAGTTTGTGAGGTAGCGTTGCAAATTATGCACATTGATTGCACCCCCTCATTGCCCTACATGTCGCTTCCTGCACAAAAACGAAAACATTTTATGATTGGATTTAGCATTAAGGATACATAAGTGGGACACTCTTGAGAAAAAAAAAAAAAAAACAAAAAAATAGCGTGACGGTGCTTAAACCACCATTTTGAAAGGAAAGAATAGTTGGTAACTACCTACAATTGGATGAGATAAGAAGTTTTTTTCAGAACAACTTATTTGTGATGTAAAATAACCACAAACATTTTTTTGAAAAAAATTAACTAGAATATCAAAAAACTTGGCGTGAAATGGAGCAAATCTGTGGTTAAATTCTAACTTTCGGAAAACTGTAAACTGGCTGGAGCCTGAGGGGAAATGGTGTTGAATTGTGTGAACCATTTTGCTGTTTGAATTTTTAAGAATTATACCTCGAAATAAATAACTATTCTTATGATGAATAAAATTTGTCAAATCTCAATACAATTTCTCCCGGGCTATACTGCTGCTAAGTTCATTTGGGTTTATGAGGAATTTACTTCAACACCATAAAATAAAGTAGTTATAACCTACCTGAGTTTATCGTTATATTCATCGAGTGGAAAATATAATCCTTTCTGGTTGTGCAACATTTCCGAGAAGCATCCACAGCAACTGGTGGTCTTTTTTATATTAATAAACAAAACATATACGAGTACCTATAGATGCTCCTCCATCAACAGTTATGATGGGCTTCGCCTTCGTACCTCTATAGAAACTTCAAATAAAAAGTAAGCGAGGGACTTAGCAGCGCACTGAGTGTAATTCACATCAACGTAAAATGTTAAATATTAATCAATTTCTCCCTTTTTCAAAGTATAACTATAACTAGGAAAGGATTTTACAGCCAATCAAATGATAAACCTAGAAAAACACAGGAGCAAACAGCTATACCTACCCAGATGCTTAATGATTAAAGTTGAGAAATAACTTTTTACGAGGAAAAAGTGATTCTGATAAAGGGTACCATATTCCTATAAGACAGAGTGCGTATGTTCCTACGTTAAGGTTGAATGTGTCATACACTGTTTTGTTTGAAAGTTTTCTCGGAAATATTTTTCAAAAGGTTGATTAATTTTTTGAAAATGTAAATTAAGTAGAATCTTATATAATTGTTATCTTCTGTTGAATGTCACTTGATGAATATTTGTAAACGTTAAAATTAAAACAAGCCATCCAGTAAATTTAATGGATAACCCTGGAATTACTCATAGAAGACTTTATGACCGTCCTGAAAACTAATAAAATAAAGTCTATCCCAACCACAAGAAAAGATATGTGCATTTTTTTGTTCAGTGCATTATTTTTTGCGTTACTTTACGTTTTTGAATACCACGACTACAAGTGAATGAATTCCACTGTCTTTTTTTTTCGTAGCAATATTTAAAATTGTTTGTGCCAAAAATTATAATAATTGGTTGGAATTCTAAGAGAAAAAAATTATTTAACTTTGATTTCCGATGTAAAATGTGAAAGAAAATAATTTTTGAAAAAGTTATATCACCTCTGGTATAAAAAAAATGCATAAATACCTAAGTGGCCAACTATTTTAATAATATACGTGGTGAATGCGGATATCAAAATGGTATAATTTATTATTGTATCTAGAACCGAAAGCAAGTTATTTGTAAAAACCTGCAATACTAGAGCCAATTTAGCAAAAACAAAAGTTTTCAGCATTAGCGCAGTAAACGTGAAAATAATACCATGCCTTGAACATGGTAGATTTTTGATTGTGATTGCCTGTTTTTATAATGTTCTCCTAATAATAAATCCAAGCTTTTCACTTCTAGGGCCAAATGCAACATTACCAAAAATGTTAACAAAGTGCAAAGGGCTTCATTTTCAAGTTTGTTTTGAATTATACCTGGTCAGTTAGGCCCTAACAAAACCATAAAATATTTTCGCAGTAGCTTTTAGTTTATTTGTTTTTTTCTTGAGCCAACTTTCAATCACTTGTTCACTTAATTAGAAAACAAAAACCAAAATAGTGATATTTTTTTTTTATTTAAAGTAAATGCTCAAACTGTTTTCCACCCATTCTTATACAAGTTCTGCACCTCCGAATAAATGAAAATCTAATAAAAATCTAATTAAGTTTTGCTCAGAATCTTGTAATGCAGCTGCCTCCTGATAGGCTTGCTGTCCACGATTTTCTTAATGCAGACCCATTACAAAAATCAAGTTGATTAAGGTGAACGGGGTGGCCATAAAATTGGTCCCAGACCTCATATCCATCTGCCTGTATATCTGGCATATTTGTAATGCAGCGGCTTGCACAAAATACCATACCTGCTCTGAGAAGCTGATCGGCTTGCTTTATTCGATTTATTTAATGCACCTCTTATAGAAAAATTAATTTGGTATAAACCACTACCAAAATATTTGATGGTTTTGTAAAAGGCCATAATTGAAGAGGTATAATTCAAAACAAGCTCGAAAATATCGCCGTTTTTTTTTGCACTTTGGTAACATTTTTGGTAGTGTTGCATTCGGCCCTAGAAGTTAAAAGCTTGGATTTATCACTAGGACAACATTATAAAAACAAGCAATCAATCAATGATCTACTGCGTATTACATTGTATTATTTTCACGTTTACTGTGGTAATTTTGAAAACTTTTGTTTTTGCTAAATTGGCTCTAGTATTGCAGATTTTTACAAATTACTTGCTATTGGTTCTAGATACAATAATAAATTATACTATTTTGAAATTCGCATTCAACACGCATATTTTAAATTTAGTTGGCCACTCAGGTATTAATACATTTTTTCATACCACAGATGATTTAACTTTTTCACAAATTATTTTCATTCACATTTTGCATCGAAAATCAAAGTTAAATAATTTTTTTCTCTTAGAATTCCAACTGTTATTATAATTTTTTTCTTCTTATGTTTTAGCACAAGCAATGTTAAATATTGCTACGAAAAAAAAAATGGTGGAATACATTCACTTGTAGTCGTGATGGTATTCAAAAACGTAAAATAACGCAAATAATAATGCACTGAACAAAAAAATGCACATATCTTCTCTTGTGGCTGGGATAGATTTTTTTAATTGGTTTTCAGGACGGTCGTAAAGTCTACTGTCAGGCATTCCAAGGTTATCCATTATTTACTGGACACCCTGTATATATACATATATATATTCGGGAGTCATTTGTAGGTTTTGGATCCTTCCACTTTGAAACTAAATATTTTTTAAAAGTTAAGACTCTAAGAACACGACATGATTATATGGGTTATATACAGGGTGATTCGCCTAAGGTTGTGACAAAAAGCTTGAGCGTGTAAGTTTAGTCGAGACAAGAAAAATTTGAATGGGATGGAGGGTCTATTCAATAGTTTATGTGGGAGGGGCAATTTGCTGAAAAATTGACTAAAAACAGAAAATAAATTATTAGAAAACAACGGTAACACTTGCAATTCCTTAATATACCTTTTTACAAAGCCAGAAATCCCTTGTTTTCTCATCTTTTTTAAATAAATTTTTTTCAATGAACAGTTTTTGAAAAATTTATTTTTAAACCCAAAATTTTGAAAAAAAAAAAATGTTCGAACTATTTTTATTTTTTTTTTTCAAAATTTTACGTTATTATGTACTATTTTTGCTTTCAAAATTCATTGCTCTTATAATTTTTTTTGCAAACGCTGAAAACTGGATGGTTTTAGGACTTGTACTTTTCAAGATATTAATAAAATAAATGAACCATCTTTCTCATAAAACTACGAACAATCTGGCTAAATGATCATTTCAGCAAACAGCTGATTATCATCATAACCTCGTTTTTCTTGTTTTGACTAAGATGTTAGTTTCTGTTTTCGATTCAATATAGCTTTTAACGGTCTTTAGTCCATAAAAGTTGGCGTTTCGTCCCGGCGTTCTCACTTGGATTCTTCAGTTGACAGTGAGGGCCTTGTCAAGACGCAATTTTTATTAAGTTCAGTCCAGCTTACATTAATTTTCCTTTTTCTTTTTTAAGTATCTTGAAAAGTATAAATCCTAGATCCATCAGGTTTTTAGTGTTTAACTAAAAATTGAAAAGAACATTGAATTTTGAAAACAAAAATGGCACTCAATAACTTAAAATTAAAAAAAAAATAGTTTGAGCATTTTTTTTAATCTTTTTTTTCAAAATTTTGAGTTTGAAAATACATTTTTCAAGACCTGTTCATTAAAAAAAAATATTTAAAAGGATATTAAATGAAGGGATTTCTGGCTTTGTAGTAAGGTGTATCAGGGCATTGAAAGTGTCACCGTTGTTTTCTAATAATTTATTGTATGTTTTAAGTCAACTTTTTTTTAGAGATTTGCGCCTCCCACCTATGATTTTGTTTCTTGTATCAACTAAACTTACACGCTCACGCTTTTTGTCACATCTTGGGTGAATCACAATGTATGTAACTTCCCCACATTATACTTTGCAAACAACGTTTATATTTGGTTGAAATGTATATTGTTTATTCTGTAGTTAATTTCCGAAAGGAGAAGAATCTAATCATTCAATGTAATTATATGTATTTAGTTTATTACTAAGAAATGAGTTGTAATGTTGCCAACAAAAAATATTATTTTACACTTTCTCTATATAGAAACTCATTAAATAAAAAGCTAATTTTCGTAATGGCGCTGTATTATTTTTGGTTCAACTAAATATATACTCGTATTTATATAACTAAATATTTCTTCGCTTTTTTATTCATATGTCGTTAATGAAAGCCTTGTATTTTTTGGATGAAACTCAACTTTGTTATGCAAAAAGTCGTTACACTCTTAGATGGCGGTTCGGGGACGTTACAACCGAACCGACGCGAGGCGACGATAAACTGAAACAAATTAAATATAAAAACAAAACATAAAAATAAGGAAGTTAAAGGGGTCGTTAAAAAGCGACTGGTCATTATAAGCGACATGGATTTATGTATATGACGTGTCGATTGTCTTATGGAAATATGAAACTATTATTTCATTAATGTTGCCAAATTTATTGTTAGAATTTAAATCCTAGAATATTTTTTCTTTGTATATGAATAGGTGTTCTACCCTAGCACCCAAAAAATCTCATACAGTTCCCTTTCACACCAAAAATTGGGTTTCGATATATTTATAAACATCTTACCATCATCATAGGCATAGCATGTTCCGTATTAGAAAGATAGAAAATTTAATATGGGCAAGTGGGAACAAATTAATTCATGAAATTTTATTGCTGGTATCGACGCAGAATTTTATCCCCAACAACACGTCCAAAGTCCCCCAAAATCCCCGTATTGTTTTTTTGTATAGACGCATTTAAAGAGGTGGAGAGGGGGAGGATGCGGGAGTTTATCAAGCTGAAAAAATTTGTTATAATACAATCTAATTATATGGCACATGTTTTTAGTGCGCTTTTCAATACTGATTCTAAAGAGACGAAAACTGAAAAGATACATGTATCCCGTAGAAAGTTAAAGGCTTTTTTTATGGAATGCTGACTTTTTTTTAAGTACAACAAGTTAAATATTACCCAAAACCATTTTAAAATAATTGGGTATTAATGAAATTTGGTAAAATTGTTTCATTTGGCTTGTTTACCCAGAATCAAAAGAGTCCCAAAAAATATATGTGGTTAAAGGGTGTTTTTTTTTTGACGGAGAGATGCAAGTGAGTGATTATTACCATAACATCCATGAACAAATTCTGACACTTATGAAATTTGCTAAGAAATATTAAAGGATCAGAAGAGTCCCTACATATGTATATATAAGGTCCAAGGGTGTTTTTTAAGGGTGTAATGATTGACCTGCTTAACGGAAAAAACAGTCATTTTTGCTTCAAAATTAATCTAACTTTTTTTTAGGGTGCTTGTATCATATTGGTTTTTCGTTTATTAGATTCGGCATTAAAAAATATCTCAAATGTATTTAAATAAAAAAAATTGTTGGATATTTCTTGTTATGTACCTATACTAAAATGTGCATTTATTAATTTTTGCTGCTTGTTGTGTTTATTTATTTTGTATGAAGGTATGTTTTTAATTAAAAGTAGAAATAACCTCAACTTCAGAATTGCGTTTAGCCCAGATATGACAAAAGGCTATTCAGTTAGATTCTGTCATACCATTTTAAGACGCAAATTTGGGTAGAATTTTACTGAATCTTATAAAAGTTGAGTTGAGGTCACTTTAGGCACTTTTTTTAGAAAATAATTAAAAATAAATACAAACATTCTGTGGTATTTGGTATAGACATAACTCCGTAAAAGACCTCTTTTTGATGCCCACTTTACATCGAGCCTAAACCAGTTAACCGATTTGCTCAAAACTTGTTACAAATATGAATTGAATTGAGAATAAATAATTCCTTTACTTTTGAAAGAGACTTTCTAACCTTATAAAACAAATTTAAATATCTTTACCTTAAAAATACGTTTATGGAGTTATCATGTTTATACCAAACACCAGTGTTATGTACCTACTAGTTTTGTTGATTTTAAATTTTCTCAAAAACCAGAAGACATCAAGAAATCCTCGAAACGCTCGATTAAGAATTGATGAAGCCCTAAGACGCTGTCGCACCTTATTTCGAATCAAAAAATCAGCTAGTTATTTTTATTTGTTTCAAGTTTAAATTCAAAATATCCAAAATTTTAGATTTTTAAAAACTAGTTTTGTTCAAAGTTCAATACTTTTTTCAAACTATTCAGTTCAAAGAAAAAGATTCAAAAACAAATTTTAAATTATAATACAGCAATAATAAACTAGTAAGTTAACGCTTCTAGGATTTCAGCACTATTAAAAATGTCTTACTGGGATTCCTCAGAAAAAAAAACAAATGCCCGCTGACTGAATTTTTGAAATTATTTTGCTATTTTTTTTTTTTTTTTGCCACAGTGACCTAATCAATTCTTAAAAAAAAAAAGAGACGATCTTATGGTTTTTCTTTTAGCGGAGAAATCTCGTCTCGGTTTCTGCTCTTACCGAGTGAATTTGTAGCTTAAAAAAAGCTGACATCTCTTTATGGCAAGTCAAAAATAGTAAAATAGGGCAACAATATAATACACAAATTTGCAAAAATTGACAAGCATTGTTTGACAATAAACGAATATTGATGTTTTGACGATGTCTATATTGCACAACTCCAGAAAGAATTTAACAAGAATTTTAACAAGATATTTTATCTTATCTTATTCAATTCTTTGTTTTAATTTATTTTAATTCAATTCCGTTTGTTTTGTTTTATTTTTTTATTTTATTTGTTTTGTTTTGTTTTATTTTATTTTATTTTATTTTTTATTTTATTTTATTTTATTTTATTTTATTTTATATTATTTTATTTTATTTTATTTTATTTTATTTTATCTTATTTTATTTTATTTTATTTTATTTTATTTTATTTTATTTTATTTTATTTTATTTTATTTTATTTTATTTTATTTTATTTTATTTTTTATTTTATTTTATTTTATTTTATTTTATTTTATTTTATTTTATTTTATTAAATTTATTTTATTTATTTAAGCGACAAAAAAGCATCAGCTATTTACGCCTTAACATCAAAATTTCTTAAGACTGCTGATTTGTTATAACCAGAAGATAAGAACGTTAACATTTTTCAAAGTCAATTTTAGGCAGACGCTCGATTCTACACGAAATACGAGTAGGTAAGGTTAAGGTAGATACCTATACAAAAAGGAAAACAAATATTAAAACAAGTGATTAATATCAAAAGATATAGCTGTGTACGTATACTCGCTGGGTGGTTATACCTATTTCAAGCTCTAAGAAGACACATTTGTCTTAATAAAAGAAAAACGTTAGAGCCATAATTTTGCGTAGGTAAAAAGTAAAGGTATGCAAACAAGAAAGTAAAACAAACCTAGTAATACAGCATCTACTCACTCATGCCAAAGAAAACCTTATGAATTTTAATTGAAGCTGGAGGGCATAATTCAACAAGAGAATATATCGCATGTTCACTTTTACTGGCCTGATACCGACACGGACAAAAATAGACCACATCCAAGAGCTATGTAAATTCCAAAGCCATAAACTGCCGAGTCCCGCCGAAGAATCCTCAAAAGTTTACGTCGATATAGCTAGTAAGTGGATACTCCAAAAATATTCAAGGACATGTGTTTGTTGTTCTAGGCAAAAGCTAATAATTTACCCAAGTTTTTTTCCCATACTACTACTAGAAATTCAAAATATGGAAACTCCGCTTTGGGTTGTCCATATTTTTGCCTCTATAAGTGGTCAAAACAAAATTGTGGCAACTTACTATACTTGTGGATGGATGATGGGAGCAAAAAAACCATTTGTTTCTACTTGAGAGTTTTATCAGTGATTATTTTATCAATCTATTGATAAGAAAGTTCATTAGATATAATTTCATTTTTACTTTATTGCCAGCTTTAATTCTTATCAGTGAGCTACACTTCGAAATTATGGGGCAGAGCTAGAGGAAATAGGGAGCAACAGCAAACTAAAGTCAATAGGATACCCTATGTTTCCAAATGTAAATGATTTCATCAAACTAAAAATAGATTGTAGAACATATTGTTTGCATACATCGGCCATATGTGAAAGGATGTGCGATGCGTCCCACGACCATATTGAAACTTGAACTCACCTCTATATTCTAGCGATGATGGGTAGAATGGATTCTCGCTTCCAATCCAATCTTTTTGCCTCGAAAACAAAATACAGAGTCCTGATTCCTATGACACTCTCTAGACTGGATTTACAAAAGAACGCACCTTTTGCACACCGGGCACTATCAACGCTGCGAAAAAATACAATTTATCTAACACCCAACATATGTCACAATAGTTATTTAATTTAATCAAATGCAAATTTTCCACAATCAACCGATTTGAAAATGTCATTTGTCAAGGATATGCAAGTTTTTTTTTTCTATTTTAAATTCTTAGATTACCAATTAAATTGTTTGTTCGATTTAAAAGTTAGAAGAAGAACACAAAAATACGTAGTAGTTGGCACCTCTGATATGAACCGTTAAAATGCACAGACAGACTTTGGGAGGATCCTGTCAAAGACTAAATGAACACTGAAGGAATTTTACTTTTTTCCTTACAAAAAGCTGGATAAGGATACACCGATTGGGGATTTCAACCGACACTGATGTTTACAACTACAAGTGACAACCGTCAGACTCGAAGTCACATTGAATCGGCCGTTATAAGAAAATCAAGGAAGAGTTGCTATATGAAATGCAGACATGAAAATTGAGCTTTTTTGCAGACGGGAAGGAGCTTTTCTGTAAAAAGAAAAATAACATCCTTATCAGTCAAGCATTCAGACTTGATGTGGTTTGGGGTTGTTTTGGTTTGGATTTTGTGGGCGACTACAAACTGTGACGGCGGCGCGCGGTCGGTGGCGGCAATGTGTGTGAAGTTGTATGCAATGATAACACTTGGGTTGTTTTGATGTTTGGAAGTACCCATTTCTGTCATGAAAAGAATAAATTTCAACAACTTAACTAGTATTAGCGTAAAGGTGTGTTCTTTAAAAGAACTTTTGAAATTTAAATGCAAATATGAAACGACCGACCGACGATGGAGCTTATAGGTATACCTACTTATAGATAAAATCATCAAAAGTGACAAGTAGTTAGGTTTCATTTAAAATAGGTGGTTAAAATCGGAAGTGTAGGACTTTAGATAAGTTTAGGTATGTTTAATAAAAGAAGGATAAAAAGGGAGCCATGTCAAAGGATCCAGATGGTACCCAACCCTTCCACAAATACGCTCTTACGATGTGATTTTAAAACCTAATTTTACTAAAGTAATCATATTTTCTTGTAGGTAGAGGAACCTACGTATATTTTAAATATTTTTTTAAGAAAAGTAAAATTATTGTTTTGATATTCCATAACATTGTGTATATTGTCCTTGAAAAGTGGTCCTTTAAGAAGTAACTTCTGAGTGTTTAATTTATTTTACTAATGTGTTTCCTAATTTCGGCGTTGTGAATTAATTTTTCAAAAACTATGTATGTATGTATGTATTTACATATGTATATGTAGGAAGGTACTTAAAAAACTTGATCTAAAATTAAGGAATGGATGAACTGGCGTTGTTTTTATTTTTGATTTTTAGGTATTGTTTTTTAGGTAATGACCCCTCCTTGTTCCCTACACAAAATAATTTACGATACAGTTTACTTTACCACCTAAATTAAACATTTGATGACGAAAACAATGGGTTTCTAAGATGTAATTTTAAGTCCAAAAACTAAAAAGGTTCTACAAATATTTTTATTTTCTATGCGGATAACGGTTTTCTTGCATTTTATTACAAAGCCCATTTTGTTGGTGTTTCCTATTTTACTAAATTTACTTAAAAAAATCCTAAACATATTTTTAACTAAGATTACAGTTAAAATTATTAAAAAAAAAAATAAGGAATCGACCAAAAAAATTAGATCAAGCTATTGAGTGTTAGAAAGAGCCAACAGTTGAAAAAAAAATAGTAAAACCCCTAAGAATTGTTTTTTATTTATTTTTATTAAAATTTTCTTTAATTTTTTTTTTGTTTTTTTTTATTTTTTAAATAATTTTTAGTATAATGTTTTATTAAAAAAAAAATTATATATTTTTAAGAAATGGACTTTCATAAAATAAAATATGAAAATTTATACTTAATTACATGTTTTGTAAAAAAATGGTACCAACGTCAAAAATCAACATAAAAATTCTAACAAAATAGGTTTTATAATAAATTGCAAGAAAACCGTTATCCGCATAAAAAAAATGTCGGGCGAGATAACTGCTCTTGCGTAAATACAAACCCTTGCTCTTGCGTAAATACAAACACTTAAAAACAATTTTGAGTGTAAGAATTTTTCGAATTAATATATTTTTTAAAAGTTATTTTTCGTAATTTTTTTATTTTAATTTTTTCAAAGGGTGGTTTTAAAAATCTCAAAATCACATAATGTGTAGATGGTTTTGATATATATTTCTGTTAAAAATTTGAAGTCAATATCGTCATTTGTTCTTAATATATTTGAGTTGAAAAACATTTTTTGAGAGTTTTTAATAGTTTATTTGCAGTTTGTTTGCTCTAATAAAAAACAGTCTACAAACCTATATTGATTTGTTTTTTTGCAAAAAATTAAAAGTTGTTGACTACGTCATTTTGTGTAGAAAAAAAAAAACAGACTGGGCTCAGAATCATTATTTTGTTCTTGAAATATTTGAGACGAAAATTAATTTTCCACTGTTTTTCTAAGTAAACAAAAAAGTGTTGGTTGAATTTTTTTTTTTAATTTTTACCAACTCTTCATTGCGTTATTATGTGTAGAATATTATTAGTCTGAATTCGATACCTTTTTCCCTTCTCCAGATATTCGAGACGAATGACATTTTACAGTTCCTTTTTAATTTGCTGTTGTAAAAAAAAACGGTTAATTGATTTTCTTAGAAAACCTTTTCAGCACGGTATGACAGTATTATCTGTAAAATAAAATACATCCGAAGTCGATATCTATATTCGTTCTCGAGATTTATGGTTGACGAAAAAATACAGAAATCTTGCTAATAACGACAGATTTTGATTGATTTTGAATTTTCAATTCGACAAATAGCACCAATTATAATAACTTCCAATAAGAAGTTAAAAATCTAGAATCGGTTTATGATTGGCCAAAAATCATAACACCTATATAAGTAACCTATATAAAAAGAAGCGAAAACGAGAAAATTACCTCTTGAGTATTTCGTCTTAAAATTACTTCAGGATTTTTTTTTAGATTTGTTTAAGGAATCAAATATCGCGAAAAATTACTGTCGGAGTACCTATCAAAAAAAATGCAAATTACCACTCAAAAATGCTTTTCATCGCATTCAGTTTGCAAACAGAAAATACTGCCACAAGTTTGTCTTAAAAAAATAATAGTTATCAGAAAAATTGTCCGAAAAGCTACTGGAAAGAATACAGAGAATTTTATGTTGCGAGTGAAATTTCGCTACAGAGAGGTGATGAAATATCCTTTGTTCCCATTTCTTCTTACCGCTTAGTTTCGGGATATTACAAAAAAAATCCATTCGGAAGGGCACTAAATCCTCATAAAGAGGCTTACTACTTTCAGTAATTAGTTTGACATAGATTTTGTAAATGAATTAAAAATTTTTTTTCAAGGCCTTAAGCCCGTATGATACTACATTTTTTCTTCGTTTTTAATTCATTTAATCATGACTTATTGTCAGCAAAGAGGAAAAGAGAAATTAGTATGTTTTATGGAAAGAACGACATTATGTTTTGACAATTACAATGTCCACAGAAGTAAATGTACACCAAAAACCTAGTGTTCTCATGAGCCAAGTGTATACCTTTTTTGTAGTCACAGTGTACTTTGAAATAATTTTTAATTTTCAATTTCTGAAAAGTCAAAAAAAAGCTGCCAGAATCTGAAATATGTTCATTTTTAATACTTTTTTTGTGACTTTTTTACATTAATATGGTTATTGTGTACGCGCTCACATTGGTCAGTCTAGATTTTTAATATTTTGTATATGTATATTTTGTAATTTAAAAAAAATTGCAGGCCATTAATGAAATCAGTTGTGGATATGGTTTACCTTCAGATGATGTATATTTTGTTCGAATATAAACCATAATGAGGTGCTAAAAGTCTTACACCTACCACCATATTTTTTTTTTTAATTTAGGTATACAAAACATCTACGACTGACCATGACCAGTTACTGAAACTAATTTTTGACGAATTACTGACCATTAAGATGACTAACTACATACTTGTTTTTGTTTTTATTCTTTAAATGAGTTGCTAAAAGTTTTATGCTATGACGGAACTTGTACTAACTCTTTAAGGTCCCTGCAGCATTGTTTTTTCTTTTCTTATTTATTTACCAGTCTATGAGTTATGATTTAAATTCACTTTCCTTTATCTTTAAACATGAATATTCATTTATCTCATTCTTCATCCTCAAGTGCAACGATTCTTCCACTCATTTGTTTTTATTGTACCTACAAATAATCCTTATCCCATAAAATGCTAAAGCAATCTGTCGCACGTGATAAATCTTAAGTTCAAATGCCAACGAATGACTCTCAACAAAAACTACATCGAAAACATCTCAGATTTGTCGTCTTACAAACAATGATTTTTCCAGTCCACGTACTATTTTACCATTTTATATATATATAAATTCTTTGTCATCCACAACTCTATCTAAAATACCTACACACAATGACAACAACCAGATTCTTGAACCTTAAAACTCCCGACACACACAAATTACAAGTTTGTTAAATTTACCATAAAAGAGTTGTCTCATTCCTATTATGTAGATATAGACTTCCATGACTCCCTCTATCAATTTAATAACCCCGTGTTATCCCTTTTTAATGTAAATTACTTATAAACCCACGTGCAAACATCAACCGAACCAAAGCCATTGGTGGTCGAATTGAAAAGCAAATATTATTTTCCACAAAAGAAGAAAGACCAATAAACATAATCAAATTGGCTGGTTTTATTTGTATAGAACTTATAGTTAGTTATATTTTAATGTGGCATCCTAGGACTTTTTTTTTTCAAAAGTTTAGTTTTTTTTTGGTTTTCATTTTATTGAATTTCTTACCACCCTCCATGCTACATTAGTGATGATGATAAGGTGGAGTCAATGTAATATCCGTAATTGAAATAGCCTCATCTGGAAAACGGCGACATACCTAACTGATATAGAAGTTTTGTCCTCGTGAAGCATCAGCTCAGCTGCAGGAATAGAAAAACACAGAGATGATGTTAATGATATGAAATTTCCTTCAAATAAGCTGTCTATATTTTATCCTTAACCGTTAGTTTTACATTATTCACTCGTGTTGGGTATTAATTAGTTTTGTACATATTTTTCATATCGCATAATGCGCCAAGGATAGAGGATGCAGCATCAACACCATCATATCTGACCGTCATCATCATTATCAGCATCTCGTTCTCGTGTGTCCTGTGTCGATAAAAGAGCAAACAAAGAATGTGGCGATGACCCACATAATACTGTGTCATTCGGTCCGGTGTTGATTTAATTGTTTGCTCACGTTCTACACAACTTTCACCTGGCCAAACCATGTTATCCTGTGGTTTATCCGATTTGTTCACGCTTTTTTGTCTTGTTTTCTATGTTCGTCCTTTAGCGCATCCTGGTAAATGGCAAATTGTCGGCGGGCATTAAAAAAAGAAATTTAGTATTGAAGCACCAGTATAGTTGGAAAAAACACAATGTCCTGGTTCTGGTGGTTTTATTTTTTTGCGAGGCGAACCAAGTAGAGCTTTAATGCGCTTGGACTTTTAAGGTTGTGATAGTTACCGCCAACTTGTTATTTTTATTTTACATACTTCGTACGTGGGTGAAAGGAAATCATGTCAAGGTTTGTCATCGGATTGCATTGAACCAAATAATTACTGCGATAGCTTAATGTCCGTATGTGATAAAATTGTTTGAGAAATTCCAATGGCATTTTTTATTTAGGATTTGACGCAGGTGGCAATAGTCACATTTTATACTACAATAAAGTTTAGAAGAAATGTGATTTTTAATTTGATTAGGAGGTACAGACATGACTAAAGAGAGGGTCACTTTATATTAAAAAAGTCAATCCTGGAGCTAGAATAGCTAAGCCAGTGCAATCAGACTTCCACTCAAATCTAAAAGACCACAACGTAAAACTCATGATTTTTAAATAAATTTTTCTTTTGTTTTTATTATTGTCTTAAAAACAAAAAGTAAAACAAACATTTTGAAAAGTTTTTTTTACACAAAAATTAGAATAGGTAACAAAACTGAATGCTTATTTCTATTAAAAATGCTTAAATTTAACTTAAATATTTTAATTTACATTTTTTATCAATACATATTTATCAAATTTATTGAAAATTAACTAATGACTCTAATAATTTGCAGATAGAAATTCATCGATTTTTCGGGAGTATTTTATTTTTTTTAATTTCATATTTGTATTTAATTTTTGACTATAGAGTATTTTTTTTTTATAAATGGCAAAATGCATCTTTACAAAGTGTCTAGTTATTTAATTTAAGGCACAAAATATTTCAGTTTTTTTTTTAAACTGTTGTAGTTGAAGAAAGATCAAACTTCTCGAGGTGTGAGAATGAAAAGGAGATTGATTCAATATGGTCCAATATTTCTATAAACAGTCCGAAAACCTGACTAGTGAATTAAAAGAAAACGGCCCTGAGTAATAAACGACTTTAGGGTTGAATTTAGCGTAAATTCGACTCTTAATTCATTTATTAATCAAGGCCATTGTTTTTAAAAACTAACTTAAAATAAATTTCAATACAAATATCATTTTATTATTACAAACAAAATACATACGATCCACACAATGATTCAAACATTTCACATGTGAATACAATACAAAAATACTGGAGGGAAATTCAATTCCACTTAACGAATTTAACAAAACTAAAATTAAATAGTTAAAAATTACTTTGTAATAGGCAGACATACATTATTAGTTTAATAACTATGAAAATAAATTACCAATCTTAAGTCTTAAAAATAAAGTTAAGAAATCATTAGTCAAATGTTGTTGCTTTAGATGAGCGTTTATGTTTCATGCGTGACCAGTCAAACTTTTGTGCTGCATCAGCTATGATCCCGGGTGCCTGCAATGGTCGTCCTAGAGGTATATCGGCGAGACTAAATGGACTATTGTGTTGTGAAGATGGTGTATCCCGGCAAGGTGGTGATGTTGATGCAGACGCAATGGCAATGGGCTGAGTTCGTCTAGGAATCAATTTCGAATCGGATTCATTCACGCTTTTTGTTTTAGTTTACACACACAAAGATACTTACTTCTGTTGTGTTATTGTAAATACTGATTTGGAAACGATTCTCTTTCCAGTGAACCACAGTCTTCCGATGTATTTCATCCTTTGGATGGCAATGACAGCAAGAGCCACAGTCCTAAACAAAAAAAAAAACAAAAATAGATTATTTATTGATGTATTTTTGAACACCCTTTGTTACTTACTTAAATCTCCTTCGCTTTTTTAGTGCCAGACAATGAGCTCCTCCATTTAATTGTGCCATCATTTGTGCTTCACTATCCTGATAACTTTGCAGTGAGATCTTCAAATAACGCTTTTGATAGACCAATGCCTTTCTATGTGACTCCACCCTCAGGTACCTGCCCAGTAAATGGTTAGCTCTTTCTTCCAACTCAGCAACATTGGCGTTGTTCCCACATTGACTCTCAAGTTCTTCACATTTCTTCTGGAGTGTTCTTCGTTCATCGACCAAAAACTGCACTGTTTCTGTCATTTGTCGATTTTCTTTGGTATTCTCTGCCAGCAGACTATTGATTTCCTTCATTTTTTGCATAAATTGCTGTGGAATTGATCCTTCTGCATTGGAATTCGAAACAGCCTCAGCTAGTTTAGCCTCACGTTGAGCACCACGTTCAATGTCGTAACGTAGAAGTGCTACAGTCTGATTTAGATGATCTCTCTCGGTCTCTAGGGATAGTATTTTGGCCTTGAGTTCTTGAAGTTCGACAGCATTTTGAGTGCTTTCAACTCGCTGGCGATCCCTTCGATTGGCACGGCGAGTTTCGGCTTCTTGGAGTGTGGCGATGCGGGCCTCAAGACTTTCGATCTCCTGTGACTGTAAGGTGAGACGTTCTTGAAGGTGTTCTACTTCTTGTTCGGCCATGTCTTTATCTCGTGCGACCTTTTCCATTTCCTTCTTGAGACGTTCACTGTATTCAATGCGATCATTGAGTTCGGTGTCAAAACGGCTACGCTCCCGTTCAAGATTCCTCTGCAGATCGGTTGCTCGTTCCCTTTCACGTTCATTTTGCGCACTCAAAAGCTTGATTTCACTTCGAAGACGGTCGGCAAGCTCCGATTCAAAGTCACTTACCCTGGGCGACTTCCTCGGCGAATCAGAAGGAGACTTCAGCAACGCACTAGATTTTCGCGCCTCAGACCTCTGGAAGACAGTTATTTGTGTCATCAGTCTTTCGCACTTATCACGCTCGTCATCAAGTAGTTTATGCAATTCTTCCTCTTTGGCAAGAGCTCCTTCTAGTCTCGTACGCATGGCCTCAATGATAGCAACATCTTGTTCTTGAATGTCCTGGGAGTGTTGTTTTTCTTCAATGATTTCTTTTCGCATCTCATCGGCATGTTGTCGTTCCAATTCAAATTGTGCTCTCAGAGATTCCAATTGATTCAAGAGATCCCGCTCAATCAACTTCTCGCTATCATTCTTCGTATGAACATCAAAGTTATTTTCCTCCTCACTCTCAATCGCTTTGAGGATATTCGAATCCAACTGTGCTGAATAATTGAGTTCCTTCTCAACTTGCTGGGCAATCTCATCCAGGGAAAAGGGTTTTGAACTTTCGCTAGTTTGCGTTCGGAGTTTTTCGATTTCCTTTTCAAGTGTTGAATTCAGTTCTTCGAGGTGGGCGATGCGTTTTTCACTTGCCACAAATTTATCACTCAGCTCTTCAATACGATTATCTTTCGCTGCTTGACTGGATTTTGATAAATCTATCTGTTTCTGGCAGTCAGATATATCAAGAATAGATTTTTCATACAAAATAATCTTTTCAGCTAATTCAGCACGAGCTAAATTTAGTTCTTCGGCTGTTCGTTCAGCAACTGAGGCATTTTCTGACAAAGATTGAAGTTTATCTTCTAATTCAGCTAGGCGAAGAAGATGTTTCTCTTCGTTTTGTTGATAGTTGAGAAGATTTTTTTCATGCTTTGAGAGAAGTTCTGACTTTTCTTTGGATTCCCGTTGAAGCTCTTTGATTTGGCAAGATTTAGCATCGATTTCAGATTGAAGTTTTTGTTCATTCTTAGCCTTTTTTTCTAAATCATCTTGGGCGGCACCCAGACGAAGCTGAATTGCTGTAAAGTCTTCTTCGAGGGCTTTAAATTTATGGTCACGTCGTTGCAATGTTTTCTTAAGCTCGTCAATTTCATTCTCGAGCTTCCTGCTGGTTTCCTTGAGTTCTTGCAGTTGACCAATATTCTCTGATAATTCCTTTGACAACTTATCAATCTCAGACACTTTGTCACTTTCTTTTTGGTTATTCTTAGCTTTCATCTCTTCCAGCTGCAACTGAGCCGTTTTCAGTTGAACCGCAAGAGTCTTGCCTTCGTTATCTCCTGGCACTTTTGGAGTAGATTCCTTGATCTTTGAATCATCACTAAACTCAGAGAAATTGATTTGCCGTGGAATAATCGCTGGAGTGATTGTGCTTCCAGTTTTATTAGCCTGCAGTGTTGGATCTTGGAAGTAGTGAGGATGTTCAAATGTCCTCGCTGGATGGAGTGAGTGAAATGCAACGAAATCTCCGGTCCGTTTTTCTGTAAGATTAGCGACGGCTTCTTTCGAGGTATCCATAGTAAGCTCACCGTGTCGCATGCCATCGGGAAGTATAAGCGGAGTGTCTACATCGACCACAGCCCGACGGATGACATCAGGTTCATCGAATTCTGAGATCGACACGATGTCGCTAAGAGTCCTGGCACTCAACTTGGCTCCACCTTCATTCTTCGTCTTATTTGAGGCTTCGCTAAGGTTCAGCTCCATAACTCCTTGCAATTCTTTCTCCTTCTTCTGCAGCTGCTCCCTTAAATGGTCAATTTCATCGTTCTTATCAGCCAGCATTGTTTCCATAAGATCAGGCAATGCCAGTCTATTGATCATCTCCGATTTGATTTTTTCTTTTAACTGCTGAATATCTGCATTTTTCATCTTCAATTCACCTTCTAGGCGTTCCACCAAACTCCGATCACTGTTCGAACCAACTGCTAGCTCTGCTTCCAAACGGTCTATAGCCGCTTTACTTTTATCAAGGTGATTCTTCAGATTGGCCACTTGCTTGTCACGAGTTCCCAAGGTTTCCTTCAAATTTAGCACCTCATTTTGCAAATCGTGAATACGAATATTCAGGTCACAACTTCCCTGGCGCTGTAATTCCTCGGCACGGTGGCGCTGTTCCTCCAGACGAGACTGCAGTGTTGATATGCGTTGCATCTGCTCTGACATCTTCTCTTGAAGTGAATCACGTTCATGCTGGAGTTCCTGAAATTATACAAAAATATAAGGGTGAGTGTAAAGATAAAAAAAAAAAAAGTTCTGAATCGGCAAATTTTATTAAGTAAGTCAAAGAGGATCATCAACTGCACTTAATCGCCCTTAATTGTAATCAATTTGTAAAATTTGATATCTCTATTGTATTTTTTTTTATCAGTTTGATGTAGACGAGGAAAATTTATAAATTGACAAGGAAAAAAATTAAACACAAAAGAGGGTGAGAGTTGAACAAACTGAAGTGATCGAGGAAGACACATATCCATACAAATTTGTGATGGTGATGGTTTGATTTGCTTTAATTGCCTTTGATGCAAATCCACCATCCCGACGACGGACGCCAGGCTGGTAATATGAGATCAGAATAAATTCATGTCAGGAGACTAAACTTTGTATATTTACATGTTGTCTGTACTTTATGTGTTTACATAAAAGTAAAACAAATCTCTGATAACATTTTATTGGCAATAAATTGTTTTCGTGGGAGACAATATTAGCTTATCGCACATTACCTTATCTGTTTTGCTTTCAACTGAACAAAATATTTGCAAGATGAATCAGTGAACAAGTAATCATACTAAATGGTATTCAGCACAAGCTGAATTGTGCTTTTTTTTGTTTTGACTTAGTATTTTTTATAAGGAGTGTATTCTTTTTAGATCTATTTACTAATTTGAACATATAAGATGCGCTGAATAGGTTTCAGTCCGTTTTCTGAATTAAAAAAATCTAGATATATCGTTTAATGAAAGGTTCTTAAAGGGAAAACATACTGCTTACAAAAATAAATTAAATTTAGTTAGAAAGTATAATTTCTCAGTTACATATTTTTATGAATCAATTTTGTTTGTAAGCACTCGCTTGTCTTTAATTTGTACGCTTAGTAAGATTTTCGTTCCTTTTTTACCTTTTATTGAAATTTAGCTTTCAGACATGCGCTGAATATACAGAAAATATATTCAGTACGAGCTGAATTGTTTTATTTTGAATTAAAAGTAGCACTTTTAAATAACAGTTGATTTTTTGGATGTCTATTTCTTGTCATTTGATTAATTTAAAAATATTACATCTGCTGAATAAGTTTTATACAGTGTTATACCTTAACTTAATGCGCTGAATATATAAATAATAATTATTAATTTTTATAAAAGATCGTATACATAACAATTTTCCAAACATTATTAACTTGAACGTTATCAGACAAAGTAACAAGCAGCAAACAAGCTTAATTAAAATAGCTTCTACCTTCAAAATAATTTTGTAAGCATGAGCTGAATACAAATAAGCGCAGTATAAAAACAATCAATAACATTGTTATGACTACTTTTTGGTGATAATTTGTATATAACTGGATACCGAATTGGGAGAACGTTTCTTAGAAATCAAGTCAACCATCAAAAATTATCACTTTTGTATGTCCAAAATTGTTTCCGTTCATTTTTTTTTTTTATGTGTGCCGTTACAGGTTGTATTTAAAAGACCTGAATTCTTAAATCATTCATTATCCCTAAAAAAAAAAAAAATTATTATAACGAATAGTTCAGGAGATCAGAGCTTTTATTTGAAAAAAGCTACAAACACCATAATTCAAATAAAATTTTTGTAAGCACCAATCACACTCACCACATCTGATCCCACCAAATTCACAAAACCCAAATGCAAACCCCATAAACTATACCACAAAATACTTTTTAACAAGCTGAATGTATCAAAAATCAAATTAAACATTTTTCCGGAGACCTTCGAAATACAACTGAACAACAACTGAAAAGTGCATCAGTAAAAGAAGACATTCTTAATTAGATCCTATCCTATCCTATATCTGTTAGATCAAGACTTCATTCTTTCCATCCTACCCCTGCCAATGATAACGATGTATACGATCCACTTGAAAGTATTAATTAAGGTAGCATCCGCTAAGCGTCGTTTTACACTACTTGTTCATCGAAAGTCCTCTTCCTTTTCCTCCTTCATACATCGCCTCTTTTCTTTATTTCCATAATGAACACAAAAACATTATGATTACGATACGACCGGCGACGATAAACAAAATTCACTTGATAGTCGACATAGGCAACAACAACAACAAAATAAAAGCCGCGTGCGTCTGACATGATCTTTCATAAAATGCCACCAGAGGCAAGGCATGTGAAGACCTCCGAAAGAGATCTTTTGTGTTCTCACCCTACTAACTTGTCTCTATAGGCACTTGAAGTGCGATTGCAATTTTTGTGGCGGTGCGGTGGAGGTGGAGGTGGTGCTGGCAAGCTGAATCTCGGATGCGGGTGTTTTATGCGCGATGCTGCCATTGATACGGATCATTTTTGGCTGTTGGTTTTGTCGGAAATGAATTTATGGTAATCATTCTTATGGGTGGAATATGGGAATAATGTTGAGCATCTTGATAGCCCGACTTTTTGGTAGAAGAGGGTGAGTTTTTTTTTATTTTAATTGTAAACACAAAAAAGGTGGAAATAAATTCAAAAAAATGTTTATTATTAAAATTTTGAAGAAATTATATGAGATTCCACACTTGGATGAAAGAGGTGGAGATTTAGGGCACTAAATCTTTTTATCTAAACGAATTTATTTTCTTAAGGGTTATAATCTTGGTCAATGTGTGGTATTGGGCGGATGAGGCGCGAATATTTATTTCGTTCATCTAAAAATAGACACCATATAGGAACATTTGATCCAACTTCTGCCCTACTCAAACATATTTAACATATTATTTGATCTTTCTCAAATTGGGTACATCATCACTGTAAGGAGATGTACGAGAAATCAGCTGTCTATCTCTTCTGATTTCTTCTTTAATGAAAGGTTTTTAGAAGTGACGACACTTCCGATACACCGACCAAGTACTTAAGAAGGATCCAAGTGTGAACACTAATTTAGGTCTATAAACATCAACCCTCATTCATTTTGTTCGTTTATTTACAAATTTACTTTGTTTGAAAAAGTTAGTGTTGAAATTAATTGTTTAGCTTATGTAAACTATGATCGCAGTTCCAGACAATATTTCTTTTAGTTTTACAGCTGGAGTTTTGTATTTATTGGTTTGAGGGTTAAATGTTGAAATCAAAGGAAATGTTGTTATCATAAATTTGAAATTGATGTTAAATCGGCTTAATTTTACATTTTATACAAAATGACTGCTCAATACCTCAATTTATTCAGTATGATTGTAGCCACATCCGAGTCACAAAGTCAGAGTTTTAAGGAATCTCAAAGTAAAATTTCTTTTATAGTTTATTAGTTTCTAACTTAACTGAACTTATAATAAACTTGAAAAAAGTTTACAGAAAATCCATTTTTCTATTTAAATGTTTGCGTCCGTTGACTCATTGAATCACTGTTTGTCATGAATAAGGCTCGTTTCACATATATTCGGTTTCATTCGGTTCTGCCTGTATTCGGTTCGATTTCGGTTTCCGTCTAGACCCCTTCACACACAGACCGTTCATATTCGGTTTGTACTCACTAATAATTAAAATAAAATAAAATGTATTAAAAAAAAACAAACAAAATCAGAAAAACAGAAAACGAACCGAATACGTATGAACGCTACGTTTACTTTGTGTGCCCTAGACCCGAATACGTGCCGTTTTGAAACCGAATGAAACCGATTCGTGTCGAGGGATCGTTCGGTGCTATACGGTTTCTATTTGGTTTTTATTTTTGCCGTTTTATAGTTTCACACATAGTAGGCACAGCCAAATAGATCGAATACAGACCGAACCGAATGAAACCGAATGTGTGTGCTGCAAAATTAAAAAAAAGGTTGATTCACAAAAAAAAAAAAAAAAAAAAAAAAAAACAGTTCACATGGTCCATTTACTTTTTTCCCACTATTTTTTTAAAATTTGTTTTAAAAAACACCCTGTTGTTTTTTCAGATGTTCAAAAGGGTAGTTATGTGCATTCAAGAGGACACAAGCGTCCACAGGTTTTTCTCAAAATCCACCTCTGTCTACCAACTCCTACTCTCACCTCCACGTGGTGAACATCGGGTGTCTAGTACCTCAGCTGGAGACGGGGTTTAAATCCCCGTGGAAAGCTGTTGGGGACAGCCAACGAGAGAGGGGGGGGAGGAGTGTTCCCACTAAGGCACTTCTCCTTTCATCGAGGCGGCAGCGGACGAATTCTCTAGATGGAATCAACGGTGGCGTCTATAGTTCCAGTTAGGTTGAACTACTTAGTGAACACCTTATATGGGCTACTACGACATATTTGTAGCTCAGGCCTATAAGGAGCGGTTTATCCGGCTCCCTACCCTTGGAGTTATACGAAGGGTCTGGTCCTCCGGGTCGGGGGTTGTGCGTCGGGGTAACTTCCCTACCACGTAAAAAAAAGTTGTTCCGAAACAACAACAAGCCTCGGATATGGATGATTTTAAAGTTGACGACCCCAGCAAACGAAACAAGGACAATGAATTTCGGATCTGCACGTGGAACGTCCTGTCCTTATACAGAACACGTGCAGCCGAACAATTAGTGGAGAACCTGGACAGGCTAAAGGCTGACGTAACAGCCATCCAGGAAGTGCGATGGGATGGAGAGGGCGTACGGAGACTGAAAACGTGTGACATCTACTACGGCGGGTGCTTGAAGGAACCGGGTCAGCGGCTCTTGGGTTGTGGTTTTGTGATAAGGGGAAGACTTAGGCAAGAAGTCTTGGGCTTCCGAAGTGTAAGCGAGCGCCTGGTCACAATCCGCATCAAAGGCAAATTTAAGAACATTTCGCTGATTTGTGTTCACGCCCCCCATGAAAGGAGAGAAGACTCAACCAAAGAAGCATTCTACGATCTCTTGGAGACAACGTATGATATGTGCCCGAAGTACGACGTGAAGATCATTCTTGGTGACTTCAACGCAAGATTCGGAAAGGAGGGCATCTTTGGTTCGATAGTCGGAGGACACAGCCTACACGACGAAACTTCCGGCAACGGACACAGGCTGGCAGACTTTGCGGCGGGGCGAAATGTCATCATCTCAAGCACCTACTTCCCACACCTCAATATACACAAGGGGACTTGGCGGTCGCGTGATCAAGTAACCGTCAACCAAATCGACCACGTTGCGATAGACGCGAGACATGCTTCCAGTATCTTGGACGTCCGAACGTTCCGAGGGGCCAACATTGACTCGGATCACTACCTGGTGGTAGCTAGACTACGTATGCGGATATCCATGACGCGACAACGCAGAGCAGATGCTGTGAAAAGATTCGATGTCGAGAAGCTTAAATCGCAAGAGACTGCCAGAACTTTTGCAGACCACGTAACTCTTAATCTCTCAGGAGGTCCGCTACCAGCATCAAGTGCAGAGGACCAGTGGGAACACTGTCAACAAGCCATTAGAAGTGCCGCCTCTGATGTGCTGGGTTTCACTAGGCGAATACAACGAAACCCCTGGTTCGATGAGGAGTGCCGGCTAGCGCATGCAGCTAAGGACGAGGCCTACCAGGCAATGCTGCAGACTCGAACAAGAGCTGCTGAGAGAGTGGCCCGGGAGCTCTACGGGCTGAAACGAAAAGAGGAACGCCGACTTCTCAGGAGGAAAAAAAGAGAGCACGAGAAGCGGGCGGTAGAGTCTATTGAGGGTTGTAGCGGTAGGGGAGATGTTCGAAAATTTTATCAGAGGGTGAAGCGATCCACCCAAGGATTCAAGGCTAGAACGGAAGCCTGCCGAGATGAGAGTGGGAATATGGTAGTAGACACACAGTCAGTGCTGAGGATCTGGAAAGAACACTTCTCTAGACTGCTTAATGGCGAAGACAGCCAAGATGCCGCTAATAGGCAGAACGCTCCATTCAACTTGGACGATGATGGCCAAGAGTTCCGTCCACCCGACCTAACCGAAGTTCGGCTGGCGATATCCAAACTTAAGTCGTACAAGGCTGCAGGTGCGGATGGCTTACAAGCCGAACTATTTAAATCAGCGGGAGATGAATTGGCTAGGAGCATACACCAGCTCATCTGCAAAATTTGGTCGGAGGAAAGTATGCCCGATGAATGGAACCTCGGTATAGTGTGCCCCATCCATAAAAAGGGAGATGTTCTGAAATGTACCAACTACAGAGGAATTAGTCTCCTAAACGTCGCTTATAAAATCTTGTCGGCCATCCTGTGTGACCGCTTAAAACCTTTTGTCAACGATCTGATCGGCCCTTATCAGTGCGGTTTTAGGCCAGGCAAGTCAACCGTCGATCAAATGTTCACACTCCGACAGATTTTAGAAAAATCCCGGGAATTCCAGATCGATACACACCACCTTTTTATCGATTTTAAAGTCGCCTATGATAGCGTGAAAAGGGACGAATTATACAGAGCCATGTCGAGTCTCGGCATCCCTGCCAAACTCGTCCGCTTGTGCAGGATGACGATGGAGAAATCTCGCTGCTCCGTCAAAATTGGTAAGAACACCACCGATTCCTTTGATGTTGAGAAAGGATTGAGGCAAGGCGACGCGTTATCATGCAACCTATTCAACATCGTTCTTGAAGCCATTGTACGCAACGCACATGTCAACACCAGCGGTACAATCTATCAAAAGTCCGTTCAATTGCTTGCATATGCGGATGACATAGACATTGTCGGCAGAACGAAGCGAGCTGTGGCAGGGGCATTTGCGAGCATTGAATCGGAGGCGGCTAGAATGGGATTGGCGGTTAATGAGGACAAGACGAAGTATATGCTGTCATCGAGAGAGGAATCTCAACATCGTCGACTCGGGCAAAATATCACGATGGACAGATATAACTTCGAAGTTGTCAAGGACTTTGTCTACCTGGGCTCCACTATTACATCGCAGAATGACATCAGTGCAGAGATCAAGCGAAGAATTACTCTTGCCAACCGCTGTTTCTTCGGTCTAAGAAGGCATTTAAGTAGTAAGGCCCTCTCTCAGAGAACCAAGGAGACTTTATACAAAACCCTAATCATCCCGGTCCTGCTTTATGGGTCAGAAGCATGGACACTGAAAGATTCGGATAAAAATCTGCTAGGGTGCTTTGAGAGGAAGATTCTTCGTGTGATTTTCGGTCCGGTGTGTATCGAAGGAGTATGGAGGAGAAGATTCAACGACGAGCTATACGGGCTATACAGCGACGTTGACCTGGTCAAAAAGCTGAAAATACAGCGGCTTAGATGGCTGGGGCACGTGGAGCGTATGGACACCAACGCACCTGCCCGACGAGTCTTCGAATCCAACCCCGATGGGGTACGCAGCAGAGGAAGAACCCGTAACAGGTGGCGCAATCAAGTGAATGACGACATCAAAGCACTCGGTGTGCGCAACTGGAAGCGGCTAGCTAGGGACAGAGCTGGCTGGAGGGGCTTGTTAGTTGAGGCCGAAGCCCATCCTGGGCTATGAGCGCCATCAAAAGTAAAGTAAGTTGTTTTTTCAGATATTAAATTCTGAGTTTCTTTTAAAACAAATACTATGTTTACCACTTCCCAAAAAAAATTATTTCAGCTCCTTTTTTTACCACTGTTTGACTTCAAATTTAATACTGAATAGGGTTATAAGTTATAACGAACTCTGATATGCTACCCCTTTTTAAAAAATATTGATACATCAAATAAAAACACAAAGACTTCCTGCTGTTTTTACTTCAAACATTTTTCCTACCCTTCAGCTAAAAGAACTTATCTCAGTAGAAGATTCTGAAGCACCCTGTAAAACATTTTTGTTAAGTCAATCTTGCTTTTCCTTTTATTAACTGTTGACTTGAGATACATACAAATAAATTGTCCGTTTACTTCATTTCACCTTAGTGCAGCTTGTTACCTAGTCGTTTACTACCTACATTACGTACTTTTGTTTGTAGTAAGAAACGCCCTGTATACAATTTTTATTAAAATTAACAAATTAAAAAACTCTGGAAATTTCCTTCTAGCACAAAACAAAAATTGTACGAAATCTTTATTCAATACGAGCAAAATTAATTCTAAAGAATTTTAAAAAGATTGCAAATTTTCTAATGTTAGCAACTAACACACAGAACCAACTTTGAGACGTTACCATACTGATACATAGTTTTATAAATTAATATTATTTTTCCGCTAAGATTGTATCTATATGCCAGACAAAAGAAACCATGTTTCAATAGATCAAACACATCAGTTATCAATTTTGAATGCAAATACACATTTACGACTAGCATTACCTAATTGCTAATTCCTTAAATAAATTGTGTCAACTTCGTCCGCTCCATTTTCATGAATTTTGGCCCGTCATCAGTTTTAGCATTAAAAATACCTAATCCTTTTTTTTTAATTCCCAAAAACATATGTATGTATCTCCTTTCTGAAAACCAAAACCCGCCTCCGGCTATTCTCAAAAATAAAGAAATAAATGCATTTGTGCAAACAAATCTTCTATGGTACTTTTATATTTACAAAAGAATCTGGCGCGTGCCTTACTTAAAAATTATAACAATCCTCCACCAAAGAACCTAAACTATTTGATCTTCGTTAAAACATACAAATTTCGTGTTCACCAGTCAGTCTATACAAAAAAAAAAAATAAGCCTGTGCTAATAAATTTCCTCTTCCTCGTTCTATTTTTACTACTCCTAGACAGTTTGAAAAAAAAAAAACAAAAAAAAATTTAAGAAAATTAAAGTCCGTCGGAAAAATGTTGTATTCAAAATGGGGTGACAAAAACTAAACGACAAAAAAAAAGATATCTAATTGTTTTATTGGGGATAAATAAAAGAAAAGCTTACCATGCCGGAATATTTTTTGTTTTCCCGCGAAATTTGTTAGTTTTGTTTTTTGTTTAATTTCCAATATCACATTATTTAAAAATTCTATCAAAACCGTTAATAACGATAAATTAATTTAATCAAAATCTATTTGGAAAAACTTTAAAAGCGCTCCCACAGCAATGTTAGCGGTATAAAATCTATCTCACGACTAACAAGTCGAGGGAATACTGTTCGAGAGCAATAAAATGATCTTGTGTGGTTGTTGTGCGGCGCGGCATCGGTTCCTCAAATCCCAACCCAACTAAACCACACGTATGTATAACAAACTGACACCCTAAAGTGGAACACAACAAAGAATAAACAAAAATATACCCAGCATCAAATCAAATACATACTAGAATAAACTGAAAAGAGGACCGACGAAGCTTCTGATAAATAAAAAAATAATAAACATTATTCTTTTTTTTTTTATTTTTCTTCAGTAAAAATTCAATTAGAAAAAGTTCGTTAGAAAGAGTCGAGGACGAAGATGACGAATTGTTGTTTAACGGTCAAATTTAAATAAATAATCATTTATTTATGCAATCACTTATTTATGCAAATTATGAATATTAAACATTAATACATATAATAGACACTTACCACACAATTGGTGCGAATATTTGACATTTGCATCTCGAGATCACGTATCCGTTTAACCGCAGCCTCTTCCATTCGTGTGTGTTTGGAGAGTTTTTCCAATACACGCTGGAGCCCTTCAATTGGCAACGATTGGGCACGTGGTGAAGGATGAACAGGTGAGCCTTGTGGTGGTGAAACCAGTGCATTGGCCATTGCAAGTGGTTTACCCTGAACGGAAACATCTTCGATGGGATTGCTGTTGCATGACACAGACGATGATGAATGATGGAGGCTTTCTAGGTTTTTGGTTTTCTGATCGAGAGTGCTTTCGATGTCGCGAAGCTAGAATTAGATAAGAAATTATTTAATTAATTAAATAATAAAAAGAAGAAGATTATTATAACTCGTGCTTCTTTTTGCTTTGAATCAATATTTAATCAGTTTTCATTTCCAAAATAAATTAAGTTAAAGATTAAAAATGTGTATAAAATTAAATATGGGACCTATCGGGAATGTAGAGAGAAATTTTAAAAGTCAATAATTTTTACTAGGTTGGGGACGAAAATGCGAATACCAAAATCGTGAATTGTAATCTCGAATGCGCGCTCAATTTTTAATATCAAAAAAAGTTCAAAGCCATTCGGAACTGTAGCATTCCTCCTTCCTTTTCAAAGCTGAAAGGTCTGACACAGCTCCCAAATGAACTGCCTTCGACGAGAAGCAGACAAAAACTGCCACATAGGTTTTATATGGAACTTTGCCTCGAATTTTATAAATTTAGAAAGTACTTGAAAAGTACTTAAAAAGATTTGAAATTCCGTATGAATACCGAATGTTTCAATTCGAGATTTTAGCATTTGGAATTATGGGATTTGATTATGTTCCGATACTTTTTTATTTCCCTGATTTTTTTTTCTGTGAAATGCCCCAGAATATATTTCCCTCAAACAAAATATTCTACCAAATGTCAGCCAAATTCCCCATAGAAAGTAATTTCCGATTCCAAAAAATTCTGCGGGAAACTTTCAAGCATCATTCCCGTTTCCAATTTTCGAAGGGAGAAATATTTGGAAGTGAAATTTTATTCGCTTGTAGAAAAATAACTTATTTTGTCGCTTTATAGTATTTGAATACGAATTAAAGATTGGAAGTTGGAGTTTTTTTTTTGCTTGAGATATGATAGATTTTTGAAAGAAAAATATCATTCATATAAGGTCTGTTCATTTACTTTTGAATTTCTACGATTTTCTGGGCATTGTAGTCCAAAGTCCTATCAAGTTCATATTAGAAAAATTAAATTGTCAGAACCCTGGACTAAAATACACAGAAAATCACAGAAATTCAGAGTAAAGGAATAGTAGACGACTATTATAAATAATAAAAATTTAACAGCTCAACATATGTATCGCTCATTAAAAAGAACAACGTCATAACTCAAAAAACATCAAACTTCAGAAATCGAAATTTAAAGTTTGAATGGCTGTATTTCATAAACATCTTCATTTGTATCTTATTTTTTTCTGTTTTCTTGGTAGAGCTATGAATTAAAATTTTATCGCAAAATATGACACTTTCAAAATATTTATTGGACTGTTTTCACTTCAAAGGTCCCTGCGTAAATGAAATAAATACAGTAATTCCACACAAAATATTTAAAAGTGACAGTGACAAGTGCCTTCAATTTTTCAACTATAGCAATGAAATTTTGCCAAAAAAAAGTTTATAGGAAATGAGTTTGAACTGTATCATTAGATCAAAATTGATGTTTTTTGAGTTATGACGTTGTTCTTTTTAATGAGCGATATGCAATTTTAAAATGCGTGTAAATGAATAAAATGTGTATTGTAGAAAAGAAGATACAAACAATTTTTAATGTATCAATTTTTTTTTTTGGTGCAGTGAACATCACATTTGTTAAGTGTTGAGTAAAGTTATGTTGCATTATGTCTTCCCTTATCATTCAGTTAAAACGAAGTGGAACAACAATAAACATCTGACTACACTTTAATATTCCTCAATCAAATTTGAGATGCGATGAATACTTTGGAAAAATTTGGAACATATAAAACGAGCTTTTTAACCCATGCGCATTGTTTTGTTGAAAAGCTTTAGCTATGCTTTTTATAATTCTCACAAAAACACGGCTTATAGCTCAGGTAGGTAATAAAGATGACAGAACAATACTTTAGGAAAATGGCGTTATGATAGTTGACATGGTGCTTGATTGTTAACTTATAAAGTTTAGTTTGAGGAACAAGGAAGAATTTTATGTAAGAACAATTTGTTTTACATTACTGTAGAGCTTATACTAAGCGTAGCTCGCTGAATGCCTTGAGATAAATATACATTCAAAGCAACAGCATTCTTTTAAAATATCTACAATTTTTGGGGAGCAGTTTAAGGATTAAGTACTTTGCAATAGTATTGTACCAGCTCCGGGTAAAACTGGTAATGATAAATCAAGGTTACATTGAAAACAATTTGGTTATTATTGGCATGAAAGACAAATTTATTATAATAAAATTTATATTCAGCCTTATCGGGAATTAATTTTCCCTTTAAACTACAAGGTAAATCTGTATCCCGGGGGAAAATTGATGATATTTTTCTAGAGTAAATAGTTTTATTTAAGTTGGAGAGGATTTATGAGTACTTTGAAAAAGTCAAAACTCGAGGAAGAAATCTCATATAGAATTTGCTATAAAACTAATTATTTAAATCAAACAAGCTTAAATTCAAGCGTTTATAAAATTTAGCTGACCCGGCGAACTTCGTTCCGCCTAAATTCATTTATGTGAAGAAAATAATAATTCCGAGCATGATATACAATGATGTTTCATGTAATAAGGTCAATTGAAATTCATTATTCTAAAGTTGTATTAAATACAATAAAATAACTAAATTAACAATGTCGATGTGTTTCAATGAAACCAAAATGATTGGCGTGTCGGCCAACCTTCCGCTTCTTTACTGAAGAGCTTTAATGGTAAAAAACATTTTTCGTTTTATATTCAGGCACGTACACGTACCAAGCGGTAGGTTTGCCGATACGTGAGCACGCCACATACAACTGACCATGTAAGAAACATGGGAATTCAAGATTGATGCCACAAACATCCAGCGATTGTTCTTACGATTTATTGATTGTCAATTGTTATTGCAAAAGTGAGACGCACTGGAAATTGAAGACGCTTAAATACGAATGGCAAATCGTTCGGAATAAGCGGAATCCGTGGAATGAGAGTATCTTTGCCTTTGAATTTTCCCCTCAAAATCGTGTCTTGGATATAAGATTTGATTTGATGCACTTCACAATCGAACGCGTTCCGTTAGTTTTGGTGCGTTTAGGTTGCGCAGCAAAATTATAACTGAGCCGACTTTCAATTTTAAATTGTGTGCTGAAAAACCCGGAACATCCAAAGAATTCAAAAATTCCGTGGTATAGTTGGTGGCTTCGTTTTCATCCATCACGGAGTCCACGCATTTGAATAAATTAATTCACCGACGATTTGATTTTGAATGACGAAGTTCATATAATCAACATTCATGTTTTTCGTTTTTCATGTTTTTCATGGTTAAAATAATTTTGAGTGAAATTCGGAAAAACATTCGCGATGAGCTCTTCCGGCGTTGTTGTATAGTAGCAAAAATTCGGTGGAAATCCAATAAGCCCGATGACTAAGTCCACTGGTATCATTGCCATCACCAATAAATTGACTGGAGAAATCTGCATCAAACTGGTAATTTCGTAAAGCGACTCGCATGTTTGTGTTCAATTGCAATTTCTCCATCTATTGCAATAAAGCCGATGCTCTTAGGGCCTTCCAAGACCTAAATCGTGAAAATCAAAGTAACCGTTCTCGAGTTATGCACTAAAAACAGGATATTCCCGGATTTTTCTGGAAATTTTAGGGGATTTTCTTCCAGTTTCCTATGCCCTTCCTTGAACTAATACGAATTTATCAAGCCCTAAATCGCAAAAATCGAAGAAACCGTTCTCGGGTTATGCATTAAAAACTGGATGTTCCCTGTTTTCCAGTTTTCCTGGAAATTTTCCGGTGCTATGTCTTGAGCCAATACAAATCCATCAAGCCCTAAATCGTGAAAATCGAAGACACCGTTCTCGAGATATGAAAATTTTTCAGGATTTTTCTACAGTGTGCTATGTCCTTCCTTGGGTCAATACGAATTCATCAAGCCTAAGATCGTGAAAATCGAACAATCCGTTCTCGAGTTATGGGCGCACACACGGACGACATTTCTCTTTTATATATATATAGATTAAACAGAACTACAGAAGTATTTCTTTCTTTTTATTGTATTTCTCTTTTTATTTTTTAAGTTAAATTGATTTTATCAAGAATTCAATAAGATTTTTATAAATATATAAAATAGACTAAACAGTCAGTACCTACATTTGATAAAGACGAGTTGTTGTTAAGACGTATTAGATTGCATTTTCTATGATCTATTCAATGTTACAATTTAAATACAGTGAGAAGGGCGAAATATAAAAAAAGAATTCATGTTTTAAATATTTTGTACTTTGTATTTTTATCATGCGCCGATTTTTTAATCATCAGCTAAACTATCAGAAGAATAAATACTATAGCAAGAGGAACAAATTTATGTTTAATTCGAAAAATAAGTACTATCTGAGGTTTAACTAGCTACTGAAAAATTGAACCAAAGTAATTTTGTTCAAAAATGATTTTAATACCCGTAGAATAGCTATTCAACTCAGTAAAAGTTTTACACCGAAAACACAAACAAAATTCTCTATATTAATTTGTTTTGTTATTGTTTTGCGTGTAAACATTTTGCTGCGTTGCTTGTCACTCTCTCAAAAAACAAGGCTTTAATTTACATAAACAACAAAAGTGTGATTAAAAATATTTTGCTTACAGTAAACTATGAATTCATATTCAACTCACCTGTTCAACAATCTGGTCCATCACCATACCCTGCTCCAATGAAGGGCGGGTGTTTTGTAACTTCTCCTCTAATTGTCGTATTTTTTCCTGGTAACCTTGACCAATTTCTGTTTTTAAGCTTTGAACTTCATTCTGAAGTGTTGCATTTGATCGATTTTGTGATCCAACATACGCCTCAAGTTCCTGTGATTTAAAAAAAAAAATCATTCTTTAGAATACCTTCTCCCTTCTCTTTAAAACTATTTTAAACTCACCTGAATTTTCTCTCCCAGACAATGTTCATTAAGTGCCTTCGTCTCTACTTGCGTTTCCAATTCAGAAATGATCTCACGTAAAACGAATATCTTATCAATGGACGCTTTTAATTCTACTTCAAATTTATCTTTTTTTGTTGAGCATTCTGTGTATTTTTGTGTGAGATCTTTTATCTGTTGTTCCAAATTATCCACCTTATACAAATAAGTAAAGAGAGAGAAAAGGTTAAAAATGCAATTTTTTTCTTATTCAAAACAAAAAAGAAAACAGAACAAAACAATGTGAAAATACAGAAGGTTAAAAACCAAACAAATCAAACTTACAGTATTCCGAAAAATATTATTGAATTTCTGAAATTTTCGTGATTGAGGATGGGGGATGAGGTGGATATTGCGTTATATAGGAAATAGTAAAAGTAAAGTTTTTTTTATTAATGAGGATGATCGTTTTTTATATTTCAAGGACAAATAGTGTTTTTTTTATGAGTTAATGAAACGAAAACGAAAAGTGCAGATGTATTTTTATTTTTTATGGAGTGATTAACGATATTATAGTTTTTTTTTGTTTATTTTGTTTAAAGGCAGCGTGTAAGAGAAAAACAGAAAATATTTATTGAGTTAGTTTGGTGAGCTATGTTAATAAGGCATTCAATTTAGAGCGATATGATATTTTTTTTTTATGTTTCATCAAGTGAACTAATAAAACCAAGTTTATGTTTAAAAAATTTGATTAAAATAAGAAAATAAGTAACTAATCAAAATCAACAAATAAAAATCAGTGATATCTAGTGAAAACCCTTTAAAAACCATCCTAATATTGTTTTTTTTTTATTTGTTTGTGTGTTGTTGAAATGGAGATTGATACTCACCTCCTTTGAGGCATTTTCAAAGGAATTCCTCTCCTTTTCTTTATCACGAATTAATGTTTTTAATTTTTCAATTTCACGCATAAATTCATCGCGTTCTAATTCACGTTCAGCTGCTTGATCCTCGAGGAATTGGCGTATCGCTTTAAGTTGTTTGTCAGCAGTATTGATCTGTTGAATTTTATTTTTGTTTGTTGTTGATAAAATGGTAACAAGAGTGTAAGAGAGAGAGAGAGAGAGAGAGAAAGGGATATGATGTAGGAGATAAATATTTTTTTGTTTTAAGAGAAATAAATCAAAATCTAACCAAACAACCTTAATGAGAATAATCCGAAAAAAAAAGTAATTCTAGAAAATCAGGGTAAATGCGATGAGCATAAATAGTTTATGTGCAGTTGCATAGTATATTCATTTAGAGATATTTCACATGATGCTTGTGAGAAAAATATTAACCAACACCGAATAAATACTGAATACAAATTTAGAAGTTAAAATAAAAAAAATCATAACAGAAATGGAAGCTTATTTATTTAAATTAAAAATATAGTCGATGATTGTCTTAAAAATATAAAATTAGTTATTTTCCGTACACTTGAAAATATTGAAAAAGATATAAAACATATTTGTAGGTAAATCTAGTTTTAGCCGGTCCGCACACTGTAGCAGCGTAATGGTTAGTGCGTAGGACTGGCACGCTGGAGGTCTGGGTTCACTTCCCAGCCTTGTCCACCTAAAAACTAAAAAGTTTTTTAGGGCTACAGCCTCTTGCGAGGAATTGTCAAATCCTCCAAGAGGTATCACTTGTCATGAATAAGTGCTTCTCGTCTAGCCGTTCGGATTCGACATAAAATTGTACCTTCCATTCCTGTCGACACGCGCACACAGGAATGGTCACAAGGCCCTCGTTCTTCACGAGTCGTTGCGCCACCCAATTTATTTTTACTTGCGATATACGTAGTATAGGGCAAGTTTAGGATTCGTGCAACAAAAAAAAATCGAGATAATAATTTTCCCTAACATTACGATGATAGAGAACGCGAAAAAAGTGGGTATGGCAATTCCATCTATCTGTCTGTCCGTCTATCTGTCTGTACCTCGACCTGCAGCCTAAACGGCTGAAGTGATTTTCTCCAAACTTTGGACTTAAGGTTCTTAGGGGATTCCCTAGAGGGGAAATTGAATTTTTTTAGCTCAAAAAATGACGGTACCCGCCATACAACCAATATACACAAATTGATTTATTTCAAAAACGGCTGTAACGATTTTTACAGGCTACTATAATTACTACAATAAATATTTTGGTAGAAAAATAAATTTTTATAACGGTTAATAACGGTACCTGTCATAGAACCGATTTTTTGGTTTTCAAATTTCTTGTTAACGGCTGCATCGATTTAAACAAAATTTTTTATGTAAGAGGTCCTTTGCAATATTAATAATTTTACATATACAATTTTTCAAGAAAATAATAAAACAAGACTTGTCTGAGAAGTAAAAGGTAATGATGTAGTCTATAACACAACTCAAACAACTCAAACACTCAAACATGTCAGAATAAATGAATATCTCATAAGAAATAAAATGCACGATTGTATCCCTTAACTTAATAATAAAACAAAATACTAAAAAGCATACAAAAAAATATCTAAATTCATTCGGGAAGTAATCGGTCATCTCGAGCACTTTGTCACTTTGGGGCATATTCATAGTCGCAGATAGACCTAGGTTTAACTAAACTACAGTCTAAGACAATTTTGGCTCAATGAATACAGACCGATTTTAATTACAAATTGTTGGCTTTATATTTTTATAAGATAATTAACTTGGTATACTACACCAATAGCTTCAAATATTTTGAAATGATAAACTTAAAAAATAGAATCAACGTCCGAAAATTCAACCAAAGCTATGTTTATCTTAGACCCAGGTCTAAAATGACTATGAATACGCCCCTTTGTGTTTCAAGCCCCAGTTGGCGGGCTGATGCCACCTACAAATCAAACAGATTACCATGCTTAGAATATTCATATTGAATCCGATAGTTAAAGAATAAAATCAAGAAGAGATTCATTACGAAAAGCTGTGGTATATTGGCTGAAAATTTTGCCGGAGACGGAAATGATGAGTCTCTAAGTCTATACGGGAATTTAAAAATAATAGAAACAAAAGCTACCAAATAAAATGGGTAATCTTTTGTACTACCCCACAAATGTGAAACACTTAACTTTGCTCTATTTTTGTCTCCCATTTTAAAACTCAGAACTTAAAAAAAAACTGTAAATCGGTACGTCCTTTTAAATCCTTTTAAATTAAAAAAGAAATGGCTACGAATTTCACATCTTTCGGCTAAAAATGTAATTTGTTTTTTAGAAGTGTAAGCTGTAGGGGTATCAAAATAATAATTGTCATTAAAGCTTCCTTTTTTTGAAACTTAGTAAGTATTTGTAGTAAATGAATTAAGCTCATTGGATAAGCGAGGGAAACAAAAAATAATTTCAATGAAAGATAACTTGAGGTCTCAGACCCTAAAAAAGTAGCACAAAAATGAAGGATCGTTCTATATTTGTTTAAGATTAATAAGGCGTGTTTTGTTGAGCTCCTTAATGTTCATACTGTATACATTACGAAATGTTTCCCATCACGAAAAATTTGAACGCGCAAATTCCAACAAGTTAACAGCACATAATATTGCTCTTTTATTACATTGGCTTAATTTGGAAAATGGCAGCACTATAGCTCGACAAAACATGCTTTTAATCGTTTTTGTGAAACATATTTAGGACTCAGATAAAAAAAAAATTATCGATAAAATATCGATACAACGATAAATAGCATTATTTACAATTTTATGAAATATTTATACAAAATATGTATAAAACATTTTACCATTTTCTATAAGCATGCATTTTAAAAATATTTTATGCACAATAAACAATGACAATTTTTGTACAAAATATATAAATATATACAATAATATACACAAGAAGCAGTAAATATTGCAATGACATAATTGTAAATACAAACTCACCTGCGACTGCAAATCATCACGATCTTTTCTGCCACTTTCCACTATTTTATCACCTTCACGACAGAAATCTTCAATCATTTGTAGTAATGTCGATGTTGCATCGTTAGTTTGTTGAGTTGGGCTACTTAATATATGACGAGCTTTTTCTTGCAGCTGCAAAAATGATGTCGTTGGTTTTTCCTCGTCAATTCTCTGTGGGCTTTTTATCAAACCCAATCCGTAACCTTGATAATCTTCACGTAGATCCATATTTTGAAGTTGGTCTCTTAGCTGAATTACTTGAGCACTTAGTTCTTTGTTTCTCTGCACGGCCAGTTCTAGTTCATGTTGCATCCGTGAACGTTCATTCTCAGCCTTGACTAAACGATTCTTGAATTCGTGGAATTGGAAATTCAATTCACTAGCAGCTATGGATGAACTAAAGTCATCAAGTGATTCGTTTAGTCCTTGAACACGGTTTAGATCTGGCGGCAGGGATAGAAGAAGTTGTTGGCTGGTAGATTTTTTGCTCTGCCAGATGTTTTCATTGAATGAACTTGCTCTCACAAAGGAGTAGTTCTTTAAGCCATCCTCTTCACAGCTGTCGACTTTTTCAGCTCCACTCGATTCACTGGCTTTGCGTTCGTTCTTCTTTTGAATTCCTTCGGAGAGCTCAAGCAAAAGAACAGCCTCGGATTTCAAACGCCCCAGACACTCATTCAAATCGAAGTCGTCTATATCGACGGAATTCGATATACCCACCGACTTGGATGAAACAAAACTAATCAGATTCGGATCCTCAATGACATCAAGTAGACCTGAGACATCAGGAGCAAATCGAACCCTCTTCGACAGCATCGAACAATTCATCAGGGAGTTATTGAGATCATGATCATCGCCATCTATCGTTCGATTTGCCATGATCCGTTGGATCTCATCGACCAAAGTTGCATTAAGATCATTTTCACAGTTATTGACACTTCTCATGAGCTCAGCAAGAATGCAACGCAAGGTCTTCGACAGGTCTCTCAATCCATCACGTTCAGAGATAATCTGATCGAAGTCTCGACTAAGATCGAATGCAGAGTTTCGCTTAACCTTGCGATTGTATTGTTTTTCAAATTCAGCCTTTAGTCGTGACATCTGGGGAAGGACAGAGATAATCAAATAAAGACAGTCTTGTTTTAATAAGGTTACTTACCTCTTCTTCATGTTTAATCTGCAGTTGGGCAATCTCTAGTTGACTTTTTGCCGTGAACTTTTCTCGAAGTAAAATTAATTCTGGTGGCCAATGGTGATCGTCGGTTGTTGTCTCTGATAAGAGAGCCTGAAAGGATAGGAAAATTAATTAATTAGCAAAGAATTCGTCTTATCTGGGTGGGAAATGATGAAATAAAATTAATGGAAATATATGATGGAGTCGTGTATTCTTTTTTTTTTTAAGGAAGAATATAAAATCTTATCTCTTTGGTGAGTTGGGTTAATTAAAACGAAATGGAAAAGCTAATTATTTATAATGGACCCTCACTTAGTTGAATTTCCATGAAAATTGATTAAGATTTTATTTTGTACTAATAAATGTATGAGGCCTTTCAACTCTAAAAGAAGATTTTTCTTTGGCTAGGAATACTCTTTTACACCAGTTGTGGTGTATTTTTATATATTCTGACGTCGTCGTATGGGCGTCTGTTCCATTTGAATTTGAAAGTGAGGTCGGCGATGGTAATTGCTTTATTTTTATAAATACTCTTACGCCAGATCATGGTCAAGTGTAAGTGTAAGTGTTTTTATTTTTTGTTTGTTCTTTGTTTTTGTTGGCAAGAAAATTAGTTGGTTGTTTTTAATATTTTTGTGGATTTTAAGAGCAATATTTATCTGAAGACCTTTTATTCAAGTATTTATTGATTTATTTGTCCTTTATCGAGAATTTCAAAGAAAAATTTATGGGAAAACTTAATTATTTAATGTGATGTATTGGTCGATTTAATAAAACAAAAAAGAGGAGTACTCCTTGCCAAAACCAATATTGATTAAGTACATTCTGTGTTTTTGTTGTTGGTCACAAACACCTATGCCAATAAATATGATAATAAATCAAACTAGAAATACATAGATTTGTAGAGTTTTAACAAATTGGTTTTGAGTGACCATAGAAATAGAAAATTTGGGCCCTCTTTATTCATTTATCTTTCGTTATAGACAATGCCAAATTTTGAACAGACAAAATTCTAGAAACTCATTTATTAAATGCAGTTAAGTTAATGGACCAGAATCTGATTATTGACGATTTTTCTAATTATCAATCATATTATGGATTTTTACGGAACAAAATCTGATGATTAACGATTTTTGTAATTATTCAATTACATGATGGATTAAAATGTTGGTGAACAAAAACACAAATTAAATAACTAAGATGCCTTAATTTGTAACTTTTCAGCTTAGGCTCAAGGGTTTTCTATTTCTGACACGAGAAGTACTTAAAGAAAATGGATGTTTTTATTTTTATTTTTGTAGGCATAGGACATAATTTAAAACTGTATTCTTCTCTGTTACACTACAAACTGAATAAATCATTGAGCCATTTGGACTAATTTATTCTAATTGAAACATCAATTTGGACCATAAGACAAAATAATAAAATGACCAACAACATACAAATCAATTAAAAATAATGTATTCCATCAAAACGGAAGATCTTGGTTGTTCGCTACGGCGGCGCCCGCAACGCCCCATGTCGATCAATTATCATAATTGTGACATGTTAGAAACGTCACGTAGAAAAAAAATTAGCGTTAATTTCAAACACTGCATTTGCTGACAAAGAAACGTCACAGCAGACAGACGTTCATAGTTATTTTTTTTCCTATATTTTGGTCCTATACGAAACAAAAAACTGATATTAGCAGATGTTACTGGGCTGGATATGCTTTAAAATGGTACATTTGAATTTGAGTTATTTATGTATGTCTTGCCTCGTTTTTTTTTTTTAAACAAAACTATAGAAGCTGTCTTCTTCATTCTTTTCAGTGTTGACAGCATTTTGAAGTCATTTTTTTTTAGAATTTAGCTTGAAGGGCAGCGACGAATTGAGTTTTTTTTTTTTTTATTTATGAAATGTAAAAATAAAATGTGGGGGAGTTGAACGTTCAGTCGTTTTGATGTTGATAGTTTCAAAAAATTGAAAATTATAAATGATTTGCCTTAACATTGTGGAGCTAATTTCATTGTTGAAAAAATAAAATTGTGAACTTGTGTTTGAGATTTTGAAAAATTTCAAAAACTATTTTATTGTCGTCTGACCTTAGGAATTTTAATCAATGATGTAAAAACAGATTAAAATTTTTAAGAATTTTGTAAGTTTAGAAAATAGTTTGTATATGTAGAGTCAAAGTATCTTGTATACTATAAAAATTCTTCGGCATTGTTTTTTTTTTTTTTTCATTTAGTTTTCAGTTTTGGGTAAAATAAAAAAAAAACAAATACAAATACAAAACATAAATAATGATTTGTTGATTTGAGGGGTAACGTAACATGTTATTGATGGATTTGTTTATGCTTCATGTGGCACAACAACAAAAACCATTAAATTATGACGCGTAGCTTTATTGCTTGCATTTGTTTGGATTCGGACAATGTTTTGTTCTAAGAAAAAAAAAATAGGTCAACTGGTTTTGATTATGTTTGTAAACAACTATAGAAAAATCTTTTTTATATAGGGATCTGTGGTAAGGTACGATGAACTTTTACGGCTTATTTATTTCCATAAGTGATTGTTTTATAGCTAGGGAACAATGTTTGTAGAGGTTGCATATTTCATGTTTTATTTTTTTTATTTCGTGAGGACTGAGGAGTTTTGTAATATTGAATGAAACAGTCCAAATAAAAATACTATATTTTACAATGAAATCTGTTTTATATGACACACAAAATAAAAAAACAATAATAAAAACACGAAAAGACGAAATTTGATTTATGTTTGACATCCATTTAGGCAACTAACCTCTGTTTAGGCTTGTACAAATCAGGCCCTAACTGACAAATTATTGTAAATGACAAAATAAAAGTCAAACTGGAAACACATTATTTGTCAGAAATAAATATTATTGACAGAATTTTAACTAAAACCTGAAAATAGGATTTCTGAGTAATAAACGAATGTAGAATCTAAAGTCGAGTTTAACACATAGAAACAAGTCGAGTTTGGGCTAAATTCGACTCTAAATTCGTTTAAACACATAGAAACAATCCTAGTTTGAGCTAAATTCGACTCTTAATCCTTTTATTACTCAGTGCCATTGTTTTTAATACGAAGAATTATTAGGATATCAAATTATAATTTATTTTCTGTAAATCTAACATTTTGGGGCCCATGGTAGAAAGGCGGTAAGGGCTCGACATATATTATGCCATTAAAAAAAAAAAATGAGCAATCGTGGTTTTTAACAACATTCAAGTACGAAATGATTTTGGTCGCATATGATTTTTGAAACGTGCTCATGCTTCTTTCTCGTATTTTTGTTCTTTAAATATGTACAAACTTTATTTTCACCAAAGATTTTTCAGGAAAAGGGCTCTTAGTATTTTACTAATAGATTTATTGATTTAAGCCAGTGAGTTCAGAGTTTATTTTATGGAAATCTAAGAAAATATTTTATAGCTTACATAAAAGTTAAGCGCTTTTAAGTTCAAGAGCTTTTATTTCATTTTGCTGAAAAAATGTATGTAAAATATGTAAGTTAGTTTGATAATATTTATGAATTAAATATTTTTTTTTATGATTTCAAAGTATTTATTTTTATTATTTAAAATGAAAAAAAGTTTTATCATACACCTTGAACAGATTTTTTATTGGGACTCATTTATTTTCAAAATGACTCACTTTGTCAGCCTCTAGGACTCATTAAAAATTAAGCCTGCAGTAACACTGGTTTTAGGGTATTGAAAATAATTACTTTTTCCTTTTAGGTAGGTACCTGTTATTTAAATATTTTCACATTCAAAGTCTCAGTTTCCTGTGAATTTTAGACGAACACAGACATCTATTGTATTTGTGTTCATTTTCCACTCACTTTTATAAACAATGGTAAAATGGTCTATCTCACAAACTGAATATCTTTAATCATACAATTCATTAAATTCTTTCAAAATAAAAAATAGACTTATTTTTAAATACCATAAACAAATCAAAGTGCATTCAAATTTACAGCATACACTTGGCTTATAGAACGAATCATATTTCTCTATTTGTATCTCAGTCTAACTTATTCATCATTTCATTTGTTTTTTTTTTTTTTTAAAGAATTAAATCTATACATACAAACTTACAAATTATTAATAACAACAGCTTAACGTTATCATTATGGGATTATCATGAAAGATGAATTATTGACCTTTATTGAAAATAATAATTTGATGTCAATTCTTATCAGGGTTTGAACTTTGATGCTTTGCAAATATTAAGTCATTTTTAAATCTCAAGAGAATTTCTTATACAATGTACGAATATTAATTGTTTAGTCGCTCACAGGTTGCTATTAAAATAAAATTCAGGGCCTATGAGTTTGGGATGACTTTTTTTTTTAAATAAAATTACAGTCAATACCACTTAGAGAAAAATTGTGCTTTTATAAATTAGTCAATTTACTGAAACACTGCTATTAAAAACTTTTACTGCTATTAAAACAAAAATAAGACAAATCAACAAATTTCTCGTTTGGTGTTATGTGGAATATATTGACTACAGACTTTTTAGGATCATTTTTGTATAGTAGAAATTTTCGGTTAAATTTAAAAGATTTCTTGAAAAAATCAATTTTTGTGAACACGACATTTTTTAGGATTCAAAAACTTGATTATGTTACTGGTGCAAAATTTTAGCTGTAAAAGGTGAATTTTTCAATTATTTATAAAATTAGCATCGCAAAGTTCCTTAATACCTATTTGACTCAAATTAAAATAACCAAGTTGCTATTTTATCTTTTTTTTTAGCATAGTGTTAAGCCCATATTACACTTTCACATTTATAAATGTCAAATGAGGTAGTATGTTTGTGAGTTTTTTTTTTTTGCACGAACTGTCGTTTTGGACGTTGTCACATGAAATTTGTCAAATTGTTTAGTATGATGCTAGTTTTTTTCGATAGTTTTACAAACATTTTCAAATTTTGTATGTTTTAGAATAATGCAAGTGTTAAAATAAAAATCATTACTTTTTACCGGTCACACTTATCAGTGTTTACAAAATCAGCTTAACTGAAGAATGAACAAAAATTGAGACAAATATCGTTTATTTAGTTTTGCAAAACTAATTTTGTTTCAAACCCGAATTCGTGCCAGTAATAAAATACTTTTCTTCTTTTATTTTCAGAACACACCCACTACACTGTCTGTTCTTTTGGACATAATACCAACTCCATTAAGTTTTTCTATATTTTTTCTCAATTCTCAAATATGCCGTTTTTGATTTTTTTTTTTTGTATTTCAGGATTGGACTGTAGGCAATTATTCATTCATAGCTTGCTTGGAAGAAAATATCCATAATCTAAATATAAAAAAAAAAACTATTGCAAATTAGTGTTTCAGTTAATCAGAGTCGATTGTAATATTAAAAATATTGATGACTTTTTGAAGATATTTTTTTGTTGTTTTATGAGTAAAAAAAATTCCGATGAAATGATAACTGAAGTCATGTTGTTAAGCAAGTACCACATTATTTGTATAGAAGCGTATGTTTGTCGTGCTAAGTATAAAGAAGAAGAAATTAAATATATTCAAATAATCGTTTTAAATCAATAAAACACCGTCTGTGCTTTGATTATTATATATAAACAGTGTCGGACTAAACAAAAGCACTCAATTTCACTTGGTTACATTTGGCTTAAGTAAATTTCTAAACTTGAATATATTTAAATGAATTTTATTTGGTTAATGTAGGTATACATTAGCTCTTTAATCGCAAAGAAAAAAAATATATTAGTTACACAGTAAAGGAAATACAACACAAAATTTAAAAAATTATTAAAAGCAATTGCGACAAAACTAAAGCACTTAATTAAATTCTGTAGTTGTTTTCCAATATTTTGTTATGAAACCACTATTTTTGATAACCAGGCATTGGGCCCTATTGCGGTTGTCGATCAGCGATCGCACTTTCAACGATCATCACCATCGACTGATTTCTCAATCGGTATTGCGTAACTTGATCGACTAGTATATGAGATATATATATATGTGAATGAAAAAGTATAAATTGTGAATTATTCATACTTTGGCGTTTGACACATCGATTTTTTCAGACTGGATTGTTTATTTATTTATCTCGTTTTGTGAAGTTTGCAATAAAAATAGTTTAATTTTATAAAAATAAACTTAAAATAAGAAATGGATGAATCGAAGCGTTAAGTAAAAAGATTCAGAAGAATATACAATAAATAGAATTTTAGCGGCCATCAGAAAACGGCGCAATATAAGAAATTCATCCAACCCCTTGGAGTTGATAAATTGTACATTATATTTGATTTTGTAGTTTTTTTGTTCTTTTCATTTATTTGTCTTTTATAGCTTTGTTAACTATTTTTGATAATCCAAGCCAGCCTATATGGATTTACTTTCTGAAAACTTAAGCTGGGAATAAGAAAATCATCGATTCCCAACATCCTTAAATTGTGTACCGCGTTACGATTCTGTGCCCAAGCATCATATCAACTAAGTGTGGGAAATGATTTGTTCATTGGGTTGGCTCAATCTACTCTATCCTTAAAAGAAGTGCTAAGTGTAAAAGAAACTCACATATGCATGTCCAAAATAAACGAAAGTGAAATACGCCAAACAAAAATGTACTTCCTTGAAAATTCGGATTCTCAAGAGTTATTGGGTGAATTGATGGCTTTTATCTGTTTTTTTTTTTTTTTTGTTAAAACTTGTTTCGCCCTGCATTAAGAATAATAATTAAATATACCTATTTCACTTATAAACAAACATTTTTTAAATAAAAACATTCACATTATGTTCTCTACATAATTTTTTACTTGTTGAATAGACCCAGTCGATCACAAAAATGCGGTCGACAACGAGCGATCGGATTTTCGATATTTGTCGAACGCAATCGACAACCACAATACCGATTTCTCAATTTGTCGATCGTTGATCGCTCGTGAGCGATTATCGATCGACGATCGACAACCGCAATTGGGCCCATTGACTCAATCAAGTTCTTTATGATTTCCTGGGGGATACTTCCAAGCAATTTCTGTTAGAACAACAAGAAAATCATTGTTTTTGCATATAGCACGTTAAATCTGGCGATCTTTAATCTCCAATAGGTTGTTTTAAATGGAAGCGGTTAAGTGACTGTGCCGGCCACTTCAAAACGTTGATTTTATTTTCCAAAAACTAATTTTGCACTAATTTAGCGGTATGTTTTGGATCGATGGCATATTGGAATGTCCATTTGTAGGGCATTTCTATTTCTGCGTGTGGCAGCATGATGTTTTGAAGGACGTCATCATACACAAAACGATCCATTATACCATCTTTTTTATGAGTTGGGCCGATTCTTTGGCTAGAGAAACATCGCCAGGCCATTTCCTCATCCCTGCCTTTGTGAAACGTGGGTTTAGCTTTTTGCGTCATTCCATCAGAACATTGCATCCAGTCTATGGATCCGATGGAATGAAGCGAGCCCGCAGACCGAAAGACAAAATGCTAAGCCAACGTTTCACAAAGGCACGGATTAGAAAATGTTTTGGCCTGGGGATGTTTCTCTAGTCAAAGAATCGGCCCAACTCAATGGATTGTTTTGTGTATGATGACGTCCTTCAAAACATCATGCTGCCACACGCAGAAATAGAAGTGCCCTTCAAATGGACATTCCAATATGGCATCGATCCAAAAAATAACCGCTAAATTAGTGCAAAATTAGTTTTTGGAAAATAAAATCAACGTTTTGAAGTGGCCGGCACAGTCACCTGACCGCTTCCCCATAAAATAACCTATTGGAGATTGAAGATCACCAGATTTAACATGATAGATGCAAAAACAAGGATTTTCTTGTTGTTCTAACAGAAATTGCTTGGAATTATCCCCCAGGAAATCATAAAGGAGTCAATGCCTGGTTGTTTATTAAGCACCAATTATCAAAACAAGTGGCTTCATAAGAAAATATTGGAAAACAACTACAGAATTTAATTATGTGCTTTATGCCGGTCGTCCACTTGGCGATCAACGCACAAATTTCAAGTTCAACACATTCAACTTATATGTACGATGTCCTCAATTCTATTCAACCAACGAGTTTGATCCGGTTGGAGATCGTTGCGCAACGAATTGTTTAACAAGTACATGGGTAGTTTACGAGCTTGTGTTGCTCGTTTAAGATGTTAGATCAACGCGTTGAGCAACATTTTTGAGATTATTTCTTCAACTCGTTGATCAACTTTTTTAATTTTGTCTGGTGTTGGTTGCGGTAGACGTGAAGAAATTTGTTGTGCGTTGTCTTGCATGCGACGGAATTTGAGTGTCGCGTGAGTTGAACTTTTGTGTTGACATCAACTTGCAACTTGGTGCATTTTGTCTTTTCGTCCTTTGTAGTTGATTTTATATTATTATTAATTAATTATTATAAATACGGCAGCCATTTTTTTTGCCTTTGAGAGGAAATCATGCTTTATACAGAACAAATTTAAAAATGTAAATATTTTTCAGCGAAGAAATGAGTGGACAAAAAAGTGTACCGAAGTCGAGGCAAAATTATTTCATCAATATATGTGTATGTAGCTACAGTGCGTGCGTTGATTAAGTACCTCAACGAATGATTCTTGATCAAGTGTACGAAGGATTCAACTCGTCCATCAACTCGTTGAGCAACCATATCCAAAACGCAGTTGACCAACTTGATAAACTTTTCTTTCTGTCAAAACCGAACCAAGTTTATCAAATCTTGTACCAGGTTATTCAACATTTGAGTAAGTTTGTCAACTATATGTACGGAGTTATTCAACAATTGAATATGTTGATCAACTAAGTGCACGGAGTTATCCAACAATTTAACGAGTTCATCAACTAGGTGTACGAAGTTATTCAACATTTGACTAAGTTTGTCAACTGCGTACGGGGCTCCCAACACGTTTTGTTCAATTTTACCTCTTGCTTTGTTGCTCAACGTGAAGAACGTAAGTTACTGCACTAGTGTAAGAGGTTCTAAATTAGTTCATCCAACGATGAAATTGAATGAAAAGTTGAACGAAGTTGGTTGAGCTTCTCTCGCACTAAGTGGACGACCGACATTAATTTTGTCGCAATTGCTTTTAATATTTTTTTAAATTTTGTGTTGTATCTCCTTTATTGTGTAACTTACATATTTTTTTCTAGCTACATTAACCAACTAAATATCATTTAAATATATTCACGTTTAGAAATTTACCTAAGCAAAATGTAACCAAGTGAAATTGAGTGCTTTTGTTTTATCTGACACTGTACATATGAACGTCATTGCCACCAACAAAGACTAGAAACTGAATTTATTTTTAGTCATATCTTATTTTCTCTTTTCAAACAAAAAATAGATTTTTATTTACTTTCACAAAATTTGGAAATGATTTCGTTTCTCGGAAATACCGAATTTTCATTGAACTTTAAAATAAATTATACTAATTTTCGTGTGAATACGTATAGATAGAAGAGTTCGTGAGAATTTTATTTTAAAGATTTTTTGTCAAACATAAATAAGAATAATGTCAAATATTGGCGTTCCTCTAAGTTAAGTATGCAGCTATTAAAATTCAATAATACAAAAATAAAACTTGTTAAACTTTATAAATGCAAATGTTGGGCGGCGAGAGAAATTGATGTAGCCTAAAAATATTGGTTTATCTTCAAGTTCAAATTAGTAAATAAAGATTCTGTTGTTTCATCTTTGGTCTTAAAAAAATACTGTGAAAATTCCCGCGCAGAAAAACATTCAAGTTTTTGACATGGCACCAGAGAGTTTTAAATAAATTCTGGCAAGGCCCTAGCATGGCTGAGTAATGGCCAAAACTAGAGCCTTGTCGATTATGAACCCTTTTGCCTCATCAGAAAAACCACTCTAGGCCCCGGACCAGTAAAAACTAGATTTGTTCATATTTAGAAAAATAAAAAAAGGGTATTTTAGTATCGGTTGTGATCCGATAGTAAAATAACTCAGATCAAACATAAAAACCTGAATAATAAAAATAATAGCGCAGATTTTTATGAATTTAATATGATATTAAAGCAATTTTAGCATGACACGGGCATTTTTGTAAAATACTCTTATTATCATATTATTTGATTTAGTATCGTGTACAAAAATGCGCTTAATCTAAACTACATCCCACCACAAAAACAATCGATATGAACCACTTGACATAAACCATCTGGAATTAAGTAAATTTAGTTTCAGACAATAAATTAAAATTTTTGATTAATTTTAATGAAAAGTTAAAAAAGCCTTTGGCGGGGTGGGTGGTTGAAAATAGAGATTTTCGAAAGTAAATGGTAGGAATAGCAAGAGCGTGAAATTTTTGACTTTTTTTTGAAAACATAACTGATCAATTATAAAAAAAGTTAAAATTTGTACTTTTCGATTCAATTTGTTTGGTTAAAATTTTGCATATGTATCAATAACGATAGTGCTTAGTCTGATAGGATGCCGAAAACGTCCAATAAGTTCTTACTAGTGAGAACCTCACGAGAGTATGAAACATTTTTCCGTCTAAATTTTACTTACTGAAAACTTGCAAGGGCTTGACGTATATTAGACAAGTTTTCCTCGTCTAGATTTTCCCTATAGAAAACTGACTAGTGCCTTGTCGAAACTAGACAGAAACGGGGCATTCTTCCAGCGGGGTTGGTACTATGTATTTTGTTGGTCAATAACTACAGAGGGTTTAACCTGAGACAAAAAACTGTCAGAATTTCAAGTGTAACTCTTTTCTTTACACACTTTTTCTCGCTGAATAATATCACTCCAAATATGTTTCGTTTCTTTTTTTAAGAAATGATGAAAATGGTAGACAAGCGCTTGCTGGAAGGGGGGGGGGGGGGGGGCGGTAGTGTATTACGCCAATTTTGTCCGTAATTATAGACTTTGAGGAACCTTGTATATGTAAAAATGAAAAGTCTAGTCTACCGCAAATTTTTGTTTCACCCAATGTGCTTTTGAGATCAAAGACGTGATTTTTTGTGTTTAGAAATATTAATATAAATTCAAACAGGATTTTTGAGTTCCCAGTTTTCTTCAAAGTGACAATCATTGTAAAGATCACAAACCATATTGAAAGAATTCAATTGAATAGTCAATTGACTATTCGGGATATTGTAACATACTGACAATAATTGACAGAAACAGGTTCGAAAATTTAAAGAAATTTGTGAACAAAAACTTGTCGTTTTTTTGTTATTTATGCAAAGCCCAATATGTGTTCAAGTTTCAAATGTTTTAGGGTTAAAATCTAATTTAATCTAATTTAATATTCGGTAAAAAATATTTTTAAGAGAAAAACTCTTCTAAAAGACCGCAAAATGACACACAAATAAAGCTTCCATAATTTCTTCAATTTTTGTGAATTTAGAATTAGATGTTAACAGATGTACAGTCTGTAAGCCTGGGTGCACACAAATAAACAGATGGACAGATAAAATTGCGGGACCCCAATTTTTCGTATTCTCTATTATCAAAATGGTTAATTTGATCAAAATCTCGACCTCAACTTATTTCAAGAATATAGTACCAATGTATTGTACGTAAAAAAGGAAACTACGACCAAAAATAATATAAAAATGGTTATTTTTAAATGAATATATTTTGGCAAATTTTGGTAAAAAATTTCTATGCAACATGTTATAGGCATGAGTCTCTCCTTTTTTTATGTACACATGTCTTCCCACTACCTTAAGCCAAACAAAAGTTATGAGCAATTTAGTTAAAAAAAAAATAAAAATCAATGATTTTCTGATTTGTATAGGTTGGTTTTTGTTACATTTTTCTATTTAATTTTGTGTATACATTTTTTTAAACTGTCAATTATGGTAGAAAATCTAATTTCCTACAAAAAGTGTTTTGATGTAAATTCTCAAATTCGGCTTATTTTACCAGTTATACCAATAACATTGAAAAATGACCAGTGTGACCATTCTCTCAGAAATGCATGGGTTAGGTTAGGTAAGGTTAAAGTGGCTGTCAGGAAAACGGCTGACACACTTAGACCATAATTAGGTCCGTTGTGATACCACATGATAGGAATGAGGAGATTATCCTCATTACGAAAACCATTCGGAGCTTTTTATGAAGCCAGATCGCTTGGATCATTGAAAAAGTAGTCCCCCAGATGGAGTCTGCGCCTCTGTGAAAGAGCAGGACATTTGCAGAGGAGGTGAGGAATTGTTTCCTCCTCCTCTTCGTCCATGCAACTTCTACAGAAGTCATTTGAGAAAACGCCAAGTCGTGTGGCGTGTTTTCCTATAAGGCAGTGTCCTGTTATGACACCTATTACGGAGCTAATTTGGGATCTGCTAAGTGATAGCAAACTTTTAGAGCGCCTAGGGTCTAGCGATGGCCAGATTTCTTTTGTGGCCAGACATGTAGTAAGGTTAATGCATGGGTGAATTTGGTCGAATTTTGTGCTTCGAGCAAGCTTAAGTTCCAGACAACATATTCAAAAATAAAAACCCGTGAACGCAATTGTTCCTTACTAAATGGTATTTTCACTAGCCTATATTAGGCGTGTTCAGGAGAAGAAGATTTCAAAGAGCTGCAGCAATAACAGTTGCCTGAACAGGATTACTCAGCAAAAAATCTGTGTTTGCTGTCAAATGTCATAACACTGAAGAAAAACAATTTTGATTCGCTTGCTCAGGTTTTCATGGGGCAAAATCTCCGATATCTCGTTTTCCTGAACACGCCAATTGATCACCAAACCGTGTACTGAAATGCTCAAAAATTTGTCATAATTTGTTGACATAAAAACTAGTGACAAGTGACATTGTTGTCATTATAATGACAGAGCATAGGAGCGCCATTTTGTTCAACTTTATGTAAATTTATGTCATTAAAGCTTAATTGTATCCATTATGTTGGCACTTTTCTGACAAAAATAATGAAAATTTGTTGCTCGCATAAATGCAGATGCAGCGTAGCTGTTATCTCTTCGATTTTTTGACAATTTCAAAAATATTTCGATATGATACAGAAAGTTGATATCTTGTCAGTTTACACAATCGATACTAGCCATGTTCAGAAAACGATATCTCAGCAATATAAGTTGCCCGAAGAGGATTCCTCGTCAAAAACTCTCAGTTTGGATGGCAAAATACCGAGGAAAAAATGTTGGAATGGCTTGCTTCTCTTTTGATGGAGCAAAATCTGCGAAATCTCATTTTCTCTGACACACCAATTTTGTTGTTTTTTATTTATAACAAATAATTTACTTTTTAAGCTATTTAGCTACGACAACAGAGTAGGTAACCACGTCTCCTTTTTAATTTTCTCCTCATTTTTAATGTTCCAAATATTTTTAAATTCATTAATGCAACCCTGAGAAGATGTTGAGAAATTTCCTATAAATTACTTCTACCGGAAAAATTATCATCTCAATCTTCTTGATTAGCCCTACGTATTAAAATTGAAATTAAACTTGCAACATTTCGTAGCTTACATTATGTACCTATGTACATTAAGTAATTTAACAACACTTCATTCATAAAATTTCCTATTAACCTAAATTCTTTGCCACCACCGCATCAACCCACTAGCTACAGTTCATATATGATTTGTCGAAATAAATTCACACATGCCCTACTCTCAGCCAAGACACTTCCGCATTACTTTTAAGACCTAGAATTTCTTCAGTTACTTCAAAAATGCGACCAATTACAAAAGTAAAACAGACCCCCCGATTTAAAAAAATAAAACAAAACAACAACAAAAAAAACATTAAAGATGCAAAATACTCACGCACCCTCAACTTATTGTTGAATCAAAAGCAAATGCAGAAATTAAACAATCTGCACAACATGTGTGTTTTTTTCAACCACACAAAAAATGTATTTTTATAACTTGTTCACTGTTTTCAAATTTTAACACTTTGTTTTCAAACACTCGTGATGAGTGTTTTATAGATACGTTATTAGTACTTTTCAATTAATATTGAATATTTAAGTTGCACACCCATCAATTCAATCAAATTGACTTAATTTTACACCAAGTTACAGAGAGATACATAGTTTCTGTAAGTATAGTAGGTTTATATATTCACATCCGCCAGAGCAAATCTATTTTCAAACAAACGCAAATGATGTACTTTGTACCGTAAACGCTGCTGTCTCGGTAATCTTATTTTACGCGCGCGTTTTTTTGAAATTTTTGTAAGACCGTTTTAGAAGTTGGTTGTCGCCAAAAAATATGCGACGACGACGACGACCGAAAACGATGGTGTGGACTAAATAGTTTCAACTATGTTGAATGTTTCTTATGTTGTACGAGTACATATAAAATTCAGTCTCAAGTCTCTATGAATAGATGGAGAAATACGAATTTGTCCGTTATTTATGCGCTTACAATGTCTGAACACGTAAAAGTCCCGCTGTAGACTAAAGTGAAATGAAAAACATTTTCGTAGCCGGCAGATTTGTTTGTTTGGGAATAAATACGTACATTTTATAATTTGTGTGGTGAGTATTAAGATGCTTTGTGGTGAAATTAAAGAGAATGGATGGATTTGGAGAGTTTTGTTTTAAAACTGGTATGAAGAGAAATTGGCGATATGTTATATTTGAGTTTTAAAATTTTATAAGAAATGTCGTTAATGTATAAAGTCAAATTTTATGTTCATTTACTCGTATAAAGACTAATTTTGATAGACAATTTGGCTGCAAAATAATATAAATTTAATTCTTGACGACGGATATATTATGTAGGTGTCATTAACGTGCGGATGAATCAGTTTGAAGCTTTTTTTGAAAATTTAAATTGGAACAAGAGATATGAAATGGCAAAAAGATTTCGCATGCAATAGATCTTTTTTTGTTTTCCACATTTTTGTTTTATTTTTTTTTTTTTGTTTAATTTTCTTGATTTTCAAGAATATTTTACTTAAAAACACATAGCTTTTGCGGTTGTCTTGTAAATGTCTTTTTTCTATTTTATACCAGTTGAAAACAATGTTTCTATTTATGGGTTTCAGTTAAATTTAAGACCAAAGTTCATACCATTTACCCAGACGACTAGTAGAAACTATAGTCCAAAGTTTTCAAGAAAAGCATAAATCAAATCATATTGTCGCATTGGTATAAAACTTGGAAAAAGGTACAAACCTCTACCTATTATATGTCTACTTCTTATATGTTTCCCAGATGATTGGTATAAGACTGTTTTCGTCTGTTTTCGGTTTGTATAAAACTTGAAAATAATTGGTATAAATACTTAACTTTAAATTTAACGAAATATCAAAGCGCTGATGATCGGTTTAAACTATAGTCTAAAATTAATATGAAAATCATCAATCAAATAATTGTTTTTAATTGGTATAAAAGTTTATTTTTTATCTTTCAAAGTTTTTCATAATATTCACTATAATTGTTTTCAATTGTTTTCATGATTGATTCATTTCATACATAGCATTTATTATTAAACATGTTAACTAAATGAAACAAATGAACATTGATTCGTTTAATTTTTCTTATTCGGAGCATTTGTACATAATCTAAATTTCTATACCAGTTATACACTTTACTTTTAAAGTTAAAAAAATATCGCAAAACTCAAAAAAATATAAATAAACTTCATAGGTATAGAGACTTTCTAAATCAAGGATCCATGTGTTAAAAATAAAAATAAAGTTTTATACCAGTTTTTATACCAAACGAATATACAAAATTTATAAATTATAAACAAAAATTGTTTCAAGTGTTGCTAAATTCAATTTTATTAGAGTGATTATGTTCAACATTATTGTTCCCCATAGTGCTACAATTACCAATAAAGGAAGAAACAAACTTTCGGCTAATCTTGTTACTCTCAAATAATTGGATCCTGCTGTTTTGTCTGCGACTACAGCTTCAGCAATTCATTCTTCTTTTTGATAAACAATAATAGAAATCATCAACATGGGGATGAGCTTATCATAAAATTCAATTGAATTATCTAATTTTAGTACTTCATTTCGGAATGAATTCCTATTTATCCACCCTATGAAATACAAAAATAAAAAAAGTACACAAATAAAAACCGGGAAGAGAGAAGTTAAAACGCAAAGAAGACAATGCGGGAAGAACTTGACATCGTGTTTTGTGCTGCTGCTGATGGTGGCTCTGGTTGTTGCACTTCTATGTTTGTATAATCTTTAATTCGGAAGTGTGATGTTTAATTTTATCTATTTTAAGTTCAATGTGCTCTGTGCGTATGGTCATAGTTCGAAGTATGGTACATTGGTATGTCACAATATTGTAACGAGACTGCTGATTCGGGGCCGATGTAGGAAATTGTTTTAAGTGAACTCAGGGGGCAATGTTTGCGGTAGGTATTTTCTTGGAAGCTTATTGATTGACACTTTGAAAGAAAGAAGTGTGAAAGGAAACGATGAAATTCGAAATTGGGTGCCGAGATTCGATATTTAAGAAAAAATTATGCATGAATAAGTAGTTTTTATTTATAATTGTTGGATACATTCTTATTGGGAGTATGACACAAATCTTCTATGGTTTTGAAATTTTATGACAAAATATTTGATTGTTTTTTAGCATCTGTTACTCTAATATCTATTAAATCAAAATCGCTTGCTCCTAGCTGGTATGATAGTGAACTTCAAAGATTAAAAAACCGCAGAAATAAACTATGGTTTAAATACAAACAAACTGGATTAGTTACCGATTTTAATATTTATTGTGAGGCCAGAAATATTTTCAACAGAGAATCAGGTTCAAAGTAATTAAAATATGGATCCTTAATCCTTTTGGAACTTTATCAATAGCAAACGAAAATCTAGTCCATATCCGTCCGTTCTTAAGCATAACGATATCTCAGACCATGACCCACGTATCATAACACAACTATTTTCAAAGTGCTTACATCAACGATTCTTCTATCTGTGATAACTATTCGAACTGTGATAATCTAAACTGTGATAATCTAAACTGTGATAATCTTGGCGAAAATGATCAATTATTTGGTCATTTGAAATCAAATTCTCACTTGACTGATATAAGCTTTCATAAAACTATTGACGATATTATGAAATTTATATCTAATTTGCTTCAGTTCTGAAAAAAATGTATCAATCATTTGTCGATGCCACTTTCTGTTCTATTTAACTATTCAATGTCTACTTGTAGGTTTCCTCATGTATGGAAACAATCCTTCATAGTTCCTCTACATAAAAAAGATAAAAAGGATCAAATTATTAATTACCGTACAATAGATAAACTGTCGGCTATTCCCAAACTTTTTGAAGCAATTGTTTGCAAAACATTAAGCTTTTACACGAAATTGTTTATTTTTCATAACCAACATGGTTTCACGAAGGGCCGTTCGACTGTCACCCTTCTCATGGAGTTAGCGGGGTTTTGTGTCGATTCTTTTAAAAATAAAAACCAGACGGTTGTGTTCTTACAGATTTTAGTAAGGCATTCGACAAACTGTCGCACAGAGTTTTGCTTAATAAAATGAGTAGGCTGGGGTACAGCGTGAGATTCATTGCTTGGCTTGAATCTTATTTACTTGACAGATCCTATTCAGTAAATTTTAACGGTTATTATTCAAATAGTTTTGTCGTAAATTCTGGTGTTCCCCAGGGTAGACCTTTGGGTCCAGTTCTTTTTATATTGTTTGTAAATGATCTTCCATCGGTTTTAAAGTACTCTAATTGTCTTACGTATGCTGACGATGTTAATATATTTAAAACCATTTCTAGCTATCTTGACTGTGAAAAGCTTCAAATTGATTTAAATGCTTTCTACAATTGATGTGCACGTAATTAGTTGTTGTTTAATATTGACTAGTGTAAAATTATATATTTTACAAGAAAATTGTCTGTTTTATCTTTTAACTATAGCTCCAATGGCGTAAGTAGTAGTAGCCCGTAGCGTAATGGTTAGTTCGTCACGCTGGAGGTCTGGGATCGCTTCCCAGCCTCGTCCACCTAAAAACTAAAAAGTTTTTTTTCAGGGCTACTGCCTCTTGCGAGGAATTGACAAATCCTCCAAGAGTATCACTTGTCACGAATAAGTGCTTCTCGTCTAGCCGTTCGGAATCGGCATTAAATTGTAGGTCCCTTCCTGTCGAAAGGCGCACACAGGAATGGTTGCGAGTTGTTAGTCACTAGGCCCTGGTTCTTCATGAGCCGTTGTGCCACGGAATGGAAGGGACCTACAATTTTATGCCGAATCCGAACGGCTAGACGAGAAGCACTTATTCGTGACAAGTGATACTCTTGGAGGATTTGTCAATTCCTCGCAAGAGGCAGTAGCCCTGAAAAAAAAACTTTTTAGTTTTTAGGTGGACGAGGCTGGGAAGCGATCCCAGACCTCCAGCGTGACAGTCAAACGCACTAACCATTACGCTACGGGCTACTACTTTAATTTGTATAACGTTAATCATAACTTATTACTAAATTCTTCTGATGTATCAAATACTGGTTTTAAAAAAAAAATATTTTATAATTTATAAATTCTTAATATTTAATTCTAAGAAATAGTTTATACGCTAGATATTAATTAGCTTGATTCAAATAAATAAACTTTTCACTTGAGGGACAAATGACCGACGGCCAAGGGGCGAAGGAACGAACAAATAGGATTTGAAATGTTTCTAAACCTAAATTCTTCATAAAACCCAGACATAATGATAGAAATCTAATTAAGATTAAGGTTAAGATACTTAAGGTTTTTTCCAATAAGAGCTGTTATTTTGAATAGCCCGCTATTTCGGTAGCTGTCACTTTTGAAGCTGTAATTTCGACAAGTAGAAAATACGACATCAATAAAAATGGAACAATACACGCTTCAACAACGTATTGAAATTATTAAAATTCACTATAAAAAATGCATAATTTCATCGATAAATCATCTTGTCTGATGAGGCCCATTTCCACCCCGGTGGCTGCGTCAACAAGCAAAATTGTCGCATCTGGGGCTCGGAAAACCCAAGATTTATTGTTGAAAAGCCTCTCCATCCTCAACCAGTAACTGTTTGGTGCGGTTTATGGTGCGGCGGACCTTACTTTTTCGAAAATGAGGCTGGAGCAACAGCTACAGTGAATGGATTGCGCTATCGAGAGATGATTAATAATTTTGTATGGCCGGAATTGGATGGTATTGATCTGGACAACGTTTACTTTCAACAAGACGGCCCTACGTGCCTTACAAGCAACGCAACCATCGATTTTGTACGGGAAAAGTTTCCGGACCGTGTTATCTCTCGAAGAGGTGATTACAATTGGCCACCGAGATCTTTTGATTTAAAACCTTGCTACTTCTTCCTTTGGAGCCACGTGAAAGTTAAGGTCTACGCCAACAGCCCAGCGTCGATTTAAGGCCTCAAAGATGGAATTCGTGAAGCTAAATAGTCCTTAAAGCCTCCTTGAAAACATTCAGAAGACACCTCGACACACTCGAAGACGTTTGAGTAAACATAATTTTGTATACAAAAATTATAAGTGTTTTCTAGCACTTATAAATTATAGACAAATAAATTAAAATAAAATAGGTACATTTATTTCCGAATTATATTTCAAAGAAAGACAACGTTTTTACATTCACTTAAACTTTTTTTAAAGTTCTTATTTAAATAATTCCTCATCATATTTCTATTTATTATTATGTTTTTCAACAAAATCGTTTCAATTTACAGCCAATTTTCACTCAAATCAGTAAGTTAGTTTTTAATTCAAAAATTATTAAAAATGTTCATAGAACTATTCTAACATAAGAAAAACATCTTGACATGGATCAACCAATATACCTACAACACTTTAAACGGCTGAAGCCACTTGAAACCAACTGGTTAATCAAACAAATTGAGCTCCGGACGGCGGCGCGCCGCGGAGGTGAAGGCGCCACTATAGATCAACAAATTAACTTATACATATATAATTATCTTTTTAAATACGCACTAAATCATGAAAAAAGTTGAAGCAAATCAATTCAAAATGTGTTCCAAAATTTATTTTCAAATATTGCCTGCCAAAATATGTCATTCTAAATTTTTCCCAGATCGAGGTTGTGATCTTTGTCTCAAGCGTTCCTAAAATACCACCTACTTTTCTTTATAAATTCTTCGTTGTCGAAAATCGTTTTTGATTGCCAAAAAAAAGCCCACGCCTTTTAAATTTTATTTCACATTTTACATATTTTATTTACATACATACATATGTATGTATGTACGTATGTACTACCTACTTACAATTTTTTAAAAAAATGCGAATTATACAAAAATGCCCGCCAATTCTATATGCTCTGTTAATATTGTGCTTTAGAGACAACATCATCAAGACAAGACCTGGTGCAATTTACAGCATAATCTTTAGCCAAAAGTTCAACAAGTAGCAAGTCTCTTTTTTCAGTGTTCTGTCAGTCATTTTAAAATAATAAATCGGTGACGACAAGAAGTGGCCAACCGCCAATAGTACCACACTTTATTTGAAACTTTCCTCAATTCAGACCGAGTCGAGCGTGTGGCAAAAAATTAGTTAAAAGTATTTATTTATTTTTTTTTTTAGTAAAATTGTTTGTTTCTATTTATTGCCAATTTCGATGAGATCATCTTAAGGCAATGCGTACGATGTATGCGGCTTTGTGAATAAGGATCAACGCCAACCAAAGAGATTCTTAGTCGTTAAGGGCACAACACAATTTGGCCATGTGTGTCGTCGCCGTAGCCGAACATTTACAAATTTAAATCATTTGGCTTTTTGCCATTCTAAAAAATGGGTTTGATAGAGAAGATAACACAAAATGTGAATCACAATTCACTAGATTAGTTGTTGTTGTTAAAAGTTTGTTAGACAAAATTTTCAGGTTAGACATTTTAGTTTCACACACACGCACACAAAAACATTGATCGTTGTGATTAAAAAATGAGTAAGCCTTCGATATATCTAATTCCTTAGTAATATCGACCTTATTCGCAAGTGTAAGCTTTTTTCATAAGAAATTTCTATTTTTTAGCTCATGCTTAATATTTGACTATTTAAAGCCTTCAGTATTTGGAATTATCTAGAACGTACCAATAAGGTCTTTGATTTTGTTTTTTTTTTTTTTTTTAATTTTTTTAAAACTCACTTACCTGTATTTGGTTTTCCAGCTCACGCACAATATCCTCACGAGCTAGTGTTACTTGTTCTTGTAAACGACGATCGTATTCTCCGATGATTTTTTGAAAAACTTGGCTTTCTTCATTGTTTAGTTCATCTTGGTCAATAATTATGAGGGAAGTTTCAGGAGGTGTTTTGGGAACAATTGGATTTTTTGGAGGAGAACTTAGTTTGTTCTATGAGTGGTAGGGTTTTTGGGTGTTATGCATAAGGAAGAGCGAAAATAAAGAAAAACACATGCAGTTAGCACAACAGATTTCCCCTAAATAATAATCATAATATACAATATTGTCAACTGAATATTGTGATTTGGCATTTCTTTTTGATTGGGTCAAGGTTTCGATTACAAATTTTAATAGGTTTGCAGTTTGACTGTTTGCACCAAACATATTTTTAAAAATTCAAAAAACAAAATATATAAAGCTAGTAGAATTCCACGAAGGGATAAATTTAGACTTAAGGCAAAAGATAAATCTTAAATTATTTCACAAATAAAAAAAAAAGATTAGTTTGACCATGTTTATTCGGTTATCATTCTGTATGACTCTTCATATTAATAAGAAGTTTATCCATGCAGTAGGGGACTACCACTCGTGGTCGTGGACTTCGTACTTGCTATTAAACAACTTACAGACTTATACAAATTAAATTATAACTCTAATTCGGTGGATTCGATTCATCTAGACAAAAAGATATCAAAGGTTTTGAATATTTATTCGAAGTAAAAAAGTGAATAATAATTCAGATATACTTAGTATGTTGTTTGCTAATGGTCTGAAGGCAGTATGCTTGTACTTTTTACTAGAGCTCGAGATAACGCGAAGCTGAAAGAGGACTTATGTAAAAACATTAATCAGAAAAAAAAACTGATTATGAGCAAATTGAGGCTACTTCCATGCATCCATGTGACAGACAAAAATAAGCTACATAATAAATTGGAACAATAAGCACGGGATTGAAGGCCTTGAGATATATATAACGTCTTAAAAAATGTTGCCAAAACAGCGTACGAAAAATATTTTTCATTTAACATCATATCAACCAAATTGGTCTTTAAATCAATTTATTAATACATATATTATGTACATTAGGGTGGTCCTTATAAACGCCATTGTGTTATTTTGAATGACGCACCCCTTTAATTTGTTCTAAATAATTTTTTTTTAAATCCCCCAAGATAACTGAAGTTTTATATGGGAAATCGTATGTATTTTTGTACATCCAACTTTAAAAATTCATAGCTTTAGTAATGATTGATAAAGAAAACTGAATTTTTGAACACATGTAGTAACTTTTGTCATATTTAAAAAAGGGTACATGAAATTTGGCCCAATGACAAATGGCCCCAATTTTTTTTTTTTTTTTCATAATGAAAAATAGTCCCATTCTCAAAATTGAAAAATGGCCCCAAACTTATGAAAACTGGCCCGAAACACAAAATGAAAAATTGCCCCAAAAGTAATATTAGAAGCAACAACAACGGAAAAATTATAATCGTACAAAAAATGTTTTGCGTCGGAGCCTTAAAAGTACCTTGCCTGGACCGCTTCGCGGGTTCAAGGATTTTAACTACCTTTTTGGTTCCTCTGTCCCGGTCACGCAACTCCGTCGCTCTGCTTAGGGTATGATCAGTCGCCTGGCAGGCACCTATGTTGGCAGTTGGTCTGCTATAAAAATTTTTGTTGTAAAAGTATTTTCGTTTAAGAATAAAAGTTTGGGGCCAATTTTCATAATGAAATTTTATCCCAAGATTAAAAATGAAAAAAACGTCCCAAAACAATGAAAAATGCACCAATTTACAAATTTTAAACTATTTTTTGATTTGCTGTTTATTGTTTGGGGCCATATTTCATTGGCGCCAAATTTCAGAAGCTTTTAAAAAATGTATTAAAAAACATTTTACAACATCTGTTAAAATTCAAATTAAATAAACAAAATTTTTTGTTTAAATGGCTTTAAGTAGGGAAATAACTATTGTAAATTTTATTCTGATACATTTTTATAAAGTTATTAAAAAATTACCAAATTTAAGATTTTTCAAATTTGGATTTACAAAAATACATGGGATTACCCATATAAAACTTTAGACTTCTTGGGGCCGGATTTTTTTAAAATTATTTAGAACAAATTAGGGGGTGCGTCATTCAAAATAAGACAATGACCTCTATAAGGACCCCCCTAATGTACATACATAGGTAACTCTGAAAGTTAAAAAAAATCAGATTTAAATCAAATCAAAAAGATGAATCGATCTGCTTCCTCTTTATAAACTAACCTTTGTCACTATATCATAATATCATAATTTAAATCTAATCTAAGTGTTTTTTTGTAACTTTTTTCATAATAAAAATCTATTTTGAAGGTGTATTAAGCAAGTATTTGGACAAAAATGAAGGAAAACATAATGTTTGGCATTTTAGTCGAGTGTAGTTAGGTGAACCGTAAACGATTATCTCAAAAGCTATATTAGCAAAATATTTCTATCTAATAGATGATTATTGAATAGAAGAATTAAAAGCTCTGAGATCTTTCCAACGCATTTCTCTCGATATGGTGTAATTAAGAATTACATATTTGTATTTTCAATGGTTTTCAGTGGTGCAGTAGTTGTAATTTGGCAGCCGTTTTCTACCTTTTATTTATAGATAACAGAAGCGCTACCAGATACCAGACCACTTTTCATCGTAGAGGGTAGAGAGCAACTGCGTCTCAGTCTGTTGCCATTTATGGATTGGGAGCCTGTTAAAAAAATAAATAGCTGGTTTGATTAATCGTTCGCTATCCTATGTCATCCCGGTAATGTCAATGTGAAGACATTGAAGAAAACATAATATTTTGATATATCAGTTAGTTGATTAGGTGAACGAAAACTTCCATTCTCATATATAGTCTAGAAAGATATGGGCAACCGGGGACAAATTAATTCATGAAATTTTATTGCTGGTATCGACGCAGAATTTTGTCCTGAACAACATATCCAAAGTGCTACTAAATCCCTCAATTGACTTTTTGTTTAGACGCATTTTAAGAGGTGGAGAGGGGAGGGATCATTCCATAAAAATGACATTAACTTTTCACAGTATACATGTATCTTTTCAGTTTTGGTCTCTATAGAATCAGCGTTGAAAAGCAGCCTAAAAATATGTGTCATATGATTAGATTGTATTACAACAAAATTTTCAGCTTGACAATCTCCCGCCCCCTTCCCTCTCCACCTCTTAAAATCCACCTATACAAAAAGCCAATGCGGGGATTTTCGGGGACTTTGGATATGTTGTTGAGGATAAAATTCTGTGTCGATACAAGAAATAAAATTTCATGAATTAATTTGTCCCTGGTCCGATCCTATCATTCTTATACTAATAGTAGAAGATGCTTAAACACGATATCGGACATTTTCATTTTTTCACATTGTTAAATATTTGCAATTACTCATTCATACAAAAAAAAACTTAAGTCCAGTTATGACGTATTTTTGTATTTGGTATATTCTTTTACTCTGAATTTCTACCATTTTCTGTGCCTTTTAGTCCGAAGTCTTCTCAAGTATAAATGAAATTGACAGAATTTTGAAAATAAAGGAATCCGACCTATTGTACTTACTACTTTTATATTTAAAAAAAAAACATTAAATAATAAGTCACACTTAAAATATATAAATGTTCAATGGTAATGTCAATGTGTGAAGAAAAAATTAATAACCTGATCCATGAAAATGAATTCAAATTTGAATAATTGTTACCTTCACCCAACCAATACAAAATGCAAAACACTTACAAATAAAAATATTAATTGAGTTAATTAAACGAGTTAATTAAAATCGTGCAAAATTATTTCAAACTTGTCTTATTTTTTTTTTTTTTTTTTTTTTTTTAAATAACATTTATTTCTTACCATAAAATCATCGTCTGATGGAAATTTGCTTTCGTAACGTTTAAGTTTTTCATTTAATTTGCGAATAGTATCCTCGTGAGATTTGTTGAGTTCATTGATTTTTGTTTGATAAAATGACTTCAGCTCATCGATGTTAGTTTTCTAAATTAAAAAAAAAAAAATTAGAAATAATTCAGGTGATAATGTGTAAAGAAAAAAATTAAATTAAATATTAGGCTTGTTTACAAATTCGTGGATCATTTTAGTTTTCTAAAGAAAAAAGTGTTAAGACTAATTTTAGGTCGATAGCAGGGGCAAATTGGTATTTCAAACTCTGTAAATGTTTTTTTAAACAAATTATTTCGTGATGTACCATAAGTCTCAAAAGCAAGAAGAAATATTTTTGTATTAAATTTTTTTAGATGAAATTTAATGCCACCAAAAGACAGTTGTAATTGTTTCAAGATTCTCACAAAAATAGCCTCAAAGGCGGTTCAAGCACCGTAAGCTTTCCAAAAACACTACAATTGGTTTAATGGCAGATTTGAATTAGAGCTTTAACTTTGGACTGGAATATCAAATTATTTTCAAACTAAATTTCAATGTCTTAAAATTTAAAATGTCTTAAAATTTAAAATGTCTTAAAATTAAGGCCAAAACTAAAAGTCTATGAGTTATAGACTAATTCGCGTGTACCAAAATTACGAATTAGCGCTCTTTCAGATATGAACAAAATATCACGTCCTTTCGTTTCACAAAACGATGGGTTTTTACTAAATTTCCTGTACTACTTGAAGTTAAATATTTTTTTTTTTTTTAATAAAATCTTTGCTTGCAAGTTCAACGTTCCTGTTAATCGATTTTAAATCAATATAATGAAACTTCTTACCACATCATTAGCATTGGTATCAACTCCAATTGAATCACCACCAGCACCAGCTGTCACTTCCAACAGATTCGGTGTCAATTGTCGATGGCTAGGACTAGAAAGCAATTCGGCTTTTGACTTCTTTCTTGGACTAGGTTCTTTCGATCTAGGTGCAATTTCTTCAGGCATTATTTCTTGATCAGATGCCTCTGAAGAGCTGCAATCATTCCGTTGACTCTTTTGTGAGAATACTTCATCTGAATACCTATACACAGAGAAATTATATTTAATTACTTTTTAAATTAATTGGCGTGTTCAGGAAAGGGAGATTTCAGAGGGCCTCAGCAAAAAATCTCAGTTTGGCTACTAACGAAACAAATTTTTGACGGAGCCAAATCTACGATATCTCTCTTTCATGAACGGCCTAATATAAATCACAGTGACATACTGTTTCTCCAAATCGGCACACTTCTTCTCAAAATACTGTCTTAAATCTTCCATTTCCTTTGCATGAACTGCATCCATTTCGAGTCGCAGCTGCATTAGTTCAGTGGAGCCATTTTTCACACTTGTCAGCAATTGCCGAAGTCGATTTATTTCAACATCTCTCTCAACTTTTTCCGATGTCATTTGATCAGTCAATATCTTCACCTCTCCATCGTACTTCATGCGAAACTTCTCCAATTCCTGACTCAAGAAATCGTCAAATTTCTTCTGAACCATAAAAAACAATCGCACCTCATTTGGAGTGAGGTACTTTTTAAATTGCTCAATTTGTTTGCTAATCGGTTGAACTTCCGATTCGCCAAAATCGAATGCTTCAAAAGTTCGCGGAATCGATGCTTGTCTTTCACGCGAATTTCTCGAATGCCTTGAAGTCTTATCCTCATTGTCTGTAAAATAGTGACGTTCGAAATCGTCGTCGCTCTCACTTACTAAATCGATGGAAATTTCTGAAATTCTCTGCCCACCATTGCTCTCTTGGTCACGTGGCCAACCGGTTCTACGAGCATTTTCCAATGCCTCAGAGAGCTGCTTTTGTAGAAGCTGCACTTCTGTGGCGAGTTTTTCACTTTCAGTTTGCAGGTTTTCACGGAATTGTAATGACTGCTGAAGTGAATCATTCAATTTTGAGATCAGCTCATCACGTTTTGTCAGTTCTGCGTAAAAGTCCATTGTCTAGGAGAGAAAACAAAAAACAGTTAGAAATGTTAACTAAGATACGGACGGTAGAATCTTACCGCACAACCAAATTCCTCCTGCAAGGTCCTGTACTCCGTCGAAGTAGTCATCAAACTACTGGAGTCTCGGCCAGATTGAAGTTGTTCGGCATTTGAAGTCGACTCACGACGTTGAGCTGAGTCTAGTTGCATGGTAAGAGAGGCCAAACAAGCATCTTTCGCTTCCACAATATTTTTTAGATCAGAAACCTTTTCTTCCAGCATTTGAATCATTTTTAAGCTGACAATACTTTCATCGTCTTCTTTCAAAGATCCTAGCTGCTGCCTTTCAGTCAAAGTTAAGTCTCCATGAATTGAATTGACTGGGGAACCGGGAGGTGCATCAGCTCCACTCAGCGAAGGCTGCCTCCGTAGGTTGTCATCAGAAGGTGACAAAGAATATTGCTTCTCTGACTCCTCTGTGATATCCTCGAGGACATCTTTGCTGAATTCGCTGGGCACACGTTCCATTTGTTTCACCACAATCTCTGCCTGCTGATCCAAAGGCAAAGGCTTGGCCTGCTGTGATGATTGTTTGATAGCTAGAATTTTTTGTTTCAACTCTTCGATGTCATCATCGCGACTTGACGACGAGGATGAATTTTGTTCCGGCCGTGGCGTCCCTGCCAGAAGTCTGTCAATCATACTCGCATTGTTTGCCAGACTCTGATTGAGTGAACTCAAATCTCGATCTTCAAAGGTCATTTGAAATGATTGATTGACTTGGACCATCTCCTCCCCCACTGAATGATCCTTTTCCGAATGCATTGACTGTAAGCTATCATCTTGGGTTGTGGAATTCATTGAAAAATCAACATTAAGACTTTTATATTCCCTATCTTGTGGTTCAACTTCAAGTGGGCTTGGTTTGACTGGCAAACTTGAAGTCTGATGAATCTCCAAGGAGATTTCATCAATTATATCTGAGACATCATTTGCTGTGCTTTGGTTGGTTAAGCTTTTGTCTTCGCTGATGTCGTCTTCCTTGTCAAAAGTTTTGTCATTTTTTCTACTCTTTAGAGAAGAAGCTGGTTCTACAAAAAAATGTTGCGCTAGCCTATCTCCAGATAGTTGGTCATCGTCAATCTTAAACTGTTCGTCATCCTCTTTTTCTTCAGGTTTTCTTCTTCTATCTCTTTCCTCAGTAGATTCTACTTTGGACAGATTTCTTCTGTCTTTTGCTGCTACTTCTTTGCTGTTTTTACTTTTTCTGTCATCGTCTTTTGACAAAGAAGGATTCTTCTTCTGACTCAAACTCTCTTCTTCACTCGCTTCCAGTCCAAAAAGATTCCTTCTCTTCTTAGCTATATCTTCTCCAACGCCGCCTCGGGCTTCACTCAAACCCAAGCTACTCCCAGCTGATATTGCCTCTTCGATTTCTTCTTCGATGCTTCCTTCATCACTCGTAGTAGCCACACTTTTGATGGCTTCCATTTCAAAGACAACTGGCTTATTCACGGACTTAGTTGGTATTCTTTGTTCGGATCTTGATCGCGATGTAGATGGACCAGTGTTTGCATTCTGATCACGATTATCCGGTTGATTGGTTACGAATGTAAGATTTGGTATTAATTCGACATTCTTTGTTTGCTGCTGTGGTGTTTGCACTTCATGTTCTGGACTTGAGGGGTTTGAAAGGGATTTATAGCGTCCACGTCGACGTATCAATGAGGTGAACTGTAAGAAAAAAGAGACACAAATATGAGTTCGAGTAATTGGAAAAAAAGTTAGGTTGCTGGAACTTGGAACTTTATTTGGGACCGTTTTCTACCTTAAAAAATTTAAACGCAATTTAAATGCTTCGCCTTATTGGAACTTCTATGAATTGCTTTAGTTCCAACCCCAAATTTACAATCTAAGAAGTTGGATAAATCTACGACTACGACAATTTTGGCTTCCAATCCAATATGAAGCACCAGATAGCTCCATATGGGATAGGAAGATATTTCCCAAAATAACTCCATTCACTTCTTGAATAGCAAGTAAATCATGATGCGACATTCAAATCACACTACTGGGAAATTCCATTGATGCCACCCAGAATTATCGTTGAAGAAAAATAAACTACAGGAAAAATCCACAGTAAAATTTAAAAGCAAAAAAATACGCTCTCTGATTTATTACGGAAGTGGGCATTAAATTTTTCATTTAAAGGAAATAACAAATTGAAATGAAAAATTAAAATTTTAAATTTCAAATCTCTTGACGGAACACTACATGTTGACGGAGCAACATGCAATATTGTTCTTTGCTCTTAATCTCAATTGATTCTTAAGAAACCTGACCTGGATATACATATTCTCGACTAATTCTCCAGCAACACTCATGATGGATTACAAAATTATGCCCAGTGGGAGATATTACATACATAAATAAAAAGAATTTAAAGATTGAATGTGGTTTTTTTAAGAAGATGAATGTATTTAATGTGTATTTTAATACAAAGCATCTTGATATTCCCAGCTGGGACTGTTTTATTGGCTTTCTAGCGATTAGGCCTTTTTTTCTTTTTATAATTCCTTTAGATTAAGAGGGATCATTTGGATTCATTTGACAGATGTATAAGAAAAAGGAAAATCATCTTATTTTGAAACAAAGCATTTGATCTAATTTGTCACCTAAGAAAAGTTGAATGACAAATAAAAATAATATGATGGTGGGAGATGTGAAAGCTTTAAAACTGATTTCGATGCAGCTGCTGGGTTGTTTTTGTTCGGGTTGGTTGCTCGCTCTCTGGCTGATGGCCATTTAGTATGAACTGCCCTCAATGTGCGTTGTCGTTTTTTTTTTGTTTGTTGTTGTTTTGCTTTGTTTTTAGGGCAGTTTGTAAAATATTTAATTGAGCATCTCTATTTTATGCTTTTAACATTAATTTTTAAGAATATTTTTTTTTTTTGAATTTCTGTTTGTATGACGTTTATGGGTTACAAGAGCAAAATATTTAGACTTTTAGAACGAGAAAATGTGTATTTTTAGATAATAAGGTGATAATTGATATGAAAAAGACAAACGCATAATTTAAATGGTAACCTAGACACTTTGTTCAGAATAACATTCGAAATGTTGTGGATAATTAAGTCTCAACAAGACGTGAATTTGGACAAGATTAATATGGTAATGTTTTATTAGGGTATATTGGGGTGTTGTGAGTCTTCTCGAGGTTGAATTTTAGAAAATAGAAAGCTTTAATTGCACATTTAGTTTTCATATGCCATGACCAAAAATTAATAACATTTTTAATCATTCTATATATCTCATGTTTTATGCCGTCCAAAAATAAATTGAATACTATTTATGTACATTGTAGATACATATATGTGTACATATAAGGGCTCATATATGTATGCACATAATTTTTATTCGACTTGATGAAGCGAACAATGCGTTGGAATGTCTTATTCTTCAGAAACAGTTTCGATTTGGATGGTATTATTTTTTTGCTCTTGTTTGTTTATTACTCTTCATAAACACTGATTTGTTGAAAAAAAGAACAAAAATTACAATTCGATACTCTTTTTTTTTAACATTCGATACATTGCTGAAAGACGCTTTTTCATCCCTGGCTGTATCTCTGTGAAAAGTGGTGATATTCAGATGAAACAAAAAGAAAACTAAATGGTTCTTGTTTTGAGATTTTTAGCAGATTGTCTTGTATACATACATACGGCTGTTTGAAAATACGAGACAATTTTTTAAGGGTTTCTTTTTCTTGTAAGATTTGAGTCAACAAATACCTACAATGGGTCAGATTAATTGCTTATATAGCTGTAATCACGAAAATAGCAGTAGTTTTATAAAAATTAAGCAATGTTTTAATACTCTTAGCTAGCTCTGAACTTACTCATTAAAAATGAAAGCACTCAGCTTAAGAGAAAATGTTGAGCATGATAAGAAAAGAGAAAACAATAACAAATAATTCATGATCATAGAAACACAGTTACTTTTGCTATCTTATTTCATGTGCACTTTAAAATAGCAGTGGTCTGTAAGAACTTAATATTTTTTTTTTTTTTGATTAATTGAAAAAATCTCTGAAAAACAAGATTTAAATAAGTGAGTTTCTTTCCTGTCGAAAGGCGCACACAGGAATGGTTGCGAGTTGTTAGTCACTAGGACCTGGTTCTTCATGAGCCGTTGTGACACGCGATTTATTTTTTTAATTTTTTTTTCTTTTAAAAAAATATTTTTAACCAGGAATGGGCTTTTTCAATAACGGTTTTCTTTTTGTATCAACAAAACTGGGTCGTGGTAAGCATTGCACCGGTGAGCAACGAAGTTTTTATTCTTAAAAAATTCAATGAAATTGACGGAATAAAGAATGGTCAAGCCTAATAAGCTGACATTCTAGTACAAAGAGTACAACAATAACAATAAGAAGTTTTAAACTGTTGCTACGCAGAGAAGTGAAATCTTATACCGAAATCCAGCGTATTTGTTCATGCTCCGCCAAAATGATAGCCAATGCTATAAAATTCATTAAAAAATCTGAAAACAGAGGTGGAGTAAGAAACACAACATGCCAGGATGATGGAAGTCTTGTGAGTTCAGCCACACTAGATCCAAAAAAGTCGGCTATACAAATCAGAAAAGAGCTAAATTTGGAAGTGAGTGATATGACCGTTCGAAGAAGACCTTTGGAAGCAAAATTACTAGCATGTAGCCCAAGAAAAACGCCTTTACTTAAAAAAATAATAAAGGAAAACGTTCGCTAGAAAATTTGCCTCCTTTTCTGTGGAAAAATTGCGAAATGTTTTATGGACGGATGAGTCCAAAATTGTTCTGTATGCTGGCAATGGTTCCCGGCAGTTTGTTAGACGTCCTCAGAACACCCAATACCTACCACAATACACAACGAAAACCGTCAAACACGGTGGTTAAAGTTTTAAATTTTGTTCAATATTTCTTTTATTTTCTACCTACTGCTATTTTCGTATTCACCACTGTATAAAATTTGAATTCGATTTAATAATAATTTGTTGGACCATTTCTTTTTTATCACTGACATCTCAGCAATAGCAAATACCACAGAAAAGGCAGTTTTGAAAACTTGAATTGCTCAAAGGCCTAATTTTGCTTTGTTACACAGTTACGTTTATCGACGTCAACGAAAAAAAAATCTCAAACGTCAAATTCACACCAAGTGATGTTGAAGACAATGGCCTCGTTCACGTTGCACTGAGATATGCTATCTCTAATATTCGAGTATCAATATAATAATTATGTTTGTGAACTACTAGAACCGGATATGTTAACTTTGGCACACAATTCAACGTTAAAATTTAATTTTAAGTCAGCTGTTCTTGACATTGTCTTCAGATAACTGAATATCTTTGGGATAGCTTGAGATTTCCTTTTTTGAGAACAGCTGTTTTATCATCGGCTGTTTTTTCTCAAGGGATTACAACAACACAAACCAATCCGGATTGCTTGGAATTGGTAAGTGAACGAGGCCATTAAATTATGTGCTGTTATTTCGCAATTGAACTTTGTACTGCGAAACAAAGCGAGAACAACATGTTTCTTGTATGAAAATTTTCGTGTCGCTTCAGCTGCGTACTATGCTAAGCGTATAAGTGGAAAAATCTGGAGATGTCGCAAAAAAAAATAAAATTTAATTTACTGACAAAAAAAGTCACGTTTATATTTTAACCAAGAGCGATAATAAGGGAAATGCAACCCTGCAGAAAGTCAACTAATTTGAAAATCCATGTTAAATTCACGGTTATTTCATAGTGACGTGAGGCTGGGGGTGGAGTTATAATGTCCTTTTTTTGTTTATGGAGCATTTCACTTGAAGCGGACAACGAAAAATTGGAGGGTCATGATATTAGTTCATATTTGGCTTCTTTATACTTCATGTGGTTCTCAACATATATGCAAAGGGATTTTGCTCTAACAGGCCTAGTTGTGGATTTATGGCTCAAGGCAAGGAGTTGGGTTTTAAGAAGAGGCGTTTTTAAGTTAATTATAGGAATAGAAAAAAAATTCAACTGTGGAATACATGGCAAATTCGGTATTCTTTTCATTTATGAAATCAAAACCGGAAATGGCTTTTTTTAAAGGTAGAAAACCGGAAGTTAGCATTTCAAATCAAATTTTGGGCAAGTTCGACCGTATTGATATTTTATTTTTTGGGTTCAAAATGTAGATCATATAGATTAGATACTTCATGCCAAGTTTTAAAATGGGATTTTTATTCGTTTAGAAGATATATATGTAATTTAAATTCGATAGAACCTGATTTTTTGTATAAACCGGATGTTAAAAATTCAAATCAAATTTTTGATATTAATTTTTTTTTTTTGATTTCAAAATGATGTGGCTTATGCACTATAGATTCCACACACCAAGTTTGGAAATGGGTTTTCATTATTTTAAGATATACCTTATGTCTAAAATTTACGTTGTTTTAAGTACGCGGGCGCCACTACTGACCGTGCAATTTAACTTAAATTTAACAAAAATAACTTAAAAATCAAATGGTGTGACGGCGCGTATATCGACCTTTTTCTAGCATTTAACATGGAAGTTGTACTTTGACTACTCTGAGTAGAGTTGCAGGTGGGAGTAAGACTGAGTATGGCTTTTAGCGCGGCATTTTATTTGTGCCTATACAGATTTTGTAAAATTTCCCAAAATTAAAACAAAATACTTAACAAAATGTTTGTACTGGTTTTGTTTTAGTTGTGAAATAAGGAATATACAAACTAATCATCATCTTCAAAATTCAGTTTAAATGTTTCCAATATCAAGAAATTGTGTTACGTCGCGTTGTTACATAACCTCAAAAATATTGCAATAAATACAAAAAAAAATACTTTAACCGGTTAAATAACCTTAAAAAGTGTGGCGCAAAATTTTAGTCGATTTAGTACGATGTTAAATCATTTTTAGTATAATACTAGATTAAAAAGTGTATTTTGCTAATTTTAAACGAGTTAAGCATCATACTGTCTCCTAATATTTTACTAAAGTTAAAATCACCAAATGGCTATTTTATCTTTTTAGTATCGTACTAAAACCATATGACACTTTGACGTCTAAAGTTGTCAAAATCAGGGGTGTTTGTGAATTTTTTGCACGAGCTGTCACTTTTTTGGACGTGTTCAGCTGAATTTTATGAAAAAAATTAGTTTAGTATGATACTAGTTAAAAAGTATTTAAAATTTAGAAAATTTTAGTAAACTGATAAAGAATTAGTAAAATGTTAAGTAGTATCAATCTAAATCCTTAATAATAGGCTGTTTAAAATTTTGCGCCAGTGATTTTTTTTCAGTTTCAAACGAGAATTTCTCAAAAACCTGATCTGGTGGCGGAAAATGGATGCCGGATTTGAGTTCAACACCAAAAATAACATGAGAAAAAAAAATAATTTCTGCTTCTTTTTTTTTAAACTGTAAAACCAACAGAAAATTTGAAATTTTTGTATTTTTTTTTTTGATAAAATCTTAAAATTCAGGGGGGTGATTCCGTAATTTTCAAAACGATGATCGTCAACGAGATCGTTCATAATTGGCTTTACTTAACTCTCCCACTATTGGGTCGTCCATCGTTTACAGTTTAAGAGCATTTGGTACTTTTAAACTGTCGTCAAAAATGTCACATTACAGTGGGTACTCAATCATTCAACTACAGTCACCTACAATGTTGACATTAATGCAATAGCGTTTTGACGATTATCGACTTACGTGAAGCAAATAAAGGCAATGCTGTCGCTCAAACGATGTCGTCTGCCGATAATCGATTTACGAAATGACCCCCCAGACAGCTCTATAGTGGAAAGTAAACAAGCTAAACGTTTCGTTTTGGTTTACAAAATTAAAAAAATAATAAATTGGTAAAAAAGTGTATAGCTAATTTTTTGTCAGGAGATATTTTGAAAAAAATAGGGTCAAGCACAAAAAATATATGCCTACTCTTGACAAAAACGGAGCACTCAGGGGAGATTTTTGCACTAATTAAAAAATCTCTGAGCGTTCAGAGATTTCTCAACGCGGGACGCAATTATATCAGAATTTCTATATGTATGTATAAGTATATGATAAAGCTCTCACTGAAGCCTTATTGAAGCCTTAAAAAAAAGATCCTCAAGCAATATATGTATTTTAGCTCATAGGAAGTGTAATATTAATTGGGCTCGCGTTGTAATAAAAAATGAAAATGGTCAACAATCTAAAGGGTCCGCCATCTAAGGTTTTTTTTTTTTAACTAGTGCTTATTTCGTGAATGGTAACACTTAGCTCATGTCTGATTTGACAGATAATTAGTTTTATCCTTCCGCTGAACGAACATGGTTGTGTATACGTTTGATCAACGCTGGGAAATATTGCGACATTTCTTTGCCTATTTTGCCAAAAAAAATCATCTTTTCAGATGAAGCTCATTTTGATCTTGGCGGGTATGTAAACAAGCAAAATTGTCGCATTTGGGGCACAGAAAATCCGCACGCATACATTGAAAAGCCGATACACCCAAAACGAGTCCCTGTTTGGTGCGGATTTTGGTCCACAGGCATAATTGTGCCATTTTTCTTCAACTGAGGAAGGAGTGGCCGTTACAGTCAATGGCGATCGTTATCGGGCCATGTTGAACGAATTTTTGTTCACAAAAATTGGAGAGGAGGATATTGGCAACATTTGGTTTCAACAGGCCGGCGCTACGTGCCACACAGCTTAAGCTACACTCGATGTTGATGATGCATTTTCAAAAAAAAAAAAGTTATTTGGCGGACCCTTTATTATACTGTGGTGAATATGCCCATTTATGCAAACAACGACATCTTTTATTCTTCTATAACAGAATAAATTAGTACTAGATTGCACGCCATCTTTGAACAAAAGATTAACTAATGTTATCCAATGGTGTCAACGGTTGGTGTCCGGGCTAATATCATCCTTATCCAATACCTAAACCCCTCTCAGTGTTATCCAATGCCTAAACCACTGGAACTGCTATAATTATAACTGGTCGAAGGCTTTTAAGATACTTGTGGAGACTTGTAGAGGAGAAGCACATTTCAGAACCCTAGAAGACTCTAGTAGTTAGTAGCTATTTCTCGGACATAAATACCCAACCACTAGTCCGAGAGCAGCAGTTTGTTTCTTAAAAAAAATAGTGAATTAAGAGTTGCATACTTGTGCTTGTTTATAATAAAAAGTATTAGAAGTAAAGTATTTGAAGTGATATAAAGGTATTTTATTTTTGCAAAGTAATTGTTGTTCAATTTGAATAAAAGAAATAAGTTTTATCTGCGAACCCTTACAAAATATAACAATACCAATTTTCAATTTTGCTGTCCGCGACCTAAAAAGAAAAAGATAAGTCAAAGAAAGTTTGAAAGTTATGATAAAACGTGTTTTTTTTATGTTTTTTACTTTTGGTCTGATGAAGGCGAATTTTACCAATAAATTTAGATTTTCATATAAAAAAATATTTGTATAACTATAATTTAATCTTAGAGCCTTTTTAAAAAACGTTGGTATTGTTGTTTTACAAACATTATATTTGCACATGTATAAGGCTTTTTTATACTTTTATAAGGCTTTTTCGTTGAAATTTTATTAGAAAAGAGAATTTCTACCTGAAATTAAGAAAATCATATCTCTAAATTTGGAAATGTTCAAATTTCTTTCTACCCCTCAGAATAATAAAAAAAATCTGTGCATTGGACTGACAAGCAGAAGGTCGCGGAATAAAGTCCCACATAAGCCAACTTTTTTCTTTGTTTTCCTGACGATACAAAAGGGTTTATTATCGACAAGGCCCTTGTTCTAGCCTTTGCTAACCCTTGTTAGCCCCTTGCCAGAATCTATGTAAAACTATCTAATGCATTTTCGAAAATAAGATTGATATTCTGCGCGGGATATAAATTAAATCTCCAGTTCTCTACTCAAAAACTCGATAAAATTGTAAAATCATCAGATGGACAATTTTTAAATTTATCACATTAAAAAATTTAGCACATAGAAATACAAATTATTTAAGTTTTTTTTTTTAAATTACCACGTTAAAAACAAACAAAATGTGTTTTTGTGTATTTACTGTTGGAATAAAACAAAAAAAAAGGTAAGTGACCAATAACGACGAGACATAATAATGTCATTGGAAAGGTATTTGAATGTACAATATTATTTATTGTGGCAGCTCAATTCAAACCACTTTGCGAGGAAAGTAAATTGGCTCACAAATATTGTGATGTTATTTAATCATATAATGTACATATGTACAAATAAATATTTCATTAATTTTTTCGAATTTTTTGTGTTTTTTTTTTTTTAAAGTTCTAAACCTCTTAAAAAATCACCCATTATATGTGCAAAATTTAAGAAAATTCCATCAACCTTTAAACTTTTACTAAATTTTTGATTAAACAACAAACTGACAAAAAATGTGTACATTATAGTTATCAATGGAAATTCAACTTCACGTTGACACGTGTTAACTGATTTTAATGAAATTTTGTACAGCTTTTTTATGTTGAATTTAAGAGGGGGAGGGTGTGAATGAAATTTGAACACGTCCTAAAGACAAAGTTAATTAACACAAAGTACCTACTTATTAACTTAAAATTATATATAGAACTTAAGACAAAAGTAATTTTACTTTAGTTCAACGAAATTCCCTATGATACCAATGAAAATCAAACTTTGAATTTTGTATTCGTTTGGCAGTTATGGGAAATATACCAACCAAATTTGCAAAAAATACGGAATTAAAGTTAGTGTGTATCTACATACATTATGTAGAATGTAGGATTGTAGGCAGTCATAAAAAAAAGTGTCTTTAAAGGTGCGACTCAAGGACTTATCAACCCGTACCAACACCACCCTCTCACTCTCAAACAAATCACTAATCTAAAACTAAATACATATAAGTAAGCACTTCTTTTCTATTCTATTCATAGAAAGACACTCCACGCGAGTTACCTTTATGACCTTATTTATGTCAAAATAAATAAGAATCGCATGCAAAAATAATTCCTTATTTTCCACAATCAAAGGACATGCATGACCTTCAAACTGCTATAGGAACTACGAACAAAAAAAATACATATTATTGTCATTTGACATCCAAGAAGTAGGAACATATATTTCTACGTTTTTTTTTTTTTTGTGGTTTTGGGTGCGTTAGATTGAGCGAAAATAAATTTAAAGATACAGTTATTGATCACACACTTAGTTTAATTAAAGAAATCAAGAATATTTTTCATCACACAAGTCACGACCTCATAATTCCTGTTCATTGTTTATGATTTCAAAAAAAAAAAAACCGTTAAGTAACAATATTAAAATTTTAAAATCAATAAAATTATTCAGAGTTGTTAAGAAAAAAGAAAAACATATTAATATTCTTACATGAAAATCCCTCATTTTGTTTGGTCAAAACTTTTTTAATCAATTTTTCAAACAAAAAAAAAACACTTATTTTATATTTTGTTTTTATTTTTTTTTTTTTTCTGTAATTTAAAAGTTCACCGAACAAAAATATAAATAAATACACCACACGACCATATTGCAGCAAAATAAAAAAAAATAAATGAAAAACAACAACAAAACGACTATCAAGACTTCTCTGAGAAAATGCTTTAAAATCGTAGGTAAATTCGTATCATACACCACAGACGATTGACTCGAAATGAAAACTCATGTCTAGCGATGTCGTGTCGTCGGTCGTGTCTTCTTCAATTCAGTTTGGCTGGCTCCTCGCTTCAGTGGGTACCTTTCCCCACTATACCATATCACCATCACTATCACCATCCACAAATTTCGATTTGTTATTAATATATTCGCAACGACGACGAAGAAGAAAAGCAGACCCCAAAGACACACAAACCGTACGCTTCTAAAGCATACAAATCCGAATCGACTAACAATGTAAAAATAATAATATTGCCTTGCACAACTCTAGTTTATCACATCATACAATGAATACGTTCCACATACAATCCACAGCGAATATCTATGGAACTATGTATGTCTGCAGCATGAAATCGGTGGCAATCTGGAGGTGAAGATTCTTGTATATCATAATGAGCACGGGGGTGGCGAGCGACGGTGGAGTGAGAATTTAAAATAAATACCGTTATTTTTGTTTGTGATTTATGAGCTATTTTTGAAAATTCACAAAATAATATTCAAACAAAAACATACCCAGCCGTAGAGATTGTTCGTTGTGGCACTAAACAAATCCATTTGCACAAAAATAGTTCATCACGGTCGGCACGATCAGTACACAAAAAAAAGCACACAAAAGTGGGAGGAAGATGAGGACTATAGCCTATGGGAAAATCCAAATGTGTTTCTGATGGGATGAAAAGGAAGGTGTCTTGAAATTGCTTGTAATCACTTTCACTGCTTATGAGTTTATTTTCACAACAGCAACAACAACAATTGAATAATTTTCAAGTGAAACACTTTTTTCTAATATTCTTTCAAATAAACAACAACAAGATCAATGCATTGCCAGGCCTAAAGTCGCAAGACGCAATGCATACGCGTACTTAAGATGTCGATACTATAGCGAGATATTTTTAGAACTTATGGGTGCGGGTTCTATAAAGGAAAATCTGTTCCTTCTTTTATTTGATGGAAAATATAATATTTAGAATTTTCTTCTTCCGCGAGAGTACCGAATGTGGATGTGTTCCCTAGAAGTCTAAGACGCAGAGACTGAATGCCCAAATGGACTTTGAGAACTTTTGGAGACACAGATATAATTGGGATGAGATGACGATATGATGGTGGCGGTAGCAATAGCATATGATGGGGGTTTGGTGTGGTGGTGGATTTAAGACTGTTCGAAATGCATTCAACAAGAGATATATATCTTCTCATCTATGTTTTTGAGAGAATCAATTGCAGTATTTATTTTTGAACAAAACAACGCGGCATGTAATTATTTTTCATTTTTTCTTTTAAAGTGTAGCAAAAGCAATCGTGCAACAAGTCTAGTCGTAGTATATCTTCATATAGCAGAAAGATAAAACCGCAGTAGGCGGAATGGGTTGCCTTGCCTGTCAAGAGTTGAAGAGGTCTTTTCAACGGAGAACTTCGAAAAGAGGCAGCGGTTATTTTTAATATTTTTTTGTTCCTGGAGTGGCAACTAATTGAGGTTGATTAGTTTGGCAAATAGCTTCGTTTTAATTTAAAACACTTGAATGAAAATATTTTGTCTTAATGGGTGGAATGGTGCGTGATTGAAAGTAGGTTATATCGAATTAAGGGATTTCGCAGATGTTAACTAATTGAGAACAACCTCGTCTTGTCATATTGTTAGTCGTTTTTGAAGGAAAACAAATTGAACAGTTAAGTCTTGGGATGTCATGTTTTTTTTAAGGTACACATTTATTTTACAAAGCTTCGTATTCACTTCAGTCTTATACAGAGTTCGAGTCAGAATTTGTAATTCTACATTCCACAACTTCTATAGGGCCTCCTTTCACATGAGCCGCGAACTGCAAATAAATCTTTTCAAGCTATTTCAAAAGTAAATATCAACTAGTAATTTAAAAGGTTTTTGCGACCTATAGTGCAGATGTGTTTCGCTCTGACAACAACAATTGAGCTCTTCAGTAAGAATTGTTGTTGCCTTTCTTAGACACATGTTTTTAGTCGATGGCTACCGACGTATTTATAAAATAAGCTGCACTGATGTGCTGCAAATTATATAATTTCCAGGGGAATTTGGTTAAATTCTTGCACCCAGATAGTTGTTGTAATTGCCCGTGGTCTGGTGGTCTTATTGTAAATATCAACTAATTTTTGTTTTACCTTTTCGACGAAGTGAATAAATGATCTTATTTACAAAATTTAAAAAGAAAACAGGAAGCATTTACAAAATAACAAAAAAAAAATACATTTTAATGTTTTCTATGCGACCCACAAAAATGCTTTTGCAAATAATCAAATATAAATTTGCAATCCACAACAACAAAATGCATTCCACAGATCTGGCGAATAAATAATTCGCTCGAATTTAACCTCACATTTTAGAAGCCACTTCATTTATATGGTATAATGTGCACCAAAAAGCTGTAAGAAATAGGTCGGGCTAAGACAAGAACAAAATTGTATGGGAGGGGGGTCTATTTCCCTCCGTTTAGGCAGGAGGGGCAATTTTCTAAAAAAATTGACTTAAAACAAAAAAAAAACTATTTAAAAACAACGGTTAAACTTGCAATGCCCTGCCATACCTGAAATTGACAAAAGTATTAATTATTGAAAACAAAAATTATGCTTAATTACATACAATTTTGAAAAAAAAATAGTTTGAAATTTAATTTTTTTTTTTTTCAAAATTTCGAGTTTGAAAATTAATTTTTTAAAAACTATTCACAAGCGCAACTTAATTTAAATGGAAATTAAAGAAGAGACTTCTGGCTTTCCAAAAAGGTATGGCAAGGCATTTCAAGCTTTACCGTTATTTTGAATAATTTTTTTATGTTTTAAGTCAATTTTTTAGAAAATTGTCCCTACCGACTTCTTCTTCTCCCTATTTGACCGGAGATTGCCATGATCTCGAGGGGGACCACAACTCTCCCACTCAACTGCTTTACCTACGGTTCCACTTGTGGGGTTCGCCGGGTTGACCTCAGAAAACGTCGACAGGCCTCCCGGTTTTGGATTGTTCCATGTAGGAGGCCAACTAAGTGCAGGTGTTGTTGCATTTGTTTCATCCAGGAATTTTTGCGCCTGCCTTTGTTCCGCGATAGTGTTGGAACGTCTTGTGCTATTGCCTTTTGAACTGGGTTCTCATGGCATCTTCTTTGTACATGACAGTACCAGCACAGTTGGTCATGCTGTATTTTGTCCAAGATGGTATTTTTGACGTGTAGGCGTTCTCGGATTCTCTTGCTTCTTATTCGATCACGCTTTGTCACTCCTGCTGTCATGCGAAGCATCTTCATTGTCCCTCCCGCTTGAACGGAGGGAAATAGACCCCAACCTCCCATACGTTTTTTTTCTTGTCTTAACCTAACCTAATCGTTATACCTTTTTGGTGCACCTTATACCAATCACCCTGTATAATGATTTGACTTTGACGACCAAAAAATAATTAAACGTCGAAACTCGCGACCATTCGCAACTCGCAGCTTATGTGAAAAGCACTTATCTAATACCAAAGCTAATTAATTGTAAAAGGTAAAATTTGCCTTTACAGCAGCAAATTTCTCCCATGGTTCCAATCCCATACTAAAAAAAAAAAAACTAGTTGATAGTGGATTGCGACTTTGGGAAATTAAAAATTAACACATTCCACAATCTTCTTATAGCCATATTTGAATATATTAACTACGGAAAACAACGGAAAAAGCTAACTCAGTTTAAATAAATTTTAGATTAACCAATAGGTTTTATTTAAAATAGAAGGTGTGAAATGTTAAGTTAAAATTTCACGCTGACGACTTTGTATTATATTTTTATTTTAGGCTGAAGCCACAATAAAGCACTAAAAATTTAATTGAAAATAAATGTTACTTATAAAAGTGTGGTTATGAAATAAATTTTCATTCCGCAGGCTTAGTTCAAAAAAACAAAAAAATAATGCACAAACTCTTTCAAACGGAGAAATAAGTTGCTATAGATTTTTTTTACGTTTTCTTTTTATCTCCTTTTAAATCTTTTGAAGTAGTAGTAGTAGTAGTAGTAGTTGTAGTAGTAGTAGTAAAATTGTTTATTTCATAATTCATTTTAATAACAATCTTAATATTTATATATATACTTATATAATTATAACTATTTTACCTTTCAACAATAAGTAGCAGATATGACTTACGTCGTCTGTTGTGATCTAATAATCTTATCCTTTTGTCTAGTTCAGTGTTGTTCTTAATATTACATGTATTATTTTTTTCAATATTTTTGCTTGTTTTTTGTATTTATTTCCATCTACCAAAAATTGATGTTTATACCATCTACCGTACTTTGATGCTAATGTGCTGTGTGTTTATCTAATGATCCTAATACTATCCGTTAAATTCCCTTATAAGTTCGGCACGATATTTAATCGCTAGGGGTAAGTACTTTAACAGCTGATTCCATCCTTCACCATTCAGAATCGCTATAATATTTTCTGCGTTCGGAGTCCTCATTCCAAATCATTGGACACGTACTTCTCTTAAGACGGGGCATATACCAATAAAGTGTTGGAATGTTTCTTCTTCTTCAAGATTACACATCGAACAGCGGTTATTTCCGTCATTTCCCGAAAATGTTCCATTCAAAAGAATAAGACCTCCTCTAGCCTTAAAAACCCATCTTATATCGGTTAGACTTTGAAGCTCTTGCATGTATCTGCTTCCGTCTTCATAATTTAAATTGTTATAAAGTCCATGTGATGTAGAGTTTCTCGCCTTTTCTTGTGATATTTAAAAGTCCTGGTTTGAAATCTGTACAGAAACATCCCGGGCCTTTTGTAAAAAGTTTGTGCTTACAGGATCTTCAGAATCCATTCCTTGCAAGCTGTCAAATTCCATCCAAGTATTATACCAATAAATATTTTTCCGTATTACAATTTTCGCTAAAATTTGAGGCAATCGGTTTTCATGGTAGGTTGTTAAAACTTTCTTAATGTACATCATGTGACATTTCATGGTAAATACAAAAAGTGGCACCATTTTACATTCCAGAGTGAGCATATAGTTCGGAGTTGTCTGTGGGAGGTCTATTACTTTTTTAAGAAAGTATCGTTGCACTTTCTCTAACTCATCAAACTGTTGATTTCCCCAAACTTGTGCTCCATATCCCAAAATCGATCTCGCTACAGCATTGAACAATTCCACTTTAGTTGGTATGTCAACATCTTTTTTCATAATAAAATTATGCCAAGTAAGATTCAAGCTCATTTTAGCCTGTTGCGCCCTGTCTTTCAGATGTTCCTTCAAGCACAGTCCTGGTGTCAGCCAAACTCCTAAATATTTATATTTGTTGACAACCTCAATCGACGTATCTCCCAACTCCCATTTTTCTGCACTGCTTCTCCTGCCTCCACCTTTTCTAAATATTATTATTTTTGATTTATCCAGGTTGATGACTAGGTTCCAATTTTTACAATATTCCTCCATTCTGTTTATCATACCTTGCAGATCCTGTGGAGTTTCCGCAAAAATGACTATATCATCCGCATATAGGAGTGAACGAATAATATGGCGCTCTAATAAGATGCCGCCTCCAATAAAGTCGTGTATGTCGTTTACGAAAAGTGCAAACAGAAAAGGACTGAATAGGCATCCCTGCTTCACTCCCATTTCATTTTTGAACCAGTCTGATAGTCTTGTACCGTCCCAGACCGCACTTCTTGTACCTTGGTAGAGATCCTTCAAAGCATTAAGAAATCTTGTCGAGACCCCCATATTTTTAAGTTTAAAAAACAAAGCTCTTCGGCTTATACTATCAAATGCCGCTCTGAAATCGATGAAGAAGCAGTAAGTTTTTTTACCTTCGGTTATTCGTAGCTTCAAGATATTGAACAGATTAAAAAGATTGTCAACTGTGCTGTAACCTTCTCTGAAACCAGCTTGGTACTCATTCAGGATGTTATTTTGACTTTCCCAGCTTTGCAGTCGTTTGAGAAGCACACCAGTAATTATTTTTGCCATAGCATCCATGAAAGTTATTCCTCTGTAGTTTTTTGCACGGTTCGGGTCACCTTTTTTTATGTATGGGGAATATAAGTGACCTTTTAAAAGAAGTCTCAACCACACCTGTATTCAGATTTCTATTGAAAATTCCAATAAGTCGATCAATGAGAACTTGGGGTGCGTTTTTAAAGAATTCATATGGCACGCAATCATAACCTGGTGCTTTATTATTTTTAGCCTTACTAAGTACATAGAATATTTCCAGAGATGATATTTCACAGTCAAGAAGTTCGTTAGAGGTTGGCCAGGAAGCTTGGAGTTCTTCTATTATCCCCCCTGTCAATAGTGGGGGATTTAAAAGTTGATTGAAGAAGTCACGAAACTCATTGCAATGAATACTAGATCCTTTCTTGAACTTACTAGATCTTAGTTCGTTTGCTAGTTCTCACCAATCTTTGGTATTTCTTACATTTCTAAGTTTTTCACCCAGCTGCTGAAAGTACGTTTTTCTTTTTGTTTCACAGATTTTCTTGAACCGTCGGTTGTAATCTAAGTAAATATTTTTAATGATATCTGTTGAGTCTCGCCTCCACCTGTTTAGCCATTTATAAGCCGCTTGTCTTTTGTACTTTTCACATGAAGAAAGAAAACTGCCAGAGATTTTTAGTGTGTGTCCTACGCAAATACATTTGGTTGAACGCACACTACGGACAGTGTGAGAAGAAATGCGGTACAAATCTCTCCAAATCCACAGTGATTTCGTTCACTCTCTTTGCTGCGTGCCCTTCTCTTCTAGAAGCTAAAAGTTGCTTGTTGATGTTTCTTCTTGTGAAAGGGGACTTACTTCTATTTTTTGGTCTATGGTAAAATGGATGCGTCCCAAAATCGTTCGTATACCTTTAATATCACCGAGCCTTAAGGTTAAACGGTGACGATGAAGAGTGGAATTTACAATTTTAAATTCCGAAGATTGTATATTTTCAAACAGATTAGCAAATTAATATGAATTATGCACTTCCGCCAAAATAGACAACTTATGCCTAACTTTTTTTTCTCAACAATTTTTTATTTGTAAGATATATTTCTTATCTCACGGAAGAAGTCATTCAGTTTTCCAAATCCAAATAGATATGATGACCATGACCACGATAAATACACATAATGGACACGATAAAATCACATCCCATATTGTCTAGTGGTTAGGATACCCGGCTCTCACCCGGGAGGCCCGGGTTCGATTCCCGGTATGGGAATACTTTTTTTTTATTTCTGTTTGAAAACAAAATTAATTGAATTTTCGTGATACATTGTTCTATTGATTTATTATTATTTTTTATTCATTTATTACTATTTTCTTATTTTGGACGGTATTTTGTAGGTACATAATATGCCAATTGAAAAAAAGGGTAAGTTTATACTACGTTCATCGGGCTTTTTACAAGGTTACTATTTTTATTATTACATTTTAACAATTTACAGAAAATTTATAAATACTTACAAATAAAATTATTGATTGTCAAAATTATTAAAACGTTATTTGATAAGGTAATGAAAACTTAGAAAGACAATGAAAAAAAATATATTTAAATTATAAAAACTAAATAAAAAGATGTATTTTAAAGCTATTGGGCTATTAAATCACCTGAGATGTCTCTTGACAGCGTTCACATTTCTCTTTGTATGCAGCTTTTTAAAATTTCATGTTGGTAAAATTAAAATCTACTCTCTGGCATTCATCAATGCAATCAAATACGAATGCAGTTTTCTGTTGATTTCTATTTTTGATAACTGCATGGTGTCCACATATTTTCAAAATAAATTTCACCGACTTTCCCTGACCAATTTTCAAATTAACAAAAAAAAAAAAATAAAAAAAAAATTATTTTCCAATAGTATACGTACGTTAAGAAAATTATTAAAGGCTGACTCGAAGGAGTTTGACTTAATAGTACAAGAGCCGACAGCAAATTTTGGGAGTGGATGTATAACCAAAATCTGAATATGAGGGTTTATAGGTGCATATTTTGTTATATCGAAATCAAAAGTCTGGCAGGTTTTATTTCAGCCTTTGGTGGGGGTGGGGGGTTGAAAATAGAGATTTTCTAAAATTCTTATCGGGGCTATTATCACTCCATCAATTTTTTTGATGCTCTGTCATTTTCCTTGAGTAAAAATACCTTAATCTTGGTGATATGACCAGTAGAACTCAAGATATAAGCTTTTTAAACGAACCTTAATCGACTATTTTTGGAGACTTAGTTTTGTTGATTTTTTGCGGTTTATAGATCTCCAAGAAAAAACCGATTAGGCGATGTAAGCTTATATCTTGACTTCTGTAAGTCACATCACCAAGATTAAGGTGTTTGGGCTTAGGGAAAATAACAGAGCATCATAATGTATTTTTAAAAAATTGATGGAAGTGATAATACGCCTGATCAGAATTTTAGAAAATCACTATTTTCAACCCCCCCCCCCCATCCCCGTCAAAGGCTGAAAAAAAAACCTGCCAGACTTTTGATTTCGATATCACAAAATATGCAAATATAATCCCTCATACTCAGATTTTGGTTATACATCCACTCCCAAAATTTGCTGTCGGCTCTTAGACTATAATGCTTTCTTGTTTTATAATAGATAAGGAAAATGTTTGCAAAATTTCAGCTTTGTGGAACGCGATTTAATTTTTTTTATGACCAATGGAAACACCTCCCAAATGGCTTACGAAATTTTGGATATACACCCTAAAACTCTATCAAATGAAGAAAAAAAACAAACTTCGAGGAACATCTCTGCATTTTTAGGTGCTGGCTCTGCTACTTAAACCTGTGTAGTATAGTTTATGGTAATGATAATGACTATTTAATTCACTTATTTATGTACTTCGTTTTCCGGGATTGATTTGAAACTTTTAAGAAATTAACTTTCAGTTCCTTAATGAAATTATGTGGACATGGGGCTAGTGAACCTAGACTATACATAGTGCAGTAACTACATATATAGTATGCGCCAAATCTGTTTTTTTGCTGAGTTGTGTAGGATGTTGGCCTAATAAATAACCTAAGTTTTCGACCTCGAGCGGCGACCGCTTCATGGTCAAAATTCAGAAAACCTTCGATTTGTTCGCTCTTTTTTCATTTGTTGGTGATTTAAGTCCTAAAGAACTAATTTTAAATAAAAATATTGTTCTACGATTTCAAAGTAAATTAATTTGCTTCAACTTGAGTCCAAAACAATCTCTGTAGACGTAATGGTTTCCAAAATACATCATTTCCAAGTTTAGCAATAGTAAAATTAATGTAACAAGTAGTATTAAAAAACAGTATAATGGCAAATACAGAATGGTTGACATAAATGCATCAAAGCTCTGGAGCGTGTAGGTTGGGCTAAAAGAATAGAACAATCATACCGAAAGGGGGTATGGGTGGGGCAATTTTCTAAAAAAAAATTCTTAAAGTAGAGAAAGCACTATTGAACAACATTGGTAACACCAATATTCTAATAATATTCTCATATAGCTTATGTGAAACACAGAAACCCATTCTTGAATTTTATCTTTAAATAAAGTTATTTTAAGCGATAGTTTTTGAAAAATTAATTTTCAAACTCAAAATTTTGAAATGGAAATTTGCTTCAAAGATCCTATTTCTATAAGTAAACGTACGGTTTACTTATAGAAATAGGATCTTTGAAGTTAAAGCTATGTTTAACTTAGACACACCCCTAAAATGACTAAATATGCCCAATTATTTTTATTCGATGCACTATGAACATGAACACGAGCATCTCTAAAGTCAAAAGGTCATCATTCAACGTCAAAGTACGTTACCCATATAATGTATACAAAAAGCTGAGAAAGGGGGGGGGTAGGTTAGGTGCCACTCCCCCTGAATGGAAAATCTGCAGTTTTCACATTTTACATTTATACTATATGAACTTCAAATCATATCACTCTACCGAATTTCATTTTTCTACAGAAATCGGAAGTGCTTCATAATTGATAACGATTTTAAGAGAGACCCATAAACGGAAGACCTTTTACAGCTCCTTTTTAAATTGCTGTAGTAAAAAAAAACGGTTTATTGAATTTGTTAGAAAACCTTTTAAGCACGTTACAATATTATCTTTAAAATAAAATTTATCCGAGGTCGATATCTTTATTTATTCTCGAGATATGGTGGACGAAAAAAGTACCCCGAACGTACGTACATACACACATACAGACATCTTGCTAAAAACGACGAATACTGATTCTAGAGACCTCAAAACGTGAAGATATGTCAAAATTTTCAATTCGACAAATCGCACCAATTACAATAACTTCCAGTGGGAAGTAAAAAATCACAGGCAAGCACACCAAGCCAAAACAAATTCACAAATACAGTTCGACAGAAAATTAGTTTTTAAACATGGCATTCGACTTTAATTTTTTTTAAGTTAAGGAAGTTTTACACGTCAAAAAGTACTTATAAATATCTTATTTTTTAATTATTCCTGTTTCGTTACCTTTCTTAAATAAAAACTATTCCTAAAAAATAATTTAATCAAACTCAAAAATTCAACGTACATACATATGAGCTAATTTTTAAAAAAATACTAAAGCCGGTATGATACTACATTTGTTCCTCATTATTAATTCATTAAATCATGCCTAAATGTCAGCCTAGGGAAAAAGAGCAGGAAAGTGTTTAAAAAATGAAAAGGCACTTGCCTGAGAAAAAAAACTTCTATTTGTCATTATTATTTAAAAATAAAAGCTAGAAGTCAAAATTATTTTTAAAAAATCCAAAATAAACTTAAAAAAAACAGAAGTTTTGGCTTAAAGCTCGTATGATACTACATTTTTTTCTCATTTCTAAGGCGTTAAAAATGAAACTAGAGTAGTTCAAACAATTTATAATTGAAAATACCGATAGGAGTGAGTGCGTACACAATAACCACATTAATGTAAAAAGGTCACAAAAAATTTATTAAAAATGGACATATTTCAGATTCTGGCAGCTTTTTTTTGACTTTTCAGAAATTGAAAATTAAAAATTATTTCAAAGTACACTGTGACTACAAAAAAAGTATACACTGGACTGGAGAACACTAGTTTTTGGTGTATATTTACTTTTGCAGGCATTGTAATTGTCAAAACATAATGTCGTTCTATTGGGTTTTTTGGGTGATAACACACTCGTAGTTAGGCTGCATAGCTTTCGATCCGTCATTTATATTATTTATGAATGTTTGAATGTTCAACAACCACTTGAGTGGGCTACCACCATTAATAAGGAATCTGATGATTGGTGTGGCAGCCATGAAATTGCAATAATTGCAGCCAAATACAATGGTGGTAGCCCACTCAAGTGGTTGTTGAACATTCAAACATTCATAAATAATGTCGTTCTTTTCATAAAAAAATACAATTTTCTCTTTTCCTGTTTGCTGACAATAAGTCATGATTTAATGAATTAAAAATGAGAAAAAAAAAATGTAGTAAAATACGGGCTTAAAGAAGTGCAAGAAATCAAATAAGAATTCGATCCAGTGACACCTTTAACATTATGGTTAGGCTAAGATTTAATTAATATTTGCATTTACGTCTCAAAACTGCAATTTTTAGGAGAAATAGTAAAAAAGTGGAATAACCTGAAATCGTATTACACAATTGAGAACCAACAAATTTATAAGGCACAAAAGAGTGCAGTAAGTGTTGAAGCACTTGAAAATATTCAAAACAGTTGTCAGCCACAGTTATCTCTACTCCTTTCGTGAACAATTTTAACAAAAGGAGTTTAAAAATAATTAAATATGAATTTAAAATAAATGCGTATGTACATATGTATCTAAATCTAATAATGAATAAAACAATTTTTCTGGTTCATCCGACTATTTGTCAAAAAATAGTTCTCAAAGTAGCGAGTTCTTGGGATTTAAAGAACTTTCATTTTCTCCACCAGAATCTCCATATTTATTTTTAATCCTGAAATATCAAAAAAAGCAGCCAGAAGCTGAAAAATGTAAAATAAATAAACATTCATAGAATTAATAGGTCCGATCCTTTACTTTGTGCATAGAAAATCAAAAACTGTCAGATTTTGGAGAGCAACGTTGAAATATTCTCAAAAATATCTGAACTGTGCAAAGGTACAGGAAAGCAAATTCAACCGATTTCCGTATTACCTGATGTGCAAGACAAGTACGGCACGATGTTTGGCTTTCACTCTTTTTCTCTCAAAATGACATTTGGCTGTGCTGTGATTTTCTGCCCGAACAAAATTTTCAGACTGCAAATCACAGGTAGGGGAAATTATTTACTCTCTCGTGAGCGTTGTCTTTTATCAAAAGCTGTAAAATTTTTGAGTACGGCAACGACTTTGGACTGAATATCACAGAAATTTGAAGTAAAGGAACGGACCTAATGTGTACACACTCACATTCACTGGAATTTTCAAATCTTAATTGTTCGTACTACTCTTTTTTTCATTTTTAATGAATTAAAAATGAGGCAAAAATGTATCATACGGGCTTAAACCTAAACTACTTCAATTTTCATTTTTAAGACTGAATTTTTCGATGTTTTAAAATCTTTATACAGAAAAAAAATTCGATTCCTTCACGAATTCCCTGATTTTGGCTGACCTAAATTACCAAATTGTGTTCCCTGACTTTCCATTTAAGTTGACACCATGTCATTGCTATAGGCTTTAATTTTTTTATAAATGCGCGCTCTAAAGGGGTTTTTGCTACCCTTAAAATGTTTAAACACAGTGCGAGCGTTAGGAAAATAGGGAAGGATATAAGAGGAGATACCGATGCACATTAGTTTTGAACCTCTGAATATCAAAATGGCAGAGAAACACAGTGCCGGGTAAAGCATTCCACATTCTTGTAGTGCAACTAAAGAAAGAATCTCTATTCTTGACAGAACGTCCGAAGTTGGGCTCAAGGATAAACTGATGTGCATTCCTATTTATCTAGATCTTTTCATGCCGATATTTCAGTTTAAAAAAAAAACTACGTTATCATTTAAACAATTTGTAAATGTGTGTAGGCTACTTAAAAAATCCGTGGATATCGTAGATTTGAATTAATCAACATAAAGGCAAAACAAAATAAATATTGTTGGTAACATACATACACAGTTTCTTGTAAAACTTAAGGAGAATGGGCATTTTGGTCTACCTACATATATCCGACGAATGAGATATATGGGTGATTCTCCACTAAAAGCTCCTTTTCGTGGCCCCGACAAAAAATGGTTCAACAAATTAAAAAAAAATATTTATTTTGAAGTCAATAACAGCGCCAGCAACCTTGCTAACTGGGCCACTTCCAAATTTTAAATATTTGCAGATATGTAATAAAAAAATAATTATTTTTATGGTCCAAATGTCATTTTCGTCGCGTGTCTCCTCCTTGTTTCAGCGCTGAGAAATGTATTTTTTGCTTGTTTTTAAATGCATACATTTTAATTTGACTGAGTTCCAGGATTAAGAATGTGTAGTTAAATACAACTTCCCTAAAAATTAAATTTATTTATTTGAAGCAATTAACTTACAAACTTTCAAACATGTGTCTCCATGTATTTGCATCATTTCCGTAAAAAAAAATGTTAAATGCTTATAAATTCAAATTTACGGCCGTCAGTTTATAGGATTTAGACAAAATGAAGAAACTCATTCATGCTTCCTTTGAAATATATTCAATTAAATGGGTGGGACGTCAGTTTCGTGTGTAATTTTAAAGTAAGTGCATATAATTTTAGTAAGTGATAGTAAAAAAAAAAAAATTTTTTGTAAAAGCCTTGTGAAGTTATGTTGCAGTTAGTTATACAAAATTTAAAAAAAAAAATATACTCTCTATTTTTCTTGTCTAACAAGTTAAAAACATCGATTTTCGTCATTTCCGTCGCCTTTGTTGGGTTAAGAGCGGCGATGAGAAAATGGTTACGGAAATGACTTTAGATCTGTTTTTCTTAAAAAAAATCATGAATTTATTACAAAGCGTTAAAATTTGTGTGCATGCATTTAAAACCCCTAAAAGGCAATTGCAGACCGTAAACTGAGATAAGTGGGGAATCGAAAACGTAACAAATTATTTATCTTTCTTAGTTAAATGTCATTTCCGTACCACACAATCATTTCCGTAAATCGATTTAATTTAGATATTAAGATAGATAGATAGATAAAAAATTTTATTTTCCACAAAGTTTTTTACAAATGGTTGGATTTCATTATAATAAAATTAAATTAAATGACAATAACTTTTTAAGTTGCCTGTCAGGTTAAAGTGTTGACTATATTAAATTTATTTAAGCTTAGCTATGGATTTGTTTTTTTTTTTTAGGAATATTCATTTATGATTAGATTTCGATATCTAAGAGCGTTTTTTAAGAAATTGTCCGTTGAGAATTTCGAGGAACTGGTCACGGTTAAGGCTTTCACATCCAAAGAACTGTCTTCTGTATGTCCGAAAACCAGGGCACACTCCTACGAAGTGGTATGTATTTTCAGTAGCATCAAGGTTACAGATCGTACAAATGCCAACCGAATCTCTTCTAAATGCTCTTGCATTGAGATTAAGCAATCCGCACCTGGCCTTTAACACCATACTTATCATCTCGCGCGAGTTACTGTCTTCGAAGTAGTTTGGCACCTCGGCATAGTTCAGGTTACAATACTCATCGTGGAAGCATGATTGAAGCGCTCTGTTTGTGTGTTCTACCCAGTGTCTTTCCATGAGTTTTGCGCAAGTTTCTGTATGCAATGCTTTCCACTGAGACCAGTAGACCAGTTAAACTCGATGTTGACTTCATTGAAGAGTTCTGACCATTCATTAGCCCAGTAAATTTGCTTTCTCACAATGGCATCTGAAAGTTGTCTCGGCAATCTGTTTAAGGGAAGGGTGCTTACTCTTTGGATGTATTTGAAATGGAGTTCAAGTGTTGAAAGGAAGGCTTTTGGAAGTCCTGTTTCTAGATTGAGTCGTAGTTTGGCGTGTTACTAGGTAAGGAGAAACATCTTTTAAGGAAAAACCGTTGCAATTTTTCTACTTCGTTATACTAGGAATATCCCCAAACTTGAGCACAGTAATTCATAACAGATTTTGAAGCAGCTTCATATATCTTATACTTAGCTGAGTGTTGTATGTTTTTGTTTCTGATGAAGTTTGACCAGGTAGCATTTATTGAATTTTTTGACATTGCAAGTCTCTGCGTAAGATGCTCTGTCCACGACATATTGTAAGTCAGAGTAACTCCGAGGTACTTATACTTGTTTGATATTTTGATTTCATCGCTGTTAAAAGTCCATTTTTCCTCCGCTGCCCGGCGTCCACCGTTTCGAAAAATTTCTATTTCTGATTTTCCTAAGTTCACAAACAGATTCCATTTTGTACAATAATTTGCGAAGCTATTTATCATTGCTAGCAAGGAAGCGGGATTGTCGGATAGTAGCACAATATCGTCTGCATAAAGTAAAACTTTTACTGATATGTTTTCAACAGTTACTCCTCCTGGTAGATCAGAGTCGAGGTCATTCAAAAACAGGATAAATAGCAGAGCACTGAGAACGCATCCCTGTTTAACACCTCGATTGATAGGAAAAAAGTCACTGATATATGATCCATTCCATACTGTTGCAATGTTGTTGTAATAGAGAGCCTTAAGGATTGCAAGCATTTTTATGGATATTCCCAATAGTGTTAATTTGTGAAACAAAGCAACTCTGTTTATGTTGTCAAACGCAGCTTTCAAATCTATGAAAAACGCATACATTTTCTTTCTTTTGTTGAGATGTAGCTTTATAAGGCAAGAGATTGAAAATTTGGTCCACAGTTGAGTAGTTTTGTCTGTATGCAGCTTGGAATTCCTTCAAAATTTGGTTTTCTTCGACCCATCGATTAAGGTGGTTCAAAAGAACAGTTGTGAACAGCTTGTATATAGTGTCCATAAAAGACAGACCGCGGTAGTTGGCTACATTGCTGGGGTTCCCTTTCTTGAAAAGAGGAAATATTATAGACTTTTTGAAAGAGTCGTGAATTGCTCCTGTACTAAGGACATCGCAAAACAGTCTGTGGATTTCTTTGATTAGGTTAGGCGGCGCATTTTTATAGAACTCGAAAGGAATACCATCGATGCCGGGGGCTTTGTTGTTATTTACTGATGCGATAATTGATTGAACTTCATCCATTTTGATGTCTTCATCAAGCAAAGATATATAGATATTAATAATTTTAAATTAATTCCTGTAATACCGTAAGTCTTTTAAATGCAACCTGAATCACACGGCCCTTTTAACAAGGAATATTTTACAAGAAAAAATGTTTGTACTGGTACATTATCATTTCCGTATCGAAGGCGTCATTTCCGTATCAAGCCCAAAATCTCAAAAACGCTTAAAATCAAGTGCCCGCACTTTAAATCATTAATTTATTCCATAATTTATAACAACACTTGTAAGTACATAACTTTTTCTTAAATTTAGGCAGGGGACATTTTGGGTGCTAAAAAGGAGCTTTTAACACAGAATCACCCATATATCGTGGAAAAGCTTAGCCCTAGTACCTACATCATTTTTTTTTTTATGGACACAAGGCTATAAACCATGGGGTTTATGCAGTATTAGCAACAAAGATTGCAATTAGAGCAAAAATTAATTACAATAGTGGTCCATTGAAATGACAGTACTGGTCACTTTCGATAAACTGAATACACCCCAAAATAAAGGAACTTTGATACCAATGGCTAATAAAAGCGAATAGAACCATGGTTGGCGAATAATTCACTTAACAGTATGAAAATTCTACTTTTTTTCATTCGATTTATCGAATTAAAGAAGTGGAAATAATTCCGTGTCTAGTGCCCACAGAACTGTAAACCTTGGGGTTTAGGCAGTATATTACAAAATATAAAACAATTCGTCTATTTTTATTCGAATTTGCAGTGTTTTTCTTATTTTTTTGTTCGCTTATTTTAGCCAACTCCCATAGTTTAGGAAAAAAAAAATTGTACGTTGGTACACTCCATAGTACCTAAAAGTGAGCTGGATAGCTCTATTTCTTTAATGGAACTTGAAATAACGCTTCACAAAATGAAAAACAATAAAGCTCCAGGCATAGACGGCATTCCAGTAGAATTCTACAAAAATAGTACTGCGGAATTCAAACATTATCTTTTGTGTTTCTTTAATAAAATGTATAACGATGCCTGTGTTCCAAGCAGCCTTAACAAAGCTATCATTTTTGCAATTTTTAAGAAAGGAGATCCGAATAACGCTGAAAACTACAGAGGTATTTCGATATTAAATACAGTTAGAAAGATATTCTCCGCAATCTTGTATGAAAGGCTTACAAAATGGATTGAGAATAAAAACCTTCTTAGTATGTTCCAAGCTGGTTTCCGGCCTGGATTTTCAGCAATGGATCATATCTTTGTGCTTTCTTGTATTACCAGACAATTTATTGACCACAAAAAAAAGTTGTATACTTGCTTTGTGGATTTCAAAGCTGCATTTGTCAAAATTAACAGGCAAGCTTTAGTCTATAAACTTTCATGCCTAGGAATTTCACGAAAATTTCTGTCGATGTATGTCAAATTTATTTCATCATCAAATGCAAGTGTATGGAATGGAAAGGAATTCTCACAGTGGTTTGAAACAACAGCAGGTGTCCCTCAAGGTTGTATCCTCAGTCCATTATTGTTTGCCTTGTTCATCGACGAAATATCTGACCTTCTTCCTGGTGGAGTTTTGTTTGCAAATATTGCAGTGAAAGTCTTGCTATATGCTGATAATTGGGTTATGTTGGCGGATAACCCATTTACCCTACAACTGCACCTAAACAGACTTAGTTCGTTCTGTGATTTATGGGGTCTCCAAGTTAATACGCAAAAAACTAAAGTAGTTATTTTTGAAGCAAAGCAAAGTAGAAGACAACCAGAGAAAAAATGGTAGCTTAGGAATGAACGTATTGAAATTGTTCAGGAATTTAAGTATTTGGGAGTTTTGTTGACACACAATATGAACTTTGTCAAGCATTCTGAAAAGAAAAGTAATGAAGCAAAATTAGCACTAAACATGATGTGGCCAAAGTTTTTTGCTAACCAAAACATTGATCTGGCGTCTAAATACCGAGTATTTAACTCAACCGTCAATTCCTGCCTATCTTATGGAGTGCAAACATAGGTATTTCTTATGGAGTGCAAACATAGGCATTTCTTTAAGCGCTTATTTAGACTTCCAAATTCAACACCAAATTATGCTATATACGTAGAGTCGGGTATTACACCTATATACATACAAAATTTAAAAATAAATGCAAACTATATTACTAGTATTATGAAGCTAAAAATGATTTATTGACCAATTTGGAATTAATAATTGTGATTGGAAGTGATTAAAAATAATCTTTCCGTCGGCTTTTTTTGGTCACTGTAGTTTTTGCAATGAAACAATTAAGTTACATTAGCTTTCCCGACGTTTCAACAAGACAAGACACCCAAAACATCTCTGCCATCTATTGTTCTCTTGTCTCATCATAACACAGTATTCTTTCAGTTTCTTTACTCCTTGTTTAAATTCCATAGACTAAACTTCGTATGAAGTGGTTATTATTATTAATTATTAGATACAATAATTTTAAATGTCAGTTTAAATTTAAACACAGTTTTATTAAAGTGAGTGTATTTTGTATTGTTTTAATTATTGTTATTATAATGTAAACAATATATTTTTTCTTGTTGTCCAAATAAAGTTCCCCTGAAGAAGGCAGCAACCCCTGCCGAAACGTCGGGAAAGCTAATGTAACTTAATTGTTTCATTGCAAAAACTACAGTGACCAAAAAAAGCCGACGGAAAGATTATTTTTAATCACTTCCAATCACAATTATTATGAAGCGAAGCAATAGCTGTCTTCACAAAGCCATTTAAAAAAGAAACTTCTCCAGATAAATGCCTCCCCTTTCAAAGAGTGGAACCAGCTCGCTCTACGCCACGACGCAGTTCTTTCTCTATCAGAGTCAAATGTGAACAAATTGCATGAGCAATTTTCAAAGGTGATCGCTAATGTTGATCAAAAAATTTTGTACTGAAAATCTTTCCAGTGCAAATTCTTCGACATCCAGAACTATCTACAGAAACCTAAACCACGAACTTTTAACTGATGCCAATTATTTTCGGAGGGAGTTTTCAGTCGAAACCATTAGTATTATCTTTAGATCCAGAGTTGAAATTTTAAATCTAAACTTTATACCGCACCGAAACGATCTGACTCAGCTTTGTAACTTATGCAACAGAAAAGATTTAGAAGATATTAACCACTTCTTAGCAGTCTGTCCATTATTGCAGAAAATTCGTCGGTTATATTTCCATGAAAGTTTTCTTTCGTTACAGCGACTTTACGAAATTTTAAATTGAGCAGCGGGCTGGCTCAGTCTTTATAAATATTCATATATAAAGCCTATATATTTTCTTAATTTCAATAGTTATTGCGGTTTAAATTTTTCTTATTGTAGTTTGCCAATTATTCAGAATTGTTTTATTTTTATTTTTTGTTTCAAATCACTTAAAATTGGTATGTTTCAAATCATTTAAAATTGTATCTTATATCATTTAGGCTCCAAATCATCAAAATTGTATAAACTTTCAATCTTACTTTGTGTCATACAAAATTGCTTACTTTATTTTGTGTTTCAAATCACCTAAAATTGGTTTGTTTCAATTCAATTAAAATTGGTATTGTTATATTTTTTTTGCTTAAATCATTTATTGTAAATGTATACATTTTATGTAAAATATATTGGCAGACGGCAGGATTTCCATGTCCTTATTCTTAAGATAACAATATTGTAAAACTTGATGATGAAATAAAGAACTTATCTATCTATCTAGTACCTAATCATTTTCATAGGTCTCGTATCTGTGCACTAGGTAGACCAGGTCCCATATATTTCTGCCCATTTTCCTTTAAGTTCATTCGAATTGGTGCTCTGAATTGCTCCATCATGTTAGATGTTGTCATTTTCCCGTTATACAAAAATGTTTGTTTGGTATTTTTAGGTTACATTCCGTGGTCATTCAACTAAAAAGTATGAGTACTAGCCATCTCTATGTGTTGCTACTATAAACCACACAGTTCACTTAAACCTAACTGTTATTCATTCATCATAAATGTTTATAAAACAAATCATTAAATTGTGTATATCTATAATGCCTAATATTCTTCGGTCTTATTTTTAACCACTAAAAAACTTGTTATCAAAATTTCATATTGAAGTGACATCATCTTCTAATATTATGCTCATTTAAAACAAAACTTGCCGACAAGATGCTGTTGCTTTTATGTGGGATTTGATTAACCGTCACACTTATAGCTTCTAAAATCAAAAGAAACATTTGTCATCGGAAATGCAAAGAAGTTCTCCTAAATCAATCAAAACCATTTTCTAATTTTCCAGCTTCTCTATACTCATAGTCATAATTCACACCCAAAAGAATGTTTCTACAATTTTTTCAGTTTCCTTCTCCGTTGAGACGTAATAAATTTATTTTTAAACGAAACGACGGCGTTGTTTCTCATGATTTATTGCTTTTCTAATGTCTTTACCTCATATTTTGTTGTCACTGAAATCTCAATATTAAAAAAAGCTTTGAATTTTCGTTGAAATCCTAGGAACGACACACTTCTGATGGAATAACCATTGGGCTAATGTTTTCCTTATTGTGTTATGTGCAAACATTTTGTTTACAAACAACATAAATCCACGGAAGTAGGGTAGGCAATTTTTTGCGGCGTTTTGCAAATTCTTCTCGGCCCATTTGGCCCAATTTGCTGTGAAAAGTGTATTTCCCTCAGAAGAAGTTTGCAAGTTTAATGAAAGCCAGAGTCGGATACCTAGAAATCGCATGAACAGCACCCATTAGAGATATAAGGAAGCACTTCAACTTAAGCAAATATATTCATAATTCCATGACCAAAATCATGAACAATCGCATTAGAAGGGAAGGAGGAGAAGGCGTTAAGACATTGTGGAACCTCTTATTATCGTGTTCTTCCTATTTTATATTTAAATAAATCAAATCGAAACTTCAATCGAGAAATCGATGGAGCAGCTCCACGTGCGGCATAACGTTGTTCGACTAGGGGCGGGGGGGGGGTTTCATGGGGATTCTCTAACAATGAGTGTTCATTAATCTATTGCCACCTCTCGCAAAATAAACAAAGTCCAAATGGAATTCCATGTTTCTTCGTTCTTCAAAAGTTGAAGAGAAAAAAAAAAGAAAAGAACTTTTTCTTAAGAACTAAAGGAATTTGTAAAATTTGTATTTTTATTGATTGACTTACATTTCATTTAGGTTAATCTTCAATTATTATATTGGTTACACAATGCACTTAAATAACAACAAAACATATTAGAATTATAAAACAAATTACAGAAGAAATGCACAAAACTGAGTTAACTTTGTTCACAAACAAAATTTTATTCGAAGAAAATTTTAGTGAAATCGCAAGAAATTCAAGCTTTTGCGGTTAGTTTCAATTAAATGGGTTATTAAAATTTATTTATTTACATAAAAAAACATAATTTATTTATAATTTGCAACAAAAACACGATTATCTGTCGGACAAAAATAATTCATTGATTTTTTTTGTCGAATTAGAAGCGCGCAGTGACTTTTTTTTTGGTTGAGTGGAAAAGTGACAGAAATAAAATGCGACCATCGCAAGGCAACGCATGGGTGAAAACAGCTGGGTGAACGGATGGGATGTGTTCAAACACTTTTATGGATTGGGGCATGTTTATACTGAAATATAAACAAAAAGCTGTAGGTAGGTACTTTGATAATTTTTGTTTGTCATATAAAGCCTTAACTACATAGACCTACTATTGTACAAAATTACAAAAGTGAGAAATTAAAATGCTCGCTAACGAAACATTCTTGCAAAAAAACATACGAAAATTGTTCTGACACATAAATTACTAAATTACCATGCACAGTTTTCCATTGTTTATTTGCAAGCAGGTGTCTTCAGAATAGATATTTATTTCTCACTTTTGTACTTTTGTACAAAAGTAGGCTTATGTAGTTAAGCCTTAAGAAGTAGAAAATGATCCACACCACCAAAAGGATGAAAAGAAAAATAAAATACATATTTTGTGCATGAAAAAATTATAATATCTTTCGAATTGAATTTTCGCTTGTCAAAATATGCGATTTGTCATATTAATGGTGGATTTACATGTATCTGCATTTGGTTTCTGCACTATAAAATGGATGCCAAATACAAATTTTATATTTGTTAGATAGAGAGAAAAGATCGAAATGCAGAAGAACTTCGTTTCTGCACTATAGGAAAGTGTCATAATGCTGAAATGAAGACGAACATGTTCATATTCTTGATGGTTCTCTTTCACTCACTCGGATTTTTTGTATACATCTGTCCTTGTCTACTTTTCTGCATTTTGCAGATGGAGATACATGTAAATCCACCATAAACCACCGCCGAATGTGTAGCGTTGGTTTGAGAGAGCCTTAAAGGTTAGACCGCACACAACTGCAGCGGAACTACACTTCACGACGCGGCAAAACATTATCTGTATGAAATTGTATGAGCTATATCGCACTAAGTCCCGATCTACATTGCCCGATATTTCCACGAAGATTTTTCCAGAAATCGTGTGAAATGTACACACAGAACGATTTTTTCCATGAGATTTTTTCTTTGTCTTCTTCATTTTTTTATTTCTGTGCTCTTCATTTTGCATTGATATTCACTCACAGCATCAACCCAATGGCACACCGACATCGAACACACACAAAAAACTGGAAAGAGGGCGAAAGAGAACATAAACAGACTGGAAAAATGGTCTGAGTTTTGTGGTACAAACGATTTGATCCCTACCCCTCACTTTTCACTCCCTTCACCAACGAACAAAAGATCGGCACTGGAAAAATCGTTCAATGTAGACCGGGACTAAGCGGCAACGGAACTTCATACAATTTCATACAAATTATTTTGAATCGCAGTTCCGCTGCAGTGCAGTTCCGCCTAGTGCGGTCTAACCTTAAATCTGGAAATAATAGCTGTTTTGGAAGATAAAAAACATATAAAAGATTAAAAGACCTCAGTTTTCCGTTGTATCATCGTTGGTGTGTGGGCACTCTCATTTATCATAAGGTAAATACATTTTTACTGCCGAATGTTTCGCGTTTGTTTGAGAGAGCCTTAAATTTAAGGCTTTCCCAAACCAACACGCCTAACATTCGTTTTGCTGAGCAAATCATTCACAATATAATGACAAAAATGGCAGATAAACAATAAATAAATATGTATAACAAAAAAAAAATTGCGTCGCCGAATGTTGTGCGCTGTTTTCGCATTCCACAAAGCTGCGAACAAATAATCGAATTTAACCTCAAAAATAAAACGTCTGGTGCTACTCATGTTGTTTGGTTTGGTTGATAAACAAAATGAGAAGCTCCACAGAAAAAAAGGGGTACAACTATTTGCAAATAATTAAATATCTTTGTTTATTATTTTTTAAAAACAGGCAATACATTTTTTTATTTTTTTAAACTTCATTTTTTTATGACAGTTTGCATGCTTTCTGCGACCGCTCATATGAATGAAATGTCAAATTCTGTGACTATTCGCAATTTGCAGACGCAGGTTGCGGCTTCATATGAATGGCATTAAGAGAGCACCCACACTGGACACGCGATGTGACATCGGTATATCTCAAGTTATGCTTGACAGTTCTGGTCGACTGAGCCGTGACGTCATCCTTTAATTGCCTTGTACCTTTCACACAAGGAAACTAAATTGCAGGAGATTTTTGTTTGATTGTAGTCTAGCCAACTAACAATTTTACTCCTATACTCATCCCAACATACCCAACTAACAATTTTACTCCTATACTCATCCATAGAAGCTATTTATAATCGTTTATTGAACTCATTTAATCCCTCTTTAGTACTCCATAGAGTTAAAAAGGAGAACTTTTTAACTCCTATAGCACCTTAATGAAGGAAATTCAGTTGCTATGAAGAACATTTTAAGAGAGTTCGAAAGAAGTGCTAAAGGAGTAAAGTATAGAGTGTGAAGAAAAATAAAAAAAAAATCATGTAGGTAAGCCTAGGAACTACTTGTCGAACTCGCTAACCGCTCGGCCAATCTCTTATATGAAATAATTAGCATTAAAACCGATTGAATTTCTCCTTCAAAGGATTTTATAGCTCATAATTTATTTAAGAAAAAATCAATTGAAAGCATTTTCCCTGCCGCACGTGAATTATTATAAGAGCCTAATATTCTCATTGCACATAATTATTTATGCAAATAATAAAGATGCCGACATTTGTGCAAAACTAAAAAAGCGTGCGCTTATTCGCATTATTACAAATTATTTATTAAAATCACATAACACGTTTTACTTGAATTGCAAGTGGTGGCAAAATGGAGTCATGGCGTTTGCATTAAAAGAGCATTATAGGAACCCGAGCAAGATACTAACTTTAAGGATTGCATTAATATTTCTTATGATCACTATTGGATATGATAAAAGAGACGACAGTTCATCGCATTGTGACGCTGATGTCATTGCTAATTGAAAGTCTAATGGATCAGTTATATGATCTTTGACTCCTATACCGATTTGGCTTCCCGTCAACAGGATTTCTGGGTCACTAAAGAAACGAATGACACTTTAATGTCTGAAATCGGAAGCAATTTTGTTAGTTGGGTATATTGGCTGAACGCACCGTACGGATAGTGTGAGAAAGGAATGTGATAAACGTTGACCGGGGACTTCTTGCCCTTCTCGCCTACAAACTCCCAGTTGCCGGCAACTCAGTTTCCTTGTGTGAAAGCAGTCAAAGAGTAGTCTTTCCGCATAATTTTCGTCATCGACGCAAACAAATTTATTTTTTGAAACAAAATAATGGGAATGATATGTGGAAAATGTTATAGAGAAAGCTTTATTTGTTCTTAATGTTCTTTAGTTTAAAAAGCTTATTTTACAAAGCCCCTTTTTAAGTCGTTTATACTAACTTTACAGTTTGCCGTGAGGTGGCACTGAATTTGACTTCATTTAGTTCGTACACAATACAAAACCTTTTATTTTCATTCCTAGATGTCTTTCTCTCAACACAAAAATTAAAAATAAAATGTTTAAAATTTATTATTAAATTTAAATATAATTTGTCTTCTTAAAAACTAGGTACATTTTCTAATACTGACGCATGACTTCACTTAAGTAAATACTTATCTAAAAAAACAATAATAATTTTAATTCAATGCTGGCAGGAATTTAACACGCACATTTGTTCGTATCCTTCATACATTCACTCGGCTACGATATAGACCCACGGTGTTGTTCCAACTTCCTCAGTCGATGTTCAATCATAATTCGTTCGTCATCAAATGTCATCGAAGATGAGCGATGAATTTCTGGTGTCATCAGTTCTCGATCCCTCTGTGCTCTCAATAGATTATTTCGACCTACTTGTTGACATAAATCGACTCTGGGACGACTATTGCGACGGATATTATTGGGCAGAGCATTGAATGAGATTTGCAATGACAAACGTTTCTGACTGAGAATCTTCAAATGCTCCGGATTGAGTTCGATAATTTGACCAGTTCCAGCTCCACAGACACATGTGTTTTCCGGCGGGGAATATTCGGGGAGACCGTCTCCGGGTGGTGAATCCTTTGTGTCACTGTCAAAGATTTTTATGACAGGAATAGGTGGCTTGAGAATTAGTCCTGCTTTTCGGAATTCTTCCAAAGCATCATCGTATGTTGGTAGTCCCGAGACAATTGTATAGCTGGGGAGAGATTCAACATCCATGTCATAACGTCGTATGACATCTCCGGGATTCAAAGTGTCACTTGTTCGGTCTGCAAATAAAATAAAGAAAAAAACGAAGGAAGTGCATTAGTACGATAGTAATTAACTAGGTGGAGCTTCAAAACACACACCATTCCCTTTTTTATCGACACGGTCTCAATTTCATGTCGATAACTTAATTACCAGAAAAGAGGACGAATGCCTAAGGCAGTATACCTCTTTTAACATAATTGAACTGCTCCAAAGCATCAGGGGGGTGATAAGTTGGATGACGACGACGAGAGAGAGGTTCATTCTGTTGAGGAAGCAACAGTGTTTGGAAGAGCGAACAATAGAACGCACACAAATACCTCCCCTATCTCCCCCTCAACGCGACTATCCTATATAGAGACGAAGTTTTTGCATCATCTGGTGTGCTCCCTGAATTGGGGTCGCAGCAACAAAAGAAAAAAGGATGTATAATATGTTTGTTGGTTGGTTGGTGCAGGGGAAGAGAGGGTTGGTGGGGAATGGGACACAAGCGTTCTATAGAGAAAAACAAAGTTGAGCATCAAGTTGAGTTTTCTTGGGGCGGCTCTCTACTATACTCGTATATGTTGAATACATTCTTTGTTGAGGGTGGATATATTCGAGTGTTGGGGATGGTAATTAAGTGCTCCTTGACAGCAGAGGGGGGTTCTTTTCAATTTTTGTTTTTATTCTTTCGTTTTGGGTTTCTGTCTGCTGAATTGAGAGGGAGAAGGTGCTTTTGGGATTTGGAAGCGATAGTGTTTTTTGTATTCATTCGACTAAGGTGGTGAGTCATGTGATTGCTGGGTTATTGTATAGTTGGGAAGATATAATGCTCAAGTGAATCGTATGAATGGTTAGATATAAAGAGGTTGCATGTGAAAGGGTAACTATATCGAGGAATAAATTTAGGAAACTTCAAAAGTTTTAAATATTCAACAGCAGTTTACATTGCGTGATAAATTATTACAGTTCAGACAAATTGTCGATGATTTTGTCCTAGAGATTAAGAATCTTCGTGGATTTCCAAAAAAGAATCGACACGAAATTTTATTTGAAACAAAGACTTAAAAATTAATTTTGTCATTAATTAAATTAGAGCCGTGTTTTTTGAGAGAGTGTATAGCAACTCAGCAAACATTTTATACGCAAAACAATAACAAACCAAATTATTATAAATAGGGCTGGCCACGAGACGAGAAAAGCCTCGGTCTTGGTCTCGCATGACGAGACCGAGAGCGAGACCAGACGAGACGAGACTGATTTTCAAGCATTCGAGACAAGACCGAGACGAGAATGTATATTTGTACCGAAATTTACAGAAAGTCTAATAAATACAAAAATATCCAATTTCAGTTAAATATTTATTTTCTTCTGCACATATTCAAACTATAATCGAAAATATTTCGTTTCAATATTCAACAGGTTGTCCGGATCGTATTTTTCGGAGACGAGACCGGAAAGAGACTTAATTATACGAGACCGAAACAAGACTGAAAATTTTCGATTTTAACGAGACCGAGACGAGACTTACAAAAGTCTCGCCGATTCTCGTCTCGTGGCCAGCCCTAATTATAAATAATTTGTTTTGTGTTTTCCGTGTAAAAAACTTGCTGAGTTTTGCTATACGCTCTCTCAAAAAACTCGGCTTAGGTAAATTTAAAAAAAAAAAAATAAATTTTGGCAGCATGGCTTAGGTGAATTTTAATAAAAAACATTACATTTTGGGTGCACGGCTTAGGTAAATTTTAATAAAGAAATTACATTTTGGCAGCACAAAACGAGTCGTAAACTAAAATGGAGGCACACCTATTGGATTTTGTGAGTGTGACACATTCTTATCGATTGTAAATTTGTTCACACTTTAGTAAGAACACCAAATTTGTTAACTTGATGGTATTATCTCAAGACCTTAATCGAAATATTTTAGCAGTATGGTTATGATCCCAAATTCACCTTTCCCTTATAAAACGCAATTAAATAATTGATTGGATAAAGCTTTTCAAAAACCAATCTGCATCCTGCAAACCTCCGTCGACATTACAGGAGAAGGAATTTTTTTAACAGTTCAACACATTGTAGTGAACATTTTTTCCGGAAAGCTTCAAACAAAACTTCCCCAGAGACCCTTTATCAATTTTTTATAAATAAAAACCAATTTCACCTAATAATTATTATCATCACTCATACTATACAATATAGCTGCTCTATTTCATTTCCATCTGATATTACCAAAGTGTACAATTTTACGAAACAAATATTTATTTAATCAATTTTAATCTAATTTTGGGTTTCATCCTTTCATTCCACACCATCACCAACCCACCATACCAAAACTACTGTCAGTTAATTTAATAGTCAACTCTTTTTTGCAGTCACCTGTCTTTTTTCATATTCACCACCCATTTGACATTTCATGAAAACTCCCTAAAAAGAATTAAATTGGATTGCATGAATGAATAAAACAAGCCCCCGGTTTTGTTCTCATATAGCGAACTCATTAGATATAAATGCTATAATTAACAAAGTCAATTGAAAATTACACACACAACAAAAAGGATTAAGAGCATTTTAGAAGCTAAATGTCATTTTGTAAAAAAGAGATAAAGTGTATCTGAGCAGTGGTAATGTCATCTGACATTTCTTTAAAATAGCTTTTGACGCAAGGAAAATTTAATTTAAATGAGAAACCTAACCGTGGCTAATCCAGGCCCATAAAATGTGCCGACTATGCCACTATGGAGTTCCATTAAAGCCCTTTCAAATGGAAATTAAAAGCAAACACACAAAGAGGAATATAAACTCACATTCAATCATTCGACGTCATTTTTCAACCTGTCGGTGGAAATGGGGGATTTATAAGAATCTGTTTTGTTCCCCCCTGCCATTTTAAAATCCCTTTAAGCCAGTAAAACTATGTAATTCTCATGTCCTTGTCCACCCTTAGTCCTTAGATGATGATTCCCCCATCGGGTGATGGAAAAGATCGAATTTAATTCGAAAAACAAACAGAAAGGGTGTGAAGCGATGCAGATAGAGAAAAACAGTATAGAGATGTGGATTTCTATTACATCCACCCACATCCTGAAATTCCCCATTCCATAACTTTACACCAAAGGACTTTACAGAGAAAGCTCACTCAACGTGACGCCATGCACAAAAAAAAAAATACATGGGGGTGGTGTTTCAACCCCACTTTTAGCCTGCAACGAGTTAGAACGACAATGATGACTGTAAGAGAGGACCAACGAGAAATTTAACTCAACTACCACTATGACGACAACGATGATGATGCTGATGATTCCTGTGGATTACTCGTGTCATGGCGCGCCTTGGTTTCGGATAAAGTGGGACTCCTTAGTCCTTATTATTTGCCAAACTATTACATGGGCATTTTCTTCTTCGTCTTTTTGGTATATATTGTTCTTGTTGGTTCCTGGGTTTTTTTTTTTTTTTTTTTTTTTAGCTTTTGGGTTTGTTTTTTAGTGTTCGGTTGTGAACAGGTTGACAATTTCGGAAATTGAAAAGAAAATTGTCCATGCGTTTAAAATGCTTCAACAGAAGGTATACGAGTATATAGTATTTATATTGAGACAAGGACGTAAACTGAGAGAAGAGAGAAAGCGGGAAAGTTAGAAAACAAGTTGCACGTGGCTGTCGTTTTTTATATGAAGAAAATGGTTCCGGCTCGGTGGGGCTTTAGCAAACGGGGATTTTCCGATGTAATTCCGTAGTTGTTTGCATTTTCTTTTTGTCGGCTTTTGATGAACCCGCAGGATGCAGAGTTTTGTAATGGATTAGGTAGAGTTTATAAAAAAAAATAAAATAGATTTAACCATGGGGTCGTATATGAGGTGCAAGAAGGAAGAGAACTTTTTTTTATTTTAGTGTTTGGTTTCTTGATTAAGTTCGGTAATTTTCATTTAAGTAAATTATCAAGTAGAACTATAACAATCGAAAGATAATCTTAGCTTAATGTCATTGGGGCATATTCATAGTCGCAGATAAACCCAGGTTTAACTAAACTACAGTTTACGACAATTTTGGCTCAATGAATACAGACCGATTTTAATTACAAATTGTTGGTTTTATATTTTTATAAGATAATTACCTTGGTATACAAACAAATAGCTTCAAATATTTTGAAATTATAAACTTCAAAAAATAGAATCAACGTCCGAAAATTCAACAAAAGCTATGTTTAACTTAGACCCAGGTCTAAAATGTCTATGAATACGCCCCATTAACTTGCTATTAATTAACTTCACTAATTCACTAATTGACAGAAAGTGAAGTCGAAGTCACCAACAAATGCACTATTTTTTTTTGTCAGCTCGTTTCGTCTTTCGTAATTGTGACAGATTGGGTGAGGGGTGTAGAAATGTTGCGAGAAGGAAGTAACGAAAGCACGAATAAACATTTCAAGAGATTTTCTGGTTGAACTTTGACGTTTCTGGTTTGACAACCGCAATATGTTTACTCATATTATACCTATGTATGTATATCTTTCTTTATATTCAACAAATGTCAGATTCACCTAAGTGTAAAGTGTACTCTGTGTAAGTGTACGTCAGTTGTCAAACGGTGCACAAATTTGCTGTCAACACTTAAAACTCATAAACAAAAAAAAAATGTTACCAACGTAGATCAAAAGATCCATGTTGCCAAACAGACCTAAAAACGATGCTTTCAGTTTGATTTTTCGCATTCCATATTCCTATCATCTATTACAAATTTGGAGTAGAAGGAGTGAAAAACCCCGAACAACTAAAAATGTTCCCGCTGGATAAGGAAAAACTTAATATCGAAAAATTCGGTGAAAATTTACCCCCATATTAATAAAAGACTTTTGTTTATGGCAATTACCGATATGTCACCACAATTTCAATAAAACAATTTTAACAGAAAGTTCCATTCGCATGGAAGACTGTGAAATTTTAAACACATTGGCGTATTACGATTTAGTACGATGTAGATGTTACTAATTTTAAATGAGTTTAACTTCGCACTATCTCTTAACAGTTTACTCTATTTGAAATCTCCAAATCGCTATTTTATCTTTTTAGTTTTGTACTAAATCATGACACTTTGACGATTATGAATGTCAAAATGAGCGATTTTTTGTACTAGCTGTCACTTTTTTGGACGTTTTCAGCTTATGTTTGTATATGCAATTATTAGTATAATAAAATAACTATTTTAAACTACGCTGATTTTAAATTAGAAAATTTTTATTACTTTAATATTAGACTATTTAAAATTTTGCACCATTGATTTTTTAAAATCGTTTGTCATCTTATTTGTTTTAAGAACATAGTTCTTACATATAAAAAAAACAGACAGTCCTTGCATTTTCCCATTAATCTGATCAATTTATTAAAAAATAAAACATAAATTATCCCCACTCGCATTTCCTTCCTTTTTTTTCTACAAAGAAAATATCATTAAAAAGTACAATTGCCCCCAGTTTACAAAATATCACCCTCTCTCTGTCAGTATGAAGCTTATGGTCGAATAAAAAACGATCACTGTCAAAAAAAAAGAAAAACCTTTTCCCACATCCACCATCGCACTATATTACCATTGCCTTTGTAGTAAGACGAATCTTTCTTAAGCATAGTTATTTATGAATCTGTAAATTCCCTTGAATAAAAACACCATCACACCCCCAACCCCATCGGAATTTCTAATGTAATTTTACAAAAGGCCAAACTCATTCCAATGGCCCTGGATAATGGTATGATGGTAAAACCTGCTTCCCCCTTTTTGCAAACATTCAAATAACTAAAGGCGGCAAGTGCGTTTTGTCTTTTTTAAATGGTACATCCTGTGTTATAGCGTGTATTCCCATTTCTTATTCGAATAAGGCAAACACATAAAAGACCTGTGTAGTGTATAGAAAAGGGGGCTGCATACAATGCACAAAAATACAAACACCACCCCCTTAAGAACACCCTTCGACCACCCCCTTGAGAAAAGCTGAGTTAGCTCGCGCTGGAATGATTAACTTGATTCCCCATGTGAATTGCCCAACAACAACAACAAAAAAAAGAAGATGAAAATAAGGAACTTTTGTTATTAGATCGATTCTCAAAGCTGCGAGGAAGGAGATGGATGATTGTGCAACAACCCTGACACTTCCATTATTCGCATCCCCCTTTAAGTTTTCGAATGCGTGGTGTGTAAAATAAGTGCGGGGCAGCAGGGTGGTTTTGGTTTGAAAAATCCCAAAAATAGTCATAAAGCGAATCGAAATTTATTTGGTGCGGTTCTGGCTACACGCGTTCCTAGCTTTTGTAGCACGCGTCACACTGTCAGAAATGCAGACAATACGTTACGTGTGGCTTGGGTTTTGTTAAAGGTACGAATACGAATAGATGTTTCTTTTCCACCTTCTGCATTTTGTGTGGAAAAGTGGGGGCGGTTTTTTGAAGAAATATTTGCTAATAAAACCACCACAACTGTCGACTTGGGGTGTTTTTGGAAGTCACACAGAGAAAGGTGGCTTTTTCAATTGTCTTAATAGTTTTGGTGGAGGTGCCATCTGCTGCCGGCATACAGCCAGTTGTTGTTGTATACTTATGCAATTTCACCGAACCGCAAAGCCGAATAAATGTCATTGTCATAGTTTTGTTTATGTGAGGTTTTATTACTTGCACAACTAATAGGTGTTGTGGTGACATTTTGAGGTGAAATTGTAGGTTATTGTGTATTGTGTTTTTTTTTTGATAACCAAGATGTTAAGCTTTGTTAGCAGCAGGTGGTGGTATTAAATTAATATAATGACTCTAGTGTCAAAATTTTAGAAACATTCGTGAAAAAGTTAATTGTGTGTTGTAGTTAAATATGTTTTTAATTTCTGTCCCAGTCAGTTTACAGTTTATTTTTTGTTACAAAAGAAAATTTCAAACAAAAATCCACACATTTTTGATGGTGCTCTCACAACCAACTGAACCATATGGACCTATTGTATGATATCTGGACTGCTAGGAGCCAACTTCATGATGGTTCCATTTATTTTAAAAAAAAATTGATACACTAGCGACAATTGGCACAAAGCGGGAAACATGGTGAAACTTTTGACATTGACATGGGTTTAAGGCTGAATTTATACCTTCAGTGTTATGCAGCGTTAACATTAGTCGTTGTTGGTCGTACATATAACAACAAAAGTGTAAATGATAAAACAGTAGAATGAACTAACGACGAATTGATTTTCTCTTAAACGATTCTATTGTTATTTTTAGTTTTTACTTGCGATATAGGTATAGGTAAAATAGCAAGTTATGTGGCGTTTTTCTTTATTAACTGTGAGCAGATCACGAAACTGTCAAACAAAAATTCTGTTTTTTTTTAGCTCAGACATAAAGTGTGTTTCTTTTTTCCATCTGAGCTAGCTCAGATCTTGATCGATAAGCTCAGATTAAAATGACTGAGCAAATCGAGTGAAACGCTGAGCGATTTTTTAGTGATTTGGTAGACGAAAGAAATACACAAAATTAAAAATGGATTCCCAGGACAGCCGCCTGTTTACTTCAGGTAAACAAAAATGTATTTTTGTAAAACACTTATGAAATGACAGTTCAGTGCTCAAATGTGTTTCATAAAAATCTGAGGGCTCTGCCCATAATCTGCTCAGAGCTCTGTTCTGATCGCTCAGCCTCCGCTCAAAGCTATTTTTAGAGCCAAAACGAAAAACGCTAATGGATTCGTAGAAAAAAACGAACTGGAGATATTAATTTTACTTTTTTTTATTTTTTGAAAGAAGGAGAGAGGCTACTTTTTGGTAATTTAGGGAAACACAGGGAAACCCAGTTGATGGAATTTTGTTGACGTTTTCTTTTAATTGTCTTATGTAGCTTTCACACAAAGAAACAAAATTGCCGGAGATTTCTGTTTCTTTCCACACATTTTCTCATTATTTAGATAAACCGATCAAAATAATTTTTTTTTATGCCGATGCTCTTAAAAAATACAAGTAATTTTGCATATATAAATTATTTTCAAGTAAGTTTTTTTTTTATTAAAACAATACCAATTAAAATTATATCTGTATACAATAAATAATTACTTTAAATTCGCGTTCCATTTTTTATTTCTTAAAAAATGTTATCGGTTTTATCAACTTTCCTTATTCCGCGTAGGACCAACAACAAGCACTGTAAACAAAGCATAACACGACGAGTCTAAGTGCAGCTTAAGACACAATCGTCAAAGATTCGAATAAAAACAGATAACTCTGCTTTTTTATTAGTAATAATAAAAGATGGCATTAGTTTCTATTAGAAAAACTGCTTTCATGTGCTAATTGGCAACAGATGGCCTGAGGAATAATTCCTTTGTTTGCCAATCTGCGCTGCTGTTGCTTTTAATCGGTGAAACCACATTTAATGCAACTTTTGTATGGGGATGCCGACCGGCTAGCGGTCCATATCTACGAGGTCCACGAACTGAACAAACCAAGAACATTTTAGACGCGTGTTCACACTGAACTGCATCCTACTTCTTTTATTGACGTTACAAAAGAAAACGCCAGCAAAATTCCATAAGTTTTTAAACAATTGAAAGATGGTTTTTTCACTTTCTGCTGACTCCTCATATTTTTTTTTGACTTTACAAAAGAAAATGTCAAAAAATCCAGAATTTTTTAAATAATTTAAGATGGTGTTCACATTCGACTGACTCCTCTGAGTTTGTTTGACTTCACTCTTCACAAAAGAAAACATCAAGGACGTAGGATTTTTTGAAGACGGTGTTCACATTGGACTGACTCATCCGACTATTTTTGACTTCTCTAAAATTTATCTCACTCCCACTTCATAGTTCATAGAAAAGTAGCAAATTTTTTTTTTGACGTTCTCTTTTGTAAATTCGGAGGAGTCAGTCCAATGTGAACACAATCTTAAATTATTTAAAAATTTCTGTATTTTTTTTGACAAAATTTGGCTTACAAATTTGGCTAAATTTTTAAATATAAATTATTGGGTAGGGGCAAAAAGTTTCGTACTAAAAGGGTGTGTAAATGTCCCGTCACTTTTATATTTACTATTTTAAATTCAAAATATGATGAAAATTTAAAAATGTTCAAGAAACAAATTATACACAAATTAGGTATAACCTCTTCCTCTACAAATATGTTAGTAATTTTATATTTGTTTATCTAACGGTGAACAAGTAAAAAAATAAATAAATAAATCGGGTGGCACAACGGCTCATGAAGAACCAGGGCCTAGTGACTAACAACTCGCAACCATTCCTGTGTGTGCCTATCGACAGGAATGGAAGGGACCTACAATTTTATGCCGAATCCGAACGGCTAGACGAGAAGCACTTATTCGTGGCAAGTGATACTCTTGGAGGATTTGTCAATTCCTCGCAAGACGCAGCAGCCCTGAAAAAAAACTTTTTAGTTTTTAGGTGGACGAGGCTGGGAAGCGAACCTAGACCTTCAGCGTGACAGTTGAACGCACTAACCATTACGCTACGGGCTACTACACGGTGAATAAGTAGGGAAGTTTAATAATATCAATCGACACTTTATTATATAATATTAGAAACTTTTGTCGTGCTATATCTTTTAAATTTGTTTGACTTACATGGAATCTAAATGCACAGAAATGTAGGAAATTTAATGTTCTATAAAAAGTATTTTAAGTGATTTTTGGTTCGGGTGGACATATTGGATGAGATAAACTTGAAAACCCATTTTTGAAATCGAAAATGTTCTGGTTTTTCAACAATAACTCTTTTAAACAAAAATTGTAGAGAACATTTAAACCTACAAATGTACCTAAATAAAAATAACTACATAAATATTTCCCTTTTTCGTGACCTTTCTTCAATAATAAATGAAAATCCATATCAGGATTTTCATTTAAAAATTACTACTCTACGACTAATAGTGGTTGAGAAAATTAAGTAAACCCTTTTAAACGCCTTTTTCAAAATGGTGGACGACGCGACGCAGAGGGTTTTTTTGTTGGAATTTTTTGGTTTTGGAATCCCCAAGAGGTACTCTTTAAAATAAACAATAAAATTCAACCTCCCGAATTTTTGTAGATATTTTAGATTTTGTTGGATAATTTGATTGGACTATAACTATTTAGTAAAACTTTTATAGTAAGAAAAAAAATTGAGAGCAAAGTGAAGAAATGTGTTGTGAAGATACTTGTGCGTTTGTTTACCCTATACCTAAATAATTTCATTAAAAAAATTCAAACTTAAGTTATTGAATTTATTTCAATCTTCCTCTACCTTAACTCTAGGTAGGTACCTACTATAAAATCACACTTGTTTGGCTTTTCAATGATAACTCCAAGCTTAGAATATTCTTCTCAACGTTAAATTACCTACAACCATATTTTAAAGATCAATGACCCTCCAAATAATTTCAACTTTGATTTAAAAAGTCATTTTAATTCGATTCAGTCAGTGGGGCGTATGAGTAACCAAATAAAGATTTTTGTTTTGTTCGACTTTGTCATATCAGAAACAAAAAATATGTTCACTTACACTTATCCAATTTAGTATGCATTCTCTTAACACTGATGTTTGTTCTTATTTCTTTGTATTGAGTGAGACTTGAGAGTTTTGACAAAAAAAAATATAAGAAAACACTCAGTGAGAAAACTCATTAAAATATTGTGATTTTGATTTTTTGCAAATGCTTTGGTCTTACTGTTCTTTTGTGCTAGAAGGTAATAGAAATATACAGAAATATAGGCTATCTGAGCTCGGAGATGTCATTTTAGTGTTTTCTCACTTTATTATCAACTCCATCGTAGATCATTTAAAATTTAACGAACAACAAATTCAAAACAAAATGTAAAAACCGGCACCGGCAGCTACTACACATTCACGTGCACTACAATAATGCCGAAAGACGAAGAAAACGCACATGCATTTACATTATTTTTTGTCTACGGATTGGCACAAATTAAGGTAGGTAGGTAGGTAAGGTAGGTACCTCGATCTACCTAGAGGTAAACAGAAAAGATAGGTGAGGAATATAACCAAAATGAAAAAAAAAAATAAAATAAAAATGATTTTGTTTACAGTTCAGTACTGTGGAACACAAAACGTAAATCGTTTTTTCTGATGATTTACCTCAATTAACCAACTGTTTTACACCTGCATCTTTCTTTGCTTCAGCAAAATAGCAAATAAAGTAGTACCCAAGGTACATATATCAAAGGTAATATCTTTAGCGTTTTCATTTTCGTTCAGTTCTGCACATGTGTCAAAAGCAATAGTAAAAAAAATTAGTCACAATAAATTTGTTTTTGTTTACTGTGCATAGGCACAATGGACAGCCATCTTAAACTGCTCAATATAATACCTTGCTTAGATATGTGTACTGTGGTTGTACCTTCCTATTTTACCATTCAAATGAGAAGTCAGGTATATAACGGGCAAAAACAAAACAGGTATGTAAGGAGACGTGTTACGTGTAGTTATAAATAGTTGTGGCCATATTCATTAATGGTGTCGGTGTGTCCCATGGTTAAATGAATAGGTATTCCAATTTGTTTGCCCAATAGAACCCAAAAACTGTAAAAATCTGAATTTTGACAGAGCCCAAACCGAAAATAAATTGAATTTTTTTACCAATGGAAAACTCCATACAAAACATACCTTTATGTTCATTATTATTTGAATGCTTATAAATAAGTTATAAGACAGCTAAAACCTAGGTACATAACTTCAAATATTGTTCAGTATTTAGGACATCCTTGACGGTCATGTTATCTTTGATTTTAAAAGATTTTTGACAAGCTGGGTTAGTTAGCTTTGATCCAGTTAGGTCTAAGGTATAGTTCAGAAAACTTGTTTGTGCTAGCTCGGAATGTAAATTGACTGAAAAACATGTTTAAGAGGATTTAACTTAGACTTCTACCACTAAAATGTTTGATACAAATAGCCATTGCACAATCACACACCCCTTTTTTTAATATTAAAAGTTGATGCACCACATAAGGTTAAGTTGGTAAGCAGGGCGTACGCAGCGGGGCTTAAGGGGCTTAAGCCCCCCCCCAAGCAATATGGTGTACTGTGCTAAGATTTCATATATCATCGAAGAAAGTTTTTTTTTATTATTTTTAGTTCAAATTTTATTGTTGTTAATTTAGAACTAGGTATAGATAGCAGTATTTTAATTAAAAAAAAAAATCTAGACATGGATGTCGTATTGAAATCATTAGTTCATACCACACGTAATATTGAAACCCAAACAAAATTCCCTTGCAATCAGTCAAATTTCGCAAAATGATTTCACACATTTAATTTTTTCCTTCTTTTCCCATTGACCCTATTCATTGTCGTTTCAAACTATTCTGATAAGTTAAAACTTAAAAGATACCCTAAACATTTATTTTAGTTTTTGTCAATGGACTATTTTTGGCGTTCAATAATTTAATAAACTTCTATTTTGACAAGTACAGAAATCGAATTGGAATACATTTTTAATAATTGATCTTATTTAAACTGTACTTAAGTTAAACATGAGTTTAGCGAAACCGCTACGAAAACGCCCAAATAATAATTTGTATAATGAGAATTGAAATGTTTGAAAATTACGGTTTATCTGTTCTTAATGGAGTATCAAAATGTGATAAGGAAGGTGAATTTTCGTTTATTAGTGGACAAGGAAGCTCGACAATAGATTATTGTGTGATCAAAGGTCACTGGAAAAACAGGGTTAACGATTTTAAAATCGAAAGCAAAACATTCTCAGCCCAACTGCCGATTGTCACTTTCGTTGATTTACAACGACTTGATACACCGGAACACAGTTTATTTAACTCTCTGTCGAAATTAAAATGTAGTGATAGGACAAAAATTCAGTACCAGAAAAACTTAAGTCGATGTTAAGAAATAATATCAGAATTTGAATCTGAAAACATTGATCAAATGTATGAAGCTATGCAAGAAATGGTATTTGAGGCAGCCCCTAGTAGACCGACTTTACCTAATGCGAAGAAACAAAATCCATGGTTTGACACTGAGTGTAAAAAGTTGCGAGAGACATGCTTTGCTTTTCTTAACCTCTTCCGATAAACTAATGCTGATATCTTCCGGGTCCAATATAATTCTGAAAATACCAAATATAAGCAACTGTGCGTAAGAAAAAAGGAAGAATATTTCAACTCAATTGCAGACCAATTAGAGAACACGAAGGACACCAGGACATTTTGCAACATCGTCAGAACCGTTGGAGAACTGTCACCAAACTCAACCATATCAGTGCAACCCTATGCACTCGCTCACCATTTTAAATTGCTGTTCAACCCTGTAACTGAACAAAACTTTTTTCAATATGGACTTCCAAACATTCAGATACATTCAATAGATGATAACATAACGCTGGTAGAAGTAAAAACTGCACTTAATATGGTTAAGAATGGAAAATCTACTGGATCTGATGGCATACCCTCGGAATTTTATAAATTTTCAACAGAACCCTTTTTGAACCTCCTTACTAACTTCTTTAACAGTATGTATGAACATGGAAAAATGCCAAATGATTTTAAAAAATCTTTGATTTTCCCAATTTTTAAGAAAAGTGACAGAGATCTGCCTGAAAACTATAGAGGGATATCTTTCCTAAACTCTTTAAGAAAAATCTTCTCTCAAATAATGTACAGCAGACTTGCTTCCTGGATAGATGAAAATGAGTTACTAAGCAGGTTCCAAGCTGGCTTCCGTGCTGGATATTCAACAGTCGACCAAATATTTGCACTTCACAGCACTGTTAAACATTTTATAGATAACAAAAAGAAACTTTACTGTTTTTTTGTTGACTTTAAAGCTGCGTTTGATAATGTTAACAGAAATAGTCTTATATATAAACTATCAACGTTGGGATTATCTTCGAAATTTTTAAGAATGTACAAGGAACTTCTATCGGATACCATAGCAGCTATTCATGGAGGGTCACAGGCATCCGAATATTTCAATACTTCGAGTGGAATTCCTCAAGGCTGCATACTGAGTCCGATAATGTTCGTTTATTCATCGATGATATAGTTCAAAAGCTTCCTGGAGGTGTCAGATTTGCTGGTTTAGTGATAAAAGTTTTATTGTACGCAGATGATTTAGTTTTACTAGCTGAAAGTCCAGCAACTCTTCAATTGATGATAAATAAACTATCAGAGTATTGCAAAGTTTGGGATATGCAAATTAATATAAGCAAATCAAAAATGATGGTATTTGAAAAACATTCTCGAAGGCGCGTCGCAGATGAAAGATGGAAGCTAGATAATGAATTACTTGAGGTGGTGAGCGAATACAAATACCTTGGGATAACTCTAACATCAAACCTCTCGTGGACAAGTCACTTTAAAGTTAAAAGCGCAACAGCAAAAATTGCAATTAACACTATGTGGCGAAAATTCTATGCGAATAAAGATGTATGTACTGCTGCAAAGTACAGAGTATTCAATGCAACTACCAACGCGTGCTTATGTTATGGCAACGAAGTCTTTGGATGCAGTAAGGTGGAGGAGTTTGAAATGCTGCAGCGGTTTTTCTTTAAAAGAATATTCAGACTCCCGAACACAACCCCAACATATGCAATTTTTGTGGAATCTGGTCTTGGAGAAATCTTCCTCAAAAATCTTAGAGACAACTGCAACTAAATCATAAAAACGATGAGTAAAGACAATGGTAGTATTCAGAAAACTATAATGATGTATCTTTTCAGGTCCAAAAAGGGTATTTTTGCGGAATGGTACAGTTTGGCGAACAGTCATAACCTCGAATTACACTTGACAGAGGATTGTAACCAATGGAGTGATGCTTTTTTTGATCTGATAGCTCAAATTGATGGATCATCATATTGTGAACATCTGAGAAGAGCCGTCTTATCGGAAACAAGACACATCTACAAGAATTTGAATCATCAACTTGGTACAATGAATTATTTCGATGACGCTCTTAGTGTGGATAAGATTGGCTTGATATTTCGTGTGAGGACAGAATTTTGAAACTTAATTTTATTCCATATAGGCAGGATTTGTCTGATATATGTGATCTTTGTTATATGAATGACCGTGAAGATGTGCACCATTTCATAGGTGTATGTCCCATTTTACGAGAACATAGAAGACTTCATTTTGAAAATAACTATTTAACAAGAAGCGAAACCTTTGAAATTCTAAACGGATCTAGAGGATGGTTGAATTTAGCTAATTACTGCAGAGAAGCTTTAGGATATAGAAATAGTATTGTAAATTTCTTTAACTGACTGCAGCAAAATTGGATCGAAAGGAAGCGAATTCAACGAGCGAGACGGGGCGCTCGGTTTCAACAAAACCTCCAACGCATTTTGTTCCCAAGTTCTGTTAATTTAATTTCTATTATATGAACTTGACAGGACTTTGGACTCTCAAAAGAAAGGAACAGACTTAATAAATGCATTAAAAAGCATAAAGGACTTGTAAAAGTTACGTTATACGCGGGTCTTTGGATGTGTATGTTGTCAGTTGGTGTATACTTTCAATTTATGTGCAATAAACAGTGCCTTGGTTATGAGCTTATGTAAAGAAAAAACGGACATTTTATTTATTAAAATGTGAATACACTTTTCACCTATACCCCTATTACAGTGGATTTCTGTCGAAGTGGATTTTTACAAAAAATATTTCAATGAAAGAAAGGTAAAATTCATTTCATAACTATAGGGAGTATTTTGCGGGTTTTTCCTTTTGTTTTTATTTTTTTTTTTTCTATTGAAATTTAACTTCTGGTGGTTGATGATAATACGAAAGGCTTTAATTTTGTTTGCTATTTTGTGATACCTTAAAAAAATTTCACCAAAATTGAGACTGAGCCCCCCCCCCAAACAAAATCCTGCGTACGCTACTGTTGGTAAGGTACTCTCGAATAGCTCGAAAGAACTCGGGTCGATTATTATTAAAATAACTCAAAACAACCAATATGTACCGCGCTGCATATTATGTTCCTCTTTAGTAAAGGATTCAATGAACTTTGCATTTATATACATGTTGTGCATTGTGCGTGCATATAATAACAGGGGTTGATTTAAATCTTCTTTTTTGAGTACAAATTTTCTAACATTAAGGATACTCAATTGCATCTTCGAGATGAATAAATGGGTTACCTATCATACCAACCTACTAATTGGAAACATAAATTAAAATAAAGCCACACACAAAAACCAAATTCGTAATGTCCTTGAGATTAATTTATTTTGTAGGTACCTTAATCCAAATAATTGTAAGACTATCCAGATAATACCTACCTATGTTTAATTGTACTTTAAAATTAAATAAATAAAAACCAAGCTGCATTTACTTTATCACTATCATAAATTGAAAAGCAGATGGTATCCTTCCAAAAATGAAAAAAAAAAAAACAATAATAAGGGAAAAACATGCAAGGTGGATGAGTATAAAAAATAACCTAAAGCTGGCTTTAGACTTTCGTTCTTCATTCGGTGTCCGTTGTTCGTTCTTCCCTCAACAACCAACAACAAAGAAAGCATTTACATTAGAAGGTTAAATTTTATCTACAAAATTGTTTATTTATTTAACTAGGCTTCTTTTGCCATTCAGTAATTAAAAAAAACTTCGAAAATGTCCTACAAGTTGTACGACACTCAAAAACAATGTTCATTTAAACAGTTCTCGCATTTAAACACAAGTTTTTCGGGTAACAACGAACACCGAAATTTCCGACCTGATTTGAATTTGCACGTTCTTCATTCGTTCTTATTTCGTTTTTCGGTTTTCTCATTTACATTTTCGTTGTTCCGCGAACGAACAACGAACACCCATGTTAACACCGAATGTATCTAAAGCCAGCTCAAAGCTAAGTGAATATTTTCACTTCTTAATTTCATTGCGTTCAATATAATTTATTGAGAATTTAAATTTTATTTCCACTCCACCCTAACATGATTTAAGAAAATTATCGAATTTAGGGCGATTATAAGCTAATTGTTTTTGAAAATTGTTCTGAAAATTTTAACTGGAGGTACATATAATCATTTTAAGACGTAAAAGTATTTCTAGCAAGCAAAAATATTCATTTTGGGCCAAATTTCTAAATAAAATTACTTATTTTCAATGGCTTAACTAGGTACTATTCCGATAATCACGAAATGTGTAGTGATTTATTGTTAAAAATTGGGTTGAAACTAAATCACCCTGAATACAGATTCCGATAATTCTGCGGATGGCTTCCGACAATTTTATTCAGTTTTTTTTCTATTAGAATCCGCTATTAAAAAATTGCAATAATGCTGGTAGAGTAGTTTGAAAAGTTCATCCGCATTCCATATAACTTTTGACATAATTTAGAATAAAATTTTTGCGGATTTTTGAATGATTTTTGGGTTTGAAATAAATAATTTTTTGGTTAGAATTCAGAAATTAAGGCCGTGTGTCAATTGCGTTAAAAGTGCGTTAAATTTGATCCCATGGCTAAATTTTGACATTACTGAGGTGAATACAGTCGTCAAAATTTAACCTGCTCAGGAGCTCGTTTAAATTTTAACTAATGGATAAATTTTGACGTATGTATTAAGCTTCTTGCACATTACTTACACCATCGACCTATTATACCTGGACTGCTAGGAGCCAACATCACGATGGTTCCCTTTATTAAAAAAAAATCGATTCACTATGGGCAATTTGAAAACGACTTAAGCCTCAACTACATAGACCTACTTTTGTACAAAAGTATAAAAGTGAGAAATTAAAATGCTCGCTAAAGAAACATAGACAGCTTTCACACAAGGAAACGCAGTTGCCAGAAACTGGCTAGTTTGTAGGCAAGAAGGGTGTGAGGGGAAATTTTGTGTCTTCCTTTTACGCCCTTCTCGCCTTGAAACTAAAAATCGCCGGCAACTCAGTTCCCTTGTGTGAAAGTGGTCATGCTTGCAAAAACACATACGAAAATTGTTCTGACACATAAATTAAACCACCATGCACAGTTTTCCATTGTTTTTTTGCAAACAGGTGTCTTCAGAATAGATATTTATTTTTCACTTTTGTACTTTTGTACAAAAGTAGGCCTATGTAGCCTTTAGACCTAATTTATTCACTCAAAGTTAAACATAACTTTGGGATTTTTACAGTCATCAGTATACAGATTTTTCACTCGAAGTTTACGTTTTGTACTTTAGATTTTCAACTCTAGAGTTGATCAAAGAAATAGTAGAAGTAAGTGAGTAAACTTGGGAGTTTTCATCATTTCTGTTGATTCGTTCATGATATTTAGTTATGTAAACTTTTCGCTTTTGACTTCGAAAGGAAAAAATCTTATAATAAATAATAATCAAATAAAAGTAGTGCTCTGTTTTAATTGAAATAATATAATAAAAAATATTTCGTGTACCTACTTCTGAGAGAATTGGGTGTCATCTTTTTGGACCAGCGAAGATGATGCAGAGGAAGAAAATTTATCGTTGGTATCGATAAAAAGGTCGACCATGATATCATTTATCGTTCTCGCCTCTCAAAAGCAACGACAATTATTTTGTTTGTATACAATAAAGGATTGGTTGCCTTTTGACGAAAGACATTACGGAAAATATCGGTTTAAAAAAACAAAAACAGGTTGTCGTTCGATCACCAAAATCAAGCATCTTCGGGCGCGGTTATTATTTAGATGGAGGACCGCATGAGCATTGAGTTTTTTGTCTTGGCATTCCTTTGACTTCGCGCTTCAGTTGGAATGAAAAATTCATTCCAATTATTCGGAATAAATAAAAAATCGACAATAATGGTTTATCGCGAGTATTTTATTGAATAAGGAAACACAAAATTCTTATTCCAAATATTTTGAATATATAAAATGAATAAAGAAACATATTCACACTCAAATGCAAAATTATTCTAATGCAAACCAAAAGTTGAAAATGACGTCTTGTGTGTCATGCTTAAGAAATGACGATCGACTAGTAGTCCAGGTATATTATGCCGGATTTACACGAATGGCAAAGATGCCAATATTTCTGCTGGTAAAATAATGGCAGAAATAATTTTTTTATGACATGCATTGACACGAGTTCAAATAATAGCAGATTTCAAAATACTGGCAACATGCCATAAAAGAATGAGCAAGTTCATTCTTATCTAGAATGGCATAATTTCGGAAAATGGTGTCAGTAAAGTGTTTACACACAGTTATATTAATGGCAGCATTTTATACCAAATTATCTTTGCCATTTTTTTTTTATCAAAAATATTACCAGTATTTAGAGCGTTTACACGATGAAAAAAAAAATGGCTACAATTTGACAGATATAATGGCATTTTGCCATTCGTGTAAATGCAGCATTAGGCTCATCATGACTGCCAATATCAAAACGCAATTTCCGCGTTCAAGATCGTATCCAAAGCGATTTGGATAGATTTGTGTTGTAATTCCTTCTGAAAAAAAGCTATTGCAAGAAGAAATCAAGGTATCCATCGTCTCGGATAGGTTCCTTAACGCAAGGAACGTCAGTGGGAAATGTATGTTTTAAAAAATCCCATTTAATGCAATTGACACAGTAAAACCCTTCAATTTTAATCAACCCTATAAAAACGGATCAAATTTAGCTGGGATCAAATTTAACCAAAATTTTAACGCAATTGACACACGGCCTAAAGCTTTATTTTCGCATTAAAATAAATAATTTGTTGTCTTGAAAACTAAAATTATCAATATATGCACATTCGGGTGGTGTGCCCCTTAGTTCACAAAAATCAATTTTCTGCTTCTTAATAAAACAATAGGGGTATTCACGATCTGGTGCAACGAGCCTAGTAAAAGTGCGAAATTTTATTTTTTTTGAGTGGATCGTGAACGCACTTTTCTTATCTTCTTGCAACACTAAAGCAAATGTCAAAATAAGTTTGATATTTGTTATTTGTTTTTGTTTCGAACATATCTGAAAATTTCAATTTGATTTAATTTAAATTTTGTTCATAAAAAGATGCCAAAAAAAACGGAAAAAGAAAATATTACCGAATTTTAAATAGAAGATGCTGCAGATTATTGCAATTATGTGGGTCGAAGGTATCAACATTCATGACGAAAATCATAAAAAAGCTACAAAAAGGTATATTTAATTTTCAGACAATGGGGAAAGTGAAGAAGAAGATGCTGTGATGACGACGTCACATCAATACAATCAATATAGCAAATTGGATGTATCCAATGAACATACCTTTGTTTCTGTTTAACGTAATCAAGAATGAGTGAGCTGTCAAAACACAATTTACAAATTTTACAATGTTGTATTTTTCTGTTGCAATAGGTTTCGGGTATTGCTAAAGTGCGAAACTGTTGTAAGATTGCACCTTGTATATTTTGTTGTTGTAGTGTTGTAAGATTTTACACTTTTGGACTTTTACAATGATACTAGGCCAGTTGCATCGAATCGTGAATACCCCTAATAAATTTTGCATTGTTGAAAAAGTGCCGAGTTCTGTATTTAACGAATAATTCAAATAAAGTCCGTATGTATCATAAATGCCTTACGCAAATTTTCAGATTCAAAAAGTATTCTCCCTTCCGAAGTCCCACGTCTCTTGATCAACCCTATCATCATCTCTTTAAAAAAAAGTTAGCATCTGTCAAAGTATTAACACTCAAACTCAAGCCAATGCCAAAAATAAATAAATATTTGTGGTGCATGTTCATTTTGTTTGTGTGGGTTAGTTTTCTGAGACGAAACAAAACATCTACTTCTCTTCTACTCTTCTGCCATATCAATGCCTACTCACTCCCATTGCCAATTGCCATTTTGCCACCACTATTCGTTTTTATTTCTACTCTACCTACACTCTACAACAGTCTACACTACACTTCCCGACTCCAACGCCAACTTCACCAAAAGTAGTAGCATTATTTTAAAATTACCAACCGGCGAAAAACGAATTTCGCAAAACACAAACAAAAAAAACAAACAAAACAACAATTTCAATTTGATAAATGATAACAATCACTAGTAAAGTAACCTGTCTCTCTCTGTCCCCAATTTGCTGTTGGAAAAGAAAAAGCACCACCAGAGAACCAGTTATTTATTGAATGAATGAAAAAGAATAATTCTGTAGTAAACGAGACAGCTCTAAGAATTGAGTGTATTTTACCTTTTTAACCAACAAATTAAAATACCACTCGATCGCACAAAGCGTCTATTTCGTTTTCGATTTGCCGAGTGCTTTTTCTCAATTTTAGCAGAGTAATTTCTTTGTTGCCGTTGTGCGCACGCAGTTTTCTCAGTAGTTGTGTTCTTTTCATATTTTCGTTTGTGTTTTCTGTTTGTTTGTTGTTTAAAGGGGAGCACCCCAATAAGGGGTACACTAAAATAACTAATTGAATTCGTTTTTGTTAAACCAAACGAATTAAATAAACAAACACTCGAGCAATGATGATAAACACTATGCTGGAGCATGTGCCCATTAAGTTAGAAAATTTCAATGTCGATGAATGTTCCAACGACAACGATTGTTCGGCCATTTGGAGGGCGTCGTCATCAACGTCCACAGAAGGAGAAGCAGCTGCCGCCACCATCAGCAGAAAATCCTCAATAACGAAAATTGCAGGCGAAAATCTGGAACTGGTCGATGTAATCGAGAGTTGTGGCAGTGTATTTATTTACAGTCGTCGCAAATTGTTCCTGATCTGTGGCTTCTGCGAGAGTAAGTATGCGAATATGTTACAGTTTGCCAAACATCTCAATGACTGCCACAAGATTTTCTATACAAACTACGAGGAATTGGCAAATCAGGCGGCGTTTGTACATTCGCCAGATGATAGTGACTCAGATGAGACAACGACAGCGTCATCCTCGTTGTCGGCATCCACGGGGTTAATTGTGAAGGGTGGGTTTCAAATTCGTTTTGTTGGGGAAGGTTCAACGGTGGACAATGATGAGGAATCCTTACCTACCCCTTCGGATGTGTTGTTGCAACATGTTCCCATAAAAGTCGAAGATGAGCAAGTCCTAGAAGACGAGAAAGCTATTATGGACTTCGAGAACAACATCGAGAGCTGTGGCAATATATTTGTCATGAATCGGAAGAAGCTGTTCTTGATTTGTGGTTTTTGTGAAGGCAAATATGCTAATATGGAACTGTTTGCTTCACATTTGCATGAGTGTCATAAAATTTTTGAACAAGACGATGAAGCCAATATTAGTATAATCGATGCTACACAACCCTTGCAAATCAAAGAAGAACCCGAGGAGGTGCTTGTTGCGGTTAAGCGAAGTTCAATTACAATCAACGAAATCTCGCTTCCCATGGTTGCTATTCCGACCACAGGCAATGAGGACATCATACCTGCAGAAGATGTAGCCATTCTGCCTGCAGGTGATGAAGACATCATCCCTGCAGATGATGAAGACATCATCCCTGCAGATGATGAAGACATTATCTCTGCAGACGATGTAGACATTATCTCTGCAGACGATGTAGACATTATCTCTGCAGATGATTTGGACATCATCCCTGCAGATGAATTGGACATCATCTCTGCAGATGATGTAGTTATCCTCCCTGTAGATGACGACATCGTCCCCGCAGATATAGAAGCAGTTCCAGGCTCACCTACGCCAACGCCCATGAGGAACAGTGGAGCACTCACTGAATCACGAACTGAACGAGTATCATTCAAGGATAACAACGATTTATCTGGTGAGAGTTTTTTCTCGGAGGAAACTGCAAATGATGAAGACTACGTCCGGCGTGGCCCCAATTCGGAATATACCTGCCGAAAGTGCTCTAAACAATTCCAGAAACTCTCCCGAATCATGGAACATGTCCGAATACACACTGGAGAGAAGCCCTACAAATGTCTTCAGTGTGGCAAATGTTTCCGCATCAAGCTCCGCTTGTCTGAACACCTTATGCGCCATCGAGATGTGAAAGCTTTCAAATGCGAAATATGTGGACTGGGCTGTTCCACAAGGCAGGACTATACACTGCATAAGCGTCATCACACTGGAGACAAGCGTTACGTGTGCCAACAGTGCGGCAAGGCATTTGTCCGCAATGGCGATCTAAAGACTCACCTGCGCATCCATTCCGACGAACGGCCCTTCAAATGCGAAATCTGTAATAACACATTCCGTGCCAATCAAAATCTTATCATGCATCGGCGGAAGCACGATTCCGCCAAACAATTCAAGTGCGAATACTGTGACAAGAGCTTCCGGAGGAACATCGACAGGAAGGTTCACCATAGAACTCACACCGGCGAGAAAGCGTTCAAATGTGAAATCTGCAATCGAGGATATTCGGCGAAGGTGCATGTTCGACAACATATCTTGAAAAGGCATATGAATCCGCGTCCGTTGCCAGATGATGATAATTGCCAAACCAAATTGAAGTCTTCGAAGAAGTACAAGTCATTTAAATGTACCATCTGTTCAAAAGCATACTCGGCCAAGTACACATTGCACAAGCATATGCAAAAGGTCCACGCCGAAGAAGTAGCAACACTACTAACAGACAAAGATGATACCATTGATGATACCACCAAGTCAACACAAATTACTATTTTAAGTCCACAAAATGCAGCTAACCCTTTGCAAACTGATTAGGTTTTTTTTTTTAAACTCGAAAATTTATACTCGCTTGATAGACTTAAGAACAAAAACAAAACAAATTCTCGTCTTTAGCATAAATGTATGTAAATGGTTAAGATGAATGTGACGTCCCATAGTCCAAATATATCGGGACAAGGAGGTGCAAACAAAAACAGTAACTGAAAAGACATATTTTTAGATGTAATATTTTGATATTAAAGCTAAGAACAAATAAAATGCAAAACAATGACTATTTTTATACTTTAACAAGAATTATTGAGTTTTTTTTTGGTGCTTCTAAGTATGTACCTACGTTTCACTGCTGGAGGTCGTATTTTGATTTTTCATAATTTGGCTTATTTGGATGCATATGCATATTGCAATCAGAAAAAATAAGATTATTGGTGCTACAGGCGTGGAAGCGTCCAAGCTGATATTTATCTTTCAATTTTTTTGAATACATAACATCTATGGATGTACATATATCCAAAGATGTAGGGATCTGTCGTCAAAATGACAGTAAAAAATTGATAATCTACTTAGTCGTTCCATCAAAGTATGAAACCCATCAAAATGGTATATTCGTATTTACTTGCTATTCCAGTCAGTTTCAATTATTCCCCATAAAAATGAATTGTCTGACAAATATTTGAGATGCACGCTTCCATTCCTTTTAAATACAAAGCTTTGTCGAAGTCAATATCCATAGTGAGAAACAAAACAAAGCAAAACGTGAGTAATTCATTTCATGAGAAATATTATTCGGCATCACCATCCTCAAAAAAGGCAGCTTAAAGTATTTAATAATTTTTATCTTACGAGTATGAGAAAAACTATAACAAACCCCAAAGTTAAATTAAAAATGCAATGCTGAACAAATGGAGATAATATTTTCAGAAGAAAACCATTAGTACAAATATTTATTGATTCGAAATAATCGTTTGTGGTTAAAGGTAGTAATGTGGAAGTGGTACAAAACTTTGCATGACTATCACTTTTAATGTACAATGTTGTAAAAAGTTTCTTGCCAGAATTACATACGACTGCCAAAGTAGACGGCATAAAATCCATTAACAAAATAACCAGAATCGATAAGAACGAAATGCTCTCACACTTTTCTTTAAATTCGAGAAAAATCATTAATATTGATTATGATCAGCAAAGAAAAGGTATATAACTTCATATCTGATGACAAAAATCTAATCTTATCATTAGAATTGCATTTAACGAGTCTTAGCATAGAACTTCTTCCAATTAGTTAGGGGTCACCGGTGCGTATACTTGTTTTTTTTTTGTTCGAAATTACTTTAAATTCGAAAATAAATTGTTTTACGTATGTACCTTGTTTACAAAACATGACGACAAAGTAAGATTAGACAATTTTAATCATAAGAATACTAGTTATGAGCTGGGTTAGAAAAAACTCACAAAATATCAAAATCCAAAAAAAAAATGTTCACCTTATTTTAGTAAACAAAAATCTTGCCAGCGCTCATCATGCGCAAAAAGAATCCAACAAGCATTTTTAGGTACTATGTAAATTAAAGTTTGTTTAATAAATTTTTATCATCATGTGTCATCAAAGAAATTTATATATGCATGTATGTATTTTTTTCGGTTAAATAATGTAGGTACTTTATACCTACATAAGAATGTACATACATGATGTGGGTAAACAATTTAATGGACAAATTTGTTTATAACCAAATATCACAAGATTTCTTTTTGTATGCGACATTTTTGACATAAATATTCGCAAATTAACTTAAGTTATTTAATTAATATAATTTTGCTGCAGTGTAATAAAAAAATATAAAAAACTGTCAATTAGGTAGTATTTTGGTAGGTAGTATTATGAATATAAAGAAATGTTAAAACTGTTAAACAATATATTCGCAATAACTGAAAATACTACAAAGCTATCGAACATAACAGAACTCGTGAGATTTATCACGTAGGTAGTAAACAAAAAAATTATTTAAGATAAATCACGATGTCTTAATCAAATTGACTTTAAAGATGAGTAGTAGAGCTGCTGATTTACATAGATATGTGATTTATTTGAATTGTATTTAAATTCTGAATATGAGATATGTAACGATAGAAGTCATGAATAAAAATAAGTTTACTAGCAGAGCCGTGCTCGCGTTGCTTTGCATTAAATTTTCGAAGTCAAATGTCTTAAGGTTAGACCTACGCAACTGCACTTGGGCGGAACTACACATCACATGACGTAATTCAAATGAATTGTTCTTAATTTTCGTGGCCGCTTTCATACAAATAATGTTTCGCCGGGTTGAGGTCGTGAAGTTAGTGTAGTTCTGCTGAAGTCGAGTGCGGTTTTACCTTTAATGTTTAAATGCTGAATTACTTTTTTAATTGTTGACATTTAAAAATGAAGAGAACACAAAATTTGTAAATTCGACTAAATCTAGTCAATATTTGTAAATAACGGGTTAAGGTTGAAAAAGGAATGAATGCACATAAAACCTTGAAAGGGTTGTAGAAATATTGGTGGCAATAAAGAATAATGTTCGTATTTATATAAGTTTTACAACGTTTTGTTCGAATGATGGTACGTACACATATCATTCAAAACAACAGGTTTTCAAAGAATTTAATTTCATTTCTACACAAAAGCCTGTTAACAAGCTTTTACAGGGTGCCCGGTAAATAATGGATAAGACATTAAGACATTTCAGAAAAAATGTAAAATAGGTTGTTAACCATCATGTGGTCAATTTGGTAGAGGTACCTTTTTTCCGGAAAGCTTATTATTGTTTTTTATTTTTATAATATTCCAAATAAGTAAAATTAAGATAGGTAAAATTTTAGTTTTGTCAAATTACTACCAAGTAAAACACAAATCCTAACAAGTTTACTGGCACTATGTTATACTTTATTCATTGACTTCAGTAAAGCTTTTGACACAATAGAACACAAACGCATATGGACAGCACTGACAAATCAAATTATAAACCCAATATTCATCCAAACCTTGAAAAACATATACATAAATAACACCGCAAAGGTTAAAACGGACAAAATCGGACGAGAATTCAACATACAAAGGGGAGTACGACAGGGAGACCCCATATCTCCACCACTTTTCCCGGCAGTTTTGGAAGACATTTTTCGGAAACTTAACTGGACAAATAGATTTGGAATCAATATATGGGGAGAGAAGTTAAGCAATCTAAGATTTGCAGACGATACAGTTTTGGTTTCTGATACTCCAGAAGAAATAGAATTAATGATAAACGAACTTTCTGAAGAATGCAAAACACATGGACTAACACTAAATTTAAACAAAACGAAAGCCATGACGAACCATATCAAAAAGGACATCAAGATTCAAAGCGAACAAATAGACTATACAGATGACTACGTTTACCTAGGACAGCTAAAATCTTTCTCAATCCAAGAAGAAAAGGAGGTAGACAGACGTATAAAGAATATCTGGAAGCAATTCTGGAATATCAAACCCATAATGGACTCAAAAGTCGGAAAAGACACACAAAAATACATCTTAGACTCAACAATACTTCCGGTTATGACATATGGGCTACAAACAATTGGACTAACCTCAAATTCTCTTGAAAAACTCAGAATATGCCAAGTGAAAATAGAAAGACAAGTACTTAACATAAGAATAGTTCAACAAATTAGGAATGACGAAATAAGAAGAAGAACGAACATAATAGATGGAATCGAAAGAATAAAGCAACTGAAATGGAGCTGGGCAGGTCACATCTCAAGAATGGAAGACAGCAGATGGACAAAAATAGTAACAAAATGGAACCCACCAGATGAAAAAAGACCGAAAAGACGACCAAGGAAGAGATGGATTGACGATTTAAGACAATTCAACAGAAACTGGTACAATGACGCAAAAAACAGAGATATATGGGGTGCTATGGGGGAGGCTTGCGCCAGATGGAATTAATCAAATATTTATTATTGATATGTACATGTTAAGAAATAGAAAAAAAAACTTAAAAGTTAAGATACAAATTTTACTTTAACAAATGAAACACTTTATTGAAATATACAAGAAAAAAAAATATATAAAGAAAGATATGTAAGGATATAAAGATGTAATTATAAAATATGTATGTATGTATGTCAAACTTTTATATTGGTTAATAAAGCTTTTAATAATAATAATAATAATAATAATAATAATAATAATAATAATAATAATAATAATAATGATAATAATAATAATAATAATGTTATACTTTAGACGAAATAGGCAAACGTTCAACAGGGCGTATACCTACATGCGAAATATATTGTCATCGATTACCCTTTACCATCTTTCAAAGAAAAAAATTTTTTTTCCAAAGCTGATGTACATTATGTACCTTCAAATATACATAGGTAGATGTAAATTGTTGTAAGCACCTAAAAGTATGCCAAGAAACTCTTAACAATAAAAACTCTTCCGGTTCAACATTGGTTTCACCCATTTTTATGCGAAAAAATGCGATTCTTCACTTTAAAACTCATCAACATTATGATTCACGTACTAGCGTTGGTACAAGGTAGGTATTTTTTGTATTCAAATCCTCATTAGTTGTCCGTGTACAATAATTAACTAGCAAATCACCCAACACCTTTTTAAATAGGCCCCGAACGCCCATTTTTTTAACATCCTTTCTGTGTGTGTGGGTAAGTGTTTGAAAATAAACGGATACTTCACGCTGTTTAATGCCAAACCCAATGTAATTTACACGGTCAACCGAGTACTATACACCATGATGGGGTTAAACACAACATGGGGTGTCAATTGAATTAGCCAGCCCCGCTGTATATCGCCGGGCGGTATCGTGTTCCAAGTCTGTGTGGCTAGTTGGCGAGCCCCACCTCTGTCTCTCAGTGTAAAGTTTACCTCTAGGGCTAATCAGCAAATTGCGTGGATGGTAGATGTCAGAGATTTAACAAATGGCGAGCGTGAATGGAAATATTTAACAGTACTTGTTCTCTTGTACAATTAACAGTGATTTGTGGTGGTTTTTTGACAGTTCCTTGTTTTAATGATATAATAATATGCTAAAATAATGAATAATAACGCCATCTACAATTTATTCTTCGAAAAATGAGTTCAATATCTTTATACCTCCTGGCAATCATGAATTTAACATCCGGAAAAAGTATCCACTTAACGTAATATTGCTGAAAAACGGACATGCGATTTGTTTTTCGTTTCTTTTTATAGCTTTGTCAGTTCATTAAACTTTCTATGTCTCTATCTCCATGTTTGGATCGGATGTTTCTGTGAGGGTGCGTACTTTTTTATGTTTCTCTTTTTCACATAATTTTCGAAACACGAAACTTTACAGTCATAAAAGAATGTTTCCATTTGCACTCATTCATGCTATAATAAAGTGGTTTTATAGCTAATTTTATATCTCAATTATTATTTTAATTTTGCTAAAAACCACTAACTGTTTGCACAAACAATAGAAGAGTGCACAATTTTATTGACAGTGCGGATGTGTTGCATTGCATGTATAAACAAAAAACTTCATTCAGTGATAGCCTTTTCATATGCCAGAAGAGTGGTCCTCTTAGGATGTGAGTACATATACGTAGGTGTACACGTGTGGTAGAGTGAACTAATTTCAAATGACATTTCCCCAATAATTAGTTTATTAAATTAAAATCACTTTTTGACCAAATTTCCTGCCCGCAATAAAATTTTATTTAACCTTTTTCATATTTAGAGAGATACAGTATGAGGAGGCGTGATAGAGAGAGTGGTAGGTTATTTTAAAATAATGTCAAAATTAATTTTAATGCAGTTTGCCGAAAGCGTGGTTTTCATTGTTTTTTGTTTATGTGGTTTTATTTTAACAATTCGGAAGGTAATGTGCAATTGCTGGTAGGGTTAAAAGAGTTGATTTGGAATGGTTTCGGAAAAATAGCCGAGACAGTTTGTTTTGGATAATTGTCCAGCTATTGGAAATAAACTCTAATGAATTGAAAAATAAACTCTACACCTAATTGAAGATTGAATTGATTTGACTACGGCATATGGTTTCCAAAAAAAATGAGTTGAAAAAAAAATTAACGAATAGTGAATCCGGTTTCAATTTTGATGTTACCTGCATTATAATAGGTACCTACATATGTATGTAATGTATGTTTTCCGGAATTTTAAATATACGGGTAAATTTCACAAACATAGGTAGGTATATTTTTTTTTATTAGATTCTTAATTTTATTTCAATTTAGTCCCAAAATATTTCAGCTTCGGTTCGGCTTAATAGTATAGGCTATAGAAGTTCCATAAGACATTTGGAAAGGAGAATGTTATATAGCTTGTATACGTGATTTCGGTAAATCTGCTTATAAACTTATTCGCAGATCTTTTAAAAGTAGCAGATTGTATAAAAGCCTAAGGAAGCCGATACGAAGTTTTAACGAGCGATATTGGAAATTTGAATGACACTTCAACTTGACAGATAGCTTCGGACATGGTTGTATAAAAGTTAAAACAATTCTTATAGAAGGTGAACAAAAATAAATAAAAAAAAAAAGAAATACAAATTTTTATTTTTATTTTTTAATGTGATTTTTACCTTTTTTCACTTTAACCACTCAGCCATCTTAGATATAATTTGGAAGATGCAAAAATTTAATCAGCCTTTTCCTTTTCTAAAACTTTAAATTTTCCTTTAAATAAATCCGAGCTTCTATACAAATTTTCACACATGAACATGAAATGTAAACGATTTGTTTAGTAGTTCCCTTGCTCCATTTTCATTTCAATAGTCTTAAATTAATTTCAATAGTCTTAAAATAAACTAATAAAAACTACAAGTGACCTAAACTAAGTAATAATGCATATTTTTAATAATTTCAAGCCGGTCTTGAGGATGTGTTCACCACAGTGCTTTTGCACATGTGCGAGTAAAATTATTTATTTGTTTTGATAGCTATGTGAAGTATGTACTAAAATTCATTAAATTTGAACTGTTTTTGTGTGAAATAAATATATTGTTGCCATTCCATTAAATGTAATCTCAACACGATATCAACTCAACTTCAAATGGTGCTCTCAACTCACGTGACGAAACACCTGGCTCGAAAATCCGACCCTAATCCAACTCGAGCTCTCGATTCTGTTTGTAAACGGGGTAATAGATTGACATATTGGCCGCGTTCGGGTACGTCGCCAATAGTATCTATAGATTTGTTCGTGTTATTGGCCCTGAGTAATAAACGAATTTCGAGTCGAATTTAGCTTAGATTCAATTTTTTTGTATGGAATAAACTCGAATTTAGGATAAATTCGACTCAAAATTCTTTTATTACTAAGGGCCATTGTTATGCCTAAGAAAAAACCAGCCGACGAACAAACAGCTGATATCAAAAAGAAATCTAAGGCTATCCCAAAAATGTTCGGGTCTGTTTGGATTAAGGCTCTCCCAAACCAACGCGAAACATTCGCTATGCAGGGCGAATCATTCTCAATCATAAAAACAAAATGAAAAATAAATAATGCTAAACAACAACTAAAACTGCTGTCGGCGAATGTTCCGCGCCGCTTGCGCGTTGGTTTGGGAGAGACTTTATACTAACAGCTGACATCTCATCTGTTCATTTTCTTGGTTTTCGTTTGCCATTTGGTTTGGTTATGTACACGGTTTTGGTCGTTCGAAAATGTATCAGATGCTAAAGTATCTCAGATACCATATATCTACCTACCACCCGAACGTGGCCATTCTTTTATGATTCTTTAGTAAAACCTAACAAGCCGTTTCGAAGTATTCAATAAAGCTTATTGAAAATGGTTACAGAACACTTTTAAAGGCAACAACTTAAATAAAAACTTTATGCAGCCTTTTTAAAGTGACATCTTCAATCATCTTCTGTAATATCAATTTAAGAAGCTTATTAGAGTGACAGCCCGCAAACTCGGTAAGTCTTCTTTTTCTTATTTCTATTCGGCTTTAAGGAAGCAGTTATCCAGCTCGTTACATGTATAAGAAATTTAATTCCGCCGAAGGCCCTACCGAGGCTTTATATAAAGTGAAACCTGCGGCACATCAGTATTTTTAAGCTAATTGTTAGTTGGGGTAGTAAGTAAAAGTTTTTGTTGAAGTCCTTAATGCCCATTACCCAACGGTCCATTGGCAATATTTGAGCAATCAATTGCCTGGCTACTAGTCGCCCAAAAAGGTGAAACGTTAAAATGTATTGACTCGACAATGGAAAGCAATAATTATGCCTTTCGTCTACCGGAAAATATTGCCCTTGTCAAACAGTCTTCATTGACGGAATTCAAAGAAATAAAAATGAAAGTGTCAACTTTTTGCCTCAAATATTGCCACTGGAGCCGCTGAGTAAAGGCATTTAGATTCAATTAGTTAAAAGGCACTGCTTATATACCACATTCTCTTGGTAAAAGCAGGTAATTAAAAGCACATTTTTAATAGTTGATAAACACTTAGAAAGCTTTGTAATTTATCTGATAGTGTAAGCCCACCATAAAGTCAATATTGTGCGTGCATAAAATGATGAACTATACTTATTCATACCCAAAACAAAACAAAAAACCTATGTTTCCCGCAAAGCCAGTTTATTTACAGTGTTTTTTTGTAAAATTACTTTCATAGGGCCTAATTCTAATTAAATGACGGTCGAAATGGGCTTATTAGCGAATTTGAGTTAAAAACTAAACTAATTTTTTTCCTAGGTTACCCGGGGTTTAGACAAGCGAGTAGAACTAGTAGCATATATGTGTGTTAGTGTATCTTAACACGAGAGAGTCGACTAGCAGCACAGAACACATCTAAGGTATTATCAGGCGCAGCTTTCCAAGTTTCAAGATGGCTGCCCTTTGTGTAAGTTCACAGTAAACAAAAACAATTTTTTTGTGATTGTTTGAAATTAAATTTTTTTACTATTGGTTTTGACAACAAGCGCAGAACTGAACAAAAATGAACATGCTAATGATATTACCTGTAATATATGTATCTTGGACTAGCAGGGCAAATAGTATAATATATTTGTCTGCGAATAGCCTGCTAGTTATCCTGCTAGTGTAGTGTATTGTTTTCATTTTTTTTGTTTTGTTTCCATAGTTTCCATAATTTGTATATTTTTCTGTATGAAATATTTTTAAAAAATCATACTAGTTGACAAAACGCGCAGAGAGCTACTAGTTACACATACATCCATAAAACTAATACTATGATACAAATGCTACTAGTTCTACTCGCTTGTCTAAACCCCGGGTAAAAAAGATGGTCAACGTACGTATTCGATAACTTACGAGCTGCTGCAGTAATCATTAATTAAGCCAAGTACATTCTCGTGAAGTGAACAATCGTAGGTCGTTGTTAACGTTTGACGTTTGAAACCAAAATGCCTCAAATGGCTACCATAGAACTGTCAAAGCTTTCACCAATAGGGCTTTTTAGAAAAAAAAGCAATATATCTCTGAATCATAGCTTCTAAACGTCAAATGGAAATTTTGGGTTAATGACGATGACGTTTATGATGGATTTACATGTATTTGCATTTGGTTTCTGCACAAAAAAGGGATGTCAAATACAAAATGTATGTTTGTTAGATAGAGAGAAAAGATCAGAATGCAGAAGAACTTCGTTTCTGCATTATAGGAAAGTGCCATAATGCAGAAATGAAGACATACATGTTCATCTTCTTGATGGCTCTCTTTCATTTGCTAGGATTTTTTGTATACATCTGTCCTGCTCTACTTTTTTGCATTATGCAGATGAAGATACATGTAAATCCACCATTAAGTGATTGGCGTTATTTGTTTAGTGGTGCGTTCTTTTTTGTAGCTATGGTCAAAAACAAGAGTTGCAATTTCAAAGTTAAAAAAGTTACTTTTAATTTATGAACGATCAAAGTTAAAAAAATGGGAAGGGGTTGAAAAAAAATGGAAAAACAATAATAAGTAATAAACAAAAGACAAAATTTTTGATATTTATTGATAAACAATTCTCTACCAAAATGCATGGTTCTTACAAATTAAATCACTATCACCTTAATTTTTGAATGAAATCGAATCGTGTTATAAAACATTTGTAATTTGTTTTTGCTTCTTTTGTTATTTTTTTATGAGCCTCACAATTCTTTATTAAAAAAATTACCCAATCCGAAGAATAAAATTTCGATGAAAAGTGAAATATTCAGAAAACAATTCCAAATATCAGAATCAATAACAAAACAATTTAATTTATAATAAATTATTACAAAATTGAAAACAATTCCAAATCGGAAGACTAATATCAAACACAATCTAATACCAGAATGAAAACTCAAAGATACTTTTGCTTATTAAAAAAAACGACGAAGGTTAACTAGTTAGAAACAAAAAGAACGCAAAAATGTCATTAACCCAAAATGTTGGCTGTCAGTTTGGATTTTGACAATTTCGTGAAAATCCCCATAACCCTTTTCCCGTACATATTGTCTGGGAATTGGTTCTCCACACGGTTTGACGAGCAAGTTCCCGGGTGAACAAAAAAGCGAAATTCATATCACCCTGACTCCACAAGCCATACAGATGGCCCTCGTCACAGCCACAATCCAATCAACAAACACTACATTTTTACTCCCTGGGCAAATTATAGGTCGTTCATCAGCCCTTGATAACTACTTCTACCTTTTCCCACACAATTTACTTACACATTCAACAAAAACCAAAAAAAAAAGGGAAAAACTCACACGCTTGTGAAACGTCAAATCATGGCCAAACTTTGAATAGCGTTCATGTCTTGTTCAAAAACTTATTTTTTGGAAATGGATTTTTGGACTACATTGGATTTTTTTTTATAAATGTTCAGGCGGCCCGTAACGTTTCCGACAGCCACTAAACCCAGGTTCAATCTTACATGCCGCATCCACAGGTGATGAGAGATGGCAGGACCATTACCCCGTTTACATGAGGTATTCCCCCTTTGTATACCTGCGTTGACTTGAAATGAGCTTCAACCAACTCGATTCCACTTCAGGAGCGGAATCGAGTCGAAATTGTCGATAAAAAACCTGGGTCGAAGAGTCGGTCTTGAGGATGTGTTGACTACAGTGTTTTTGTACATGTGCGAGTAAAATTATTTATTTCTTTTGATAGCTATGTGAAGTATGTACTAAAATTCACTAAATTTGAACTGTTTTTGTGTGAAATAAATATGTTGTTGCCATTCCATCAAATGTAATCTCAACACCATATCAACTCAACTTCAAATGGGGCTCTCAACTCACGTGGCGAAACACCTGGGTCGAAAATCCGACCCTTATCCAACTCTAGCTCTCGATTCTGTTTGTAAACAGGGTACTTGTAACATGTCTAAAAAAAAATCCGATAGAGTCGCAAAAATTCCATGTCCAAGCAGTGACATATCCATACAAGGCAGATTGTGGATTGGATTGTAGATTGGATTATGGACATCGTTAATTGGCAGTGGTAGCATGTTATGGCCAGTTTGTTTACAAATCGAACTGGCCTATTTTCATATCGTTTATGGGTTTCTTTAGAAATTTTTGAATTTGACAAATTTACTTCTCAGGCAGCTATACAAATCCACATACCCCACATACATAATTAACTTCTGTATTTTTCTCAAGAGTTCAACATAAACCAACGTTATTTAATTAAATTCATGCTTCAATAAAGTTTGTGACGTTTTTAACGAATTTTGTTTCATATGGCTTTTTATGGTTTGGTTTTAGTTTATGGTTTAATTATTGTTTTTTTGATTACCTGAATTAAAATAATTATGTGTACCTACCTACTGTAATTGACGTCAATTGATTGTTTTAACTTGTGAGTTTTGTCTAATTTTACAAATCTAATCAATTTTAATTTTTTGTCATTGAAAGACTGTCGTATAGTATGAGTATAGAATAAAGTCCTATATAATTTTGTTTATCTCAACGCTAGTGGTCACAAATTTAGCATAGGTATGAACATTTTTGGCTACGTGAATATTGGCACCAGCGTTGCCACAAAGAAAAAAAATATTGAGGGCCTTTCTGAGGGCCATTTCCAAAGAGTGCGGGCCAAAATACTGCAGAGAACATTTTTCAAAAAATATTAAAAAAGGTATAGGGCAACATAAACATTTATTCATTGTACATACATACATATGTACATATTGTTACTAACACTTCATACTTCATAACAATTTGTGTTCTGAATATAATAATTATATTCAAGATCTTTGCATGTCTTTATATAATAAGAAAGTGTATTCATGCAGCTTCGTAAGTTTACAAATTGTGTAAAAAGATAAGTTTACACACAATTTTGCATGAACGACCTTTTTAATCATTAGTTAAAATATTGTGTAATTGAATCAGCTGGTCGTTTATTTGACATAATATTTGGTTTCGACAGATTATACGTGTTAAGATTGTCAAATGTCTCGGAACAATAAAAAAATGTAAGATACACAATGGAACTACAATAGTCGAAGGCTCACGGTAGTGGTCGGACGAAAATGAACGAATCCAAAAAAATTATATGGAAACCCATAATGTCGGTTTCTTGATTTAGGTAAACTATTGCTTTCGGTAGTGAATAGCGCCCCCGAGTGCACCTCACGGAAGTGAAACTCAATAGCTATTTTTCATTGGTTTATGACATCTGCTTCTGACAGCTTCCGACTATTAAGGATCACCCAAAGTCCCAAACCAATGAGAATCATTAGTTGACAAAAAAGAAAACAACAATAACAACACGTTGTTGATGTAGTTTTGTCGTCGTCAACGAATGGTTCTGGTTGGGGACCTTTATAATTCTACCTTAAAAGTTTACGAAACATTAAATAAAATACAAAAGTTTATGTTTAAAGTGATGGGATACACGAGCGAAAAATTTATTCACGAAAGAGAACGGATGATTTTTAGAAAGAAAGAAAGCGATGGAATTAATACTTTTTTGCGCTCGTGTATCCCAGCACAAATAAAATAACTATTTTTATGTAATAGGTATCACAGTTTTAGAGAATATTTTGTTAAAGGTATACTAAAAATAAGATATGCGGGCCATTTCTAGTTGGCCCCGGGCCAAGGGCCAAAATAAAAAACAGAGGGCCAAATGGCCCGATCGGGGACATTATGGCAACGCTGATTGGCACACTCCTGCCAATAGCCAATAGATAGTGAAATCGTCAAGAAGAGGGTAGATTAAACGAAAGAACAAACGAATCGTGTAATCAATCGGGCAGTCGTGGTCTAAAAGTGAACGATGCTAATCGAAAAACAACAAACCTCAATTATAGACGCATCAAATGATTTTTTTCCATTCGCTTGATTTCGTCTGACCACTTCAATGTCCATATTCCTTAACTATTGTGAGTGGATCATATGAATTCCCCCTACTTATTCGTGTGGTTCTCTATACGACAAAATATTGTGTGTGACCAACATAGTTTTTATCACAACAAGTTAGGAATGCACTTTGACATTTAGTTAAAAACTATCAAAGTGCAGATGGTGTTGTTTTGAAATAAAACAGACAACTTTTATGGTTTTACATTAAGTTCTTAAATAATAAGATGCATCTTAAGAATTTTTCCACAACAGAAGACTGATGTCCCCAACAAAAAACAAAAAGTTGCTTCTAACTGCAAAAAATTCTTAATTATAGAAATTGCCCTACTAATAATTAAATTTGACACCCTTTTCTAATAAATCTTTTTTAATACATTGTAGGTAAAAATATCAAACGTACATAATTTACGACATAAGAAGGGATTACCTTGCCTGTGATGTGACATTCAATACTAATTTTATATTTATTTTTTTAAACATTAAATAAATTTAATTTGCATTTTTACATCGTTCATATTCGTCTCGCCATATATGTAGAATAATAAAACATTAAATGATATCTCGTTAAAAGAAAACAATTATATAAAACTTGATCAATTTAAATATTAATTAACAAAAATTGTTTACCATACATGGTAAGAATGTTCAACTAGATCTTTACGTCATGTCATTTATTGTACCTACTCGTATTTTTTTATCACCATTTTTAAATCATAAACCTGCAAATCAGTTGTTATTTAAAACGTAGTTTTGTTTGTACTCAATTTATCTAATATTTTTGTTATTGTATTTATCTAACCTTAGACTAGGTTTGTGTGTGTGTATAATAAAGATATCTTTTAATTTAATGCAAATAGTATTTTTGTTTACTTGAAGGGTGTAAATATGAATATGTTGAGTAGTTATAATATTCAATTCTTCCACATAAGATTAAGATATATTGTGTCAAAATTGTGACAATATCTTTTGTTAACTTTTTGACAGATCACCATATAAATTGACAGCACACGTGATAATAAATTTTTTGTTTATTGCTAATTAGCTCTTGATTTTATTTTTTTAATTGTTTTGTTTATAATTCTTTAAATATATTTTTATTGGTTTGGCGCAAATGCGCGAAAGATAAATTTTTAAATTATGCCGTTAACTGGTTGCTCAGCGAGTGGTTATGGTTTTTATAACGTATAATTAGATTAAAACATGATATGATATGGTTGTCTTTTAATGACAAGTAATCAGTGGTATATATCGTTTTTTTTTTTTTTTTTTAAACAGCTTTTATAACTTTAATAAAAATATCTTTGAGGGGATGTATGTGTTTGTATTTTTTTGCTTAAATATTTAAAAATAAAGTTTATTTCTTTTTTACCTTATTAAGAAGTTTTCATTTAAAAACTTGACGAAAACTGGTTATCTTACTCGAATAATGAACATTTTGTTTTCTTTGGTCGGTAATGCAGTGGTTAAAATTCAGAAAACATTGCAGACATACATTTTAAGATGTCATTTAATTCTCAATAGTACATATTAGCTCTGTTCATTTACGTTGAGCTTCTGTGATTTTTAGTCCGAAGTCCTGTCAAGTTCATATAAAAAAATGGAATTGACAGAACTTGGGACCCAAAATGCAAAGAAAATCATAGAAATTCAGAGTAAAGGAACAGACATATTACTTCCTTTTATTCAGCCGTTTCCATGGTACTAAAAAAGTTGACATCAAGTTACTTTAATGTCAATTTCGTTTTGACATTCAGAGCTTCTCCTTTTTCACTAATTTTGCTGCAAATGTTCTATAGTCCATATTCAAATTGAACAGTTTCAAAATCTAACATTTTCAGTACCAACCGAATCATGACCAAGTCGAACTTAAACTTTACACTGACATTTACTTCATTTCTTTAAATTTAGTACCCTAATTTATAATAATTAACCATAAGAAGTCAAAATATCGAACAACAAAAGAACCTGTTTATGGTTTTTATTTGTTGTTCAAATTGTTTCACTTATTCGTTAACTACGCTCGATATGTCAGTGTCATTTTGTTTGCACTGACAATTTATAGCATGAAGTTCATCAATGCAAACAAAAATATAATGTCTCTCTTTTTGAACAAATCACAAATAAATTGTAAAGTGGCTGGCAAAAGATTTAAGAAGTAGTATTATATTATTCAGAAAACCTGAATTCATTAGAATAAATTAAAATTTATTTTATAAAAAATTTTAACCTGTTACGGTTATTAACACTTTTTTTTAAATAAACAAAATGATTCTTTACGTTCCACCAATTGAATTTAATTAAAAAAGCAAATCTGGTTTAACTATAATCTTGTTTGTTTTAAGTTATGACCAATTTATTAAGTGTCAAAGTAACAAAAAGAATACACCAGCCAGTATTTTCTACTGTATAATTTGTTGTGAATCGATGGATTGAAGTGTTTCTGAGTGTTAATGCACTAACACAATACTGGAATATTAAGATAGAAATAGTCAAACATTAAATATTCACCAATTCAATGTTTCGATCTTCGAACCCATGACAAGCACATGCAGACAGAACTTCAAACCGGAAACGAACAAGTTTTTATTAAAACTTTGAGGTCTTATCTCGGTATTTCTGTTGCAGCAGATTATGCTTTCGTTCAAGGAGAAAGCAGAATTTTTGTATGATAAAAAGACGAAAAGAAGAGAATACAAGGAAATCATATGATGTACTCATTATACTACGTTTCCACCGACCACTAAGTGAGATTTATTTGGTGTTTCCACTGCACAGAATATCAAAAAGAGGATTATGACATAAACATTCAAATGGTGTTTCATTTTGTTGGATATGTAGTGGAAGTGAGATAGATAGTTTTTGTTTACATTTCCATCTGTTAAGGAACAAAAATGGCGTTTAAATGGGTCGGTTCCACAAGTACCTATTCTCCGAAAAAAAAGTTTGTCTGATTTTATATTGACAAGATTTGAATCAGATTTATTTGAAATCTTCATTTGAGAAGATGGTAAATCTTAGAGATTTCAAGGAGATTTGTGATAAAACTTGCTAAATCTAGGTTTAGTGCTCAGTGGAAACGTATTATTACGCCGGCCGTATCGAAAGATCGATTTGGATTGGGGTCGGATTTATGACCAAAGTTTTGTTTGCCTTAAGTTGAGTTGAAACGTAATTGAGATTACAGAAGATGAAATGGCGTTAATTTATTTAATTCATAAGAAAAACAATTAAAATTAAATTAACTCTAGTTAGCTATACAAATTGTAATAGCCCGTAGCGTAATGGTTAGTGCGTTCGACTGTCACTAAAAAGTTTTTTTTAGGGCTATTGCCTCTTGCGAGGAATTGACAAATCCTTCAAGAGTATCACTTGTCACGAATAAGTGCTTCTCGTCTAGCCGTTCGGATTCGGCATAAAAAAAATTGTAGGTCCCTTCCATACCTGTCGAAAGGCGCACACAGAAATAGTTGCGAGTTGTTAGTCACTAGGCCCTGGTTCTTCATGAGCCGTTGTGCCACCCGATTTATTTATTTATTTAGCTATATAATAAATAAATAATTTTATTCACACGTGTGCAAAAACACAGTTGTCAGTTCATCTTTCAAACCAACTCCTCGACACAGGTTTTTTTGTATCAAAAATTTCGAATTGAGTGCGCTCCTGATGTGAAATAGAGTCGATTAAAGTTCAATTCAGGATACAAATGAGCGAAACGATCTTGAAGCTCGTTAGTAAAAAGCGTTCACGAATACGAGTGAAAAGTTTGGTCTGTTCGCGTTCTAAGTCGAAACTGCCAGAATCTACCATTTTTTTTTTCTTATATGGAATTTGACTAATTTTTTTTTAAACTTGAATTTCCGTCAAACTTGTTTGATTTTGGGTAAAATAAATGTGCGAATATCTTACAAAATGTCTATAATTTTATCGCTCCATTAGATACCTTTATAATTTTCCATTAAATAATATCTACTTTACCATCCACTTACCAACTTACTTAAACATTTGCATTATGAGTAAGAAGGTAAAACTTCTAATGCTAATTACCTACATATTTACAAAACTTGAATAAATGTTAAATAAATAAACAATAATCGTTTCATCATTGCTTGTGAATGAGTAAACAGCAATAGGTGGTATTTAAAAATACTAAACTTTGGAAAAAAAGATCAACTGTGATGAAATTACTTTGACTTATTCCATAAAACGTCAATAGTTTAAGTATCACATCAGTTTAAGATTATAGTCACAGTGAAGTCTATAATATGAGATCAGAGGTAATTTTCATTAGTAGACACCCATTACTTTCCATAGGTTTTTATCTAAGCAAAATCAAGTCCAATCAACAGTTTAACCAAGTATATAAAAAAAAAAAACATATACCTACCTGTACCTACTTTGTGTGCGTAGGTACCTAGACGTATTTTTTTTTTTGATTGAATGATAATAAAAGTATAATTATTGTATACTTTTTTATCAATGAATACAAATACATAGCTATGTAGCTTATTAAAATAATTACATAAATTGGGTTTATTTCTTGGTCAGTCTCGTAAATCTAGCGAATGTCAATTCAAGTTCTGTTTGACAACTGAAAAAAACTCGTAGCTAAGTACCTACAAACCTTTTTTTTTAATTTCCATCAAATTCTAATATTTATCCCATTTGAAAAGCCTTATGCTATGTTTCCACTTTTCATTGGAAGACGCAAATTGTCACACTTTGACAAGACAGGGTGGGTATTACCAACACAAAAAGAAAATAAAGTAGTAGTAGAGGGAAAGTAAATAGCCAAATATGAGCGAGTCATTTTGCTCATGGATTTTTGATTGAATGTCTCCCTCGAGCTCTGAGATATCATTTTCCTGAACACATTATATACACATATGTAATACAATCCGTCAAATTATTTAACTTGTCAGATTGCAACAAAATATAACATTGCTACATTCAGCATCTAAAAAAAATGATGCAATATTTTAAACGAATGGTTTTGTTTAAGTTTCACGAGAATACTTAGGCAACCTGTGAAAATTAAATTGACATTTTACAAAAAAAGGAATACAAGAGCATGATTATACGGCTCGTTTTTTCGTTCGTTTTGTCTTTCGTCTTTTTGACATGCACGCGTATGTACGTTCATGATTATACGGTTTTCGAAAATACAGCGCATGGAATTTGGGGTTGTTTTGTGTGATAATAAGCAGTAAAAATAATTAAAAATTATTTTTAATCACTTCTTTCTCAAGTATACTCGTATATTACGTACATTCAATTTTGATAACATCGGGGAGCATTGTGATTTCTAAATCCAAAACGTCAAAGTTCAACCAAAAAAAGTCTTGAAATTCTCATTAATGCTTTGGTTACTTCCTTCCCTCTATATTTCTACACCACTAACCCAATCTGTCAAAAAGACGAAAGACGAAACAACCGAAAAAAACGAATCGTGTAAAAGCCCTTCGACACTAGCCCACTGTGTATTAATACATGTCAAATTAAAAGTGAGAAGGAATTCCATGCGACTGCCAAATTTGTTGGAAAGAAATGCCTTTTCATATTTTGCTTCCACACTTGCTTTTATTAATACTTTACCTTATACTACGTTTTCGTTGGAGCCGAAATGAGGTAATTTCGAAATTAGCTCATTAGGAACGTCAAATTTGTATAGGAAATGACGTTCCAAATGAGCTAATTTCGAGATTACCTCATTTCGGCTTCAATGAAAACGTAGTATTAACCTAAAAAAAGTGTGATAAAATGTGCGATAAAATTAGAACCATTCCTAAAATTTTGTATATTGCGGGCTGTCATATTTTGCTTCCACACTATTATACATGATTTCTTTTCCACTTTTTTGACATGTGCTAATACACAGTGGGAAAGTGTGGAAGGGCTTTTATCGGGGTCCCGGAATCATTAGATCAGTTCAAAAAATTGAAATCCCGTCAATCAAGATTCTTCAGCAACATATCCCAGTTTTGCTGTCAACTATTGCGAGGAAGACATATTAGGAATCGCTACCACACTTTTTGCAAAACTCGTGAAATCTGTTTTTTTTTTGTTAGTTGCACTAATTTCAAAACAAAAATATTTATTCTTTTTATAAAAGTGTTAACTAAAAATTATGTCTTCTGTCAATAAGCTTTTGATTTGCATTTTTCACAATGCAGACTTTAATACTTTTTGAATTGGTTTATTTTTTTGACTTAAAATGAATTAAGCAGATTTGAATTTTGTCGGAAAACCCCTGAACTTAACAGACTGCAAATTAACAATTTCAAACTCGTAGTTCAAATATTGAAAATGAATTGAATGGGTGCGTTTTTTGTAGTCAAAGCTAGTTGTATATTTTCCCGTGGCCTTATCTTATTTCACTATAAACACCACTTCATATTTACACCAAATGACGTTAAAAAACCACTCAAACTTTGACCTAGTTTTTATTTGAAAATCGTGCACTCAATGCAGACACTCTATTGCCAGACACAACAAATTAATAATAAATTGAGACTATTTATAAATAGGTATACAAAAACTCAATAAAAGTCAATTAATCTAGACTTGAGGCAAAACAGAAAAAGACCTCCCCCAATAAATTGTTTCAATTAACAACAAATTAGCATGACATTCTTAAAAACAATCTGCGTGAATAGGAAATATTAATATTAAATTGCATGGCAACACCCTTGAGTGCAGGATATACAATAAAGTGAATGAATATAATAAACATACACCTACACACAGCCAGATAAAACATTTTCAAAAAACAAATCGATAATAACTTACAAGAATTCTTCCATTGCTGGAACTTGTGGTAAAGAAAGCAGGAACAAATGAAGAATATAACAGTCACAATTAAAAGTGTCAAAATCACTCCAATCCAAATGTCACTGACAACTCGATTATATTCCGCTTCTGTCATGCCGTGATGTGGATGCAAACTTATGCTAACCGGCCCAGAATCTTCATCACTAGAATTTTCATAGAATCGATCGACAGTTGAGATTTCGTGATGATTATGTGCCTGATGTGTTAGATTCTCGAAATTAGAATTCAGTCCCAGTGCCAATTTTTCCAGCTTACTGATAAGAATTTGTGTGTAATTTTGAGGCAATTCAAAGGACTGCACTTCAATATTGCTGTCTTGATATACCTTAACATTATCCATGTTTGATTTTTAATTTTTAAAATAAACCAATAAAATGCGCGGGAAATGTTATCTTGTCAACGAAACAAAAACAAAACAAAAAACACTTAATTGGTTTACAACTATCAATCAACTAGCTCGTTTACTTGCGTCCGCAGCTGATGCACTTTTTTTATTTTTTTTTTATTTTTCTTAAACGATCAGAAATAAATAAATAAGAATGAAGCACGTCTTCTACACAACTCGATCATTTTCTTAATAAGTCGTTTGATTCGATCAAATCGTTGCGAAAGAGTACAGAAACGATAACAACAACAATAACAAAAAAGCTGTTGGAATCAACAAAACAGCAGTGCCCGGCGACAACTTGATTTTTTATTCAAGAACGAAAAAAAAAGAAGCATTATTAATTAAATTTGTAAACAAATAACAAATACACTGATAATGTAGTGTTTGGGAATTGTGATCGCACAGAAAAGATAGATAGATATATTTCGATAGATATGGTGGTGGCGCTGGTGATCGCGATCGCGGTACAGATGATCGTGCAATGACAATGACAGTTGTGGTAATTGCTTACAACTTGCTTGCTTCCTTGAAATGCTTTTAGCGTGCTGCTGTTTTCTTTCTGCAGCGTCTGGTATTTCAAAAGTAGACTAACGATAATTTATAAGAAAAAATGCGTATACAAACGAACAGTTTGCTGTGCGATCAGAATATAAGTAGTTATGTATATCTAGCGAATGTATGAATTATTATTTAACACTATGTGAACTATATCCAGTTGGAGTTGGAAAAAGTTCGCTCGGAAATAAAGCCCAACTGAGAACCGAGAACCGCTGCGCCGAGCCGACACGACACGATCACTGATCAGAAGCTCCTTTAAGTCTAAGAAGCCAACATTTAGGGTCTGTCGCTAGGTTGATAAAATTAAAAAAAAGCAACACAATTCTACTATACCCACCCATACATAAGTTTATTAGTTTATCGAGATACAACCAGTATAGAAAAAGAGAGTGACTTTGTAGATACAAATGGAAATGCAAAAACGACGACTACTTCGACTTCGACAACACACAAGGTAAGTTTGCAAATTTGTAGGTTTTCTTGTTTGTTTTTTTTTTTTTTAATTTATTTATATTTTTTAACGTTTGTGCTCGATAGAAAATATTATATTGATGTTAAATACTAAACAAAAAAAAAAATGAGTTTTGATCAAGAGATAAATGGGTAAATATTGACAGAAGTAGGTAAGGTAGGTAGGTATAAAGGTGGAACTGATGTTTTTGATCTACATAACGATTTCATGATAACAAGCCTCATGCTTACAACTTATAACTTTGTGAAGCTATGTGGTTTGCCCAAGAAGGTATGGTGGTAGGTATGTATGTGCTGATTAGAATGTTAATGTTTATTTTAAAAGTAATTAAGCTATGTAAATGTTTGACGAGGCTTAATAATTAATGGTAAAGGGTATTTATTGTGCTTTGCGTTTAGACTTATTTAAATTTGGAGGTTTTTTAAGGGCATGTTACATGTTATGAATTCCTGAAAAATATGTAGATACTACACGGAATTTCAATCAAACCTGAAATACTGTGTGTTGGAACACAATAAACAAGAGTCATTTTGTAAGTCTAAAAATTCTTTAGACTAAGCTTTATGGTTAAATAGCTCCGCACAACTAATATTGTAACTGTGCGTATATAGAAGAAATTTATATAATTAGGTATGCAGACGTGTTTTGTTGGTAATAAGGTTTTATGTACATACCTGAAGCTCAATAAAATATTAATCAGTAAACAAGACAAAGTTTTGATAGATAAGCTAGCAATAAACTAACTTACTCTTGGTTTTGTTCTTAACGGCTATACATTTCCCATAAAACAATTGCTTTATTTATAAAGAAACATCAATAAATTTTAAAAGTAACTAAGAACAAAATTAATATTTTGTAGATAAAATACACAACTAGATCACAAAAACTTGATCTTATAATGTGCACGTAATTAGAAAAAATTGTAAAGAAGCATAAAACTAGTTTTTAAAATGGCTGGAAATGCTCTAACGAAAACAAAAAAATTAAAATTCGTTAGAGCGGTTTTCTTAAAAATTATTTTATCTTTATATTATCTATTATCTTATTATATATTATCTTTATATTATCTAAAATTTCTTTTAAATGAAAAAAATTGTTAAAGGCAACATAAAGATTAAAATCTAAGTAAAAGATGGTTACCCTCAAATTATGTGACATTAAAAAAAAAAATAAAATATGGAAAATTTATAAAAAAAAAATTATGAACATTTAAAAAAATCCATTTTTAAATTTAGATTTTATACTTTAGGGGTAGCGGATAAATTGGTGCTTAAAAACCAACATACAAATTGTAGGGATTATTGAAATCTTCTCATAGGCGCCCGCAGGGAGGGGCAAGGGAGGTCACTTGCCCCCTGGCTCTGGCCGAACAATCATTCTAGTTCTATTTTTATTATTAACTAGGAAGTTTTTACCAAAACGACTGTTTAAATGTATATTTTCTTTTCAGAGTCCATGGTTTGCCCCCCCCTCACTCTGAGCCAAGCCGTGTATAGCAGCTTTCATTTTACTCTTTGTTTTGTTCGGAAATGTGATTTTTTCTTGGCAGCTTTGTTTCCAGGTCCATGGTTTGCCTTGGGATTTTATCATTATTAGGGGTGGAATCAATTGTGTTGATTGTCGATTTGAAGATAGCTGTCTTTATCGCATCTATAGGCAAATATAGAGCGACAATCATCAAAACGACAATCAACACATATGACAATCAACTATCACCTTAGCCCCAGATTTTTAGAACAACCGACAAACATGCCATCTTGGATTCAATAATAGAAATTCGTTACAAAATCAAAAATAAACCCAGAAATAAGTAGGCATATTAAATTTTGGTTTCGAAATTTAAGTTCTTAAAATTACCTTAATGTGAATGAACAACTCTGGACACATTACTCATCGACTATTGCTAATATTTTACAGGGCGTTGACCAAAATCTGTCAACAGTAAAAGATCAGCTCAATGTTTTGATTAAATTGTTTCAACAAAATCGCAAGGATGCTGACAATTGCTTCAAATCTCTATGGGAGGTAATGGAAAAATGCTTGAGTAAATCAGGCATAGTCTTAAGTTATCCAAGAATAATTCAAAAACAAATCCATCGATCAAATGTTCCCGCTTCTTCCCCCCAAAGTTATTTTAGAAAAGCTATTTATATTCCGTACAGTGATTCCCTGATAATGTCGTTAACAGAACGCTTTTCAGAAGAAAATGAAGCTTCATTTTCACTATTTCAGCTATCACCAAAAAATATGCAAATTATGGATTCTACGGAATTCGATATAATTATACAGAAAATAATGAAAAAATATGGCTGCTTTCTGGATAATTTCCTGGCGAAGTCCAAGATGTGGTAAAGTTTCAACAAAATGCAGACTAATGGAAATGATTGTTCAAACATTTCTGATTTATTGAACAGTGTAGAGGAGTTTTATCCATCGTTTTTTACACCTCTTTGTATAGGACTCTCAATTCCAGCACCTTCTTGCACCGCTGAGCGATCGTTCAGCACCTTACGCAAAGTAAAAACTTGGCTAAGATCGAAAAAATGGATTTAAAAAACATATACTTTTTTTTTGATAATTCAATTTCTTGTAAACGGGTGGATGATTATTTTTTATAACGTTTTTTAAATTTTTCGTTTGCGTGTAAAAAAAATCGAAATGAATTTTTATTTTTTTGAATTCAATATCTTGAAAACGGGCCAATGAATATTTTTTAAACTTTATGTTAAATTATCAATATTTTATTCTTTAATGTTCAAGAAATTTTATACAATACAAAATTAATTTTAAAGAAACCCTTTTTATAGGTTTTTATTTTTTACTTTATTTTTAAAACTTTTTTTTAAGGAACCAATAGCATATATAATAAAATAGCATACAATCTTAGCTACGTTGAAAGTGCTGTCAGCCACGAGAGCAAATTCGTGCGATCCAATTGTGTATTTTATTTATAAATTTTTTTTCAAAACATTAAAAGAGCTCCACTTTAAAACTATTGAATAATAAATAACGGTTATGTGTGGCAGGTAGTAAGGTACTATAAGTAACAGTAAAAAAAGTATTCAAATTGTTCTTAAAATCGTCACATCACATCGTGTTGTAAGCTTTTAACTTCTCATTGAATCAGACTGTTTGACAAGTAGAGACAGAGTTTGTTAAACTTAGCCTCTACTACTATTTGCTTTGCTTTCTGTGATGGTACTTCCACGATGTTGTCTTGTCAAAGTGTGTTTATTTGCGTCTTTGTAAACCTAGCATTTATCTTTATAAAAAAAAAACAATTTTTTTCTTCAGATATAGCTAATATCTAAACCATAAATGACACAGTTCATAAGTTCAAATTAAGATGGCGCAGTGTGATCTTATTGGAAAATATTTTTTATTTTCGAACAAGAAAACCAAAATATACATACCTACTCCACTTTATCTTTTTTCCTTATTAGATTAAAATGAGTTGAACTGTTCCACAATACCAGCCATCAGGCCGGTAAGCTAAGCTGTCACATCATAATTTACCAACGAGTGGTTAATTCCTTTACATAAATCACTTTCAATTTTTATTTACATTAATTAAGACTTACTTAGAGAAAGAGTGATTTGTTTTGATAAGAACAAAAAATCTGATATCACCGTGACACTTAACAAAGTGCGATAAGATATCTAGTGGGGTAGTCATTCAGTTTACACTATTACTTTTTTGTTTCTGTTAACTTCCAAGAAATTAATAATAAGACTAATATACAGGGAATTCCATGTTTTTTTTTAACAAGAACAAAATGTCTGACTGGAATAAAACTTCTGGTATTTTCGTTTTAATAAAAATGCAAATATTTGTGAATTTGAATCATGAGTTTGTCTCCTAGAAATGTAGATATTAAATTTTATTTTGTATCAAAAAATAACTCTTATTTACAATTTGTCATAATAAGTTGTGTGTCAGTTATTTGAATAAATAAAGTTTTAAAAAAAAAATAGATCACATGGTATTATAAATGATGTCTTAAATAAGTCTGATAGAAGATGTATAATACTATATAATAATAATTATTTTCAAAATTGGTCTTCTTTTTGAGTTAAGTGGAGCCCAATATCTCATTATGTCATAATACTTATTGGCCGTAAAGCAAAATATCGAAACAACGAAGTCTTACGTTTTTTGAAAAAAAAACCCCATGCAGGTAAATTTCGCATTTTCATAATCTCTCATAGTCAAACTCAACCATTAACAAAAAAAAATCTCGATATAAAAGCAATTTACGCCACAAGGATACAAGAATTGGGCGTATCAGCACAGCTTAATTATTTTTTTTACTAAATATTAAATGCTGGTGCTTACTTCGAGCTTCGCTAAATTTTTATTCGGCCTCAAAAGTTGCAAAACTACGAATTTTTATTTTCCGTCTTCAGCATTTGGCAGTATAAGATGAGTACAATAATACATCACAACCTTTTCTTTTTCATCCACAAATTGAAAAGAATAAAAATAGTTGTTTAATTTATTTTTCGGCGCTAGGCCAGCACAAGTTCAGGATATTGATTTTTTAACGAAAATATTTCCAGTTAAAAAAATAAAATGATTTGTTTCAAATACGTCAAAATTCGAAGTTCGGAAATCGAAAATTGAGCTTCTTACTTGAGATTTCAATACCCAAATGATATTTTAATATGTAAGATTTTGAAAGCCAAAGTTCAATGTGGTATTCAACTTCAATCGTACCGTAGAAATTTTTTTATGAATATCCGCATTCAAATTCAAACTAATAAAATAAACCTTCTAAACGTATAGTAGGCTCTAAACATGGAGTTCTTTTCATTTAATTCGCATAACATAACACAACGATCAAAGAGCCCAATTATAAACATCATTGAAACCTTCCGATGAATTTTATCTATTTAACGTCAAAATTTCCAATTTGCAAGTGATAATCGGGTCACGCTAATGGCCTTTTCGATTGATGTCACAATGACAGTGCTTCTTTAAAAAAAAGTATAAAAAGTATATGTAGTCCCCGATTACACGATTCGTTTTTTCGGTTGTTTCGTCTTTTTGACAGCTTGGGTGAGGGGAGCAGAAATGTAGAGGGAAGGAAGTAACGAAAGCAGGAATGAAAATTTCAAGACTTTTTCTGGTTGAACTTTGACGTTTCTGTTTTGGCAACCACAATTCTCCTCGATGTTAGCAAAAAACGATTTGAACAAAAATTATTGAATTGAAAAATAGTTTTTCGTAATTGGATACACCTAATATGCGTTTGTATTTGCGAAATAAGTGATTAAAAAATATTTTTATTTATTACTACTGATTATTTTCTTACAAAACATCCCCCAATTCCATGAACGTCAAAATAACGAATGGAAGTACGTACGTATTTTCGCGAACCATGTAATCATGAATGTTCTTGCCTGTCAAAAACACGAAAGACGAAACGAACGGGAAAACAAACCGTATAATCAGGCTTCTACATAGACGGTGTTGACATTGGACTGACTACTCTGAATTTACAAAAGAGAACGTAAAAAAAAATTTACTACTTTTCTCCCTTTCTAACTATGAAGTGGGAGTGAGATAAATTTCAGAGAAGACAAAAATAGTCGAAAAAGTCAGTTCAATATGAACACCGTCTTATGTAAAAATAGAAAATAGGTTCTTCATTCGATTTAAAAATGTAAACAGAACCATTATTCAGAAGTATCGCATTGTTTCTCCAATCGAAAAGGCCATATAAAATCAGTAACCTTTGTTACCCAATAGAAATTGTAGTATACATATAGTAGTCATTTACCATTTTACAGATAAAATCTTTACATAATCGAAATTTCTATAGTTCTTCAAACAAGATCGCAAAAATAATGGGGCATATTCATAGTCATTTTAGACCTGGGTCTAAGTTAAACATAGCTTTGGTTGAATTTTCGGACGTTGATTCTATTTTTTTAAGCTTATCATTTCAAAATATTTGAAGCTATTTGTGTAGTATACCAAGTTAATTTATCTTATAAAAATATAAAACCAACAATTTGTAATTAGGATCTGTCTGTATTCATTGAGCCAAAATTGTGTTAAACTGTAGTTTAGTTAAACCTGGGTCTATCTGCCCCAATATCTTTAGTTTAACAAAATGTAAACAAAGTAATTACGCATATTGTTCTTTTGTTTGTAATATGTCAACTTCGACGCAATAATTGTGAAATTACAAGTATTATAAAATTTCATTAATCGACTTAAGGTATTGGCGATTTTGTCAGCAGACCTATAAGTTGACAAACTGTCTATCGAACTCATGACTACCTGTGGGTATTTGTTGAGTTTTTATTTTTCTATAATCTTATCACACAGATATATTTATCTGATATAGATAGTGAATATACAAATACATATATAACGTACCTTAAGGTGATTTCACACTATCTCCTGATTGAGGCAAGTATTGCTAGGTATATATCTACATTGTAATAATTTATAAATCAAATAAATCGTATATCTAACCTAATGTTTTTTTCACTGACATCGAATACATCTTTCACTTCTTTGTTATCAAATCATTTAGGTACACTGAACTTTTTCTGTGCAACTTCCAACGTGCTACGTTCACACATCATATATTAAAGCATTTAGCTAGAATAAATGTATTAATTTTTCTCTTATATTGACAATAAACCTATATGACTTTGCCAATGCTGAATATTTAATATTTTTCGTTAAACTCAAGAATATTAATCTAAATGAATAAAATAAATACAAATGTATCTTAGGGTTGGGTGTTGTTATTGTGTATTTAAGATCAACATGATTGAAGATTGATTGCAATTTTAATTCTATCGATGCGATCGATGTTTGAATTCTTGATGCCTGTTTGTTAGATTGAATTTTGTTATTCTGTTAATTTATTTTTTTTGTATTTTACATGTTAAAAAATAAATCAATATTTTTGAATACAGTTCAATGAAATGAACAAATTATTAAGTATGATTTCAGAATTTTTGTTTTTTTTTTTGAATTTATTGATCTGTGTATCGAGAATTTATTTTTTTTGTAAAAAAAAAAAACAGTCAAAGGTGTTGATTAATGGAATTTCTTTAGATTATGATAAGTCGGATAAATATAGCACTTCAATTTGCAAATAACTTAATGAACTGCAACAATAACAGACGTGAAATAAATTTAATCAACAAAAACATTCTCATTCATAATAATTATTTAGAAGGTTTACCGAACATGTGAACAAACATGTATCAACTCTATTGCTCATGTTCAGTGAGATGTATTGTTGTCGAAATTGTTGGTCAATTAACATTGATATGAAAAATTTAAAAGTTCCTAATAAGCCGAAAATCAAAATTTGTTTGGAAAATATGTAGGTACTAAAAACTAAGTTAAACCAACTTATTGCTTGCGTATTACCTAAATGGACCATGTTTTTTTTTTTTTTAAATAAAACACACGTGTCACGTGCTGTTTAAGAAAACCGGCATAACTAAAAAAAAACGATTTTTGAGTTAATGATGCCAATCGACTAAAAAAAATTCTCTATCTTTCTGTCAAACTGGCATAACTGTAGGAGGAGGGGTTGCAATAGTAATTAAAAAAAAACATTAAACATTCAGTCATAAGTGGGTTAAACACTCATCTTATCGAAAACCTAGGGTTGCAACCAGTAGCGTACGCAGGATTTTGTTTGGGGGGGGGGGGGGGGGCTCAGTCAAAATTTTGGTGACATTTTTTTAAGGTATCACAAAAAAGCAAACAAAACTAAAGCCTTTTGTATTATCAACCACCAGAAGTTAAATTTCAATAGAAAAATAAAAAAAAGAAGAAATACACACAAAATACTCCATACATAAATGAATTTTACCTTTCTTTCTTTGTAAACAAATATTTTTTGTATAGGGGTAGGTGAAAAGCGTATTCACATTTTAATAAATTGTCCGTTTTTTAAATATGCTCATAGCTTTGTTATATAGCCGTATTTATTGGGAGAGTGAATAGCAACTCAGCAAAATGTTTACACGAAAAACAATAACAAAACAATTTATTATAGAGAATTTTGTTAGTGTTTTCCATGTAAAACTTTTACTGAGTTGCTGTCACTCTCTCACTGAGACTACACTGGATCAGTACTGCCTTACAAGTTACAATACATTTAAATTTTCTTACTAACACATACAAACCTGAGCAACTTGCTCGTCAACTGGCTTGCCATTTTCGAAGCCAGTTGGGAAGTCAGTAGAGAAGACAGTGGCCTCATTCAGACTTGTATATAAAGCTATATGGATAGCTTTTCGTTGGAAATTTAATGCAAAATTAAATATTCTTTCTACCACAACTTTTAATAAGAGGAGGGACCAAGAATTTTTAACATTTCCAAAATAGGCAACTGTCAAAAATGATTGGAGGATGGCTATGATTATGATGAAATACACAAAATCTTTTAAAAGTCCTAATTTTTTGAAAGTATATTTTTTGCTTCGGAAAAATGAGAGTTTTGGGGATTTCGGGTGACATTTGGAACATTCTGTTACCGATTTGTCAAGCCATAGACCGTCAAATTAAATTGAAAGATTACTACGGAGATGATGCATTGAAAAACTTAATGATATCTGAGTTTTATGAGATTCGACGGATTTTAGCGCCTTTAGGTGGAATTTTGGAACGAATACTACTTGTACGACGTAGTTTAGTTTCTTACCTATCTGTCAACGTATGAACTGTCAAATTCCATTGAAGGATGGCAACTATGATAATGGATTAAGAAACCTCCAAAAAATCAATTTTTTTTTTAAATTATTTAAAAAAAAATTAAAAAATTTTTGAATTATATGAAAATCAGAAAAGTATGTTAATGCATCCGTCAACGCATTGGCAGTATTATGCGTTGACCATCGCAAGACTTGATGCAGAATTCGACGTCATTTATTGTTTAAGAAAATATCGAAGTCCGATGCCAAAACAAATTATTCAATAAAATTGTGTATTTAGAATCCTAGATAGGCTGTCCTAGTAAAAGCTGAACGTGACCGCAGATACTTGTAAGCAAGTTGCATATTCACGTATACGAACTTGACAGGCAATCTATGTAGCTAACTGGCTTGCCAGTACTGGCTCGGTTTAGATAAGATTAATAAAACAATCAAAATAATGTATCCACTAATAAATCGAAAGTCTCTTCTTAGCGAACAAAATAAACTGATTATATTTAAATCAATCTTTCAATCTTTTATGTTTTATGGTTGTCCTGTCTTGGGAACTCATAAAAATTGACTTCAAGTAGCACAAAACAAGCTTCTCAAGCTGATGCTGAAGCGTCCCTGGCATTTTTCAACAACTGAGTTACATGACAGGGCAAATATTGATTTTATTTTAACAAGGATAACTAAACTTTGTGATAAATATGCCTTAAATTGTCAAACCTCATATAATGTCCTTATTATTATTATTTATTTATTTATTTATCCTTATGTTTATTTATTTATTTATTATTAGTATTATTTTTCATTTATTTATTAATTTATATATTTATATATTTATTTATTTATGTATTTATTTATTTATTTATATATTTATTCATATATTTATTTGTTTATTCATTTATTTATACTTCTAATTATTTATATATTAATTTTGTCTTTCTTAATTGTTCATTAAATCCAATGTTCTTGGTTACATAATGTATCTATATATGTATGTACATTTGTTTATTTATTTATTTGTTATGTTACTTGATAATATATATATTATTTAACATGCGATTGTATTCTCTTCAATTATCATAAGAATAATAATCAAAAATATTCTACTTTAATTCTGTGATAATAGTTTGTAATGTAAATATTTTTTTTTTGTTATCTCTAAAATACATTTTTTTTTTACGTGAAAGGTTTTTCAGTAGCATTTTCTTTCAAATAATTATTTCATTTTCATATATTTTTAATTACTCTTATATAATTTCTCAGAAGTAAGATATTAATATCATCTCTGTATGTAAATTGTGCAATAACATTGTAATTGTATTTATGTAAAGCTACCTTAAGAAAAAATATTGTCAATAGGGGTTTTTAGAAAAAAAGCAATATATCTCTGTCTCATAAATTCTAAACGTCAATTCGAAATTTTGAGTTAATGACGTTTAAGTGCTTGGCGTTATTTGTTTTTGTGGTGCGTTCATTTTTCTTGCTATGGTCAAAAACTAGAGTTCCAATGTCAAAGTTAAAAAAGTTAATTTTTATTAAGAACGATCAAAGTGAAGGGGTTGACAAAAAAAAATCGAAAAAATAACAAATAATAAACAAAAGACAACATTTTGATTGTGTTAAATTTATTAATAAATAATTTACAACCAAAAATGCTTGGTTCTTACTATTTAAATCACTATCAACTTCATTTTTGCATGAAATCAAATCGTATTATAAAACATTTGTAATTTGTTTTTGCTTTCTTTGTTAATTTTGTATGAGCCACTCATTTCTTTATTAAAAAATTTACCCAATCGGAAGAATAAAATGTCGGTGAAAACTGAATTAGTCAGAAATTAATTCCAAATACTAAAATCAATAATAAAACAATAATTAAATTTATAATAAATTATTACAAAATTGAAAACAATTCAAAATCGGAAGACGAAAAGCAAACACAATCTAACCCCAAAATGATAGTTCAAAGTAACTTTTATTTTAAAAGAACGATGAAGGTTAATTAGTTAGAAACAAAAAGAACGCACAAATGTCATTTACCCAAAATTTTGGCTGTCAGTTTGGAGTTTGACAATTTGGTGAAAATCCCCATCGTATGACTAAAAAACTTTGTTCTAAAGAATGAAGATTTTTGAGTTATGGCAGTTTTCTTTAAGGGCGACGTCAACGATATGTTTTTAATTATGCAATCCTACATGTAATTATAAGGCATGCATTTTTCTGCACATTGGCATTACCTCAATAATTTCAGAAGGATTCGGTTAAAAATGTGTGAACATAAGACAGCACTTTATTCAACAATGATTCTGTATGAGAAAAAAGTGAGTCTGTCTAACCGCATGTAATCAAAACGGATGTGTCTTTTTAATTGCTATATATGAATTCAAGGGCAAGTTTTGGATTCGTAAAAGCATAAAAATCGAGATATTTAAAAGACCTAACATTAAGATTATAGAAAACTCAAACAAATTTGATCCTGCAATATTTTGTCTTTCTGTACCTCGACCTGCAGCTTAAACCACTGAAGGGATTTTCTTCAACTTTGGACTTAAGATTATTAAGGAAATCCCTAGAAAGGAAATTAAAATTTTGTTTATTAGCTCAAGAAATAACGCTACCTGCCATACAAACAATATACAAAAATTAATTTATTTCAAAAACCGCTTCAACGATTTTGATAAAAAAAATTACGAGTTACTGAAAAGGGTATGGTCAGTATTTTGATAACAATAAATTTTCCTTATAGCGGTTGTTAACGGAACCTGTCATATAACCGATTTCTTGATTTTCACATTACTCCACCGATTTAAACCAATTTTCTTATACATACATATAGTTTAAACAATTTTACATACAAAAAATTCCAAAAAAATTTGTTTTGGACTTTTAAATAAATAAAGACATTTTGTTTTTGAAGATTTAATATCTTGAGAACGGGTCCAGGATTTTTTTTTGTAATTTTGTGTTAAATTGTATTTTATTTAATACTAAAAGCTGGCGTACCAGATTTTAATTTTTAAAATGTTCCAAAAATTTTGTATATACAAAATATTTTTTTAAGAAAACCGCTCGAAGGATTTTTTTTTCTTCATTAATTCATATTTTTCAAACAAATAAGATAGCATATTTTTGTGATCTATCTGCTCAAAATGGTATTTTTAAATATTTAAATAGTACATTCATAAAAAATGTACACAATAATTTATATTTAAATTTTTTTTAACATTTTATTTTTTTACGACATCATTATATTTTTGAACTTATATTATGTAGGTTTTTGATACCCTTAAAATGTTTAGTTAAACACTTAAGCTCTCAAGTACAGGAGGAGTCATAACACTTTCTGGCTGCGTCGAATTAACAGCAAAGTGTGGTGCACGCAAATTGGCTTTATCTTGCGAGCTGACAAAAGGAACTTATCATTGAAGACGAGCGTTGGATACGACAACGAAGTAGCATTTCGTATGTTCTTTGCAAAAGACCAGACATTTTTACATTGGGACATTGTAGTATTGTTTGCTTTAATTTTTAGTCCAGTAACCTTGTCGTTTGTATGTAAGGCACCGTTTGCGTCAAATTTGGTATTTCTGATTTTTTGCTGAGTTGTTCAGGATAATGGCCTAGTAAATAACCTAAGCTTTCGACCTCGGGCGTCGACCGCTTCGTGGTCAAAAATCGTTATTGGCGATTTTAGTCCTAAAGAAGTAATTTTAAATAAAGTCATTGTTCTATGATTTCAAAGTAACCTACTTTGCTCCAACTTGAGCCAAAAATCATCTCTGTAGACCGAGTGGTTTCCAAAATACAGCATTTCAAAATTTAGCGATAAAAACAAAAATATAACAATTAGTATTATCAAACAGTATAATGGAAAATAAAGAATGGTTGACATAAATGCATCAAAGCACTGGAGCGTATAGGTTGAGCCAAAATAATAGGACAATCATACTGGAAGGGGGGTCGATATACCCCCGTTAAGATGGGAGGGGCAATTATCTAAAAATATGACTTAAGGTAGAAAGAACACTATTGAAAAGCAATGGTAACGCCCACAATATTCTCCTATAGCTTATCTTGAATCCAGAAACCCATTCTTGAATTTTCTTTTTAAATAAAGAGTTATTTTAATCGATAGTTTTTGAGAAATTAATTTCTAAACTCAACATTCTGAAAAAGAAGCTTCTAATATTTACTTAGTTGAAACAGGATCCTTAAAGCAAATTTCTTTTTCAATATTTTGAGTTTGGAAAATAATTTCTCAAAAACTATAGATTAAAATAACTTTAAATATTGTTTGTATTGGCTTAAACTATTTAAGCCGAAAATATTAAAAAAAAATCAAAAACTCAATCATAATATGTATAACAGAATATATAATTCATAATAATTTTTTTCTGAGCTAAAGAATGTCTAAAAAATGGAAGGCCCCAATCCTCTAATGTTTTTTTTTTTTAATCAAAATTGACCGAGATATATTTGTTTGTAGATTTTGCTGTATAGACACAGGTTTTATTTGTAATGCATTGCTGAAATATGACTAGTATTGTATATGTGAAGAATTTAAACTGACTTAGGGACATATACATATATGCATAAGTGGGTCCAGTCGCAGACAGGTATTTCTGATATTTTTGGATTTTTAAATTTATTGTAGGCTTACCTCTAATTAAAAATAAAACAAACAAATTTAAATGTGTCTCAAATTTTCTAAATTTCGATTTGCTTTGATTTCCATTATCAGGCCATAATTTTTCCATTTGCCTTTTTTTAATTTTCCTATTCAATTCATAAGACAAGAATTAATAATTAAATTTTAGTTTAGACACTGAGTGAGCTCTTTTAAAACATTATTCAAAAGGTTGTTTCTACTGTGTATGATGTTGTAGGAGTAGGATTCAAATTAACAAAACTCCTACACGTCCTATTTATCCTTCAATGTTATTTTTTTTTTGCTGTATATAGGTAGGTAGTGGTAGGTACTTCAATTTAGTATTGCGTTGCAAATTCTGATTGATGAAGCCAGTTAAGTTATAATAGAAATAAATTTTCATTTGACGTGACATGAGAAAGCAAAATGGCACGCCGAGAATGCCAATGAAAACTTCAAACACCGTTAACTGCCATCATCATCATCATTATTATCGACACTGGTGGTAAGACTATTAAGAAGTACCAGTTGGTTTGGAAGAGGTCGTTGGTGGCTGAGACGGAGTCGACTAAAGTCTATATATGGTACGGCATAAATGTCTTTTGTTGGCATTTAACGAAGTCACTTCGTGTGTGGTAGGTATGGTGCGGTTCTTGACAAGGACCTCTCTAAAGCAATATGAATATTAGCGCAATTTTTAGAAAAAGACATTAAAATACCACGAAACCGACTTCCCAAGAAGCAGGAGCTAAATACATACATAGAAGCGGGTCCTTTGGAAATGATCTTTATTCTGTTGCTGTTTTGCAGAAAAGAGGTATAACGGTGTGTGCGAATTGTGGTCGGATCTCGCAGGTTGTTTATAGAACTGGAGAATGTTAAGTATTTTGCCAGGTGGTGGGAAGTTTGTACCTATATATGGAGAAAGGCAGTTATAAAGTTAGGTAGAGAGCACATTATTCTCGAGGTGTTATTAAGAGTTTTGCAGAAAATCCTTGAAATATGAGGTTTTAATATGATAAATGATGAAAATTCATAGCAGTAAGGAATTTTAACTTAAAATTCCAAATGACAAATGGGAATAGAAACGGTAGTTGTTTGGCATATTGGCAAGTTGGTAATGGAAGTAGGTACCTAGCGTATAAGTATATGTATCTTATCATTTCTTTTCACAGAAGTTGATGAAGAGATTTTAGCAGACTGATGTTTATGAGATAATTTGTTTAAATTGAATAAGGAAGTAGAGTACCTATACAACAATGGAGGTAGGTGGAGAGGAGATACCTCATACCTACTTGATAAATAAATTATCAACTTAATTTAAAAAATATGATGAGCTCTTATCAAGGTTCTTAATAGGTAATCATTTTTGGAATTCATTTGATTTCAATGGTGCCTACATATGTGCTTAAGTTGTTTTTTTTTTTGGGTTGGGTCAAATTCTGTAGTAGCCCGTAGCGTAATAGTTAGTGCGTTGGACTGTCACGCTGCAGGTGTGGGTTCACTTCCAAGCCTCGTCCACTTAAAAACTAAAAAGTTTTTTTCAGAGCTTCTGCCTCTTGCGAGGAATTGACAAATCCTCCAACAATATAACTTGTCATGAATAAGTGCTTCTCGTCTAGCCGTTCGGATTCGGCTTAAAATTGTAGGTCCCTTCCATTCCATTCCTGTCAACACGCGCACACAGGAATGGTTGCGAGATGTTAGTCATAGGCCCTGGTTCTTCGCGAGCCTTTGCGCCACCGAATTTATATTTATTTTATTTATTAAAAATCTGTGCCGAAATTCGGTTTTTAGCCCTGTCAAATTCGCCAATTAATTCGCAAAGTGAGATGTAGTTCTGCATTTTTTATATGTTGTTGGGGCATGTTAGAGTAGTCTGTAGCTAAGTTTGCAAGTTCGAAAAACTTGTGCTCGCTGTCGGCGAAATGCAACAGTGAAAAAAACGAAAAAATCACCCCATTTTTCCGACATTTTCCTTTATAACTTTGGAATTATGCAACTTAGGAAAAAACCATCCACTATATTCTTGTTTGTTATAAAATTTTCGACAAGACCACATTAGTTTAAAATTCATGTATGTATGTTATATTTGAGTTGCTATCTAACCATGAGTAAAAACAAAAATTTTGAAAAACTAAGTAGTTTTGAAGCGCTCAAAAAATAGATCAAAAATTGTCCAATTTTGCTCATAATTTGCAATCAAATAGCCTAGAGTGTTATAAGACAAAATTTGAAAAAATAGTTTTGGCAAGAAACATGATGTTAACTCAGTGCAACAAGCAATGTTTGTATCATTGCTGTGGTCAAATTAGGACGCTTAAGTTGTCACTGATTTTTTTACACGTACTTGGACCCTTAACTATGATAAAATATAGCTATAATATTTATATCTTTTTGTAAGCATCTTTGGTAGCGATTTTAAATGTTTGAAAAATTTCAAAAATGCTTCTCGAAATCATTTCTTATTTATACAGTGCAAAATGTTCGTAATTTTTAAAATCGCAACCTACAGCCTAAACGGCTGAAGCGATTTTCTTCAAACTTTGGACTTAAGGTTCTTATGTGATTCCCTAGAGGGAAAATTGAATTCTTTTTAGCTCAACAAATAACGGTACCTGTCATACAACCAATATACAAAACTTGATTTATTTCAAAAACGGCTCTAACGATTAAAAAAAAATTATTACGAGGTACTAAAATTACTAAAATAAATATTTTGGTAGAAAAAAAAAAATTATAACGGTTATTAACGGTACCAATTTTCTAGTTTTCAAATTTCTCGTTAACTACTGTACCGATTTCAACTAAAGTTTTTACACAAAAGGTCACTTACAATTTTAACAATTTTGCATATAAAAATTTTCGAAAAATAAATTTTTGGATTTTTAAAAAAATATTGAAATTTTTTTTGTGGAAATTTCAATATCTTGAAAACGGGCTGATGAAGTTTTGTTTTAATTTTGTGAAAAATTGTATTTTGTTAAATACTAAAATTTGGCATACCAAATTTTATTTTAGAAAATGTTCAAGATTTTTTATATATAAAAAATTAATTTAAAAAAAAACCGCTCTAACGATTTTTGTTTTTTTTTTTTTTTCTTAAATTTATATTTATTTAGCAAATCAAATCAATTTAGCTCTATCTGTTTTGGCTATTAACTAGTTTATAATAATTCATAGTAATTATTTATATTTTAAATTGTTTCTAAAAATATTTTTTTTAATGATATCATAATGTTATGGAACCAATATATATGTACATTAACTATTTCAAGCTCCGTTAAAGTTGTTAGCTTCGAGAGCAAGTTTTGTGCGATCCAATCGTGTCCATTTTTTATTTAAAACTCAAAGCAAAAACAAATCTGACTAATCACGGTTTATTTTGTTTTTGTTTTGCTAATGACTAAATTTATTCAAATAAAATTGCATTTTAGATCTTTGGGAAAAATGTAAGTAGGTACATCAGGACGTTTATTTTTTAGAAAATTGACTTGGTTTTGAGTTACCTATGTATTTTGCTAATGTTTATGGTCAAACAAATACAAAGGAAAAACATTATTTTTTAAGTCTACTGTTGTTTTCAGTTTTCCATTGGCAATGTTTCCATGCAACATGTTGTAGCCTCATCATGCATTTTCTGAGGTCATTTAAATTCAAAAAACTTTCTGCTTCCGTTTTCGTTTCGTTTCGTTTCGTTTCGTTTCCTTTTTTTTTTTTTTTTTTTTTCTTACGCGTGCAAAAGGGGTTATGGCTACCCTTAAAATGTTTTAAACACAGCACGAGCGATTAGGTAAGTAGGAGAGGATTTAGGAGGAGATACCGATGCAGATTGGTTTTGAACGTTTGCACATCGAAATGGGAGGGGAAAGTCGAGTCAGGTAAAGCATTCCACATTCGTGTGGTGCGACTGAAAAAAGAATCTCTGTACATTACAGTACGTCCGAAGTTGGGCTCGAAGGTGAACTGATGGGCATTCCTAGAAGCGCGAGTATTACGGTTGAATTTTTTAAGGGGAGGAATGCAACTGGCTATTTCACTAGAACACTGATTATAATAATAGCGATAAAATAGAGAAAGACACGAAACATTACGGCGGTGTTCGAGAGATGTAATTGTTTCCGTTATACATAGATCTTTCGCCTATCATTTTTAAAGCTCTCTTTTGAATTCTGTCCAACAAACTCAAGTGAGTTTTTGGAGCTCCTGCCTAAACATGAGAATTGTACTCAAGTTTTGGACGAATAAAGGCTTTGTAGATCACAGCCAGATCAGAAGGGGAAAAAACTTCTTGCATCTACGGAGAAAACCTAAACACTTAGCAGCGTTTTTGGCGACATCAAATATGTGGTCATTCCACAAAAGGTGGTCGATGAGACACATACCGAGAACTGGGAGCTGTTCGGTTTCCTCGATGCAAGTGCCGCCCATGGATAGTGGCATTGGGAGTGGGTTTCGCTTTAACGACAGGAGACAACATTGACTTTTAGAAGGATTAAATTCTACGCGGTTTTTGATTCCTCATGGACAATGCTGTCGAGATCAGAATTTAATGAGCTTATCATACGCTGCCGGTCAAGTTCCACATCCTAAAGACATGGATGAGAATCTGTAAACGCATATGAGAAGCTGAGGGTACTATCGTCAGCAAAACAGTTTAATGGATTAGAAGTTTCAGACAAAAGATCATTTATAAAAATAAGGAAGAGAGTCGGAGGCAAAACGGAGCCCTGGGGCACACCAGCATTTATTTTGTGGATTTCAGACTTGAAACCGTCCAATACGACTTGTATTGAACGGTCCGAAAGGTAATTTCTAATCCAACGAAGAAGAGGTTCATCGAAACCAAATTCGCGCATTTTCGATAAGAGAGCTTGGTGCCAAACTCTATCAAACGCTTTTGAAACATCAAGTGCAATAATCTTACTTTCTCCAAAACGATGTAAAGATTTGTTCCACTGTTCGGTGAGATCACCAATAGGCCTTTTGCTACGAAAGCCGTACTGCCGGTCATTAAGAAGCTTTCGTTCCTCGAGATATTTCTTGAGCTGGAAATTAATCAGCGTTTCCATGGCCTTGGAAAGAAGGGACGTAGGTGCAATTGGTCGATAGTAAGAGGGTGAAGAAGATACGCCTTTTTTAGGGACATGCTGGACAAATGCTGTTTTCCATCACTCGGAAAGAGACCAGTAGAGTAGGACAGATGGAAAAGCTTATGCAGTGGTTTTGCCAGCGTTGAAGAACACCTCTTCAGAACAATGGGAGGGATACTATCCGGGCCAGTGGATTTGTGTACATCGAGATCCTTTAGAACTCTAGCAACTGTACGAGTGCGAAAGAAGATTTGTCCCATAAAATCATTTACGCTCTCAAGTACAGGAGACTTAAATCGGCTTTATCTTGGCGTCGTTTCTTTTAATTGGCTCTAACTTTGCCAAAACGCCGGGCATGCGACATATCTACCAAATCTCCTTTACGAATCACATAGAGTATTTGTTTAGTCCCGAACTATTTTTAAATAATTGTTATTGGTCCAAGAAGTTATTAAGGTTAAACATAATTTTTTGTTTGTAAAATTCCCTTGTGAACTTCAATGTTTCGCAGTTAAGTCTTGACCATTCTATGGGCCTAGGAAAGTTCTTACTTACCTAATAACTTGTTTTTATTTCAATTGCATCATTCCTAAGCCCCAACGCGCACAGTGCGGCCGGTCTTCCAATTCTCTGCTAGCTTTAGCCCCGAGGTCGTTTTTTTCGTAAATGTATTCACCACTCACAAGGCCACACCACCTAAGTGATTGAAGTTATGATATTTGGCATATGGAGCTGCCAAAACTTCCACCCGGGGCTGCTTGAAACTAAATTGATCATCTTGAATAAGAATTTTAAATTTTAGAATTTCAAGTGGGTATTTTAGAAATTTTGTAATGACCTTATGGAACTAGCGACTTAGGCCTCGCCTATAAAACTGTTTTATGTTATTCACTTTTATCAAATTCCTCCCTCTCTTCATTGTTTGTTATTTTCTTATTTCTTACAAAGTATTGCAACAAATTTTATCCCGCATAGTTCAGCGATAACCCTATCGCAAAACCCATTATTATGTTTGCCACAAAATCCGGATATCTTTTGTCAATTCAGGAAAGATATACATATTTAGGTACTAGAATAGAATCCCTATATTGAACCTTCTGACATTGTCATCGGTTTTGTAGGAGTAACTCCCATATATTTTTCAAAAAATCCCATAAAATCTCTCCAACTCTATATATATGCACTCTAAATATAAACTCTCAGTCACTCCCAATTCCACCAGCGATAAGAACATTTTTATAGCTAAAAATTCGTATGCAGTCCTTCCTTTAGCAGATAAAAATTACAAAAAAAAAAAAAAAAAACAGACAGGAAGAAAACAAATCCATCATCAAAAAAGAAGAAATATTTATTTACCCAAAGGAATTTGCCAGCAGGAATCTCTGGAACGTGCGTCACACACACTGTACACAGGCAGACACATTCCACCAGTCCTCTGATAAACCAAACCAAAACCATGGTTTATATGCGAAAAAAGTAGAAGGATAATAATTTTCTTGCGTTTATATTTCTTATCGCTTGGAAACAGTGATTTTACGACCAAATACCGGGTCAATGTGTGAAGATGATGACTGTCGTTATTGCACTGGGAAATGTGTGTTTCAACAAGGAGCTTTTGTGTGCATATAGAAAAATATAAAAAAATCCTCGAAGGAAGAAAATTTCCTGCGGAATGGATAAGCGAAAAATAAGTAACAAAAAATGATTGATAGACTCGCTGTTGTGTTTGCACTTCACTTGATGCGCTGACATTTTGAAATGTAGTCCCCGCCACCTTCTTTATACTCATCCAATGATGGTTCTAATAAAATGTCCTTCTTAAGAACTTTCATACAGGATGCTTCAATCTTGATAAGGATAACAACGACGACAATGACGATGAGGACGCTCAGACAAACTGTGTGACGAAACTGTATGAGAAAAATATATTTTCCCATCGCATCCTTGGCGCACTTAATCGCTCGCACCCATCTGGGGTTTTACTATGCAAGAAGATACTCACATACATCCGCGAAGATGGAGGAATCAAGAATGATGCTCTTCTAAAGGGTGCACTCAAGTGTTTACTTTGCGGCAGCGATTAAATGAAAAAAAAAAAAAATAGAATATGCTTGTTGTCTTAATATGCGTGCATCATGCATGTAGAATATCCTATCCACACTCATGGAGATGATCCTTTTTGACATGAATTCTTTATTAATGAAGTATGTATGTGGGGAGCATCAGTGGTTATAGAGGTTGGAGTTGGAATAGAAAATTTAGATCAAGGATAAGAGAATTCCGTTTTCTAAATGAAAAATTCAAGAACTTCCTGTGAATTTCCTTTAAAATGCGAGCAGATTTTATCCGAGCATATACCGAGGATATGGGTCAGGAATGTCAAGAGTTTTAACCTCCTATAACTAAGTATAAGAGATTTCTGTTTTTATTTTTAGAATCCAGGACCAAAGTCAACACAATAAAGCGTGTTCCAACAATCCATAGCCCAGCGCTCCATATATAGTTCAACGTGCTAACGGTCGTTTTGATGATATTATCCGTGGACTGCAGCAGCACTGTGGGTAGCATCAGCCATCAGCCAGCACGAAGCAAATCGATTTAGACTCTTAGTTTATTTATTCCTGTTCCAGTTCGTGGTATATTATCCTGATGGCAAATAAAAGAAAAATCCTAGGATATAGGTACCTCCGCCGAGCTGCCGAATCGATATCTAACTAATGGGATCAGGAAACATTTTTGGTCCTACAAATTTGTTGTCCATTTGTCCAAAGGTGTTTGTTGTTTTTCTTCTCCACCATTTGTTCCCTCCAAAAAAAGAGGACATCATTTAATAAATGATATCCTACCTGGCTGAGTTTTAATCCTGTAAAAGAGATGGAAACGGAGATTGTCGTTTATGTTTTTTTTCCGGGACTACAGATTGTTTCCTCTATGGAATGGAAGAAGTAATTTTCAACAGTGTCGTTTTTTGTGGGATTCTCGGTTTCCCTTTGATCCTCTTTGTGTTTTTTTTTTTTTATTTAAAGGAAATTTATTACCGGACATAATAGGATCATAAGTATGCGTTAATAGGCTTTAAAAGTGTCAAAGCATTTCCGTATTTTATTCCAATAAAATGGTTGGTGTGAAATTTTATTTTTTTTTTATATTCTGGTTTGATTTGGGATGAATTTGTATTATATTTTTGTTGTATGGTCAGGGCAATTACACGGCACTTCCTCGACCTTGGTATGAGGAAATCCCCCATGAAATTTAATAGATTCAATCGCTGATGTGTGTGAAAATGCATTTGAAAGTATCGTTTCGTTATTGAGGAAGTGATGATTACGGTGGAAGTTTTATTGAATTCATAGAATAAAATAGGATGTGATACATAAAAATGGTTCGATTTCTTTTGGGTTTCATAATGATTCGACTTAATGACTTCCCTGTGAAAATAAAGATTAAAAAAAATGTTTTTTGTTTGATACAAGAAATATTGCAAACAGCTTATAGTTTTCTATGTTTGGAAAAACGTTCTTGACTTCTTATTTTTGAATAGATTCAATTAAGCCTCGTTAAGCCTAGTCTAGAAATAAATAGCAATACTCATTTAATGTAAATTCAGACCCTATGCCAAATGTCAAAATATTTCGTGGCAAAGAATACAACAAAAAAAATCCTAAGTCCAGTAGGTAGAAAAGAACAATTCAATACAATGAGCTGAATTTTACAGCTAAAAGAACAAAAATGCCGTTTGATTTTTTGAGCAAATAGGTATGAATTTTTTCTTAAATTTAATTTCGTATAGAAATATGTATAAATTTGGAAACAAAATTAAATAACCTACAAATAATATCATAAGCCCATTTTTAAAAAAATCGAATTGGCCTTCCAAAAACAAAAAAAGTGTTTTTGAAAATTTATAATTTTTTTCGCAACCTCTGCATACTTACATACAAATTATTTGATTTGGTTCATCCAATAATGAGAAAGTAAAGAAAATATGAAAAATGGTTCTATATGGGAAGTAGTGTTAATAACAATGCAAAGTACAATTTTTTTTTGCTTAAAAGTTGAACGCCATAATTAAAAAAACATACATTTCTTATCAATTTCGTTGGAGCTGTTTTTTGAAATTAAGATTTTTCTGAACGAGTTTTCAGCAATTGTATGGTAGGTACCGTTAGACTGCTTTCACACAAGGGAACTGAGTTGCCGGTAACTGGAAGTTTGTAGGCAAGAAGGGCGTAAGGGAAAGAAAAAAAATCTCCCCTCTCACCCTTCTCGCCAAAAAACTAGCTAGTTTCTGGCAACTCAGTTTTCGTGTGTGAAAGCGGTCTTAGTTTTTGATTCGAGGAATAAGATTTTTTTATATATTTTTGTTTTAAAATTTATATAAATAAATAAATAAATTGGGTGGCGCAACTCTCTCATAGGGTCATGGATCTCCATCAAATGACAACAAGGGTGGAGAGAGAAGCAGAAATCGTAGGGCTTAAGATCAACTCGGCAAAAACTAAAAGGATCAGCCTTGGAACTTCCTCATCAATCCAAGTAAATATTTCTAGACAACCGGTAGAGGATTTCCAATATCTTGGGAGTATTGTCTCTACGGGTGGCGGAACTGAACTGGACGTAAACAGCCGAATCAGAAAAGCAAAGGCTGCGTTCGGAATGCTGTCCAAAATATGGAGAAACAACTCTTTTAGCTTAAAGACCAAGCTACGGCTGTTCCGCTCCAATGTTGAATTCGTTCTGCTTTACGGCTGCAGCACTTGGAAAGTCACTGACACTGTCACTAGAAAGCTGCAAACCTTCGTTAATAGATGTCTACGAAACATCTTGAGGATTTTCTGGTCCAACCGTATCTCCAATGCCGAACTTCATGCGAGAACGGGTCAGGAGGCCATAGACTCCATTATACGAAGAAGAAAGTGGCAGTGGATTGGCCATACGCTTCGAAAAGGCGATCGGTGCATTGCATCTCAAGCAATGCAGTGGAACCCGCTCACACAGGAGGGAAGACAAGTGGGCCGGCCTAGAAGTACATGGCGAAGAACGGTCGAACAGGAATCGGCACGACTGGGGAAAAGTTGGAGAGAGCTGAAATATATTTCAAGAAATCGTACACGATGGCGCGTAGGTGTAGTGGAGGCCCTATGTCCCGTAAGGGAAACATCACGGACGTAATAGGTCCGAGGACCTAAGTAAGTAAGTAAGTAACGGCTCGTGAAGAACCTATAATAATAATAATAATAATAATAATTTTAACTATATGCCTGTAAGACCTCAGGTCTTTTAAATGCAATGCACGGCACTAGTTAGAAGGAATAGAAGGAAAGGAAAGTGACTAAGAACTCGTTACCATTCCTGTGTGCGCATGTTGACAGGAATGGATGGGACCTACAATTTCATGCCGAATCCGAACGGCTAGACGAGAAGCACTTATTTAAGGTGGACGAGGGTGGGCAGTGAACATAGACCTCCAGCGTGACAGTCTAACGCACTAACCATTACGTTACCGGCTACTACTAAGTTCAAAAAAAATTCTGAGTCATTTTCGAAAAGAAAAAAAAAAAATTTAATTTTCAAAAAAAAAAAAAAATCAAAAATGTTGGTACCTAATATAATAGGAGTATTTTATCGCAAAAGCCATCCGTAAGATTTACCCGCTTATGCCGCGCACTACAGGGGTTCTTGTCACCCTTAATTATGACAAGCACAGTGCGAGCGTTAGGAAAATAAGGAAGGATTTAAAAGGAGATACCGATGCACATTGGTTTTGAAATTCTGAATATCAAAATGGAGGGGGGGGGGGGGTAATAGGGCAGTAAAGCATTCCAAATTCTTGTTGTACGACCTAAGAAAGAATCTCTATACTTAACGGTACGTCCGAAATTGGGCTCAAGTGTAAACTGATGAGCATTCCATTACAAATACAATATCGCTAGTAGCGATAATAAGCTATTAAAGTAGAATCCTACTGTGGATAGATTTTTGACGTTTATTCGAGCCTCTATTCTACTTTAGCTTCTCATCGGCTGCAGAGCTACTAGCGATGTTGTATTTGTAATGCTTGTAAAATCGTACTGTACTATGGATGACTTTTGCAATAAAACACGCCTAACCAACTAACAATTGAACTGCTATTCTCATCCATAGAAGCTTTTTATAATCGTTTATCGCACTCAAATAATCTATCTATAATAATCCATAGAGTTAAAAATGGGAACTAAACTCCTATTGCACCTTTATGGAGTAAATTCTGTTGCTTCGAAGAACAGTTTTATAGTAGTTCGAAAGAAGTGCTAAAGGAGTAAGGTATAAGAGAATAGAGAAAAATAATGACATATGAAATAATTTGGCATTAAAAACGATACACTTTTTGCTTGAATGAATACATTAATTATAATTTATTAAAAATCAAAGAGTTTATATTAACTGACTACTCTATTGAAAGCGTTCTGGAATCTGCGTGCCTGGTATTTTTATTACCCATATGAACATATAATTGTGTATGGAAATAATAAAGTTGTTTATATTATTAGAAATGATTATTATTAAAATTGAAAAATGGTGGTGAAGTCCTTTATGATAAGACTATAGGAACATTCCACTCTATAATGAAAACCCATTAGTGTTATAGCAATCAAATGTATTTAATTCTACCCAATAAAACCCCGATAGAAGAATTATATGGTCTGATATATACGGTAATCACTCTGATAATATGTCGAATATAATCCACAGCGGTAAAGAAAAAATTAAGGGGAACCCCCGAAAACACTTAGTCAATGGCGTCACAGCGTCAGCAATATAAGCCTTACCATATTTGCTTATCTAAACATTAAAGAAACCAAGGATTACATAAATATTTCCTTGGACGACTAAAGAAAAATCAGGCCATTGCTGCTGGGACGCTGATGTAATTGCTAATGGAAAATCTAATGGAACAGTTTTAACACATTTGGCTCCTATAACGATATCAAAAAATAAAAAAAAAGTTGTTGGCATATTACCCAAAAAAACACTTCGTACCAAGTTTGAGGAAAATCCATCAAGTCGTTTAGGCTGCAGACATAAGGACAGAAATTGAGAGACACACTTTTTTCGTCTTCCTTGGCATCTTAATTGCAGGTTTGATCTAAATCTTCAATTTTTCTGTACGTACTAACGGAACTATTTGATTTATTTACCGTCGAAAAGTTTTGCCTTTTACCCTACAGATGTGCACAAACAAAAAATTATGTGTGCAACACCTACGCTGTGGCCTTACTTCACCGGACCGCACTTAAAGCTGTCCAAATAATCGTGATTTGAAACTATACCCATGGGATGAAGTGAATATATTGCAGTTTTCATGTGCCTGTTTGATGTAGGACACCACTTAAAAGTCTGTCTGATTGGGAAATGTCGGTTAATAGTTGCTTAAAGAATTTACGCGTAAATGTGACGATTAGTTTAACAGCCTTAAGATGTCTTACTAACATAAGACCCTACTGTATGTGTCTGACAATTTTTAAATTGGTTCGAATTTTTTTTTTTATATCAAAATTATGCAGTTGATCACTGACAATTTACAGTTTAATTTGGAAATGAAAAAAAAGTGCGTATACGGCAGAGTGTACGTAATATCGAATTTAAATTCAGAAATTCTTAGTTTCATAAATTAAGGAAGACAATATTTGGTTTAACCATGAAGATAAGTCATGTAATGTTTGCTTTCCATGAAGTGTGGGTTTACTGTTGAAAAGACAATGGGCCTTGCCAATAATCAAATTTAGCAAGCTAATTTTGCAAAAAAAAACATGTGAAAATGACTTATCTTTGATTTTGATTAAATGATATTTCTTAGAAAAACACCCTCCATTTTCTTGTCAAGAAAAATAATGTACAAATATTTAATGTTATACCATATAAAATATTTAAAAAAAATATTGAAAACAACTAAATTTTTTTTTGTAAAACAAAGATTTATACAAATTTTAGTGCCAGAATGTTTTGTACCAATATTTTTGGGCAATAACTAACCATATAAAATTGGTCAACAAGTTTTCATTAACTATTCAAATAGCAACATCTTTCCCATACACACAAATCCGGGTTGGAGGACCAAAATATTCTATCTTCTTAAAAACTTTTTTTCGAAATTGTATAACGGTAATAGTCAAGGAACCCTGTTAAATAATTAATATTTTTTTTGTTGTTGACTTTGGCTTTGAATAATTTTTTATCCTAAAAACTCTTTCGAGTTAAGCTTTCAAAACTAATTTCCACATTTGAACTTTTTTTTTTTTTATTTTAATGAAAAAAAAATTGACAAATCTACTTGTTGAAATTGTGAAGCCTCTTAAAAATTCATTGCACTCCGTCAAGCACACCCCTTTGTTTTAATTTAATACACCTATACCAACTTACACAATAGTAAAAAAAAGAAGAAATTCCTACCGAGGACAATAATTGAAAAATCCGAATTATCTCCGTAAAATATCCATCGCCGCCGCATCGGTCTTCCACTGTTTCTATCTTCCCTTAACCCTTAAAAAAAAAATAAAGAAAGAACAATTAAACCGCCCAATTGTAATTAAAAAGGAAATTCAAACTCAATATCAATAAAAGCGAAAAAGCACGGATGCATTGGAATCCGTTTTCCACCATCGGAATGTCATTATAAAAATTGTTCAATGATCAATGAGGGAGTGAGAGAGACATAAGTAGAGAAGAGTGAAGGCAAAAGTAAAAGACACCGAATTAAAAAAAAAAGATAAAAAACATGATGCAAAAAATTGTAAAAAAGGGTTTGAGTAGGACTGTTAAACCATGAACATCTCGCTATCAGTTCCTGGGTTTTCTTCCCTCGTTTGTGGTTTATACGCGTTTTCTTCCAACAAAATTTTCAATTATTTCATCCCATCCTTGATGGTGTCCTGTCCTGCTGCCACGATGAGTAGTTTTTTCCTGCAAATCGATAAACTGCTATTTGGAGTGGAGATAGTTTTATTTTTTATTTCATCCCGAGTTTGTCCTTAATTTGAACAACCATTCTTTTGTTTACTCTCTGTGATGCTCCTCCGGATCGGAATCCCTTTAGTTGGTAGGGCTGTTGTTATCCTTGGTAGTTTCGTAATTTGTTGTCATCGTGGCCGCAACTCACAAATACCTAGGATCGCATAGCATTCTCATCGCCTCTGACTTCCTCCCTTTTCTATTTGTTGCATTTTTGTATATAGTTTGAGTTCGGGAATGTGCAAAAGCAATAAATATTCTGCTTATTTATTCAGGACTTTTTTTTGTTCTGTCGTATTCTTTATTCTTTGGCTACTGATAAAATTCCGTATCGTAGGACAAGGTAAACAATCGAACGAGAGGATACTAAGGATCTTCTATCTATATAAGTCTAAACAACTGTATCTGATGGTTTTTGTGGTGTAAAAGGATAGCGAGTCGATGGGAAATGGATATATGTATATTTTTTTTTATCTTGTGGTGTGGATAACATCCTAATGAGATATCCTTGGGTAAATTGTTTATTTTAGCAAGAAGGATAAGAAACACCAGCGGACCATATTCTAGGTCACTACAAATATTTTTTGCTTTTTTTTTTTTAACTTGAAATGTGATGCCAAAATGTTCGTATACGGGAATGAAATTTTTGTCAACACATATTCGCATCCCACTCGGGTATGTGAGAAGTTATATTATTTTGGGATATTTGCCAGGATATTTGGAATATTTTTTGTTGGCAATGGCGCAGCTAGATCCTTTCGTAATTTACACTTAGCTGAGAAAATGTTTCTCTTGATTAAATGGATGGAATGATGAATTATGGGCATTCTGTTTGGTGAGGATTTCATCCGCGTTAATGCCAACAAATGTTCGCTAAATCCAACAAATCACACATATACTGTGACATTTCTGACAAGCGGTCTGTCACTTTTGAAAGAACAATATTTTGTTATTTTTTGTTTAGTTATTTGATTTAATTTGTAGGTCAAAAGTCTTTGTCTATTTCCAAATGTACTGATTTGATTCAGATATAGCTGCTCAACTAATTTTCATTTCTAAAGGCAGAGTATGCCCATAAATCATCAATCCATTTCAAACGAAAGAATTTAACAGCAAACTTTAAAATACATCAGTCCGCCTTAAAGTATGCTACTTTTAATCCATTACGATCTTGAAGAATATTAAATTCTAAAAGCTTTCTCCCAGAATCTCTCTTAAAATGAAAATAAATAAATTCTCTTTTTCACACTCACACTACTTACCCATATCTTCACTATTCTCCATTTCATTATTTAGCTCTCCATCCAAAACAAAACAATCTCGTCGTCTTCCAGTATTGTTCCCCTCTGAAGACTCCAAAGCTTGCGTTCCATTTGGTTGTTGATTTCCATTACCTCTTATGCCACTCTCCTCCCAATCATTTCCACTTCCATCATCATTCCCCCCTCGCACTTGCATCTGTATTTTCTTCTTCTCAAACAGCTGAAAGCACCAACATAATGTAAAGCCGATAATCATGAAGACCCAAGCCATGATCATCAAAGTCACAGATGTTGTGCTTCTCATATGGAATCCATCATAATCGTCATCATCATTTGTCTCCGCTGTGTTGTGCTCCTCGATTAATAAGATCACATTATCCGGATATGCGTTGCTGACATTTGTATGAATTGCGGCGAAGGGCAATTGGCCATTGGTGGCGTTAAAGAAGTTCCGTATGAATTTAATGTAGGTTATGTTTGGCATTTTGTTCGTTAACCTTTGACACTTTGTTTTTTCTTTAGTTTAGAATGTTATGACACAGTTTCAGCAAAACCAGATTGAAGAGAAAAGAAATCTACAAACGAGAGGGCATCCGCACCCAGTGACCAAACCAGTGTTTTAGAGACAAAACTTAAACTGAATTTGGTTTGGAATTGCGATTGGAGTGTGGAGCTTGCATTTGGTATAACGTATAAGTTATCCAGTTTTCCCCAAGAGAGTTTTTATGTGATATTGACGGACAAATAATAATAATTTAAAAGAGATACTTATTTTTTTCTTATTTGATAAATACACCTACATGCTGGAAGATGAGAGTTAAATGCGAGGGATGTATGGGATTTAAATAAAAAGTGCTTTTCCACTCTCAAATGAAGTCAAGAGTAGAGAGGCTGGTGGTGACGCTGACGATATCGCGATGACTGCGAGGAATTCAGTGTGAATGCAGTAGTGTTACCGTTGAAAAGTTTAAAAACGTGCACAACTTCATGACATGTAAAATGAGCTTTCCCCTACTAAGACTGGTGCTAATTATTATAGCAAACCTAGCGGGTACTTAAAAATTATAATACAGAAATATTTCTTATTTGCTTTATAGTCGAGGAAAGTTGTAATTTTTCTGAAAAAAAAAAACATCAGTGTCCACATAAACATAACTCCGAAACGGTACCTAAATGCTATTGAATACTATTTCATACACAATTACAGCTCTCGAACACCGCCGTTATGTTTCGTGTCTTTCTCTATTTTATCATTGTTATTATAATCAGTATATTCTAGTGAAAACTTGTTTCTGGAGTTGAGGTCACTTGTACTTTTTAATTGAATTTTATTCATTCACTCCACTTAAAACAGAAGTAATTTCAATATTTTAATTTCTTCATCTTCTTATTATAAAAAACCTGACCACGGGTATTTATTTTCTAGGTGCACGAATTTAAACAAATTCCCCTAGAATAATAAAATTCACAGTATCTTTTTGCTGTGATTTTTATAAGAGTCGGTAAACATCGACCAAAATTTGTTTCTTAGTAGGGTATAACAGACTGACTGAAGAGCCCACTGTTATACCTTGGGCGAAACACAATAATTTCTGGAGTTGAGGTTACTTGTACTTTTTAATTGAATTTTATTCATTCACTCCACTTAAAACAGAAGTAATTTCAATATTTTAATTTCTTCATCTTCTTATTATAAAAAACCTGACCACGGGTATTTATTTTCTAGGTGCACGAATTTAAACAAATTCCCCTAGAATAATAAAATTCACAGTATCTTTTTGCTGTGATTTTTATAGGAGTCGGTAAACATCGACCAAAATTTGTGTCTTAGTAGGGTATAACAGACTGACTGAAGAGCCCACTTTTTTTTTTTTTTTTTTTTTTTTTTTTTTTTTTTTTTTTTTTTTTTTTTTTTTTTTTTTTTTTTTTTTTTATATAACTTGTCCCCACTCTTTCCTTAATATTAAATATAAAATTTAAAACTATTTTTGCATGAATAAATTCTCTTTTTCATCTCTTATAAATAATATCTTATCCAAAATTAAGCATCCTCTGTGGCATAGTAAGTAAGCGCCGTGATCGGCTAAAGTTTGTAATTTTCGCAACGTCGGTTCGAATCCTGCCATTTAACTCAATTTTTTTTTTTTTTTGGTTCCTTCAATCTTTTTCTTTTTTCAATTTTTATTTTTCTCTCTTCAAGTAAATTTCTTAAACTTTTCAAATTAAAAACAATGGTTTGCTCGGCAAAAAATTGTTCAGATGGATCGCAGTCTTCACCGCTTTTTGCCTGTTATGGACCTTGTGGTAATATTTATCATGCAAAGTGCATTGGATCAACTAATGCATTTATTGACAAAATATCAAATTCTAAATTTGCTTTTTGGTATTGCACCGATTGCCGCAAGTTGTCTGTATCTCAATTAGCTTTCAAAATGTCGTCCTTTAAAGCAGATATTAAGAACCTTTCAAAAGGTTTTGAAGAACTGCTCAGCATGTTTAACACTGCTGTCTCTAATTTCAATTCCCTTACTTTCGCTAATTACATGGTAAATAGTGCCACTTCGACTGATGATTTGGTAAGTGAACCTTCTTCTGTTAGTCTTTTGACAAAAGATCTAGAAAAGGATCTGCTTGCCCAGTCAGGTTCAGCTAAACACGTATCAGATGCCAAGAAAAGTAATAAAAGAGGACGTGATAACTCATTACTTGTTAAAAACTCTGGCCCACCCCCAAAAAAATCAAATCTCACAAACAATCCCAAACACCATAGTACCAATAATACAATTGAATTTCCTGTTTAGGTTGTGAATCAAGGTTCAGTTCCAAACATAGTCTCTGATATGGACTTCGTAACTGAATCAAATAACTGCACTAAACATAAACCTTTAAAAGCAGTCTCTAAACCGAGATCTATTTTTATTTCTCGCTTGGAACCAGATATTTTGCCAAACGATATTGTTTCTCACCTAGTGTCTAACAATATTATTCCCTCCATCACGTCTATAAAATGTACCAAAATTAGCAAACACAATAGTTTTATCTCGTCTTTTAAAATAGTTACGCACACATCATATTTTGATTCAATTTGCGATATTAAAAATTGGCCTTCTGAAGCCCTTGTTAAAGAGTTTATTGTCTCAAATAAAAAAAGACAACCGCGTAATTCACCCAAAATCTCAACTGCAAAAAACTAAGCAGGATTACCCTCTTCTACCAAAATGTAAGAGGGCTTCGCAGTAAAACCGCTGATATCTTCATAAACTCCCAAGCATTGTCACATGACATCTTTGTTTTGACGGAAACTTGGCTTAATCCAAGTTTTTTAGACACGGAACTCTTTAGTCAAGAGTTTTTAGTATATAGAAATGATCGTCATGGTGACAAACTAAAAGAAGTGGGAGGCGGTGTTTTGATTGCAGTTCGCGATAAATTTATGTCTTCGTCTGTTTCATTCCCTTTAATCTTTCTATTGAATTAGTCTGTATTTAGGTAGCTATACAGTCAAAATTTGTTTATATTTTAAATGTCTACATACCTCCAAAAAGTCCACATGCAGCTTACGTTGAACTTTCTAGGGCCTTAGATTTTGTTGTTGACTTGTCTTGCTCTAACAGCAACATTTTACTTCTCGGAGATTTCAGTTTACCACACATTGATTGGGTATCTTCTGAAGACGAATCTTGTCAAGAAGCTTCTTTAACTTCTTCCCAAACTGAACTGCAGTTTCTTGATAGGATTACCTCGACTGACTTACAGCAAGTTAGCTGTATTAAAAATTACAAAAATCGAATTCTCGATTTAGTTTTTTCCTCAGACGCTGTTAGTACTCTGGTTCTAGAATCTAGTCTCGGAATTACTAATATAGATAGCTATCATCCTCCTTTGGATATTATTTTTGACTTGAGCAGTCACCTTACTGAAAACAGTAACACTTATGATTGTTCATATACTTTTGACTTCAGGAAAGCAAATTTTCAATTGCTTTCAGATGAATTAACTAGATCTGGTATTGATAGTATATCAGTGTCTAATAATATTGACAAAGCAGTTAACAGTTTCTATACCATCCTTAATAACTGCATGAATAATACTATCCCCATAAAAATGTCGAAAAATTCGAACGCCTGCTTTTCATGGTATACGAAAGAGCTGAAATTACTCAGAAACAAAAGGAACAAAGCATGGAAGTTATATTTAAAAACCCTTTCGTCTTATCGACCACAACTCTTACATTGCATTATTTGAAGAATTTAAATCCCTTTCGAAGACTCTCTATACAGATCATGTAAACGAAATGGGTAGATCTTTAAAGGATGATCCTAAGAGATTTTGGAAATTTGTTAATTCAAAGAAAAATTCTGACGGTTACCCGGCAAATTTCACATACGAGAACTGTTCTTTGCAAAAACCCATTGATATTTGCAACACTTTTGGGAAAAATTTTCAAAATTCATTTGTCGACACATCTGTTGATGTTGATGAAACTATTTTTAGAAATTTACATATCTATGCCCAAACAAGTTTCAGTAATATACCGGTGCAACAAAGCTCTATTTTAGAGGTTCTCTCATCGTTAAATGATGATTACTCATCTGGGCCGGATGGAATTCCTCCAATACTTCTAAAAAAATGTAAAAATATACTAGTTGATCCCATTAAATTTTTGTTTGAGTTTTCTATTAAATCAGGAAAATTTCCTTGTTTTTGGAAAAATGCATTTCTTACTCCAGTTTTTAAAAAGGGCGACAAAACTGATATCAAGAATTATAGACCTATATCGAAACTTTCATGCATTCCAAAGCTCTTTGAGCAAGTTGTTTGTGAAAGTTTAGCATTTTATACTAAGAATATAATATGTGAACAACAGCATGGCTTTGTGAGAAGGAAATCTGTGGTAACAAATCTCCTTACTTTCTTGCACAAATGTTCTAATGCATTGGAAAATGGAAGTGAAGTGGATTGCATATACACTGATTTTTCAAAAGCATTCGATCAACTAAGTCACAACATTATTATATTTAAACTCCAAGCTTTTGGTTTTCCGAATATTGTTATAGAATGGATAAGATCATACCTTGAAAATAGATCTTACCAGGTAAAATTTAGAAACTGTCTTTTAGATTCATTCAATGCTCACTCGGTTGTACCTCAAGGAAGTCATCTTGGCCCACTTCTATTCATTCTGGCTATAAATGATGTTAAATCATGTATACACCATAGTGATATTCTTATATATGCTGATGATATGAAAATTTTTAAAACAGTAAAATCTAACAGTGATCGCATTCTCTTGCAAGCAGATATTGACAATTTTAATGTTTGGTGTGACAAAAACAGTCTTTCTCTTAACCCAGTTAAATGCCAAACTATTACTTTTTCTAGAAAACGAGTACCGAGTGCTTTTGATTATTCCATTTCACAGCACTCACTATTTCGTGTTCTAAGCTTCAAAGACCTTGGTGTTCACTTTAGTTCTAATCTAGAATTCACAGAGCATATTAATTACATTGTAAAAAAAGCAAGTTCCATGCTTGGTTTTATAAAACGGTGGGCTAAGGAATTTAACGATCTGTATGTCACCCTCTCCTTATACAATTGCTATGTACGACCCCATCTTGAGTATGCCTCACAAGTTTGGTCTCCTTTTTACGTTATTCATAAACACCGCAATACAGCATAACTTCATTCGATTTGCTTTAAAATGGTAACCCTGGACTGATCCATATAATCTGCCACCATATGAACATAGGATCCAGCTTCTGCAGGTCCAAACTTTATATCAGAGGCGGGTTAATAATGATTTAATATTTTATCATCAACTTATTACTGGTCAAATTGATGCTCCTGATTTGCTATCCTGTATTGGCTTGAACTACCGCGGGGGTTCTCACCACCTGCGAGAATTTGAACTTTTTCACGTAAATTTTCATAGAACTAATTATGGCATGCATGAACCTCTTAACCGAATGAGTAAACTCTATAATTTAAATGTTTCCTCAATTGATTTTAACATGTGTAAAATAGGACTTAAAAAGTTATTTCGAACCAGTGCTCCACTGTCGTGATCGGTTTAATTTTTTGTTTTATTCTTAATGTTGCATTTTGTTTATAAACTAAATATAACGTAAACTAAACATAATTTTAATTTTTTGATTTCATAATCCTTATTTTTTAAATAAATTTATTTTTTTTTCTCAATTTTTAATTTTTCAACTGCTTGCATTAAGCAGACCTAATCTCTTTCAACTTCCATTGATACCTACTCGTGTCGCTGTAAGACAAGTTGCTGTGTTATTGTTAAACATAACTAAGTAACGATTTTTTTTATATAATTATCTAACATCAAATAATTAATATAAGTGCCGATATGACTTGCAATCGTAATTGCTGTCGTACTCGGTGAAAATGGACCCCAGCACGTGCGGTATCTGGGGGGGGGGAAAGAGGCGTGGGCTTTAAAAAAAAAAAAAAAAAAAAAAAAATAGCCAGTTGCATACCTCGCCTTAAAAAAATCAACCGTAATACTCGTGCTTCTAGGAATGCCCATCAGTTTACCCTTGAGCCCAACTTTGGACGTACTGAACGTATAGAGATTCTTTCTTCAGTCGCACCACACGAATGTGGAATACTTTACCCGACTCGACTTTCCCCTCTCATTTCGATGTGCAAACATCCAAAACCAATGTGCATTGGTATCTCCTTCTAAATCCCCTCCTACTTACCTACTAATCGCTCGTGCTGTGTTAAAAACATTGTAAGGATAGCCATAACCCCTTTTGCGCGCGTGGAATATAAAAAAAAACTTGTAGATCTTGCCATCTACAAGAAAAAAAATTATGAAAAGTTTTTCCTACGACAAACAGATATCAATATTTTAAGAAATGTAAAATGTCGAAAATGCCAATTTTTCACTATGTTTTCAAAATTTCCCCATTTTTGTGAAGACGCAATATTTTTCAACTGATCTTTTAAGCCTAGTACTCACCTCTGAGTGAAATGAAAAATAAATGCGGTTCAAATTCAAGTGAACATTCATTTTGAAATCATAATTTATTCTCCACGTGAATTTTCAGTCCTCAGTTTTCTAATATTTGATACTCACTTTGAATGAAAAAAAATATTGATTTTTATGGCTGTCAATTTGGAAGAATTTTTAATAAAAAAATAACGAACTCACAGTTTGTTGATTTTGGCCTGTCGGTAGCACTAGCCATTCTAAAATAAATTATTGTTGGATCCAAAATAATTTTATTATCAGCAAAATAAATTAATAGACAAATGTCATACTGTTTCACACTTTTATTTGTTTTTCCTAGTGGTCGTACATTGTGATTTTTTTTTTGATTTTCTGAAGTAAAGCAGCCAACATGGGTTTTGCAAATCTCTGGTATTCCCATCCCCGAAAATACGGACAAGGTTCTCGTTGCTGCCGGTCATGCTCTAACCGACATGGTCTCATCCGCAAATACGGTCTGAATATCTGCCGTCAGTGCTTCAGGGAGTACGCCAACGATATTGGCTTCAAGAAGCTCGATTAGTCATTCCCTTGGAAGAGAGGGACTCGCCATCCAAGCATCTCTCACCTGACAGATTAAATAAGAACACTTTACTGCAATTGAAATGCATGTTAATCTTATTTAAGCTCTCAGGCGAATAAAAATAACATAAAAATTGGGAAATGAAAATTAAGAAATGAAATTGATTTTGAACCGGTTCACATTTCATTTTTAAATTTGGGTACTCACCTCTGGTTTTGAATTCCATCTCAGTGAAATAAGTGTCACTTTTATATAGAAATTTAATTTACACTCGAGCTGAGTAGGAGGCTTTAAACGTAAAAAAGGGTCACAATATTTTTCTTAGATAATATTAAAATCTAATAAGTAGGGTCAAAATTATTTCCGTCAAATTCGTCATTTAAGAGTAAAGAGCTAAGAACAGGTAAATTTCGACTTTTGGTAATTTTTGTTGAAATAATTATACTACACAAATTATGGCTGATAGAAGTAAATTGCTAAAGCGAGCAGAGGGTGTTACATTTTTTTCAGATTTTAGAGATTTTTCAATTCCTCTTGCGAGTATTTTCAACACCTTTGATCGAGACGTTTTATCAGCTAAAGCCAATATAGTCTTTGAGATAAAGACTAATTCGCGTTTTCCAAAATGATGAATTTCCCTAGGAGTATGGCAACGGGAAATGCTGCAATTAAACTTTTATAATAACACTTTTTCAGATACGAAAAAATCGTCTGTAAGTAAAAAAAAAACAATATTTTTCTGACTAACTTTCCTGTATACTATAAAGGCTATAAATTTGCAATAAAACTCCGCCCCGCGTCATTTTTTTTGATGCTCCCGTATCATTTTTTTTGACACACCCACCTCATTTTTTTTTTGACGTCACCTACGCGTCATTTTTTTTGACGCCCACGAGTCATTTTTTTTACATGCGTGTGCATGTTTACTCCCATGCGTGCAATTGTTTTAACAGTTTTAAAAACACATAAGGTACTGAGTTTGAAGAAAATCCATGGAGCCGTTTAGGATGTGGCCGCGGGGACGGACAGAGAAAAAATTTTGAGACCCTATCTTCGTAATATTAAGTTTGATCAAAATCTCGAGTTAATTAAGTTTTACGAATCCCTTTATTTTTCATATACTAATTACCTACACGGCTGGAAAAATTCCATGTTTCTGGCTAGTTTGGGCAAGTAGGGAAAACCCAGACGACGAAAACTTGTCAGATACTTGGCAAGCCCAAGGATTTCAGTAATTAGTACCAACAATTTAGACGAGGAAAACTTTTCAAACATTTAAGAGACTTCATCTTTTACGACATAAATATCATAACATCAAAATATCTTATCTTAATAATAGACCTGGCAACCCATCATTTACAATTCCATGCACTTGCATCGTCTCCGAATTAAAAGCTATTATTCTTAATTGCTAAAACAGTATACATAATTGTGTATTAAATGATTTGGTCTCTCAAAATAACAGAATGATCGAACGATGTCCAAACTGTTCTTATATAAATTTATTTGCTGTTGCTTTATACAGTTTCTCATTATTTTCTTATGTAAAAGCTCTATTTAAGATTTTTATGTTCTATGTTAAATTTAAGCACAGTCTAAATAAATCAGTCGACTGAAAACTACCAAATTTGTTCTTATTTTCTTGGAATTATTTTAACTTTTTCTTTGCGTTCGCTCGATGATTAACTTTTTTTTTGCATGTTTCATATTTAGCATGTGCTTTATATTTCTTTTAATTATTATTAAACTGAACCACCTACAAACACTTGTTAGGTCCTTCCTAGTAATAACAAACATTTTATAAACACCATGCAATTTAATTATCATAATATTTTTTTTCTCTATTTCTATGAAACAATAGAGTAGGAATCATATTCATAGCCAGTTAGCCCAGTGGGTAGCGCATTGACCTGATAAGCAGGGTGTTGCGGGATCAAGTCCCACAAAAGCCAACTTTTTTTTGTGTGCCTGACTAGAATAAAGGGTTCATAATCGCCATGAAGGCCCTCGTTCTAACCTTTGCTAACCCTTGGTAGCCCCTTCCGAGAATCTATGTTAAAGTCTCTAGTGCCTTGTCGAAAACATTTTCTGCGCGGGTATATATACATTACATGTATATCTTTTGTAAAAATCATACTGAGTGTTTTCCACTTCCGAAAAATACGTCTCTTATCATATTTCCTCGCTGGAGGGGCTTGTTAGTTGAGGCCGAAGCCCATCCTGGGCTGTGAGCGCCATCAAAAGTAAAGTAAGTAAGTAAGTATTTCCCGTTTGATTTAAGTCCATCTTCTTCGTACAAAAAAACAACTTGAAGTGTAATCCATTTGTCTATTCGAGTTCGAACTAGAATTTTACTTTTCCCAGGAAGTTAACAAAACTATAATCAATTTTATTTTATGACACAACATTTATGTAGGTATATTTCTTTTTGCTTAAAACCGTTATACTAGTTTTTATTGCCAAATAAACTATTTAGTATATTGTTTTTAAGCTTTATTATCCATAATACCAACATTTTCTAACATAAAAATAGTTTTCCCAAAACACACACCAAAAATAAATAAATAACATAAATGAACAAAAAAAAATAAACTTTTCTGCCTCATAAAACCATCAGCGATAAACCAGAAACTTTTTGCCAAAATCACGATCGTGACTTTTTTATGAGCTCCCCAGATTTTGTTTTCTTTTTTTTTTTCGCTGATTTAGCGAAGGTACAGTATACGGTGAATGCAATTACAATTTTAATGAACCATTTGGCCGTTTGGTTTTATTATATTTTTTTTTTTTTTTTTTTGTTAACGGTCTAAAGAATTTTTATTTGATTGCAATGATGTGTTTATTATCATATTCCAGGATGAACGAATTTTTTTTTCTCTATGGTTTCCTATCCGGTGATATGTATCAAGTTGTTGCTGTTCTCTCCCCCCTATTGGACCATCATTAATGCAGAAGGACGAAAAACCCCTTAAAAACCAACGAAAACCATGAAATAGGGAGCTCTTATGGGTTTTAAATAATAAAAAAAATAAGGTTCAGTGCATTAAACTAAAAACATTTTTCGTCAATATTTTATAGCCCCATAGGTCTATTATGTGTACTAGCTTTGGGATGTCTGCCTGTGCAGTTTAGTTTTGTGAAGAGGCAGCGATGCGACGAGTAAATTTGATGAATTTGCTGAATGAGGCCTGTAGGATACAGCCGTGGCGAAAAGTATTTTACACCCTTCAGATATTGATTTTCTGATGGTTATGTTTTGCTGTTTTTTAGAATTTATTTATCAGCAAGTAAGCTGTGAGTTTAAAATTATAAATACTTTTCACTAATTATGTGTGAAAATTAGTTTTAATTAAAACTAGCCTAAAAATGATTTACAAATATCACTACTTTACTTATAAAAAATATGTTCTTCAGTTTTGTGTCAATTTTGTCCACAACTATAAACCATCTAGGAGAAATAATCGTAACTCCACATAAGCTAGCTCTAAAAATATAAGATTAATATAAATAACTAATGTTTGAATACTTCTGGTCAAGGCTGTATGTTTATCTGAGCTATAGTAAGTTCAACAAACACTAAATATTAAAGCTTTAGTTTGGGATATATGTAATATTTTATTTATTTTTGTTTTTATTGGTTGCTATATAGATTCAAAGAGAGATAGATAGTTTTGGCTTTATCAAAATGTGGTGCTTCAGTATACGCATATGGTTTGCATTTATTTTAGGTATAGTTTGTCCCTCTTGTAATCATAATTGTCAGCAGAGAATATTCAACATTTTTAGCTTATACACATACATACAATATTGCAATTGCAATATAGCCTTTTTTAAATGACCCTTGGCCATATCTAGCTTATACTACACATAATATATGAATTGAATGGGTGAATCGTTTAAGTTTTGATTGATTTGAACCATAAAGGTATTCTATTATTTATAGTGTATAGAGAAACGAGTTAATGGGTTTTCGAACAATTTTATTGAGGCCAATGGATACATTCACTTCTATGGGTTTATTCAATTTATTTTTCATTGATTGAGTTTTAAAGGCTGATTGATCCTAAAAATGAGAGGTTTTTTTCTGTTGTTTTTGTTTATAAGGAGAGTTTTTGGTATGATTTTTGTATGTTATATTGATATTGATTGGGAAATTGAATTTGTATCGAAAAAATTAGTTCAAATATTTTTAAAGCAGAAACAAAAATAATAGTGCTGTGAAATAATGTCAAGTGCAAAAGTGAAATATTAGAAATTCAATAAAATACGAAAAATTTCCTAAACGCCCGAGTCAACAAATTGTCTTTAATTTTTTTTTTTTAAATTCAGTTAATTTTGTTAAAGCGCCACCTCGCATCCAGAATTTTTACTTACTCTATGGGGCAAGTATTGGTTTCGTGTGATAAAAAAAAAATCGATTGGTATTTTAATCAAAACTAACATAACGATGATGGAGCTATTTTCTGCGCGTCTGTTAGTCCCTGCATCCTGGTGTACTTTAAGCTTAGTGCTAAAAAAAAAAAATTAGCGTTTCGTCCCAGCGTTCTCACTTGGACTCTTCAGTTGACAGTGAGAGCCTTGTCGAGACGCAATTTTTATTAAGTTCAGTCAAACTTACACAAATTTTACAGCGAAAATCAAATGTGAACTATACCTATGTATATCCAACCCAATAAGAATATCTAATCAAGAATTGTTGGAAATTTTGTTACCCGTGGTCCTAAACAGTGAGACGAATTTTCTCCAAATTTGGTGTAAAGCATATTTTTGTGATTCCTTAGAAGTGGAATTCGAAGTTTTGTCCTATGATCTTAGGACGCAGATCATGGGAAAACAATGGATTCTGGTAAGTATAGGCACAAGGCTTTAGTGATAAAAATTTGGAGCCGTATAAAGCTCTTTTAGAGGGATTATTTTTGTTGTTGCACTTTGAAAGTGGATTTTAGTGGTGTTGGGGCCGTGATATCGCTGCCAGACCGATGAAATGCAGCTTGCACCGATACAAACGACATGGCCACAAAATTTGAAGCGGTATAAAACACTTTTGATTAAATGTTCACTAGCTCTCGGACTTTAAATAAAGTATACAGTTCCTCAACAAAAAAAAAATATACATCATTGCGTATGGGAAAGATTTTTGCGGAAAACAAAAGTTTGACGTTAAATTTTTTTTTATCGAGCTGTGAACTCACCACTGTGTACACACCAATGCTCAGCACGAATATATTTTCAGTGACATTGTTTTGTGAAATCAAAAAATTTTAAATCACCATTTTAACATGTTTTAATTATTTTCTCGTTAACGATATTATTGTACCAATGTCTTATTTGTCTCTATACGTTCTAGTTCTTAGCTACGAGAGCAAGTTCGTGCTATCCAGTCGTGCATATTTCTATAGCTGACCCGAGGGACATTGTCCTGTCCAAATTTAAATTAATTTATTTATAATTATTTTTGACCACAGCACCTAATGTTGGCCAGTTGTTTGGTTTAAACGGCATGAATCTACTTGCACAAAAAAATTGTATACAAAAATCGCTTGCATGTAGTTGGCCCACCAACTATTAAGTTGAGCAAAACTGTTAATTGCAATCGTTTGTACATCGTTTGTCTACGTTTGTACAAGTTTTAGATTCGTTTGTACACTCACCGTTTTTTTTATATAGCCACTTCAAAAAAATTTACGGAGTTTGGCCCACCAACTATAACGCTCGAAAAATCTGGAAATGCAGCTCGATAGATAATCGTTTGTCTATGTTTGTCTTTTTTTTTTCGTTTGTATACGTCCCAAATTTTTTTGACAAAAAAATTTTTTTTAACCAAATTTTATTAAAATTTTAAAACATATGCATTCGTTTGTCTCTTTTTTATAATGATTTTTCATCGTGTTATTTTTTTTTAATTTGTATTTATTTCTATTTTTAATTAATTATTACTTTTTTGGGACATGTAGTTGGCCCACCAACTATAACGCTCGAAAAATCTAAAAACGCAGTTCGATAGAAAATCGTTTGTCTATGTTTGTCTTTTTTTTTTTCGTTTGTATACGTCCCAAATTTTTTTGACAACAAAATTTTTTTTAACCAAATTTTATTAAAATTTTAAAACATATGCATTCGTTTGTCTATTTTTTATAATGATTTTTTATCGTGTTATTTTTTTTAATTTGTATTTATTTCTATTTTTAAGTAATTATTACTTTTTTGGGACATGTAGTTGGCCCACCAACTGCATTCTCTTTTATTTGGGTATCCACAGTTTCAACTTGTATTCGAAATTGCGATAATTAAGACTTTATCCTTTTTTTCTATTCTTTTTAAGGAGTGCCCTGCATTTAGGCTGCATTTAAAAAGACTTAAGTTACCCCTTGAGCATATTATTTATTCAGTTAAAATAATTTAAAAAAGCAAACAAAAATAATTCTAATTCTATAGGTACTTGTTCATTAACTTGAATTTTGCCGTCCGCCAAACGCTTTTAATGAGTTTCTTTTCTGTATGAAATAGAAAGTAATTATGGGTACAAATACCTATGTATGCCTATTATAGATATTGATAGGTAGTAACAAAATTTTTGAGTACCTACCTAACTACCTACGAGTTTTGGCTGTTTTTTCAGCGAATGGATAAGGGGGGGTTTACTTAAAATAAATCAAAATTATTTTAACTCGAACATAATCATGAAATGTGTATTTCCTGTAGTTCCAAAAACCCATTTTTAATAAAAATTCAGCAGTCCTGAATAATAAAAATACCATTATTGTTATTATTGTACTATTCGTACCAACGGCGTATACAGGGGGGGGGGTCACGGGGTCATGTCCCCCCCCGAGAACTCAAGATTATTTTGTTGATCTGAAATAATTATTTAGTAACCACATAGAAAAAAAAAAGAAAGTTGGTTACTTAGAAAGCTAGTAGGATTTTCGATTGATAATTTAGAATTCAATAGAGAATTTGAATGTTGGTAACTTCAATTCAATAAGAAATTTAATTTTCATGGCAATGGAATACCTACGTTATTTTGTAGTCAATCGATGATACTTTGATTTTCTTCCTCGTACCTCAAATTTAACATAACAACAAACTTCTCATAAAATGATAATGCATTCAAATCTTAAAATATATGCATAGGCTAGTTTCCGTTTTGAGATGACTGCCAAAACCTGTTAAACCAAACAGAAATTAAAGTGCGGAGTTGTTACCAAATTTTCACTCAGTAAAGTAAAAACTAATAGGATTTTCAAAAAAAAGAACATTTTTTTTCTAACCAAAAAATATTAATGTTAACGATAAAAGACATAAATATAAAAAACTATGATGAAAACCTATTACGAAAGGATTTTGTTTGCACTTATTCAATATTTACGATCGAACAATATTGTTATTGATTTGGATGTGGATTACTTTTACAAAGTAACCTATGAATCCCATAATGCAAAAGCCAATAGCTATGGTAAAGGAGATTTTTTGGAACTCCTTGCGGTGAACCGTTTGACCAGTCGGATGGAATTATTGACGAAAAGCGACTAGGCTCGTAGAATTTAACAACTTTGTCCATTATTTTTATCAGAAAGGCTTACTGGTAAGAAAGATAAAAAGATTAGGTATATTTGATGTACATATTTATTTTGTAAGGTGCCTTTCACTTTTCCATCGGTGGCAGTCTTAGAGACATACATTTTTTTTTCAAATCAGAGGCATATCAAAATCACTCGTGAAATTTGTTCACACTTTTCTTGAAACACAACGAAAACGAATCTTTGTATTCAATTATAATACGAATATGTAATGTATTTTAGTTTATCCACTATTGTAAAAAGAGCAATTTACACAAGTGGTCATTTTTGAAAATCAGAGCTATTGTTTTCATTTTCAGTAGTGAATACTTATAGATATCTATTTACTAAAATTAAGAAACAAAAAACAGTGCACAGTATCTATGATATTTTACTAATTTTTCCTGCAACTTCAATTCGCTGAAATAAAAACTTTGATAGGATTAAAATAAATTCTGAATAAAATTCAAAACAAATGATCAAGCGAATCCAAAAATTGTTTTCCTCATTATTTTGACAGCTAGCTAAACTGATTTTTTTTTGGTCAGGCAACTGGAGATTGCTGTACGCTGTTGCTGAGGCCCTCCGAAATAAAAAATGTAACAGTCAGGAATAAAAACGAAGAGCGCGGTCACTGGTCCAGCTAATAAAGGTTCGTTCGACTCAGTTGTTTATTTTAATTTTCTTTGGAACCAAAAATGAGGTAACTTTGCAAATACCAAAAAAGTGTTTTCGTCTTAAATTTGTTAATTTTTTTTGTATAGGTAGATTATTTCATTTTGAATTGGCTTTGACAGTTCGAAATATATATTTTGAACGAAATTGCCTAACTTGGCGTAGTGAAAATTTAGTATTACATTCGTTGTCTGCTAATTCACGCCGACTTTTGATTCTTAACTGTTTTGAAATTAAATGAGTTAAGGTACGATATATTTTTCCAGGATATGAACGATTTTAAATTATTTTAACTTATTTTTAACAAAGGTAATGTATTATAGGGTTTCCCATTAAGGGCGGGTCGATTTTAAAATTGAATAAAACAAGACACAATAAGGTTTTATCTCTATTTGAGAGCCCTATTGTAGTAATATAACATCGTTCAAATGGCCGCCCCGTCTTCGCTGGGTGGCGCGGATTCGAAAGGTCCAGTTTTCGATGACTTTGGCGCATTAATCAGGCTGAATTTGACCGATGGCATCGATTATGTTGTCTTTGAGGGTCGAGGTGGTTTGCAACTTATTCGCAACGACCTGCGACTTAAGAAATCCCCACAAGAAAAAGTCCAAAGGGGTCAAATCACACGATCTTGGTGGCCAATTCGCTTCGCCTCGGCGCGAGATAACCATGCCATGAAACCGCTCGTGCAGAATATCGATTGTGTCTTAAGCTGTGTGGCACGTAGCGCCATCCTGTTGAAACCATATATCTTCAGTGTCCATACCATCCAATTTAGGCCACAAAAAGTTGGTGATCATCGACCTATAGCGATCGCCGTTGATGGTGATGGCCTGGCCAGCATCATTTTCGAAGAAGTACGGACCGATGACGCCTCCAGGCATCCAGCTCAAAATCCACACAAAACAGAAACTTTATTTGGATGCATTGGCACCTCGTGAATCTCCACAGAGAAAAAACCAACGTAAAATCAAAGCAAAAAACTTTGATTCTAATATTTTTCGGAACGATTTGGCGCCAACGCCGAAAATTCTTAAATCAAAGTGGAGCGACTTTATTTCCAAGTGATTCCATTCTTAATAACGAACTAGATTTTAATACGTTAACATGTTGATTTAAAGTGGAATCATAGGTAAATCAAATTCATCCATCTTTTAAAACAACATTTTTCTACTTCGAATCAACGTAGATTGAACTTCGCTCAACAAGGTATTGATTCAGAATGGCTACCCACGCCACGCTTCTTTGTTTAAATTTATTTAAGACAAAGACAAATGTATATACATGATCGACGCATTTCATTTTTGTGGTGAATCATTTATTTGTGATGACTTAAGTGTATTGTTTGATGCTATGAGTATTTCATAGTAATATAAATATAGGAAAAGTAATTAAATATTGTTTTTCGATAATATGAAAGTGAATTTCCAGTGCGCGTTTAATTTGTTCACAAATGTAAGGGAGCTACTTCGAAAAACAACAACGCGCTCTCGAAATTCTTTATATTAAGCTAACAAATACAAACAAATTGAGGTTTACTTTACTATGCAACACTTTGAAATTACGTTGATGGTACTTTAAGTGCCATAAAAGTGGATCGCAAAGTAAAATGTGGATTTCAATGTAAAAATTAATACGTTTCACTTTGAACCAAGGTTGGGCGCACTTTAAATTTGGATCTCAATTTAAAAATGAAAACGTTTCACTTTAAAACAACGAAATGTAAATGTACAAAAGCTGATTTCGATGTATAAATAAATACGTTTTACTTTAAAACTAGGTTGAATCTCTTAAAATTGCGTCGCATATTCAAATTTTACGTCGCATTTCAAAGTAAAAATGAAAATGCTCCATTTCATTTAAAAAACTTTAGATCAAATACGCTCGTATTTAACTTTAGAAAGCATTTTTTCCCTCAGTGTCGCGTGGATTAGTGTCGTCCCGAATCCGGCAGTTTTGCTTCACGTACCCATTCATCCAAAGATGGGCCTCATCGCTAAAGAAGATTTTTCGACCAAAATTGGGAAAAACTTCTAACTGCTCTAAAACATCATTTGCACGTTGCTCGACGCTGTAACTTACCATGATGATTTGTCTGTAGTAACTGATTAAAAGAGGATATTTTGACCGAAAGTAAAAGAAAAAATATGGCCGCCACAAGCTGTCAAAATCAACCCTATTGGAAAACCCTTTAGTATAGTTAATTAAGATTTTTTCCCTTTTCTTTTATATAGCTACGCACAGTAAAATATGAAAAAAAAAATATAAGGCACTTGACTTTTAACAAATATTAGTTTGTGTTATTTTTTTTTTTGGCATGACCCCCCCCAAGAACTAAAGCTGTATACGCCCCTGATTCGTACTAGAATGTCAGCTTATTAGGCTTGACCATTCTTTATTCCTTCAATTTCATTGAATTTTTAAATAACAACAACAACTTAAAGGCGCTACCACCAATTGTTTGGCTGGAGATATAGCTATTTCGTGCTTTGCCACTTTTGCACTCATCAGTCTCCTTTTTGTGGTGCTGAGCTTTAATCCAATTTTATTTGAAAAACTTTTTATGCACACCATAGGATTCGAACCCACGCATATCAGATATGCTCAGTCTTAGCAGTCGTGTGCACTACGCACTCCACCGCTTTAGACCACTGACGTCACAGGTCGAGATGTGTTATTTGTTTATCAAATGCATTTGGAGCATCAGCATTTTTATAAGCGCCTTTAAGTATGCTGTCTTGTTCCGCCGTTCCGTTCCGTTAAAATGCTGATGCTCCAAATGCATTTGATAAACAAATAACACATCTCGACCTGTGACGTCAGTGGTCTAAAGCGGTGGAGTGCGTAGTGCACACGACTGCTAAGACTGAGCATATCTGATATGCGTGGGTTCGAATCCTATGGTGTGCATAAAAAGTTTTTCAAATAAAATTGGATTAAAGCTCAGCACCACAAAAAGGAGACTGATGAGTGCAAAAGTGGCAAAGCACGAAATAGCTATATCTCCAGCCAAACAATTGGTGGTAGCGCCTTTAAGTTGTTGTTGTTATTTAAAAATTCAATGAAATTGAAGGAATAAAGAATGGTCAAGCCTAATAAGCTGACATTCTAGTACGAATAGTACAATAATAACAATAATGGTATTTTTATTATTCAGGACTGCTGAATTTTTATTAAAAATGGGTTTTTGGAACTACAGGAAATACACATTTCATGATTATGTTCGAGTTAAAATAATTTTGATTTATTTTAAGTAAACCCCCCCTTATCCATTCGCTGAAAAAACAGCCAAAACTCGTAGGTAGTTAGGTAGGTACTCAAAAATTTTGTTACTACCTATCAATATCTATAATAGGCATACATAGGTATTTGTACCCATAATTACTTTCTATTTCATACAGAAAAGAAACTCATTAAAAGCGTTTGGCGGACGGCAAAATTCAAGTTAATGAACAAGTACCTATAGAATTAGAATTATTTTTGTTTGCTTTTTTAAATTATTTTAACTGAATAAATAATATGCTCAAGGGGTAACTTAAGTCTTTTTAAATGCAGCCTAAATGCAGGGCACTCCTTAAAAAGAATAGAAAAAAAGGATAAAGTCTTAATTATCGCAATTTCGAATACAAGTTGAAACTGTGGATACCCAAATAAAAGAGAATGCAGTTGGTGGGCCAACTACATGTCCCAAAAAAGTAATAATTACTTAAAAATAGAAATAAATACAAATTAAAAAAAATAACACGATAAAAAATCATTATAAAAAATAGACAAACGAATGCATATGTTTTAAAATTTTAATAAAATTTGGTTAAAAAAAATTTTGTTGTCAAAAAAATTTGGGACGTATACAAACGAAAAAAAAAAAGACAAACATAGACAAACGATTTTCTATCGAACTGCGTTTTTAGATTTTTCGAGCGTTATAGTTGGTGGGCCAACTACATGTCCCAAAAAAGTAATAATTAATTAAAAATAGAAATAAATACAAATTAAAAAAAAATAACACGATGAAAAATCATTATAAAAAAGAGACAAACGAATGCATATGTTTTAAAATTTTAATAAAATTTGGTTAAAAAAAATTTTTTTGTCAAAAAAATTTGGGACGTATACAAACGAAAAAAAAAAAGACAAACATAGACAAACGATTATCTATCGAACTGCATTTCCAGATTTTTCGAGCGTTATAGTTGGTGGGCCAAACTCCGTAAATTTTTTTGAAGTGGCTATATAAAAAAAACGGTGAGTGTACAAACGAATCTAAAACTTGTACAAACGTAGACAAACGATGTACAAACGATTGCAATTAACAGTTTTGCTCAACTCAATAGTTGGTGGGCCAACTACATGCAAGCACAAAAATCAACATAATAAACAAAGTGCGTATACGCCAGAGTGTATAAAAATATTTTTTATAAAAACGTATATATGCGTATACGCTTGAGTGTACGAAAATGTATTAAATTTTGTCAAAATTACATTAAGGTAAAATATGCGTATACGCCCGAGTGAACCAAAATCAAGAAGTTTTTGTCAAAAAATCAATATACATAATAAGAACAGCGTATACGCCAGAGTGTACAAAAATGTACAATTTTGTTTTAATTCTATAAAATAAGAAAAGTACGTATACCCCCAATGTGCAAGAACGTAATTAATTCACTCCAAAAAAGTGCGTATACGCTCGAGTGCACCATCACTTTACTATCGGATTTAGATAGAATATAAATACAACATGTTTACGGCATAATTTTATGGTTTTTGTGTTCCTCTAGTAGTGGAGGAATGAGAGCTCAAAAAATGGATCCCATTTTCATTTTCTGAAGACAGATAAATAAAATTCTGCTTAAGTGGAGTGACAGAATATAATTCAAATAAAAGTACAAGTGATCTCAACTCCAGTGATGCCTTATTCCCAAGTTTATGACAGTGGGTTTATCAGTTAGAGACTGTCATAGCCTTTTAAGATGAAATTTTTTTGTTGTTTATAGAAACTGCCAGTGAATCTTATTATTATATGAGAGTTTGTTTAGATTCGTGCAAATGAAACAAATAAAAAAAAATACATAGAAAATACATACGTTTGCCTTGATATTATTACCTCAGCCAGACCATGGGAATTATACTTTCTAGGTGTCCGAGTTTAATCAAGATTTGCTAGAACAAAAACATAATTTGCAGTCTATTTTTGGTTTCCAATTTATTTTTGTTGGTAGCCATCACGGATTTTCTAGGCAATCCTAAGAAAAGTCAACCGTGTGAGCACACACTGACATGCATTTTACATGTGGAGAGGAGAAGGGAAAATTAAATGATACACGCTCTTTTCTTTAGTTCAGCACACTAATTAATTTTGTTACTATTTAATTTAGATTGTAAGTTTAATTATGTTTTAATAAAAAAAAGGTAGATTTAAGTTATTGTAGTTTTGAGTTTTGTAACAGAGTAAAATAAAATAATGGCGTAGCTCATTGCGCGGACTTTTGAGGTCTCATTATGATGTTGCTGTTCTTCGTCTGATATTATTTCTGTTAACTGTTTTGTTATAGGAAGCACCGTAATTCTCTCGATGGTAATAAGATGTTAAGACGGACTTAGGGGATTCTAATACATATACAATACTAAGCAAGCAAGGGGCAACAATATGACGGATCAAAACAATAAAAGAAAATAATAAATTTGATTTCATGGACAACCTCAATATTCACATATTTGTTTCTTTGATAAAATCGTTTTTTTGTTACCCTTTTTTCTATAGTGGGGGTTATTTCGTTGCTTACTTTTTTACGCCACGTACAAAACAGGCCGAATAGTCGAACAATGTCATTGAAAACATTTTTTTTTAGTTGAGGGCACACTAAAGGGATTTCGGCTGCCCTTAAAATGTCGAAACACAGTGCGAGCGCAGCGTTGAGAAAATAGGGAATTGTTAAAGAGAAGATACCGATGCACATTGGTTTTGAATCTCTGAATATTAAAATGGCCGGGAAAGACAAAGCCGGGTTAAGTATTTCACATTCGGGTAGTGCGGCTAAAAGAAGAATCTCTAGTTGATAGTGCGTCCGAAGTTTTAGTCTGAAGTTCTGACAATTTCATTTTTTTATATTAACTTGACTGGACTTTGGACTAGAATGCACAGAAAATCACAGATATTCAGAATTCATGGTCTGTCCATTTTTTATTGTCCATTGTTTATTTTTTGTCTTTTCGAAACCAATATCAATAATTATTTAGATTTAAAAATACAAATTTTGACTTAATTATTATCTCTCTTCAAACTAAAATTATTTTGAGCCATCTTCACCAAAAAGTGCATTTTAATTATTTGAATGATCATTGATACGGTAGTTGATCGTTTAAAAAATAAAATGCATGTTTTTGCAAGATAAGCTTTAAAATTATCAAAAGAATCATTATTTATTTCAAAACCTCTCAAAATTAAAAAAAATCAATTTTAAAGGAGAATAGGCAAATATATATATGACCTGGTCTAGCTAGTGCCCAGAAACGAGACCTTGGAAAATGATTACGTACTATGGATTGTACCAACGTACGAGTATTTTCTAAATAATGGGAGTTGATTAAATAAGCGACCAAAAAAGTAAGAAAACACTTTGCAAATTCGAATAAACTTAGATAAATTGTTCTATATTCTGTAATATACTGCCTAAACCCAATCGCTTACAGTTCGGTGTCCATATTCAAAAATGATGCTCTTGAACTAAGCTTTCCAACGTTGTATAAAGGGCTGGCCACGAGACGAAACTCTGCGAGACTTTTGTAAGTCTCGTCTCGGTCTCGTTAAAATCGAAAGTTTTCAGTCTCGTCTCCGAAAAAAACGATTTCCGGACAATCTGTTGATTATTGGAACGAAATGTTTTCGATTATCGTTTTTATATGTGCAGAACAAAATAAATATTTAACTGAAATTGGATTTTTTAATTTATTAGACTCTCTGTAAATTTCGGTCCAAATATACCGTCTCGTCTCGGTCTCGTCTCGGTTGCTTTAAAGGCAATCTCGTCTCGTCTCGTCTCGGTCTCGTCATGCGAGACCGAGATCGAGACCGAGACTTTTCTCGTCTCCTGGCCAGCCCTAGTTGTATATTGCAATTGTGGGCACTTGACGCACAATTATTCATTGAATTCGCTACTACTGTTAAGCGAATTATTCGCCAACTATGATATTATTCATTCATTCATTATTATTGGCCATTGGTATAAAAGTTCATTTATTTTGGGGTCTATTCAATTAATCGAAAGTGACCATTTCAATGGAACACTATTGCAATTCATTTTTGCTCGAATTGCAATCTTAGTTGCCATATACTGCCTAAACCCCATGATTTACATCTTTGTGTCCATGATGTACTAGGGCTAATCTTTCCTACGATATATATCTCATTCGTGGGCAATAGGTAGACCAAAATGCCCATTCTCCTTTTTAATAATTGCTATAACTTGCCTCAAAACTCTGTACAATATATTTAATTTCACTTTTTCTAAAAGATTCTACTAATGGATGGGTCGTCTATGCATATCTCTGAAAACCCGATGGTAATTTATTCAATCTCAGTGACTAAGCGTTTTATTGCTGTCAATCTTTTAACATTTAATTCCAAGGATTCTTCAAATTTTATGCCTTGTCATCCATGTCAAAAAATATCAACCCTCATTGGCAAGGTTATTTCTAAAAAGAGATCTCATACCTCTTCTCATAGTCATAATTCTCATCCCAAATAGATGGTATGGTATTATATTGTGTTGTCTGTCAATGAAGAAAATTCATCTCGACACGATGACTCATCATACTAAACCAACCCATCTCCAAAAATGTATGCGGCGTGCCTTTTTTATACTCAAGACAGACACATATTCATCCCATCTCATCTCATCTCATCCATTAATCTCATCTCATAAAATTCAAGATTCAAAAACTCCTTGTTATGATACCAAAACTGGACATAACCATCAGGGCAACACCAAAGCAGCCAATCCATAGCATAGACAACAGACGCTTCCTAAAATTAGACGAAGCTACCCTCCTAACGTCCTAACATTGTGTGTTGTGGAAAAAAAGCCCACCTCATGTACACTCATAAATAATTTGAAAGTAATATTGGCCCCGGAAGGCTCACGTGAGTATGAGCATGATGACGCTGCAGGGTAAAAGTCACCCGCTTTGCCTGTCGACATTGTACTGTACATGAATACATATATCTATACTCATTCTCTTTTTTTTCTGGAATATATAACATTTTCTAAACATAAAAGGCAAATCGAGCGAAAAATTAATTATGAGTGGATCCTTGTCATTTCGCCTTCGCGCGCTACTACGTACTACTACTCCTTTTCCAGAGCTCATCGCCTTCGACAAAGGAACGTGATTCGCATTAACAAAAAGGTTTAACCCCCTTCTTCATTATGGCGTGTGGATAAATGGAGTCTCGCACTCTGGTGTGCTCCCTTCACTTTAGTAGCAAAGCAACACCACCCCACCGTTGCCCGTCGAACGTCACATTGAGTCGAGCTCGAGACACAAAAGCAACCTTAAAATTGCTCCTTTTCTCCTTTTCCAATTGGCAAGGACGATGTTGTTTGTCGGAAAAGTTCCTGAATCCAGTACACAATAAGGTTGTTGGTGGCGCAATGTGGCAGTAAACTTGCAATCTATATTGTGAACAATGGGTTTGGGGATCGGTTCGGGTGGTGGCAGGCGATGGGTGGTGAAGAGTTTTTGTTTTGCGGTAAAGAACTTGGAAGTCTGTTATTTGCTGCTGCTGGTGGTTGTTGCACGTATTTTTGGAATTGGGTTCTTTTCATTTTTTTTAGATGTTGTGAGGAGTTTGACAGTAGCAAGATGGAAGGAAAATTACATTTTTGTATATACGCGCGAGTCATCTACATCCCTTAGCACAAAGAAAAATACTTTGGCTATGGAGGATGCTTGTGCTTGGAATTAGGAAAGAGTCCTACGTTCTACTTCAGAATGCATATAAAAGAGGATTTCGTTTTGAAACTTTTTTCTGCATTGTTGTTTTGTTTGCAGTGAGTGGCAAAATTTGGTGTAAATTAGATTCAAATGGAAATACAAATTGGTGTGCCAAAAGGTTACCAATTTGGCTCAGAGCTTTAGTTTTAGTTTAGACATAGATGTGTGTGGTTGTATTGTGTTTTAAGAACTTGGCTAATACGAAATCAGAAGTAGTTCAGTTTAAGCGGTTCTCCTCCATCCACTGATATTGTAGAGCTTATAGGAATCATTGAGCTCTTCGACAAAGTGAAGATAAGTAAATTTTTATAGCACAGTATCTGTACCTCTTTCTACATAAGATGTGGAACAAATATTTTCCAAAATATTAAAAAAATAATCAATTTATCCAATAATGAGAATGTCAAAAATATTCAAAAGTGGTTTTATGGGATAAATAAATCGGGTGGCACAACGGCTCATGAAGAACCAGGGCCTAGTGACTAACAACTCGCAACCATTCCTGTGTGCGCCTTTTCGACAGGAATGGAAGGGACCTACAATTTTATGCCGAATCCGAACGGCTAGACGAGAAGCACTTATTTTATGGGAAGTACTGTTAATAAAAATGCAACATCCAATAATATTTTATTTGAAAGTAGATTACAATACTTAAATATCACACACATCTTTTTAATTGCGATATACGTAGTATAGGGCAAGTTTAGGATTCGTACAAAAAAAAAAATCGAGATAAGAATTTTTCATAACATTACGATGATAGAGAACGCGAAAAAAGTGGGTCTCGCAATTCTGTCTGTCTGTCCGTCTGTCTGTACCTCGACCTGCAGGCTAAACGGCTGAAGCGATTTTCTTCAAACTTTGGACTTAAGGTTTTTATGTGATTCCCTAGAGGGGAAATTGAAATTTTTTTTTAGCTCAAAAAATAACGCTACCTGTCATACAACCAATATGCAAAAATTGATTTATTTCAAAAACGGCTCTAACGATTTTCAAAAAAAAATTACGAGGTACTGAGATTACTAAAGTCAATATTTTAGCAGAAAAAAAAAATTGTATTACGATTATTAACGGTACCTGTCATACAGACGATTTTTTGGTTTTCAAATTTCTCGTTAACTACTACATCGATTTCAACCAAAATTTGTGTACAAAAGGCCGCTTATAATGTTAACAATTTTACAAATAAAATTTTTTTAAAAAATAATTTTTGGATTTTTAAAAAAATATTGAATTTTTTTTTTTGAAAATTCAATATCTTGAAAACGGGCAAATGATTTTTTTTTTAATTTCTTCAAAAATTGTGTTTTATTAAATCCTAAAAGTTGGCATACCAAATTTTGTTTTAGATATGTTCACGATTTTTTATATATAAAAAATTAATTTAGAAAAAAACCGCTCTAACGATTTTTGATTTTTTTTTTTTCATAAATTCATATTTATTAAACAAATGAGATGGCATACTTGTATTGGAGCTCTATCTATTTGAGCTATTAAAATAACTAATTCATAGTAATCATTTATATTTTAAATTGTTTTTAAAACTTTTTTTTTTAATGATATCATAATCTTATGGAACCAATAAATATTTACTTGTCTATTTCAAGCTACGTTGAAGTTGTTAGCTACGTGAGCAAGTTTTGTGCGATCCAGTCGTGCCCATTTTTATTTACATTTTTGGAGCTATTTTCGAGAAAAATAAGGGTTTTCTTAACAGTTTTTCAATATTTCTATGGATGGAACTTTTATTTTTGAATTAACAAACAACACGATTTGTTCAAGTATTTTATAAATAATAAAAAATTACTTCAAATGAAGTTTAAAAAAATTGATGAAGTCGTTCGAAAAATGTTGAACCTTTTCTAAAAATTAAAAAACAGAAAGTTTTTTAAAAATTTTGGTTTAATGTTTAAACATTTCAATAAAGGGTGGTCCAACGAAAACGCACGATGCTAAATAAAAAAAAAGTTATTTTTTATTATGATAGGAGGATCTATGACAATTATGTGTGAAACAAAATATCGGCCAAATGCTCGCCACGGCATAGGTGGCATACCTCTATCCGATGGTAAGAAATTTCAATGACTCTGAGACATAGGTAATTGAGGTTCAATGTCGTTATTGTGCCGAATCATCTCATCCTTGAACTGTTCTTGACTTAGGAGCCAGTTATAGCTATCATTGAAAACCATCATTGAAAAAGTTAGCTGTTGATTTTGAGACCCTTCAAAAGTTTAATCATTGATTATTTTAATGCAGAAATATAGCTTACGACTTCAAAATTATTTCTCCTCAAAAAAAATTCATTTTGACCCATATCTTCCCGATAACGTAACTTTTAATTTTTTCAATGATCATTGGTAAGGTAGTTCATCACTGAAAAATTAAAAGTTACGTTATGGGGAAGATATGGGTCAAAATGATTTTTTTTTAGAGGAGAAATAATTTTAAAGTCGTGCTATATTTCTGCATTAAAATATTCAATGATTAAACTTTCGATAGGTCTCAAAATCAACAGTTATCTTTTTCAATTATGGTATTCAATGATAGCTATAACTGGCCCCTTATTGACGTACACTTTTTCTTTTAAATATCCCCAAAGAAAGAAGTCCAATGGTGTCAAATCACATGATCGTGGCGCCCAATTAACATCGCCACGACGAAGCGACGTAAGATAACACGGCTTTTGAATTTCTCGTGCAAAAGAACCATTGTTTCGTTGGCCGTGTGGCAAGTGGCACCATCTTGTTGGAAGCACATATTGACCAGGTCCATATCCTCAATTTCTGGCGACAAGAAGTCTGTTATTATATCCCGTTAGCGAACACCCTTCACGGTAACTGCATGGCCGACCTCATTTTTGAAGAAGTACGGCCAGATGGCGCGCCGCCGCCAGCCAATAAACCTTACCAAACAGTCACTCTTTGTGGATGCATCGGCTTTTCAACAAAATCACCCAAATGCGGCAAATCTGCTTGTTGAAAGTGTGCCTCGTCGTTGAAGATGATTTTCTTTGTAAAGTCACCATTCACTTCTGTCTGTTCAACCAACCATTCGGGGTATTGACGACGCTTGAAATGGTCAGTAGACTTCAGCTCTTGAGTCAATTGAACCTTCTAAGCGTGTTAATTCAAATCCTTATTCAAGATGTTCAACTGTTCAACGACAACGAGTCGAGCTTGACACAATATTGCGAACAACAGCAATGTTTTCCGCAGAAGGAACTGGGCGAGCATGCACAGGTGTTTTCATATTTCCTCCAGATCCGGCTTGTTGAAATTTGCGTACAATTCTACCGATTATGGGCACGTTTTGTCGATTATGCTGACCAAAAAAATTACGAAGTGCACGAAATGCATTTTGATTTGAACGCCAATTTTCGTAAAAGGCTTCAACAATTTTAACGCGCTTTGTCAAACACTGAAACAAAGAAATGTGAAATTAAGTTGCGGGCAAAAACCTTGACGTTAAGGTGTGACTCAAAGTTAACATCGTGGATTATGGTTGGACCACCCTTTAGAAAAAATGCCAGCAGAACTGTTTTCGAGGACATCAAAATGCAAACAAAATGGTTAAACAAAATAGATAGAGGGACAAAAAACAAACATATTTCAAAAAAAAAAAATTACCAAAAAGTAGCCGTTTTTGAGAAAAATAATATTTGCTTTTCTAGCTACAAAAATTGTATGTCAACTACCGTTATTTTTGGTGCTTACAAAAAATCAAAAATCGTGTAGGAATATTGCTCAGAAAATACTAGAAGCCAAGTTTGAATAAAGTCCATCCAACCGTTTGGTTGTAAAAAAAAATAATTGATATTTTCTTTGATTTTATTTGTTCGCAAACAAATTATTTATACAAATTTTTAATTCAATATCTGTTGACTAACTTAATTATTGCATAATTATGACAAAATCAACCAATAGCGAGATATTAGGGAATATCCAAAAACATGTGAAAAACCACGTCTGTGAAGTGGGCAGGGCAACTTTCACCTAGGGTAATGGGACCCCGAATCCGCAGTTCATCATATAGTGGGTGTAATCGAGTAACTTCACAGTGAAGTAAGCACGTCACATGGTGTATCTCGTAAGCCAAGCGTGCTAGGAACTTGAAGTAAGGCTCCAGATTTACAGTTTTTTTTCATTCCAAGAAATGCTGGGTCAAAATTTTGCAGGCCTTATTTTTAAGAAATTTAGCCTTTAGGCTAGGTCCAAATTTTAAAGTCTTTATTTTTAAGAAATTTCATTAAATTGACTTCAAAGTGAATTTAATTTTATGAACCTGCTAACTTCACTATGCTATATACAATACATAAAGTGCTTGTTGAAGAAGTGAAATTCAACAACGTCTTTAAAGTTGTGTAACACGGAACAACAAGTTAAGGAGAACTAATATAAGTATTACAATTGTTTTAGTTTCTTTCAACAAGTGGGAAATTTCACAATTCCACCGTTTCTGTAACTGAAAACAACAAGAGTTAAGAAAAAGTAGAATAAACTTGTTGAATAGTTGATAAATTTTAACCGACACGGCGACGGATTCGGACTAGTTGAAAGTCAACAAGTTAGAAATAAATACTTCCAGCAGTGTTAATCAACTGATAGGTTTGGAAAAATCGCTTTGAATTTATTTAGTGGTCAAGATTTTTGTTCAAAAAATGTTTTTTTTTTTTTTTGATTCCGAATGAGAGCCAGAGACAGACAAAAGTGTTCAAAGAAAGAATTAACTTTGGAATAGAACCCCATATTTATTGAAAAAATTTGTGTGCCCGTAGAAAGTTGTTGATTGTGTAACTGAAAGTCTCTTACAATAAAAACGTTCCATTTCTATTAAAAATAAAACACTAAGTGCAAGAGAGAAAATATGTATAGCCTTTGAATTGGTTCGGAACTGGATTTCAATACCATGCTATATGTACGTTAACGGTGTTCATAAAATTACTGTTTAAGAAGTCACATTTGCAATAAATGAAATTGAATTTCAAAAACAAGTGTGTTGGCCTGAAACTAAAAGAATTAAACTTATCATACACGACTCATCTTGGTATATTTACGTGTTCAACTGATTCAACAAGTAAAGGGAAATTTTTTCTATTGACAATTGTTACGGTTTTTATTGTGTAACAGAAATGAGTTTCACTTGTTTGACAAACATATTTGAACAAGTAATTGTTGACTTGTTGTTTTGTGTTATAGGCCCCAGGTCACTCAAACTTGGGACGTTTGTCCCATTACTCTAGGTGACAGTGTTGCCCTGCCAACTTCACAGACGTTACAAAAACCGGCAAATTCCCCTGTTTTTCGAATTTTCTGCATAAACCCAGTATTCATTTGTTATTGATTACTAGGGATTATACGAAGTTAAGTCAAAATCTGAAGAGCCGTTTTCGAGAAATCTTGATAAGACCAAAATCTAAATTATCTAAGACAACACTTCTAGGTTATCACATAAAAATAATTCACATAAAACTTGGAGCTCGACAACTACATACAAACACTATCAAACACTGTCAACGTAAAACTTCATTCTAACTACATAGTGTAGGCTAGATAGCATTTTATTTAAAACGACTCTTACTGGCTCGTTTTCAGATCCTTGTAGGGCTGTGTAATCGAAAACATCTTGAAAATCAATCGATTTTTCCAGGATTTTCAGTAAAAATGCGTTTTATGACATTTCAAAGAACAGTTTCCGCTGCTACATTATTATAAGCATCATTATAGAGACAAAACAAATAATTTTAAGTAGGTATAATCACTTCAAATCAAATATCTTGACCATTTGTTTGATTTTTGAAAAATGTGTGTTTACCTTAAAACGGCCGCAGGGTCTGAAAATATAATTTTGAAAAATATCCCAGAATAAAAGTCACGTGTTTGTATCTCCTCTACAAGATCCATCATACGCATTTTGAATATCTAACAAACAAATTTATTCGTCAATTTTTGAATTGTTAACTTTTTCTAAATTTAATTTCCTAAATAAAAAAAAAAAAATCGTCAAAATTTTGAGCATGTTCTCCGGGTTCTTGAATAGTGCTTTTTTGGGGCTATCTAGCCTCCACTAACATGACCAAATTCATGAAATCTGGCCTTGCATTTTTTTGAGTTTTTTTTCTAATAAATTCCAAACCAAATATTCCAATGTTCTTCGGAAAAAACAAACACCTTTTCCTTGCCACCTTAACTGAACCCTTAATTATGACAAATTTGACGTGCTACACATTGCATTCAATATTCAACAATTACACCACTACACATCACATATGCTTTAACCATTTTGATGATGATGATGATGAGGATTACCTCTTTAAAGGGACTCACGTCCTGAATTCCTTTTTGTTGATTGACTCATGCCAGAACACACAATCGTCATTGTCAACATACATACCAACATACATACGAGTAGGTTCATAGGACGTCCACATCGCCTAACAAAAGATGGATTTTTATGAATTTATTATACCAAACCATCTGGACTCACAAAATTTATATCCACTTCATCCTTTACTCCTCATCCATCAGTTCCAGTTCCATCCAGACTGTTTCCATTTTCAGAAGTTCTTCTATTCTTTTCAAAAATCAATGGACTCCTTTTACGTGACATTCGATGGAGTCTATCGGATTTGCGAGATCAAAAATCTCTGCTGCTCCTACACCATCCAATGCTATCGCCATCGCCATCACCATACATAACATATCCATTGTTGAATTGGGAAAGGACAACAACAACAACAACACCATCGGAAAAAAAGAGAATGTTTTCCAATTTTCTTCCAAAAAATTTAACCCCAAACTGATGGTTGGATACTGAACACCATATCATCACCAAAACACAGGTCCTATACGAGTATAGGTATAGGCCTACCCGAACATGTTTTTTCTCAGGCCCCACATGGTCCTTTGGGATAAATAATAATTTCCAAGACCAAGACGAGACACACCGCACAGGCACAGCACAGCACACACCAGTGAGAGCGTCGAGGCAGGAGCACTCTCTATTGGGGCACTGGGGATGAATTTAAAATGAGGTTCAGATTGTCGGATGCTGCGAAAAATGTCGCCGGGCCGGGATAGGAGGACGTCTCGTTTATCAATAGAAGGTTGTCTGGTTGGTTTTGCATTGTTGGTGCATCTTTTGTGTGATGGATACATAGATACTTATACACTAGCTATGGCAAGACGAAAAGTTCAGGAAAACAATTTTTCCTCAATGACTTTTGGATGGCTTCCCAATTCGTCGAAATGACAACAACGATGACATTGAGGGTGAGAGGCTGGCGCGGTCGAAAGATGAGGATGAGGTCGACGAAGAGATGTCTCTGTGTGTCAGTCTGTGAATTATGGGAATAGATGCATTACGTGACCGGGATCAATGGACCGTGTAAATTGATTGAATATTTTCTTATTCCTTTTCTTAGTTTTTTTTTTGTTGCTGTGTCTTTCTTGCACACAGAATCAAAGTTTTTTTTTGATATGGAAATTTTGAAGCAGGAAAAATTGAGTTTCACATGAAGAATTCTTATTTTCTCATACATATCTACCTAACTCTTATTATATTGAAGTTTGAATTGGGACTGCGATGGATGCCTTGACTTTGGCTTACGATGTGTGAATGATGGTTATCTTTTATATAAAGGAGGTTCTTTTCGTTTTGATATTCTGCGGGTTGGAGTTAAGGAGAAACATGAAATGATCAAGTGTCATGTAAGTTATGACAGTTGTTAGGGAGGATTTCAAGGAAATAATGAGAATATATTTTTTGTTCTCCTTATGACAGATAATATAGAGAATTATGGTATATTCAAGATGCTAAGACGTGAGGGAATTTTATGAGGTAGCTATTTGATGAAATACATTTCATTTGGAATAGAAAAAGAGTTTAGGTTAAGTCTTTTGGGAATATAAAGAGTACAAGATAAAAATGGAATTGTTGTTTCATTGAAAATAAACTTTTAGTGTTCCTTAGAGTGGGTAGTTGGTTTTTTAATATTTTTTTTTCTATTTAACGTAAAAATGTGTTGCAAATTTTTAACTAAATTTTAGTTGAAGGTCGTTAAGTAGGTATAATGATTAATTTTAGGAAATTTTGTGATAACTTAGAATTTCTTACCACCAAGTATACATTATTTAGTTCTAAGGTTTTCTCGGAAGATGCGAGAAATTTGTCTCCCCTTCTAATCTCGCGGTGATCTACAAAGCCCTTATTCATCCAAAACTTGAGTACAATTCCCATATCCGGGCAGGTGATCCAATAACTGACTTAATTCTATTGGAAAGAATACAAAAGAGAGCTTTAAAAATGATATAGGTACATAAATGTGAAATAACTATATCTCTTGAACACGCCGCAATGTTTCATGTCTTTCTCTATTGTACCGCTATTTTTATAAAGAGTGTTCTAGTGAAATTGCCCGTTGCATACCTCCACTTAAACAATTCAACCGTAACATTTGTACTTCTAGGAATGCCCATCAGCTTACCCTCGAGTCCAACTTCGCACGTACTGTTAAGCATAGAGATTCCCTCCAGCCCAACTTCACACGTATACTGTTAAGCATAGAGATTCTTTCTTTTGCCACGCCGCATGAATGTTGAGTGCTTTACCTTGCTCAACTTTAACCTCTCATTTCGATTTCCCTTAGGGTGTCACTTATTTTGGCCCTCCCTAAAAGTGATCAAGGTAACAAAATAAAAATCTGTGCAAAAAAAGTTGAAAGTTCCCATACAAAATATATGGAGGTTTTTAGCCTTTTACTAAACAAATCAGAAAAAGTGCAAAAGTTGATGAATATTAATAAAACAAATCATATTTTAAATATTTTTCTAACCAGGTTAAAATCGAAATGAAAATGAGTAAATTTTTGTTTTTTTTTTTTTGCTAAATTTGAACATTTTCATTTCGATTTTTACCTGCAACTTTTGCTGATTTTTTTTTAGTAAAAGGCTAAAAATCTCCATGTATTTTGTATGGGAACTTTCAACTGCTCGGTGGCACGTGTTAACGTCAACCGATTTGAACAAAATTTTGCACAGACTTTTATTTTATTCCCTTGATCACTTTTAGGGGGGGGGGGGCGAAAGAAATTCCAACTTTGCCAAAATAAGCACCACCCTAATTTCCATAGATGCTCGCCACCAATTTGAATCGGTATCTCCTTTTAAATCCTCTCCATTTGACCTGACTACTCGTGCTGTGTTTAAACATTTTAAATCCATTTTATGCGCACATATTATCAACAAAAACTTGAATCACACAAAAATCTCATCAGCTCGTTTTTGAAAAATCGAATTGAAAAATATACTAAATTTGTACAAAAAGTACATAAAGCGTTTGCCAGTTTAAGTGCACTCACCTCAGTACATGACATGGTATAAGACATGTTCTTTCATAATTCAAATCAAAATTCTACTATAACAAACAACATTATCCAAATAATCACTCAATATTACAAAATACCATAAACCATCATAGCCTCTCCCAAGTAGAAAACAAACAATTCCGCATTTGAAAGCTCTGTGTGCCTCTTATCATCTGATATATGTATGAATCTTTCATAACAACAATTCATGTCTCAAGAATCCTCTAGATTTCTTCCACAATCAACAAACAGAGCTCCCAAACAAACAGGACTTACTTGCCATATCGTCTCTTTGTCCGCCGCCCACCCATCACTGCACACTTTATAAAATTAAATCGTTTCAAATTCATCCCAAATGAACACACACATTACACTACCCACACAGAAGGAGCTGTCTGATGGGTTAAGAGAATATCTCAAGATACGCACTTTGAGGACATTAAGCAGCCACTTTGGCAGATGACAACAAATAATATAAAAATGAAACTTGCACAAGGATTTGAAGTTTATTTTTTTTTTTGTCTATTTTATTTTTCTCTAATCTCAAATGCAAACACATTATCATTCCCCTAGAAGAAAAGGAAATATTCGAAATAGTGTCTCTCTATAGGAATACTCGTAGATATATGGCAAACAAAAGGTCTGAAACTTTTTATATTATTTAATCAGAACCCATGAGAAGGGGGGAGGGTTGAAAAAGCACAGAGCCCCAAGGGGCTCGTGAAGCGACTTGTTCACAATTGCCTAGGAGTGCAGCTGCAATAAAATAGCTACTGGCTTCGTCGAAATCCTTCCATGTTATCACCCATCCAAGCTGAAGCTTGTATACTCTTCTATCCCCCCCAGAAATCTCGAACATGTAGCTGTAACTGTGTATATCTTAAAAATCTTTCCCCATTCCATTCGATTGTATATTTCGACTCCTAAACACTTTATTTTGATGGCTATCGCTTTTTACAAAATGATTTCCCGCCATATAACACAAAAAAGGGGGAAACATCATCAACCACCCCTGTTATAGGAATTCATACTTCATCCCCATCATTACTCATTCTGATCGCATGTAATCTCAGGTGAGTAGGTGGGGGTGCGACAGAGTGGTATTGCAATTGCGATCAAAGTGCCACCCTAGCTAGTTCACCCATCGCTTAACCTTGAATATCTGTGCTGTGGAATGGGGGATTTGGAATCCCCTCTTTTATTCTTTGACTTTAAGTAAAAGTTTTATTTCACTTTTTTTTGCTTTACTTCGCCAAAAACGAAGAAGGGTGTGCGTTTGTCAGATTGTCATTATTCCAATGGGAGAAGAGTCGATGATTATAGCGCGCCAAAAAAAAAGAAGAAACTTACCCTTACCAAATAACGAAACGGAAAAATCTAATTTTGAACTTTTACAAGTGTAGACACAATGGAAATTTGTTGATACAGTAGGGGTTAAAAGTATAAATTCATTTGAGAAAAGCTTTAGAAATGGTTGTGAAAATCGAGTGACAGTTAAATGTAACGGTACTTCAAGTCTACAACAGAAAAACATACTGGAGATACTGCCTCTTTAATAACGTCCAAAGTAAGCAATCTCCAATCTTTCCGGCACTTTGTTGAGCAGTCTTGAAGCGGCTTCAACTCTGCAATGGCAAAATAAACACGCCAAAAATCATCTGACAACTGCCAATTTAACTGTCAATAAAAACAGGGTTCCCTATTTAAAAACCAAACTTCATTAAAAACGACCAGGGCACAAGTAGAAAGAAGTTGGAATTTTGAAAAGGAGTCAAGTGGCTTCGTTTATAAAATAGTTAAATATAATCAGCTCAAATTATCTATCAGCTGTCAAATTTACAGTCACCAGACAGTGCTGCCAATTGAAAAACTAAGCCTCATTAAAATCGTTCAAGAGCAAGAAATCTGAAAATCCAATTTTGCGGCACTTTGTCAAGTAGGTTATAAGTGGCTTGAGTTAGTTAGTTAAGGTTTATTGAACAAAATAATATTTACAATTTGACTTATAACTAGTTAGATACGATGATATTATACATTTATTGGCACATAGGGGGCCTAATTTTGTACTTTGTCTTAATTTTAAAGGATTATAAAAATAAAACACATGTCAAAAAATTAATTCTAGAAGTCGGCTGACTTTATCGCCCTCGGGGTGTTCCGTCCCGGTTGTCAAGTTGTGGATTAGGTGGGGAAATTTGTTGGCATTTAGCCTCGGTGATATGCTCACCCGGTGTCAGCGTAACGAAACTGTTTGCTCGTTGTCCGTGATGATGTTGTCTCCCAGGATATCCATCGTACTGAGATATCTCGCCTCGGGATGTCGTTGCTGAGTAGCCATTCTTCTCATCAGGTGATTTGGGTGACTGTTGGTGAGTCCTACAAGCTTATTTGCTTGAAGCAGTAGGTACCTGTCCAGGGGGATGATGCTCGACTCTGTGTAAAGACGCTCGTTGCTGTGATATCTCATTCGCTGCCGCTCGAAATGTAGTCCGGTACAAATCCTTAGTAGCTTTCTTTCGAACATTTGAAGTTCCTTCATGGCCGTCTTCAAGATGGAGTACCAGATTGGGAAAGAATAGCTGATTACGGGCCGCAGGAGCTGCTTGTACATAAGAAGCTTCGTCTTCTGGCTTAGTCCGTTTCTGCATCTCATCAATGGGTGGAGTCGGTGGAAGGCCCAGTTGGCTTTTTTGAGGACGTTTCGTGAGTGTGGGTTGAACCTTAACAACTCGTTGAAGTGGATGCCAAGGTACTTCACGTTCTTTTTGGCTGCTATTTTAGATCCGTCCGGAAGTTTCAGAACCAGACTGCGCTGCAACTACCTCTACTGGGTCTCCGGAAGCACACAATCTCCGATTTGGAGGTATTTATCCGGATGTCCCATTTCCTGTAGAAGGCGTAGAGTCTGTTGACGTGCTGCTCAACTTTGCGTAAAGCTACCAGAGGAGACATCGAGGTGGCATACGTAAGGGAGTCATCAGCCTACAGGAGATTTTCGCATCCAGGTGACACAGGCTGGTCAGATGTCATCAGGATGTAGAGGAAGGGGCCTAGCTTCGAGCCTTGGGCAACTCCGGCTTTGATGTTCTTCACTTGTGATTTGCAGTTGTCCATTTGTACGTAGAATTTTCTGGAAGAAAGAAAAGAGAAAAGAATTTGTATAAGCGACGGGGGTAAATGTAATACGCGAAGTTTTTGGAAAAGGGCTTCAATCCATACGCTGTCGAATGCTTTCTGGACATCCAGAAAGCATCCCACGGTTACACGTTGGTTGTTGAGCGATATGGTGATGTCATGCTGGAACTTCAGAAGCAGATGCAAAGTGGAGTGCTTTTTCCTAAAGGCAAACTGCATGTCCGGGATGATGGCGTTTTCGCTGCAAAACCTCTTTAGTCTCCGAAGTAATACTTATTCCAGTATTTTATTTATGTTGTTCAGAAGCGAAATTGGCCTGTAATTGGACACACAATTGTTAGTGCCTTTCTTGGGGATGGCTACGATCTTAGCTGTTTTCCACCTTTGGGGGAAGTAGCAGTTATTGATGCAGTTGTTCATGATGATCGTTAAAAGAATCATCACTACATGTGGCAGCCTTTTCAGGGTGTAGTTTGAGACTCCATCTGGTCGGGCTGACTTTTTTGGTTTTGAATTTCCAATGATATCTGCTACCTCCTCCAGATTGCAGAGATGTGTACTATCGGTTGGGTCACTTGCTGGGTTGGTGTCACTAAAAACGACTCTTCCAAGATTTGGCTGCAGGGTTTGCTGAATGGATGCCTCAACTTCGTTCAGAAAAGCTGGATCATCAGGTGGGTTTGGTGTGAAGTTTCCCTCGAAGTAATTGGCGAACATTTGCACTTTGTCCTGTGTTGACGACATTTCAATATTGTTGTGAACTAGGATTTCCCGAATTGGGGCCTGTTTTCCAACGATTTTATTAATGGTCTTGAATGCTTCTGGTCCTGGCTGGATCGCTTGTAGCCTCTTCTGGAACTGGATGTTGTTATGATTTTGCACAGAGTTTCGGAACATGACGTTGATATAAGTGGCTTGAATTCTGAAATGGCAAATAATACAAGCCAAAATCATCTGTCAGGTCCAGGTGTCAAAATAACTGTGCCTAGAAACAAGGTTCCCAATTTGAAAACCAAACTTAATTAAAAACGAACAAAACACAAGTAATCTGTTTTCAAGCACTTTATCATCATCAACTTGGCTTCAATTCTGAAATGTCAAAAATACAGGCCAACAACAATCTGTCAGCTGCCAAATTTACAATAACCAAAACAGTATTACCAATTTAAAAAAAAACTAAATTAAAAATTACCAAAACTTTCAGTCACTTTATTGAGTATGTGCACGTGGCTTCAATTCTTGGATGAAAATATACTCAGCTCAAATCATCTGTCAGCTGTCAAATTAACAGTCACTCACAACAGTTTTCCCAATTTAAAATCCAAAACTCCTTAAAAAAAAATCTTACATTAATGCTATATTTAGGCGTTTTTTGGAATTATCGATATCGATATCGGTAGACAAAATTTATAAAAATTTAAATAATTTACTTGTCAGCTCCACTGTACCCATACCATCAGACTCGTTTCATATTAAATGGTGTGAGGGAATTTTCTTGCACCCAAACCATAAATGTATAACTATGCACCGCTCACAACACCCAAAACATCCTCCTCCCCCACACAACCTCAATGCAATTCCAAAAGTGTGCTGCCGCTATACGGAGGGTTGTAAAACTACGATCATAACACCACATGCTTCATAGATTCATTTGATTGCGTTTTGGAATGAGCATAATCCTCATTCAGGGAAAAAAAAAGTACGACACACAAAAAAATTTATATATCCTGTCACCCCAAAAGTGAAGCTGTATAGTTATTGTTTTGGAACGAGAATTGTGAGGGTGGTTAACTTTTGCCATAAGAAAGCCCAACCAGAGGACGACGAACTTACATCACTACCCCCACCAATCATATAGCCATCAAATTTAACAATAGAAAGTTTTGGATTACCTTAAATAATGCAGCAGTAGTAAGTACGAGTTAGATCTACCCTCGCCTCTGATAGTCTAACAAAAATACACTTGCAACAGTGTAGCAGCAAGGAGTGTTTTGTATTATAGAACTTTTATAGGGGTTGAAATTTTCATTTCTCGTGTCACCCAACAAGACAACAGCAATAAATGTTTTGGAATTTCATTTCGGTCCAAATGAATGATGCGTTTAATATTTTTTGGTTGCCCAATGTTTGCATATGAAAAGAAAACGAAAGCGAGGGTTGAATAATAAAACAAGCCGCCTGCCGCAACGCCACATCAAGCCCAAATATGTACCGTACCTACTCTTTATTGTATACATCCAGTGGTGGAATTAATGGATAGAAAATCTAACAAACAGTAACAGACGGTAGCGTGAAATTTCGTAACGAATTTTAAAATTGTTAATCCAGGAGGCCTGATGGTTGCCCTTGGTATCCTTGAAATTTCATATTTGTTGATTTTGGATTTTTTAAATGCGCTATAGAGATGCCATCAGTTTCCTGAGGAGTGTGGGTGTGTATATGGATTTTTCAAAAATAAATTCCTTCGAATTAATGTAATGAAAATTTCACCCCCTTTTATATCCAGACGTTTCGTTTTTGAGTTTTTGAATTTGGAAACAATGCACGAACCACGAAGCAAAGTCTTTCTAATGTATTTGTGTTTGTTGTTTTTATTATTTTTGAAAGAGATAAAATGACACTTGCAGAGTATTATGTTTGCCTTTGGTTAAGCAAAATAAGCAACGCAAAGCAGCCCCTAATGTGTCTTTGAGTGACAAATATATTTATGAAATAATCTGATTGCAAATGAGATGATGATGATGACAACAATGATGATAGCTCGGGATGAGATTGTAATTGCGTTTAGATTAAATCAGAAGATAAATTAGTTTTAGATATAATAAAAATATAATCTTAGATCTTTTCATTTCCATAACTTTTAGCAAGCAGATTGGTTTTTTGCCTTGTGATTTATTATATTCACACCAACATATGTACATTTCTTATGTCAACGAAATTCTTTTTTCTTTATATTTGTGAATTGACTTAAGCTTAGTAAAGCTTTTGAAACAGTGATCTGTTTAATATGAAGCATGTTAATAAATTGAGTTCTGAGAGGCAATTTCAGGACTTTTCATTTGATGAAATTTCCGAAAACAAAATTTAAAATATTGTTTAGCTTGAAAAATGTTTTACAAATATTTTTGTTGGTGTAAAATTTTTGTGCATCTAAATGACTTTCTGGGACCAAAAATTGCATCGTAGTTTTTCATAATATGTTATTGGTAGATGGAAAATTTGTAAAAAAAAAACAACTATTCAGACTAATTTTTCATCAAGCAAACAGTGATGCACTAGTTCAGGTATATGAACAGTGATGCACTAGTACAGGTATAGGTATATTAGGCAGGTTTTTCTTTTCATACCCTATTGTTATTAAATACATATTCTGAAATGCAAAACCTTACACGAATTACCTTTTTCTGGCTCCCGTAAATAAAGCCAAACAGTTTTTGTAAGTAATATCTACTTAAACAATTTGCATAGGTACAAGGTTTTTGGCTGTCTGGCCTTGAAACAAAAAATCTAACAAAACAAATCTAAAAATTCATATGAGGAAATATATGAATGAGCTATTATAAGTGATACCAGTTTACTTTTTATGAGAACTTAGTAACCTATCAGATGATTATATCTTTTTATTTTTGAAAACTTCATAGATGAGGTGGTAAAAGTCTTATACAGCCTTGATAAAAACTTGAAAAATTTGGTATAAAACCCATGGCTGACCAATTTATGAAATAAGTTCACCTTTTATGTCGATCTGGTGTGCATTCAGATCAAAAATTGAGTTCCTAAAATTCTTATACGACCTTGAGAAAAATACTAAGACTTCATTTAAAAATATCTACGGGTGAACAATAACTGAAACTATTTGAACTTTTATGAGGATTTGGCGGCCTCTGAAATGGTATACTTTTTTTTAATATCCCAAAAATGTGGTGCTGAAAGTCTTATACGACCTTGAAAATTTAAAACAAATGTACACACAAAAATCTATAGTTGACCAATTACTGAAACTGATCGCCTTTTTATGAGAATTTAGTAACCTTTAGTATTTTTGAAAACTCCATATGTAAATTAGGTGCTAAAAGTCTTATACGACTTGAAAAAATAACTTTTAAAATTCTTTAAAAAAAACGATGAATGACCAATTTGTGAAATTAGTTGATATTTTATGTGGATTTGGTTAAAAAAGTTTCAGATATTAGGTATGTTTTTTTCCGATATCTCAAAAATGATGTGTTAAAGTCTTATACGACCCTAAAAACTAAATTTAAATTCATTAAAAATGGCTGGTTGACCTTTTATGAGGATTTATGGCCTCTTAAAGGGTATACTTTTTTCGAGTAACCTTAAAATGAGGTGCTAAGAGTCGTATACCACCTAGAAAGTTTTTTTTTTTTAATTATAAAAAAATATATCTATGGCTGACCAACTAGTGCAACAAATTGACCTTTTTGGTGGTTTAAGTAACCTTTCAGATGGTATATATTTTTTTTCTTATATCTAAAAAATGAGCTGCTGAAGATAGATTTAAGTTGAACCTTCTTTTAAATTTAAAAAAAAATCTTTGGCTGACTTATTAGTAAAACTAGATACGGCATTTCTGTTTTTTTTTTTTGTATAAATTCCAGACATGAGATGTTAAAAGTCTTATACTGTAACCTTGAATAAAAACTTTAAAAGTAATTTTAAAAATGTTATAGCTCTCTCATTACTGAAACTAGCTGACATATTTTTAACAATTACTGGTCATTTAGATGGCATACTTTTTTTTGGCTAATATCCCATATATGAGGTGAAGTCCCCGACATCACGGTCGAAGAAGTTCGTGAAAAACTCCAAAAAGGGAAAAGCGTTTGGGCCAGACGAGATACCCTCTGAGTTCTGGAAAAAGATGGAACACATCGGGTCTAGATGGCTCATGATTCTCATCTCCAAACTTATCTGCAGCGACCGAATGCCTAATCAGTGAAGGGAAAGTAACGGTCTTCCAATCTACAAAGGAAAGGGTGATACACGAAACTGCGACAGCTACCGTTTGATCAAGCTGATGTCACACACCATGAAGATTGTTGAGCTGATATTGGATGCCCGTCTACGAAAAATAATATGGCGATCTGACGACCAGTGCTGGCTTGTTTCGGGTAAATCAACCACAGATGCTATTCGGAGTATAAGAATCAGAATGGAAAAATATCGGGATTCCTCGAGAGATTTGCATGTTGTATTGGTTGATTTTGAAAAAGCATTCAACAGACAACCACGAGATCTGATATGGGTTGCACTTAGGCAACGAGGAGTTCCTGAAGTCTACGTGCGGATATGGCCATGGACATGTACGAGCAAGTTAAAACAAAGGTAAGATGCCCCGCAGGAATCACCGAAGAGTTCCCAATTAGAGTAGGTGTGCACCAGGGAAGCGTCTTGAGTCCTTTGCTCTTTATTACTGTCTTTGCCTTTCTGCTTGAAGATAGGGTGACGGACCCCAAATTGAATCAGTTGTTCTTTGCTGACGATGGAGCCATCATAAGTGGAGATCCTCTGTCCTCGCAACGAGCACTTGATGTATGGGTGGATGTTCTGGAGGAAAATGGATACCGTATTAGCACGAAAAAGACCGACTTCCTATGCTGTCCATTTTCTGATCCACACAGGGCTATTCCGTACATCTATTTGAATGGAAGAGTGCTTCCTAAGTGCGAGAAGTTTAAATATCTTTGATCAATGATAAATAACGAAGGATCTTGTGATGACGACATCAAACATCGCGTAAGCGTAGGTTGGATGAAGTGGCGGGAAAACTCTGCCATCTTCTGTGATAGAAAAATGCCCCCTAAGCTGAAAGGAAAGCTCTACACAGCAAATGTTCTTCCAGCGCTTACATACGGTTCACCAGTGTTGGACAATGTACAAGAAGTATGAGAGTAAACTGACGGCAGCTGAAATGAAGATGCTTCGCATGACAGCAGGAGTGACAAAGCGTGATCGAATAAGAAGCGAGAGAATCCGAGGAAGCCTACACGTCAAAAATACTTTCTTCGACAAAATACAGCATGACTAACTAAGCTGGTACTGTCATGTACAAAGAAGATGCCATGAGAACACAGTTCAAAAGGCAATAGCACAAGACGTTTCAACACTATCGCGGAAGAAAGACAGGCGCAAAAACTCTTGGATGAAACAAATGCAACGACACCTGCATTTAGTTGGCCTCAGACATGGAACAATCCAAAACCAGGAGGCCTGTCGACGTTTTCTGAGGCCAAGTAGAACCTTGGGTGAAGCAGTTGATTAGGAGAGTTGTGGTCCCCCTCGAGATCATGACAATCGCCGGTTAAATAAAGCAGAAGAAGAGGGTGCTAATATCCCGGTTGCCCTGTTTCTTCACGAGCTGTCACACCACCAAATTATTTTAAATTATTATTTAACTACCAAGACACTCTAACTCCCAAAAGTATGCAATAATGTTTTAAAATAATTATTTAGGATTGCTAAAATACAAATTTCCTTATGCCTTAAATTTTATCAATCTTTTCTACTTAATACATTTAAAAAAAAAATCTATATGAAAACAAACATTGCTTTGAACTAAATTTCAATTCCATCTGTCCAAAACTCTGTCTACTTTCTGTCAACAAAAAAAGGAGACTAAAATAAAAATTGATTTACCCTCTCCATCGTTTCATGTAAATTATGTGTCCAAACACTCTGTCAATCTACCCATTGATTTGTCCAGCCTGCAGGAGTACCATAGAGTGATCAGCAGAAACCCTCTAGCTTCAAGCACTAGAAATGCAACAGATCCAGCCAGAGTGCAACTCAATTCATCAAACTGCATTATGTGTTCTCGTCTGCCAAACTGAAATGATGGATTCTAAACCCCCTGATTCACGAATAAAAATCAAAACAACAACAAAAAAAAAACTACAAACAGAGCTATATATAAAAAAAGAAGAAAAACTATATTTGATATGGAAACAGGATGAGCTTTCAGAGAAGTGCCCGCAGCTCACAAGTCTCGGACTACGACTAGGACTATCGGAATAGTGATTTATTATTCCAATTTCCCTCTAGCTTCACTAGGTATATGTTGTGTATCTTCTCCCTCTCTATATTTAGGAATACGATGATGTTTGAATGCCGATGGCGACGCGAGGTGGACTCTCAATCTCCAACTCAGTCATTCATATTCAACAGATGTCCAAGTTTTCAAGTGAAGGACATACTATCATTTGGTAGTAGAAATTAAGTGAAAAGAAGGTGTTGCACTAACTTGCTTTCATGACTTAAAAAATGGCTTAGCATTGAGCATGTAAGATTATCGAATTTTCACACGAAATTATTAAAACATTTATTCAATCAAGCGCACCTTTAAACAAAACCTAAAACGTTGTTTTTCATAGCAATCAAGTTTGATCAAAATCAATAAAGAGACTTAAAGAATATTTATTTTGAAGAAGCGAGGCGGTCAATTTAAAAAGATAAAATCCAATTTTAAAAGGCTTCTTAATATCAAAGTTATTAAGATGTCAAGTCTAAGGCATATTACGCTCCTGCTGCTAAATGAAATTTTTCGCTGGTCTCCAACAGGCCAACGGAAAAATATTCATGGAGAGTTTGATGAAATGCAAAGAAAATAAAACAAAAAATCAAAGGAAGGTTATGAAATAAACTACAATTAAAAACACGAACAAACAAAAATTTAATAGTCCGGGCAACTAATTCTACGAGAAAAGAGAGTCTCCAATTAGTTGTAATCATCAATTTTGCTCGTCCAACAGCGTACTACAGCCTAGTACGCTGCTAATGGGAAACGAAATTTTCCTGTGTTCTTCAAAAAGACAACGAAATGCTTACGAAAACCCAGCGGAGAAATATTGGAGAGTTTCACAAATTGTAAATAAATAACAATTGTAAATAATTTACATATTGTAAAAAAAAAACAACAAATGAAAACACAAACAAATTCAAATGCCATTTTCCGCACACAATACATAGTCCGGGCAATTTATTCTGTGCAAAAAAAGAGTGGAGACTTGTCAACTTAATGTGGTATAATCATCAATTTCGTTGTTTGAACAGCGTACCACAGAACGAAATGCACAACGAAATTTTTCGTTTATGATTTCGTCATGTAATTTTTGTATTCGATTTTTCGTTTCGCATCAGCAGCGTACTAGACGAGCGACAATTTTTTCACAAATACCACAGTTTGCCCTTATTTGAATTTATTATATCAGTATGGTATACAAAAAAAAGAAAGGTAAAGAAACAGAATTTTTACGCCGTTGCCGTTTGCAAATATTTACTTAATATATTCACACTCAGCGTGTTTATAGGTGACGAGACTGTCTATCAATATGTGTGTTTGTGTTTGCCTTCCATAAACTGGTGAAGACTGACGAGAGTCCACCATTCTATCTAACATGTCCTTCACAATTTTTTTTCTCGAATTAATTTTTGAAATTCTAACAAAACAAACATACCTAGCTACCTATAGGAACGACAGTGCATGGACTTATGTCAATATTAATTTGTCTTCTTCTTTTTTCTATCTCTATATCTACTCTACATATTGATAATGTTTGTTAAAAGGATTTCAAAAGAAATTCGTCTATAGGTACACCTTTTGAACTAAATATTTTTTTTCTTAATTTTTAGAACCCTTATAGAATTGACGACTGCACAGCGATGACGATGCATGCATATGCTAAGAAGGTGTGTTTGCATTAAGGTTTATTATTTTGTTAGATTCTATATTTGCGTTGCGATTTAAATGACCAGAAGCAGTTGTTGGTCGATGATTTGTTTAAGTGGAAAATTATGTTTGATTTAAGGTTTATAGCTGAATTTATAGGTGAGAAAATGTTTTACGAGTATATGACAGACAGATGGAATTTTGAGGTTATGCAAAGTAGGGATATATGATTAAGTTTATAAGATATGAATAGGAAACTGGATATAGGTATGATGTTTGTCAATAATTGAAGGAAGGACTAGCGTTATCGCATTTAAAATGTTAGCGCCATTCAATAAATTCTCATGCCTAGTTGTTTTTTTTTGGAAATATCGATGATCAATGGTGATAGTCATATATTTAATTTTGAGACGATTTTGGTACAATGAATGCCGAGTAAATATACAAGTACGAGTGCCTGCATATGGGTTGGGGATGAAATCTAGAACGGCAATCTCGGTTGAAGTTTCAGTAATTGGTAAGTTATAGATTTTTTGTGTACCTATACATTTTTTAAAAAATTACAAATTCGTATAAGACTTTTAGTACCACATTTTTGGCATATTCGAAAGAAGTATACCATATTTCAAAGGCCACCAAATCCTTATAAAAGGTCAACCAATTTCAGTAATTGACCAGCCATACATTTGTTTTTATATTTTTTTCAGTTTTAATATTAAGGGTCGTATAAGACTTTTAAGACTTCGATTTTGGGATATTCTTTAAAACACACACCATCTGAATGCAAACCAAATCGACATACAAGGTCAACTAACTTTAGAAATTGATCAGTCATAGTTTTTTATCCAATTTTTTAAAGTTTTTTTAAGGCCGTATAAGAATTTTACCACTTCATCTAAGAAGTTTTCAAATGTCAGATTTCATGTGATAGGTTACTAAATTCTCATAAATAGTCAACTGGTTTCACTTAGGTCTTCTTCTTCATTTAACCGGCGATTGTCATGATATCGAGGGGGGCCACAGCTCTCCCACTAAACTGCTTCACCTAGGGTTCCACTTGTGGGGTTCACCAGGTTGACCTCAGAAAACGTCGACAGGCCTCCCGGTTTTGGATTGTTCCATGTCTGAGGCAAACTTAATGCAGGTGTCGTTGCCAGGAGTTTTTGCGCCTGCGTTTCTTGCGCGATAGTGATGTTGGAACGTCTTGTGCTATTGCCTTTTGAACATGGCATCTTTTTTGTACATGACAGTACCAGCTAAGTTGGACATGCTGTATTTTGTTCAAGATAGTATTTTTGACGTGTAGGCTTCCTCGGATTCTCATGCTTCTTATTCGATCGCGCTTTGTCACTCCTGCTGTCATGCGAAGCATCTTCATTTCAGCTGCCGTCAGTTTACTCTCATACTTCTTGTACATTGTCCAACACTGGTGAACCGTATGTAAGCGCTGGACGAACAACTGCCGTGGGCATTTTTCTTTCACAGAAGATGGCAGAGTTTTCCCGCCACTTCATCCACCCTACGCTTACGCAATGTTTGATGTCATCATCACAAGATCCTTCGCTATTGATCATTGATCAAAGATAATTAAACTTTTCGCACCTGGGAAGCTCTGTTCCATTCAAATAGATGTCCGGAACAGGCATGTGTGGATCAGGAAACGGACAGCATAGGTAGTCAGTCTTTTTCGCTCTAATGCGGTATCCATTTCCCTCCAGAACATCCACCCATACATCAAGTGCTCGTTGCAAGGACACAGGATCTTCACTTATGATGGCTCCATCGTCAGCAAAGAATAACTGATTCACTTTGGGGTCCGTCACCTTACTCTCAAGCAGAAAGTCAAGGACAGTAATAAATAGCAAAGGACTCAAGACTTCTCTAATTGGGAACTCTTCGGTGACTCCTGCGGGGCATCTTACCTTAGTTTTAACTTGCTCGTACGTGTCCATGATCATGCGCACGTAGACTTTCGGAACTCCTCGTTGCCTAATGGCAACCCATATCAGATCTCATGGAATGCCGATATTTTTCCATTCTGATTCTTATACTCTGAATAGCATCTGTGGTTAATTTACCCAAAACAAACCAGCATACAGCCGTACTATTTTTCGTAGGCGGCCATCCAATATCCGCTCAACGATCTTCATGGTGTGTGACATGAGCTTGATCGAATGGTAGCTGTCGCCATTTCGTGTATCACCATTCCCCTTGTAGATTAGAAGAAGGTAACTTTCCCTCAACTGATAAGGCATTCGGTTTCCACAGATAAGTTTGGAGATTAGAATCATGAGCCATCTAGACCCGACGTCTCCCATCTTTTTCCAGAACTCAGAGGGTATCTCGTCTGGCGCTGGCCCAATCGCTTTTCCCTTTTTGGATTTTTTCACCGCATCGCTAACTTCTTCGACTGTAATGTCGGCTTTTTCATTGTTAGACAAGTGTATCCTCGGAAACTGTTCATTTAAAAGTCCTTCATAATACTCTTGCTATCTGTGAAGAATTTTGTCGTCATCCACAAGGAGTTGGCCTTCACTAAGGTAAGTCATATAATTCCATATATGAATTTTTAGATTTTGTCTGCTTGGGTCCTTATACAGCCTTGAAACAAAACTTTAAAAATTCTTTTAAAAAATCTATGGGAGGCCTACTGAAAATAGTTGAGTTTGTATAAGGATTTGGTTTACTTTCGGATGGTGTTTTTTTTTTTTTTTTGGAATATCCCAAAAATGAGGTGCTAAAAGTTTTATACGACCTTGAAAAAAAAAATCATGGCTATGGCTGCAATTACTGATGCTTACTACTGACCTTTTAGATGGCAAATTTTTTTTAAAATTGTATAAATGTGGTGCTAAAAGTGTTATACTGTGATCTTGGAACAAAGTTTAAGAACTCATTAAAACAACTTATGGTTTACCAATTACGGAAACTAGCTGACGATTTGGTGGACTTTCGAATGGTATACTTTTCTTGCGAATATCCCAAAAGCGAGGTGCTAATGGGGAATGATTTTGAAAAACATTTTTCTGGTTGCAAAACTTCAAATAAATTACTTAGATCATAGAGGCTCTGAAATCTTTGTTCAGTTTGAGAAATCAACATATCAATGCAGCAATAGTGAACATTGACTTTGAAAGATTCCGGGTCTGATATTCTCTCATCTTCTGATGATTCTTCAAAAAAGCGTCTCGTTATTTTCCATCTTTTATTTTTCAAAAACAGTTATTACCCCCACTCTTTTCCTGAATCTCTGGACTCGATAAGCAAATTTAAGAATGGTTTTCGATTTCTTAATCCTCTAGGTCTATTTAAAAGATTACAAAGTAAAATACTTGCTTTTTGTAAATCATTATCTTTATGCTGTAAGGCTTTGGACACAGGGTTAATGATTTCGAATAAAGAAGAAAAAACGGGGCCAATGCAATGAATTCGAAGCTTTCTAATATGTTAATTATATTTTTACTTTCATCACGTTCATCTTTTTTTTTGAAATTAAATTAAGTTGGTACAATGCCTGCCAAGAAAAGAGATTTTTTTATTTATTAATTTTTTTTTCAAATGTATTTCAATTTCAGTGTCTTACAAACTTACCTCGGTTCGAGGGCCCCTGCATTCCAGGGGCCCCGTACAATCGATATAGCTGATACCGCGGTAGCTACGCCCCTGGGCTGACCAATTTCTTTGCCTTTTTCAACCAAATAACTGACCTTTTACATGACATAATTTTTTTTGGGAATATCCCATTTATAAATAGATTCTTAGATCTCCGAGTCTCTATACATTCCCGTGTGCAAATGTGGACAGAAATGGAGGAGACCTTCAATTTTCTGCTGAAGAGATATTTCCAAATAAGAGATACTTTTGGAAGATTCTTCACCTCAGAGGCAGTAGCCCTGAACATTTTTTCTGGCATCGGAGTTTTTGGCGAAATATGTCCCAATTTAAATGTTTATTCACAAAATTCAATTATAAACTTTTCAAATGACAAACACTTTGAACCTCTTTTTTTAATCAACCATGACAGCTCTCTAAACAAGAAAAACGAAAAGAACGATATCTCAATATTTTTATTTGTGGCAATGACAATTGGCCTATTCTATTCACATTTTAAATGAAAATTCAATATTTTTAGCAAATATTGTCTTTAATCTAACTGCCTTTATTATTGGATTCATCTAGCTGTCAATTGTAAGCCCTAAAGCAATTTTCCAATTTGTAACTTAAAATCCTTTCCCGCACCTATGTACCTCCGGCTCCGACAAAAATAATAATCAACATCAACAACAACTGTCGTCGTCGTTGGGTTGTTCTATTCTCTCGCCACTGTTTAGTTTACCCTTTTCAGTATCTTTTGTGGTTTTCGTGTCAATATTTCAATTATGATTTCAAAAAGGTTCAACAATAGGATGGAGAACTATTCACCATTTAAGGTCTACCTGTTGTTATATCTTGTTTAAATACAGTAGCTCTATACAAGGCAGATGAAAAAAAAAATCATCTACATCTATAGCAATATTAGCAATAATTGTATGTTGTATTCAAATCTTTCGGAAATCCCCTTTTCCTTTGAAGGAATTATAAAATTGAGTTCCCTTAAGATATACTCTTTGGCAGTATAGATATTATGAATATAGCATCCCTAAAGCGAAGCCTATCAAAAGGTATCGGATTTGAAAAGGGCTGAATCTTGTCTAATCCGACCGGTGGCAGTTGTATGGCGGAGGTTGTGCAGAGTGTAGACTTTGTATAGCAAACTGGTATATACTTTTTTTTTTACTTTATTCTTCTCCAATCTGTATGAGGTTAGGATGAATCTTCTACCATCAGGGTTTATACATGAGTTTAAAGCAAATTGCTGTTGCAAAATATCCTTTTTCCCTTTGTGGGATATCCAATTTGTGACAGCTCACACATCCAGTTTGCCTATACAACTTAGTTTGGCAAAGTAAACATCCAAAGAGATCCCTGATTTTGAATTTGTTTTTGAGGAAAGTTTTGTTTGATTTTGCATCACAGAGTGTTTGAGCGATGGAGCGTGAAAGTTCAGATAATTAACTTTGTGATTGAATTAAAAAAGGATGCGGTGGATCGGGTCGTCAGTATTTTTTTTTAAACTTCAATCAGCAATTACGTGATGGAAAGATATTTTATTGCTGGCTTAGAATATTTGACTTATATATGATCTTTCTAAAATTTAATGAAGTAATTAAAACCTACACTCTTAACCCCAATTTACTCACTCCCTGTGAGCCAAATCCTAGATCCGCTACTCGCTGTAGCCAAACAGAGATACAAACAGACTATACGGACAGAATTGTCAGTCCCACTTCTAACTTGCAACAAAGAGGTAGGTACTGTATGGCAAAGATAAGAGTTCTTGAAAAAAAAATTGAACAGGAGATTTTGATCAAATTTTGCTACTATGATGATAGGCCTAAGCCGCTGGATAGATTTTTTTTTCAAACTTGGTATCTAGCGTTTTCTGTTTTTGATTTTTTTTGTTGCCATAAAATTTTGTTTAAGCTATCAAAAATGAAAATCGCATTTTGCTCAGACCCGGCTCCAAAAGTGTTACTAAAAAAAATTAGTTAATGTGCTATTATATTGTCATATATATATGGCAAACTTGTCTTATAAATAGGTTCCAAAAGTGACATAGAAGTGTGATGGGCATTTTCATATGACAGAATATGCATGAAACAATATACGTGGTATTTATCTTGTCATACAATTATTTCTAACACACTTATTTGTCACTTTTGGAACGTATTTATATCGCAGGTTTGCCATATATATATATGATACTGTAATAGCACCTTTAATAAAAATGGAAGAATGCTAGTTTTTAGCAATATTTTTTCTTAAAAAGGTTTATTTCTAAAACAAATTAATTATTGTTTTTTTTTTGAAATTTGGTTCCTAGAATCAAAAATAATGGTATACGTATCATACGAATGTTGAAAATCCCTTAAAAAACGTATTTTTCTCGAAAACCTACGTAATCAATTTTGCAGAAAGGGTGTGTTCTTTCAATTAATTTTCTTTCAAGAAAAAAAAAAAATACTTTGCATCTTTATAAAAATTGCCTTCTTTACTTGGCGCAAAATCCCCAAATTCTAAAATCGCAATGTTTTGAAAAATTTCCAAAATTAAAATCTCTAAGCAAGCCCAAAATGATTATATTCTAAATCCTCAAAACCAAAATCACCAACAAAAAATGCCCAACAATAAAATTTGAAAAAAAAGTACAAAAAAAACTTTGATAACAGACCGACTGACAACATAGGCGCCTACCAGATGACTGAGCATGCCCTTAGTGGAGCGACGGAGTCGCGTGAGCGGGACAGAGGATCCGAAAAGGGAGTTTAAATCCTTGAACCCGCGAAGCGGGCCACTCAAAGTAGTGTTTAGTACAAAAAACTTTGATAAAAGACCGACTGACAATATAGGCGCCCGAAATAATTTTGAATTTTCGCGCACCAATATAATTTCTTAGATATACTTAAAATATGGGGATTCATGGTGCTTTGAGATTTTGGTTATAAGGATTTAGTTTTTGTAGGTTATAGATTTGGAGATTTCGGTTTTGGGGATTTTAATTTGGGGATTTTGGGTTGGAGATTATGATTTTGGAACTCGTGTACCTAACCCGAACCATTTTACTTCCACATTATTGGATAAACCGATTCAAATTATTTTGTTTTATATAATAGCTTCTAAGGAGTTGAAATACAAAGCAATGTTTTATTGATTTAAAAAAATTCATTTATTTTTTAATTTAATTTTTTCAAAACGTTTTGCATACATTATATGTAATAACTTTAAATAATGGTTCCAAATTTTGTTCCCAAAAATGATTTCAAAAAATTGGCACATAGGGGGCCTTATCTTATACTTTGTCTTAAATTTAAAGGATTATAAAATATAAAATACATGTCAAAAAATTAAATCTAGAAATCGGCTGACTTTATGGTCCTCGGGGTGTTCCGTCCCGGTTGTCAAGTTGTGGTTTTGGTGGGGGGATGGGTTGGCATTTAGCCTTGGTGATATGCTGACACTGTGTCAGCGTAGAACGAAACTGCTGGCTCGTTGCACGTGATGATGTTGTCAACCAGGATTTCCATCGTACTGAGGTATCTCGTCTCGGGGTGTCGCTGCTGAGTGGCCATCCTTCTCATCAGTTGATTTGGGTGACTGTTAGTGAGTCCTACAAGCTTCTTTGCTTGAAGCTGTAGGTACCTGTCCAGAGGGATGATACCCGCCCCTGTGTAAAGACGCTCGTTGCTGTGATGTCTCATTCGCTGCCGATCAAAATGTATTCCGGTACAAATCCTTAGTAACTTTCTTTCGAACATTTGAAGTTCCTTCATGGCCGTCTTCGAGATGGAGAACCAGACTGGGAAGGAATAGCTGATTACAGGCCGCAGGAGTTGCTTGTACATAAGTATCTTCGTCTTCTGGCTTAGTCCGTTTCTACGTCTCATCAATGGGTGAAGTCGGTGGAAGGCCCAGTTGGCTTTTTTGAGGACGTTTCGTGAGTGTGGGTTGAACCTTAACCACTCGTTGAAGTGGATGCCTAGGCACTTCACGTTCTTTTTAGCTGCCGCCGGCCGAATACTTAAGTGCCTCACAGACCACATTTTTTCGGGAAACTGAGTTAAAGATGCAGTTATACCAATCCGAATATTCTCTATCGTTTATTGGTGCTATCCCCGTTGCTCTATCTGCATTATTTACGAAGTTATACAGAAATCACTTTTGCTCTATAAACCACAAATTTGTGGGTTTTTATGATGCTTAGTTGCTGTTTATCCAAAATTTGTACGAGGTGTGACAATTTAAAATCGGGTTTTGACCTTGTGAATCGAAACGCACTTTTCTACAAGCTGTCACAACTAGGAATATCTTCAAAATTTATAAGTATAATAAAGGAAATGTATGCTGGATCAAAGGCAGCTGTCTGGAATGGAAAAACCTTATCAGAATGGTTTGAAATGTTAAGCGCTCTTTTGTTTTCACTCTTTATTAATGATGTTGAAGCTCACCTACCTGGAGGTATCCGAATTGCTGATTTAGCCATAAATGTACTTCTATATGCTGATGGCCTAGTGATACTATCAGGGTCCCCAGATAATCTTCAATTAATGATTAACCGTCTAGCTAACTATTATAGCAAATGGGGACTTGTGATTAATACAACCAAATCAAAAGTTACGGTGTTTTCAAGAAACCAACCTGCACATAATTGTTTCTTCAATGGAAACGCTTTAAAATTGGCTAACGAATACAAATACCTGGGAGTTAATCTTAATAAAACCATGGATTTCAACAAACATGTTACCATTAAAGTAAAAACTTCGCAGATTCTTCTAAATAAGTCATGGAGAAACATCTTTACAAACCAACGGATAGTACTGTCAGCGAAATACAATATATTTGATGCTGTTCTTAAGAGCTCACTTTGCTGTGCTGATCAGGTATGGGGAATCAATGAATACGAAGCGATAGAAAAGTTCCACAGAAGTTTTTTAAAGAAGCTTTTTAACCTCCCCTTAAAAACACCGAACTATGCTTTATATCTGGAAACGGGACTCCCTAAAATTTTTACTAGCACTCTTAAGTCACAAGCGGACTACATTGTCAAGGTACTGGCTCATCAGGATACCCGACTAACAAAACGAATGGCACTTTATGAATTGAGAAACGAGGATTGGTGAAGGGTGTCGAAATGGAGAAATCTAGGAAGCGCTTGTGGAGTAGTGGTAACTTTGGATACAAATAATCTGGATCATCTAAAGGAGCAACTTTACAGTATAATTCAAGCACATGAAAATTCTGTACGTGATGCATTTATAGAAGAAGCTCGAAAATCAGAAAGCAGACTACTGTACTCTTAACAGAAGCTTAATCTAAAGCAATCAAACTACTTCAACGATTCGCTTAGTTACAATGAAATTTCTTTAATATTTAAAATTAGATGCGAAGTCCTTCACTTAAACGGTTCCCCCTTCAACAACAGTTTAAACCAGTTTTGTTCGTTGTGTAATTTGAAAGCTAAGGAGGACTGTTTCCACTTCATCAGTATATGTCCCATTCTTGCTACAATTCGAAATACGCACTTCGCGAAGAAAACTCTAACGTTGCAGGAAACAATTTCAGTGCTTAACGATTCTGACTGGAAAACATTATATTTTTTTTTGAAAAACATTTATAAAAATAGGATGTTACTTATAAACGAATTTGTTTAAATTTTTTCTTTTTTATTCAAATCAAAAATTGCATTTATTTTGCTAACCGAGCTGACGGCAATGCCATAGCTATTAAATTCATAATAATTATAAACAATTTATTCAAAACGCAACAATAAATGAGTAAATTACTTACTTACTTATTACAAAAGTGAGATTTTTGGTGCTTTTGTACTCTATATCCATGGACAAAAGTGCAGCTAGCTGGAAAAGCTAAATAGAAGTATCATTTTTGCGATCACTTCAGATGGTTTCGTGCTCTTGCTCTCGTTGAATAAATTAATAATATCTATAAAATCTTTAATTAAAACCCCAAAAATGATGTCTTTATTTTAATAATTCAATATTTATTGATTATTTGCCGACTGGATTATTCTGGTTTCGATCTTTTTCAGGGCTGAAAAGAAATATCGACTGTGTCTATAAAGATTCTTTCTCAAAAAAACCATAATAAGCAATATTTTTTTTAATATTGTGAACAAAATAAAAACGAGGTAAAAATGAGGAATACTGAGGATAACTAAGCCTTTTTTCTTTTTTTTTTTACTAAAATGGATAAAAACAAAAAAGGTTTAATGTGTGAAAAAAATACCATAACTTACTCCTACGAATGTTGAAGTACTTTCAAAACCAATTCCGAATAAAATTGAATGTATTTTTCTAGGAAATTTTATGGACCAAAGTTCATGTTCAGGATGTTTCATAATTAAGGCCGTGTGTCAATTGCGTTAAAATGTTGGTTAAATTTGATCCCAGTAAAATTTGATCCGTTTTTATAGGGGTGAATAAGATTGAAGGGTTTTGCTGTGTCAATTGCATTAAATGGAATTTTTTAAAACATAAATATCCCATCGAGGTTCCTTGCGTTAAGGAACCTATCCGAGACGGTGGATACCTTGATTTGTTGTTGCAATAGCTTTTTTTGCAGAAGGAATTACACCACAAATCTATCCAAATCGCTTTGAATACGATCTTGAACACGGAAATTGCATTTTGATAGTGGTAGTCATGATGAACCTAATATACCTGGACTGTGCTAGTCGATCGTCATTCTCATTTGTTAAGCATGACATAGGTACAAGACGTCATTTTCAACTTTTGGTTTGCATTAGAGATTAGAATAATTTTTCATTAAAAATATTTGGAATAAGGATTTTGTGTTTCCTTAATCAATAAAATACTCGGGATAAACCATTATTGTCGATTTTTTATTTATTCCGAATAATTGGAATGGATTTTTCATTCCATCTGAAGCACGGAGTCAAAAGAATACCAAGACAAAAAACTCAATGCTCATGCGGTCCTCCATCTAAGTACTAACCGCGCCCGATTTCGGTGACCGAACGACAACCTGTTTTTGTTTTTTTAAACCGATATTTTCCGTAGTGTCTTTCGTCAAATTGAATAAATTAGGCCTACGTCGTTTTCAAATTGCCGCTAGTGTATCGATTTTTTTTTAATAAAGGGAATCATCGTGATGTTGGCTCCTATCACTCCAGGTATAATAGGTCGATGGTGTAAGTAATGTGCAAGAAGCTTAATACCTACAAACGTCAAAATTTATCCACAATAGTTAAAATTTAAACGAGCTCCTGAGCAGGTTAAATTTTGACGACTGTATTCACCTCAGTAATGTCAAAATTTAGCCATGGGATCAAATTTAACGCACTTTTAACGCAATTGACACATAAGTTTCTTATCAACTTAAAAATAAAAAAGCATAGCCACTAAATTAATATAACTTTTAGTTTTATGTTTTATCACTTAAATTAAAATTATAAAAATTAATAATGCTAGAAATTTTGAATTTTTTTTACAATTTTTGCTTTCGTTGATTTCCTTATGTGCAGTCCTATATCAGGAAATTTGAAGTTTGGTTTTCATAGATTTCGCATTCGTATGCAAGAAGGTTCTATATCCATTTCTGACTTTTTTTAAACTTTTTTTTTTTTTGTCATGTTTATAAAAATTCAAAAGCCGTAATAGTCTAGTCGTGTATTTTACCTACATATAATTGTTATGTCAAATTTGATCAAAATCTCGAGCTCAATTATTTTGTTAACTCATATCCATCATTTTCAATTGTTAAAATATGAAACATTACATTTTAATTTTTTTTCCAAAATGACGGTTAAAAATTTGATATCCTTTCAACTACATAATCAGCTCTTCACATAATCAATCATAAAACCAAATGGAAGTTTTCATGAATGACTTTTGAAGAGCTCCACACAAGAAGTTTTATATCTTTGTTAAATCGAATCTTCATCGTTCGTTGAAGTCAAATTTGATTCTCATTATGTTATAAGATGTCTACGCTACTCTTTAGTAGTTGTTAATCACATTTCCTGATGATTAATGATTTGGTTCTCCAAACCAAACATAAAATGTTTATTCCTTCATATTGATTTACTTATGTGCTTCTTTACTCGTTCATTTTATTACAAAGGGTTCACCTTTAAAGTTTCTTAATATGGGTTCCTTTTTTTTATTATTTCTCTAATGAAGGATTTAATGAGAATTTTCTCATTCAAATTGATTAAATTTTTATTGTTCTTACTTATAATGTATAGAATTAAGTCTTATAGGAATTACAACACGTTATAATGTCGATAAATATATAGCCCTGTCATCTGTACTATAATGCCTTTTATCGATAAACATTCCTTTGCGGAATAAAATCCAGCGAATCACCAGGGCCATTTATGTATGTGGGGTGCACTTTTGTCAGGGACCTTTTTCTTGGAGTTCAAATCAAATAGATCTTTATCTGCACACTCACTTGGGTACACAACACATCTTTCATCTTTAAGATGTTCTCATCTTCTTTGAAGAGCAATACAGGGTGTTCAATTTAAGATTTTATAATTTTTGTTTTAACCTAAAGCAAAATTCAATTTGTTTTCTAATTAAATTTTTTAAAGGTATTACTTTAACTAATTTTTTTTTAGCAATTAAGAACAATTAGTACAGGAAAATTAGAAAATTAAAAAACAATCGTTTTATGGAACGAAATATATAACGGATGAATTGTGTATACCTGAAAGAGGGCTATTAGAAATGCTTATGTCCAGTTTTTCGGGACGCCCGCCATCCCCCTGGGGAAATCCACCATTTTGGAAAGCGCGAATTGATCTATATCTCCGAAACTATCGATTTGAAGTGAAAAGTTGTCGTAATCAAATTTGTTGCAAATAAAATGATCTTTTATTTGTCATCAAAACTTTTATCCGCGTGGCCAATATTTTTGAGGTTATGTCGTTTTTTTTTTTTACTTTTTCACATTTTTATCATTTCGCAAGAAACTTATTAACTTAAATTGTTCTCATCACACAAATTGTAGACCACAAAGCTTAACAAATGTACAGATATTTTTGAAGATGATGCGATATCCTAGTTCTAAGTTAAAGCTTTTGGAAAATTAGCTGCTAAAATTGAGCCGATAGAGTACAATAAAAATAGACTTTTTCGTGGAATGAAATATTGGTCAGCTGATGTTTTTTTATAAATGAAAGAGGGCTATTAGAAAAGCTTATGTCCGGGTATTCGAGATGCCATGACCCCCTGTCGAAATCCACCAATTTGGAAAATGCGAATGGACCAACATATATCTCCGAAAATATTGATCTTAGAGGAAAAACTGTAAGGCCATGAATGTAGGAAATTAAACCATCTTTCGTTAATACATACATTTTTTTCGCTGCGGGCAATATTTTCAAGGTTATGTGGTTTTGTTTTATTTCTTTTTGCAATAACACATTTTTGAAGTTCCCGAAATAAGTTACGTGAATTACATTCCAAATAAGAATTTTAGAAACATTTTCAACATTTTGATATTTTTGGAGATGATTGCAGTCAAAACTTACAGCCATTTTGGTATTTGTATTAATTTTAATAACAATTGAGTATTTTATTTACTCCGGAGTTTTCATTTAAGCGCAACCAAAATGGCTGTAACTTTTGACTGCGATAACCTATTTCAAAAATATATCAAAATGTTGGACATTTAGTGTTCTAAAATGCTTATTTGTTAAGTAATTCACGTTAGTTTATTCGAGAACGACAATGTGTAAATGTGAAAAAACAAAACAAATAATAAAACGACATAACCTTGAAAATATCGCGAGCACCGAAAAAAATGTTTGTATGAACGAAAGATAATTAAATTGCCTATGAGCTTGGCCTTAAATGGCGGAATTTCCCAGGGGTATGGCGTCCCGCAAAACTGGACATAAGCTTTTCTAATATCCCTCTTTCAGGTATACAAAATTCAGCCGAAGTTCAGTCGAAGTTCGAAGTTGTCAAGGACTTTGTCTACCTGGGCTCCACTATTACATCGTATAATGACATCAGTGCAGAGATCAAGCGAAGAATTACTCTTGCCAAACGATGTTTCTTCGGTATAAGAAGGCATTTAAGTAGTAAGGCCCTCTCTCAGAGAACCAAGGAGACTTTTTACAAGACCCTTTTCATCCCGGTCCTGCTTTATGGGTCAGAAGCATGGACACTGAAAGATTCGGATAAAAATCTGCTAGGGCGCTTTGAGAGGAAGATTCTTCGTGTGATTTTCGGTCCGGTGTGTATCGAAGGAGTATGGAGGAGAAGATTCAACGACGAGCCATACGGGTTATACAGCGACGTTGACCTGGTCAAAAAGCTGAAAATACAGCGGCTGAGATGGCTGGGGCACGTGGAGCGTATGGACAGAAACGCACCTGCCCGACGAGTCTTCGAATCCAACCCCGATGGGGTACGCAGCAGAGGAAGAACCCGTAACAGGTGGCGCAATGAAGTGAATGACGACATCAAAGCACTCGGTGTGCGCAACTGGAAGCGGCTAGCTAGGGACAGAGCTAGCTGGAGGGGCTTGTTAGTTGAGGCCGAAGCCCATCCTGGGCTGTGAGCGCCATCAAAAGTAAGTAAGTAAGGAATGGCTTCGATCCAAATTAGCGTTAACAAATTTTGACATCATAAAAAAATTTTAATTTTGTGCATAATCACAAACTCGTTTAAAAGTATACGTCCCAATCTAATAAATCTTCATTATATTTAAAGTTGCCATTAAAAGAGGGATTTTTTGCAATTTTCATTGAAATTGTTTTTATTTCCCGTTTTGTATGGCGAATTTAGATTAAATTGAGAGTGACTAGATCTGGGCTAAGTAGGCGCGAACGGAGGGGGGGGGGTTGGGGGTTCAAGAATTGGAATCTAGCAATCACAAACCAGTCAATGAATGCTAATAGAAATTTGTTCATAAAAGGACCACAATACATAAACAATTTAAATGAAAGCAGGAATCTTCTAACAGTAGGTACCTACCTTAAAAAGAAATATTTTTATTTTCGACTTTCTTAATAATAAACTGATTGAGATTTCTATGCACATGATTATGAAATAATTAGTTTTTTTTTTGTCGATTTAAAAAAAAAATCTTGTGCTGGAAAGGAATGTTTTTATTCAGAGAATTTTTTTTTTTTTTTAAGAATAACTTTTGTAATTTTAAAAATAGATGTTTTCATTTAAATCGGAGTTGAAACATTATTGTCCTTCAAGTCAAGATTTCGACTTTTCGTGATAAAGCATAATATTTATTAACATTTTAAATTTTTCGAAACCCCCCCCCCCCCCCGAAATTTTGTTCTGCGTTCGCGCCTGTGGCTAAGTAGGATATATTGTGGCTCAATCTTAAAGACACAAATTGACTACAAAATTATAAAAGCAAACAAATATATTATAATTGAAAACAAAAAATTTAACATTTCTTACGAATAAAAGAAGTTTTTTTATTTAATAATTTAACAACGTAATTTTTTACGTATCTATCTTGAATTTAAAAACATTCCTATAAAAAATTAACAAAATTATTAAAAAAAAAAAAAATGATAAAACGCGAGACAAACTAAATAATTTATAGAAAAACTAAATATTATAATTTTCAAAGAACACCCTGTAGCGTTTTGATGTTTTACAACACAACGATTGCATTCAAGTGGAACTTGAAGAAAAAAAATACAATTTGAGCATCTTCTCTCAATTAGGTCTGCACAGCCCGCATTTGATCGAAGTTACTCTTTTCTTGATTCAAAAGTGCGATGCTGATGATGGCTGTCATCATATATGAAGAAGATGGTTATCTGTTCCATAATGACCAGTTTTTAACAATTTTTCAAGAGGATTATAGATGTTTCGTTTGTAAAGAAATGTAACCAAACTCAAGAAATTGGTGAATGTTTCTGACATAACACATAGCATGACAACACACAAAATCAACACCAAATACAATGCAGTCCCATCCTATCTCAGAACGAGTCATTCAGCTAATACATAATTCAAACCTCCCCATCTATATGCCCATATAATCATCATACTGCTTATGATTGCATTTTGGACCTATTTTCAAAGGCAACCCCATGCCAATAGAAAGTTGTGTATTGTCGCCCCCTTTAATTCAGATTCTAATTTATTTTTCACCAACCCTCTTTTATATCGTACGACAACGACGATACGATATAATATCATCATAAAAGTAATTTTCGGATTGTGGCCAAGGAATCGATGGAGTTGGGGGGATAAATTTATGTACTATATGGCATCGTGCTCCAGTGATGCACACAGACTCGGGAATTCCCTTGAAACAAGTGCGTCGTTTTTTTTACATCTTTCAAATAAAAGAGGGTTGACTCACAATAATTATCAGTAAGCTTAAAGGGGAGATTCAACGACGAATATAATTCGAAAATCTGCTCCTGTTCTCTTTGCAATTTCATCGAAATAAAATATAAAATAAAAATCCTTCATTCAATGATATATGAGGCGTAATTAATCCCGGATAATCTGTGGTCTAACAAGGAAAAGAAGGGTGCTGATTAGTCAGAGGACACTCTGATGATTGTATGAAATAAAAATGATGAGGGAGTATCAATGGCTTTTTTTTAGAATATTGGGCGCCATTTATTTTCTTCTAGGATGTTAAACTGATCCTTTTGATACTTTATGCTCGATTGATCTCAGTCTCTTTGTCGGTCAAAAAATAGATGAAGATCAGATTTTGTCGGACCAACAATATCATATTTCTGCCAAGCGCCTTGTCATGTTTCGTTATTATTTCAAGGAAACCATCAATGCCGGAGCGTCTTAGAAACCCCGTTGTGATTTGTGTACTATGTGTGCCTTCTATTTCTATTTTTATCGGAGATATGTATTCATGCAACGAAGGCGTTTGCTATTTCTTTGTTTCTATTCGACTTTGATCAGCCGAACAGTACAAAGGTTTTCTGTTATCTCTGTTTTGGTATAAGTAGAGATTTGTTAAGAATCCGATATCAATTCAAATTGGCATTTATCGAGTCTGATCTTTAGAATTTATATATGCATAATAATTGTATATGTCTTTTCGTTCATTTTTCATGAGAAAAAATAAAATTTCGATTAAAAAAAAGGGAGGAGTATTGAGTATTGTATTTAATTGTTGGCAAGCTGTTTAATAAATTCACGTTTGCTTACAACTTTGAACAGACGAATATTTATTCAATAACTCTTTTTACTTGCAATATAAAGGTACTAATGGCAAGTTATAGATTCGTAAAATAAAATTGAACTCTATAGATTTTGATCAAACTTGCTATTACAATGAAAGGGGGGACGAAAAAAGTAAGCTACGTTGACTTCATTAAAATTCGTTAAATTTCCTATAAAAACGACGACGCTGACCGACGCCGCCGACGCACGCTGGGGCGACCTACATGGCAATGTCGGACTTAATGCAAAGACTAAAACAAAAGAGATAACATTGTATTGTTGATTTTCCGTTATAGAATATTCCAATGCATCATAACCGCACTCATCATAACCAAAATCAGGAAAGTAAATACAAATTAGTTACAGGTATTGCATGGCTACTGTTTTAAATTAAATGATTTTAACAGACTAAATTGCAGTGCAAATTAGGAAAAATACCCATGTCCCATAAATATTTATTATAAAGCTGAAATTTTGTGGACATGTTCAGAACAGTACCAACAATCATTTGTGTAAGCTACCAAAAAGTCCCTGTTGGGGTTAGACCACCATTTAAAAAAAAAAAGTAACATTATCTGTAATTTTCGTTTTTGGCCATATCTGGGGTATATAATTATCCTAGAAAGACCATTCAAGCGTAAAATGGCCAGGCTTCGACTTCAAAATCAGCGAAAAAAAAAATAAATTGTGACGAACAACTCGCAACTAGTCGACATGAATGGAAGGGACCTACAATTTTATGCCGAATCCGAACGGCTAGACGAGAAGCACTTATTCGTGACAAGTGATACTCTTGGAGGATTTGTCAATTCCTCTCAAGAGGCAGTAGCCCTGAAAAAAAAAACTTTTTAGTTTTTTAAGGTGGACGCGGCTGGGAAACGAACAAAATCAGCGAAGCACACACAAAATTAGTAACAGGTGTTTTATGGCTAAACTGTTTTGAATGAAACCACTTTAACCAAATGCAATACTATTAGATAAAAAAGATCAGGACGCTGAAGATATTGCTAAATACAAAGGTAATGATTGTAAAACATGTTTGCGGTAATAAGGTGTTTCATTGTTCCATTGTTATTTCCAGATAACAAGGAGAGCAACCGAAGCTGCTGAACAAATTTTAAAATTTGTATCACGATATTTCTTCTAAGAACTTTATTTTCTTCTTCGTTAGACCAATGTTGTATGTTTATCTGTTTTCTTTTGAATAATTACCTGATCTAAAGTTCCTTAATTTTATTGTAGTAGTAATATGTGATTTTATTTATACTTTAGGTTAAAAAATTTTGTACAGATTTCACAGTAGAGCATTGGCTTTTGCCGTCAGCCGAAAAAAGAGAGTATTTTCTATTTTTAAAAAAATTAGTATAATATAAGATCTTAACTTTTTCTTAATCACATTTTAGTAAATATTGTTTTGATTATTTAGAAAGCTTCGTTTATTATTTGTTGTCGATAATTGAGTGCTGTTTTTATGTAGGTGTATAGTTGGTTCCAGTTTTCTCCATTTAGGACTTGTATGGCGTCTTCTGCTGCTAGTATGGGTTTTTTTCCAGACCGCAATTCTAATCTCTTTCAGAACTGGACATCTTTCAATAAAATGTTGGATGTCTTCCCTCTCTCTTAGATTGCATAAAGTGCACGTAGAATCAACGTTGGACCTATATGGCATATAATTTAGTGGTAGAAGTTCCCCTCTGGCCTTGCAGATGGTGGATATCATATCCAGACTATTTCCATCGTGGAAATAATTTTTGGATCCGAGGTTGATCTGCAGTTATTTGTAGGTATCTCTTGTAAGGCTCTCTTGGCTTTGTCTTCGGAAGGCCGTTGCTTGGGAGCTTTCGATTTTTTCCAGTAGCTCCTGCTGCGTTCTAGTCCACTCTGCATCGTTAAGTTCCATTAAAGAGACATTGTGTTCTCTGCTAAGCCTCGTCCACTCGCTAAAAAACTGCATGTTTCGTTCTTGAAGGTGTTTGGCGATTTTGAACGTAAGACGATGCGTCAGTTGCATCCAGATCTTGCGGATGTACTCGAAGTGTAGCTTTAGCGTGTAAATGTGCAATGGTGATAAGCCGGTTTCGATATGTAGTATGTAGTTTGGAGTGCTGTATGGAAGTCTGAACATTCTTTTAATGAAGTATCTGAGAAGTTTCTCCACTTCATCAAATTGCCAGACACCCCAAACTTGCGCCCCATAGCACATGATTGCTCTCATCACTGCTTCGAACACTCTATACTTAGCGCTAGGCTCCACTTCTTTCTTGTGAAGGATTCCACTCCAGCTGCAGTTTATTGCTCGTTCTGCTTCCTTTAATTTTTCTTGGAGATGTTTCCTAAAAGAAAGTTGGGGTGTAATGAGAACGCCCAAATACCGATACTCTTTGACTTTTTCTATTTCTTCGTTGTGCCAGGTCCACTTCTCATTTCTTGCGTATCTTCCCGTTCCAATTCGAAAGATGACCATTTTTGACTTAGCAGTGTTGAGGGTAAGATTCCACAAAGTGCAGTATGCTTGGAGTTTGTTTATCATCAATTGCATCGTATTTGGGTTTTCAGCTAGTATCACTATGTCATCCGCGTACATTAAGAGCTTAATCTTTATTCCAGCGAATGTGATTCCTCCGGGCAGATAGTCAGAAAGGTCATCCAAAAACAGTGAGAATAAAAGTGGGCTGAGAAGGCAGCCCTGTTTAACTCCAGTTTCGGTTTCAAACCATTCCGACAATATGTTTCCATCCCATACCGCTGAAAGGTTCCCATCGTAGAGCTTTTGCAGTATTTTGAGCATTTTCGTTGACATCCCAAGGTTGCTGAGCTTGTAGAGTAGGGCTTTTCTGTCGATGGCAATTTTATTGTTATAATTATTACAAAAATAAAACACTTGTTCATTTTTTTTTTGAACTACAATATAATTTTTATATTTCGACGCGTTTCGTCCTATTAAGACATCTTCAGGAAACAAATTGAAGCTTATACATAAAAAGCGAGTGAGGGAAACTCAAGCGCAGACAAAAAAAAATAACAAAAATAATACATGAGTAACTACAGTCACGACAAGAAAAATGTACTATTCGTAGGTTATTTAAACATTGATTTTAAAATAGAAAAAAAAAAACTATTTTATATTATCTACAGTCAGATGGGGGTGTTTTGAAAGGATCTGTATTCTTTTGTAATGTATTCTCTAATTCTCTAGGAAAACTAAATGAGATTATACACAAATTGTACTTGAAATAATATTTTAAATATTCAAACTTTAATAACGAAAAAGTTGAGTTCGCAGTATACGTATATAGGTTGTATTAATTAAGATTTCTAAGTGTACGGACGATGCCGGCAATGTAAGCGATGAACCGATACGTTTAAAACTAAAAAGTCACAGAATAAATTTATAAGGCTTAAGTTTAACAGATTTATGGCCAATTTCATAAACATTTAACTGGATTTTAAATTTTTAAATGACGTTTTTTGTATGGAGTAAACGTCATTTTAAGACTTAAAAGCCTGTTAAATTGTAAAAAGAGCTTTATGAAATCGAGGATTAACGTATGAAAATTAAAAGCTTTGACGAAAGGAGAGAAATCTGTATTTACTCTAAGCAAAAATAAAAAACTGATAAAATGTATGGTTTGTTTTAAATTATTTTTTTTTATTTAAATACCTACATATGTATTTTATTGAGAAGTTGAAAGTTTGAACTTTTGTTTTGAGAAAACAAGACTTGGATTTATTTTATCATGGAAAACAGAAGTTTATAATTACGCTGAAGTGTTTACTTTCATCCCATTCCGCAACAAGAAAGATAAAACGTTGTATACCAGTACTTTCATTTAACGTGTTAAATACACGACAAGAAGTATTTATTAATAACTTTATCTGGCCTAATTTACAATGTCGTCAATTAACAAAATTTATTCGGATCACAATTTTTTATTATTCATCATATTACGATGATGAAGAAGTACAAAAAAGTGATTTTCGTCAAGACGTCCCTCGGTCTGTTTGTCTGTGCATCAGTGGGTCCTGATCTTCATCGACCTAGAGCCAAATTTTATGTAAAGTGTTTTTATGTACTTCCCTAGAGGAAAAATTCGAATTTTTGTTTTAGCTCATTTTGAACGGGTAGCTGCCATACAACGATTTCGGTTTTATGAAGTTTTTGCGAAAACGGACCAGTTCTTATAGTACTCCGAGCAAGTTCGTGCGACCCAGTTTTGGATCGCACGAACATGCTACCAGCATTGGTAGCATGGTAACCAATAAACTTGTAACTGATTCAAACATCCCTATAAAAGGGTGTTATTATTAATCTACATAACATTTTTCTAATATTAAAACAGTTTAATAAACATTTCTGAATTTTAAGTACTTTTTATCTAATATCATAGTATCATATTTAACCAAATTATTACAAAACTTCTATAAAAAAAGCAAATGTTTCTCCTCTTCTGTGGTAGGTATTTGTTTTTTTCCCATGTAGAAACAAAATGCGAATACCGCCATTCAAAGTTGTGAGTCTGTTTAGCTCAAAGTTCTGAAACAATTGTTTCTCATCGGTGCGAAAACTATTAAACTGCTTCAGCAGAATTTTATTTTATGAATGCCGTAGTCAAAATGTCAAAAATTGACAATAGGTAAATATTTAGATCTAGAGTATTTATAAAGAAAAAATTGTTATTTCAGCTCCCGTGTTTAGGAAAACTACTCCATGGAATAAGAATTTTCTGGACTCAAACTAAAGGTATTTGCTTAGTGCTCCATTTGAGTCCGGAACATTTGTATTACATGGGGTAGTTTTTCTAAACACGGGGGGTAAGATTAATTACTATGTTCCGTGTAGAATTAATTTTATTTCTCAATACTTTTGTTTAAAAGTTCATGTTTTCAAAGTTCAAATTAATCAAAACACCAAATTTTGATATTGATTTTGTTTTAACATTTTCCATTGTAAAGGGTTTTTCAACAGGGACGCTACAAAAGTAGAGCAACAGGGACAGCGAACGACGCCATATTTCTTGCCGTTCTTTTGACCTTTCTCTTCAATAAGGTTTGCCATTTTATGATGGAAAGATATACGAGCCAACAACGAGTCGAAATTATTACAATTTACTACCGAAATTCGGAGTCAGTGGCCTCAACGTTAAGAGCGCTGCGTCCAATTTATGGTCGTCATAATCGTCCCAGCAGATCAACAATTGAGCGTCTAGTGGAAAAATTTGAATCCACACACACAATACAAAATGTTCCTGTGCCAGTGAGACAAAGAAGTGCCCGTAGTGTCGAGAATATTGTTGCCGCTGAGGCTTCAGTTGCAGAAAGCCCAAATGTGTCTCTCACACGTCGTTCTCAAGCGTTGGGCATCTCTGTGACGTCGTTGTGGCGAATTTTGCGAAAAGATCTTGGCCTACATCCTTATAAGATTAAAGCAGCAAGAACTGAAGCCGCTTGATCACCAGAAGCGTCGTATGTTCGTGAATTGGGCTGAGCAACAACTTGAAAATGATTCCGATTTTCATCGAAAAATCATCTTCAGCGATGAGGTTCATTTCTGGCTGAATGGCTTTGTCAATAAACAAAATATGCGGTATTCGTCAGGCAGCAATCCACACGTACTCCATGAGTCATCATTGCATCCCGAAAAAATTACGGTTTGGTGTGGTTTATGGGCCGGCGGCGTCATTGGGCCGTACTTCTTCCGTGATGATCAAGACCGGCACGTTACTGTGAATGTGTGAATGGGGATCGCTACCGTTCAATGATAACCGAATATTTTTGGCCCCAATTGGATGATATGGACTTGGAGGACATGTGGTTCCAACAGGACGGCGCCACAAGCCACACAGCGAATGTCACAATCAATTTATTGGAAACCAAGTTTGGAGAACGTGTTATCTCACGAAATGGTCCAGTCGCTAGGCCGCCTTGGTCGTGCGATTTGACGCCGTTAGACTATTGCCTGTGGGGCTACGTCAAGTCTATGGTCTATGCCAACAAGCCAGCGATGATTGATGAACTTCGTACGAATGCCGAACGTGAAATTGCAGTGGTGGCCATGCAAAAGAAATCGAGTTTCATACATAATGGCATCGAACGTACTTTCACAGGAATAAAGAATTTCATTGATATCCAAAACCGTTTTTGCTTTATTTAAAAAAACTTTTGTAGTGCTCTTATTGAAAAACCCGATATATAATTGTTCCAAAGTATTAATGATACTTTTTAACACTGTGTGCCTCCACATTTTCTGTCTGTACATAGGTCATAAATTCATATTAGCCACGTGGCGCATATCCCTAAATTAAAAAGTTTTTTTTTATTAGTAACGCCCCTCCTCAATCATCAACTTCCCCTTACAGGTATCATCATAATTAATTCAAGAATGCCGAAAAAAAAAACAAGACCCGCGTCCTTATTTCGTATACCTACTACTACTTAGCTTGTAATATATGTAAATAAAAAATACATTTCCAAGTTGGTCCCTGGAAAACTAAAATATATAGTGTCACCTTCAAAATTTAATTAATAAATAATACTTTAAGTGTATAGCAATGTTGAACAAAAATTATCCTGCAGGTGTAGGTACATTATTTTTTATCTGGTTGCCCCAGGCAACTGCCTTAACATTAACATCACCATGAACTACCTACTCTACTGCAATGCAGGAAGCAAACAACATGAAACATGAGATCATAAATTACAAACCTAATGAGACCGCCCCATAAATAAATATAAATACGTTTCTCTGAATGCTAAAAGGGAACCTATAAAATAAAATTTCAAAATCTCCTTAAACCGAATAATTAAAATAAAAAGAATGAACATAAAATGCTCCATGATGGTTTTTATTACTGATTGACATTCCAAAGAGGGACACCAAACTCTGTGCTCCTTAATTAAGGACATCAATCTAAATCGCGTGATCCGGATGAGTATGTGTGTAAACGCACATAATTACAAGCCAATTATACCTTCGGCATCGACGACATAGAAGACACTTGAATCTGATGGGGAAAAAGGGAACCCTAGCATAAATCAGGACACACAGATAGGATGTACCAAATCAAGGAGTTGTGTTGTGGAATGGAATGGGACGACTGACATAGGCTAGAAAGTCAGGAAATTAAAACTACGGAGGAATCTCATTAAGTAGCCCTGGTTTTTAGTTGGTGTTATTGATGTTGCAGCTGCAACCTACCAGACCGACACTGATTAACGTGTCAGAAACAGAGATTCCAATTCTGTGTGTCGTCCTTACCGTCGTCGGTCGTCCTCGACGCACCCATCACCGCCAAGAACAACCCCATAAGAATGCCACTGTGTCAGAAGAAAGATACAAGAAAACTTTCTCGGAGGAGGCAACCATCACATCGCATATCATCATCTTTTCCTTTTTTCTCTGTAATTCGAATCCTGAAACATGTTTTCCCTGAACACGAAGTCTATACTACGTACGAACGGCCGTCCAGTCCTGCATCCTGCTGTGTGGCATCCAGAAGGGGTGTTTTGGTTAGCATATGTGAATCAATATGGATGACCACCCTCATAATCATCTCAGAAACACCCTTAACACTCTCTGATCAATATTAGATATTTATTCGAAGAAAAGAAAGAAAAAGAAAAAAAGTAAATTGCGGAAGCGAAACTATTCCGAGCGGCCCCATTCCTACAAGACGATAGAAATCGAAGGAAGAGCGTGCCTCGTAGGTCATTAGACGCCTTATAGTTCCAGCGAAATACGTGATGCGAGTCGACAAGCATTCATTTTAACATCAGCCCCGGCAATTCATTTCCAGTAAGTTCGAAATCAGCCTGATTTGCACATAAGAATGTGTGTGATGCTCCTGCTCCTGCCCTTTTTTCTATGAATTGTTCCATCATGCATCCTTGATTCAGAATTTATTCCCCACTACCACACAAGTGTTTGAGTAAAGTAATATTTAACGTTTAATCCTTAAAGACCATTTGATGCATCATTTAACTAAAGCACGAAGGGTGAGTATAGGTACAGAGGCTATATGATTTGGTTATGCCGGCGTATGGCCTTGGTAGCGTGGTGGTACGGTAGGATGGTGGTGCAGGCAGGATATTCTGCGTGTGGTTTTGCAACAACGGGATATCTCCTGCATCATCATAGCCTCTGTTCGAGCATCGTAAGGTTTATGTAACGAGAGATAGTTTATCAAAAATTAGATATGGAGCTTCACAGAGATGATTCATTGATAGCTGCATAGATATGAAATTCGCTTGAGTTGTTTTTTCTTTCTTTTGTTTAACGGTTCAATAAGTTTTGCTTAAGAGGCTAGAATTTAAAAGCAATATTGGTTATTAAAGATGATTAAGATATTTATAACATTTGCTTAAGGTAATTATTATCACAAGAAAATAAAGGATGGATTTTCAAAAATTTCAGCGAATTGCACTTAAAGGTAATGATAATATCGATATACTTAAAGCGAATCTTTGAATTTCGATGCATGGAAATAACTCCACGAAAATTATCTTCACATGGGAAATAACTTCAATTATGGAAAAATTATTTGTTTAAGAAGTACACAGTTTTCAAAATTTTTGCAACTATTTTTACTGTTGTTTCATATCAAGAGTAGGATTATGGGCCCATGTTTTTTCATGGTTAAATCTTCGCTTTATATCTGAGTGAATTCGCCAAACACCCGGCTGAAACATCCTCACGATTATGTTTTTTTTTCGATTGTGAGTCTTCGCGGCAGCCATCTTATGCACAATTTTTCAGGTTCAAATTATAAGCAACTATTACCACTTTTTGATATGCCTGCAAGATCACGCTCATTCACTCGACGTCGTCCACACCAATTTTAGAGATTTTTTTAATTTTTGGAATACACACCTCATTTGTTCCTGGCAGCTCGCAAGTTCTCGTTTAAAATTTCCCACCCAAAATTTCCGGATGTGAACGCTGAAACTCTCCCAGATAGGAATTCAACACCACTTGGATATTTATTGGACTAAAAACTAAAAAATCTACTTTAAATGGCTGCCAAAGGAACAATAAACAACGGGCTGTCATCAAACTTCAAACTTAATCTTTCTAACTATGGTGTAATTTCGAAAACGTTTAAGTAACATTTCGAAACAGTGAATTTTGAGGTCGTTATGTTTGGAATTCTAAGAAAGAGACTATTAAGGTATGTTAATATAATACCATACCTAACGTTTCAGAAAACATTTTAAAAATAATCAATAATCACTTCGGAAAATGTTTCTAAACATTTTAAAACCCATTTAAAACCATTTTTGAAATATTTCTGAAATTTGTGTTTTATTCTGAACGGCACTGAAACAGTTCATACATTTTTCCAACGTCAGACGGAAGACTTTGTAATTAGTTAAATGTGAAATAGGGTACGTTCAGATGACTTAAGGGACTTGCAAGTAAGGCAAATTTCTAGACTGTGATTGGCTAGCTGTTGAAAAATTGACTTAAAATTAAGGGAAAATTGGAAAGTTACTGGAAAGTTAGTCAAGAAATATCTGCCTGAATTTCAAATCAAGTGTGTTCTTTTCAAAATTGTCAGATTTGGCCGATGATCTGTCAAACAAGTTGATTTTTTGAATGCTGCGCAAAAATTTTAAGTTTCTAGAGTAATTTATATAATAAAATCTGCCAATCATTTTAAAACATTGAGAAAACTACGTTTTAAGTTATTACCATCGAAACTGCGTAAGTGCTAGACTTAAGCTAAAGTATTTTATCAAGCCAGCGCATACGCATGAATTCTAACCTACAAACACCGTCAACAAACAAGTGAAATTTATCTGAAACATCCCCTGAATACGACAAAGATCTTATACTGAAGAAAAAAAATAGAACGATCATGAGCTATTTGGTTAATTTGTCATTGGAAGACTTTAATCGCATACTGTGGGCCTATTCTGGAAAGCGCGGCGGATCGCTTTTAATGGCGGGTTTGCATTTTCATATTCCCAAAAGCGCTTTGGCTTTCCATTCGACCTTATGGAAAGCGAAAGCGCTCTTTCCAACTAAATGTCAGTCTGTGCATACATATTGAAAGCGATTGGTCTGGAGGTGACGAATAAGTGGCGGATTTAAACAAAATGTAAATAAAAAATTTAAAAAGTGTTTTTTCCAATAATTATGTGAATAATAATTGTTATTAAGTTATTTAATAGAATTTACTAATTGCTTTGAGTGAATATTTTTGTCTTTAGTCAAGGAGTCAGAAGCATACCTCCGCGCAACAATTTGCTGCACTGATTGATTCTTAAAGGAGCACAGTGGCATGACTAAGGGCCATATAGGGCCAAGTCTTTAGAGCTTTGGGACGGGATCACTAGTGTTCTGAATAGTCTTGTGCCTCCAATAAAAACACGGGATGGCTGGAAGAAGGTTAGTCAAATATTTGTTAAATACGTTCCCCCGTATTTATAAAGAAAAAATATTTATTTGAGCTCCCGTGTTTAGGAAAACTACACCATGGAATAAAAATGTTCCAGACTCAAATGGAGCACTAAGCAAATGCCTTTTGTTTGAGTCCAGAAAATTCTTATTCCATTGTGTAGTTTTCGTAAACACGGGAGCTGAAATAACTATTTTTACTTTATAAATAAGAGGGATTATGAATATGTTTTCTTAAATTCGTGGATATGAAAATAAAAATATTGTTTGTATTTAAGGTATGGAAGGACTTCAAATACCACATAATTAGTAAATTGCGTCAAAATACTAAATATATTCATGTGACAGGAGGTGGACCCTACAAGCAATATGTGTTTTCTGCTCTGGAAGAAGAAGTAATTGTTTTGCTGAATTAAAATACCCAGCAGTGTGGCCTCAAAGTCAGCAAATTTGGAGCTTCTACTTCCAACCCAGAGCCTTTGGTTCAAAGGAACAATAACTTCCTTGAAAGCCTCTCTCCAGACACAAGGAATTTGATTGAGGAATCTGAAAACATACTATCTGAAGGATGAAAAGAATATCTTCAACCACAACTGGAGGAATCTGAACCAGAAAAAAGTGCACCATTTTTTAAAAAATCACCTACTCGCTCCAGATACAACAACAAAAAACCTACCATGAAAAGATGGTGCAGCTCCTTGAGTCTCAAAATACTCTTTTTGAAAAACAAAATAGGGAACTAAAACTACAAACCGAGGAAATGAAAAAAATCCGAAGAATAAAAGAACAAAAAGTGAAGATTTTAAAAAGAAAACACGAGTTTATGGAAAAAGAAAGCATGGAGAACAGAAAACTAAAAATTACAGAGCTGGAAATGAAGAAAAAGAAACTCGAGTTAAAAGAACTAGAGCTACAAAAATAAACTGTATAGTAGAAAATAATATGACTCAATTGAAACTTAAGTTCCTATTATGTTTTAAAAACTTAACAAAAGTGAAGTGCTATTTTTGTTTTTTACAAAACTATCAATTTAAGTATTTATTTATTTATTTAACGTAGGTATAAAGTTTATGAATGAATGTTAATAAATAATAAATGAAAGTTAAAAAATTAACTATTTAAACAGAATCTCTTATTCTATCTCTTATTTGGTTTGCGATATTTTTATAGTTGCCAACATTTCCTAAAGTTGGAATATTGACAATATCATTTTCATCTTCATGTAGTAAAAGCCGATTATCAAAGTCTACTTTGCAATTAATGCAAATATTATGCAACATAGCACACACGTTTGTTATAACTGCTGTCTTTTCTGGACGGTAATAAAGTTCCCTCGATTTCAGTAAGCATCTGAACCAAAACATCTTTCTATGATGCTCCTACATTTCGAATGAACTGCGTTGTAGTTAGCTTCACGACTGTTTGATGGAGCTGATCTATAGGGCGTCATCAACCATGGTTCAAGGCTATAACTGGCATCACCTTCAATTAAATATAAAATCACTAGTTTGTGTTTATATAATAATAATATATGTATATAGTTATGTTACCAAGAATTTAGCTCTTATCTCCTTCCTTGAACATTTTTTCCATCACGTCTCTTTCGGAACTCATTGCACATACAACTGAGTCGTGAGAACTCCCCCCGTAGCTGGCATTAACGCAATTGATCTTGAGAGTATGGTCACTAGCCTGTTGGCTTAAAATAATATTAATACTTGTTACTTATGGAACATGAATATTAAAATATGTATCTACCATCATTGCATTTAGACTGTGGTATCCTTTTCTATTGATGAAGTGATGTGTATTTTTGGAAGGACGGACTATACTAATATGAGTCCCATCGACACACATAATCACACCAGGAAAACCACTTTTTTCAAAGAAATAGGATTTCGCTTGGGCTTTTTCCTCCGCGGTGATTTCAAATTGTATGTGTTTAGAACACATTTTCTCTTTCATGATACTCAACGTTTCTTTCATCACCTTTGAGACTGTGGGTTGAGCTAAAGCGATGTGGTAGTCTTGCCCTACACTCTTCTGGTAGGAACCTTCCGCTAAAAACCTAAGCGTAGCGGCAAGCTTAAGTATTGCCGGTATAGAGGTATTATTCTCTCTGGTAAAATTATCTTTGATGTCTTCAAAAACATACAGAAATGCTTCCTTTGAAAATCTAAATAATTGCACAAACTTTATTAAAAAAATTTATTAAATTCATTTAAAATTGTGATGACCAAATGCAATGCTCACTCTTTGTGAGGAATATCCAGTGGAGAAGACCCACTTCTTAGAAATTTTCTTTGTATTCTTAAATTTTCTATATTTTCTTCACGTTCTTCTTCGCATTCAGCATTTAAAAATACATTTATAGAATCCATCGAATGAATTTTTATATAAATTAAACCAATGAATTTGCAAATTACAAATTATTTGTACAACAATTTGTTTATGGGAAACAACTGTCAAAATTTTGGAAACAGCTGACATCGAAATGGGAAAATTGGAAGAAAATATGGAAATATCTTGGAAATATTTGACATTTCAATTGGAAAACTGGAATGATCGCTTTCTTCCACTTTCGCTTTTGAGAATAACCTTAAGGCAATACGGTCGAAAACTAATGATCGCTTTCAATACGATCCGCCGCGCTGTCCAGAATAGGCCCCCTGGATGAGCGCTTCAGAAACCTGGCAACAAAACAAGACCTCGAACCCGTAATATCCGAACTAGTTCAACTGCGAGTGAGCAATGAAAGCTTACAAGCTCAGGTTAGAACTTTGGAAATAAGATGCGAGCAGCTCGAGCGGCGTTTTGAAGTTAATGATCTACAGATGCGGACCGGAACATTATTTTTCATCTTCCGATCACACAAAATGACAACCCGAAGGAGCGCCTACAAAGCACTTGCGCAAGCATAACAAACGCTTCAAACACCATAGCTTTTGACCGGCGAACCTATCGCGTCAAGGTAGCAAATGGACAGTTGGCACGAGATATCTCAAGCCAAGGAAGAAAGCTTGCATAAAGACTACCCAGTGGGTATGAGGCGGAAAAGAACTTTATTGCTAAAGGTTAAAAAAGAGGTAAAACTGCTAAAACCCGACCTCAAGGTCGGTTGATGGACGATATATTGCGCATTCAAGACCATTATTTCTTCTGGAACGACGAAAATGGATTAATGTGTGAGAGGTTAGATGGATTTAGTGTACTTTCATTAAAATATAAAATTAATTTGCAGCGAGAAAACTTTTTACTCCAAAACAATAATATTCAAACGTCAATGATAAACGTCACGCAGACGTCATCAGCGATCTGTGTACCGCCATCTACTTTTGAGATGGGAAACAATTTTGGAAATGGTGTCGGCAATGCAGTTCACAATAGGATTTCGCAGTCAGCCAGATTATTAAAAATTTTAAGTTACAACATCAATGGATTAGCAAACAAAAAATTATTTTGTGATTTTTTTAATTACGTCAACAATTTTGAAATTTTGTTGCTTTATGAAACTCACATCTTGCAACAAAACCAAAAATATTTCGAAGAATTCTTCAACGACTATGAACTGTGCTGGGTTGAAGCAGTAAAAAGGAATGGAGCGGTTCGAGGAAGAGCATCTGATGGAGCCCTCTATGGCTTTAAAAAATCTTTGACATCGATAAAGTGCATCTTCAAGGAAATAGAAGAATTTATATATATAGAAATGGTGATATGCAACGAAGCAATAAATTTAGTTCCTGTTTATTTAAATTGTTCACATTGGCAACCTGACTTAGCTTCTTTAGTCGATGCTATGCAATCACTAGGAGAAAAACACTGCATGCTAATTGGAGATTTTAACGCGCGTACTGGACAAGAACAATGCGTATCTTTTGGAAGCCATCCAGTTCCAAGAAAATCTATAGACAGGGAAATTAATGCAAGGGGAAAAATTATATTGGAAATTCTTTCGATATGACCATAATGAACGGTACCCAAAAAGGTGATGAGGATGGCAAACTCACTTTCATCTGGAATCCAGGCCAGTCCGTTATCGATTATCTCCTTATGTCAAGCGATATAGCTAGCCACTTATTTGATTTTGGGGTCGATAGCCAGACATACTATGACCATATATGCCGTTGATCACTACTCTGAACACTTCAGAATCAAATAACGAAGTACGTCGCGAAACTGAAAATTGCCTTCTCCCAAAACTTAAATGGCAGAAAAATCGTGTAGAAGAATATCAAACGAAATTAAATCGCAAGATGACAGAACAAAGACTTAATGAACACCCACTAACGGTAGAAGCTTTCGAGAACGTTATAAGATCTACAGCGGTTTCACATCACACAAAACAGGGGACCTGTAAAAATAATTCAGCTTGGTATGATAAGGATTGTGAGTCCGCCAGAAAAAGATCGTTTGCACTCTTAAACTTATATCAAAACTTTAACGCCTGTTATTTAAAAGACGACTACCTAGCAGCAAATCAAGCTTACAAAGCTTTATGTAAGTCAAAAAAACTAACCTTCTACAAAAAGCAAGCCTATTCGGACTATTCGGACTTCTGGAAAGGAATTCAAAATATAAAAGGAAACACATTCGCAACAAAAACACTCTTACCAGCAACAACCCTAAAAGACCATTTTGAAAGGCAATTGAATGCGGAACTTTTTTCTCATCCAATACAGTACGATAAACCAAATTTTGAAAATCAAATTTTAGATAGAGAAATAACGCTCTCAGAAGTAGAAGCAGTAGTGACGAAAGCAAAAGACAACAAGGCACCTGGAGTAGATCGGATCCCAAATGAGTTTTTTAAATATGCAACAAAGGAGTTTTTAAAGTATCTCACGAACTTATATAATGATATTTTCAGAACAGGGGAAAATCCAGAGGCTTTCTGAAAATCAATAATATTACCCACATTTAAAAAAGGAGATAAGACGGACCCATCAAACTACAGAGGAATCGCTTTTCTCAATACATCGCTAAAAATCTTTATGGAAATCCTAAGATGCCGGCTTACAACATGGATCGAAAGCAATCGCCTTCTCAGTGAATTTCAAATTGGATTCAGGAAACGTTATTCGACTGTAGACCATATATTAAGCCTGACCAACATCTCAGAGATATATCTACGTAGAGGAAAAAAGTAATTCGCCTTTTTCGTCGACTTCCGAGCTGCATTTGATTCCATCGATAGAAAAGCTTTAATGTTTAAGTTGTTTGGATATGGAATGTCCCTCAAATTTGGAAAGATGATTGAGGACATCTATAAGGAAACATTGTATGCAGAATGGAACAGGAAAAATCTCTCTGAATGGTTCCTTGCATTATCTGGTCTAAAACAAGGTTGCAATCTCAGCCCTTCAGCTTTTTGCCTTTATGTTGAAGACTTAATAAAGGACATGCCCTGTGGCATAACAATTGATGGATTTCCGATTAAAATACTCATGAACGCAGATGATCTTGTCCTCCTAGCCGAATAAGCTCAGTCCCTACAGTTAATGATAAACAAATTACATGCGTACTGTTTAAAGTGGAACCTAACTGTTAAGCCGTAACTACATAGACCTACTTTTGTACAAAAGTGCAAAAGTGAGAAATTAAAACGCTCGCTAAAGAAACGCTTGCACAAAATCATACGAAAATTATTCTGACATGTAAATTAGACCACCATGCACGATTTTCCATTGTTTTTTTGCAAGCAGGTGCCTTCAGAATAGATATTTATTTCTCACTTTTGTACTTTTGTACAAGAGTAGGGCTATGTAGTTAAGGCTTTAACCTGAACAAGTCAAAAACAATGGTATTTAGGAGAGGAACAGGACGGTTAGCGGCAAATAAAAAATGGTACTATGGAACTGATTTAATTGAAACTGTAAGGGAATACCAGTACCTTGGTTTCACTATAACGTGCAACCTAAACATAGAAAAACTCTTGGCCAAAAAGCTGTCTTTCGCCAAAAAATGCGATTGGCAGGGTGTGGCGAAATGTCTATGGATGTAAGGACCTAACATTTTGTGCGAAATACCAAGTCTTCCTTGCAACTTCAGAATCCATAATGCTTTATCCTGCAGAACACATGGGGCTGGCACCAGTCGGAAACCACCGAAAAACTCCTAAGGTTCTTTCTGAAACGACCATTTCGACTACCAGACACAACGCCGAACTATATGCTCCTTTTAGAAACTGGATTATCACCTCTCTATCTTGCATCGTTAAAGTAACACTTCAACAACATCATCAAACTTATGTACAGCCAAACCGAAAAAGTTGCTAGAAAGATTGCAATCTCAATAATAAGATCCCAAAGCTCATGGTTTGAAGAATGGAAGAATTTGGCAGACATTAGTGGTCTTTGTTTCAACCTCAATCTAAATAATCTACAAGAATGGAAGGCGTTTCTTTACAAGCTACTTGAAAAGCTTCACACCAAAGTAAGGGAAGACAGTGTGGAAAAGGCAAAAATTTCACTCCATAGGGAAACTTACCCTAAACTTCTTTACGATCTGGGTGAAAATAACTATTTCAAAGATTGCTTTAGCTCCGAAACAATGTCTTTGATATTCCGAGCAAGAAGAGAATTGCTGCCACTTAATTTTATACCCCACGTGACGACTTGCCATTAAAACGCTCGTTATGTAACATGAATGAAACGGAAGATGTAGTGCATTTCATCGCAAGATGTCCAATTTTGGCAGAGATAGGGCGACAAGTCTGGCATCAGAACTATTTGGAACAAACAGATCTTTTAGCTAAATTAAACGGAGCAGACTGGCAAAAATTATCGCAATTTATTAAAATAGCACTTTCTTATAGAAGAAGAATAACAAGAGAAAACTTTAAATTTCAAATTGTTATCAAAACTCAATTAATTTATAAAATATGAAAATTTGTTTTCAATACGGCTATCATCTAACTGACGGCCCTTCAGGCCATATCAAAAAGATTTATGTTTAAAAACCAACATTGTAAATTTTCTTTTTGAATTAATGAATGAATCAAATCTAATCTAAAAAATCTAATCTTGTCAGATTTGAAATTAAAAATCAGTTTAACGTTTTATTAATTGTTTGTGCGGTCGCGTTAATTACCTAAAATGAAAATGAAATTTTATCCATGTCGAGATTTTTTTTTTTAAACGAACTTGAGGTTAAGCATTGAAGAAAAGTTATAAGTTTGATAAAGTGGCATGCCGAAAAAAATGTTAGTTAATTTGAGGTAAATTTACGTTCAATGAATGTAGTTATGTCTCCTGAACGTACCCATAGTGATGAAATAAATAATTTTATAATTTTATTAATCTGAAATTTAAAAAACTTAAAACTATTAAAATATAATTAGCTAAATCAATGCAAAAAAAACCTTTATGAAACGTTTCTGAATCAAATGAAAAACAAGAACAAATATTTCCGAAATTTTTGAAATATTTCTTTATTTCAACAATCATTGCTGTAATTTTAATTTCTTCGTTCAGTGGGCAAATTATTGCATGAAATCTTATTTGTCCCGATTTTCACTGACTGATTTTTTCAGTGCCGATTTGTTATGAACTTAGGTATAATTGACATGGAACAAGTTGGCTGTACCTCACCATCTGACACGATTACAACAACAACAAAAAATCATCACTGGACAAATCGGTCAATGTAAATCGCGAATTTGCAATCAAACTTTACATGTAAAGGTCAAACGCAGCAGTCCAACTGACTTAGATGTTAAATTATTTCTTCATTTATTGTCACAAAGATAGTAAGACAAAATTGTTTCACGTCCAATTCTCTAAAATCAATTATTGCTTGTGGATGCGCAGGGATAGAAACACGTTTATGAAACAAAAACTATTGATCGTATGACCCTGACCTTTAAAGCAATGTTCACTTTCTAAAAAAAAACAATATTTCCCCCAAATTGACCTAAAATCTATGCGAAATGTTTAAAATGTACGCAAGTACACTTTTATTATTTAAATGAAGTCTCAAATAAGCTTTCAAGCCCTTTTTTAAATGTTCATTTATACTTCATTTAACCTCAGAAATAACAATTTAATTTCCTTTTCAACGAGCCTGTACGCCACATGGCTGTACGCCATCAGCCCCTCTTTTTGTTGTGTATAAAAACCACGATATCAACTCTTCTAATTCCCCCAACCACACCCAACTTAGTCAATAATTCAATCCTTTTAAGGTTCATTGTAATGAATCTCACGTTGTTGTTGTTATGATGGGGTAACTTTCGCTCTAATGGCAGCGAAAATGTCACACTAAACCACATGCTGACTAAAGCTTTTAGTATACTATACTTCAACCTCGAGACTAATTGCATTAAAAAGGCCAACGAGCTCCGCAAAAACCTAAGCTCAAACAGCTCGCTTGCGTCTCATTCTGCACACAATCCCCATAAACACATATACGCACAAGCACACACACTAAGATTGGTACATATAATCATCACAAAACTGACAGCCAGCTAATCAGGCCTGTTTACATTAAACCAGGCACACACACTCCCTCTGGCGGTGTGTCTTCATTTAAATATATATAGATAAATACTCATATACCTAGTAGCTCCTTTGCGTGACATCTCATCAAGGAAAATGTTCCTCATTTTCACTTGGAAGGCTTCCCTTTACACAGCACTGGTTTTGGTTTTCTGATGGTGCTTTTGCCGGATTCGTTATAGTCGACAATGTCAATATGGAGCATCCTCTTACTCCCCTCATCCCCCAAAACATCCTATAACATCCCCTTTTCTATGATTATTTCAATGTTCACTGGCGAAATTATCCTCTTCACTGTTTTGGAGCAAACAACGACGACAAAAAAAAAAAAAATTGCAAAAAACCCAAATCCTTCTGACACTCATGACACAGCGACGTGTATCCTTTTAGATTTACATTCCTATGCACAGAGGCAGACATCATCGCCATATACACAAACACACTTCCCGTTCAAATAAATGCCAAAAGGAAATCCCGTGATTTCGGAGAAAACATTACGACACTTGATTTACCTTTTGCCATTTCCCGGGACAGTATTATAGAAATAAAAAAGACTCACACTCCCACGACAAGCTAAGAAGCAAAAAAAAAGGACGAACAAAAAAAGTTTGGAGCTATTCTCCAGTGCTCCATTGATTTGATTCCGGTTGGGTGTGTGATATGGGTCGACATTGCCGTTCGCAGCCAAATTGTATATATGAGAGTCCTTCCTCAAGGCAATTTAGGTTTTCTCGGAATCCACTGGATCCTATCTTCTACAAATTATATCTACATATCCTTTTGCTGATTTTATAGAAATCACGACGAAGAAATAAGATCTTCTCTCTCCTTGGCTTGAATGGCGTGAAATGTGTCGGGTATTATACACTTTTCAGTACTTTTTTTTCCTTTAAAAACATTTCGGATATACACATGCTGATTGATTAGGATTTCTCGGGGAGGCAGAAGAAACGAGACGGGAGCCAAAAGCAATGATGATGAAGATTCCATTCCAGGATAACGAAGGAATAAATGCTCCCTTTGAGAGCGAGAGAGGTTATTTCAATTTAATGAACCGCGCTGGGGAATTTCCTATTCCTTCTTGCAATGACGATTGAAATATTGTACCAAGGCAAGAATGATGATGATGGTTGCTTGCTTGCTCTATATATTGAAGAACGATGAAGAGGAGATGATATCTTTGGAGATCGACACGTGTGCGACAGGATTATTAGGTGGGAAATGACTTGATTAAAGTAAAGAGGGATTTAGAAAGGGGATTGCCAAAGGACTATATATTTTTGGTATTTTGGGATAACTATTTTAATTAAATTGTATAGTTAAGTGCATTGGAGGTTGGCAATGGCAGAAAAGAGTTTTCAAAGAGAATGACAGGTGACATATTTGAGGTGAGAAAAGGTATATATTTTTAAGGGATGCCGGAGTTGACAGTTAAGTTAATATTAAGGAATAGATATACAGCCCTATTCTGCTAAACGGGGGATCGAACGTTCGGTTCACTTTATCGATTTACGTTCGCTCGTCGTCTATATTCTGCTAAACGTCGGGGAAACTACTTTACCTACTCTTATTTCGAATTTTTCGAAATACTCTGAGAGAATTAATTTTGTGAAATAATTTTTATGTGTCATAGTTTGTTAATTCATCATTTGTGATGATAAATGCATATATTGCATTATAAATTCAATTTTCGTTTCATGACAAAGCGCAAAAAGCGTGAATAGTTAAAAAAAAGCATTTTGTACCTACTTTTTAAAAATATTTTTGTTCTCTCTATCTCTCTGTGCAAAACTGTGTTACTTTATAAGTGAAAACAACCCGAAAGTGTTAAGTAAATTTGTTGCAAAATGTATTAAAAAATTATTGAAATAAAAACGACAAATACCCAGATAAATAGATCTACCCGTTTAGTCTCTATCTTTTTTTAGAGTGGACAGCCACACATAACAATATCGATGGACTTCTCCGTTATCGTAATGCATTTTTTTTATTAATAATCGTCTCTACAATACGACAAACGCAACAAATTAATTGCGGGTGTCAAAGTGAATGTTTTGTATTGGGGTGATCGATTCACTGGTTTATGGGAATGTCGAACTGTACAGCCGACGACGGGGAATGTTTCCCTTCGATAGTATAGTCGAATACAAATTGATGATTTTCGAATAATCATTCCCCCCGACGTTTAGCAGAATAGGGCTGATAATATTTAATTGTAATAGATTTTAAATTGAGAAGTTTGACTTGAACAAGAGAGATTTTTAGGTAAACGAGTCTTTTATTTGAATTAGTAACAGTTTCAACAACATGTTAAAAGTCTAATGCAGTTTTCCTTTGGACATCCGGAAGCGTTCGGAAGTCTTCTGAAACCATTCCATTGGCACAAAAAATACGCTTCTGAGAAGAGAAATTCGATTCTGGATTTGAAATCAGAATCCACTCAAGAAGCACTAATACATTCAAACTCAAACGTCACAACAAACTGCAATGCACTTCATGTTTTTTTTAACTTTCCATTTTAATTTATTTCGCATCCAAAATCAAAGTATTTGATAAATATTAATTAAAAAATCAAGAAAAATTTAATCAAAAAATATTATTTGAAAGTTTGGAGTTGATACAGTCGTGTTTTACATTTTACGTTTTGTATGGCAGCAAATAATTTCTATTTGGTGATTCACCTATACATTTACCAAAACTAACAATTGAGTAGAAGCAACATAAAGCGTTCCATTGGATTTCAGAATGAGTGAATACCAAACGATTATCTTCTCTTTGGAGAAGACACCATTTTCTTATCTGAAAATACAAGCTAAGGAGGGTTGTCTCAATAACCTATAGTAAAGTACTATTTTTTGTAAGCTTTGCAATATTTGCATCTTTTGCATTTAGACAAGTGAAAATAAATTGTTTATGCACAAAAACACCCATTGTAAAAGACATCACGAAATTTTGTAGGCATATATAGAAGTAGGTATATGTTTATAGCTAAATTATAAAATAAAATAAAATAAAATAAAATAAAATAAATTAAAACAAAATAAAATAAAATACAAAACTGGGTCGTACTTGTTCTTTTGTTCAGTTGCTTATAAAACATATCAGATATTTTAAATAGCATAAAATTAATTTTTTCATTACTTAATTTTTTAAGCTTTAGCAGTTCGTGCTAGTGAAAAAGTGTGGCATTTGATTTCTGGAACAAAGTGTATTAGGTAATTCAAAAAAAAAAAAAAAAAATTAACTGTTGTAGCGGTTTCGTAAGAAAATATTTTTATATAAGTTACTGGGGACACTTACAAATCACCTCTTATTTCTCTTATTGTAGGAAATAAAAATATGATAAAATTTTTTTAAAAGAGTTTTTTTCCTAGCAAACTGCATTATTCGATTTTTCGTACCGTTTTTAATTTGGTTGCTTAAATTCATTGAGTAAGGTGGATAAGCCTGGCGGACACGTCAAGGTAATAACGATTTACCTATTAAGATCAAGGCTATACATTTTGATATTTTTTTAAGTGGAATCAGTTTAGGCTGTTTTAATGAAACCCATTTAAATTAAATACTCTTTGAATATTCTTATTTGTTTTGTACTAAAACGGATGGAACCTAAAATATTAATATTTCCAACATTTTGGAACAAAAATAAAAAAAAGTAATTCTACAGACAAAAACTAATTTCAAAAAATTTCAACAACTCGTTTTTGAAAAATTGAGTTTTCCAAAATAAAACGAAGGAGCGATTGTGCTCTTGTAGCTAACAACCTAAACAAAATTAGTTATGACGATGCGATGTATGTTATTGGTTCAATAAGATTAGGGTACCGTTAAAAAGAAATTGTTCTTCAAACACTCAAACCAAAAATATTTATGACGGAGCGAAAAGCTATTAGTCTCCTAAACGTCGCTTATAAAATCTTGTCAGCTATCCTGTGTGACCGCTTAAAACCTTTTGTCAACGATCTGGTCGGCCCTTATCAGTGCGGTTTTAGGCCAGGCAAGTCAACCGTCGATCAAATGTTCACACTCCGACAGATTTTAGAAAAATCCCGGGAATTCCAGATCGATACACACCACCTTTTTATCGATTTTAAAGTCGCGTATGATAGCGTGAAAAGGGACGAATTATACAGAGCCATGGCGAGTCTCGGCATCCCTGCCAAACTCGTCCGCCTGTGCAGGATGACGATGGAGAAATCTCGCTGCTCCGTCAAAATTGGTAAGAACACCACCGATTCCTTTGATGTTGAGAAAGGATTGAGGCAAGGCGACGCGTTATCATGCAACCGATTCAACATCGTTCTTGAAGCCATTGTACGCAACGCACATGTCAACACCAGCGGTACAATCTATCAAAAGGCCGTTCAATTGCTTGCATATGCGGATGGCATAGACATTGTCGGCAGAACGAAGCGAGCTGTGGCAGGGGCATTTGCGAGCATTGAATCGGAGGCGGCTAGAATGGGATTGGCGGTTAATGAGGACAAGACGAAGTATATGCTGTCATCGAGAGAGGAATCTCAACATCGTCGACTCGGGCAAAATATCACGATGGACAGATATAACTTCGAAGTTGTCAAGGACTTTGTCTACCTGGGCTCCACTATTACATCGCAGAATGACATCAGTGCAGAGATCAAGCGAAGAATTACTCTTGCCAACCGCTGTTTCTTCGGTCTAAGAAGGCATTTAAGTAGTAAGGCCCTCTCTCAGAGAACCAAGGAGACTTTATACAAAACCCTAATCATCCCGGTCCTGCTTTACGGGTCAGAAGCATGGACAGATTCGGATAAAAATCTGCTAGGGTGCTTTGAGAGGAAGATTCTTCGTGTGATTTTCGGTCTGGTGTGTATCGAAGGAGTATGGAGGAGGAGATTCAACGACGAGCTATACGGGCTATACAGCGACGTTGACCTGGTCAAAAAGCTGAAAATACAGCGGCTGAGATGGCTGGGGCACGTGGAGCGTATGGACAGCAACGCACCTGCCCGACGAGTCTTCGAATCCAACCCCGATGGGGTACGCAGCAAAGGAAGAACCCGTAACAGGTGGCGCAATCAAGTGAATGACGACATCAAAGCACTCGGTGTGCGCAACTGGAAGCGGCTAGCTAGGGACAGAGCTGGCTGGAGGGGCTTGTTAGTTGAGGCCGAAGTCCATCCTGGGCTGTGAGCGCCATCAAAAGTAAAGTAAGTAGGAGCGGAAAGCTATGCAGCCTAACTGCAAGTGTGTTATCAAAAATATTCTTTAGCCCATTTTCAAGATGTTAAATTTTCAAAAAAAAAGAAATTCAATAATTTTTTAAAAATCCGCAAACTATTTTTTCGAAAGTTTCTATATGCAAAATTGTTAAAATTGTAAAGGGCGTTTTTTTTTTGGTTAAAATCTTTGTATCTGCTAACGAGATATTTAAAATATTAACCAAAATACATTTTAAAAACAAAAAATACTAAAAACTACCAACCCATTTTCAAAATAAAAATTTGAAATTTTTTAAAAAAACATTTTTTTCTAAATTTGTATTTATATTTTAAGGAACTTGTGTATAAAATATTCAACCGAAATCAGTCAAGTCGTTTACCAATAACTGTTATTGGTAAAATATTTTTCTAACAACATATTGACCAATTTATTAGCAATAATAAAAATTTTTAACAAATGTCCGGTATAAATTCTAAGCTAAACAAAATTTTATCCCTAAAATTTGTATCTCTACAAAGAGTCTTGATAATTTTTGAAGTTGGAGAGATAAATCGAAATCTAAACTGAGTGAACAGCTGATTTATTTATTCAATTTTCACTACAGTTTTTTTCTGAATTAAATTAATTGTGAAATGGACACACAAATTATTGGAGATTTAATTATTGTATGTGCTATGGTAGCTATAAATGCTACCTATTGTTGCCAAGAAAAACAACAAAAAACTATTATCAATTTTTCTAGAAAGTGTTAAAAATTACCAAGCTAATTTCGAAATAAAAAAAAAAAGTTTTTGGTATGCAATGCTTTTGAAACTTTAAGGAGATTCTGCATTCAAAATTGAGCGAAAAGTAGAATTTGTTTAAAGTAATTAACTGATTGTTTGTATGAAAATTGCCGTTTTTGAGAAAGACAATATTTTCCTAAGTGGCTAACAAAATTTGAATGACAGGCACAGTTATTTTTGGTCCTTAACAAGAATCAATCAACCAAAGCAACGTCCCAATCCCTTTGTCCCGGGAAAGGTGATCTGATAATTTACATTTGCCAAATGCCGTGTACGGATTTCGGAACATATTTTGAGGCTTCGGAATTTTGTGAAAAAATCGTCTTAGATGTAAATGATTTTATCCATATTAGTGCAGCGTACAAAAACCTAGTTGAACGGCTGGATTAACCTTTGTGGAATTGGTTTCTGATATTGAGATAATAATTTTTGAGGTATGGATATTTCGACAAAAGTATCCTATATGTACATACGTTCAAAATCTACTTAGAACTAGAATCAGCCAAACTTTAAAAGGCAGAATGTAGAAATCCGTCGTTTTCTATGGATCTGATCAAATTAAATTTTTTAAGTGTAGGCAGTTTATATAGTTATTCACAGGAATCAACATAAAATATTCTTTGGAAATAGCCATTAGTAACTTTATATAATATAAATAAAGCTTGATTGTTTTTAGGCCTTAGTAGTTTATTACCACTTAATATCACTACTTCTCCATATACCTATACCTAAACATTTCCTTCGAAACCCACGACGAATTCCTTTGAATTTCCATTCAAAAATAAATAAATTGTTCACCACTATAACTATATAAATACATCATGGAGGACTTAACGATTTTCTATTTAACTATAAAATTATACACCTTAAGGTGAACAAAAGGTTAACGTATTATACTGTATAAGGTCAGCACCTTGTGAAGCATGATGGCCTATTCATCGGTGGTTAAGTACCCATCATCAACAATACAAAAAATAAAAAGAAGAAGAATACCAACTCCACAAAACAAAGAATCAATCTCCAAGTGATCATATAATTATTCGTATTAAATTTTCAAAAGGACCATTATTTTTTTTTTTTAGTTGGCAGAGATACCTTTATGCCAGTATCATCACAAATACTCTGGTGAGATACATCTGTTTAAATTTAATGTACAAATGTATATGAAGTTTTCTTCAGTCGCGTCCTCCCAAGTATCATTTTTCAACTACCATCACCTTGTTTTTTTTGTAGTTTTTGATCTGCGGTGGTAGAGTAAGTATCTACCTATGCCCAGTCCTCACCTCTCAAAAATGTGGAACACTCATGCATTCAATAAAAAAGGAAGGCGGTTGTTGTCGATAATCGATCGTTTTGGTCATCAGACAGTTGGTCATCGAACAAGAGTGATGAGGAACAAGAGTGAATACAAAATATGAATACAATTATTTAAACCCCACGAATATGTCTCAATAACTTGCTCTAAAACCTGAGGGAACTGCTGATGTGAAACAAAATTTTTTACTGGTCTCAGAAAGGACAACGAAACGGAGAGTTTCACAAATTGCAAATAAATAAAAACTAAATAAACAATAAAATAAAGAAAGACATGCTGTAATGAAAGAAACAACCAATAAAAACACGAAAAAACCTAAAATGTAATTTTTCGCACACATTGAATGATTGGAGCAGTTAATGTTGTGCGAAAATGGAGTGGAGACTTCTCAAAACAATCTGCTATGATCATCAATCGATTGTTTTTGGACTTTTTGTTACTAATTTAGTTAGTTAAACCTTTCTGGACCTGGAAAGTCAAACTACTTTTCGAAATTTTTTTTCAAGAAATTTGATTCCAGACTCCGAGAATGTCAATTCTTTGAGTCATCTTATTAAGCCTAGTGAAAGCGATCAGTCAGAATGCGTCGATACAAATTTTTCGGTTATGGTAAGGTGTACAGTTTTAGTAAAAGGGCGATTCAGATCTTGAATATTTTTTTCTTACGAATCTACAATTTGCCTTTATTAGGACCTAAAAGTATTTATAAAAAATACAATGACCACTGGAAGAAAACAAAACAAAACAAAATAAAATATTATATCTGCGTCTCCACCTGCCTCTATACATTTAACATACCTACCTACCTGCTGGTGCTAGCTACTTTTTGTATCTGAAACGTTGATTCGTGCCTCCTGCGATAAAATCCTGATGATGACGATTCCTTTTCCACTTGACCCACGTCAATGTCTTTGGTGAGCCTTACAGTTGGCACCTGCCTTTCGGTAGGTCGGTCGGTCGATAATTTGCGTTCTTTTTTTCCTCATTCCGATTGCGACAGGTTGCATGGTAATAAAATTCCAAACCAAACATTTTGGAAACGTATAGGTATATTGGAGGTACATTACAAGGATATAAACGAGGCTATCTCCGCATTATTAAGGTTTAAAATATAAAAAAGGACATGGAATGAACCTTGATGTTACATAATAATATATCGCCACCGCTGTTTCTAACACAAAACAATAAAACATACGAGGTATATCGATTTCGGTTTATCAAAAAAAAAACCAGAAAAATTATAATCAAGGATTCCTTTTCGGGTATTATATTTTTTGAAGGGCGGATGGCCAGTCAATCAGACTTATGGTCGTTCGGTCAGATGGGAAACATGTGTTAGATGGATAAGAATATTTTATGGTATATTTTTTTTTCTTGTGTTTCTTCAATTGCATAAAATTTAGTGTGGTAACTGATAAAGGTGCTTCAAGTCATAAACTATACGTATATTGAGGAGGTGCAGTCTAAACTAATTAGTAAACTTATTGCAGACAACAGGGTGCAAAGATAAGCCTTTGTTTAATGCCGACAGGGCCAGGGTAGAGAACAGGTGATTTTTTTGAAAAAAAAAAAATATATATATATATATATAAGTACTGGAAATAAGATCTTACGGACTTTTTTCTATTCGGTTGAGGTTCTATTTAAATTACATACGATGGGATGACGGTTAAGGGCTTCAAATTTGTTTAGATGTGGTTAAAGAAAGAATCTCTGAAGTAACATCAAAATTTGTTTGAATCTTCTGGTAGAATAGTTTTACGCAGGGGGAATGCTTGCTATTTTGCTAGCTTATAACCTAATCGATAAGATAAAGATAGACATGATGCACCTTACTTTGGTGTTCCTTAAAATTGAATATAAAACACTTTTAAATGAAGAATAATAAATTATAAGATTGAAAAAAGGGTATTTTGGAATAATATAATTTTTTTCAGCAAATTTTATTGTAAGCTTAATACAAGCAAGTATACCAATCTTAAAACTAGGATAACAATTAAAAAAACTTAACACTAAATTACAATTAAAGAGCCAGGAAATATGGACATGACAGGTTAGGGGTTAAGTTAGGAGAGCGCGTTGAAGGGAGGATTTGGAGAGATTAGGATCGAAAATAATTGAGGTCTTAACTTTCCGTAGCATTCTGGTCATCGGCTCATTCTGGCCGTACTGGTAGTGGTATTGTCCTTAAATGACGTTGAAGTTGAATTGCATTAAATTTAATTTTATAATGGCGGCTGGACAATCGATGCCACCAGTCAAGAGCTGGTGTATAAAAATAATTTCTACATTATCACGACGTCGTTGGTATATAAGGTTTGCAGATCTATAAGTTTGAAACGATTTTCATAGGGAGGTAAGTGGATAGGGATGTAAAAGTCTGCGTTGAACCGCCTCAATACGTTGAATATGAACCTGATAGTATGGTGACCAGATCTGGGAGGCATATTCTAGCAGGGGTCTTACGAAGGTTATATAAAGGGACTTGGTGACGTAAGGATTTAAAAATTCTTTGGACCAGCGCTTAACGAACCCAAGTGTGCAATTAGCTCTATTGATAATATTGCTAATAAGCCCAGTCAAATTCGACAATAAATTTGCAAAGCGCGATGTAGTTCTGCATTATTGAGATGTTGTTGGGGCATGTTAGAGTCGTCTGTAGCTAAGTTTGCAACTTCGAAAAACCTGTGCTCGCTGCAGGAAAAATGCAACAATGAAAACACGCCATTTTTTCCAACATTTTGCTTTATAACTTTATAAATGTGCAACTTAGGAAAAAACCATCCACTATAAACTTGTTTGTTTTAAGATTTTCTACAAGACCACATTAGTTTTAAATTCATGCATGTTATACTTGTGTTGCTATCTAACCAGGAATTAAAAAAAAAACTGGAAAACCAAGTAATTTTGAAGCACTCAAAAAATAGGTCAAAAATTTGGAATCAAATATTCAAGAGTATTGCAAGACGAATTTTGAAAATTCGGTTCAAATCGGTTAAATAGTTTTGGAAAAAATCATGAAGTTAACTAAGTGCAGCAAGCAATGTTTGCATCATTGCTGTGGTCAAAGTTCGACACACTGATTTTTGTACACGTACTTGGAACCCTTAACTATCATAAAATATAGTTATAATATTTATATCTTTTTTTAAAACAACTTTGGTAGTGAATTTAAAAGTTTCGAAAATGTTCACGAAATTACATACTTACATGACAAGTGAACAATTTTCGGAACTTTTAAAATCGGTACGAAAGTTGTTAAAGAAGATAATTATCATAAATATATTTTATCATAGTTAAGGGTTCCATGTACGTGAACAAAAATCATTGCCAACTTAAGTGTCCTACTTTGACCAGAGCGCAATGATGCAAACATTGCTTGTTGCACTTAGTTAACATCATGTTTCTTGCCAAAACTATTTGACTGATTTAAAATTGAGTTTTCGAATTTCGTCTTGTAATACTCTAGAATATTTGATTCCAAATTTTTAGCAGAATTGGAAAATGTTTGACCTATTTCTTGAGTGCTTCAAAATTAGTTAGTTTTTCAGATTTTTTTTTTAATTCCTGGTTAGATAGCAACACAAACATAACATGCATGAATTTAGAACTGGTGTGGTCTTATGGGAAATTTTATAACAAACAAGTTTATAGTGGATGGTTTTTCCCTAAGTTGCATATTTCCAAAATTATAAAGGAAAATGTCGGCAAAAATGGCGTTTTTTTCACTGTTGCATTTTTCCTGCAGCGAGCACAGGTTTTTCGAAGTTGCAAACTTGGCTATGAACTACTCTAACATGCCGCAACAATATGTCAAAAATGCAGAACTACATCGCGCTTTGCGAATTTAACACTTTTTTTTTGTAATTATTGACTGGGCTAAATATGTTCGCAAAAGTTAAGTTGACAGTCACAAATAACACCTAGGTCACGAATGGTAGTGACAATAGAGATAGGTTGATTGTTAATATGGTATTGACGTTGTGGCAAGGGCATGCGCTTGCGAGAGTAAGTAATGGCTTTTAACCTTCTTAAAGCAATCTGTAAAGATCAGGCCCATGTGCAGGCATTGTACAAACAAGGGGGGGATTTCGGTAGATCCACAAAATATCCAAGCACGAAATCCCCAAATTGTTAAATCTCTATGTTATGAACATTTTTAAGTTTTAAATTCTCTTAGCACAACATTTTTATATTCTACATAAGTCCTCATAACCAAAGTCCCCGAAAATTAAATTCACAAATATCACGACATCATTTCCGTCTGTCCACTTTCCGGCCGTCCGCTTTCCAGCCGTCCGATTTCCGTCCGTCTACTTTCCCGTCGTATATTTTCTGGCCGTCCACTTTCCACCCGTACTTTTTCCATCCTTTAACTTTCCGGCCGTACATTTTCAGGCCGTTCACTTTACGGCCGTCCAAATTCTGGCCGTCCACTTTCAAGCCGTCCGATTTCCGTCTGTCCACTTTCCGGTCATACATTTTCCACCCGTCCATTTTCTGTCCGTTCACTTCGGGCATTACACTTTTCGGCCTTCAGTTTTTTGGCCGTCCACTTTCCGGCCGTCCGCTTTCCAGCCGTCCGATTTCCGTCCGTCTACTTTCCCGTCGTATATTTTCTGGCTGTCCACTTTCCACCCGTACTTTTTCCATCCGTAAACTTTCCGGCCGTACATTTTCAGGCCGTTCACTTACCGCCGTCCAAATTCTGGCCGTCCAATTTCAAGCCGTCCGATTTCCGTCTGTCCACTTTCCGGTCATACATTTTCCATCCGTCCATTTTCTGTCCGTTCACTTCGGGCATTACACTTTTCGGCCTTCAGTTTTTTGGCCTTCCACTTTCCGGCCGTCCGCCTTCCAGCCGTCCGATTTCCGTCCGTCTATTTTCTGGTCGTATATTTTCTGGCCGTCCACTTTACAGCCCTACATTTGCCAGCCGTACACTGTCAAGCCGTTCACTTTACGGCCATAAAAATATGATTGTTAAAAGGGTGTTTTTAAAAAGGTTAAAGGGTAAAGTGTTTAATCTTTTCGGGATACAATTGATAAGCCAAACAAATCTGGATTACTAAGCTTTGATGACTGGCCCATAAAATATATTTCTTATCATTATAGACAGCATTTGCCTTGATCTAAATTCAACTTGATTTCATTCATTTGGGATATACAAATGTACCTACATACATACAAACATTTATTTGCCAGTTTATATTCCTAAAATAGAAATAATATTACATCGCACTTATTGATAATGCAATTTATTTTATTTAAATCCAAATTGATAAGAAGAGGATTGATTTTCTAATTTTTTAAATTGAAAAAAAAAAAAAAAAAAAAAAACAATTAAAATATTATGAATAAAACAAATATGTTTATTGTTTGAAAGTTCATAAGCCAATAAATTATAGAGCACTGGAAATTGAATTACAAACACATTATCACTGTTTTTATTATCTACTGATCGAATTAACTATAAATAATTGTCCTCTTCTATGAACTATAAACTGAACTCTTTAATTGAATTATAAGCAGAACTTTAAACTCTAATTTGCATTTAAATCATAAAACCTTCGATTATAAAAGAACCACATTTTTTATATGAGGCAGTAAGTAAGTATACCTTTCGCTGAATTCCTACTACATGTATAATTTTATTAATTTTTAATTTAAATTACACCTAAGCCAGGAACAAATATGCTAACATGCTATAACATGTATTAGCATCACTTACGCAAACGTGATGTTTTCATTTCATTTTAAATAAAAATGCGAAAACAATATTTTCCAATTTAAGAGTTGTAGGGATTAAAGATCAATCTTATAAAATCATAACATCAACCAGAAATGGTGTTACGAGAATACGCCCGCCACCACATTCAGCCAATGAACTCAAAAACAACTACTAAACTTAGAGCTGTCAGTTAATGAGATCAAAGATTAACAAGAATTACTTTTTTAAAGGAAAACTCACGTTAATTGCAACGTTTTCTTGGGGCACAAGTAAAAAGTTATATAGGCATCACAGTTTGATGCATTCAAACTAATTGTATATACCTATGACAACGTCTTCTGATAAGAAAAGTCGACAACCACAATAATTTCATGTTTTATAATCTCAACAACATCAAGTTTTTATTTTTAAATTTATTGTAACTTACCTTATTAAATTCAAATAAATCATTTATGAAACAGCTATCTTACAACTTTTGCCATTGAATTGGAAATCAGGTCGGGTCGGTACTGACTGTGTGGTCGTTTATCAGGTAAAAAATCAAATTGAGTTCAGTATAGATTATTTTCAAAAAGCATGCATTTAATACTGTGTGATAAAGAGCTCTATTTTCTGACATAATTTCACTTTGCCAACATAATTTTCGAGTCAAAATGTTTTCCAAAAAAATTAAACTTAACATTTTTCAGTTAGAGAACGCTATACAAAAACTGTATGATCATTAAATAAATGTTTTAAACTTTCAACAACTATTTATTCTTGTACTAGACTTCCAGCTGTCAATTTACGCTTTTCCTAATCTTGCATTAGTCTGACGTGTTACCGCAGATTCAGTAACCAAAAACAATAACCAAAATTTCATGAATATTTTATTTGAGAATTACAAGTTCACGAGTCGTTGATTTTTAAAGTTGGTTTGGGTTTGGGTTTGCAACTGTCAACTGCCAAAATATCATCAAACTTCTATCAGATACGTCAAAACATCTTAAGCGATGAGGTTCATTTCTGACTTGATGGGTATGTAAACAATAATCAAAATTGTGAATTTTGGAGTGAGCACAATCCTCATGACTCATGAGACTCTTGAGACTTTAAAATTTAAATGCAAAAATCACTATTTGGTGCGGCTTACATGACGAAGGCCAATTTGGACTTAAATCCGAAACCAGTGCCAACATTACCGTGAATGGCGAACGCTACAGGAAAAATATTCCTGGTCTTTTTTATTCCTCATGTTATTGGAAATCATTTGGAGGAGAAATGGTTCCAACAAGACGGCGCGGCGCAACATGTCATACAGTGCGTGCACTTTATTGAGCCAAACGTTTGATGACCGAATCATCTCAAGAAATGGACTTGTGAATTGAATTGACCCCCTCGTTCATGTGATTTGACACCTTTCGACTACTGGGGGAGTACGTAAAATCTCTGTTCTATGCTGATAAAAACCAGCAACGATTGATCATTTAGATTCCAATAGTCGAATATTGGAATCTAAATGAAAGAAATCAGCCAGTGGGTGGTATTGGCACAGTGGATATAGTGTTTGACTGCTAACCTAGACATGTGGGTTCGAGCCCCCGTGTTTCAACTGGATGCCACCCGTGGAATTTCATAAGATAATTAGGATCTAACTCTCAATCCACTGTGCCAACAAAAATCTTTCCTTTCCTTCTATTCCTTCTAAATATTGCCATGCATTGCATTTAAAAGACTTGAGGTCTTACAGGCATATAGTTATGCTCAAAAAGTAGTGCAAAATTGGACCGGACAGGATGGTGTTCATAAGACGCAGTCGCGGTGGCCATATGCCGGAAATTATTTTTAAACATTAAATGTCATGAAATTTGCGAGCTAATAAAGCCAACATTTTGGTCATTAAATTTAATTTGTGTTTTTTATTTTAAAAAAGAGTTAAAAACACCCGATATAAGTGGAAACGTAAAAATTTATATTTAATTAAAATATAAATTGACAACGAAACTTTCGTCCGTTAGAGTCGTGCGTCGGGTTTCTTTTTGGCTCTCTTCAATCGCCATGTACACTTATTTTGACAAGAGAAAATTTCGTTGTCGCACTGAGTTTTTAACATTGGTTTGTGAGAGCAAATAATCTTTAATAAAATTTAATCAAAATTTGAATTTGAACAGAACTGAAAAAAATGATTTTGACCGTATGCGAATTTGAATAAATTTTATCCGAGATTAAATAATTTTGACGTTTCTGCGCAAAGATTCACCTCATTAGTGTCAAAAATTAAACTTCGGGTACAATTTAGATAATTCGATTTTAATCCAATATGAAAACAAATAAAACTCACATTCATTTATTCTATTTGGGAAAATGAGATCTCAGAGACTTTTCCCCGTCAAAATGTGAACAAGCGAATCCAAAATTATTTACCTCAGTATTTTGACAGTTAAAGTGAACATTTTTGAGAAAACATATTCAGACAACTTGTATCGCTGAGCCCTCTCCTCTTCCTGAACACGCTTATTTCTAATGAGTATTAAAAACAGAAAATAAATCTGTAATTTTCAGAGGTGAATAGAAGTGGTGCAAGTAAATATTAAAAATATATGTAGAATAATAAACGCTATCAAAGCACGGAATAGTGTAATCCAGTCTTATAGTTTATTTATTCATATATACCGCTGAATACTATGCCCCGGGCAGATGCAGTTCTATGACAGATATTATCATTAAAATTCAATTTTAATTAATCCACAAAATAAAGAATAAGATTTATGTCAAGCTGAACGTTCGTTGAACTTTGTAGAAGGTCAGATTGATTTCTTAATGATTTTCATCATATTAATGTTTGTCACGCTTAAATGTTTTGTAATACAAGTGAGAAAAACTTGTTCGTTGCAATACAATGCAATGAAATAACAAGAATTCTTTAAGGTTATAGGATAGCTTCAAGTTTTGAGTTATAAAATCATTAACATACTGCGTTAATTGAGTAACAATACCTTATTTTAGCCGGATAAATTATTTCATATTCATTAAGTACCTATACTATGTATTATTGAAGCAGGTTTTTTGATTTTAGAAGTAGATAAGAGGAGTATAAGTTATTTTTAAAAGCGTTGGTCGAAAAAATACATTTTTTGGACTTTTTGTATAAATTACGCGAGGGCGAGGCTGAACAGAACCTGAAGTTTTTGGATTTTTACGAGAGCGAAACGTGACTGAAAAAGTCTCTCAGAGTATCGTCTCATGGCTAGCACTACTACACGAAAGAAGCACTACAAACAAAATGAACAAAACAATAAGGCTTTCATTTTCTGATGCTGCCAATTTGAGTTTTGGACACCTAGTTGGGAAATGGCAATTTCTTCTATTCCAAAACCAGCATGCTGAAAGCTTGGACTGTTTGAAAGGAAAATTCTGCGGATCTGCACGGGACTTCACTTTGACCAACGGCGACGAAAGCATTTCAGCAACAAGAGACTCTACGAAGCATCCGGAATAACACCCCTGGACAAATACATGATCAGTGCTGCTAATGCTAGGTTTCCACTTGTCATTGAAAAGACGCAAATTGACAAACTTTCCAAGACAGGGTGTGTTAGACCCCTTTCTCAAAAAGGAAACTGAGTTGCCGGCGATTTTTAGTTTGTAGGCGAGAAGGGCGTAAAAGGAAGACAACAAATCTCCCCTCACACCCTTCTCGCCAACAAACTAGCCAGTTTCTGGCAACTCAGTTTCCTTGAGTGAAAGCCGTCTTATAGTTGCTCGCTACTACTTCTTTCTTTGCTTTTTGTGTTGGTAAAAGCACCCTGTCCTGGAAAGTTTGTCAATTTGCGTCTTTTCAATGACAAGTGGGAACCTAGCATAAGAGATTGACGAGCAATCTTAGCAATCATCCGAACCCGCTAGTGAGAACCATCACTAGCGAAGAAAGATACCCCGAGCCACGATACCTAGATGTGAAAGCACTACTGGATGACAGAATTATTTATACGAACGACGACGAGGCAATCCAATTCTACGAGGACGCAGCGTCAAACTTCCACCGTGGCTAGAAGCCACCTCCAACCCACATCCTACCACAAAGACAACCTGATATGAACAACCCGAGATGAACCATCTAGTATTAAGTATTAATATAATCAAAGACAGTTTTTTAAATAATTTTAATAAAAATAAAAACAATGGGGCATATTCATAGTCGCAGATAGACCCAGGTTTAACTAAACTACAATTTAAGACAAGCTTGGCTCAATGAATACAGACCGATTTTAATTACAAATTGTTGGTTTTATATTTGTATAAGATAATTAACTTGATATACTACACAAATAGCTATAATATATAGATAGAAATATTTCGAAATGATAAACTTAAAAAAAAAAAGAATCAACTTCCGAGAATTCAACTAAACCTATGTTTAACATAGACACAGCTCTAAAATGACTATGAATACGCCCCAATGTGTATAGAATTAGGCCCCTTATGTGCCAAAACAAATTCAAATACTAATGTATGGCTCTTAATTCTAATGTAAATTAGAATTAAGAGCCAATTGTATATACCTTCTTCAATATAGCTTTAAACGGCCTTTAGTCCATAAAAATTGGCGTTCTCACTTGGACACTTCAGTTGACAGTGAGGGCCTTGTCAAGACGCAATTTTTATTAAGTTCAGTCCAGCTTACATCAATTTTACAGCGAAAATAATTCAACAAGTCCAATTAAATAATGCTAAGTCTTCTACTTGGCTGATGTATTTCAGTAGTATATAGATTTTGTATTATAAAAAACACTCATATATACCTACTTCAGTTCAATAAATATTATTATTAAGTATGGTTATTTTTCGTCTCCAAATTGTTGATCTGTATAAAATTCAAAGAAACTCTCAAAAAAAAAAAAAAAATGGGGACGACTGGATCGCACAAACTTGCTCTCGAAGCTAATAACTTTGACGTACCTTTTTTTATAAAAATATTAACCATGTCCATACCCTTAATGGTATCTATTTTCTTAATATTTTTTTATTGAAATCGTTACAGCTGTTTTTGAGATAAATTACTTTTTTCATAATAGTTGTATGGCAGGTACCGTTATTTTTGGAGCTAAAAAAAATTTTAATTTCCCCTCTAGAGAATCACATACCGTAAGTTCAAAGTTTGAAGAAAATCGCTTCAGTGGTTTACGCTGCAGTTCGAGGTACAGACAAACAGACAGACGGACAGACAGAATTGCCGGACCTAGTTTTTCGCGTTCTCTATCATCGTAATGTTAAGGAAAATTATTATTGACCTCAATTCCAGAAATTAATGTGTTTCGCCCAGATATGACAGAGGGCTCTTCAGTAAGTCTGTCATACACTGCTAAGACACAAATTTTGGTCGATGTGTACCGACTCTTACACAAGAAGAAGATAATGTGAATTGCTTCATTTTCTTATTATAAAAAAAACCTGACTCCGGGTAATTATTTTCTGGGTGTACGAATTTAAACAAATTCCCCTAGAATAATAAAATTCACAGTATCTGCTTGCTGTGATTTTTATAAGAGTCTGTAAACATCGGCCAAAATATGTGTTTTAGTAGGGTATGATAGACTGTATGAAGGGCCCACTATCATATCTGGGCGAAACACATTCATTTCTGGAGATGAGGTCACTTGTTCTTTTTAATTGAGTTAGGTATATCCATTCGCAATCTACTTAAAACAGAAGTAATTTTAATATTTTAATATGTATTTAAATTTCTTTATCTTCTTATTATGAAAATTATTATCACGAGTTCGATTTTTTTTACGAATTCAAAGCTTGACAACATCTGTGCTCAAAAGGTAAAGGCTCTTAAGTCTGTTTTCATAGTTTTTCAGAAAGTGAATTTTTAGATTTGAATTTGTGTTTAAAAAAAAACGAATAGGTTTATAATGATACAATTTTCAGAACTGTATCTTTATATGTACAATTATTTGAAAATGTGACTAACAGTTGGTCAAGTGGTGTATTTAATGCATTTATCAATGTTTTTTTCACTTAAGTGCTTTTACCAAAACAGATATATCAGTTTTTATATTATTATGTCACCTAAGATATAAATTTTCTGTTAACCAAATATGGTAAAACACCTTAAGTCTATTTAAGAAAATAAAATGCAGGAAATTTTGTGTGGTAAAATATCTTAAGTCGACATAAGCGATCTTACTTTGTTGATTAATATCGAACATAAACCCGACTTAAGTTGTTTTACCAAAATAATTCCTACGTATTTTCTGAAAAAAAAAAAAAAAAATTGATACATAAGATGAGTCACCATCTACTTAAGTTATTTTACCTTTTGCAAGAACCTAAGAAGTAAACTTAAGATATATTACAAACGGTCATAACTTTCTTGTTGTTAAAGATTTATCAACAGGGGTGAGAGAGAAGTACAGGTTGTGGACAAAATATGTAAGAAAGCGATAAATAGCTAAAACGTCTTAAGTAGACTTAAGAGCTTTTACCTTTTGAGCACGTCATGTTGAATTGTAGAGTTTTTAGGTTTGGGCTCTCTTTTTAATTCTTTTTGTTGTTTTGGACGCAGAAATCCCTTTTTTGACGTCTTTTTTGAGATGTCTGCATTAAATCAAAATACTATAGGTACATGCTTTGTTAAATTAATATTTTGTTTAATGTTTGCACCAAAAAAAAACTTTCTTTTTAGTGGCATTTCAAGAAATGTTCAAGTCTTTTTTGGACAGAGTTGAGCCAACATATCAACTATGTTTTTTGTTTAAATTATACTGAGGGCCACCCTTTGGTACTCATTATTCAATTCATTGGAAGCCTCCACCCAAACTGTATAGTGTATTGTGTAAAGGCCTCTTACATAGCTCTAGATTCCTTTAAGAAAGGCCAACGGAGTTCTAGGCCTATAAGAGAACTGGTAGCGCCTAAAACAGGGCTGTGGAGGCCTCCAACATAGCTCTAAAGTCCGTCAAGTAAGTTTTAGTGCCGGCAGAACTGAGCTCTTATGTTCTAAAAGACTGTTAAGGTCTCCAACAGAAATCTAGGGTCCTTGAAGAGAGGTTCAGGGTCATCCAACAGAGCTATAGAGGCTTTAAAGGATATCTTAGGGGCCACAAAAGCTCTATATTTACTTTGTGAACCCTCAAAAGACTTATTTTATGAGAAACTTTCCCATACTAAAAAGTAGTGCAGAGGCTTTTATTTACTTTGTGCTCACCCAGGGGCCTACCACCGGGCCAAGACTACCCGCTTGGTGGCCAATCCACCGCTGCTGTCTGACATAGTCGAATTAACAGCAAACTGTCCTGGAAGCCAATTAGCTTTATCTAGTTACGCGATAGCCAAGGGCGTTGAAGAAGAATTTTGGAACCGCGAACGAAGTAATCTATTTCGTAGGTTTCTTTTTTTTTTTTTTAATTATAAGCAATTTTTATATAGTAGCCCGTAGCGTAATGGTTAGTGCGTTCGACTGTCACGCTAGAGGTCTGGGTATTCGCTTCCCAGCCTCGTCCACCTAAAAACTAAAAAGTTTTTTTTTTTCAGGGCTACTGCCTCTTGCGAGGAATTGACAAATCCTCCGAGAGTATCACTTGTCATGAATAAATGCTTCTCGTCTAGCCGTTCGGATTCGGCATACAATTGTAGGTCCCTTCCATTCCTTTCGACAGGCGCACACAGGAATGGTTACGAGTTGTTAGTCACTAGGCCCTGGTTCTTCAAGAGCCGTTGTGCCACCCGATTTATTTTTTTAAGCAATTTTTAGTATAGATACTTTTTTTAATATTGTTGTATTTATTGACATATTGCTTGTTTTAAAAAAAATTGGTTCATCGAATATTAACGCTACCTAACTTTCTATCTTGTTGAAATTTCTTCTGTTTTTTCCCAGTAGGTTAGGCTTTATAGTTTAACAACGGAAACTTACTGATTTACCCTATAATAATCTCATTACAGCTCGAGTCAAACCCTAAGTTTTCTTTCGACTAAACAAGAACAAAATAAATATGTTGAACTTTGTGGGTTGCAAGTATCTCTTAGCCATTGATTAATAAATGCCTTATATCCTCAATGCTTAAGCCATTAGCCTTGAACGTTCGTACATATTACTGCGTCAAAATCAAGAAAATACTTTTTCGACTTCACAATTGCCAAATGTAAGTTTCTTTGACTTTTCTATTCACCAAAACCAAAGCCATCATTTACAAACAATACAAAATCCTTTTTATTCCTTAAGTGCCTTATAATCCCTACTAATTACATACACAAAGAAGAGCCTTCAATATCAATAAATTACTATGATTTTACAATTCAACTTCTGTTTGTATTCAATTTGTAGCGCCATAGCAGTCAAATACCTTAATTTAAATTCTCTAACTGGTTTTTTCGGGGAACAGAGTTTGCAAAACCCTTAAAACACACAAATCCGCAAAGTAAGAAAGAAAATTCCAAAAATTCTTTTCTATCAAGTCTCTGGTGTTTTTTTTCTCATTTATTTTGTACGTCTACTCTTAATAAAACGAAAAACTCTCAACTCAAATGATTTAGCTTTCGAAATGAAATTCTTTAAAAATAAAATTAATGAAAAACCCTGCATTCACTTTGTTCGAATCTTTCTCTGATGTACAAAGGAAATCTTCTTCTCAGTGTAAATTGTATGTGTGTATGCGCCCGCACACTCTATCTACATGTTCCCATAATAAAATCAGCTGTAAGTATATAGTGAAGGCAAAAAGGACTTGAAGACTCGACTCGACTCGACTCACTGACTGACTACTGAATTTTCTTCTCTTTTATCTCGATGCGCAACGAGAAAATGAGAAAGTTTCAAATTCAATCCATTAAATTACATCGCTTTGATACTAAAATCAGGCAACATCTCATATACACAGGATATCTCGCATTGGTAATACTTTCCGCCTTCATTCTATGCATATAGATACACCTACTTTCTAAAACCATTAGTGTATCCACTCTGCCCTATCCCTTTCCCTCGACGATTGGAACGACCGAAAGATTGGGCTAAATCGAGTCCTTGGTGTTTTTTATATTTTGATCAATCCCATTCCCATCATCATCATCATCATCATCGTCGAATCGAGCATCATCTTAAGTCGAAATAAAATGGAAAAATTCAATTAAAGCGCCTAGAATCGCAAATGAATCGAATTGCGAATCAAATCGATCAGCAGAACACAAAAAGGAATCTCTTTCTGTTAAGACTGAAAGTACTATACTACTGAGTTTTGAGAAGTTTTCTATTTTTTGATTTTTTTTCTTTTTTTTTAACTTCTTGGGAAATAAGATGAGATTTTTGATGGCAGGACGTGGACGATTTAAGTGATTCGTCTTTCTTTAACATCCTTCGATTGAAAAGATTTGTAAGTAGGTAGTACGTTCAATAAAAGTCGTGTTTGCTAGCTACTGAAAGGCAAATATAAACGAACAATGGCAGGGGGCAGTTTCTTCTTGTTCAAAAACGAATTTGCAATTTAAATGAATTTAATTCAAAGAGGAAGCTTAGGTGCATAAGTACCACATGAGATAAACAGTATTTTTCAGGTGATTTCAAGTGTCATTTAAAGGACATTTGTAGATGATTCATCAGCCTGATATGTTTCATTGACAAATTTCTTTGGGGGAAGAGAACCAGATGACAAGAAACTACCCTCTTAAGATTATCCAGACAATTTTCGATTTTCTTTATTTTTTTTTGGGGCGAATGGCTGCAAATGGATTGCACCCTAGGGAAGGAAGAGACATTTTCTGCAGAGATTTAAAATCACTGAACTAAATATTTGTGGGGATGAAAATATAGTGATAGTGAGTAAGGTGCTTATTCATTCCCCAAATAGAATCAACAGCTTGAAGTGTTAAAAATGCTCCCCAACGTACAATAAGCCGAATACCTATGTACATTGTTATCAATTATATAAGGGGGAGGGCGGCTAAAAGAGGGCGGCTAAAAGAGAATATCATGTCCAAATTTTGTCGACACGACGCGATGGTAGAATATAAATGGTTGATTTATTTTTTTATGGAGCTTGAAAGATACTATTAATCAAAGTTATTGTAATCGTATTATTATTGGTAGATCCGCTAAGTGGATGATTGTGGGGTTTTGTCAAATTTGTGCGCAATTTGATGAGTCATCTTAAATTTGAATGTATGCAGTTATTTCTGGTTGAACTATGACTCAAAATAAGGAAAAAGCCGATGTGTCATTGTTTGTCAGGCATATGTAGCTCTTGTTCTTCACGTGATCGCATATTACAGTTAAACGAATTTTACTTGGAAAATGCTAATATATAAATAAGATACTCATAAAAAAATACCATAAATTATGACAAAATCTTTTGAATTTGTGAGTACAGCGAAAAATTTAGTTTTTAGTTTAATTCTCGCAAAATATCAAATTTTTTCAAAAAAGTGACGATTCGAAAATTTTAGCTTAAGAATTTTTATGCAGAAAAGATTACAACTTTTATCTTTAAAGCAATATAAGTCCAGTATATTTAGTTATAATTTATATTTGGAAATACAATACGTGATTGTGGAAGAAATTTTGCTGTTTGAAATCATTAGAGAAGCCAAATAAAAATCTTACGTCCTAGTTTTCGGCCATCAACTCCTTGCAGGGTTTCAGCCATCTTGATTTGAAAATTGAACTTGGTTTTTGCTGTTTTCTTAATGGATGGAGGAAGTAAAATAATTTCTTTTATGATCTATAGACTACGTAAATGAATGCAAGTTTAAGACAAAGAAACAAATTAGAAAAGTTCTGAGAACCGAGAGCATATAACAGTCAAGAGTGGGAAAGTAGTCGTTTAAGAAAAAATTTGCTATAAATCGGAGGGGACTTTGATTTTAAAAACTTTTAGATTTTTGGAAAGACAAAATAAAAGTATTTTATCCATATGTTTGAGGAATTTTTAAACAATGTATTGTGTTTTTGGTAGTAGCCCGTAGCGTTATGGTCAGCGCGATGGCATGTCAGGCTCTAGGTCTCGGCTCACTTCCCAGCCTCGTCCAAAAAAACTAACAGGTTTTTTTTTCAGGGCAACTACCTCTTGCGAGGAATTGACAAATCCTCCACGAGTATCACTTGTCATGGATAAGTGCTTCTCGTCTAGCCGTTCGGTTCCAGCATACAATTGTAGGTCCCTTCCATTCCTGTCGACACGCGCACACAGGAATGATTACGAGTTAAAGACAATTTTGGCTCATTGAATACAGACCGATTTTAATTACAAATTGTTGATTTTATATTTTTATAAGATGACTCACTTGGTATACTACACAAATAGCTTCAAATATTTTGAAATGATAAACTTAAAAAAATAGAATCAACGTCCGAAAATTCAACTAAACCTATGTTAAATTTAGACCCAGGTTTAAAATGACTATGAATAAGCCCCATTGTGTTTTTGGACATAATTTAATTTTTTAAGATAAAATTTTTCGCAATGAATTTTAGAATGTTTTCCATTTTATTTTTTGTTTAATGGAAATCAAAAATCTAAAAATTTGGATTTGTTGAATAAAATTTGGATTTACCACTTGCACAAAAAATCTATATTAAACTGCCTTATTTTATTTTTACCTCTATATGAATGCATGTAAGACCCCTAAAGGCTTTTAAATCTTAAATGCAACCAGAATTGCACTAATTGAATGGTTAGAAGGAATACGATTTTTACTTCCAAGAAAAAGAACTTATAAGCCATAAGCTAGTGCATTAATTAATTTAAAATTATTATATACATGCATGATAAGTCAACGAAATAAAAATTATATGAGTATGTGTGTGTCATACGTTTATGTACTTGGTATACAGTATTCCCTGCGTAATTGTACAAATTTCAGGGTTTGTTTCACAATACTTACTTTACTTTTGATGGCGCTCACAGCCCAGGATGGGCTTCGGCCTCAACTAACAAGCCCCTCCAGCCAGCTCTGTCCCTAGCTAGCCGCTTCCAGTTGCGCACACCGAGTGCTTTGATGTCGTCATTCACTTGATTGCGCCACCTGTTACCGGTTCTTCCTCTGCTGCGTACCCCATCGGGGTTGGATTCGAAGACTCGTCGGGCAGGTGCGTTGCTGTCCATACGCTCCACGTGCCCCAGCCATCTCAGCCGCTGTATTTTCAGCTTTTTGACCAGGTCATCGTCGCTGTATAGCTCGTATAGCTCGTCGTTGAATCTTCTCCTCCATACTCCTTCGATACACACCGGACCGAAAATCACACGAAGAATCTTCCTCTCAAAGCACCCTAGCAGATTTTTATCCGAATCTTTCAGTGTCCATGCTTCTGGCCCATAAAGCAGGACCGGGATGATTAGGGTTTTGTATAAAGTCTCCTTGGTTCTCTGAGAGAGGGCCTTACTACTTAAATGCCTTCTTAGACCGAAGAAACAGCGGTTGGCAAAGTATATTCTTCGCTTGATCTCTGCACTGATGTCATTCTGCGATGTAATAGTGGAGCCCAGGTAGACAAAGTCCTTGACAACTTCGAAGTTATATTTGTCCATCGTGATATTTTGCCCGATTCGACGATGTTGAGATTCCTCTCTCGATGACAGCATATACTTCGTCTTGTCCTCATTAACCGCCAATTCCATTCTAGCCGCCTCCGATTCAATGCTCGCAAATGCCCCTGCCACAGCTCGCTTCGTTCTGCCGACAATGTCTATGTCATCCGCATATGCAAGCAATTGAACGGACTTTTGATAGATTGTTCCGCTGGTGTTGACATGTGCGTTGCGTACAATGGCTTCAAGAACGATGTTGAATAGGTTGCATGATAACGCGTCGCCTTGCCTCAATCCTTTCTCAACATCAAAGGAATCGGTGGTGTTCTTACTAATTTTGACGGAGCAGCGAGATTTTTCCATCGTCATCCTGCACAGGCGGACGAGTTTGGCAGGGATGCCGAGACTCGACATGGCTCTGTATAATTCGTCCCTTTTACGCCCATCATACGCGACTTTAAAATCGATAAAAAGGTGGTGTGTATCGATCTGTTTCACAATGAATTGTTCAATTTGTTCAGCCGTTCAAATAACCGAAAAATGTAAATACATGTTTTTAGTTTTTCAGCTGCATTTGTTTAAAATCAATAAAGCGAGTAATTCAATTGAGCGGGGTAATTTTTGTGACTACCATTTAATTATCTTTTGTGAAAACAGGCTTTCCGGAATTTTAAATTAAATATTCGATTATACTCTGTCCGACAAAAATAGTCAGTACAGGGAAGATAGGATGTTTGCCTCTCACTCTGACTGTAATGAATGTCAATAAGTTTGTACTGTTTTAAAGCTCTTACAGGGTTTCCTTAGTAAGCAAAATAAGTTACCACAAATTTAAGTTGAATTATTTGTTCTCAAAAGCTTTGAAAAAGCATACATCCGTAAAGCTCCTTACCAAAAACCAAAGAAAAAGCCTCAGTGATACCTATAAACGTAGCAATGGTAACTCTGATTCAGTGTGTTTATTTTAAATGCACACAAGAACAACGAGGGTTGATTGCAGAAGAAGGCATAAAAGCAGCAGAAGCAGTCGCAGTGTGCACTTGCCCACTTGGATGTGCAGTAGGTAGGTTATGGTGGGATATATGCGGGTTTTAAAAAGATTACAAAAACAATTTTTATGGAGCTCAATGGTCATTTTCAGTTGGAATTTCAGCAATAGACACCAGTGTATTTCGAAAAGTTCTCCCATAAGGCCTGTAGTAATTATTTTTGTTGGACAGTGTAGGTATAGTTATTATTACGTTTTTTTTCAACCAAATTAAGATTTTTGACAAAAAAATTTGGGGTTCACTAAGTTGAAAATAGACAATTTTTTCATATGTGGAATATTTAATCACTGATATCCAAATAATTAAAAAAAAAATAAAGGTTTTGAAAAGGCAATGAAAATAGAAGAGTTCTTGGAAGTTGAACGTGTAGCTGCCATACAACATATTTTCTCGGAAACATTTAATTTTTGTAAAACGGCATTAAAATTGCATTTTTTAATTTTCCGGCCTTTCTCGTAAACGTCTAAAAATATTATCCACACGGGTAATTCGGAAAAGTAGTTCAATATTAATTATATTTTATTCCCAAAATGTTTCAAACATGAACTTTTTATAAACAAGCAAAATCAGAGACAAAATAATTTAAACGATTTTGATTAAATTTGTATGCGTACACCTTTGGAAATTGTTTTTATTATTGTTATTATTGTACTATTCGTACTAGAATGTCAGCTTATTAGGCTTGACCATTCTTTATTCCGTCAATTTCATTGAATTTTTGAACAAAAACAACAACTTAAAGGCGGTACCACCAATTGTTTGGCTGGAGATATAGCTATTTCGTGCTTTGCCACTTTTGCATAAAAGTTTTTCAAATAAAATTGGATTAAGGCTCAGCACCACAAAAAGGAGACTGATGAGTGCAAAAGTGGCAAAGCACGAAATAGCTATATCTCCAGCCAAACAATTGGTGGTAGCGCCTTTAAGTTATTGTTGTTGTTCAAAAATTCAATGAAATTGTTTTTAGCATTTTAAAATCGAATATTTTTTGATTTAAAGCTAGGTAAACAGTTCTTTTGAGTAATCTAAATTTGTGTGGCGTAACTAATTTTTTTTTATTCGTCGTTAACTATGTCAAATTAAGTCAAATGCCTTACTGACTTCAATTTATTTTTGCGCACTTCTTCTTATTATTAAATTCATATTATCCAAAAAGTAAACAAATAAATAATAAAAACAAATGTCAATTTCGGATGCATTTCGGCATTTCACATGCCATCCTCAGCACATCTTTTTATTATTCGTCGTGTTAATTTTTTGCTACAGAAAAAAAATCTGAAAGATATATAGTTTTATTGAAAATTAAGCACAAACATCACTCTTATATTTTTGCACAAAACAACGTCAGTGCTTTGGTCTCAGATTAAAAGAAAATAATTTTTGTTTTTTGCAAAATAACGCAGTTTTTAAATACCTCGTAACTGGCAGATATTGATTAATGATTACTTACCAGACGATATTAGTAAAAATTTAATTAAAATAGGATAATTTCTTAAAAACTTCGACCTACCATTAATAGAATGTGTTTTGTGTGATTTTCAGCTTTCTCAATTCCAATTCAGTTCACTCCATTCCAATTCATTCACGATTCCAATTCGTATACGAACGACTATAAAATTTTTCATTTCTTATCGAACAAATCTTTTTCGGTCTCTCAAGCTGGAAAATTATCTTTTAACAAAGGAAGTGATTATTATTTTTTTTTTTTGATATTTTTTGCCATTTCAAAAATGGTTTTCTTACATTTTAGTCGAAGTTGAAACATTATGGTCCTTCAGTTTATGATTTCGACCTTGCGTCACAAAATTATACTTTTTATTTGAGGCTGTGAGTGCAAAAGTGGCGTAACCCTATTTTGTCTCTCATATTTTTGTCTTAGGGACATAAAATATTTTAAACATAGTCTTAGATTCTTGAGTATCTAATCTTTCCCAGAAAATATAACATCACTTTTTTTAAAAGCTTTTTGTGGTCGATTTAAAACCAATTTCAAAAAGTGGGTTACGTCACTTTTGCACTCACAGCCTCATTTTTGAACATCTTAAATTTTTCAAAATACCCTCCACTGACATTTATTCCTGATTTAGAGCCTGGTGTAAAATTTCTACGTTGCAGTGTTTTATAGATTGAAAATAAATGAATGGTGTCACTACACTGGCATTGACATTTTTTTGAGCAAATATATTTTTCTGTTAGCACTGTTAGAATTTTTTTTAACTCATTAAACACGGAAATTATTAAATTAAATATTAAAAAAATGTCATAAATCTAAATATTTTTAGAACTCAGTCAAAAATGGTTATAAGGCTTTTTGTTTTTGATTAAATACAAAATACTGATATTTTTCGCGAGAAACGATATCGAGTTTAATTCAGGATAGTGACAACCCTGCAAAAGATTGATAGTCAAACATTTGAATTTAAGCTTTATATATGGTACTTAATTCAACTCAAAGAAAAATAACTCCCCATTTTGAATACTATAAATGAAAGGAAACTATTAATTTTTGTTGATAAAAAGAATTTCATAACATCAAGTATTTCGTGGTATTAAAACGAAACCTCATAAATGTCAGAAAAATCGATTTCAAGTTTTTGCTTCCAAATTCAGATGTTACGATAAATCGCTGCCAAAAAATTGTCAGAATAGTAAAGAAACTCTGGTGCTAAACTTACAAATGTACCTTCATAGTTAAAAATTTCTCACAACCTTTAACCACATGAACCAATAAAAAAAAACAGAATGTCAATATTGTCCAATTCCCATAGATTTCTTAATTCAAATATACCACTGTATCCTTTTGATGTCAATTGTTATGCAATCAAATCCTCAGCAGGATATGAATTTCTTAATTAAAAGAAAAAAAAGGACATTCAAGAAGATAAATAGTTTCCTCTAACCGGAAATCAAGAAACCAACGGAGAGACCCTTCGATAACCTCTTAGTTTTTCCAAAAAAAAAAATCTCTACCATATGCTACTGGCATGACTTACTTCATATCTATTGTTATTTCCATACAATTACAAACTTAATTGAGCCACAATTGCAGTTTTTCTTTTTTTTTTTTTTTCAAAATTTGTTCTTTTCATTTAGCCTTTGTCCTGCATAATTTTAAAAATAAAAATGAACAATTATCTTCACACAGGTTATGGACAATTTCAATAGATATTATGCATTGCATTTGCCCAACATTAGGCACCTTTAATATCTTCTTTCCGTCAATTTGTTCTTTTGTCCGAAAGATTTTCTTCTGTACGGACAAACAATATTTTTCAAAGAAATTTTATCAAAAGAGGATCCTAACTGCTCACATCCTAATGATTGTATTGTTTGGCCACAAAAGGCATAGAAAATCAAATAAGTCACGGACATGAAAAGACAACAATGCCCATCCAGAGGATCTTATAGAATCTCTTAAGATTTTATGGCAAATATAATCGATCCATCATTGGCATGCTGTTTCTAAGGTAGAAAACTTTTATGATCTTTCTGCCTATGCCTACTGATCTTTGCTTAGAAGAGAGCCCTTTTCGCAGGATTTGCACACAATTCTTATACCGAAATAGAAATATTTGTAAACTATTCAACTGACAGTAAAGTGAAAGTTGTTGAGAATAGTGCATCTCTTTCGAGAAATGTCATCAATTTTGACATTTCAATAGCTCCCATGTGTGTCAACTGTCATTTGTCAAACTGTTGCTGATGTGTTGATTAATGATTCAAATTATTGTTTTCCTCAATCCGATTATAAATACAACAACATACTGGCATGCAGAAGGTAACTATAAAATTATTTATAAAAATAAAAGTTGAATTAAAATGTAGGGAACGGGGAATGAGAGTCCTTAATCCAATCAATAAGGCTTATGGTCTCACCTTGATATCGGATGAAGGTATAAAAGTTGAGGAGAATCAACAAAAAAAGAAACGTGTTCAACTACTACTGCTGGGTATTATTAAAAGTATGCCTAGCTGGGTAAGTTACCCTTATACTGAGAGAGGAAAACATGTACATAGCAGGTAACACATAAAGTTGGCTTCATCAATAAGCCTCGTTGAAAAGGATTAGAGCAACAAACACAAAAATGATTATGCAACATATTCGAAGAAGTACAGGAAAAAAACAGACGAATTAGAAGACTATCATGTGCGTCTTATTTTGACAGAGGTCACGACTCCCGACAGAAGTTTGTTTAAAGCTTCAAAAAAAAAACCCACACAGAAAAGAGGTTCTTAATGCTGAATCGGATTAGGACAGGTATATGTATGTATGTATATATATATTATTATGTGGAGGCAATGTCAAGGGAAGATGAACTTTAGCTTATGGTATTTTTTTTTTTTTTTACTTCCAACGATATGAAGGATTCATTTGTGAACTTAGAAGAAAAGTAAAAATAATTCTATCTTTCGACCTATTATGTATGAAAAATTACTGTCTAAATAACGGAATTCATAAATACATACTTAAATACATAATTGAGCTCTTACGGATAATCTACAAAGGAATATTTTTATATCCCAGGGCTAAAAGCCCTTATGTCGTTTTCCGTAGGTGCATTATCCGAAACCTTCGTTTTTCAGTTCCCATTCGAAAAAGCCGCATTAATCCAATAATTCGTTGGTACACGAGAAAATTCTTCAGGGCTGGACAGAAGATGTTTATTCTAATAACACAATTTAGCGAAGAAAAAATATATATGCACTGCAAAAATATTAAAAACGATGGAGTTTCATTTTCTTAAATATTTTTTATTTTAAAAGATATTGGTTTCTGATTATGTATTTACCTATTTATTATTTTGACGGAATAACAATTTTTATTTTATTTTCACTATTTTTTTTATTCAAGTCCTAAAAATTACAAAAATGATGGTGAGAGATACTTTCATAAGGAATCCAATAAAGCGTTGATTCAACATACAGGGGCATATTCATAGTCGCAGATAGACCCTGGTTTATATAAACTACAGTTTAAGACAATTTTGGCTCAATGAATACAGACCGATTTTAACTACAAATTGTTGGTTTCATATTTGTATAAGATAATTAATTTGGTCTACTACCCAAATAGCTTCAAATATTTTGAAATGTTTAACTTAAAAAAATAGAATCAATGTCCGAAAATTCAACTAAACCTATGTCTAACTTAGACACAGCTCTAAAATGACTATGAATACGCCCCACTGTCTTATTTTGACTTTAGTCTTCTCATTGAAGCCATCACAACATAAATTACAAATAATGTGCATAGTAACATAGCTTAGAATCAACAACATCAATACACATAAACACCATAAATTTGCGAATATTTTTTTTTTATGTCCCAATCGTTTAAAAACTCTTTGAATTAATTCTGGTTCATGTAACACTTTTATTAATTTTTATTTATAGAAAAACATTCAACAACAATTTGTTTGTAAGTGAATAATTACTCATATTAAAGTCTGGGAAAAAGTTTTATTATTTATATCTTTATTGCTTATAAATGCAAATAAATGTTCGTAATATTAATGATAATTGCAGCAAGTATCAATTATTTTTTTTTTCTGTCCACATAAAATAAAGTAAAATTATAATAAATGAAAATTCATTAATTAAATCAACAATATCTTATTCATCCACCAATAAACAAAGAAAAACATCAGGTAAATTGTCAGCAAGTGACTTTATAAAAATTGACATAGTTAACGGTTTTATACAAAGTTGTAGAAAAATCAGAAACTCACACGATTTCAATATTATGATATTCATAATTAAATTAATAGGACACTTTTGAGACAAAATTGGAGGTATTTTGTTTTTTAAGAGAGATATATTTTTTTTCATTCATAGAAAGACTTACAAAACATTCTCATAAGACTAACAATAAATTACTGATCTTTTTAAACAGATTATTTAGATTAGTGAATGACCCTTTTAGTGGGGAACAATTGCGTTTGGGGTTTTATTATTCAATATGTTTGTTTGGAACCTTATCTTCATTAAAACAAGAAATTCGCCCAAATTAACCCATGGCTTTCTGATAGAAAGGTCACACTGGTCGCTTTTCAATATTTTTTTTATTACCTGAAATCTAAGCCGAAGACTTTTTGTTGGAAATAAAATTTTCTATCAAAATAGACGGTTTATTAATTTTATAAACAAACCTGAGCATGAAAATTAACAAAAAATTACCTGAAAAAAATCACTTTTAAAACAAAAAGTTTCTTATGTTTGAAGGGAAGGGACTTTGTCGTAAATGTTCTGCAATTGTTACAAAATATATTCTTTTTCGGAATTTTAGATTATGTTGTTTTAGTTGGTAAAGTTTTGAAAATCAAAGTTTTCTAATTCCCAACACCACCTCCACCACGCGCACGCCTTAACTAAAAATAAAAACACTAACATTTTGTGCCTGTCCCTGTTGCTGTTTCGAATTATCTATATACCAGAAGACCGTGCAAAAATTTTGCACATTCAATAAGGCTTTAAATTTTCAAATAGAATGTTTGAACAAAATAAATCGATTCTTTTTATTACTGATATGAACATATTAGTTTTAAAAAACCTCTTTGTAAACAATATTTGAAGTAAGAATGAAATTTTTTTTAATTTCTTGTTTACCATTGTCTATACAAATTCTATATACTACTGAAATACATCAGCCAAGTAGAAGACTTAGCATTATTTAATTGGACTTGTTGAATTATTGATTCAATATAGCTTTTAACGGCCTTTAGTCCATAAAAATTGGCGTTTCGTCCCGGCGTTCTCACTTGGACTCTTCAGTTGACAGTGAGGGCCTTGTCAAGACGCAATTTTTATTATGTTCAGTCCAGCTTACATCAATTTTACTGCGAAAATCAATTGTGAACTATATCCAACCCAATTAGAATTTCTAATCAAGAATTGTTGGAAATTTTGTTACCCGTGGCCTGGCATTGTTAACATATGAGTGTGTTTTATAATACAAATTCTATATACTACTGAAATACATAAGCCAAGTAGAAGACTTAGCATTATTTAATTGGACTTGTTGAATTATTGATTCAATATAGCTTTTAACGGCCTTTAGTCCATAAAAATTGGCGTTTCGTCCCGGCGTTCTCACTTGGACTCTTCAGATACATATAATGTTCCTTTCACTTTTTCATTTATTCTAATAAGCTTTTATTACTATTAAACTTAAGTCTCAAAAATACATCTATCAAAAACACAGCTAAAAATTTGTTTGGCGGCCCCAGCCTTTAGCTTACTGCATTCCGACCCTGTGTGTATGCATTTGTGTTTGTGTAACTCACACTACTTTGAAAAAAGCCTCACTTTTTCCTCGATATTCCCGTTCCTCTATTTCGTCTTCTAAGATTTTAAATTAAAGAATAAATAAATATGTTTCTTTCATTCATGCAATCTAGTGATACCTAATAAATGCATTCGGTTTTTTTATAATGAGAAAAAAGATTACAAACAACAGAAGTAGGTAACAAATATGTTTCTCCACCACTCACTCAATGTGCAAGCGAAAAAAGAGGATTATACATTACAAAAGTAATAAATATGTTTCTTTCATTAATGCATGGTATAGCTAATGTTTCTCCCCCACTCACTCAAGGTGCAGCGCATTACAGAAGTAATACATACTTTTCTCTTTCACTCATTCAATGAGTTAACAGTGAGGTATTCTTTATGTCAAATTTTTCGTTTATTTAATTATTTGAAATTTCCGAAATTTATAGAAAATGTCATGAGTATGTGTAAATTCCTATTCAGTGATACCTATTTAAGTGGATTTTACTATTTTATAAGTGAGAAAAAAGAAATTTGACAACAGAAATAATATATATGATTTTTTAAGTTCGGCTTTTTTGAATTCAATAAATTTTTTAATGTTTAGTTTCCAAGCACAATGGATATGAATATAGGAACACAAATAATAAAAATAAAAAAAAAAAATATAAACCAATATGCATATTTATATCAATCAATATTAAATAAAAAAAAAGAATTGTATAGGAGAAAATGTGTCATTGAAAAATTTATTATGCAATATTAACAGGATTATTTAAAAAATTTCAAGTACATACCTACAAAATTTCATACAAATCGCTTAAAACGGTAATGACAAATTATTGTGCATAGATATACTATCGACGGGTTTTGTATAATATTTATGACATTTTAATTTTTGATAAAACCAAACAAAATAAAAAAATATGCAATAAAGATCTTCTTCTCCATTTGACCGGCGATTGTCATGATCTCGAGGGGGTCCACAACTCTCCCACTCAACTGCTTCGACTTTTTCTTGGACTTTATTGGGGTTCGCCAATAAAGATAAAGTACTTATTTGTACCTTAAAGCATTAAGTGAAAAAAATGGCTATCAGCCCTATCTAGGTATCCGTTAGGAAAAGTTCCGAAACGATAGTCCGTTCCGATCGGAACTAAGATTTCGTTCGAGGTATCCACTTCGGAAAAAGATAAAGCATACAATCGCATTCATTTGACACATTCGTCTGGATTAGTTCAATAAGTGATAATCTTTGTGATGTTTGAAAGTTTATAAACTGGTCCACAAAAAAGGATAGTGTTGCTTTATAATCTATTTGTTATTTCAACCAACCTCTCTTGCTGAGTCGTCTTCGTTGTTTATTGCACTAACGTAACAAAATTATAATTATTTATATTTTTTGCTTACTTTTCTTAAAATATTCCGCAACTATTTTCTGTCGGAGAGTTTCGGAAAAAAATTAACGCACAACTGTCAAAAATTCTGGACTGAACGCACTTCATCGCTATGTGATGATAGTCGTTACATTTTATCGGAAGATTGTCCGATCTGTCAATCGGAACGGATACCTCGGTAGAAAATTCTCCGACTAACTATCCATTTCTATTGAAAATTAAATTTGGTACAACATTTTTAAAAGTTAAAATTTTAAATTCGGCTTAGTTTCCGTAATTAAAAATTGGCTAGTGTGACCATTTTCTCATAAGCACAAATAGCCTCTTGGGGTTCAAATATCTTTAGGCTCCAAACAAAAATTTTCATTTATAAAAAAATATGAACGCATTTGCTCCTTATGGCCTGTAAGGGTCTTCTATTTTGAAAATACATTTCAAATTATATTCGTATCGTAGAGTTACTAATACAAGTTTTCTGTTGACATTTTATACATTGTTCTCGATTATAGATTTTTAGATAGATTCATTTATTAAACAGTATTTGCTTTTTTAAAATATTTAACATAAATGTATTACAGTGTTTTGAATGAATGAATGAGAAGACAATGGTAATGATACCGTCTGCCAGATTTATAAAATAATTATAATTTTTGTTACATAACTTTTTTTTTTTTTTTCATATATACAGTTTCTCATATAAATTCTGTTATAATAAGGTTTCTGTACCGTAAAGCCTTTTCCAAATAATTATAGAGTGAGTCCCAGTGTGGCCCGTTTAGCAGTATCTTGATTTCCTCGAGGGTTATTGTAGACTTTTCCAGATATTGGATCATAAAGTTCCTCAATATTGGACAGCATCCTATGAAGTGGAATGTGTCTTCTCTTGCGTGTTAGTTACATAATGTGCAGTAATTGGTTTCAGAACTGTTAAAACACGTTCCATTTAGGTTAAGTAGTTCACCTCTCGCTCGGAACAACAATGATATTTTTCTGCACGTATTCGCATCGGTGAAGTAATTATTTTCATTCAGGTTATGAGCAAAATATGGGTATATAATACGGTTTTCTGATTCGTGTGCTTTTTTTGTGAAGTTTTCTCTGTGTTTAATGTCTACTGCTCTTATTATCTCATACATTTTATTTCTGAGTTCATCAGGTCTCTCTAGATTTAAAATCAAGGGTATAGCAACTGAGTCTGCTAATTCTTTCCATTTTTTTATGAAGGAGTGGTTCCTCTCGATAGCGTACAGTCCTAAAACGCGTTGTAGTCTTTCGTGGCTATAGGTTCCGATAACTTTTGTAATGAAGTCTACATGCAGTTTTAAAGTGAAGATATATAGTGTGGCCAGTCCTGTTTCGAAATGTATCATGTAGTTTGGTGTATTTTTGGGTAGTTGGAATACTTTTTTAATGAATAATCTCAGCAGTTTTTCAACTTCTTCGTACTCTTGAAAACCCCACACTTGGGCTCCATAGCACATCATAGAACGTAATACCGTCTCAAATACCTTGTTTTTAGCTGAGTTGGGTACTTCTCTGTTTTTTAATAATAAACTCCAACTGAGGTTGATTGCACTTTTTGATGTGATAAGCTTCGATGCGAGATGTTTTTTCATATTAAAGGTTGGGGTTATATCAATTCCAAGATACTTGTAACTTTTTACTACATCAATATCCTCTCTGTCGCATTGCCATTTCTCCCTTTGTGAATATCTTCCTCTCGTGAATCCAGCTATCATTACTTTTGATTTATTAAGGTTGATAGAAACGTTCCAAAATTTGCAGTAATCGTTTAATCTATTAATCATCAACTGTAAGCTTTCGGGTGATTCCGCGAGTAGAATAAGATCATCCGCATAAAGGAGGGATTTTACAACTATGTTAGCTATTTTGATTCCCGCAGGTAAATATGATGTCACATCGTCTATGAAGAGTACGAACATAATGGCACTTAATAAGCATCCTTGCTTCAAACCGGTTTCTGTTTTAAACCATTCCGTTGCTTTTTCTCCATCCCATACCGCCGATTTGGATCCATTATATAGTTTGTAGAATTCTATTGAAATGCGATCTGGTCCTGGGGCTTTTCCTTTTTTTGCTTGTTGGATTTCAGTAATTATCTCATCTAGAGTTATATCAGCATCAAGCATTTGGTTTTCTATGTATTGTTCAGCATACTGTATGGGCATGCTCAGTGTTTCTTGGTTGAGCAAATTTCTGAAGTGATCTCTCAATATAGTTCCGTTGATATTGACTCCACATTTGTGACCTTGGCCTTTCAAGATTTGTAATTGTCTCCAATGTTCCTTTGGATTAATTTGTGTTGCCAGGTTTCCGGCAAGGTACTCAGTTTTCTTTTCCCTTAATAGTTTTTTTTAAACTAGCCATTGCTTGGCTGTAGCGCAGAAGAAGATTTTCGTCAGTATTTGTTGAATTCCGTATTTTGTTCAATAAATTGAAGGACTGATTTCTCGATTCTCTACATTCTAGAAACCATTTTTGTTTCCCTATCTGTTTGACGTTTTTACCTGGGGTTGGATAAGATTTCACTTTACATTGAACTAGTTTCCCCAACGATTCATGGTCAGTTTGGGTTCCTATTTGGGTAAGGTTTTGGTCGAGCCTGTTCTCAAAGGTGTTTTTGTTGCTATCTTTCCATAAGAGTTTTAGAGGTAAATGAATTGATTTTATTTCGTTTTGAACCGACGCGACGCTGAGAATGTTACCTTAAGGGGCATATGGTCTGAGCTTATGTTTTGATCGACTTTGAAATTCTTTAAGTAATCTAACCACTTTCCAGATATCGCATAGTAGTCTATTACTGATTTACCTCTTCCACTAATGAAAGTATAGTCCCCTCCTCGATTTTTTTTTTTTTTTTTTGGCAACGATCTGAGTTTTTTTTAAACTTACTTGTATAGTTTTTGAAAGTTTTCTATAAGTTTTTGTTGCAGTTCAAATCAAGCGAGCTTCCAGTCCATTCCAAGACTTATATTTCTTGTATTTATGGTGAACTGCTTCACTTTTAAAGATAAGTCTAATTTTATGATCCCTAAATTAATAAAGGAGTTTTATGTACTGTACATAATACAATTTAAAACCATGGTCACTGGGGCGTATACGTAGTTTTTTTATGTTATTGAATTTTGAATACCTACTTTATATATCCTTTTTCACTGAATAATTCAGATTATAAAAAGGAGCAGTAACAAAACATAAATATGAGGTGCGTACAGATTAATGATTTATTATTTGCTTACAACCTTACAGTTTCGGAGATATAGATTAAAAAGGATTTTGCAATGATCATAGAGTCCCGAAAACCTCTTTTTAACCTCTTCTTATATATACTTCCCTTCAAGGTGTGAAAAAATCAGTCTTTCTATACACAAATAAGTGAGCCTTATCTTACCTGTAATACATATATTTTCTAAATTATATCCATATCTCATCATCACATCATACATTGACCTAAACTTTAATTAAATTTAAACTTCCACAAAGGATAAGCCTTATTTTAGGTTTATTCAATTTAATACCTTTGTATGACTCCTGGTATTTAATATCACATTTCCCATATCAATTAATCCTATTGCTTTTAAAAAATGTCTCCCTTACGGACCTCACACATAAATATTGCAAAAGTGATATTCCTGAAAATTTGCCAAATAAAATATTCACAGGAATTTTTGTTAATTCCTTTTTTTCGTTGCGCGCCACCCACCATGAACGAAATTTCACAAATTCACTTCCTTTATTCTCACACATTATTAAAACATAATTAATAAACTCGTTTTTCATAATAATCGCGCGGAGTTGTTATGAAGTTGCATCCTTAAATGTGTCATAATCGTGTGAACAAATTCACTTCCGTTCTGTTGAACGGGAATATACACATATATAAATTCCCATAAATCACGGCTTCACAGTGGAATGAATACCCTTTCATAGGACTAAAAGATTTCCTTCTCTCTTTCTCTCGCTCCCCTTTACTGTGGTATTCTGCGTTCTGCCTGCATACTTTCCTCTCGATTTTTGTTTTGTTTGTTTAATTGAAGCCACAAAAAATGTCACAAAATTTCAAGAACTTCCGCTCGGATGAATGATTTGGTGGTCTTATGCCGCTTCAAGATTATGCCGTCATCCAGGCAGGCTGAAGGAGAACAGGAAGAGTAGGAGGAATAACGTTCTCAAAGGCTAAGCATGCGAATAAAAGGCTCCGTTTTGTGGATAATTCCTTTTTTTTTATCCATCTACCATCTCATCTGTGGATTTGGTTTCATGGTTCCTTTATTTTTTCATCATCATGCGAAATTGACACCGACTCTGTATACCTACCTACACTTGGCAGCTTGGCACATCCTCCCGAGGCCCATTCATGAATATTTCTATAAGGTGAACTTCCCTCCAGACTCCGTACACAACATGTGCTTGTGCAGTGCAGTAGTAAGTACTGGCTGTGTTCTTTATAGGGACTTGCTTTTCATTGAGGGAAGAACATTTTGCAAAGTGAATTAAAATTTTTGTATCCTCTCAATGAAGAGGCCCTGTTTTGCGCCAAGAAATTCAGGAGTGGAGTATGTGAACTTTTTTGGTGACACAATATTCCATTTTGAAAGGAAAGGGGAGAGGGGTATCGGTAAGTAGTCAAAGAACGATTATCCTAGAAATCTGATATCCTTCCAACCAGTTTATTGCCATTAGATGGGCTTATAGTTTCTTGTTGGATCGCATTCCTCTTTTATGAGCAATGAGGTATAGATACGGTAGGAAGATACCTATAAAAAAAAGGATGAGGACAACGTACACACATCAGTGGCAAGGTGAAACGTTCAAAGTGGAAAGGGGTTAAGTGAATTTGCTTTCGAAAAGTTCTTCTCTGTTTACATTGTCAATGACACAGTGATATTACAATGAAACGACGATGATATGAGAGGAAGGAATTTGTATGTAGGTAGGTAGTAAAGGGGAGCTGTGGGAATGTAATTACTCAATCTATTAACCAGGTTTTCTGAAAGGATATCAAATTCATCTTTGGCAATGACGACGATCGATGGTAACAAAGTAAGTAGAGAGGATTATCCATTCATCAGGAAAGGTTATTGGTTTTGTTTTATTTTGATTAAAAGGTTTAGACTTCATACAGTGGGGCTTAAACAGATTGATACAGTTTGTGAAAAATATATTAGTTGGAAAATCACTCGGCGTTTTGAAAAAAAGAAGGATGTAAAAAGTGTAGGAAAAAAAATTGTCTCTGAAGTTTGTTTTCTTAAATTTTTTTTGAAAGATCCTTAAAATCAAAATTTATTGTTGAAAAACTAACCAATTTTCGAGTTAAAAAACGGATTTTAAAGTTTATCTCATGAATCCTTATGCGAACGAAACAAACTCTCAAGATACTTCTTATAGAACATTAAATTTGCTTCGTTTTCGTACATTTAGATTTCTTCTACATCAAAAAACTTTTATTTTCTTAATGAGAAAAAGTGGTATGTTTAAAATATATTAAACAAAACTTTTAGTAAGGAAAAATTGCGGTCAAGAACTTTTATTATTGAATATGTTTGTATGAAACATAAGCTTCCCTAAGCACACAAAATATGCACTTCTGAGGGAATGGTCCCACTGGTCATTTTTCAATATTTTTATTTTAACTCGAAAACTAAGCCGAAATTGAGAATTAAAAAAAAAAGACTTTTTGTTTGAATTAAGATTTTCTATCAAAATGGATGGTTAAAAAAAATTATAAAAACATTTAAGCATTTAAACTTACAAACTAAAAATAATCGAAAAATCATTGATTTTTATTTTGTTTACTAAACTGGTTGGTCATGACTTTTGTTTGAGCCAAGATAGGCACAAGACATATTGGAATGAATGAAAGAAGAGAACTAATTCTTTTAAAACATGACGGACCAAAAAAAATAAGTGTAGCAAATTTAATGGTCTATAAAAAGTGTTGGTTTGGATGAAGATAAACTTTAAAATCCATTTCTTAACTCGAAAATTTGACAGTTGTTAAACTGCCGTTAACAGCAATTTGGAGCTGTACAAACAATTTTGAGACACAAATAAAAAGTAAATAAAAAAACCTACCCACTTTATGGCTTATAACAGATAAAATAAAAAAAATTCGAGTTTTGTGCTTTAAGTATCCCCAAAAGGTAGCTACACTTTAAAAAAAAACATTAAAATTCCCGTTACCTATTTTTGTACATATTTTTTGTAATTTTATTGGGCTATAAATAAAAAGGCTACATACAGTTTGGTCCAATGAAGTAATGCCTCCAGGTAGTGTAGGTTAAACATCGATAGTCTATCGATTAGAAAAAAACTATCGCGTACATCGATAGTTTCTAAAAACTCTCGCACAAACTATTTTCAAACGTTTTTTATTATTGAAAAAATGCATACCTAATAGAAAGGCCTTTTTAATGGTTTTTAAGAAATTTGATAAAACTACCGATAGTATCGATAGTGCTTTCCCAAAACTTAGAAACTATCGATGTTTAACCAACACTACCCCCAGGCATATGAAAAATGGCCAAAATATGTAAATGGGAAACAACAAAAAAGTTTAAAATTTGTAAATTGGGGTAAATTTTTAGGTTTTTGGGGCCTTATTTCATTTTTAATTTTGGGATAAAATATTATTATGAAAAATGGCCAAAACTTTTATTCTTAGACAAAAATGAAAAAATGCCCACTCGATTTTTTTGTACAACTATACTTTAATCAGATTTACTATAAATAATGAACGGATAGTTCTGGAGCTACACAAAATTTGTACGATTCTCATTTTTCTGTTGTTGTTACTTTTTATATAATATTCAATAATTTGGGGCCATTTTTCGTTATGAAAATATCCCCAAATTGTAGTCCATTTTTCATTTCAGATGCAGCAAATTTGAACCAATTAGGTTCATCATTTGTGGTGGATTTACATGTATCTTCGTCTGACTTCTGCAAAAAAAAGGGGAAGCCAAATGAAAATTTGAATGTGTTGGATAGAGAGAGAACACATAAATGCAGAAGATCTTCATACATGCAGATTATAGGAAGTGCCATAATGCAGATATGAAGACGAACATATTTACCTTCGTGATGGTTCTCTTTCAAACGCACGGATTTTCAGCATACATCTACTTTTCTTCATATTTGCAGACGAAGATACATGTGAATCCAGCAATAGGCATTCCTTCGATTAGCAGTGGGTGAAAACCAATTTTTTTAAGTTCTCCATCATAATTATGTCAAGTTTGACTTAAAGTTTTTGACACAATAGAAGGTTTCATTTTGTACATAAATTGCAATAAAATCAGTACATTTCAACAATATTTAGTACAAAAAGAGTTTGTTAGAACTTGCAATCGCATACATACATTTTGCGTTAAATAAATAAGAAAAGGGAGCTCAACTTTTCTGTCACACTGTGCCGTCATATACAAATGTTCATCTTAAAGCGCGCACTCCTTCTGGATCACATTTCTATCAACAAAATATGCGTGTCGTGTCGTCTCGTCTCACCTCTTAATCATCTTTAAGGCATTTTCATAAGGAGGTTGCGTCGTTGTTACTATGCTTCCATTATGATTGTTGTGACACCCCCTCACATTGAAAACAGAATTTGTATACATGTAGGTAGTTCCAAAGTAAAAAAAAAAAAATATTCGGTTACCACGAAATCAATTTTGTGTTGCCAAGACATATGTATACACAATCACACACACGTTTCCCCGTCTTAGGAAATCTGTCAGAACTTTGTCTTCCTTACTTTATCTTCTGATCGATATACATTTTCATTTTTATGATATTTTTTATCTACCTGTACTTTAAGGGATTTCTATTCTGACAAAATGCAGTTGGAAGAAAAAAACGTCATACAATAACTGAACTGAAACAGACAAACTCAAAAATATGAAACGAGAAACAAAAAAAAAATCTGAACAAAAAGGTCTGAAATCTGAGATTGTCATCTGGTTTTTGTGTCTTGTTATGCTTTTCATCTGTTTGTGTTTTGGATGATATCTTACACTGCACTGTGACTGTAAGGTACCTATAGATTCTCATTCGATTTGTAATAGTTTTTACTTACAATAGGCATAGGGTACCCTAAGGACAAGTTAGGGACTACAAAAAAAAACATCTTAATATTTTTGAACCGATTGAAATTCCAAAAAAAAGCAGAGACTGGCAAGTCTTTTTCTCTATTTCCTTGTAGTTAGGCGATTACTTTTCCACTAACTATCGAATCTTAAAAAAATATTTAACAAAAAAAGCTTAACAACTGCTTCCCTTCAGAAATTATTTTCTATAAGTTAAAAATCAGTCTAAGGGCCAGTTATTTTTTTTTAATTTAACGGTTTTTTAAAGGTTTTAACTAAATCAATCAATGCTGTAGTTAGCATTTGATCTGATACCATAACCCACGCAGAAAAACAATCTAGTTTTCGAAAAAGGTACTAGAGAGTTTTAAATAGATTCTGGCAAGGGGCAAGCAAGGGGTCACCTTGCGAAGGCAATTGTCAGTCAAATGCGTCACCCACTGGGCTAACTCGTTGTACAAAAATGCAATGGCTAAAGTGAATAGGTGGCATACTTTAATGTGATATGAAAAAGAAGGCAAATGAAGGAGAGAAAAAAAGTTTCGTATGACACTGAAATTGCATGGTGCTTACCTATACAATGTTTGTTTTTAGTGTGCAAAAGACATTCCTGATATGGTACCGAAACATGTCCAACAAGTTTTTACTAGGGAGGGCCTCAAGAGTGTTTGAAAAGTGTCTCTCATCTAAATTTGTACTACTGAAATCCAGCAAGGGCTTGCCAAGTATTTGACAAGTTTTCCTCGTCTAGAATTTTCCTAAGGAAAACTTACTGGGCCCTTGCACAAACTTTACAGAAACTTGGTATTTTTCGAGTCGGGAATTGAAGTTGTTACGCGTTAGAACTTTAAGGCTAGGCGTATATTGAGGCGCGTTCTACACGAGTGATGCTACACAGCACATCACGAGTTTTTGTAAACAATATAAATCAACCGAACAACGCATATTTATAGAGCGACACGACTTGACCTGATGCGCGTTTTCCGAAAATCGCGTGACACAGTGATCGAAACACAGTTTTCCTTGCAAGACCGGTGCGTGTTTGTTTTTTGTCTGTCAAAAAATTAAATAATAAAACTGTCATTGGTTTTGAAAATAAAAAATCGTTTGCTTTTTTTAGAAATTACTTGTTTTTTTTAAGTTTATTTAAATTATCAATATCTCAGACGATTTTTGCTTCAATTAATATGTATTTTGACACGAGACACGTGAAACAATATGCGGAGAACGGCATGACACGTTTCTTTAATCGTGTCGTGCCACACTCGTCAGGTCACGTCACACGCTTCGGACGCGGCTCAATATGCGCCTAGCGTAAGAGGAAATGTGTTTGAACTCAATCAAATCCTAGTATAGGGTTTTCCAATAAGAGGTGTTATTCTGAATAGCCCGCTATTTCAGTAGTTGTCTTTTTTGAAGCTGTATTTTTTTGACATTTGACAAGTAGAAACTATGCCATTAATAGAAATGAAACGATACACGCATTGAATGTATTAAAATTAACTATAAAAATTGCATGAAAATAATCCGGAATTTCATCGAAAAATCATCTTGACTGATGAGGCCCATTTCCACCTCGGTCAACAAGCAAAACTATCGCATCTGGGGCTCGGAAAACCAAAGATTTATTGTTGAAAAGCTTCACCATCCTCAACGAGTAACTGTTTGGTGCGGTTTATGGTCCAGCGGCGGGGCCATTGGACCTTAGTTTTTCGAAAATGGGGCGGCAGCAACAGCTATCGTGAATGGATTGCGCTATCGAGAGATGATTAATAATTTTGTATGGCCGGAGAATTGTATGGTATTGATGTGGACAACATTTGCTTTTAACAAGATGGCACTTCGTGCTACACAAGCAACGAAACCATCGATCTTTTACGGGAAAAGTGTTATCTCTCGAAGAGGTGATCACAATTGGCCACCGAGATCTTGTGATGTAACACCTTGCGACTTCTTCCTTTGGGGCCACGTGAAAGATAAGGTCTACGCCAACAGCACAGCGTCGATTCAAGACCTTAAAGATGGAATTCTTGAGCTATTGAGGGCATACAGCAACCACTTTGCGATTTGGTGATGAAAAATTTAATGAAAAGGATATTGTTGTGTAGGCGTAGCCGTGGCGTCCATTTGGCTGATATTGTTTTTCATTATTAATGGCATGCTTTCTTCTTTAAATTGAAATAAACATCCGATCATTTATCTCAAAAAATACCATTTTTCTTTGAATATCAAAACAACACCTCTTATTTGCGTTTTCTTGTTGAGACCTGCCGAAATTTCGGAGGAAATTTGTAATTCCGCGAAAAAAAACAATAAATTCTCAGTAAATAATGTGTATGGCTATCGTAAATATCTATTGGAATGAATTTCAACCGAAAATATTTCTATGGAATTACTGCGTATTAAATTCCTACTAGAATTTGACTCACGATGGCAATAAATTCAAAATTAAAGATTATCATCAACAAATTTTTAAATACGCTATAAATTTCCAGAGAAATTCGCAATAACCCTTAAGCATTTAATAATTCCATTTGGCATCAATCTATCGTTAAGTCAAGTAGTTGCGTCAAAGTTGTGCACTTTTTTCTTTTTTACTTGCGATATACGTAGTATATGGCAAGTTTAGGATTCGTGCAAAAAAAAAACTCGAGATAATAATTTTCCCTATTTTTTTTTAGGAACACGAAAAAAGTGGGTCTCTCAATTCTGTCTGTACCTCGACCTGCAACCTAAACGGCTTAACGCGATTTTCTTCAAATTTTGGACTTAAGGTTCTTATGGGATTCCCTAGGGGGAAAATTGAATTTTTTTTAAGTTCAAAAAATAACGGTACATGCCATAAAACCAATATACAAAAATTGATTTATTTCAAAAACAGCTCTAACGATTTTGAAAAAAAAAAAAAATTGCGAGCTACTATAATTAATTGTGCTTTGTTTGTAAAAACTTTTATTAATGATATCACAATGTTTTCTAACCAATACATATGCACATTGTCAACTTCAAGCTACGTTAAAGTTGTTAGTTACGAGAGCAAGTTTGAGCGATCCAGTCGTGCCCTTTTTTTTTTTTTATTTCGTATGTCAAGCAGACGAATATGCCAAGTTAAATACTCCACAAACACAGTACTAAACAATAAAATTTCGTTATGTCATCTGGAATGTTAAATACAGATTTGAAATTTTATTTTTATTTTGGTTTTTCTCTTAATGAGACCAAATTGCATTTATTTTTTTTTATTAATCTCATCGTAGCATAAATTTAGGTCAAGCATCAAAACAGCATTCACTGGTCATCTGCTCATATGTATCTTTCGCATTGTATACCGCGCAGTATACGATAACTATTTTATGGGTTAAACATCGATTTAAAACAAGCGAGATATACAAGTTTTTGACCCAACGTGGTTATTGGTAAATTTTCAACAGTTTTTTTTTTTACACAACCACCCAATCATCAAATAAATGTGATTAAGTGCGTTTTTGATCTTTCTTATATTTGGTAATAATCAAGTTTGTCTGTTTTTGTCCATCAGTTAGTCAGTCCTTGACTTATGTTAATTTAACTTGTACACATCAAAAAACATTCGAAATCATTTTAAATTCAAAGTGTTACTATTAAGAGGCTGACAAAGATTTTTTGTTTATTTTTATTTTTAAAATAAATTTAAGTGTGTATAGATCTGGGTAATTAGCATGCGACAGAGAGTCTGGAGTCTATGGTATTTTCTTAAGACCGGTTACGTGATGTGTCTGAAACTCGAGATGGTGTGAATCATTTATGTTGGTGCCTAGGTAAATATCTTATTTTTTTTTATTTAAGATAAACTTCTGGATTGCCATCAAGTGGTTTATCTCAATGTTTTTAATTTTGCAAGGAAAACACGTTGTCTGGTAGTACCTATAAGTACTTAATCATCTAGTCTGGTATATTCAGATATATATCTTGTATATGTACCTATGTACATTAAAGGAAAAGTTTATATGAAAAAACAAACAGATCCCGATAGACCTGACTTTTCATATCTTGATCACATTACCTGTTATTCACCTTTTTGTAACTGAAAAAGAAGGTACTGTCGGTACAAAAACTTGCTGAAAGCTTTCAGAACAATTTACGCAGTAGATCATTAACAACTCGAAATTAGGGCTGGCCACGAGACGAGACTGCGAGACTTTTATAAGTCTCGTCTCGGTCTCGTTAAAATCGAAAATGTTCAGTCTCGTCTCGGTCTCGTGTCGGTCTGGTATAATTAAGTCTCGTCTCTGAAAAAAACGATTTCCGGCCAACTTGTTGATTATTGGAACGAAATTTATTCGATTATAGTTCGAATGCGTCCAGAGGAAAATAAATATTTAACTGAAATTGGGTTTTTTTAATTTATTAGACTCTCTGTAAATTTCGGTCTAAATATACAGTCTCGTCTTGGTCTCGTCTCGGTTGCTTAAAACCCTCGATCTCGGTCTCGTCATGCGAGACCGAGACCGAGATCAAGACCAAGACTTTTCTCGTCTCGTGGCGAGCCCTACTCCAAATCATTATAAAACTTTATCAATTAAATTACTTGGTTCATCTAACACTGATAAAGACGAAAATATGAAAAATGGTTCTATGGAAAATACTGTTAATAACAACGCAAATTATTTTTTTGTTTTTAAGTACATTGCCTAATTAAACAAGACACATATATTTTATCAAAATCGTTGAAGCAGATTTCGAGAAAAATAAGATTTTTCTTCACGGTTCTTCAGCATTTATATGTTAGAGGTACCGTTATTTTTGGTTTAAGGAACAAGAAATTTTCAAACATTTTATAGGTATTGAGTTAAAAAATCCCTTTATGACAAGTTTCAAAAAAAAATTGACTACGTCCTGTGCAGTATTGACTTTTTAAAACAAAATTTTATTTTTAATTTCAAAAAAAATAACAGTTTTCCAAAAATGTTGTTTTTTTTAGTTGAGCGCGAACTTAAGGGATTTTGGCTGCCCTAAAAAATGTTTAAACACAGTGTGAGCGTTGGGAAAATAGGGAAGGATTTAAGAGGAGATACCGATGCACATTGGTTTTGAACCTCTGAATATTAAAATGGTTGGGAAAGATAGAGCCGGGTAAAGCATTCCACATTCGGGTAGTGCGGCTAAAAAAAGAATCTCTATACTTGACAGTACATCCGAAGTTGGGCGCGAAGGTAAAATGATGTGCATTCCTAGAGGTACGAGTATTACGGTTGAATTGTTTTAGGCGAGGAATGCAGCTGCCTATTTTACTAGAACAATGTTTATAAAATTAACGGTAAAATAATGTTAGACATGAAACATTGCGGCGGTGTTCGAGGGATGCAAATGTTTCTGTTATATTTCTGTCACCTATCATTTTCAAAGCTCTTTTTTGAATCCTATCTAAGAGACTCAAGTGGGTTATTGGGCACCTGCCCAAATTTGAGAATTGTACTCAAGTTTCGGACTTAAAAATGCTTTATTGATTACAGCCAGATCAGAATGGGAGACAAATTTCTGGCATCACCGAAGAAAACCTAAGCACATAGCAGCATTTTTGGCGACGTTGAATATGTGTTCATTCCACAGAAGGTGGTCTGTGGTACACATACCGATTACTGAAAGCTTTTCCGTTTCCTCAATACAAGTACCGCTCATGGATAGCAGCATGGGGGTGTGTTTCGTTTTGACGAAAGTAGACAGCATTGAGTTTTTGAAGCATTCATTCTACGCGGTTTTTGATTCCCCATTGGACAATGCTGCCATTCTAGTTCTACATCCGAAGGACATGGATGTGAATCTGAAAATGAATATGAGAAGCAGAGCGTGCTCTCGTCAGCGAAACAGTTTTATGGATTAGAAGTTTCAGACAAAAGATCATTTATAAATATAAGGAAGAAAGTCGGAGACAAAACGGAGCCCTGGGGCACACCAGCATTTATTTTGTGAATTTCAGACTTGAAACCGTCCAATACAACTTGTATTGATCGGTCCGAAAGGTAATTTCTAATCAAACGAAGAAGAGGTTCATCAACACCAAATGCGCGCATTTTCAATAAGAGAGCTTGATGCTAAACTCTATCAAACGCTTTAGAAAAATCAAGCGCAATAATCTTACTTTCTTCAAAACGATGTAAAGATTTGTTTCACTGTTCGGTGAGATATACCATCAGAACACCAATGGACCTATTGCTACGAAAGCCGTACTGCCGGTCATTAAGAAGCTTTTGTTCTTCAAGATATTTCTTGAGCTTAAAATTAATCAGCGTTTCCATGACCTTGGAAAGAAGAGACGTTAATGCAATTGGCCGATAGTTTGAGGATGAAGAAGATACACCTTTTTTAGGGACAGGCTGGACAAATGCTGTTTTCCATCCACTCGGAAAGCTTACGCAGTGGTTTTGCCAACGTTGAAGAACACCTCTTCAGAACAATGGGAGAGATACTTTCCGGGCCAGCGGATTTGTGTGTGTCGATTGTCGAGGTCGTTTAGAACTCTAGCAACTGCACGAGTGCGAAAGAAAATTTGTCCCATAAAATCGTTTACGCTCTCAAGTACAGGCGGAGTTCTATTACTTGCTGTCAGCGTCGAATTAACAGCAAACTGTGCTGCAAGCAAATTAGCTTTGTCTTACGAGCTGACAGCAGGTGTTTCGTTGAAGACGAGCGTTGGAACCGAAGACGAAGTTCTTTTTTTTTTAAAAAATATTTTTTACAAATGACATTGTAGTATTTTTTGCCTTAATTTTTGGTCATTCAAAAATTTGGTTCGTCGAATATGAGCGTTACAGGTCTTCCTGGCTTGTTGAAACTTTTTCCAGTTTTCCACAGAAGGATTGGCTTTGTTACTACGGAAACTTACTTCTCTAACGGTATACATCTCAAAAACTTATTTTGAAAAATTAGAATTTTGTTTTTGAAGATGATCGTTTTAAAAACTACTTTACATACATTTTCAAAATGTTCCCAAATAAAATTCCAAAAAAGTCCACATACCACACAACTTACCACAGCTAAGTAGCACACCCTCATTTGTGTAATGGTAAATCACAGCACACATTAAGGATATTCATTCATGCAACAAGATAAGTTTTCACTTTGCGTATAGATATAACACCCGCTTCAAAATACTGGCGTAAGCTTTAGAAATGATCAAGTTAAACGTCACAAATGACTTTTTCAAGCTTATGAGGTTTATTTATGTTCTTTCCGCATCAAATTTTTGAGATACAACTATCTGCTCTAGTAAGCCCGTTTCTTCCCTCTCTATTATATTTTTGCTGCGTCAATCCATAACCGACACCAACTAGCTTTTTTCGCACCTTATGCGAATCGCCTTGTATAAACAAACATTTCAGATAAAAGTGGAGGAGCACTAGACTTTTTTTGGAACATGAGATAACTGTATTTATTATGATAATATTTTTATGAAGAAGACCGAAATTTGAAAAAATTCACAGCTCAAAAACTTATCTGACTGACAGGCAACAAATTTTTTTAATGAAGAAGTATCTAATCTTCTCAATTTAGTTTGTTAAATTTGAACTCATTAAATTAGGCCAAAATATATTTTTCAAGAATTTTAATTTCAAAGTTTCAATTTAACAATTATGACTTTCTTAATGGCAGTTTGTCAACTAAAAACAGAAACCGTAGCAATTTTTCTGGGGTTGTTAATATTTCCCCTTTATCTTTTACTAAATAAAGTTAAGAATTGCACGAGATGTTAAACGTACTCTTAACCTCAGCATTAAATTTAATGACTGTGACCACGACATCTTACTGTCAAAATTTTAACTTAGAACTTTCGCCCTTATGGCAACTCTTTCTTTCATTTACTTGTAAGTTGAGAACCTGAATATCAATCTATACAGACGTATCTTAATTCCTCTAAAGACTTTTTCATTATTAATATCTTGCCATGAGATATTCAAATGTTACAATGACTCACCTTTTCAGAGAAAATATTTCTTACCCTTAATTAAAATATGATTATGGATTTATTTTTTTGTAATAAATGTTTATTTTTTTTTTAATTTTAAAAATTAACTGTATTTTACAGAAAATTTATTTCAGTCTATTAACACTGGAATACTTTTATTTTATTATTTTTCATTTTGTATCAATTTAAAATTAGTTAACATTATTTTCATTTTTAATTCTAAAATAGTCTTTTTAATAAAAGATAATTAAAAATATTTCTTTAATATTTACATTAATATTTATATTTTCTTATATCTAAATAACAAAAATAAATAAATATTTCATTAATCACAGCTCTTAAGCAAAAACAACATACAAAAAGTATTAAAAAATAAAATACAGAAAAATGTGTATAACGATTTCATTGGAAAAAAGTTCTTCTTTTTTTTAAGGATCACAAAAGGATTTTCCTATCCGAACAGTTTTTTTTGTTTGTTTTGGTACGAATGTCAGGACAGTTAAACGTCAGTCGATTATATTTTTTTTTTCAGTTCTCCTTTGCGAGAATCCTTTATTTCTCTTCCCTTTTCTTGATAAGTAAAATTTTCGTGGTATCATCCTCTGACCAATTTTGGGTTGGTGGTGGTGATTTTATCACACATGACATTGTTTCGGATGTATCACTTGCTTGCTGCTGTTGTTGTTGCTGTTGCTGTGGTTGACAACCTATCGCTTCTTCATAGCTCGGTATCGAATACTGTTGCAATGCCAAAAGAGGTACATTTTGACACTTAACATTCTCTGTCATTGGTATCATTTGCGTAGTCAACAGCGTCGTTGCTGTTACGGCACCACCTATTGATGATGGTTGTGGTATTGTTGTTGCTGCTTCTGTTGCTGTTGCTGCTGATGATGTTGTTGTAGTTGTTATTTCACTTGATGGTTCCTGCGACTGGAATTGGGCCTTCGACATCAAAAGTGACTCTTTCTCGTTCACCATGAACGCACCAAACAATGCCGATGGATAGACAATTAAACAGGAGCTATTGCTGCCATTGTTGTGGTGGGCAGTTGAAGTTGTTTTCTGCATTAATTCCAGAGCAGCTTCATACGATGGTAGACCAGAGACTAAAGTATATTCTGGAACTGGGTCATCGGCATCAGGATTTAGTTTAACCGATTCGATATCTTGTGACTGTTGGAGATTGTGACGATCTGGAAAGGAAAAGAGAAAATAATACGATGGTTAGTTTATAGGCTTGAAAGGAGTATACATTTTGGGGTTTTGTGGCTGAGATAAGAACTTGAAATAGACTACTCTTCGTTGTGTTGATGACAAAATGAATTATCCAAATGCAAAACCAATCAAAATTGAAAATGCAAAAATCATGTTAAACAATTTTGAGAAAATCAAGATGACAGAGATTTTGTGGTGAAATTAAAAGCACAATTTTGAATAAAGATATTAGAGAGAAACCGTATAAGAGATCTGATGGTTTTAACTTCGTCATAAAATATTCATAACCTAGTTATTCACACATCAAGACATTTAATATGAAATTTCATATACATCAGCATCACTTGAATAAATGCAATGACATGCATGCAGCAAGCTCATTATCATAAACAAACTAGGTGAAAGTAAGCAACCATGTGGAACCCCATGCAAATACTGCTAGAACGAATGATGGGAGTTCATTCGTTTTGATCTCTCTCGTCGCTATGGCTAACACACATCACCTAACAAAAATGAAAAGTATAACAAGTCAAGGTGACTGCATCTCAATTTCTCAACACTACCTAAATACATACTCGTATAGATAAAGTATCTATCTAGAAGAAAAAAAAAAAACAATTCACTTGGATTTTTCTTTGATTTCAAACACACCCAGATTGTTTTGTCTGATTTTATTATAAACGATAGTTGTTGTTTGTTTTTGTATCAGCGTCGTTAAAACTTCCGCGTTAAAAACTTATTGAATATCTCGAAAAATAACTGCATTGAGTCGCGTAATGCCTTAGAGATGATTGTGATGGATTGTGTAATAATTTTGTATGTGCATTATTCTCTCTTCAATCGATTTGTTTATAGAGTGAAACGATCTTCAGATGTCAGTCATGTCATTTGGATTTATTTGTTTATATTTTTTTTATTTATTTAAATTTTAATTTAATTTTTACTTCATGATTTTTCATTGTTTGTTTTCATTTAACTGGCTCTTAAGAGAACGTGCTTACACACAACTCTTTATTTTATAGCGCAATTTCCAGTTGTTGTGAGTTGAATTTTTAAAATTCAATTCAATGCAAATATTGACAGAATTCAAATGAGCCTTCCTTTGTCCATCAAACCGGACACTTAAAAAGGCTCAACCCATCTAACTATATGTATTCATCATCATTTCGCGCAATTGTGCCATAATGATGTTGTAGGATTAAACATAGTGTAGAATTTTACCGGATTCACAACGTCCACCTCTGGATAAACTTCAAAAGAATATTGGCAACTTTGGGGGCGCATAAATCAATTGATTACCGCATCACACACATTATTTGATTCGTTTATTTGACTCGAACAAATAGACATAGGCAGACGAACACGAAATCGTGTTTATTGATTTAGCGAAAGTGGTTCGATTTTCACATTCGGATACTAATTACTACACACATCATAGATGAACTTGTGTGTTGCTTTATAAATAAACTAAGGCCATGTTGGTATACCTAACCTATACCTATGTATATAGATTTTGGCCCAAAATTTAAATTAGCATATCTACATGAGAATTTAGGGAAAGATCCTATTTCTCTGATATGCAAATCAGAATGGACACAGAAGTGTATCGGAAAGTTAATCAAAACTCAGGTGGGTTTTAGGTTTACACGTATATGTATCTACAACTCTGACCCTTCTATGTTTACATTGGGTCAGAATCTAGGTTTTAATCTTAAATTTTCCTTAAATTGACCAAGAGAGATACTTTTCTATCTTTTGTCAGATCTACTCGTATTCAAAGGGATTTGTGAAGTAGCTTGGTAGGACAATTCAGTGGCAGTTGTGGTCTATTCTAATGTAATTTACTACTCATATAATATGAAAATGAATAAAAATAGAACCGATTTAGAAAACCCAAGAAAGATATACACATTTTAAAGTGGTCTTCCAGAACGATGTGTGTGGGTTTTAGATTTTGTATCTTTTTTTTGGGTTTTCATTAAAAAAAAAAAAAACTACAAAAAACGAGGAAGGAAATTACAACAGGTAGTTCCTATGATTACATACAATCTACCCAAAGGTTTCCCACAGGCATACTCTTGATTGCTTACAAATTTTGAGAGGGGTACACACAAAAAACAAGTTCTAATTGATGTCCCGACATGCATTAGTTGGCCTTAACACCACAATCAAGTACTTTTAAGGTAGGGAAAAAAAACTAATTAAAGGTCGAGATGAAATTATTTTGTGTTGTTGAACTTTTTTAGTTTTTTACAAAGTCAAGTGCGTTGGTGCCTTTGCTGCGTGGAAAAGAGGAGATAAAATACGTATTTGTTTGTTTATTTTTTTTTATATTATTTTATGTCTGACCTAGACCTGGAAAATTAGTCAGCAAACAGTTCTGGAATGTGTATAGTATGATAAGGATAGTGTTTTATAAATATATTTTTTATGGCATTTTTAGGAGATTAGAAGAGCATATTCGAGTTTTTGAAGGGCATTAAGTTGATCGTGAAATTTGTTTTATATGCCCTTGGTAGATGTTGGAATTGACATGAAATAAATGGAGCATTTAAAATAAGACAAAGTATACAGATAGTGGCGAAGCTGAAAAATGACGATTAAAAATATGGACACGTTTTTGAACAAATTAATGACCGCATGAGGAGTACATTTGAGAGATAATTTTTTTTATAAACAAGATTATTTTAACTGCATGATTATTATTGAAAAAAGGAACAAATCAGCCAAGTGTTAAATAAATTAAAGAGAAGAGAAACTTATTATTCTCTGATATTTAAAACTGTGTAATTTATAGGGCTTAAGGCTGGTCACGAGACGAGAAAAGTCTCGGTCTCGATCTCGGTCTCGCATGATGAGACCTAGACGAGACTGGCTTTTAAGCATCCGAGACGAGACCGAGACGAGACTGTATATTTGGACCGAGTTTTACAGAGAGTCTAATAAATTGAAAAATCCAATTTCCGTTAAACATTTATTTTCTTCTGCACGTATTCAAACGATGTATAATCGAAAATATTACGTTCCAATAATCAACAAGTTGGCCGAAAATTGTATTATTCGTAGACGAGACCGAGACTTAACTATACGTGACCGACACGAGACCGAGATGTGACTGAAAATTTTCGATTTTAACGAGATCGAGACGAGACTTACAAAAGTCTCGTATCGTGGCCAGCCCTAGTAATTTATTTCAAAAACTTCGTCATGGTTCTGAAAAGGAATGGTATGTATGTATAAGGATTAAATCTTATTTCATTATTTGAAGAAACTTTTAAAAAATAGCAAAACTATTTTGGAGTACTTGATACCCACGGAAAAAGATTGTTCCTTTTTCATCTTGTTTTAAATATCAAAAAGCTTCTTAAGTTCAATCATAATCTATTTCATCTAATACCAGAGGCCCAGAACCGTAAAAAAAATATTGGTACACCCGGACGTATGCGTACTTTTTTTTGTATTGATTTGGAAAAACAAAAATTTTTAATTTTACTCTGCCTTTAATAAAATCGATTTTTTAATAGAAGTGTTTTCCAAATTTTCCAAAAATTGAGATATCTTGAATTCATAGCACGAATAGGTTGCACAAATTAATAATGTAATTTTGTTGAGAGACAAAATTAAGTAGTTTTTACTATAATAGGGTTAATTTAGAAGAAAAAATATTTAAAAAATGAAAACAAAATATTTACTAAATTATTTATATTTTGTTTTGTTATTTTATTTATTTTTATTTTATTTTATTATATTTTATTTTATTTTATTTTATTTTATTTTATTTTATTTTATTTTATATTATTTTCTTTTATTTCATTTTAAATCATTAGTTTTCGGAAAAAATATTTTCAAACTTAAATTTTTAAAAATCGTAATATAAACAAAAAATTATAAAAATTTTTTTTCAAAATTCTTTATCTAACATTGAAACCTGTCTTCCAGTTTTTGAGAGAATAGACAATCACGATAAATATATTAAAAAAAAAAATTATCCTCACATATCTAATTTGGGGAAATAGACCTCATTCTCATACTAAAATGTATTTTATCTCTCTACGGGAATAAGTTATCAAATTTTTGCCACCAATTCATGCTGTGAATTTAAAATATTGAAAAAGAATTTTTCATCAGTGGAAGATAAACTTTAAATTTTGGTTGTCAAGAATCTATCGAAATCGAAGTGTAACTAAAACGTCATGAAAATCGCCATTAAAGTTATGAAATCCAGAGGGCAGCACTCGGATATCGCCCTTTCCAAAAAATTTTTCTTCAGTTTCAATCGATTTTTGACACGCAACAGCATCTGTCAGAAATATCTATTCCAGTTAATCCCAGATGTAAATCACTAAGTACCAGTTTTTCAATGGTGATCAGAGTTAGTTAACTTTAGTAGATTTTTCTACTGTTGCCTGGGAGAAGCAGTTGTTAAGTTGACAGTGAAATGCAAAAAGTCTTAAAAAAAAAAACGTTAACGCATCTAATTTGAGGAATTAACTCGGGTTTAACTATAACCCTTCACAAAAAAATGGGCCTAAATTAATTGAATTGATTCAAATTGATTTTATTTTCACATTACGAGTTAGTCAAAAAGAACGCAAACGGGTTCTACATGAAATTGGAAATATTGATTTTATGTGCATTTTGTTCAAATTTGTGATTTTGGCAAATTTTAAGATATATGTAAAAATACAGAAGGTTAAATAAAACAATAACAGCTTAGTAGACCGAAACCTGGCAACGGACTCTTTGATCTCGTCGGTGCATGGATAAAACTTTTGTTACAGGAATATTATGAGAGCCATCAAACACAAAAAAAAAAAAACACTACGGTTCGTAGGACCTGACCGACCGAACCAGACTATTGTTTTATGTCTATAAATCTTTCTGTATCTAAAATTGTGACAAAAGTATATACCCATTGCTAGCTTTTGGTCTGTTCAGAAAGCTAGAAAGGTCGACATTTTAGTCAGAGAACAATGTATAGTAATTTAATACAAAAACAAAAGTCTGCCAATCTGGTTCAGTTGATAAGGTCCTTAATTTTAATAATAATTAAGGTGAAGTATTAAAGTATTAAAATTACTTCTGTTTTAGGTAAAGTGAATAATGAGTTGAGTTTACTTGTACTTTTTAATTGACTTATTTTTAATGTTTCAACTAAAAAAGACCTGAGCCAGAGTGTAAGCAAAGTGTTTCTGTTTTTTTTTTCGAGTGTAATCCATAAACCGATTTGGTCAAAAATTCGTTATCAGCTCTTTGTCTATAAGTGTGCTACCACCAAGCGCTTAAAGTAATCGGGACAGGAGTCTAACTACACACTCCGGTCTATTAACTTTGTGGTAGATCACTCAAATAAATTGTTGTTGTTTAGTTCAAACCTTCAAAATTCTTATAAGACGGTGCAAAAAAAAAGTACTTACTTTAAATACTTCGTCTCATAAGAAAAATACTAAACTTTAAACAATCGTTTAAATATGTTAGCCTCTACAAATTAACTGCGTCTTACCTTGTTGCTACTTAAACTGATCAACACCCAAAATGCAACTATAACCTTCAGACTTCGTGTATCAATATATTTGAGCTCCCTTCAACTTTTGATTAAAACTTTACAGACCCACACATACAATATTTCAGTTTTTTTTAGGTTAGGTATAAATAAATGGCCTAAAGTCACGTACCTACCCACTATTACTTTAATCACCTCCATTCGATACTCATACATATAAGTATTACCTGCTATTTATCTATGAACAAAAATAAAATTTAATTGGATCAAACAAATAATTAACTAACGTCATTGACTTATCGATGATGAACTGGACATTATTATACGTACTTAACAATTTGTATAATCTCGATAATAAGTCAAAAAAAAAATGCACAAAGACTTTTGGGTATACAGAGGACAACTTGGCCCAGAAAATGAGTTTTTTTTAATAAAATCTACCAAAATATAATAACTAGTCGAAAAGGAATATTCAAATTTGTAGATCAGGAAAAAGTTCATAAGAGCTGTACAGAAAATCGAATAAATAGTGTTAATTATTTCAAAGCAGTATAGGTACTTCAAATAGTAATACAAATTAAAGAAGACACTTATCTATAATTCCCACAAAACAAACAAAAAAGTTAACAAATAATGACGACTTTTATTAATAAGTTCAGATTAAAAAGGTAAACGAACCATAGACAAAAAAAAACCTTCCCATCTCTTCAACTGAATTAATTTGTTCATCATACAAAATTTCACTTTCGATTTTGTTTAATAAATGCGTTCTTTTCTTTCATTTGCTTTTTGTTTAAATCTTTATGATCTTTGAGTCTGTCTTTACAACTTTCACGTTTCACCCATATATGAAAAAAAAAAAAATATTTCCAGACCTTCAACCAAGCGCAAAAGATAAATCAAATAAAAGATACGAATTATTTTTATATTTTATATGAAAGAAGTCGTAAAATGTTTGTTGTTATTTGTAAAATAATACAATTATTTTAGGGAACAATAAAATCGATTTTATTTCAGTCTGATCGTGGTCTGTCATTTTTGTCATGTTGATATAAATTTTATCCTGTTTATCACTTTTAATTAAAATAAAAATTCAACCATTTTTGACTGAATACCTATATAAATTGTAAGGATGGACTGCGTGTCGCCGAAATGACATCATAATGATTGATAATCTTTTATTTTACGACTCTATTGCGACAAAAATTGATAAAAAAAAACAATATATATGTTTTTCGCGAGGTGATTATTATTTGTTTGTTTAAATATTTTTTTTTTTATTTTTGCACGTACGCAATTACTTTTTTTTTTCTTGTTTAGTTCCTGATAATAATTTTATTAATGTTATTATGATTTTTAATCTGTATACAAACAAGTTTAAATTTAGTTTTGATAATAAAAATCATACCTAATCGATTAGCTTAATAAATTTTGCGTAGATTCAAATATTATTTATTTTAATATTTATGAATTTTGATAAGGGGTTAATTTTGTTTCTAATTTACATTAAAAAAAAAAAACTTGTGATTTTTTTTTTTTGTTGTTGTGGCTATTGAATTAATGAATGAATATTTTTTTTTTCTGGCAAAGTAAGAATTTTTGAACGGTTTAAGCGATTTAATTTACACAAAAACCTAAATACAGTGAGTCAGAGGACATTCAACTCGAAACTATTATTAGTATATTTTTTTTGAAGAAAATTATTTTAATGATTGTGACCTATGCCCTTAGCAACACAACGATGAGATAAGTTTATCTTTATAATAATCTTCAAGCTATTTTTGCCTAAGCCTAGTTTATAGCAAATACAAGAATGAACCAAACAGAAAAAAACTAAGAAACTTGAGATTTAAATAATTTAACGTTTTAGAAAGAAAGTATTTAGCATTATAATTTTATGGCTTGTTCACAGTTATATTCTTTCCTTTGATAATAAACTACTTCATTTTAATTGGAAATAGAAATATGAGTTTTAAAAATAAATATACGTTTTGTTTTAAGAAAAAGGACAATAAAAACTTGGACTAGTTCACAATAACGAAATTAGGGAGACTTAAGATTAAAGAAACCAATCATTTGGTTGTAAAATAAATTTATTTATGTTCCCGCCTTTGTATAAGCCTTATAAATATTTACATTTGATTAAGATTAAAAGAAAAAAAAATATTATTTACAATTCGATTCGAATGAGGTCTAGGTCACAATCAAAAAAATATGTAAAGCCAACACAAATTAATATAATAATATTGTGGGTTTACTTTAATTTCAACACAATTAGCTGGATGAAAGATGTGTAAATTATTCATAATGAAATATAAATATGAAAAAAGATAAACCATAGATTTGTATTTGCATAATTCATAGAAAATTATCGTTTAGTGATATGCACAAAGTTTTTTTATTTAACTGTTCTTTTGACTTTTTTCTAAAGAACAATAAAAAAATAAATATTTAATACTAAGATTTAAAGATTTTGCACACACCACCTAGTGGGTTTTGGTGAGCTAGCTCATGTCGTATAGATATCATGTTTAAGGATCGAAAAGCGTGTATTTTATTGCTTTTTAAAGCAGATTCTTTCTTAATAACTTTTGTTTAATAAAGCCAGCATGTATTTTTCTTTTAGTCCATAAAATATAGTTTTATCATTGAGAAGAAAAAGTTAAAAGTTAAAAAATTTCAGGTGTGGTTTGATGTTTTGTAAAAAGGTCAAAATAAAATAAACACAAAAATTTACATTAACTTGTGGTTTAAGATAATCTTGATTTTATGCGGTTTCAAGCTATTTACGTTTTTGAATGAAATTAAATTAAAATTATGCAAATTTGTAAGCGTGCCTATAACAAACTATAAGAATCTTCAATAGCGAGATATTTTTGTTAATTTGAGATGAATTTTCATGTTACATTAATTTGCATGATCAAGAATTTATTAGTCGAACTTGTTTCATATTGAAAATTGAACTAAAACTAACAAAATATCGTATGATCTTGAAATTTATTTTTGAGTCTCATTTTGATGCTAGGCCTAGATTTGATTTTATAAGGAAATAGCTTTATTCAGCAATAATAATTGGATTAATGAAATTTTACTAATAAAATTGTGATTTAAAAGAAAATTATGATCAGTTTAAATTTTGAAGACTTAATTAGACTTTCAATACAAATTTTGGTTTATTTTGGAAAGAAATACTGAAGAATTAATTCAACTAAGTTCTTGACTTTCTTCAAATTGAAAAACCTAAGAGTTGTTTTGCACAATTTACGGAACACGCATTGAAGAAATAGCTGTTTCAATGATCAGGTCATTAGAAACTTGGATAATATCCTGTTAAGCTTACCAAAAGCCTCATAGAAGTTTGAAGATCATTCTCTTTAACCAAATAAAGATATTTTCGATGAATTCTTAGTTTATTGAATGTCATTTTCATTTAATTTAAATATTTATATATTTTTCTTGGAAGGAAATAAAACTGGATCAGTGAAGATCACTTATTTTTTTCATGATTATGCATTAACTATATGAAGATCACTGAAAGAACACTTTATTGTTGCCTACCGAAATACCTGATAAAAATTTGAAGATCAGTTTACAGGTCACTCTCTTTTACTAAACGAAGATCATATCGATGAATTGATATTGAGTGTTTTAAATGTCATCTTCCGTTTATTTAAATATTAATATATTTTTCTTGGAAGGAAATAAAACCAGATCAGTGAAGAACACTTTATTGTTGCCTACCAAAAGCCTGATCAAAATTTAAAGATCAGTTTAAGAGTCACTCTCTTTTACCAAACGAAGATCATTCCGATGAATAGATATTGAGTGTATCAAATGTCATCTTCCTTTTATTTAAATATTAATATATTTTTTTTGGATGGAAATCAAACTAGAACAGTGAAGATCACTTATTTGTTCATGATTATGCATTCACTATATGAAGATCAAGAGTGTGATCTTAGAACACTGAAATATTTCGGTCAGATGATAGATTTAGATCCAGTTTTTCAGTGAAGAGTTTAAAGTTAAACTCCAGTTAACTCACCATATTCAAAGGGTTAGCTCGAGTTTATCTCCGAAATTCGGATGACCTTGCACTGAAAAACTGGGCCTAAGAAGACTATGAAACATACAAAATATGAAACAAGGTAAGGTCATTTAAAATTAAGACACACATCATTAATTAATGCCCTCTTCAATAGTCCTTAAAAATTTTCAAAAAGCTATTACAAGATTAGCACAAATTGTAAGCAGTTTAATATAATAATTTTATCTTCAAGTTAGTATCCATTTTGTCAGAAAAATGAGGGTCACTACTCACACAAAAAAGAATAATATCTTTGAAGATCAAGTAAATATAGCTAAAGCTATTGAAGATCATTGAATTCTCTCATCGGAGTACAACTTATGGTAAACAAGATCACTAAATTTAATTTTTAAGTCCGTAGAGAATTTTTTCGTCGTAAATATTTGTATTTTGTTGTGAAGAGCACCAAGATTAATAAGAAAACACTTGTTCTATCTTCTTCACTTTTCGAGTTAGAAAACAAATGTTTATAATTGAAGAGCACTGCAAGTCTAGTGAAGCTTTCTTTAATTGTCACAAATATTTTAGTCAAACCATCGAACACTGAAGATTACTTGTTCTTTTTGTAGAGAATTTGAATTTCTTTTAATGCAAAACAACAACTCAGAAATATTTTACGAAATAAACAGATCACTTGTATTGAAAAACAAAACAATCATCTAGATTCCCAAACAACAACTGGCTCTTAATTATTTGAACAACAATGAATAAATAAGACATTCTAATATACGATCACCCCAAACAAAATTATTTAGTTACTTCGTATGAAGGTACTTTCTTTTCTTTAATCAAGACAAGTGTGCCACTATTATAGAGATCGTTGAAAGAAAAGTGTATAATAAACAATTTCTCAGCTACTTACTGACCTAGATTCGTTTACAAAAGTCACATTGTTATAGTGTGGAATTGTCAAGCCTATGCAATCAATCTTCTTCCCATCAAATGAAATTGTAAAAAAAATAGGGTTATTATTATTATTTATTTCTTCTATCGCTCGTGAAAAAGTTGACAATCTGATGATTATGTGATGTTATAGAGACGCATTTCAGAACAATTTGTCTAACGGTTCATTAACCGAGAATTATCAATTTAATAGCAAAAAACAAACGAATTTCTATACGCTCATTTTTTCACTTGAACTTGTATCTATTATATTTTGAAGTATCCCATTTTAATCTCAAGGTTTTTTCTAGAAGCCTACATACATATTTAAGTGTATTATCTCGCACATGCTGTTTATATTTATTAAACGAAATAAAAAAAAAAAAAAAATACTTACAATTCCTCTTCCATTGTCTAAATTGATGATACAAAAAACACGAACAAATGCAAAACACCATCGATATTATTATCAGAGTCAAAACAATGCCAATCCATATTTCATTCATGAACTTGTCGTATTCCAGCTGCTGCTGCAACTCATTTGCTGCACTATTAGTCGCTGACGTTCCGAAGTCAGCCGAATCGATTACAATGTGATTGCGCAGAATGTCCATGCTGTGGCCGACACCACCACCGGATGAAATTTCACTATTAGACACACGGATAGTATGACCGGCTGCCGCACTGCTACCACCTAAACCAAATAATGTTTCGCCGACTTTTTGAAAGAATTGATTTCCGACTTCCGATCGATTTGGCGGTTGTTGTGATGGTTGTTGATGAAGATGGTGCACGGAGGTGATTGTAGCTCGACCGGTTGCGTTTAATAACTGATGGACGACTGTTTTATCCGAAGAAGTGCCGGATTCTGATGGGCTACTATTGAAGAAATGTGCGGCGAATGTATCTAAATTCATGTTTTGCGGTAATTCGAGTGTTAATTCACGATCAAGTCTTTCCATACTATTTATTGATACACAATCGATAATTGAGTGTTGTGGTTGTACGCAGCGATCTTGAATTTTATTTGGAACGCGCGATAGATATTCAAAATTTATGGAGTGCTTGCCTATAAAAAGATTACTTCGTCCGGAGTGTACGAGGTCTGATTGCTAACTAAATGGAATTTTAAATTGCTGTTTGGTTGAGAGAGTAGGTTAGGTAGGTATCTCAGTTTCTCAGTATCCCGCTCAGTGTATCGTCTTTGTTGTGTTATTTGAGATAGGCTTTGTAGTGGTAACCGGGTCGGGTAAGCATCAAACGATGCATGATCAATAGTAAGATACGTAGGTAGATTATTGCTCAAAAAAGTATCTCAGAGTTTTGTTTTCAGTAGATTTGATTTGAGTCGAGTTTTTTTAAGTTTTTTTTCTTGTTTATAAACTGCCGGCAGTGATAATGAAATGTGATGTTGTTTTGTATTTTCTGTCTTTTTTTTTATTATTTTCTGAGATGAAAAAGAATAAATCATGTCTGATATGCATCAAATTTAAAAAAATAAAACTCCATGAAAATGAGTTTATACTCAAAGTAGTAGATTTTTGTTTGCTCTTCAATTCAACTACCTGTGTATGAGATAGTTTTTGTTGAGTGATCTTGTCTTTGCTCTATTTTTTTTTGTTATTTCTCACAAAATAAATTATTTATTCAGAAAAAAAAATGTTGATAATCAAAAGAATAAATAGAATGAGGAATTGTATTTTAATGCAAATGAGTATAATTGAAATGCTGAAGAAGTGAAGCTACATGATCATGATCAGAGAGATCACTTGAAATGGGTGTTAGATGAAATTTAAATTTTGGTCTTCTTTTCAAGATGAAGATCAGTGAAATGACAAGATCACTTGAATTGGAAATCTGATCTTAAAGAAGGGTTAATGTTTTTCGATCGTGAGAACGGCATCTGATCGGAAGAAACGTATTTTCGTATAAAGAAAAATTCAAATTGTTAAATTATTCGTTGACAGTTTGTAGTTAAAAAAATATTTGAAATTTTTGATAACTTGATTGTGTGTTTTCTTTTGATAATTCGATGAGATAAAATATTTAAAAACAAAACGATTATTCAATTTAATCAATCGAATTCAGATCGTAGATGAGGGAAGTTTATTTTTGTTTGTTTAGTTTTTTTTTTTTTTAATTTTAAAGAAGGTTAATTATTTTGATGTCAATCACACAATTTTATGATTAAGATATTAAATTATTTAAGTTTTCAAAAAACTATCGTTAGATTTGAAGGTAAAAGAGAAGAGATATGGTTTGATAGTGATTTGCTTTGATGTTATAGTTTGTCTCGTCTTTTCAATTTAATTTTGTGAAATGAGGAAGTCATTTTTATTTCAATATCTATGTATTTGTTTTATCATATGATAAAATGTTTGAATGTTAAAGACTTGAAGTTCAAAGTGTCAGGCTATGTGATTTAGTGACACCTGTTATCTCAGTCTATTATTTAGGTATGTCTGCTACTTTAAACTGGAGTTTTTCGAAGACTTATATGTCAGACGATAGCTTACTGATATCAGCTATTTTACATTGTAATTGTGTGACGTCTTCTATCTCCAAACTGTAATTGAGTTAAATCAGCTATTTCTAATTAAGTGACGTCTGGTATCGCAGAGGGCAGACTGTAGTTTTGTAACGTCTTATATTTGAGACTGTAAATAACTGAGGTCTGCTATTTCACTCAGTAATTTTGCGCAGTGTTTTCCGCCTAAAATTTAGTGACGTGAAATAGCAGTATATTTCAGAATGTTATATTCAGCCCTATTGTGAGTATCACTCGGAGAACATTTCGCCCGAGAATGTTTTGTTCGCTCGGATTTTAAAAGCTTTTGTGAGTTTGGCCTCGTTCGCCACCAAAAATTAAATATAGCCCTATTGTGAGTTCCGCGTGAAAGAAAATCCATCCGGGAAAAATTTTATTTTACTCTTCCCTTATTGTGAGTTTTGGGCGAAAAGATTTCCATTTCATTTTTGGTTGCGGACGAGGCCATACTTGTTGTAAAATGGAGGATGAAACCCACAATAGCTTTTAAAAATCCGGGCGAACAAAACATTTTCGGCTGAAATGTTTTCCGGGTGAAACTCACAATAGGGCTGATGGAAATCTTTTCGCCCGAAACTCATAATAAGGGAAGAGTGAAATGTAATTTTTCCGTGCAGATTTTCTTTCACGCGGAACTCACAATGGGGCTGATTGTGACGTTTTCGTTCTCCAAATTGTAGTTTAGTAAAATCTGCATCTCAGACTGTAAATTAATCAAGTCTGCTATTTAGTCAGTGTAGATTGGTAACGTCTACTAAGTCTGACAGTTAATAACTGACGCGACGTTTGCTATTTCAGACTATGAAATTGTCACGTAATACAATACGTAAATTATAGTCTAAAATAGCAGACATCACTTACTAACTGTAATTTAGTAACTTCTGTTATTTTAGACTGTAATTTAGTAACATTTGTTATGTGAAACCTGGTTAAATTGGGTTCAGGTTAAGGACTTTAAATATGTTGTGAATCATTATATTCAGACTATAAAATATAACTCAAACTGTAATCCAGTGAGTCTGCCGTTTGACTGTAATTAAGTCGAATTAGGTGACTGTTACCGTAGACTGTAATTTATTGATTTATATCAGATTCCAATTTGGAGCAAGAAAAAAACAACATTCAAATGTATTCGTAAACCAAATACTGAAAAGAAATCAAAAACATCAAAAACTACACAAAATGTTGTTGCTTCCTTGAAAAATAAGAAGGAAAAAGCATCTCAGAGTTTTTGTTTGTTTGGTCGCTTTTTGATATTTTTGATTTTTCAATTTCAACCGATTTGCCCTAGAGAGTCATATATTTCAGAAACAATTTGCAAATAACAAAGTAACTTTTGAATGGTGTGCACACCATTTAAAACCGTGTTTTTTTGACCTTGAGCCTACTATAACAATATTTATTAGTAAAACAAAATTTTGTTAGTATTTTTCGTCTTGATAATTCCCAAAGTTCCGTACTGTTGTTATTCTGTAAATACATACTGACTTTTTTGAGAAAAATTAGGTAATATCTGTAATTACTGCCAACTAACAACATGCATGTGGGAATTATTGAAAGTTAAACATTTCTGGGGCCTGGTTATCCGCACACTGTCACATCAACTAATGCATTTATATGTAAAGGTTAAGCCTGCCATTTGTTATTTTTTAACTTTTAAATGCTCGAAAGGTTCTTATCAATAATGATTGTTTAAATAAATTATCAATCATTCTCTGCTTACCTAGATTCATTCAGCATTCAATAATAATAATTTAAAGGTTCAATGTACTAAGCATCTTCACATCGCATAATTCAAGCAGCATTCAAGGTTGATTACGTAAATCACTTTCCAGGCTTACACTGTTTATAAGGTTTTAAAACAACAAACTCTGTTTAATGATTGACCAAGACGCAATATCCATAATAATCGATCTTTTGAGGATTTATTACCTTAGGGCAAATAGTAGGTAGGTTACTTAAGCAAACATACCTCAATTGAAAAGTTTAAAGGTGCTGGATTTTTATGTTCACCAATAAAATTAAGGTTATGTAAGTGATTTTGTAAAAGATCAATAGCAATCTGCTAAGATCACTTAAAATCTTTTAAGTTTGTTTGTGCAGTTTTAATGGGTTGTCGCTATGAATCTTAAGAGCACTTATTGACAGGTTCATTAGCTTATTTTTAAAATATTGTTTATTTCAAAGGTTTTTCTATACACCCCTTAATGATTAGGCAAAATGTTGAAGTAAATATATTAGCGAAATAAATCATTTCTGTTGAAGTAAAAAAAATATTAGATTTAGAAATTATTAAAACTGGTTTAAGCTTATTTTAATATTTTGAAAACTTATAAATATTAAATTTTCTTTTAATCTTTAGAAACAATCAATATATATATAGACAATAATTATTATAACTTGTACTCGTACTATAACTTGTACTTGTACATCATGACTATTGTCAATGATTTTAAACGGAAAAAATTGATTTTCAAAAGAGGTATCCGTATCCCGATGCTAGAAAATTTATTGATTATCACTTAATAAATCCAGCTGTGAATATTGACAGTTTAATGAGAAAATAATAGTCAATTTAAATTCGAACGTCGCGTCGTGATCTGTGGTTAAAGAAAAAATATGTAAATTTTTACTTGTAATTTAGCTGTTTTAACTACCTATTAGAAAGATTTGTCAAATAAATGAATGTTAATCATAATTCATAAAAGTTTTTAATCAATAGGTGAGTTAAATAAATGAGTTAAGTTATTCTTATGGTGATGATTGGGTCGATGAGCGTGGAGCTTATTCAAGTAGTGTATGGTTAAGAAATAATTACTAAATTTGAATCTGCCTAGAATTCAAAAAAAATATTTGCTTTCACTTTCACTTCAGTATATAGTATAGTATAACAAACTAAAATGAGACACACTTAACAAAAAAGTGGACAAAATAAGTTCGATTAGGATTCGGCATAAGATTGTAGGTCCCCTTCATTCCTATCGACACGCACACACAGGAATGGTTGCGAGCTGTTAGTCACTAGGACCTGGTTCTTCACGAGCCATTGCGCCACCCAATTTTATTTTTATTTTTAGGGGCGGAGAAATATGACAAACTATGATCAGGTTTCCAGTGATATTTCAATGTTTGACGATGAGTAAAAAAGAATCTGCTAACTTTGAGGTGAGGGTTCGACCCCAGGAACTCATGGATTTTGGCTGCGTTGTTTATCGTGGTAAGAAGAGAAACATCCACTATAAACAAGTTCTGAAGCCTGTTGGAACGTATGTAATACAACTTTTGAAACTTTGAGGAGCAAGTGCTACTGCAAAGTTCATACTAAATCCGTCAAAAAAAAAAAACACTCTTTCGCCGCAGATATTTTTAAGGACTGTTTCGATCCTTGGTAAACATGCGAAATGAAACATTTATTCCAAATTTCAATTAATATTCCATTATTTTAAAACGGTTCTGGGTAATATTTTACTTGCTATAATGTACTTAAAAAAATATGCACGACTGGATCGCACACGAACTTGCACTCGTGTCTAACAACTAGAATGTAGCATTCTGTTCAACAAAAATTGTCAGTACAGGGTTTATGGGCGAGCTTTTTTCAAAATAGTGGCGTCCGTGTATACCCTTCCGACACTGAATTGAGAAAACTGCCAACAAAAAAGATTCTAACCCACTTAACAACGTATAGGAATTGTTGTTGTAATGCCCTGCAAAATATCGTACACTACACCATGACCGTCCTTATTGCATGCCCAAAGCACACCGAAGTCCGTTTCTACTCTGGCTTAGTGAGCTAAGCAAAATATATATTCCGACAGAGTCACCATACCCATTGAAAGCAATTACAAAAGAGCTTTTTCAGTGGGTTTTTATAAAATGGCTTTCTGTTTTCAAGCTTTTGAGAACAGAATTAATTAAGGTGATATAGAATGCAAAGTACGGAAATCCTACGAGGGCTTTTACTTGAAATAGGTATATGCAAACCAATGCGACCAGACAGAGATACACACGTCCTATCTTCCCTGTACTGACAATTTTTGTTGAGCAGAGTATAGATATTGATGTTGCAGATTAGTAAAGGTTAGATAATATTTGTATGTATCTCGTTAACGAAAATATAATAAAAACATATTGGTATAGCTATTTTATTTTTTTCGATTTAACACAAATTAAAAAAAAGTAAAAATAAAAAAAAAATCTTTGATATTATTTTTTCTTAAAAAATATATCTATACAAATTTTAATGCAATATTTGTTGAATAACTCAAAAGTACCGAATTAAAAAATAATGATAAAATTAACCAAGCCAATGACGAGACTTGGGGGAATATAGCGATATAACTATAAAAAAAAAACAATTTTTGCAAAAGCCCCAAAACTTTATTCCCATTATTTGAATCTTTTGGTAAAAACGTTAGGACTGGCCACGAGACGAGACTCTGCGAGACTTTTGTAAGCCTCGTCTCGGTCTCGTTAAAATCGAAAATTTTCAGTTTCGTCTCGGTCTCGTGTCGGTCTCGTATAATTAAGTCTCGTTTCGGTCTCGTCTCCGAAAAATACGATTTCCGGACAACCGGTTGATTATTGGAACGAAATATTTTCAATTATAGTTTGAATTCGCACAGAAGAAAATAAATATTTCACTGAAATTGGATTTTTTAATTTATTAGACTCTCTGTAAAGGAGAATGGGCATTTTTGGGTGTGAACGGCCACGAATAAAATTAGTCTCAAATGAAAGGTCTGTTATAAGGGAGTAACTTTCAATATGGGCGTTTCGTTGCAGTCCATTTAGGAAATGAGATATGAAGACATTTTTAAATGCATTTTTAGGACAGATAGCGTTTTCAAAAACTATCTGATACTTATCCTGATTTCAAAATGTCTAATGACACAATAAGTACCAGGTCAAGATAAAGCCCGCTGTTATTTTACTAAGTTCCATATACGAGTTCAGAAGGTAACAGTATAAGATTATCTTTTTCATTGCAGCTTTTTTAAAAGTGGGTACCAACCTTCTTTTAGCCCAATCATTAACAAAATCGGTGGCGGTGGTCGGGTAAGGTTATTCAGGCTGTTTCGGTGGGAAAATGCACTTATCGTTTTGCATTTTGGTGATACATCTTTAACAAGGGATTTCCAAGAATGGAGTATCCAATGACATAGCTAAGCCTGCCATCTTTATACAAATGTAAGGCTCAAACAGGCTCCGGTCTAAGAAGGTTAGTCTAAGAAGACCAACTTTCCGAAGCATCACTGGTGTCCGTATCAATTTTAACGATTTTCCAAATCTATCAGAAGATGATATTATTTTAGTTGCTCTGGGTACGTACCAAGTGAAGATAGTCCGCGGTTATTTTGCTTAGCACCTAGTACAGGGCTTGTATAATATTGAAGTGTACCGAGGAAAACAAGTAAGACATATTCGGCAATATACAAGACAAGCAAGACATTTGGTTGCTGCGCGCAACAGCGATGGGATGCTAGATAGTTTGGTATTAAGGCTGGGCAAGAAACCAAACCAATGATATTCGCTTTGCAGCAAAAGAATTATAGAGGATGCGAGTAGTGCCTACTCATTTAAAAAAAAACATGTTTTTAATATAGAATATTATACAAAGTATGGTAATTGTAGTATTGTACTAATATTTGTTGGTGTATGTGCTTTGTTTATAATACAAATTTTTTAAGACTAATGTCTTTAATTGTTATTCCACTTTCCTTTTCTATTTTTCCATTCACATTAGCCACAATACTGACTAAAACTCTATTAAAGTGTTAAACACAAAAATGCATTTTATCCTAGTTTGAAGTACATCACAACGAAAAAATTTCTACACTGTACTTTGATTACCAAACTACATCCAAAAATGATAAAACTATTCTTGGCCGCTCGCACCCACTTTTCATACAAATTTGCGGATTCTCCTTTCGGTCCAAATATACAGTCTCGGTCTCGTCTCGGTTGTTTAAAAGCCAGATCGTCTCGTCTCAGTCTCGTCATGCGAGATCAAGATTGAGACCGAGACTTTTCTCGTCTCGTGTCCAGCCCTAAAGAACGTGGTATGCAGTATTAGTAGAACTAGTCTAGTGGTGATATGTAGAATGGTTAATCAAAATCGTTGTAGCCGTTTTTGAGAAAACTTGATCAAACCGAAATCGCAGAATGGCAGCTAACCGTTCTAGATGAGCTAAAATAAAAATTCTTATTTGTCCTCTAAGAAATCACATATAAAAACGCTTCACACCAAATTTCAAAATCGAATTTTAAGATCGATTTTCAACAGGACGCATAGACAAACAGACTGACGGAAGTCTTGACGAAAACTACTCCATCATCGACACTTCTTTTTGGACACGAAACCAATACTTGTCCTATAGGGCAAGTATAACATCATCACTACAAAAAACGAACTTTAACTTTCTATAAGATACTAGTAACTTCTCAGTTTTTGTTTCTTTAGATTCAGCGTTCGTCAGCGATTGTACAAAGCTAAATATTTCAGCTCTATAAACTCTGTGCTAGTATAGCAAAATATTATTTATGTTCTCAATATGAGATTGGAAGTTTTTAAATCTATGTATATATTTCGAGAACGCATTTAGGTTTAAAAAGTAGAGAAAATAATCCATTAAATTAAGAAAGAAAAAATCATCTGTACCTCTCTGATAGATTTGCCCACGCGGTAACACTCAATTATTACATGCCGCCTCGACCAGGCCATGAACGCTGTCCGGACTATGGAACATGTCTAAAAAAAAATCCTATGGAGTCGCAAAAAACCATGTTCAAACAGTGACATATCCATACCAATGAGATTGTGGATTGGATTGTAGATTCGATTATGGCCATCGTTCATGGCATGTGGAGTCAGCGTGTTACTACAAAGTGTATTTTAAAGTTGTCCACCTATAGAAGAAAAAAATATTTTTCTATAAGGGGTAAACTACCCGAAATTGTTATTCTAGTTGTTTGAAATGAGGCGCTTTTTCCTAAGGGATCATTGCAGCATGCTTAAACGGCTCCTAATGGTCGATAAGACAAGAAGACATGACCCCTTCTAGTATAAAAAAAAACCTTTAGTGACGAAAGAAGAACTGTTACCTGATTATTAAAACTGAGGAAATCGAATAAAATTCTGAAAATTCTTGGAGACATTCATTTATATATTAAGAATTTGAATGAAACAACACCAACTTAAGTGTTTCACTACGAAGTTATTTTTTGGATGAATTTATATCTATTTTACCAATCCATCAGGTGCCAACCCAATCATCAGATTTCTTTTTGTGGTGCTGAATCAAACATGTTATCCGTTCATATCAATTTACAAAACTTTTTTCCGTCGTCATAGGGATTGAACTTAAAACTTCAACTATGACTGCGATTCGGGGAACCGAAACCCCTTCTAAGAGATTTTAGATACCAACTAAGGTCCAGACTTGATGATTAAGTGGCGATGATGGAATTGAGTACCTACACCAGTTAAACTGCTTAATCAGGCCACAGAGAAGACAAACAAAATTGTGTTTAATTCTCAAAGATCGATTCCAATTTGTGATCAGATATTTTCGAAGGGTTTGTAGCCTGACGGTAAGGGATGGTATAAAGTTAAGCCTACAAAGAAATATGTGTACCTACCTAGCTACAGTCAAAAGTATTGAAGATTCATCCCTTAAACTTCTACTTATCTTAGATCTTGCAGAGTGCCTCTACAACAGGTCCACATTTTCCATCACTCAATTTTGAGTGTTTTTTTTTTTCTTAAATTCGCACTGGAGAAAATAGAGAAGAAACGTTTCGAGTTTAAAGGCCTGTATCTTAAAATAAATACATTTACAAAAAAAAACCCAAGGGAGATGGAAGAATCATGAACATTAACAATAACATGTATACATCATATAGAAGGAACAATGAGGTTTGCTCTCTAGGTCATCTAAAGCATAAACACCCAGCTACCTGCTCCCGTACAATATAAATGATCGTGCATCATGGAAAACTCCCATTCCGCTTCATGTCCGACCTGATTCCATTTAAATTTTCACTCAGAACAAGAAACAACAACAACAATAAAACATGCAACAACCTGGGGTTGGCTGTGTACCTATAATGTATTTCTTATGTATTGCCGTGCCGGCCGCCAAAGTCATTGAACTGATTACTATAATACTCTTTAGTTCCACCATTATAAAAATAATAATGATCTTCGTCATGAATTCCCTGGAAAAGAAAAGGGTCCCTTCTCTTCCTTTAGCAATCATGATCGCTATATTCTTGGGGCGCTCTGGCTTATCGGAAAAAAGTGTTTTTTTTTTATTAAGTTGCGTGATTGCTATCCATCGATCAATCGGACTTTTAAATGATTCTAAGGAAATACAATAATCAAACAGCGAGAAATAAAAATCCAAAATTATGAGACACAGGTCCGGAACTTATGATCTTCTGACAGTCCCCCTTCTTTTAAATTTTTTTTGTTAAGTAAATATTTAACAAATTACAATTTGAGGGTGAAGATAAAATTTGCTCAAGATACAAATTCTACTTTTATTGTTGGCTAAAGCGAGGCAAAGTCGATTTGATGTGTTCGCGCGACCCCTTGTGATATGACTTTTGGAAAACAAATAAAAGATCGTTTGGGAGTTAATGTTTGTTAGGAATAAACATTAAACTGAGATAAGGACGTTATTTTCGGAGGAATAAATTTGTTCTTTAGATAGAGAAGATGAAGTTCATTTTATTTATATTTTGGGTCTTGAAGTCTTTTTTTTTTTTTTTGAGTGCAGTGGGTGTCAAAACTCACTATCTTTGTGTACCTGATAAGGAAATTAATGTTTTTTAAAGATGCATGTCAAAGATAGGGCATTAAGTTGACGTATTGATATTGATTGGAGTGGAGCTGTTTCAATAATATTTTTGACAACATTCAAATATTCAAGCAACAGGTGGATGGTTTTCTTTTGTGTTGTTGTTTGTGTTCCAAAGATTTTTTTCGGGAAAGTACCTGTCCACATTTTTGTATATTCTTGTTCGTCTTTTTATCTGATAAAAAGTCGAAGACCTAAATTTGATAGACAACAATCATTTCGTTGTTTCACTTTTTTTTAAAAGAATTTTCACAGTTTTAGATCCCGCAAACCTCCATAGTTATAGGACTCAATCAAAATTCTATAGAGTTCAATGAGACCGTTGTGGATGTAGAAAAAATGTGGATTTTAGTTTGTCTTTTTGACAAGATTCGCCAGGACCTCTCCTAAAAATGCATAAATTGTCATAGGTAAAAATCAAATATTAAAATTTCTGCCATAAAATTTTTCCAATCCCAATTTGAATTTCGAAAATCTTATGCAGTAATTAAAAATGGGCACGACTGTATCGCACAAACTTTCTCTCGTATCTAACAACTTTAACGTAGCTAGAAATAGATGATGTACACGTACATAGCTATTGGTTCCAAAATATTATGACATCATTAAAAAAAGTTAAATAGATTATTATACTTTAAATTACTATATATAATATAATTTATTATTTTAATGGCTTTGAGAGTTAGAGCTCAAAATCAAATATGCCATCTGATTTGTTTGATAAATATGAATTTAAGAAACAAAAAATTAAATAATCGTTTGAGAAGTTTTCCTAAAAATTAATTTTATGTATATAAAATTTTTCGGTCATTTTCAAAAATAAAATCTAGTATACCAACATTTATAGTATTTAATAAAATACAATTTTACACTAATTAAAAAAAAGATACTGAATTTCCAAAAAAAATTCAATATTTTTTTAAAAACCCAAAAATATTTTTTTTGAAAATTTGTTAATGCAAAATTATTTGAAATGCGATGAAATTGCGCTCTTGTATAAAAATTTTGGTTGAGATCGGAGCAGCTGTCAACGAGAAATTTGAAAACAAAAAATGGGTTCTATGACAGGTACCGTTGTTAACCGTTATATTGGTTAAATTTGTTTTCATCAAAATATTGGCCGTACCTTAAATAGTAAATGCACATCTTTTTATCAAAATTCTTGGGCCGTTTTCGAGAAAAAATAATTTTTTTAACGGTTTTTCAACATTTGTATGGAAGGTAGCGTTATTTTTCGAATTTATAAAGATGATTTTTTCAAGTATTCGACAAAATAATAAAAAATTATCTTACACATAGTTTTAAAAATATTGACCAAGTCGTTTTGAAAATATTTAGTTTTCAAAAAACAAATCTTTGATTTTTTTTTTATTTTTTTTGAAGTCTTACCATAAAAAAAATTAAAATTTTCAACTTAACTGTTTTCGAGAAAATCAAAAACCAAAAAAATGGTTTAACTGGAGATACCCAAAATATTCAATTTATGAAGATAAAATACATATTAAAAAGTAGCATTTCTTTACTTAATTCATTTAAATTTTTTTTAACAAAATCCTCGCACCCATTTTTGAGAAAAATATTATTTTCCTTTTTGGCGAAAAAAAAAAATGTATGGCAGGTACCGTTATTTTTGGTTTAAACAAATTAAAAAAATATACCAAGTTTGAAGAAAATCCCTCCAGCCATTTAGGCTGTACGGACAAGGACAGACAGAAACTTTTTTCGCGTTCTCTATCGTCGTTATGTTAGGGAAAATTTTTATCTTGAGTTCAATTTTTTTTACGAATCCATAACCTACCATTTAGTACCTATATCATAAGTAAAAATTGAGAGGAGCTTTTCATGTTGAAAACTTCACTTTTCAATTTTTTCAGTTTATCCCCTCATGATCGCTCATAATGAAATAATTTCTCGTTTTCCTTTGGCTACATTTAGCAATTCTTTTATAAATGATGCTTTACTGATGTTTTTGACGTGCCCATTTATTTCTGCTTGGTTTCCAAAGAAGCATGTACAAAATCACTTAAAACAATTAAAACAATGTCGGTAATAAGATACACTAATTTGTGAACCTACCTTGGCCTTAAATTGCGTATCCCAAACTTCCATCATGCAAAACGTGGACTTATAACATTTCACTAGAATATAATAATAGCAATTATCTTAGCACTGATTCCACTCTCGAATATTTATTACTGTGAAAGGATTCAATTGGATTATTTTAGTGAATAAGTAAGATAAAAGACATCAAAAAGAATGCTTAAAGTTTTATTATCCGCACCTCGAAAGCTATAGTTCTCAAAGTCTGTGGAAATTCTTAGGTATGTACCTATATTCTATACATATTTGTATGGAAGTAAAAATTCTTCATGAATAATACAAACAGACATACTATCTACTTAATAAACTGTGTTTGCAAATTTATATTAACCACGTTCTTTTTAAGCCTGTCAAACTTTTAAATTAAGTACATCCAACAAGAACCTTGAAAAGTTCATTCATCATTCATAGTCTCATTTGGCAAATCACCGGATCGTGCCGCATTGCTAGTACGGAACCGAAGCGAAGTAAGGCAATAAAAACCTTCACAAAGTCCTTTATTTCAATCATAACAAACAATAAACATCCCAAGGACACAAGGATAATATTCCACTAAGCTAAACTGCGTCACATCGTGACTTTTTGAAATTTACAACAACAAAAACCAAAAATAAGAAGAGAAAAACCCTTTTTCCAAAAACAGAGAGAACACGAGCTAATTTCAATAATATTCCTTAACAAAAATGTAATTAAAAACAATGAATATAGAAAGAGACGACGAGGACGAGGACGACAACGACGAAGGACATTGTAAGATATCCTTCTTCGGTTGTAATTAACCTGCTAAGTATTTTACAGCCATCACATCACAAATCATTGTTGGGAAAATTTGCTTGTAAAACCTTTGCGAAAACAAAACTCGCACTTCAACATTCAACCACGCGCAAGCAAAGTAAAAGTTTTTGTCCTTGGATATGATTATATTCGAGGACGAAAAACAGGAGATAATTAGTTGACTCATCGTCTACTCGACATTGTCATTGTAAGAGAGGTGAGAAAAATAAATATACCGTCACATAGAACGAACAAAACCCAGCAGGAGTTTTATAATTTTGTTGCCTTAATTTTCCCAGGCATGGGCATCGTGTTGAGCTAAACAGGATAATAGTTACAGACAGGCATATCCTGTGCAATTTTTTTGTGTTTCCTTTTTTTTGTGATACAAAACGAAAAAACGTGAGCAAGTATTTATTTTTGTTATTATTATTTTCCTCTTTTTCTCTTTATGACTCCATTCAATGATCATAGTTCTCCTAATAGCTCGTGCTGTGCATCAAGGATTTGCCAAAAAAAAAAAAAACATACAAAAGACGTCCAGCCCAGGACGACGACGACTAATGCTGTTCAACGAAACGCCTGGATATAAAAACATTTCTATAGATTCTATGTTGTAAAATAGTGTTGCAGAGTTCTTTTCTTCATTTTTAAAGCATATAGACTTCTTTGTAGCTTTCATCCTTAAAATTCACGCAGAGAGAGTCCTTTGAGAGCGATTCACTTGCTATCAAGGCAACGGGATACAATAAAGTCGATTGCAAAATTTGTTTCATTGAATTGCTTCTCCAGGGAATTGGTAGATTGGTACCTACGTTCGGTGTCGAGGTCTGGAAGTGCCTTCTCTCGACTTCTGGTGAACATATTTATTTAACATAATTTCGAGTCAAGGACTCGTAGATAGTTTTGTTGTCTTTTTGAATTTTCTTAAATAAGATGCAAAAGAAGATAATGACTACCAATGAGTTTCTTCCCCTAAGCACTTGATATCCTTTTTCTGCCTTCGTTCGTTCTTTCATTTTCTTGTCTTCCTATGGTGGAAATGACGATGAAAATTAAATTCCAGCTGAGTTGAAAATTGATTTTTATTTCCTCGTATTTAAAAAAAAAAAAAAAAAAAAAAAAACAAAAATAAAGGAATAATTTTGTATACTTTTTATGACTTTTGTCACGTTTTGATGGCTTTCCAAGGATATTCTTGGAAAAACAATTTTTCCATTGTGGCAGGTTATGATGAAATGATGAGAGGCGTAATGGAATTTATTTTTACGATGGGGTTATAAAAAAAAACTGAAATAATATTTTTTCTTGGAATACTTTTGTTTTTTTTTTTTAGAATTTTTATCTTCATATAGGTTTATTATATATGCTTAAAGGACAATTTGAATAGAAGATAAATGGATGATAGAATCAATGATTTTTAATAATGTAGACTTTTTTTATTTTGTTTTGATCCTTGTGGTGGCGGCAAAGGGTTCGTTTGAAACATGCCTAGTCAATAAAAGATTGGTTTGTTTTGTTTTTCAAATATTATATGTATCGCAACATTAATTTTTCCCAATTTATATCGAATTTAACAAAAATGTTATAAATTTTACTAATACAAAATTTGTAAATTACCTGAGTAAAAGAGAATTGGCAAAATTGTACGGAAGTTGGTCTAAGAACTAATAACGAAGAGACGTACATTATGTGTCGTTAGATAGATATAGCTAAGATTTTTTCTGCGAACAGGTACTATGGTAGCTAAGAACCTTCAATCCGGGTGCAATTAAGAGGTAGCGAGTGTTAAAGTTGCATACAAATGTTGCAACATTGCGTTATTTTATCAAAGCTGAATTTTGGTTTGTGTTAGGGGATGGTTTCATTTAATAATTAATAATTTGACACTTTCCAGGCATCTACAGTGGGACCTAACTTGAGCCAGACGCTTAAAATCTGTCAAACTAATCATGCCATTTACATAACAGAATAAAATCAAGATTTTATATTTTCTGTGGGAAAATATTCTACAATATTTTCTAATCAGCAAGACACTTACAGCGGGGCCTTACATCACCTTAAAACTGACGTGATTTCTTCGCTTATTTTAGCTGATTTTAAATGTCTGGCTGATGAATACGCCCCACTATAGATGTATAGCTGATGGGGATTTTCTTAAACAGTTGCCCATAAGACATATAATATAATATAATATTAGCTTTAAAACTACAACGTAAATGGCACGATTAGTTTGACATATTTTAAGCGTCTGGCTCACTTTAGGCCCCACTGTAGATGTCTGGCAAGTGTCCAATAAAATTAATGACACCATCCCCTTAGCCATATCAAAAATTCAGTTTTGATAATATAACGCAATGTTGCAACATTTGTATGGAACTTTAACACTCGCTACCTCTTAATTGCAGCCGGATTGAAGATTCTTAGTATCCATTTATTCTTAACTACCATACTACCTGTTCGCAGAAAAAATCTTAGCTCTGTCCAGTCCTACTGAACCGAAGTCGCTCAGCTCCGCCTTGTGCGATGACGTCTCGATCATAAAGAAGTCGCCTTTCCACAGTTATACGGCAGACGTGGTAGATTAGCGGAACCGCCTCTCTATCCTGTATCAGCCCTCGACTGTCTAAATAGAGGAAAGCGTTAGGTGGGATATAACCGGTCAAACGCACACTCTCGAACAAGCCCCAAAAATTAAGCTATTAGCCGAGAACATCGCTCTTACAATGTGACCCCGAATCAGCTTGAGTATAAAATTATCGATCCTGTTGTATAGAACCTCGTTGGAATAATAATGTTTGTACTCCGACTCTGGTGTTCTGTGTAATCCAAGGCAGCGTCGAAGACACTGCCTCTCAAACACCAAAATCTTTTCCATTTGAGATGGGGCAACGTTGAACCACACCGGGCATTCATAGGCAATCATTGGCCGGATAAGGGCCATGTAGCAAATCACCTTAACCCTGCTGTCAAGACGGCTGCTATAAAACAACCGTTTTGTCAGGGCAAATGCTCCCCTGGCCGTGGTCAGAGCAGCATTTATATGTCTGTCGAAATACAAATACTGATCCATCCAGATGCCAAGGTACTTTACTACACTTTTACTCGCCAGTGGATGTCCGTGTGGCCCTACGACCACCAGCTTGCGCCAGTTCTTTCTTGTATCGCTAGAGGCTTCACGCAATGGAATCCTGAACAGAATAGTTTCGAATTTCTGGACGTTGATTTTCAACTTCCAGTCATCACAATATCGCTGAATCTTGTCGAAGTCACGCTGCAAAAGAATTCTGATGACCTCAACTGTTGGAGCCGTTCTGTACGCAATTAGATTACTTATGCCAAGTCTGGCTAGCTTTAGACAGAGACCTTCTAACCATACGGTGTCGAAAGCTTTCTCCAAGTCAACCAGACAAGCACCTGTACACTGTCTTTTAGATTTGTTCCATTGGACATCAGAAACGAGTTTAGACGCGGCATGAATGGTGTCATGTCCCGCATTATGTATTTTATGGTGTCTGATATTTCCCAAACTCATTTTTTTTGATAGCACACCCCGTAGTAGCCCGTAGCGTAATGGTTAGTGCGTTCGACTGTCACGCTGGGGGTCTGGGTTCGCTTCCCAGCCTCGTCCACCTAAAATCTAAAAAGTTTTTTTTTGTCAGGGCTACTGCCTCTGGCGAGGAATTGACAAATCCTCCAAGAATATCACTTGTCACAAATAAGTGCTTCTCGTCTAGTCGTTCGGATTCGGCATACAATTGTAGGTCCCTTCCATCCCTGTCGACAGGCGCACATAGGAATGGTTGCGAGTTGTTAGTAAATAGGCTCTGGTTCTTCACGAGCCGTTGTGCCACCCAATTTATTTGTATTTATTTATTTACCCCGTCAATCGAAAGTTTATGCCGAAAGAAAAAATTATTAACCAAACATTTTTTTTCCGAGGTCATTAACCCGTGCCTCTAAGATCATACTTTTCCTTTACAAATTTGTATGAGAATTTTACACTCTTTACATTTTATTTTTTTTCTCTGGAACTACCTATAATTTATTTCGAATTTTTAAGTTAATAAATACTTTAATATTAAATATTTCTCTTATTTTTTCTCCCTCGATTTTCAGCAGTTTTTGTTGTTTTTTTTATTGATTATCATTATATTATATTTTTTTTAACTGCATTAAAAAAAAATATAATAATAACAATGATCTTATAAAAAATGCTTTTTTTTAATAAAATAATTATTTTAATTTATTTAAAAGAGCATTTTTAGATACAAATTTTGTTCTTTTAAAATCGCCACCGAAGTCACTTAAAAAATTTAATAAAAATTATAACGATACTCTACGATACTCTACGATACTTAGAGGTTCCAAGTATGTGTACAAAAGTTAGAATCAGCTTAAATGTCTAACTTTGACCACTGCATTGACGCAAAAATTTCGCTGTGCGCTTAATCAACATTATCTCTCATGCCGAACCTATCAGAACGATTTGAATGGGGTTTCGATGTCTTATTTTATAATTTCCTAAAGTACATTCTTCAGTCCACATTTATAGTAGAATTGGACCATTTTTGATCTGTCAGTTCAGCGTTTCAAAACAACTCTATTTTGGACATACTTTTTCTGACTTCAACCGCTGTATAGCAACAAAAATATAACACCAGAAAGTTTTATATAAATGTCATCTTGTGGAAAATTTTATAACAAACAAATTTCCTTTTGATGTTTTTTTCCTAAGACTGCTTTCACACAAGGAAACTGAGTTGCCGGCAACTGGGAGCTTTTAGGCGAGAGTAAAGGAAAGAAAAAAAAAAAACAAAAAAATAGAATATTTTTGTAATAATTTTTTGTAGGCATTTAAATTATTTTCAAAACAGCACACTAGTTGACAAAACACAATTAAAAAATAAAATTAAAAATCCAAAAGAAATCAGACCAAACAACAACAACGAAATTTATCATTTCATTATAAAATAAGGCCTCATTGAAATAATATTCTAACAATAATTTAAGGGCTTAACTTTATTTTATTTTGTAAAGCAATGTGGAGACTTTTTTTTATAATAATTTACCTACTCGAAAATGCTTAAAAAATATTGGTTTGAAAAATTATTGTGATAATTCGCTAATTGGGACCCAGAGTAACTTTTTTCAGTCATTATGTTACATACCGTTGGTTGGTTTTCAACATATTTTTCTGTAGAGAAATTATGAAGGATACAATCCGAGTTTTTAATTATCTAACAGTTTGAGATGTTATTTCATTTCATTTCATTTCATTATGAAAAAAAAAAAAACAAATTTTGGTTTTCGTTTAGCTAATTCGAACAAAAATGGAGCCACAATAATATTTTTTTTTTAATTTTGTGATGCCCTACCCAACTAACAAAATTGCTTTTGATTTCAGACTTATAAGCTTCATGCGTTGATATAGCGCCTCTATAATCCTTCTGACGGGAAGCAAAAATGTTATAAGAGTCAAAGCCGATATAACTCGTCCATAATATTGCCAACGCTGTTACTCAATTGGCAATAATTGAGGTAGTGGCAATTTAATTCTTGGATGAGCATTTTTTTTATTCCGTGCGCGCAAAAGGGGTTATGACTACCCTTAAAATGTTCTTAACACAGTACGAGCGATTAGGTAAGTAGAAGAGGATTAAGATGGAGATACCCATTCACATTGATTTTGAATGTTTGCATATCGAAATGAGAGGGGAAAATTGGGCGCTAGAAAAGCATTCCGAATTCGTGTGGTGCGACAGAAGAAGACGTACTTAAAAGTACGTCCGAATTTAAGCTCGAGGGTAAACTGATGGACAATTCTAGAAACGCAATTATAACGGTTGAATAGTTTAAGGGGAGGAATGCAACTTGCTATTCCACTAGAACACTGTTATACAAAAAACCGTGTTCGAGAGATTAAATTGTTTTCGTTATAGATCTTTCACCTATCATTTTTAAAGCTCTCTTTTGTATTTTGTCCAATAGACTTAAGTGGGTTGATGGTGCACCTGTCCAAATATGGGAATTGTACTCGAGTCTTTTTTTTTTTCTTGTACGCGCACTCAATGGATTTTTGATAAATTAAACACAGTGCGAGCGTTAGGAAAATAGGGAAGGATTCAAGAGGATATGCCGATGCACATTGGTTTTGAACCTTTGAATATCGAAATGGGATGGAACAATAGAGCATTCCACATTCGAGTAGTTCGGCTAAAAAAGGAATCTCTATACTTGACAGTACGTCCGAAGTTGGGCTCAAGGGTAAACTGATGTGCATTCCTGAAAGTACGAGTATTACGGTTAAATTCTTTTTTTTTGGAATGCAACTGGTTATTTTAGTAGAGCACTGCTTATGAAAATAACGGTAAAACAAGGAAAGACATGAAAAATTGCGGCAGTGCTCGAGAGTTTCAAATCGTTATATTTCTGTCACCTATCATTTTCATTGCTCTTCTTTGTATCCTATCCAAAAAACTCAAGTGGGTTACTGGAGCACCTGCCCAAACATGAGAATTGTACTCGAGTTTTTCGTTTTAACGACAGAAGACAGCATTGAGTTTTAGAAGCATTAAATTCCACGCGGTTTTTGATTCCCAATTGAACAAAGCTGTCAAGATCAGAATTTAATGAGCTTATCATACGCTGCCGGTCAAGTTCCACCTCCGAAGGACATGGATGTGAATCTAAAAACGAATATGAGAAGCTGAGGATCAGCGAAACAGTTTAATGGATTAGAAGTTTCAGATAAAAGATCATTTATGAATATAAGGAAGAGAGTCGGGGACAAAACGGAGCCCTGGGGCACACCAGCGTTTATTTTGTGGATTTCAGATGAATAAAGGCTTTATGTCACAGCCAGATAATTAAAGTGATTGCGCCGCGTGCCGTTTTATAATTTAAGTAAAACGCATTGTGTAATTATTGTAATACATCATTTATAATAATGCGAATAAGAGAAAGTTGTTTTATTTTTGCAAAATTAGAGGCATAAATAATTATGTGCAATACAAATATCGTGCTTTTGTTTTAATTCAGGTGCGATGTGTCTCTAGTTCGATCCCCTAGCTTACCTACATGATTTTATTTTTATACTCTATGGAGAAATAAACATTAATAAGTATGAGTGCAGTGAGCGATTATAACAAGCCTTTATGTGGATGAATATAGGAGTAAAGTTGTTAATTAGGTTATTTAGTAGTAAAACATGGACATAGATATTGTAAGTAGTTTTTCTTTTCTATAAATTTTCTTCTTTTTATTTTTTTTTTTTTAATTTTTCCAAAAACCATGATCTTGAACTACCAATGTTAGACTAAAGTAAGCTATATTTTATCATTGGCTTTAAATATTTGTTTATTAAAAATTATGGTAAAAAGATTGTTTCGGCGAAGAGTTTTTGCCATTTACTAGAACAAAGAACTTTTCTCTTTCACTAAACCAATTATACTCCACTGAAGTACAACACAACAAATAACTTGATTCTACCGTTTTTCCAAAAATCCTAATCTAGCTACATTGTAAGCAAACCAAATATAAAAAGAGCAAGCCATATAACACTCCCTGCATAAATATTTTACACTTAAAAACACGTTCATATTCTAATTAAAGCTCATACACACTATAATAATTGGTATTTGAGACTTTTCTCTAATCGCCTGAATACTTTCATATATGCAACACTATCTCTACCTTTTAATTTCCTACTTTTAATCTAATCAAACAAGTTTTCTTTTGTTGTTGTTGGGCCAAAACAACAACATATAGCCACAAACACCAGAGGCAAATCCCCCAAAAACATTTAGCAACCATTTCCCATAGCCCCAAGCCTATTTTGTTTAGACGAAAACACCATCATTGTTGTTGTTTCCCCTTCACAGCTAATAAATCGCCGATTTAAGCCAACTTGCCACAGAGTCACTAGGTAATTGGGTCAATGGGCGCATTCACCTATTCGAGTTTTGAGCCAACCACAAAGTCGACTCTGCGTTGCTACGAGGCTAAGACCACGACGACGATGACGACGGCACCATTCAGGCATGCTGCATGCATTCAGCGAAGAAAAGCGAAAATTAAAAATAAACTGCACACTTTTACCGGTCTGGTGATGGTGTGGTGGTGTATTTAACTGCAAGACTTACCGGTTCTGTCGGGACAACATTCTACGTGATATATTCACCTATATGTTTAGTATATGCAACGTGCCATGTTCAACATATTGCAACAGAATTAAAGTCTGAACGTGTGATATTGTTGTTGCAGAGACACACAGTGCTGGGTGATGCCAGCCTTTGGGGTTTATGGATGGTGTAACAATGGTCCATATGGGATTTTTACTTTCGCTTTTTTTAACTTACTTTTGTCTGGCTAAATGCTTTCCGGCAAATTAGGTTGCCAGATTATATTTTGACGGTCAATAAAGGTTTAAGATATAAACTTTTATATATAGAATCCTTTTTTTGTATGACAGGAGCTGTCACCTGTCAGATTGGAATGGATTATGTCATCGCACGACTACCACTTGTGGTTCTTATCATTGGGAGTCTATATTAATTTGAATAAAAGTCAACTCACCATTGCATTGCTGTTCGTTGATAGCTCTGACAGAAGCCATCAACAATTTTTTTTCTTAATTGTTTCATATCATCTCTGAACTGGTGTGGTTGGTCATTGCAGCAACGTTGTTTTAATTAAGTATATGTAGATACAAAGTATTGCCCAGGTGACAGGTTCAATCTTTGCATATTCAATTGTTTTTTTTTGTATCTATTTCACAATTATAATAGTACATATACAATAAAATGACGATTGTTGTTACCAAAGGTGAAAGATAGATTATAAGTTTAACTGCTTTGAAATTTAACAAACGAAAAAACTCGGCCACTGTTTTTCTTTGTCAGAGAAATTATTGACAGTTGCAAAATGGCTTAAAATGTCATTGATGTGAGTAACATTATATCACAATCATTGTTCTTTGTTGAATTTTATTCAATGGAATTCGACATTGGCCAGTTTCGATTTATTTACTCATATGTAAATCTGTCTGGCAAATTGTGGGACTGGGAAAAATTATAATTTTATTATTCAGTGTTAATCTTAATATTGTAACTGAACGAGAGCCTCGATCGAAAAGGTTTTAACAACCTATATGTAGACTAAGGGTTAATGTGAGGTCTTTTAAATGGAAATGATGAGTAATAATGATTAATTTGTTATTTATTCATGATGAAATTATTATCAATTCAAAATCATAGGGAAATATTTTGTGACTGAAAAGTATTTGAGTAAGTCATAATTTAACTGTTAAGCCGAGCTTTTCTTTGTGAATTTCAGAATCAGGGATTCTTGTAACGCTGTTGGCACAAACGTTAATACCTTTCACGGGAGTGGTTCTGAACCGGCAAAACTGTTAGTTAGGTATTTGCAAACATAAAAGTATTTAGACCAAGAGCCAACAGCAAATTTAGGGGTGTAAAAGTGAACCAAAAAAAAAAGTACATGAGTCGAAAGGTGTGGAATTGCTTATGAAAGAAATGCACGTCTTGCGGTCCCTGGAGGCGGCTTAAGATGCGTTAAAGCAATTTGAAAACCTAAAAAAATCAACTTTAAGGATGATTGTATGAACCAAAAAAAATGTGTATCCATCTTTAGGTACTGAGCCCCTGATTACAGATCCGTATGTCCAAGGCCGTTCGGAGGCGGCAATTACCCTGCCAGAGCGTTTGAAAAACCCTAAAAATCAACTTTGAGGATGATTGTATCAACCAAACAATTTTTTACCAAATGTCAACATATCCCACTCTCGCTTATTCGCACTGTCAAAACCCTTACGCTTAAAATTATAAAAATTAAATCTCTCTTAGCAATTAAGTATCTGGCAGTTTCATCAAAGTGATAAACATCAATTGTTACCTTTTTTTATTGTGTTCCCAAAATATAACCTTGGGGCCAATTTCACAGTCAAAGGAATAGCACCTAACAGTTCAATATAGAATGCAAAGGACCCATTTGCGCAATTTATAGGTACACTTCCTGAATAAGTTGCACTTAAGGCCCCCATTTTTGTTACATATATAAGTGTCACTTACTGAGAGTGAGAAAATTATCTTAGAGTCCAAACATGAAAAACTTAATTGCAATTATTGAATGTTTGAATTTTCAACAACCACTTGAGTGGGCTACCACCATTTAAATTACGGAGCGAAAGCTATGCAGCAATTTAATTAATTGCAATTCATTCCGGTAATTGTACACTGTGGAATCAGGCCTTAGTTTCTGTTAAGCCTGATTGAGATGTAAGGTTCAGTAAGACTTAAATCTTGCCTAATCATGTTGGAACTTTTTAAGTTAATTCTTGTAATTTCTGATTAAGCTCTAAGTAAAAATTAAAAATCGTATTAAAATCGGACATACACAGAAAAGCTTCCAAAGAGCATCTGACAAAAATAAATAAACAAGCTTTATAGAAATTTGTGTTTCTTTTAGGTTTACAAAATAAATTTTTCCTGGAGGTTTTCTTTGTTTTTATGATTTCACATTAAGAGTAAGTTTAACGGATACGGCTATTAAATTATTTCATAATTTTTTAATTTTTGTTTACGAAATTCGACAAGTAAATTGAGTTGGCAGTTTAAAAAAAATAGAACGGATAAACGTCGCAGTTTAAGGTTCACATAATTTTTTAATTGCCATGCCATTTAACAGTGTTTTTAGTAAAATAACAACTGGGGCTAAATATTAAAAGTTGCTCTTGCCGATTGCCTTGAATTGTGCCAGTGTAGCATCAACACAAAAGTTTATTAAAAACTAATCTTTCTATAATATTTCTTATGGAAGCTTCTTAGAGCTCTTAACTTTTCAAAGACTTTACTAAAAGTTGAAAAAAAAACACCTGATAAAAGCTTAATGGGGCACATTTATAGTCGCTGTTAGACCCAGATTCCACTAAACTACAGTTAAAGACAATTTTAGCTCAATGAATACAGACCGATTTTAAATACAAATTGTTGGTTTTATATTTTTGTAAGATAACTAACTTGGTATACTACATAAATAGATTCAAATATTTTGAAATGATAAACTTAAAAAAATAGAATCAACGTCCGAAAACTCAACTAAATCTATGTTTAACACAGCTCTAAAATGACTATGAATATGCCCCAATTTGTTTAAGGTGTTTTTAATTAGAGGAACAGAAAATAGTGCAATTTTAGCTTAAGCTTTTATTTAAAAAAATTGTAAGCAACTTAATCAACGCTGCCTTTAAATTTCACGGTTTATAGGAAACAGTTTTTAGCTCTGACTTGAATGAAACTCAACTTTAATATTGTTTACTTTTTAAATGTTCACTAACTTAAGAATTTTTAGAAAACTTTCGGTAAACCTTCCTTAAAATAATTTTAAGGAAACTTATTGATGTTTAATGAAATTTGTGTGAAACATTCAAAATATGTGAAATATACTTCCATAATACTCACGTCCTATAGGCCTGCAACTCAACTGCAAAAAGCCTTCAAATAAAGCAGCAAGTGGCAACTGAAAGATAAGTCTATCTAACACATATTAATCGAAAGTATATGATATAAGAGTACTTTGGTTAAAAGTTTCCCAGAATTACTGTGGCGGAACATGTTTAAATCTCGCTTTAAAGGTGCCTCCACACTTTTTCGATATTTTATTTTTTACCCAGAAAAATTTGAAAAAAAAAATTGTAAAAATCTGAATTTTTGTGGAAATCTTGATTTAGATGTGGTAAAATTTTTTCTTCATTTCACTTACAAATTTGTACATGAGGGGGGTAAAAGAAGTTAAAAGAGAATTTGCACCTGTTTTTTTCAATATCTCAAAAATTATCGGCTTTACAGAAAAAATGTCCAGGCACAAATTATAGCTTATACAATTCTACACAAATAAAGTCTTGAAACTTTTTTTTTAAAGACCAATAGTTTCGAGATACGAGTTAAAATATATCTTAGTCTAAAATTTGACTATTACGCTTATGTTGTTATGAGTAAAAGTAAAACTATTGCCAAAACCTCAAAAAGTAATACATAAAATCTTAAGATGGGTGTCGACGCAGAATTACACCCTCTACAGCATATCCAAAGATTTTTTATAAGTCGCTTTCGGGGTGAAAGTAGGAGAGTAGCGGGAGGTTGGAGTTTATCACACCCAAATATTTATTATGGTACAACCCAAGCATATGGCACATGATATTAGGGTAGTTCTTAAGGCCAAATCCAATAAAATAAAAAATCGATGTGACTTCAAACCAAAAGGTTATAGTCCTTTTTATAAAAGGAAAAATGTATTTTCATAAAACACTTATAATAGTATGGAAATAATGTTATGCTAATGTTTAAACTTGGAATAAATGAAAACCAGAGTTCATAAAAACACGAAGATGAATTTAATTGAATTGAAAAGTCTTAAAGATCTAAAAATAAAATTAATTTTCTTAAATAGATAATTTGTTCATATATTATGTTCATTTTTTTTTTTGTTTTCTTAATCAAAATCGATTGTATTGAAATGGTCGACATTTGCACATTTAGTGGAGGTATTTACAAATTTTACTGCACAACCGAATGAGTTTTCGGCATGGACACAAATTAATTGATGTGCATGAGGCGCTGCAATCACAGTTTTGCTGAAGAATTTCTAAGCTAGTTGGCCCCTCAAAAAGGACTGGTAATAATTCACCCTCGCACAAGTACCACCTTACACAAAAAAGTTTCAAGACCTTATTTGTGTAGAATTTTATAAGCTGTAATTTGTGCCTGGACATTTTTTCTGTAAAGCTGATAATTTTTGAGATATTGAAAAAACAGGTGCAAATTCTCTTTTAACCTCTTCCACCCTCATGAAAAAATTTGTAAATGAAATGAAGAAAAATTTGTACCACAAAGGGGCATTTAAATAAAGCTCTCCACAAAAATTCAGATTTTTACAATTTTTTTTCTAATTTTTCTGGGTAAAAAATAAAATATCGAAAACAGTGTGCAGGCACTTTTAAAGCAGGATTTGAACATGTTTCGCCACAGTAATTCTGGGAAACTGTTAACCAAAGTACTCTTTTATCATATACTTTCGATTGGTATGTGTTAGATAGAGTTATCTTTCAGTTGCCACTCGAGTCTCAAAAATGGGAGCTAGTTGCAGGCCTACTTAGTATGTAAAGAGAGTTGCAAAGTAAAGAAGCATCAGAAAAGAACTCTAAAAATCCCTTAAGCTACTTGTTGTTAACAGCGAACGACTTTTAAGAAAGGCAGCGATAACTTAACCTTAACTTTATAAATCTCGTCTAAAATGCTTTCTTAAATCTTAATTCTTTCCCATCAGGAAGATTAAGGCAATTTTTTACTTTAATTTCCTTAAAAACCGTATAGTTAGCTTCAAGAAATTTTATTTTTAAAGCACCAAGTTTATATAATTTTATAACTTTGACATTATGAACACGCTTAACCACGGTAGTTATAACTTAGTCACTATTTGCCTTCACCCTGGTTACCAGAATTCCATAGATTCCACGTGATAATTGCTAACATTTCCATTTTTAATCACCTAAACAATCCCTTTTGTTTTGCTTTTAAAATATACAATATATTAATAAATTCAAACAAAACCGACAACGAGACAACCCTTTCCAACCCCGTAAGTAAAATAATGTGTAAAAGTTTATTTACTCATTAATCAAAATGAAGCAAAATATATAGACAAAAAAAAAAATATAATAAGAAAAATGAATTCTTAAACGTGACATATATTTGCAGGTTAGGTTTTTTTTATGACCAATTAACTTATAATAGACTTTTTGCCTAACTATTTTTCTACAACAAAAGACAAATTAAACATAAAGATTATTTTCTGTCAAGAGTGTGTATAATTTATCATTATTTAGATAAAAATGTTTAATTAAATGTAGCAAATGATTAGTTTTTGAACCTTTGATTCTTTAAGACAAAAAGGATGTATACCTACTTACATAAATGATATCTCATCAACTTTAGTTATTTAAATGAATTTACAAGATGTAACTACTTATTAATTTTATGGCATTTCCATTGAGATGAATCATATTCATAATGGGTAATCTTCTTGCTGGATTTGCTTTCATATTATATAGGTTAATTAGACCTATGAGCTATGACACTGGACTAACCGATACCGATGAGTGTACAAAAATGATAGGTGATATTGTTAATTGTAGATGAGCAGTGAGCATTGTTATCGTTAATTTTGGAGACTTGAAAGTGAAAAAGCTAAGCTTATATCGGGTTTTTCAATAAGAGCGCTACCAAAGTTTTTTTAAACAAAACAAAAACGGTTTCGGATATCAATAAAATTCTTTATTCCTATGAAAAAACGTTTGATGCCATTATGTATGAAATTCGATTTCTTTTGCATGGCCACCACGGCCACTCTTGCAGAAGTCCAGACGCTTAACACAATTTTCGACGGTTTTCAAGCATAAATCGGCCGATACTGCTGCAATTTCACGTTCGATATTCGTACGAAGTGCAACGTAGTTGCCCGTAGCGTAATGGTTAGTGCGTTCGACGGTCACGCTGGAGGTCTGTGGTTCGCTTCCCTGCCTCGTCCACCTAAAAACTAAAAAGTTCTTTTTCAGGGCTACTGCCTCTTGCGAGGGATTGACAAATCCTCCAAGAGTATCACTTGTCACGAATAAGTGCTGCTCGTCTAGCCGTTCGGATTCGGCATAAAAATTGTAGGTCCCTTCCATTCCTGTCGAAAGGTGCACACAGGAATGGTTGCGAGTTGTTAGTCACTAGGCCCTGGTTCTTCATGAGCCGTTGTGCCACCCGATTTATTTTTTTTTTTTTATTCGTACGAAGTTCATCAATCGTCGCTGGCTTGTTGGCATAGACCATAGACTTGACGTATCACCACAGGAAATAGTCTAACGGCGTCAAATCGCGGCCAAGCGACTGGACCATTTCGTGAGATAACACGTTCTCCAAACTTGGTTTCCAATAAATTGATTGTGACATTCGCTGTGTGGCTTGTGGCGCCGTCCTGTTGGAACCACATGTCTTCCAAGTCCATATCATCCAATTGGGGCCTAAAATATTCGGTTATCATTGAACGGTAGCGATCCCCATTCACAGTAACGTGCCGGTCTTAATCATCACGGAAGAAGTACGGCCCAATGACGCCGCCGGCCTATAAACCACACTAAACCGTAATTTTTTTCGGGATGCAATGATGACTCTTGGAGTACGTGTGGATTGCTGCCTGACCAATACCCCATATTTTGTTTATTGACAAAGCCATTCAGCCAGAAATGAGCCTCATCGCTGAAGATGATTTTTCGATGAAAATCCGAATCCTTTTCAAGTTGTTGCTCAGCCCAATTCACGAACATACGACGCTTCTGGTGGTCAAACGGCTTCAGTTCTTGCGTTAATTTAATTTTGTAAGGATGTAGGCCAAGATATTTTCGCAAAATTCACCACAACGACGTCACAGAGATGCCCAACGCTTGAGAACGACGTGTGAGAGACACATTTGGGCTTTCTGCAACTGAAGCCTCAGTGGCAGCAATATTCTCGACACTACGGGCACTTCTTTGTATCACTGGCACGGGAACATTTTGTCCTGTGCCTGTGGATTTAATTTTTTCCACTAGCTCAATTGTTGACCTGCTAGGACGATTATGACGACCATAAATTGGACGTAGCGCTCTTAACGTTGAGGTCACTGTCTCTGAATTTCGGTAGAAAATTTTAATAATTTTGATTCGTTGTTGGCTCGAATATCTTTCCATCATGAAATGGCAAACCTCACTGAAGAGACATGTCAAAAGAGCGGCAAGAAATATGGCGTCGTTTGCTGTCCCTGTTGCTCTACTTTTGCAGCGTCCCTGTTGAAAAGCCTATATTAACCTATGTAACTGGTTTTGTAGTATTTTCGATAAGCTCCTATATTTAATATTCAATTTTCAAACTTGCTAATTCTATACATTCTATACATCTTTCGGATTTCTTATTTAAAAAAAAAACGAAAACTTGATTTTTAGACATTAAGGAAAAGTATATTTTCTTCTGAATACTTCTCGAAATAAATAAATTTTTCTAAAAAAGATAAAAAAAAATTTTGTATAGGTACTTACCTATAGGTACTTACTTTAAGTATAAGACAAGCATTTTTTCGTTTCAAGAAAAAAAAAACGATGTTGGAGAAGTCCAAAGAAGTTATTTCAGAGAAAACGTTTATCGGTCTGTTTGTCTGTGCGCCCTGGTGTATATCTGCATTTTTGACTTGTTTTTATTATTTTCTCGTAAACAATATGAACATATTATCAAACCATAACTCTATCTACAGTCTAGATCTATACCGTCAATGTCTAGCTACATTCTAGTTGTTAGCTACGGAAGCAAGTTCGTGGGTTGTGCATTTTTTTTTTAATTCTTAGCCATTTAGCATAATAGGACGTACGTGTGACCTTGTCGTGAATTTTGTTTTTAACATAAGTTATTGTAAAAAAAACTTGTTTAACAAAGTTATTAAATAATTAAGTGGTAAGTTATTAATAAGTAGGCAAGTTTTTATGAATTTTTAACTAGCTTTGAGATAATGTGATGTTTTAAGCGAAAAAAAATAAAATTTTGCATATATATACAAAAAATGCAATCGATTTTGAGTAAAGATTTCCCGAAACCGAAAAAAAAACTACACATTTCTCTTCACTGCCGCAAGCACTCCAGTCGTATGACTTTTTGTGAGTCATCACTAGACATGTTTTAATAATTGTGCCAAGTTTCAAAGCTGTAAACGTTTTTTTTTTTTTAAGGTTCAATGTCAATTTCAATTTTTTAATTTCATTTTTTTTTTAAGTTAACTTTTATTTTTCTAGTCTTCATTGTTAATCATGACTTATTTTTGTTAAATTTTGTTTTGTGCTCGAGTTTTCCTCACTCTAGCTTTACGTGTACAATGTCTGATATCTTCATAGGACGTACATAACTCGTCGGACTATTTAATAAAAATTTGTTAATAAATTGTCGATCTAAAATTAACACAGTCTTTTATTTGCGTTGGAACCGAGTATTTCATATGTTTTTTTACAAATGACCAAACATTTTTACTACTTTTGGGACATTGTAGTATTTTTTGCCGTAATTTTTGATCATGTAAAAATTTGGTTCTTCGAATATGAATGTTACAGGTCTTCCTAGCTTGTTGGATGGTGTACTGATGTCAAAAAAGTAGGTCCAAGACGTTTTACCCCCGCACCCGCCTGAAAAAAGAAACTTACCAGACGGTCGAATTTAGCATAACACTGCGTATATCTGAACATACATGTATATAAATGTTGGATATCACTCCACTCCCAAAATTTGCTGCCGGATCTTGGCAATTTTGTATGTAAATTCATCTCGAAATTTGATGGCATTTCAAATCGATTCTTACTTACTTACTTAGGTCCTCGGACCTATTACGTCCGTGATGTTTCCCTTACGGGACATAGGGCCTCCACTACATCTACGCGCCATCGTGTACGATTTCTTGAAATATATTTTAGCTCTCTCCAACTTTTCCCCACTCGCGCCGATTCCTGTTCGACCGTTCTTCGCCATGTACTTCTAGGCCGGCCCACTTGTCTTCCTTCCTGTGTGAGCAGGTTCCACTGCATTGCTTGAGATGCAATGCACCGATCGCCTTTTCGAAGCGTATGGCCAATCCACTGCCACTTTCTTCTTCGTATAATGGAGTCAATGGGCTCCTGAAGTTCGGCATTGGAGATACGGTTGGGCGAGAAAATCCTCAAGATGTTTCGTAGACATCTATTAACGAAGGTTTGCAGCATTCTAGTGACAGTGGCAGTGACTTTCCAAGTGCTGCAGCCGTAAAGCAGAACGGATTCAACATTGAAGCGGAACAGTCGTAACTTGGTCTTTAAGCTAAAAGAGTTGTTTCTCCATCATTTGGACAGAATTCCGAACGCAGCCTTTGCTTTTCTGATTCGGCTGTTTACGTCCAGTTCAGTTCCGCCACCCGTAGAGACAATACTCCCAAGATATTGGAAATCCTCTACCATCTCTACCGGTTGTCCAGAAATATTTACTTGGATTGATGAGGAAGTTCCAAGGCTGATCCTTTTAGTTTTTGCCGAGTTGATCTTAAGCCCTACGATTTCTGCTTCTCTCTCCACCCTTGTTGCCATTTGATGGAGATCCATGATCCTATGAGAGAGTAAGCATACGTCGTCCGCGTAGTCCAGATGTTTGAGGTGAGATTGCAGAGTCCACTGAATTCCTCCATTTCCATTTGACAAAGCTGCGTGCAGTACGTCACTTATCACCAACAGGAACAGTATTGGTGACAGTATACAGCCTTGCCTTACTCCACTTTGGATTTCAAACTCCTCTGACAGCCTACCTTTGTGCAAAACGTGACACTTGGATCCATCATATGTAGCCTTGATAATAGCAATCAATTTATCTGGGTTTGTTTTTTTGCCTTACAAAAATGTTATAAGTTTGTAGTTTTGTATTTACGTATGTACGTTCCAAAAACATTCTCAAAACCGATTATTGCAACGTTTGCTCGAGCCAATTATTGAACTTCATGCTAATTTCATTAAAGGATCTTCAACCCGTGCAGTTGCTAGAGTTCTAAAAGATCTCGACGTACACAAATCCGCTGGCCCGGATAGTATCCCTCCCATTGTTCTGAAGAGATGTTCTTCAACGCTGGCAAAAACACTGCCTAAGCTTTTTTATCTGTCCTACTCTATTGGTCTCTTTCCGAGTGAATGGAAAACAGCATCTGTCCAGCCTGTACCTCAAAAAGGCGTATCTTCTTCACCCTCTAACTATCGACCAATTGCACTTACGTCCCTTCTTTTCAAGGTCATGGAAACGCTGATTTATTTTCAGCTCAAGAAATATCTCGAGGAACGAAAGCTTCTTAATGACCGGGAGTACGGCTTTCGTAGCAATAGGTCCATTGGTGATATGATGGTATATCTCACCGAACAGTGAAACGAATCTTTACATCGTTTTGGAGAAAGTAAGATTATTGCACTTGATATTTCAAAAGCGTTTGATAGAGTTTGGCACCAAGCTCTCTTATCGAAAATGCGCGCATTTGGTTTCGATGAATCTCTTCTTATTTAGATTAAAAATTACCTTTCGGACCGTTCAATACAAGTTGTTTTGGACGGTTTCAAGTCTGAAATTCACAAAATAAATGCTGGTGTGCCCCAGGGCTCCGTTTTGTCTCCGATCCTCTTCCTTGTTTTTATAAATGATCTTTTGTCTGAAACTTTTAATTCATTAAATTGTTTCGCTGACGATAGTACCCTTAGCTTCTCATATTCGTTTACAGATTCTCATCCATGTCCTTCGGATGTGGAAATTGAACGGCAGCGTATGATAAGCGCATTAAATTCTGATCTCGACAGCATTGTCCAATAGGGAATCAAAAACCCGCGTAGAATTTAATGCTTGTAAAATTCAATGCTGTTTCCTGTCGTTAAAGCGAAACCCACCCCCAATGCCGCTATCCATGGATGGCAATTGCTTCGAGGAAACCGAACAGTTCTCAGTTCTCGGTATGTGTCTCATCGACCACCTTTTGTGGAATGACCACATATTTGATGTCGCCAAAACGCTGCTAAGTGTTTAGGTTTTCTGCGTAGATGCAAGACATTTTTCTCCCCTTCTGATCTGGCTGATCTATAAAGCCTTTATTCGTCCAAAACTTGAGTACATTTCTCATGTTTGGGCAGGTGCTCCAAAAACTCACTTGAGTTTGTTGGACAGAATACGAAAGAGAGCTTTAAAAATTATAGGTGAAAGATCTATAACGGAAGCATTTACATCTCTCGAACACCAACGTAATGTTTCCTGTCTTTCAGTTACATTCCTCCCCTTAAAAAATTCAACCGTACTACTTGCACTTCTAGGAATGCCCATCAGTTCACTCTCGAGCCCAACTTCGGACGTATGTACAGTCGCACCACACGAATGTGGAATGCTTTACCCGACTCGACTTTCCCCTCCCATTTCGATATCCAAACGTTCGAAGCCAATGTGCATCGGTATCTCCTTCTAAATCCTCTCCTTCTTACCTTATAAACATTTTAAAGGCAGCCATAACCCCTTTTGCGCGGTGGAATATAAAAAAAAAATCCTCTATGGTTTATATATTAATTTAAGTGGTTATAACTTAGACCCCAACATCGGAACAACTACCGTTTTCGAACAACCACCCCCGCCCTCGGCTGAAAAAGAAACTTGCCAGACGGTCGAATTTAGCATAATACTGCGTATATCTACACATACATGCATATACATTTTAGTTATCACTCCACTCCCAAAATTTGCTGCCGGCTACTTTTTATTTCTATTTGAAGGGTGAAATGAAATCGTTTAAAATTGATTTGCAGTTATTAGTTTATGTTCAATGTCCACACAAATTATTTAAAAAAATCACAATTTTTAAGTCAAATTCAGTAAATAAATAAATAAATTGGGTGGCGTAACATCTCGAGAAGAACCAAAACAGAGCCTAGTAACTAACAACTCGCAACTATTCCTGTGAGCGCGTATCGAAAGGAATGGAAGGGACCAGTAGCGGATCTAGGAATTGGCTGTGGGGGGGGGGGGCTTGGAGTTTGGAGATTCAGTTTGAGACCTTAAGTAATAAAACTTGCTTGTTCTAAGATCAATTTTATAATTTATAACAAATAATAGAGATCAGTTTAGGTTTAATGAAAGACAGTACTCAACTTCAGACGAACTACACTTCACGACAACGCGGCAAAACATTATTTTTTATGAAATTTTAGGAGCTATATCGCACTAAGCGCCAACTGAACTTCATAAAAATTCATACGAAGTCGTGTGAGTCTAGTTCCGATGCAGTGCAATTCCGGCGAGTGCGGCCTAACCTTTAAGGATCAACTATTTTTTTGTGAAAAAGATATATGGAGATTCATGTGTCGTTATATAAAAGACGTCGAATTTTGACATTCCCACTTTTCATTTAATGATATCCGTTTTTTGTGTGTCTTTATATCCGCTCCTGTCGCGCTTTAAAATGCTTTCAATACAAAGTACAATAAGAATTAATCATAATTGCTGTAGCGGAGACAGAAAAATAATTCAAAGGCCACCAAAAGATGATAGTATCTGGTATAACTAGTTATTGTATTAATAAAATTAATAATTTTTAGCCATATATGCTTGAACCACGCGTACAAATTCGTTTATTTATATTATTTAAAAATTGATTAGGTACCTACATAATGTAGTTATATTTTTAAATTAGCTTTGGGTATATTTTGAACTTCCCATTTTTGACAAGATTTGAAAACTGTTTATAATTGGTTAGTTCAGAAAAATTATATTTAGGTGTTCGTACTCGCAAAAGCTCATATACATATGTGCTTTGACACGGTATCAGTCCTCTGAGATCTCATTTTTCCTCAAACTATTTTGTTCAAACTGACACTTTAGGACATAAGACAAAGCTGCTCTAAGGAAAAAGCCGCGGCCCAATTCTGCCAGCGTGAATGAATTTTCGTGTATACGCTGCATACACTTTATATTCATGTTAAAAAAATATGTCGACAAACTCGCACGTCACTCGAGAGCCTAAAGGGATTGCAAATATTCATTTGGTTTTACATGATTTTCTTATCGCGCACAGAGAAAACTCACGCTTTTGAAATTTTGCTCCTTGACTAGAGAATTTGTGTACAGTTTCCTAGTACAAAAATGTTTTATATGTACAATTGCCTTCGACCTTTCAAATTTTGAAAACGTAAACCGAAAAATCTCTAAGCGCAGCCAAGGCCGTAAGAAAGAATTTCTGTTGTATTAAACATTTACACTTAACTTGACATTCCGTTGTTCTCCAATGGTTTAAGCCTCAACTGCGTTTCTTTCTGTAAATTAGCTTTATTTTTAGTGTAAACAGTTGGGGCATTTGACACGTTAATGTTAAGCCCCGACCATTTTTTATCTCTTTTTACTTTTCTCTTCAAGCCTTAGCCCCAACTTCGGACTTTGACAGTCCCTGGACTTAAGCCCCCAAAACTCTCTGGAATTAGGTTAGTTTTAAGGGAGTAAGTTGCTTAACCGTGGCTAGGTTTTTTGTCCAAAATTCACAGTCCTTATTGTTCCAAAGCTGGTTTTTTCGTCCCAATTTTCTAAGTTTTATTTTTAGGGAAAAATTGTCGTGGCATGAAACATGTCCATATTCATAGCCCCCAATTTGGTTTTCATCCAATTCGCTTCAGGTTCTAGCCCCAATCTTTAGGCTTAGAAAAAAACTTACATAAATTGACGTATGTAAATAGTTCAGCCTCAACCACGTTATTTTGTCCATCAAATTTCATCTTAACTATATTTTAGACGGAATATAAAATTCTACACGTTGTAATGTCTTGCTTTCTATATTTCAAATTATTTTATGATTCGGCTGTGGGGGGGCTTTAGGCCCTATAGCCACCCCCTGGATCCGCTACTGGAAGGGACCTACAATTGTATGCCGAATCCGAACAGCTAGGATTTGTCAATTACTCGCAACGGGAAAAAACTTTTTAGTTTTTAGGTGAACGAGGCTGAGAAGTCCAACGCACTAACCATTACGCTACGGGCTACTACTAGTCACATTCTCATTTTTTTTTTATAATTTCAGTTGATTGTTCAATGGAATTGTTATTTCTATAGTTATTCAACTTTTCGAATACTTGATTTCTTTATAGGTACATTTTTTTTTAATACATTGTTAATTTTTGCATCTACTGTAAGAAAAATATAAGTAATAAAATAGGTTATGTTAATTTTGTTATGTTAAAGTCTCACTGCCTTGCGCTTCTTTTTTGCTGCAAGCTCTCTATAGGTATATCTAACTATACAGTTTAAATGCAAGTAATTGCCCAGCGGGAAAAATTCAAAAATTCATTGAGGAAAAATCAGCTTTTTCCTTGAGGAATGGCAGCTGCACCGTCCACTTTTCAGCTGATTCCTTTGATGAAATTAACATGGGCATGTCCTAGGCGGGAAGCACGTGCTGAAAATCTGATGAAAATTCACCATCGAAATCACTACTTCGTTGGAAGTTGTTTATTCACCAACCCAAGTGATGAAAAACATGGTGGTTGCATAATCTGTGAATTCACTACATAAATGTATGTGGTTTATTCATCGGTTCAATATCTTCGATGAAAAAGGTAATGAAAATTCATTTGTCAATTCACAAGATAAGTGGTAGTTGTTTTTTCAACAATTAGTTAATGCAATATTGAAAAGTGTGAAGAAAATTAAATAAATGGTGAATTCAATAATACTGTTGTGTTGTGAATTTGTGATTGGTTAAAATATAGAAACTTTAAATTAAAGTGAAATCACTAGTCCAGAGGTTGTTGGTTAATCACCACTTACTTATGCGAAGTGGTGGTTAACCAATAACCATCTATGAACTGAGGAAACCTTGCATGACTCTTCACTTATTAAATCATTACATGTCGTTTCCTTGTATTATCTGGCTAGTGGATTGATTGCTGTTGTCTTGTTGTTTTCTACGCACAAAGCAAAAAGTGGGTTCAAATCTATGAACTGAGGAAACCTCGCATGACTCTTCACTCACTTAATCATTGCATGACGTTTCCTTTTATTATTTGGCTAGTGAATTGATTGAAGAATTCAGCTATAAAATTCATTGGGGAAGATATTTCCCGCTGGGTGTTTTTATTAGATACCATACAAATAATTACCTGCAGTCTTTACCTCTTCACAGCTTTTATCTCTGGTTAATAAGTAGGTAAATAGCGTAGCGAGGTATACATCGTGTATAGTAAATCAAGTCTTTGATTTTTTTTATTTAACTGGTTAATAGGTCATTAATCGCAAGCCATCACTATAACATTATGTATTTAAACTACTTTTGAAGTTGGTAAATGCTATCATAATAAACTAGAAACCTCGTATCTTTACGTGTCAATGTCTTATATTTATCCTGTTTTATTGTTTCCAATCGATTTACAACATAAACTAGCTACTTGTTAGATAAAATAATAAACGGTGGGTATGATGTAGTTTGTTAAAGATTAAATTGTGTGCAATTATAAGAACGATCCAATAAACCAGTGTGTTTGTCTATTCATTGAGAGGTGCGTCATATGTGTTCTCGTTCAATCAATAGATAGATCTATCTGATGAAAGCATACATTAAGTTAAGTAATTGGCAAAACGGTGTTTAAAAAACAGAAGCAGGAAAAATTAATTAGTATCTAATAAATTATGTTTAATAAGATAGGAGAGATTTTTCTTTTTTTTTTGCGTCATAAAGTCTTATGTGTGACGTAGAGGTTAGCATTGAATTTATTTCATAATATATCCGCAAGTTCACATCAGTTCGTAAGAAGTATGAATGTAAAAAAGAAATTATTGGCTTTAACCATTTTCCGGGACAGGAAATCAGGTGCAATTAGAATACAAAATGTTTCTGGTTGAATATGTTAAAAATGTACAAGAATTCTTGGGCCTTACATTGTACTTAGCAACTTAAGGACCATTCACATGAGAGCGACCAACGCCCGACGAATGAACAAACAAATGGGATTTAAAAAATTAATAAACCTTAATATTTCACAAAATCTAGTCGAAATGGTAGAATTCGATTTAAGATTAATTTTAAAATTATTAAATCTGAATTTTTATTTGCTCAAATATGAGACATTTGAGAAAATAAATTGGTCGCAACGAATTGCGGCTATTCGCGACGAACAAATTGTTTTCTAAACAATTCTCTTGTTTTATGTATTAAAATGAAAATTTTAGTATCTTAAAATAATACTCAATTATATTTCTTCCATTTTGTCTAGATTTTGTAAAGAATTTAGGTTTATTAATGTTTTAAATCCCATTTGTTCATTCATTCGCCGGTCGTTGGTCGCTCTCATGTGTACAGTCTTTTAAAGGGAAGTATTGATTGGGCTTGGAGATACCCAACATCACAGCCACAAAACAATCAAACAATTTGTGCCTCTATTGGTAGGCACATGACAAATATGTCACATAACACATGACAGTATACCCTTCAACACGTACACACTAGCAACAGGCAATGTAAAGACAGGTTAAAATGTTGAGCGTGTAATAAACAATGTTGATTGGCGTAATGTGAAAGCTGCTTTAGATAAACAACTAAATCAAATTTCAAAATAAACTGGACATTTTCTATGTATTTACCTACCTAAACTGCATTATAGCAACCATCTTGTCTGAAAATTTGCTATATTATTGAATTTAAAAGAAAATACAATGTTTTCAACAAAAAAAAATATTGTTTATACCCATAAAGTGTCAAGTGTTAATTAACAAATATTTAAAATAAAAAGAACTGCATTCCAATGCATACTCAATGATGGCTGCTATAAATGAATCAAATTTTTAATTTAACTTAAAATAAATTAAACTTTTATTATCATTAGCTTAAAACATTGTCATCTTTAATGACACCTGGAATGACTCGTTTTTGTTAATTATTGTGACAAGTTATAAAATAAATTAATCATCACAAACAATTATTTACTTTATGTTTTATTTCCGTATTCAATTGTTTTCGATTATTTAGATAAAAGTTAATTTTAAGAGAATTGATGTTAATTAATAGGGTCATTCAACTCGTTTTGATAGAGTTTATATATAATGAATGTACTTGAGAACAAAATCGACAGTAATATTATTACAAAATAAATCGCTGACTTTGTGAGATGAATTTTTGATTTTCCGTTTATCGAGGCTGTTAAATATGAATTTACTATACAATGTCAAAGGCTTAAAGAATGCTTTGGCTGTCTACAATAAATTATTACCGAAAAGACATGTTAAATTCGTTCAAAAACTACAGAAAGAGAAAAGAACTCTTTCTTTTGGAGTACGGCAACGGCTTTAGATTAGACTTATGTTAACACGGAAATTAATAGTATGAGATCGGATATATCGAGCCCTAACCGCCAATTTATCGTAAGCGACAAAATGTAAATTTTACAGGCAACACATTTTTTTGTTTTTCTCCGAAATTGCAAAACGGAACGAGTTGATTTTCAGTATTTCATTATATTTTTTTTTTGCAAATAGAATAAAGTGTGTATAAACAAAATACTGCTGTTGCCAAATTTACGTTGTTTTTGACGTTTTTGGCGTTTACGATACTTTTGGTGTTCACTACTTGCTAGCTCATGATCAAGTTTTGGCGTTTACGATAAATTTAGAAAGTAGCAAAAAAATCGTAATTTTATGAAAAAGAAAATTTTCTTCAATTTGAGTCCAATTTAAGTTTCCAAAATAGAGCTTTTTGAAATTAAGCAATCAAAAATGTATAGTAACAAGTAGTAAACACAGTATAAGTAATCAAAAAAACAGGATGTTTGGTTGGGTCAAATCTCCAATAAAAAATTACTTAAAATAAAAAATAACTAATAACAAACAAAAGTAATATACATATCTACAATGTACATATACATAATGTAATACGGTTTTATACTTTTTCTTAAAGCACGAAATTGATTTTTCATTTTTTTTTTATGAACCGTTCAATAACTTCCTCTACGTCTAGTGATAGTGACACATCTTTGTGGACATATGCATAAGTGCTAAACTTGTCTACCATTGAAGACCTGCACCTATTTTTTTTTTTTTATTATTATGTGCGCGCATTAAAGGGGTTGTGACTACCCTTAATATGCGAGCTTTAGGAAAATAGGGAAGAATTAAAGAGGAGAAACCGATGCACATTGGTTTTGAAGTTGTTGCGGTAAAATTTACCACAACAAGTTTCATCAGCCTATTCCCCTCCCTTTATCCATTTTAACCTTTTCTTTCCGTTGCGGCTCCAAAATATTTGTAGGGTTCAGTTGAATCCTGGTATCCATCAACCAGAGTCCTGCTCTTAAAGTATTTTGGAAAAGTAACCCAAGTAGGTCTTCGTAAATCAAAGCTAAAAATGTGTGACAGATGGTCCACAAAACCATTAACTTTCCATGTGTGTAACAGGCGGTTCACACCAACTAACAACGTCAAACCCATCGTGTGACAGGTTGTCCAAACAATCATGGAGTGTGTGACAGATGGTCCACACTGGAGTAAAACATGATGAATCCGACCCATGTGCAACGACATGTGTGACACCTAGTTCACACCAACATAAATTTAGTATGGCGTAATGCCCAGCCTAAAGTGTCCTGAACACAAAAGAAAAGTCACTTTGCGACGTGTTTCCCTATCCCTTTAAGTCTGCATGAAGGTCTACGGGCTTAGAATAATTAAACTTTCGCGCAAGTCAAAGGATCCTGTCTCATCGGTTTTGTTGAAAGGTGGTGGTGATCCCATTAGGCAAACTGTTTTCCTCCAAGTTTTAGTTTGGGCCGGTTTGGGCTGGGGACTTTGCGTGTAAATCGATAATTTTTCGTTTTACCTCTTTATACCAATAGGAATTGACGGGAGGGTGACTGAACTCGTCCATTGAGCCACTTTTGGAAAGAGATCGCATGCGTGGCTCGATTCAACTACAGTGCGCACCTCACCCAATGGGTAAGGTGTTGCAGTTAGACTGTGACCGAATAACACACGCACTGACGATCTGAAAGAGATGGCAATAGAGCGAGTGACGAATGGACGAGACTGGTTGACCATGACGGAAACTTTTTAAAGAGCCATTGAAGAGTGTGGACGTAAAAGGAAAATAAAAACGAAAAATTATTTCGAAGAAGAAAAAAATTTTTGGGCGAAAGAAAATAATTTACTAGTTTTGAGAAGAAGGAATCCCAGAGGGGGAAATTTGCGAGTTTTGGTTGTACGAAATCTTCAGGAGGAAGATAGGTTGCCAAGAGGCGCGAACCCAAGTTCAATATAGGAGGAGATAGGATCCTTGTTGGAACAAAAAAAAAGCTAAGTATTTGGTAGTTTGGTTTTGGCCAATCCTTAGAAAATTTTCTTGTTTGGATATTGTTCGTTTTGTTTGTGGCCCTAAAGTTGGCGAAAAGTGTTACCCCGTTAGGCCTTCGTTTCGTTCTTTGTTCTCCCCAAATTGCGGGACTCGCGACCGGGTTAAATTCCGTTGTGCTTTCGGGAAATTTTCCCAAGGTTACCTTTCTTGGTGTTTTGGTGGCACGCCATTGTTTAAATTTGCACTTTGTATTAACTCTCTTTTTTTTCAATCACATTTTTTTTATCTTTGGAAAATTGGCCCTCTGCCGATTTCCAAAGTCAATTGTAAATTATCTTGTTGATGAAAAAATTCTGGGTTTTTCACCTATATTTATAAAGGTTTCCCAGATCCTTATTAATAAAACATTTTAAAAACCCAATCGGGTAAAATAAACCTTTCTTTTATTTCAAAAGAGTAATTTTTGTCATTTCAGGTTTTGGAAAGTTTTGACCTTTTCTTTTAAGAAAAACTTCCTGGCGCCCATTTTTTTTGTGGAGTGCACCACTGTACTTCAATTATCTTTTAATTAATCCAATTATTTTCAGTTTTTATATCATTTTGATTAATCGAGTCGATTAATCGAATTCAATCGTAGTTGAACCCACCCCACCTCTGAGCTACCGGTTGGCAGCACTTAACCTGCTGTTCGTTGCAAATTATCGAACGTACCCACATCTGACATTTGTCATCGTCATTCTCATTATAACCATCGCAACGCACATCGGTTTTCGTGCATTGTTTAATTCTTGAAGAATTTCGTTTTGTTTGTAAAAAAAAAGGTAAATCGTTTATTTACCTATTGTGTTGAGTTTGCGGATTGTTATTCCGCCACCCTAAATATAACTATCCTAAAGTTCGCGAGTTAAATTTGCAACAAAGTTCTGAATATTAAAATGGAAGGGGAAAGATAGAGTCGGGTAAAGCATTCCACATTCGCGTGGTGCGGGAAAAAAAAGAATCCCTGAACTTGACAGTACGTCCAAAGTTGGGCTCAAGGGTAAACTGATGAGCATTCCTAGAAGCACGACTATTACGGTTGAACTGTTTAAGGGGAGGAATGCAACTGGCTATTTCGCTAGAGCACTGTTTATGAAAATAACGATAAAATAATGAAATACAAGAAATATTGCGGCGGTGTTCTAGAGAAGCAAATGTATCAGTTATATTTCTTTCACCTTTCATTTTCATAGCTCTTCTTTGAATTCTATCCAATTTTTTAATCGACTAAGCTTAGAGAAGGACCTCCTGCTGTAGTTACATATACTAATAGGTAGCTAAGGGAGTATATTTAGCTTAGCGAGTATATTTGAAAATTGTTTGATGTTTGGAAACCTTTCTTGATCACATTTTGCCATTATCTCCCTAATTGTTTTTGTATGATGGATTCTCTGCCATTGAACCATTCATAGTCTGTATTCACCTACATTATTACTTGATGTGTTGTCTATCAATAACTATCGACATTTCAGATATCTTTTAAAGAAATTTGATAGGTTATGTCTTTATAGATATGGAAAGAACAATTATTTTATATATATAAATATAGAGCAGGTATTAAGCTCAAAAAGTCACTTAAAAGTGCCCACAACGCCTTCTTCCGGAGGATTTAATACAAATTCTAATCCTTGGTTTTTTCAAAGCCTTTTCGATCCATTACCATCTTAGCTATTCGTACATGGAACTCAAACTATAATGGTTTGAATAAGCATTAGACGAAGTACCTATATTTTGATATTCTGTTAGTATTTCATTCCAAGCATCAACCTACTGCCATAGAACAACTTTTTTCGGAACAAACAAATAAAAAGTCAAAATATTCGTGGTTTTCAGAAATGTTTGAATCTATCAATGATTCTTAAAGGGACTTTACCACATGTTGCTTCATCGCGTCACAAATAATATTGCAGACAGAAATACCCAAAATATGAAATTAAATATAAAAAAACATCGATTTTCCAATTCAATAAAATTATTTTTTACTTTGACTCTGCTTCTTGGCTGGGCGCGGGAATGGAGCTCAAAAGGAAACATTTGCAAGGATAGGAACTCTAAAGAATTCCGAGATGAATACAGAACAAAGGTCAAAAATCCCCAGGGGGATCATGACCATAAGTCATGCTTTAATTAATTTAACACAACTCACATACAAAAACAAAACTCGAGTCTCACAGGGAGATAATGACCCCTTTGAACACCCCCCCCCCTTTGGATCCAATATTTATGTAAACAGATAAAAAAGCAGCATCACTTTGGCCAACAATAAAGCAAAGTTGATTAAATAGCAAAAACAATCTATGGCCATTTGCGATATTTAGCTGCTATAAAATATAAGTGTCGCTTACTATAAATTTTATTTTCTCTGTAACTTTTCTTAATAAGATTTATTGGAAAACTAATGATGTAGATAGGTGCATAATAGTATTACCTATCACATTGCATAATTAACTTGATTTTGTTAAAAATGTCGCTTCCCATAAAATTGCGGTTAGGGCTCGATATACTTTGTGTTGAAAAAAAAATCACAAAATGTATTTCTTCTTCAGTTTTCTGTTTATCATATTTTTTAAAACTTGAGTTTCAATACTATGTATTTGCAATCATATAATTTTTATTCATTCTTGATCAAAATAATTGTGTATCAGTGGCTCTATGAAAAAAGGTTCACTGTGGCGTATGAGTGTTTTTTGTATGTCAGCTGTTTGTTAGCAAGCTTCTTGTTTGAATTTAGGTTAGGTTGAGATTAGGTTGAAGTAGCTGCCAGCAAAGAACTGACACACTTAGACCATAAGTTGGTCCGTTGTGATATCACGTGAATCTAGAGAGATTTTCTCCCAACTCGTTAAAACCAGTTGGAGCTTCTAATGAAGCGTGCGAGACTACTTATGTCTACATTTATCAGATCACTAGGATCATTGAAGAAGAAGTCTCCGAGATGGAGCCTACGTCTTTGGGATAGGGCAGGCATGAGCAGAGAAAATGAGGAACAGATTCTTCCTCCTCTTCGTCCATACAGCTTCTGCAAAAGTCGTTTGCGAAAACTCCAAGCCTCTTTGCGTGCTTGCCTATAAGACAGTGCCCGGTTATGACACCAATTACGGAGCTGATATGCAATCTGTTCAAAGATATCAAACACTTAGAGCGCCTCACATCTAGCGTAGCCCAGATCTGTTTTGTCGCCAGGCAAGTGGTTAAGTTGTTCCACCTAAGGTTTGTTCTCCTTAAAGGAACTTGCTTCAGCAAAAATTTGCATGTAGCTATAGGCATACCGATATTTACCTTTCAAGGTAAAATAGTTAGTCTTGTTCCACTTTTGGTGAGTTTATCAGCTTTACAATTACCCGGAATGTCCTTATGGCCCGGCACCCAACAAAGGAGAATATTGAACTGCTGTGCTATCTCTATAAGAGATGATCGACAGTTTAGGGCTGTTATAGAGTTTGTAGAGACACAGTCGAGAGATTTAATGGCAGCTTGGCTGTCTGAGAAGATGCGGATCCTTTATCGCCAAAAATTCTGCCTGGAACACGCTACAATGGTCTGAAAGACGAAATGAGTGTCTTAGATTTAGTCTTTCTGAGTACATGCCACCACCAATCCCATGATCGGTTTTTGAGCCGTCAGTATAGAAATGAATCGATTCGTCTTCCAAAAATGTCACGTCCTCCCATGTGGATCTGATGGTAGGTACGGCAACTTGAAAATTTTTATCGAAACGGAATTGTGGGATGGTGTAGTCAATTATACGTGGAAGTGATCTGTATGAGTTCAGTATAGCTGAGTGGCCTATTTCATTATTGGTCCACTGTGAAGAGGCTTTAAGACGGATTGCCGTACTTGCTGCCGTTTGTTTACTAAATATATAGAGGGGTGTCGGATGAAGAAGAGTGGCCAGTGCCGCGGAGGGAGTAGAACGAAGTGTTCCACTTATACACATGCAGGCTGATTTTTGGACTTTAAGTTTATCGTGGTTAACCCCTTTATCTAGAGCTGTCCACCATACTGCCACCCCGTATGTTAAAATCGGTCTTATTACCGAGATGTATAGCCAGTGAGTAATACGGGGTTTGAGTCCCCATTTAATTCCAATGGCTTTTTTGCAAGAGAAGAGTGCTACTGTGGCCTTCTTGCCTCTTTCTTCTATATTAGGTGTCCAACTGAACTTCTAAGATATTTAGCTTTGTCGGAGAATGTTAGTGGAATTCCTTTAATGGTGGGAGGATCTATGTGTGGAATTTTATATTTCCTGTTTGAATTTTTTGTTTGAGTTTAAATTGAGTCAGTTTTTCGTCCGTTAGGTATGTTATGAACATTGTTATACATATGCAATATGCATATTTGTATATAAATGTTTCAAGTGTAACCTGAAACTCAGTTTTATAGCAATAGTTTTCGGTATAAGATTTACATATAATATGAAATTAAATCATAATCATTAAATCATGCTGTCCAGACAAAAATTAAGTATTTTACTATACAAAAACATAAATACATTATAACAAAAAATATATGTACATAAAATATCATCAAAAGCATGAATACATTATTGTTTAAATTCTTAAAAACCTCCTTTTATATTTATACCTTTTGAGCTAAAATAAAAACATTGATGTGGTTTTTCAAAGAACTGATTTTAGTGTTTAAAATTTGTAAAGCATTTTCAAAAAATTAAAAATAGTTTTAATTTGTTTATTAATAAAGTGTGATCTTCAGTAAAATAAATAAGTGAACCACAAAAATTTATGAATTTCAGTTGAAAACTTGAAGAGGGGAAAACAGTTTAACTGATTTTTTTATTTTGTTAGATTAGGATTCATAAAATTAGTTTGCATACGAAGAACGGCTGATGCTACGGAAAATACACAATAAATAGGTAAAACAAAAATAAAAAAAACATTTTCAGCCAAGTTAAACGTTTTTTTTTTTTGTTTTGTTACAGCCCCTTTTATGATTTGAATAGAAATCAATGCAGGTTATTTTCTATTAAAGTAGCATTTAAACAGATTCAGTTTTCATGTACTTAAAAACTAAACTTCGAAAAATAATATTAACTTATTTTTATAGTATCAACATTTTTAAAAACAATTTTAAAGCTTTCTTTAAATTTCTGCATACAAAATGTAATTTTAATCAATTAAGCCTACAATAAGAAAATCTAGCGAAAATTAAAAACAAAATTGATATGAGATTTAGATATCGATAGTTTCTTGTAATTGTTTTTAATCCAAAAATTTTTTTTTGAATAAGTTTTAAAACATTCTCTACAATTAATTTTCCGATGTTACTTTGGTCGAAAACAAAACACAAACAACTTCACTTTTTTTTTAATTTTGAAACAAAAAATTGGTCGACTTTTTTTTATTTTTAATTTTTGAAATATGCCCGTTTGAATTCATCAACAAATATTTTATTTTTAAATTAAAAAAAAAATGTCCACGGAAAAAAACACAATTATCCAAATTTGTTTTTTTTTTGTCAATGGTTATCATCAGGGCAAGTTTTTCTATGTTAAAACATATTTTTTTTGGATAAACAAAGAAGAAAACAATTAAACTAGTTCTTCGAATCAGAAAATTTCCTTAAAAATGGCACTCAATTGTTAGAGCATATTTTTGCATATTTTACCATAAATGCATAAAAATGCATTTTTTGCATATTTTTAGTGAATTTTCGAAAGATTTAAAAATTTAAATATTTAAATATTTAAATATTTACTTTTTTTTTAATTTTCGATTCCAACTTCTATAGAAATGCTAACTTGGCATCAGCAATAAATACAATTAAATCATTTAATTAAAAAAAAATTATTCTTACAAGTTCCAACTATGGATTTCTTAATGAAAATATAACTGAACTACTACATGCATGGAACACACTCAAAACGCAAATTCAAGTGAAAGATGCATTTGTTAAAATTAATTCAGTCGAAGGTTCAATGGGCAGAGTTATTTTGAAGAAAATTGAAAATGTTTTATATAAAAACGAAAGGTACTCAAAAATAGAAAAATCTCAAAAATATTAACGCTGGATAGTTACGAAGAGGAGAACTTGGGTAACTACTCAATGTGCCCGATTACACGATTCGTTTTTTCGGTTGTTTCGTCTTTCGTCTTTTTGACAGCTTGTGTGAGGGGAGTAGAAATGTAGAGGGAAGGAAGTAACGAAAGCAGGAATGAAAATTTCAAGACTTTTTCTGGTTGAACTTTGACGTTTTTGATTTGGCAACCACAATTCTCCTCGATGTTAGCAAAAAACGATTTGAACAAAAATTATTGAATTGAAAAATAGTTGTTCGTAATTGGATACACCTAATATTTTTATTTATTACTACTGATTATTTTCTTACAAAACATCCCCCAATTCCATGAACGTCAAAATAACGAATGGAAGTACGTACGTATTTTCGCGAACCATGTTATCATGAACGTTCTTGCCTGTCAAAAACACGAAAGACGAAACGAACGAGAAAACGAACCGTATAATCAGGCTCAATAAGTAAAATTCTGTGATCCAAGAATGCTCCTGTTACATCTTTTGACGTAAAGATATATTTTTCATTGATAAAAAGTTTATTTCGACCAAATAGACAAAGATTTCTTTTTGAAAATTTCAAAAAAAAAACTTTATGGTACCTACGTATGTGTGAACAAGACAATTTCAAAGAATCTGGACAGCTAGTACCTTTGGAACTGGAATAGATATTTTTAAAGTTTATTTTAGGTTTACTTTTTTTGTTTTGTTGAAAAATAAAAGACTGATTTTTTTTTTAATATTTAATGTTTTTTCATCACCATACAACTTTTTCAGAGCATATTTTTACTTTTTATGAGCATTTTTTCTCATTTTGTGTGCATATTTTATGCGCATATTTTGTGGTTTTTAGCGCATAAAAAAACTTGCCCTGGTTATCATATTTGAAAACTATTATTTTACTATTTTTCATTGAGCTAGAATGATTTTAAAGGTTGTGTTTTTCGACATTTATGTTGTTCACAATGCTTATATTTCAAAATAAAAAAAAGAAAAACAAATGTTTTTGGATAGGTTATGCGATTTTAAGGGATGATGATCATTTTCGATTTCGGAATCTTTAAAAATTCAAAAATTAAATAGTTTTTTGAAGAGTTAGAACAATTTTAAAGTTGTTTTTATTGGTATTTTTCCAAACAATTACCTTTTTAAAAATCAAAAAAAAACTATAATTTTCAATTATTTTTTTTTTGTCAAAATTAAAAATAATAAATATGGTTGGACAAAAATGTAATGAAATAATGTTCAAAAAGAGATCATTCAAAAGAATACATTAAATTTGAGAAAATCGATATTTTGGGGTCAACGTTCAAAATTTATTTTTTTCGAAAGCTGGGTGTTTGGCCAAAAATGTTGATGGGTAGTTAAAAGGTGCAAATAAACTGGTACTTTTTTACAAGAATTTTAAATGAATCGGACACTTTGTGAGGCCAAATGAACACAACTAGTTGGAAACCCATTTTGTGTTATCCATATAATAGTTAAATATTCGGATGTTTATTTCAATGTAAAGAGGAAAGTAAGCCATTAATAATGGAAAGCAATAACAGCCAAATGGCCGCCACGGCTACGCTTACACTACAATATCCTTTTGATGAAATTTTCCATCACCAAATCACAAAGTGGCTGCTGTGTGCCCTCAATAGCTTCACGAATTCTATCTTTGAGGTCTTGAATCGACGCTGGGCTGTTAGCGTAGACCTTATCTTTCACGTTGCCTCAAAGGAAGAAGTCGCAAGGTGTTAAATCACAAGATCTCGGTGGCCAATTGTGATCACATCTTCGAGAGATAACACGGTCCGGAAACTTATCCCGTAAAAGATCGATGGTTTCGTTACTTGTGTGACACGTAGCGCCGTCTTGTTGAAAGTAAACGTTTTCCAGATCAATACTATATAATTCCGGCCAAACAAAATTATTAATCATCTCTCGATAGCGCAATCCATTCACTGAAGCTGTTGCTTCAGCCTCATTTTCGAAAAAGTAAGGTTCAATGACCTCGCCGGACCATAAACCACACCAAACAGTTACTCGTTGAGGATGGAGAGGCTTTTTAACAATAAATCTTGGGTTTTCCGAACCCCAGATGCGACAATTTTGCTTGAAGATGATAAATTTCTAGATCATTTTCATGCATTTTTATAGTGAATTAAAATAATTTCAATGCGCTGTTGAAGCGTAAATCGTTCCATTTTTATTAATAACGTAGTTTCTACTTCTTGTCAAATGTAAAAAAATTACAGCTTCAAAACTGGCAACTACCGAAATAGCGGGCTATTCAAAATAACACCCCTTATTGGAAAACCCTTTAAAAGGTATCAAGTTTGTTAAAAAAAGACTAACCTACTGCATTTATTTTTTACCAATCTATAAGTTGTCATATACATACATGGTGTTCTGAAACTCAACGTTAAACAATTACAATTTGACTTATAACTAGTTAGATACGATGATATTATACATTTATTGGCACATAGGGGGCCTAATCTTATACTTTGTCTTAAATTTAAAGGATTATAAAATATAAAATACATGTCAAAAAATTAAATCTACAAATCGGCTGACTTTATGGTCCTCGGGGTGTTCCGTCCCGGTTGTCAAGTTGTGGTTTTGGTGGGGGGATGGGTTGGCACTTAGCCGCGGTGATATGCTGACACTGTGTCAGCGTAGAACGAAACTGCTGGCTCGTTGCACGTGATGATGTTGTCAACCAGGATGTCAACCAGGATCTCAACATTAATTTTTAATTTCGATTTCAATGCTTATTAGAGCCGATTTTTTAGTTATCAATTATAGTTTAATTTTAATATTTTTAGGGCAATAAATACTATAGCAACCAGGAACAAATTTTTGATTTATTCAAAGAACAAGTACTATCAGAAGTTACTACCTATTGAAAAACTGTCCCTCAATGTTATTTACATTTTAATGAAATTAGTTCTTGGATTGAAGTAAAATCCATAACATTGTAAATAAGGAAAAGTAACGAATAGTTATAAGCCTTTTGAAAAAATTAAATTTAAAAAAATTATGCAACATTAATTTTAAATTTAATTTAAAATTAAAAACGAACTAAAATAACCTACCCTAGCTGCCGGTAACCACTTGCCATTAAGTTTCGAAACACCCTTAACAGAAGCTTGATCTATATAGCAATTGAAAAATCAATATCTTTCTAGATTATATAAACTTGAATAAAAATTCGAATTTTCTCCCTAAATATATTCTGTTTCAAATTTAAATCCAATCGGTGAACCTGGTCATTATCACTTTCTCAATAAACCTAGCAAATCATTGTATCCATTTGCAGACCCCAAGGACTCAAATGTCTGTTTTTGTTTGTACATATAATTTGTGTTGGATTTAAAATATTTTAAAATTGTATGTTTTTTCATACAAATCTATAATTATTCCATGAACACTCAAATATTATTTAAAAATAACCTGTTAAATCCTATAAGTCTCCAATTAGTGGTTCTTCAAAATGGTCTTTATCTATGTTGTTTTCTTAGGTAACCCAAAATCCAACCAACCACACAAACTCACGCACGAATTCTCATTCCACAAATTCCTTAAACAACAACAAAAGAAAAAACCTTGAATATAACACTCCATGAGTGGTTACTTAAGTACATCTTTACTGTTGGAATTATTGCAATGCTGTATAGTCTATGCATTTATACTTTTTGAAGGACACTTCAAATGTCCTCAATCAGATCTCTTTATTTTTGTTTGTCCTTCTATTATCTTAAGTATACGACCTCTTTAGAGAGGCGTAGTATTTCTTTTTATGGGAAAATGCGTATACTCGTACCTTTAGAGTAATTTCCGTTTTTATTTTTCTTACTTATTCTAAAATACATTTAAGATCTTTGAGGTCTTCACGGGAAAATTTGTTGATGAAAGGTGACACTCAAAGTCCTTCGAATCTCTGTTGGAGGTTTTTCTGGTATTTTTTTTTTCATTTTTTGTTGAAAGAAAAGAATACAAATTTAAGGACACTCAATGAAAATTTAAAACTGTAACGACACGAGTTTATAAAAGGACAAAATAAATATTGAAAAATAGTTTAATGTTTCAAAAATGAATGGTTAGGCAAGAAGGTACTTGGATTTTGTGTGAAATAAGGATGTATGTTTTTTTGGTTGACTAAGTTTTGACGACTTGAGGAGTTTTGTCGAATAAATAATATCCATTGAGTAACAAAATGCTGAAGCCATCATACTCAAGAAAGGAACCTGAGGCTGTATGATCCTGAATCTGCCTCTGTATGCGTGCGTTTGCGTCAGAATCTAGTGGAAGTGTCCGGATACGTGAGGACTGCTATCATTCTTTAAAGGAAATCTGAAATTCCTTAAATTGAATGTGTGTGTTCTATTTGAAGAAATAGATAAGGTCTATTTTTTTTTATAGATAGCAGAAAGAGGTATTTTATTAAGAAGGTATATTTTTTCATCAAAGTCCCAACTTCCAACTGCAAATGCACTACCGGCACACTCGCCACTGATAATTTACTGACATAACCTTTAAGCACCCATTTATCCAATTAATGTACCACACCTGATCTTTGCGGCATCTTTACTCATCATTATATCTCATTTTATCATATCCTAAAATAGCATAGGTACCATTTCCTTAATCAATTAGTAGAAACATCTTCACGAGGTGACGAAAACGAATACCCTGCCGCCAGCCGCTGTTCCACTTCCACAACTATGGTGGCAACTTTTAAGAAGTTTACCGGTAGCAATTAGTTTTTCCTTCACAGTTTGTGTGAGTTCCGTGCTTGTTAAACCTTTACATCATTTAAGACCTGCCATTCGAATTTCTATAATTTGTAGGTAAAGATAAATAAATGGCACTTTGAAGTATGCGCCCATTAGGGCTTCAAAATAAGACTAAGAAGAACGCATTAGGTGTGTAACGAAAAAAAAAAACTACTTCCACAAGATAGTGTAACACTCTTATACCCAACCATTAAATTCTGAGAAAAACAAAAAAAACGAAGACAGGAAAATACAATTCTCTTCTCTTAATGGAGATTTAACATTCATCCTCATAACCTTGTTTTCGCAACAAAAAAATAAAAACAAAAAGAAAAAAAAAAATTGTAAATTTTATGAACGCCTCCATTCGAAATGAGAACACTAAAAGATACTTTATGGACGTCTTATTTCCATCAACATCAACATCAGCAGCAAACCAGCCCCTCATCGGTAAGTAAACTTTACCTTATTTACTGTCTTTTATTTTATGGCCTGCGAATATGCGTTCCAAAATTGAAAATTTGCGAAAACAAATATTATGCCAAGGCATCAAGCTGTTCTGCGTTCTTCCTCAACATGACATGGCGGTGCGGTGGAAAGTGAAATCGGTGCGGTGGTGGTGCCAAGAAGACTTAAAACAAATTTGCCATCATTAAGGGTAAACAGTGGAATGAGTTTGATAAATGATCTTAACGCCGACAAGGCAACCTCATTTTTTGATTAAAATCGCGTATACTCGTGCCTCTTTTTTTCTGACTTACATGGCGTTCTAAAGGTCAATGACAGATATTAGGTTAGGTAGATGTAACTATCTTTGTGCCAAGGTAAACTGTCATTAAATATCTTAATGGAAGAAGAAGAGTGTTAAACGTGAGGTGTCACAAACTCACGCATTGTCTTCACATTTCCCTCACAACCACAACAACAACAAAATGAAATAACACTTCTCAAAAAAACTATGTCCAGTTATAAGAGTACGCGTGACTTTGATCCCAGAGTGTGCGTCTTTTTTATCTTTGACATTTGAAAATAACGTTGTCGTTCGGGGGTTCACTTTTGAGTTTTTCTTAAAATATATAGAAAAACACCTAGGACCGATGCGACGCACCACCACAACGGATGGCGCCAAGTCATTCGATTTCATCACCTCGAGACTAATCACTGTCTTTGCAGGAAGTAGAGCACTTTTAGTTTAAAGATAAGGCAGCAAATTTTTGTGGTGAGTCAGGTCCTATAAGAAACATATAGGGGATGACATGTAAGAATTTCTTACCTCCTACAGTTTATACCTACCTGAGAGAGATAAAACCAAGAAAGGAGTGTGAGAAAAAGAGCAGGGGATCAGGAAGTCTTATCACACTTAATGCTACTTTATTCTGGACTTTTGTGTGGCCTGATCGTCGTCGTTGGTCTTGGTCGGTTGTTGTTCATTCTGAAAATTGAATTGGATTTGATATCATTGCCTCTGAAGAGGTTCTCGAACTGTAACAGTGTAACATGTCTTAAAAGGTAATATAAGGGCGGGTGGCGGTGCGGTGATGACGACGGCCAGTGTCATAAAATGTTAAGTAGCTTGGATTAGGTTAGGAAGTTATAGAAATTATTTGGACATGAGTCACTTGATATTTGAGAATTTATCAAAGCAACTAGATGAGGTATCTATGTGTATTAAAACCAAGAGGTGAATCATTGTTTTAATTTTAAAGGTTTCTTTATCATGGGGATTTTTAGAAGGGAATTTAAAGTTAGAATTTGAGTGTATGAAGTTTTGAAAGGTTTGATTAGGAAGGAGGATTTTATGTTTTCGAGATTTAATTTAAAAATTAATAATTCAATAAATAGTTTCTTTCTATAAACAATCTGGTGTTAAAAAACATGGGTAGATAGGAAAATTGTTGGCAAACAGAAAAATATATTGGTTATCATTAAATTAAATTAAATTAAATGTCTCGACTTAAATAGTTATAAAAAAAAATATAAATCGGGTGGCACAACGGCTCATGAAGAACCAGGGCCTAGTGACTAACAACTCGCAACCATTCCTGTGTGCGTCTTTCAACAAGAATGGAAGGGACCTACAATTTTATGCCGAATCCGAACGGCTGACGGGAAGAACTTATTCGTGACAAATGATACTCTTGGAGGATTTGTCAATTCCTCGCAAGAGGCAGTAGCCCTGTAAAAAAACTTTTTAGTTTTTTAGGTGGACGAGGCTGGGAAGCGATCCCAGACCTCCAGCGTGACAGTCGAACGCACTAACCATTACGCTACGGGCTACTACTTAAAGAGTTTGAAGCTTTTTTTATAGAATTTCAGGAGAAATAGTATCTTCTCAAATAAATTACCAATGATTTCCTTGTAATAGTTAGCTGTTTAGTGAAGAAGGATGGTGCAGGGAAATAATTACACGAGAATTCACTTCACACGAGCAATACCATCACCACTAATTGCAACAAGTTTACCTTTTTCCAAGTACATTAACTTGGTTTGCAATAGCAGTCGTATTTATTAAATTTCACTAATACTCGGTTTAACCCCGGAATAGTTAAACCGAGTTGAAGCACTTACTCCGGGCTTACGCCACGTCAAACTAATCCATATTTATAAAATATTTCTCTGCCGTTTTAGTTACGCCTGCCTTATGTAAAATATTCTATCAAAAAAATCACCAATCTTAAACTCTCGTTTTTATAAGCTTAAACAAACCTCAGCTGATTTCCATTATTATTCGTTAAAGTTGTTTAGTTATTGGTTGAGTTATTGTTGTAGGCATATTTTGGTAAAAAAAATAACTAATAGATAATAGAAATAAAAGAAAACTTTCTGAAAAACTGGGATAGTTCAAAATGTAAATGTAAATTTTTAAATATCTATATAATATCCAGATTACAACAGATAAAAATAAATATTTTTGTTTATGTTCATAGATATTTCTCCGACAACTAATCATCCATCAGTGTCATGGGATCTAAACGAGTTTTTTACTGCCTTGGCCTTCTCCTTCTTCCAGTAATATTAAACTGTTTAAAGAATTTAAATGATGTATTAATATAAAATAAATATTCATTTTTTCGCAGTTACAAAAATGAAAAAACTTGTTTGCACACCTCTTTGTAAATTTCAGACGATGTCATGTCAAAATGACATTTAGATACTAAAACGGCTTTACTTCGGATTTAAACCTCCTATGAACCATTTAGATTACTCCCCCTCTATTCCTGGTATACATTTTTTTTAAATAAGCTTTCCAGTTTTAGAGGCGTTGTAAAGTCGGAGTAACTTTACGCTGCCGCTAAACCGAGTTAATAAATAATGCTGTAAAAGAGTGAAATTTGAATATTGGTTCATCTGAAAATTTATTTTTTGATGTTATTTTCCACCTATTTATACGCTTGCTTTGAAAAGAAGCTGAGTTCTGGATTACAAAGACCTACATACATGAAAGTTAAACTACTCCAAAATTCTGCTATGGCTGTGGGGGCCGGCAGCACTATTTTGTGAGTCGCTCCGAATTCCACCACTACCGTTGCCTGAATTTAAAAATCATAAGTTCTTTTTTGAGCCTAGTCAAACTGTCAAACTTCTTTTCTTACTGAAATAAGGAAGTTTTGAACTTTTGATATTTTGTTTAGAATTGTGTTTAAAAATTCATGTTTTTTTTTTTCAATTCCACCGCGGGCTCTACCATCTTGAAAGATACAATACTTTTTCTTATCTTTTAAGGTATTGGCAAAGACAAACAAATTGTAGGTAATAAATTTTCTTAAATAATACTATTTTTGAGACTGATACGAAAATTCAAATTTTCTGTTGATTTTCACTTAAAATGGAAGGATCTTATCTAACAATGATATACTTTCTAAAATCACCTCTTCAAGTTTGGTCTCAAAAGTTAGATAATTAAAATTAATAAAAAAGTGTCACACCTCTTCTTGCCAGACCAATACTTTAGGAGATATGTATTTAAAAAAAAAAACAGGGACGAGTACAAATATTTTACAACGCTGGCGCTGAACCAACCAAGCAACACATCAAAAATTCAAGACTACCCTAATTCTTGTAACAATTCACGAAGATTAATGATATTAAGCTCCCCATATAATAAAAAACATAGCAAATCATTTGTAGTTATTTGCAGAGCTTTCCAAGCTGAATTTTAAAACTCTGAATTATTCTTAAAGAAGATTTTAATTTTTAAAATACTTTTTAACAATGACACTTTTTATTTTTTTGCAAATTCAACTTATAAGGTCTAGAACCACGCGCGAAGCAGAACGAAAAGTTCCTGTCATCGCCAAATCGAAAGAAAAAACGTACACGAAAATTCTACAAGAAAATATTTATTGATTTTTCTATGAGACATTGGCACATGCTTGGCATAAGTATAACCGCAATGCATTTTATAGAAAACTGGAAATGTCAGCGACGCCTTAATATTTTGTATTTAAGTGCATCAGTAAAAAAGTGAGTTCAGCCAAAAAGAGACCCGTTATTATCTCTTGCGTTGTTTAGAAAATAAAAACAGAAGCTTCTTTCAATTATGTGTTTCGAGATGACAAACAACAAAGCCGCGTGGTGTACACTTAAGCGATACGGAAATGGTCAAAATTCAAGCCTTTTGGTCAAGTGGCCTATGATTTAGGGCCATTCGTAGGAAAATTTTGAGATCGGGTAGTTTTTTATTAATTTTATACAAGATTAACAATCTTATGGAACGGAAATAAGACCTGGGCGTCCGCTGATGCTGAAACGTCGCTATAAGAGCCAAACAATCAATGCTGCATTGCTGCATCTAGTTCGGTGCATTTTTTCGGGAAATTCATGACGAAGTTGGGTTAGGCGGTTTAGTTTCGACGGTTTTTCGTATACCTTAAGAAGTAGAGGAGTGATTGTTCGGATCGAAATGGCACTAGCTCCAAATCTGACAAAGCCAACAAACAAAAATGGTTGGAATTTGCCCATCAAAACATGGACCGCAATTGGAAATCCGTAAGTAACATTTTATTATTTAACGCTTAACTCTTCTAGTTTGGAAAATTTATTAATGCCGCAATCGAATGTATATTTTGTGCCAATAACCGTTTAAACCATCTGCCCCATCAAGGTTAAACATCCGACACTGAAATTTATCGTTGTATAATCCAGTTTTCAAAAAGTAAATGCCGACCAGAGTCGAGACAGTTTTACTACCAGGTAGAGTTACTCCAGAACTTCACGTCTTTCAACAGTTAACTGATCTTAAAGAATAAGATACATAATCAAAGAATACAAATACTAAACACTGCTATTTTGCAGTTTTTGGAGAAATAAGAAAACATATACCTACTTGTGTTCTATCAAAAGTGAAGTAACGTGAGCCAGAAACCCACAGTGGGGCCTTTAAACCTTGAATCTGTCAAAATATTCGACTTCAACGCATATTTTGACAGTGTAGGGCCTATGAATAATACTCACTTTTGATGTCTGGCTGATGGGTAAATATTGTTAAGTAGTTGCCTAAATGATTAACTTTGATAATAAGACGTTAAAATATAAAGTTAATGACACCATTTCCGAATCCTAAAACATAATATTCGAAGAGAAATAAAAAACATAAACCTACTTGTGTTCTATCAAAAGTGAAGTAACGTGAGCCAGAAACCCACAGTGGCGCCTTAAACCCTTGAACCTGTCAAAATATTCGACTTCAACGCATATTTTGACAGTGTAAGGTCTGGCCTATGAATAATACTCACTTTTAATGTCTGGCTGATGGGTAAATATTGTTAATTAGTTGCCTAAAGGATTAACTTTGATACTAAGACGTTAAAATATAAAGTTAATGACACCATTCCCGAATCCTAAAACATAACAAAAATTCAGCGTTTATAAAATATTGCAATATTCCAAAATTTGTATACAACTTTAACAATTGCTACTTCCTTATATTCTCCTGATTCAAGATTCTTATCATCCATTCTTACTTACCACAGTACTAGGTATTAACTATGATAAAATAACTTATGCATGTGTGGAAGCCCTGTCTCAGTCTTTTGATATATTTTAGCGTATTATTATCCCAAAAAAATAAATCAGCTGACGCTTTGACACTTCTTACTTACTTGCTTTATCTCAAAAGTAATAGCAAATAAAGGGTTTTCCATTAAGGGCGGGTCGATTTTAAAATTGAATAAAAACAAGTTGTATATGAGATATCAATAAGGTTTTATCTTTCTTTGAGAGCCCTATCAATGGCATTATGTGTGAAATATTACATTGTTCAAATGGCTGCCGCGGTTTCGATGGGGGCGCGGACTCGAAAGATCCAGTTTTCTATGACTTTGGCGCATAAATCAGGGTGAATTTGACCGATGGCATCGGTTATGTTGTCTCTGAGGGCCACGGTGGTTTGCGGCTTATTTAAATAGACCTACGACTTAAGAAAGCCCCACAAGAAAAAGTCCAAAAGGTTCAAATCACACCAATTCGTATCACCTCGGCGTGAGATAACCATGCCATGAAACCGCTCGTGCAGAATATCGATTGTGTCTTGAGCTGTGTGGCACGTAGCGCCATCCCGTTGAAACCATGTGTCTTCGGTGTCTATATCATACAATTCAGGCCACAAGAAGTTGGTGATCATCGACCTATAGCAATCGCCGTTGATGGTGATGGCCTGGCCAGCATCATTTTCGAAGAAGTACGCACCGATGATGACGCCTCCAGCCCAAAATCCACACCAAACGTAACTTTATTTGAATGCATTGGCACCTCGTGAATATAGCGTGGATCGGTGTCGTCCGAAATCCTGCAATTTTGCTTATTCGCGTACCCATTCATCCAAAAATGGGTCTCATCGCTAAAGATGATTTTTCGACCAAAATTGGGATCAACAGAACACCCATTTTGATCATAAAGTTTTATCATTTGCACGTGTTGCTCGACGCTGTAACTTACCATGATGATTTATCTTTAGTATCTGATTAAAAGACGATATTTTGGCAGAAAGTAAAAGAAACAATATGGCCGCCACGAGCTGTCAAAACCAACCCATCCCTATTGGAAAACACTTAGCAGAAAATATTGTACTAAACTGTTCCGAACAATTTCATGTAAAACACAAAAGAGGCAAAACATACATAGATCTGTTCAAAGCAAGGTTTTTATTTTTACCCATGAAACACACAATACTATATTTTACTTTACTTATATTTTCTTTGCAGAACAGATTCATTAACAAACCTCTCTTTTAACAAACTGAAGTTCATTGACGCTGGTGAATGAATATTATTTTTTATATTTTATTTTTCAATATGGAATGGCAGCGACAGCGATTACTAATCACAACTGGGATTTTCCTCTTCTGGATAGGTGATTCCAAGTACGAACATTTATAATTTTGCAAATTGTAATCGATTGATAATTTTACTAATTATAGATTAACTGTTTTGGTACCATAATACATGACATGGCCTTCCTCACACATATACCATTAATAATAATTTAAGTATTCAAACGTATGTTCAAACATCAAAGGCTACGTGTGAAATTTAAAGATAAAACTGCTGTTGTATCTGGATTCGTGAGAAATTGCACGAATTCGGTTATGTTTTTATGTAAATTTTGTGAAATTAAATACATGGTTTCATTCAGCGTAACTTTGATCTTATTATTCTTAAAGCTTCTTCAAATTCAAATCAATTCAATTCAAAGAAGTCACTTCTATTCGCTTACGTACCTATGTCACGCTCCACTTCAAAAAAAAGTCTTCCTTAGTCTTCATTAGTAACCATGCCATAGATATTACTTGAAATATTTGTATTTTATAGCTAAGTATCAACTAATTAATTCAACTCATATCATCATCGTGATTTTGACGAATAAGTCAGTGAGAGTGATATAAGTCAATAAAAAAAACTCATTAAAAATCTCCACTATCAAATTAATATAAAAAAAAATATTGCGCACAAACTTTTATGAATTTGAAGTCAGTTCAAACTCTTTTCATGTCATCATAACAATGGATATACCATACAGAGTATTCCAAAGTCTTTTTTCTTTAATTGCTTTCGGAATTTTTCTGTTTATTTAGGATTTGGTTTGAACAATGTTTGTGCGTCAAGAGATAGAAAAAAAAAAGCCATTTGAACGTTGTTTAAGCAGGTTGATCTATAAAAATGTACTAATTGGTCTATAACAATGTTGAAATAGCTGGAACAGAACATACTCAAATCGGTCGTAAGGCATTAAATTAGACGCCTTTTCTGTCTTTCGTTTGTTTTTATTAATGTGTTTTGTATTTCTTAAGGAGACCAAGCGTAGAAAATTTAGAAAAAAGTTTACTTGCCTAAATTTCAAGCACGTACATAACTGCTGCTTACTGATAGTTATAACAAGAGTCTTTAGTAGCCTTGAGTGGAAAATTTTTAATTTTTGAAATCGACAAACAAAGTAATAAATCAATTTGTCATGATGTTTAATTTTATTGTCTTAAGGTGATATACGAGTATTTATTTGCATTTACGACAAAGGTAACAATGCATGTTGAATGGGTTACTTTTAAGACAGATACAAATGTGTTTTAAATACTGGAGTGATGCCATAATGTGTTGTAGATATGTCAAAGGTGTTTTGTTTAAGATCAAAGAATTTTTGTAGCAAGTATACATGAAGAGCGGCGTTTGCATCAATGACAGGAGATAGCATTAAGGGTTTGAAGCATCAAATTCTACGCGGTTTTTGATCCCCCATTCGACAATGCTTTCAAGATCCGAATTTAATAAGCTTATCATACGCTGCCGTTGAAGCCCCACATCCGAAAGGACATAAAGGATGTGATTCTGAAACGAATATGAAAAGCTGAGGGTAATATCATCTATGAAACAGTTTAATGAATTAGAAGATTCAGAGGTTTTGTCTGAATATTAATATAAAAGAAGGAGAGTCGGAGACAAAACGGAGCCCTGGGGCATACCAGCATTTATTTTGTGAGTTTCAGACTTGAAACCGTCTAGTAAAACTTGCATTGAACTGTCCGAAAAGTAGTTTCTATACTCTATACAATGAATTAGAGTATCGTCGATACCAACAGCACGCGTTTTCGGAAGGAGATCTCGGTGCCAAACTCTATCAACAGCTTTTGAAATATCAAGTGCAAACATTCTCCAAAACGATGTAAAGATTTGTTACACTGTTCGCTGAGATATACCATCAGATCACCAGTGGACCTATTGCTGCGAATGGCGTACTGCCGGTCATTAAGAAGCTTTCGTTCTTCGAGATATTTCTTGAGCTGGAAATTAATCACCGTTTCCATGACCTTGGAAAGAAGGGACGTAATTACAATTGGTCGGTAGTTTGAGGTTGAAGAAGATACGCCTTTTTTAGGGAATAACTTACTTTAGATGGTGCTCACCGCCCAGGATGGGCTAGGGCTTCGGCCTCAACTAACAAGCCCCTCCAGCCAGCTCTGTCCCTAGCTATCCAGCCGGAACGTCCTGTCCATTTTTGGGACAGGCTGGACAAATGCAGTTTTTCATCCCTTCGGAAAGAGACCAGTAGAGAAGGATAGATGTTAAAGCCTACGCAGTATGGCTTTGCCAGCGTAGAAGAACAACTCTTCAAAACAATAATTGGAGGGACACTATCCGGACCTACGGATTTGTGTCTGTCGAGATCTTTCAGAACTTTGGAAGATTTGTCCCATAAAATCGTGTACGCTCTCAGGTACAGGCGGAGTCCTAATTCTTTCTGGCAGCGTAAAATTAACACTTAACTGTGCTGCAGGAAAATTGGCTTTTTCTAGTGACATATAACAGAACGAGTGTTGTTGGAGATGATGAGTGGAACCGAGGATGATGTAGTATTACGTTTGTTTTTTACAAATTACCAACAAATTTAAATACCTTTTGGGCATTGTAGTATATTATTGTTGCCTCAATTGTTGATCATGTAAAAACTTGGTTCTTCAAATGTATACCGTTACAGGTCTTTCTAGCTTATTCAAACGGAAACTTATTTCTCTAACCCTGATATCCTCTTTGGAGCTCAAATGATACCATAAGTTCTCTTTGGATTTAATAGATTTGTCCCTGTTCGGAATAAACAAATGAATAAATCGACTGGTCCTTTGTATTTGTGGATTCATATAACTTTATTTACGGACATTTTTTATCAACCAGAAGCACTAAATTGCATTGTAAATCACCCATTTCCGGAATTTTGTTAAAGATATTTTATCTTTCGGCTTAAATCCCAACGACCTTAATTATACCCAACATAACCGAAATACTCTCCTAGCAGTTATAAATAGTTTGTTCTATAAACTCGTTCCTTTAAGCCACGCTTAGAAAATTACATACATCCCAACAAATTCAATCTGTTTTTTCCAGTCATTTGTTAAGGAGCGAGTTCCGGCCATTAGATCCATCATTACGACTGTAACTTTATTCCACATATACCTAATCATGAAAAATTGATTCCCTCTCGCTTCTTATAGTATCAACATCACCTCCTCCATCTTCTTAAGTTTCTTTTATAGATTTTTGTCTGTAAAAAGAAAACCCCATATGAAAATTCAGTTTCCAGTTCCAATTTATCCAATTTCGTGTCTGGATGACATGAAAAATCATCTCACCATTCATCCCAAATCCCCACATTCATCAAAAGAAAAAAAAAGTATCTTTTGAAAAGATCACCCAATACCTGAGAAGAATTAATTAACCAACAACAGCTTAGCTGGCAACATAAAAGATTCAAAAAGAAGAAAAAGAAGAAAAAACACCTACATGATCATCATCATCACTGATCGCCTCACTAAGCCCCAATGAGACAATATCACAGCAAGACTCAGACGATATACGAAGAGAAAAACCTTATTTTTGCACCTGGAATAATCATCATGCCGACAAGTTGTAACTTAAACAAGATCCAAAACACCAGATACGGTCGACTTTGGCTTTACGTGCAATGATACAAGTTTCCCCATAAGAAAGTCGAACTTGTATCTTAAGTCGTTTAGAGATTGGCGACGACAACAACAACGGGTGCCAGCTGCCAGAGTGCCAGTGCCAGAAGATAGCTTTAATCGCTTTCTAGTTCGGCTGACTGACGCATTAGGGTGTGTGACTAACTTTAAGCGTATAAACGTCACACGAGAAACCAGACGCTTGCTTTGTTTGTAGCATTGAAGTTTGGACTCGTTTCGTCATTGTGAATGAATGAATTATTTTGAAACACGTTTCTTAAAAAATAAATTTACATAATTGGGAGCTTGAGACTTTTTTAAAGATTGCGTGTGTGACTGGCGTTTGTCGATTTGACACAAACACACACTAGGTGATCGTTTGCATAAATTTAAACGATTGTTAAATAGTTTGTTTGAGCTTGATTAACTTCGAATCATAGTTAATTGCAAAACTGAAACAAAATTACAAACAACATGTCCCCCCTATTTCTCTGCCCTCCCGCATACAATTTAATTAGAAATTTAAGATTGAAACGTGCCTTATTTTTGTATTTTGGCTCACAGTTATGGAATTGTTAAGTTTTTTTTTTATAAATCGTATTGAAGGACAAGACAGTAGTAATGGACAATGTTATGTCGATAGGACGTGTTTGATAATGACGAGGCTATATTAAAAAGCTGTGATTTCTAGGAGCGTTGACATTAGTTGTCATGACGGAGAATGAGTTATTGATGGATGAGGTTTATGTGAATGGAATATAAATTCATTGAATTGTAAAAATTAAATATTAAGTTCATATGGTTTTGTGCATCGATCGTTGGTCATTTTTTAATAAAACCACAGGATGATAAAGATCAGACACAGATACGTTTTCGTAGAGTTAAATTTATTGTAGAGCTAGAGCAATTAAGAAAGGTCGAACAGTTGTTGGAGAATATTAGTTTTTAAGCAAACGTCAGTCATTAAATGCCTACAAATTCAAAGTTCAGACTTTGATAACAAAAGATCTAATTTGGTAGGAAAATTTATGATTGTCCGGTATAATAAATTTATACTTGCTCATGTTGGGTGACGGCAGAGTTCTTGTTGATTGAAGTAGATTTTGGTTAGAATTTTGTACTTTATGTCGGTCATGTATTTTTGTTGCATTTTTTAAATTTAATTTTATTCACGAATTCACGAATTTACGAAACTGATCAGCATTTTGTGAAGAAGTATAGATAATTTTGTAAGTGTTATTAAAAGTGTCTCTTTTTTACATAAAATCAAATATAGTAAATTAGTTTTTCCCTCTTTTGTTACCCGAAGCCTCTCGATTGCAAAAGCTTAACTCACTTCTTAGAGTGTCCTTGGGTATAATTCATAAGCTAGTTGGAGACTTAAATAAAAAAAAAATTAGTTCAAAAGCTAGCTGGTATGGCTCATGAATTAAAACAAATTGAATTCATCGTTCTTTCTGGTTTATATGTACTACAAATGGACGGAATTCATAGGTTCACTCTGGCGCATACGCACTTTTTTCATATTCAATGGATTTTTTTAACAAATTCTAATAAAGTTTTGTTTGTGCATGCTAAGCTGACTTATAACTTGTTAGCTGAGCAATTTACTATGATAAGAAGCACTGTGGCCAATTTTTGTGCCTATATTTCTATACCTACCTATATTTCTATACCTACATTTCTAAACATATACATATAAAAACATAAATTGCCGTGTTAGTCTCGCAAAAAAAATAGAATAACCAAAGCGATTTGAATAATTCTTTTCTATTATTTGTCTCAATGCGGGTTAGTTTTGTAAAGAAAACCTAAACAATGAGCCGGAGATCGTAAATTTTTGTTTTTATGGGAATTTATATGTTTTTGTGTGGTTCTTGAGATAGGAACTATCTCAGAAACTTATGAAAGTCACATACTAAATTTAACCCAATGTGAACCAACTGGCCCTTAGCAGTAGTGGATCTAGGATTTGGCTGTGGGGGGGGGTGGGGCTTGCAGTTTGGAGATCCATTTTGAGACCTTAAGTAATAAAATACTTAAATAAAAGAGATCAGTTTAGGTTTAATGCAAGACCGTACTCAACTTTAGTCGAACTAAACTTCACGACAACGCGGCAAAACATTATTTTTTATGAAATTTAAGGAGCTATATCGCACTAAGCGGCAACTGAACTTCATACAAATTCATACGAATTCGTGTGAAGTGTAGTTCCGATGCAGTGCAGTTCCGGCTAGTGCGGTCTAACCTTTAAGGCTCAAGTATTTTTTTTCCTTTTCCTTTAATGATATCCGTTTTTTGTGTGCCTTTATATCCGCTCCTGTTGCACTTCAAAATATTTTCAATACAAATAACAATAACAAATTACAATAACAATTATTAAAAATTGCTGTAGCGGAGATAGAAGCAAATTCAAAGGCGCACAATAATTTTTAGCCATATATGCTTGAACCACGTGTACAAATTCGTTTATTTATATTATTTAAAAATTGATTAGGTACCTACATTATGTAGTTATATTTTTAAATTAGCTGTGGGTATGTTTTGAACTTCCCATTTTTGATAAGATTTGAAAACTGTTTTTAATTGGCTAGTTCATAAAAACTATATTTAAGTGTTCGTACTGGCAAAAGCTCATATATGTGCTTTGACACGGAATTAATCCTCTAAGATCTCATTTTTCCTGAATTATCCAAATCAAAGAGAAACAATTTTGTTCAAACTGACACTTTACGACATAAGACAAAGCTGCTCTAAGAAATAAGCCGCGGCCCAATTCTTCCAGCGTGAATGAGTTTTCGTGTATACGCTGCATACGCTTTATAGGTATTCATGTTAAAAAAAATATGTCGATAAATTTGCACGTCACTCTAGAGTCTAGAGGGATTGCAAATATTCATTTGCTTTTGCATGATTTTCTGAGCGCGCACAGAGGAAACTCACGTTTTTGGAATTTGGCTCCTTAACTGGAGAATTTTTATGTTTTGTATGTACAATTGCCTTGGACCTTTCAAATTTTGAAAACGTAGCCCCGAACATTTCTAAGACCAGCCAAGGCCGTAAGAATCAATTCTTGTTGTATTAAACATACACTAAACTTGAAATCACGTTGTTCTCCAATGGTTTAAGCCTCAAATGCGTTTCTTTCGGTAAATTAGCTTTGTTTTTAGTATATACAGTTGGGGCATTTGACACGTTAATGTAAAGCCCCGACCATTTTTATCTCTTTTTACTTATCTCTTCAAGCCTTAGCCCAAACTTCGGACTTTGACAGTCCCTAGACTTGAGCCCCCAAAACTCTCTGGAATAAGGTTAGTTTTTAACCCTGGCTAGGTTTTTTGTCCAATATTCTCAGACCTTATTGCGCCAAAGCTGTTCTTTTTCGTCCCAATTTTCTGGGTTTAATTTTTAGGGAAAGATTGTCGTTGCATTAAAAATATCCATATTCATAGCCCCAACTTAGTTTTTGTCCAAATCGCTTCAGGCCTTAGCCCCAATCCTAGAAAAAAATTACATTACATGTATGCAAATAGTTCAGCCCCAACCACGTTATTTTGTCCATCAAATTTCATATCTTAACAATATTTTAGACGGAATATAAAATTCTACACGTTGTAATGTATTGCTTTCTATATTTCAAATTATTTTATGATTCGGCTGTGGGAGGGGCTTTAGCCCCTATAGCCACCCCCCCTGGATCCGCTACTGGCCCTAAGTATTATATAATAGTAAAAAGTGTAAGATCGTGAGATATGGTTAAAGCCAAAATGGTATCTGATTTCAAAAACTCTTTTCGTGTTTAAAATGTTATATTCTTGGTATTGCTATGAAGATAACTTTAGAAGTGCCTAGATATATCATCATTGAAAAAGTTAATTGTTGATTTTGAGACCCTAAGAAAGTTTAACCATTGAATATTTTAACGCAGAAAGATAGCTTACGACTTTTTTTTCTCCTCCAAAAAAAATTAATTTTGACAAATATCTTCCCCATAACGTAACGAAAAAATTAAAATTAATTAAATTTAATAAAATAAACAAACTTCCAATTTGTATAGTTTCTTGAAGAAAAGAAAAATAAGAAATATCACGAAAGAACGTGTTGTTAATGTATTTGTCAGACAAGTTGTGATATGATTTTCTTCTTCATTCAACAATTTGTTTCTATTAGGATATCTGATTTAGAATGCACCAAGATCATCAATATGTCAGCAACTACTGATACCACGAAAAATTTAAAGAAACTCTTGAAATCTTAAATAACTTTCTCAGAAGGTACTTTCAAGACCTTATGATAATTGCTTTTGTTAGCAACCTTCGCCTTAAGTTCAAAAAAAATATGAAAAACTTACTTTCCATAGTAGATATTTTGGTTGAGTCTATTGCTGCTTTTCAAATTTGTTTTCCAAAAAAAATATTCAAAAATTGAAATTTTGAATAATTTATTTTTCAAAATTTGAAAATTGTATTGTTTTAGATTGATTTTTTTTTTCCTTTCAAATACAACTGGTAAATTAGTCCAAAAGAGTTGTTATTTTTACATTTCTTCAGAAGCTTCTTGCCTTTGCTATTGTTTCTTTTGTATGAAAACCATGGGACCTTCCTTTTCTTAAACGGGTGTAATGAGTTACTTAAAAATATTACCATTCTTTCCCAATTTTTTTTTTTTTTGGGAAAATCGACTAAAAGGACCTACTCTTACTCGAAATCTTAAGTAAAATATAAAAAAAATAATCACATTGTTTTTCCATGAAAACCCCAGTATCGCAAAATAGTTCATGAATTATTCGTAATAGTTCGAAGTTCCTAAATATACTCAGCTAGAATTTTGAAAATTCTTCAAATAGGAACTGCTCAATTCTCGGGCTGAGTTCAATTTGTCGTTCAATTTTGCGTCCGGAGACGAGTCTTAAAGCATAGATGAATTTGGTTAAGATCTGACTAGACCGTTTTCGAGAATTTAAAATTTCAAAAAATGTATTTTTTTGAAAATTTTCATATACAAAATTGTTTAATATATACGAGTAACATAGGCCTCCCATATATAAATTTGGTTGAGATTTTGAATTAAAAAAATCGATGATCCGTACCCTTAATAATAACCGTTCTAAATATTTTTTTTTCTTATCAAAATATTTATTATGTATATTCTTATAAGTAACTCGTAATTTTTTTTGTATCAAAATCGTAGGACCCGTTTTTGAAATAAATCAAATTGCTTCAGTGGTTTAGGCTGCAGTTCGAGGTACAGACAGACAGAATTGCAGGACCCACTTTTTTTTGTTACGTTCTCTATCATCGTATTATAATAAGAGCCTCAGAGAAAAGGTGTTGAACCCCATATTAAATTATGTAGGGCGCTCAGCTCTTTAATTAAATAAAATTTTGAAGTTCCTACACTTGGTACCAAGGGATTTAATAAAAACTAGTATATCGCCCACTGGCCGAAATTCGACCAAAAGCTCGCTCACTCAAAAACTCATATTGACACATGAAAGAAACTTGTTTTTTAGTTTGAAAATTAAATCACACAAAATTTGTTTTTAGTTATTAATTTTTTTTTAATATACACAGTGATCGAGAGTGTGTAATTGCGTGTCTCAGGTATATTCTGCACATCTCCGCACACATGGCTTTCCAGCCATATAAAACTTATCCAAATCGGTTGGATACTTTTTTAGAAAATGGTACCCCAACATTTTTGTAAGGCTATTTATATATAGATATACATTTTCAATGCAGCATTACGTTCAAAGGCCCCAACCCCGACATGCAAGACTTTCAAATTTGTGTATAAATAGTATGGACCTATCTTAAAACAAAAGGAATTTTTGCCATCGCTCACACCCAAAACTTGATGTGTGCTCTCGGTCTATATTGTTATGGAAAAATATTATCTCGAGTTAGATTTTGTTTACGAATCCAAAATTTGCCGTATATGTAGTACCTCTATCTACCTATGTCGCAAGTAAAAATACTAGTAAGATTTTGAAGGTAGCTTTAGTTTACAACTATGCACTTTTCCGGTTGCGTTTTGATACCCGAGGGCTTACCGATTTAACGATTACATATTATTGAAGTGCATATATCTGTTCTGAAGTCCTATGAAGCTGCTATCTTCCAGCATTTCATTTTTGTGAGTTTGAGCTCTCTTATGAATTCAGTGGCCGTCTTTATTGATGCAACTTTATGTGGGGCTTTTTATTCGAGGCCTTATTGAACCGCAAACAAATACTGATACATTTTTGCAATGACAATCTCTTACCACTAAACAAATAAAGCGGAACAGACTTCAAATCTGACGCAAGCCTTTATTTTGTGTTGCAGTTGCATTATTGCAACATTATTTTTTATCCAAAACCATTTGTTTGGTTGTTTCACACAAAATTCGATAGATAATAATCGCTTCAGTAAAATAGGTAGAAAAAGTGTCAGAAGCTGCTTTTTTCCAAGCAGTTTGACTCTAACGAAAAATCATTCTTTTCTTTACTTCTTTCAAATTAACGACAGATTTTCCAGTCAAAATAAAAATCCAAAACATTTAAATTTTCAATCAAAATAAATTTGTTTTCGTATATTTTTTATATCAATCGAACTTAAGTTCCATTTAAATTTTATTTTAATACAATTTTTGTTAAAAGAGTTTTTTATACTTAAAAATAAATTCTTTAAATAATTATTTTTATTTTTTTCGTTGCTTAAATAAAAATGTATTATAATATTAACACATTTATGTGTGTAGATGTTTTCATTGTAGTTTAAAAATAAATAAGAAAATATTTAAAATTTAGCATTTTAATTTATTTTTTTTTTTTTGTTTTGTACAATTTAAAAGCAAATATTTTTTTTATTTTAAAATTTTGCAAGCAATATGCGTTAAATATATATATTTGTTGTATTTCTTTTGACATTAATATTTTTTTTTATTTATTTTTCTATTTACAAAAAAAGCGCGTGAATCAGTGCAAGAAAGTTAATTTTGTTTTTTTTTTTGTTGTGGTTTTACTTTATTATGAGAACTCTAATGGTGTTTTGCGCAGCTAAATATAGTGAAAGGTTTGTATTTATTTTTGTTTTGTTTTTGTAATAATTTTTAATTTCTTAAGGGCACTAGGTATTTACATGAAAAATTTGCAGCTATATAAATGGTGTGTGGTATTTTATTTTTTTAGTTAAAAATATATTTTTGTTTTGTAAATTAAATTCTTTAAAAATAAATAAAAACTAAATTAAAATAAAATTTGTAACTAAACAACTAATCAGTCTTGTGTTTTGAGAAAAATATATAACAATAAAAATACAAATCTTTACAAAGTTTGTTTTGCAACAAAGGACTTGGGGGGGGGGGGGAATAGACAAATTATTAAGGGTTTTTTTGATATATTTTTGGTAAAAAATACGAATAAACCATACAAACTTAAAGAAAATTATTTGGTTTTAAAACAATGATACTGAAAATTTATAAAATCTTTTAAAAACTTAGTACAATATCGAAAAAATATTTGAATTCAAAATTATTTTTTTAAATGATGTATTTTGAGCAGTTTAAAAATAACTTCCCTCATTGATGAAATTTATGAATTTACGAGCAATCTTGAAGACATTTAAGATATGCACTCAACTATTTAAAAACAAAATGTATTTAAAGGGAAATTTGATAGGATGTTTTACGTTAAAGTCAAGGGAAATTTCTTAATCATACAGAAACGTTTGAAAAGTAATTGAAAAATGTAACAAAATATTAAGAAATGCAAAACATTATCTTATTTCTAATATTATTTCGTGCAATTTTCAGAGCAGTATCAAGCAGATTAGAAAAAAAAAAAGAGTTGACATTTAAGGGAAATTTTGACAAATTTAACAAAAAAATCTTTAAATTAGATACAGTATATTCTATTTCGAGGATCACGCATCGATGGTAACCTCACTGCATTCCTCGACATTGCTATTGGACGACTGATGGTAAAAATTTCTCGACATCATCGCTGCATCCATTCGACTTGACGACTCCTTAATACTCCGAATGTGACTTGTTGGGAGTAATGTTGTAGCTGCAACACTATCAACATTCTGCCATCTCTGAGAATGTTCCAGTAATGATGGTGAGTCTGATTTCGAACCAAGTTCCGCCTTATCCCAGGCCGATGATGCAACTGTTACCATTGGAGCAGGACACACAGGATAAAGAAACTTCATTCCAAATGCGAAATGTGTCTGATGATGTAATGCCTCATCGTAGCTTGGTAGTCCTGTGGCAATGGTATAGCAAGGTGGAGATTCCATTTGATAGTAACTGGCTTCTGATTGACCTCCTGCTGTACCACATGCGGTTCCATTGGGATACAAGTCACCGTTCAAATGAGATCGGATGTCCTTATCTGGAAGAGACAAAAAAGAGGGGAAAAGAAAAATTAGAAAATTATGTAAAAAAAAAAACGTATAAGCTATTTTTGTTATTTCAATCAATCAGTTTAAAAGGACACTTTAAATCCACTCACACCACACTGCTTTTCGCTTAACAACAAAAGAAGAAAAAAAAATCTAAATAAAGTGTTTAGGGTAGAAAATCCATCGTAAAAAGATATGTCAATCAAAAAGAGAACATGAGTTATCCTTTCTTCAATTGAAAATTGAATTTTATCGCTGCTGGTGTTATAGTGTCTACTATGTGTACACAGGAGAGGCCCCCCTTTATGATTTTCAAATTTCATTCTCATGAAAGAAGAAAGAAAAGACGAACAAAAAAAAACAGGAAGGAGACGACCGACCGACCGTTTTAAAAGAATCCCTAGAATACAAGATGTACGACAAGATGTCAGAGCAAAGGTTTGATGGGTCGCACATTGTGTGCATATTCATGTAGATATTCCCCCTTTTCAGAACGGGGATAGTGTGCCTTTGATGATATGAAGACGAAGGAAACAAGTGAGTTTTATACTCGGTTTTTATTATGTAACAGGAATATGTCATGGATGCGAATGAATTTGACAAGAAAATGGATTTATTTTGTATTTTATTTTTTTTTTTCGGGGGATTTTTGAGACTCGAAAAAAAAAGATTGGGAATCTCTGATGGAGATTTCAAGATTTATTTGCTGTTAATGACTTTGAGTAAGGTTGAGAGAATTTTTTTGAAGTTGAAATACAATTTGTGAAGCATAGGTATAATAGGTATGACAGCGAACTCAGACGAAATATTGAAGATTAGTTAGGGATTCAAAAGCAGATTTTTACTAGGAAATGTGGAAACATGGAAAAAACATTGGATTCATGGATTTAATGGATTTGTTTTAACTGTAGAATATGACCTTTCTAATTTATTTATTTTATATATTTATCACTTAGATTATAATAGTTCTGCTGATCAAAAGGAAAATATTTATTTAAAACTTAGGATTTATCTGGCTTAGAGAATCAATCGTTTCTTGTACAAGTGTTTTGAAAGAATTGATTACAATAACAAAAATTACAGAAACGGCAATAAACAGTTCCCTTTGTGCTTGTGTTCCTTACTAATGTTACTTAAAAGGTCCAATATATTCAAAAATTAATTAACATGGTGGTAATACAGTTCGAAGGACCAGTTTTTGAACCGATTTTTGTTCTTAAAAGTGCCTTAAGGGATTTGGCCAAACTGGTTTATTTAGAAAACTATATTCAAGACTTTTTCAGCAGAACCGGCTCCAATTTTATCCAGACTCTTAGTAGCAAACCAAATTTAAATTCTTGAAAAATCGATCCAAATAGCAGAAAAATAATAACGAGAATACCATAAATCAAACCCATTTTAATTATAGATTTATTTTCTACGCAAAATCACACCCATGAGGTCATTCCAAGCTAATGCAATTTTCCTAGAAATGTTAACACAACAAATAAATTTCCACAAGCTATTTACTCAGTAGGTTACGTATATCCTTCAAGATGTCCAACAAAAAATCCTTCGAAGTGTATCTTTCCACAACACGTTTAAAATATCAAAAGGACAACAACAAAAACACACAAAAAAAACAATACAATTTCCAATAACCATCAAGTTCCAAAAGTCACAGTCTTTTAAGAATTGGTTTGATCATAAAGACATAGCCATTGGACCAGATTAAAGGACTTCATTTTATATCCAAAAAAAGCTTATTTTTCCTGTCATTCTTATAATGTTCAAAGCTATTTTCAAAGAACACTAACCGCTTACTCAACCTACCTAACCATCGCCATCATCATAGATTGACTTGACCTCCCTTTTTCTTTTAGATAAAACGAAATAAAAGATTTTCCACTCCATAAAGTAGGTATACAAAAAAAACAAAGAAATAAGAAAAGGATTTCAAGCTACCCAATCCCCCAAAATATTCGATGTCCTTTATTTGTGTGTGCGTGTATTTTTTTTTACAACACCACTTTTTACACTCAAACTGTGTCCCCAATTGCTCTTTGATGGTAATCCTCAAAATGAGGTGCAAAAAATTTACAACAACCTCCAGACATAATACAAAATAACAAAAGGATTTCCAGGATATTTTTTTTTGTTTTGTGCTTGTCGTCGTATAAATAAAAAAGACCAACCTATACATGAACCAAATTGTGTTGTAAAGGTTCGGGTTTCATTTTTTTGTTGCCATTCCTCGTGACTGGGTCAATAAAAGTCTTTTTTTCCTGCTGTTATGGGCTCCTCTTTTTTGTTATTTTTTTTTTTATTAACATGGATTTTTTTTGGTTTATTCTACCATCAGAGAGTCCACCATTTTATTGTGAAACAAAAAATTATATTGTATACACTCCCAACATCCGCTTATCTCTTTTAAATATATTCATAGTCCTTTTTGTGTAAAATTACGTTCATATAGGAGGATATGTGATGTGGTGTTTACAGTTTTATTTTTGTGTATTCGAGTGGTGTCATTAATTCGTCCTTTCACAACTTTGCATCAATGCAATTGCATGTGTAATTGCGAAGTGATAATAAGTATCCTTGGGGACGACATCACATAGCAGTCAAAACGAACAACTCTATTGATGTAATGGCGCGGTCGCGACATTCAAAATGTAATGAATTGCAAAATGAAAATTGCTCATCTTTATGTTGATAATAATTCTGTATTTTTATCTTTCAGCAAGGAAATATTTTTTTTATTGTAAATTGAACAAAAGAGCAATAAATTTTGTCCTTGCAAATATAAAACAAAAAAAAATAATTATGAATATTTTTTGGATTTTTTTTTTGTTTTGTATGTGTATGAGTGTGTGTTTTTTAATGGGGTTTACTCGGTGTACACATATGGCTGGAATGACCAAAATGAAGTGAACAGAAAAAAAAAGTTTGGAAAGCAGGAGTTACTCCATGGATTAAATTATTCAATTAATATTTTAAATTGATTGCTTGCGATTGCGACTTGAGTGGATTGTGTTTCCTTTTTTTTTTGTTTTTGGAAATACATACCTACCTATTATGTACAGTACATTTATGTATATATTTACTCTACACACTTGTATGTCTAGCAGCTGTGACGGTGTGTTAATTGTGATTGTTAAATATTTTATTCATACATTCGTTTCATATTTAATAGCAGTTGAGTTTTATTTTTTTCCATTTTTTTTCGTCCGGCTTGAGGGACCATTCAATGGGGAGTCCATTAAATGAAATTGAATAAAAGAATATTATGTGGTGTTTGGAATCATTCAAGCTTTGATTCTTAAATATGTTTGGAGATTTTTCTGCTCGAAGTACCAGTTGATGACAGTTGTTTGAGTTAACATAGCAAAACTTATTAGGAATGTCAAACGAGTACAAGAAATTTATAATATTCATTTGTTAGCATGAAAATATTCTGGGTTGTCCAGCTCGAGGTTCCATTTGTAAGCCATTAGTTAAATTCGCAGAACTCCTACCATATTTAAAAGAACGAAAATTTCAGTTTTTTTCCGGTAAAGAGGACCATCAAATTGCAATTTTTGAATATAAGTTTTTAAAAAATAAATCTTATAGAAGTTTCAATAAGTAGATTTTGAAAACTAGAGTAAAACTAAGAGAATCCTTTCATTCAGAATAAAATCGTAGAGTTTTTCACTCTATTGAATAGATTATTTCTGGTCTAAAAACCCATTTATTAGCAATTAATTTGGAAGATCTAACAACATATTTGACAAGTTTTAGATTCAAAAGAATGACTCAGTTTTGAGAAAGGTTCAATTGTTTCATTCAATTCTAACTTGAATTTGGCTCATATGATCATTTTATCAAAATGAACTAAGTAAAGTTAAGAAATTTTTTCTAAGCCTGAATAAAACTTCACTCGCCAGAGCATTCATACTCTATTCGGCTCGAAGGACCATTCAAAATAACTTGAATTAAAAATAAACTTGTGATAAATCTTAAAAAAAATCATTATATTGATCCGGTTCGGAGGACCACACGAATATTTAAAATACAATTTTTCTCTTATAAAAACCTTTTGGTGTCGCGACACATTTAAAGATTGATTTTATTTTGTTTGTTTTTAATTTATCGAATACGAAATCCGAACTAAATTTAATAAAATGCCCTCCTAAATAGGAACTTAAGTAAATAAATACTTTTTATAATTCTACGCACGTTTTTCTTCAATAAATCTCTTCCACGAAAGACCCATTAATTAGATTTAAATAATTTGTTTAAATTGAATTCAAATCATGTAACAAACAACATTTTTTATAAATTATTTACACAAAAATTCAAATATTCATTGAAAATTTTCTGTCTCAAAGGATATTTTTCGTTTGCACCTGAAAAAAAAGAAAAAAACCTAAAACAAAAATGTCAACATTGTAAACAAAAGAAAAACAAAATTCCCTTGCTGTTATTTGAAGCTTAAACTTTACAACAATAACAAAAAAAAATAAATACCTCCAACAGACAATGACACAAAACGTGAAATGAAATATTCAACAAGCTCAAATCTTTTGGATAAAATATATACAAAAGGACACACAAATTTTGTGAGACTGGTCCTGGTTGGGTGTATTTATTTTTTTTTTTTTTTGCAAAGTTAAAGTTGATATTTTGTTTGCTTTATTGGGAGGAGAATTGACTTGAGACTTCTTTTTTTCTCTTTGTCATTTTTCATTTTTAAGGAAGGTGAGGTTAAAACCATAAGTACTTGAACAAAGAACATTTGAGTTTATCTCTGACTCTTTTGGAAAGATTGGCTTGTATTTTACTTTTTTTTTTTAAGGAGACAAATTAGAAGGATGTCCTAATGGGTAGGTAGGTACTTTATCTTAAATTGAAAACCAATTTAACAAGACAATTTTTGTTTTTTTTTTGAAAGAGAATAAACTTCAAAATTTGACACAATAGCGATAGATGGATATGGAACGTGCTTAAGGAGTTGTTCTGGACGATTTTATTATTGGGCACTTCTTTAGTCTTTTCAAGTGTTTTTTAAGGAGTTTGAATTTTTGTTAGAAAATAAGGTTTTTTTTTCTGATAAAATATTTCTTAAAGAGTTCGCCAAACTGATAGAAAATTATTTGCGTTGGTTTGGAAAAGCATTTAATCAAAATTATGTTTCAAAATGTTGTATTGATTATTTAACATATTTCATTGAAAACTGATATAAATGATAAATAAACGAAAGTCATGTATTTACAAAATAAATTTTATCCAACTCGAAGGACCATTTAATTAACATTAATTGAAGGAATTTGTAACATTTAAGGAAGTTTCAGTAAATTACAAAGGTATCTTTAGTTTGTCTGACTCTTACACAAGACCACAAGATAATTATCGGATTAGTGAAAAAGGCATTTAATGTCATTATCATAAATTATTGTCATAAAAAGCAGAGGCACCAAGCTGAGATAAAATTTGCTTGGTGAAAAAGGCATTTAAAAATTGTGTCTTAGAAAGCAGAGGTCCAAGCAAATAGTAATTAAAACTTAAATCTGGCCTTGGTGGAACAGTTATGGCTATTGATTTTATAAAAATATAATTTGCAGTGTGTTAATGCTGTAAATTTTATAAACGTAATAAGCCATCGACTAGAATGTTGTGTCTTCGAAAAAGAAGAGTAATTACAGCTCTAACGGATGAGGTCTACTGTAGTAGTTGTTATCAGAACCTAAATGAATTCGGACTAAAGGTCGCTTAAAAAATTTTAATTGAATTTCATTCCATACAATCCACTTAAACTTAAAAAAAATAATATAATTTCTATTGCTTAAGTTTTGTCTTCGCTATTGATTTTGCATTTTTTTGAAAAATTCAAACCACTACGGCTCTGATTACTCTAATTCTAAAACGCAAGCCTTTCAAGGGCCTACCCAGTTACAAAAACAGGCACAAAATTTGACGATTCTCAAAATAAACATGACCCAAAATAATTAAAGTAAGCTCCCTTCGTTCACTAGACTTACGTTTTTGACGAAGAAACAAAATTCTACTAGATAATACGATGACATTGCTGATAACACAATTTTAAACTATTCAGCTTATCCTGAAATCCGGGCTGAAGGACCAATTTTTCATTAAAACCATATCGATATATCTAAATACTCTTGAATATTCATGTTTCATTCCTAAGTTTCATTTAAAATAAATTAAAACATAATCCCAAAATATCACGTTTTCTTCATTTAATCCAGCTCGAAGGACCAACAATTATTGCCACATGTGTGATTTTATTTATTAGTTAAATGCATACAATTATCTAAAGCCCATATATTCATACCATATACCGTGTTGTTGTATATCCTATCCTAATCACTTCTCTCAAATCAAAATTATTAATCTACCCTCAATTTTGTGGTATGAAACCCGTAAATTATCCTACGACCAAACCATACCATACAGACACCACACCAAATATCATTAATCGGCTTCGATAAATCAAAAATTACCTTCGATAAAATCACCAATTATTACTATATCCTCATCGCCTCAAACTTGAAATCGTTCTAAATAAATAAACAATATAACAATAGAGATAAACCCACATACACACAAGTAGAGTGCCATCATCATCATCATTATCACTATCATCAAACGTGATCCTAACAAAACAGTTATGATTATAAATTATAATTTATATCGATGAGCTTATGCAAATCCAATTTAAACCACCTTCACTCTATCTCTCTCCAATATCCATAAAATGTATATAGGTACCTTCTCCAACTCATCCTTTTTTCAACAGTCATAAATATTGTTTTGGGGCTTTTGTCCTGAGTAAAGATGTTTTTTTTGTTTAAGGACATTTGACATTGCAGAAAAGCCTGGTCAGCATATAAACACTCTCTCTCTATAGATAGGTTTTAAATCAAAATAAATAAAAAAATAAATGAAAATTGTAAATAAATCTTTTACGAGTGGAAAGTAATTTATTATCCTGACTCAAAAGGACATTGCCATGTCAAATACACATACATAGGCATACACACAAAATTGATAGTCTCCATTATGGACATAGTATGTGCTGTGTATGTAATTTCTATAAAAGGAAATAAAAATTACACAACAAACAAAAAAAAGAGAATTGTACCTACACAAATTGTGACAAAAAAAAAGATGTAAAATTGTCCTGCGGCGATTATACTTTTCCTTCAAAATTTTACATACAGAAAGTATAGTGTGTTGGCCTAACTCGTACGAGGATGTGTATGCGGAGGAGAATAATATGAAATCACAAACTCAATTGTAGGTACTTGACATGGAAATTGTAATTTTTTTTTTCTAAAAAACAACAAGAATACAATAATATCTACAGTACTGTGCAAACAAATTTTTGTAAACTTTTCATTTCTAATTATTTTTGGTGATTATTGTGTTTTTATCCAGGGAACAACTGTTTTTTTTTTTGAAAACGAAATAAGAAAATTGGATTTCAAGCTTATTTTGACTGACTGGTATAAAAGGAAAATTGACTTCCTGTGCCGACAAATGTCCAAAATAAATTATTTTCAGAGGTAAAATTTGTTTATTTTATGTTAGCGATTGGCACCATCTTATGAGTATATGAAAAAAGTGATACACATAGAATTGTTTCCTTTTTCAGTGGTTAGTATAAACTGGTATAATGCAAAAATCAGATGACTGCATGCGATTTTTTCCTTTTGTGAATAGAATCAAAAAAACCGTTACACATCGAATTGTTTGGTTTTTTAGTGATTGGTATAAACTGGTCTAACGCACAATAAGGATAGCGGACTGCATCCGATTTGTTTTTAATCGTTGCTAAGGGACAATTCAAGAATACCTTTAACTCGTATAATGCACAAATCAGATATCGGACTGCATGCGATTTTTTTTTTAAATCGTTGCTAAGAGACAATTCAGCAATACCTTAAACTTATTCTTTGATATTCGACAGAAAAAATGCACAGCTCTGTTTGTCCAAGGATATACACATATTTCCATTTTTATAACAAACCCTTAGAGGTGCAAATTATATTTTTTGACACAAAGCAAGAAAAAATAAAAATACGACCTACTTTTTTTCTATTTCTTTACCCAACAGAGCCACACAGAGGAAAGCTCTTTGCTTTTTCAAAATAATATTCTGAATTCTGAATCTCCAACATAAGGATCCCTCAACATGTCAAGTACAGAGAATATTCATATGGGCCACATATACTATAATATAGAATCCCTTTAATTGATCTTTTGTCAATTGTTTACTTTTACTTTTCTTACTCTATTGACTTTCAAAAATAAAAAAGAAGAAACAAAAAATATGTACAGGAAAACAAGAATGAGGAAAAATTAGGTCCCTTAGACAAATAGGATCCACATCCTACAGTCTGCCATATATGTGGTGCTAGATGCTGGTGTAGCAGGTACATGTGGGTGGATAGGATATTATTTACTTTTTTCTGACATAAACTTACTTTATCATCATCTAACTGGAGGGAAAAATACACCCAAGTTTTCTCAAACAACAACAACAAATCTGGTCCTTTTCTATGATCCCTATGGTCCACCGGTCGGTCGGTCGGCGATGGTGGTACATATTTGGTCCTTGTTGTGTGTTTTTGTTTTGGTCGAGTTGTTTTTGTGTGCACGTATGTATCTTATGTCGATGAAGTTATACAGTTATTGTAGGACTTTTGTATCGAGTTTAGTATATTTACTGTGTTGTTGTTCTTTACAGATCCTTCCTAAGTTTGTATGTGGCATGAAAAATAAATGTGCTTACTTAGAAACATTCACATATCCTTAGGATATATACATTCAGGTGGAAATAAATAACTTTCATTGTAGGTAACTTATAATCAATTTGCCAGGATATATGAATGTATACGTGCCAAATAAATTTTGTTCATTTCCACCAACATCAAACCTCTGCTCTGCCAAAAAACAAAAAGAAGAGAAAAAAAGGACACTATATAGTAGCTATTCTATGAGTTTTGCTAAATGAGAAATCCTGCTAATTACTTTATTACCAAGACAGATAGACAGTGTTAGATACAGAACCTAACACGAACAAAGTGATGTTCTTAGGTATATCCTTTTGTTTTGTGCTTTTGTTTTTCGTTATAAATAAATTAAAAGGACATTCAAGGATGAGGATAGTAAATTAAATTTACAATAAAAAATTCAAGGAGTATTCTTAGACAGAGTGGTTTTGTTTGTATTTCCTTTTTTTTGTTTTTCTTGTTGTTTTTCTTTTTTTGAGGTCAGGGATGTTGACATTCCAGAGGAAGCAAAAATAAAAACAAACACATTGGAATGGAAAGTAATTAATTCCTTGTTTTTGTTGTATCTTTTCAGGACTAAAACAAGAAATTAGCAGAGCAGAAAAAAATAAAGAAGGAATATAAGTCATGTTGATGTTATTTTACATCATCATGTGTATTTTTGTTCAGTTTTTTTGTTTTCACTCCATCTTTGAGAGTTGTGTGTGTGTTTTTGTTTTTTGGTGTTCCTATCCTGTTGCTGCGATGTTTTTGTTTGGTCCTGTTTGATTTTTCATGAGAGAAAATTCAAAAGGAAGAGGGAATCTCCAGTTCCTCACAACGATTTATTAATTCATGATCAACACAAGATACAGAGGAAGAAACGATCCCCTACTACACAGTTAAACTTGACTCAGAGGGGTCATCATTTTAATGAGGTGTTTGTGTAGGTAATATCATAGGTCCTGGCAGCTATGGGAAACAAATTATTAATGTCCTAAGGGGTTTTATGATAGGCATTTCACACAAAAACAAAACTTCCTTTCTACCTGTTTAAGTTAAACTTTCTAATATCCAGCTCGAAGGACCAATTTTTTTTTATTATTAGAAAAAAGTCTCTTGAGGTGATTATAAGTTTTGTTTTTCTTGATGAGTTTTATTGCTTCCGATGGAGAGAATATCTTATACATAAATATTGTCCGCACAAAGAAAATGAAAAGGTGAAGGAAAGTTGTTAGGCGAGATTGTTGTTTTTATTCGGAATCACCGACGACGACGAAGGACCAATTAGTTTTGATAACTTTTTAATAAGTTTTATGTTATTTATGGATTCTTTTGAGATTTCTTTATGGAAATTACTACTAGGGAAAGAAGGATTTATTAAGTTAAACAGACAAGTTAGTGTAAGAGTTAGAATAACTGCGGGCTTTGAAAAATATTTTTAATAATGTCTAAGGAATGGATTTCAAAGGAATTATGAAATTTAGTATGAAAAAAGTTTAAGCATTATTTAATAAATATATTTCCAACGAATGTTTGATCTAAGAATCGCATATTTTTAAGCGACCGTTTTAAAACAGGGAGTTTAAAAAAAGTATCTCCCCAATTTAAATTAATCAGCTTGATTTTTTCTGAGCAGGCCTTATAGAAGACATAAAATTTCCGGTTGAATTTAATAAAATGTAATCCTACTATACTGTAATTCTTAACAATTGTGTGTATTCTTTCAATTATGTAGATCGAGATTTTGTATTTGGGATAGAAAATGAATTTATTATAAGTAGAGCCAACAAAATAACAAGGAGGTAACAATCAATAAGTTTATATCGAAAATTGGTTCAAAATCAAATACCTTTTTGGGTAGAATTAGGTTTATTAAGTGACAAATAAATAATTTAATTATGATTTTTAATGATAGCTAAAACTTGTCGAGATTTTGTATTTGGGATAGAAAATGAATTTATTATAAGTAGAGCCAACAAAATAACAAGGAGGTAACAATCAATAAGTTTATATCGAAAATTGGTTCAAAATCAAATACCTTTTTGGGTAGAATTAGGTTTATTAAGTGACAAATAAATAATTTAATTATGATTTTTAATGATAGCTAAAACTTGTGCTTAACTGTCATAAGGGAAATTAAGATGCACAAAAAAATACAGATTTTATAAAAAAAAGTATCAGACTTATCTTTGTTTTTTTTATCTTTTAATATTAGGGTATTTTTTTTAAGTGTACTAAATTTTTAGCTTATTCTACAAAATTCCATAATCAATTGAAAAATTGTTGTCAACCCTAAAAACCTTACAAAATGCATATAAATATACCAACCAACCAAATATATCAAGAGAACCAAAGGGTTGTACACTTTGTCCACTACTTTTTGTATAGAAGATAATCAGCCCTATTGAGAGTTTCACCCGGAAAACATTTCGCCCGAAAATGTTTTGTTCGCCCGGATTTTTAAAAGCTATTGTGAGTTTCACCCTCCATTTTATAACAAGTGTGTCCTCGTTCGCCAGCAAAATTTAAATGGAAATCTTTTCGCCCGAAACGTTTTCGCTCAAAACTCGCAATAAAGGAAGAGTGAAATGTAATTTTTCTGGGCGGATTTTATTTCACGCGGAACTCACAATAGGGCTGAATATTGTGGTAAATATAGAAACAGTTAAGTTCACAGTTAATCTTGTACTGAGGCTGTTAAATTTTGTGAAAATAATAAAGGTAATTTAATTTTCAAGCTCCCTGAAACATTCTTATATGAACAAAAATGATTAGCATTTGAAGGAAGATTTGAAGGAAGATTTGAAGGAGTAAATAGTATTCCTAGAAATGTCCTTATCTGCCAAAAGTCAGAACAAGTTTAAAACTGCTATTGGAATAACCGAAATATTTAGAGAAAAAATAATATTATGGCCAGTTTAAACAAAAATATTGAGCTCTTTCTTAATAAAGCACATTCTCAACTTGTTAAAGAATCTCTTTAAAAATGTTCAGTTAAATAATTAGCAAGCCCTTAAACCAAAAGAAAATCTTTTTAAATTAAAAATTTGTTAAAAAAATTAAAATACAGAGCTTCAAATACTAAGCCCAGCTTAACTTAAAAATGAGCAAAAGCTTGAAAATCAAACATTAAATAATATTATAATTTAGTTAAGGGGTGACCGGGTCACGAAGAAATTTAGAGGTAACTAAATAGAACCAACCATTGCCACTAGCAATAAAAGAAAACAACTCATAATTAATAAACTTAAAATATCTTGAGCGTGAGCAAAGGCATGAACGAGCAGGAACTCAGGTTTAATTTCTACAAGAAGTCTTAAGTTTTTTCCCATATTTAAACAAATGACAGAAGAGCAAATATATAGAAATACTAAGACTTTCTTTTTAATCCATGTAAGAATTTGTCGTTTAAGAGGCTACTGATGGACATCTTTTACTTGCCTTAAATAGATCAACAATTCGACATGGGAAAAAGTTCGAAAACACCAAGAACTTTAACAGGAGGTCACTAATAACTTTGTGAGGTTAAATGCATAGATAAGAATTTTCAATTTTAGTGCTATAATTTTTGTGGCATTTTTGACTTTTGGAATTCTTATTTTCAGAATTTCGAACTATTTAAAAAAAAAGCAGTGAATTTGAAAAATCTACATTTGATATGATTTTCCTTACCTAAAGGAAAATATCATTTGTACCCTTCATTCAAATAAAACAAAACTTAAAAAAAAACTCATTTAACTTCCCTTACTTTGTCTGATTGGGTTTGAAATTTTTAAGAACTTAAGAATAGGCATGTTCAAGAAAGAAAAATTTCAGATGGCCTTAGCAATCTCAATTGCCTGAACAGGATTCCTCAGCAAAAAATCTCAGCTTGGCTGACAAAATACTGAGGAACAAAAATTTTGGATTTGCTTGTTCATCTTTTGATGGAGTTAAATTTCCGATTTTCTGAACACGCCAAAGTGATCATCATTACAATCAATTAATTTATTTCTAGGTTACTCAAAGGTTTTTTTAAGAGTATGAATGCCGTATGGAGAATTCTGTCAAAAGCTGGAAGAAGCTATTTCTAGCTAGTAAAATTTCTTTGTCGGTAGATGTCCAACTATCTCGTAGGTTTGTATTAGAATGCGATTATTTTAAAAAATAAAGACTTATCAATCACTTACGATTTTTGTTGATAAACTTTTAAACTCAAAACAAGAAATAAGATCACTTGCTATAACACCAGTTAAGACTTAATTCAATTATCTGGTGAATTGTCAGATAGTAAAAGATTTATCAACTCTTAAGCTTACGATCCATTTAAAGTGATCAATTTTAATTTATCAGTTTGTTCTAAGTTGTTTTAGCTTTCTCCTATTTTCCTTAAACACCAAGAGTAAAGTAGAAACCTACAAACTTTCCTAAAACAAACTCCTGACAAATTGCATTAGAAACTAAACCGGAACTTTAAATTTCAACTTTCCTTGATCAACTTATTTTCACGAAAAAAGCGGATGTTACGGTGTCCATTTCAAAAAATTGTATTTAATAGTTATTTTAATTTTAGAAAAAATAAATAATAACAAAATCTACTTACTGCATTTTTTCCATTCTCTAAATTTCCGATAGAAATAGCAAGAGAATATTATGAATATCACTGATAATATTATCAACGATGTCACAACACCAATCCATAAATAATTAATTATCGAATGCATATCGGCACCATTAAAAAATCGATCCAAAAACGAACCGGAATTTTGTAAATCGGCCAAATTTAACACAACACTTCCACTAATTTGGTCTTTTGTAATCACATGACCATCCGAACTGAATGCCACAGCATCATGGCCAATACCACCACCGATATTATTTAATTGGATTCCATGATCATTAGATAGACCATTATGATGTCCACTGCTAATGCCAGCACCGCCACCGCCACTGCCACTAGCGGTCAATACACTATTACTTATGCGATTTAGAAGATTTGTAAAATTATCCAAATTTTTAATTCGTTCCAAATCGACATTGGAGGGAATTTCGAATGTTATTTGATTGCCACCCTGATGGTCATCATCGACAACATCGTAGAGCAGATTAGCTGCTGATTGTAGGGAGATGGTTGTATCTGTATCCAATATTTGCATTTCGGTGGTAGTTTCCATTGTCACAGTTATTTTTTTGTTATTAAATCAAAGAAAAATAAAACTGAAGAAAATAACGATAAACTCAGAATACGTCTTTTTAGAAATTCACCATATAGAACGTAAAATATAGTTATTTGTGTTTTTTTATTTGGTTTATGACACACGACTATCGAACCAACTGCGACGACCTCTAGAACACGACTGATTCTAGAGATGGAATTGTTCTGATGGGTTCACTAAAATGCACTGCACCGGCTCCAACGAAACGAACAAACGAAAACCAACGATACGAATTCCAGAAATACAAGGAAAACAACCCTGTTTTAGAGATACACACTCACACAGGCAACCCTGCCATAGTCCACACTCCACAGAGCCAAATATATATAGATACTTTTTGTTTAGAAAAAGTTGTATTATTTCTTTGGGAAGATTTCTTGTTTTTGTTCGTTGTGCTGCCTTTTCTGCCTGCTGCCTGCTACACTTCTACGTTGCTCGTCGAGTCCCTTTGGACTTGCCCTAGTTCCAAGTCAAGTTATGTGCTTGTGCACTCGCTGCTGGTTGTTTTGGTGAGTTCTCCTTTAATGAGTGACGTCACAATTGTAACACCTACACGCATCGATTCGAGGGATTCCGAGTGTGTTCTGAACAATTTTCCTATGTATTTGTTAGTTCAACTGAATTTTGAGAGAGTATTTCGAAGGAGAACATGAAATCAGCTGTTTTTGTTCCGAAAATCCTTTCTCTCGTTTTCTCGGTTCAATTATGTTTTTATGCAGTGACGTCACTATACAACGGAGAGCCTCTCTGTTTTTGTGTCTTTTTTGTATTTAAATGGTGTCGTTTTTATGGTGGGGGAGGGTGAACGGGGGAAGAGAGGACTACACATCCAAAGTGGGTTTAAGAATTAAAGCCAAAAGGATGTTTATTCCCTTTCGTGGTAAGTATAGGAGGTTAAGTTAGATATGAAGAATGTTTTTCGTAAACCTTAGAGATAGTTCGGTTTTTCGGACTCTTGATGCACCTGCCTTTGCAGTTTTTGAAATTTTTGATGCAACTACATAAACACCACAAACGTATACCTATCTACAGTTACCTACCTTAAGTGGCATTCTCAAAAAAAGCACCCAAGGACTCCCCTTCTTCCATATAGCTATATTTTGGCTTGTTAAATTGAGGGAATTTTGTGGGACACTCAAGTATTTTTGGGTCATGGTAGAGATAGATAACCAACTTTGAGTTGACGTTTTGTTTGATGGGGTTTAGTAAGTGCAGATATAGTGGGGTGGTTATGTTTTGCTTTTGCTTTGGTTTTAAAGTTTTAGTTTTGGTTTTCAGTTTTACTATTTGCCTTGATGGTTTATGTAAATGGAGATTTTGTTGTTACTTTGAGAATTTTTGTTGGTAAGAGATAAATTAAAGTTAAGGTAAGGTGTACCCTTGGTTTTAGAAGGTAAATGTTTGCATAGTTCTTTGAGGTAGGTACGTAACTACAGACATACCTATCTATATAACTTACATACCTAAGTATAATAATACATAAATTGTGCATTTGAAAAGTACCTGCATATTGCAGGTTCTCAAGATGAATGTTATTTTGATATTCTTGGTCTTCGTTATAGATATAATTATTTCTTATATAAGGTACAATGTAAGACTATATAGAGCTCTGATGCCAGGGCAGTTTGAAAACTTCTCAAACGAAAGCAAAGAGGTCGGAAGTTTAATATAACATTAATGTTTTTAAAATGGCAAGCCTTCAGAAAGTTTTTTGCATAGTTAAAGAATTACATTTTTCGCATTGAACTTAGATTAAACAATTTTCTCATTTAACTGAAATGTAAGTTTTTTTGTTTGAGTTGGGTAAAAGATTGGTATTCAATAATAAATATGTTGAATATGAGATATACGGCTATGTTGAAGAATTTGAGGCGTTTTTTAAAGATGGTATCGAAGCTGTATAGCACACTTGGGGGTGTCGTGTATTAAGCTGAGAACTAAGCAGAAATAAACATACAAAATACTAATCTTTTCTGAAGGTTTTGAATCAATAACAACCACTTGAGTTGGCTATCACCAAGTATAACATTATGCAGGAATTATAGTTATTTCATGACAGCCACACCAATCATCAGATCCCTCTTAGTGGTGCTTAGTCTGTTTCCAATTTTAATTTATAAATTATTATGCCGTCAACTGGAGTTGAACCTAGACCAAGCTACCTCAGAGGCCGTTGCACTACGGAGCGAAAGCTATGCAGCCTAACTACAAGTGTTATCACGAGAAAACATCTTTGAATAAAACTAATCTTTTCTTTTATTTAATCTGGTACTTCTGGGACTGCCCTCGTACTAAGGTTCAACTATTTCTGAATTAAATGCTTAAACTCAATAAAAACAAAAATTCGAACTTCGTAGGCAGATCAGTGGTTGTGAACAGGGCTGGCCACGAGACAAGAAGAGTCTAAGTCTGTCATCTAGACGAAGCTACCAACTTCTAAGGTATCCTAGAGGAGACCGATACCGTATTGGACTAAAAGTTTCGGTGGTCTCTTAAGAAATTATTAAAAATACAAATATTGCGTTTTTAAATTGTAAAATTTAAAGTTTCTCGACGAATTAATTTATCAGTTTACTTTCAAGCTCCCATTTGATATTTCTTTCATAAAAAAACTGTAAAAATAACCACAATCAAAAAAACCAACACCATACCAAAAAAAAGATGAATCCGTGATTTAGTTATATAAAATTAGGAGCAACACTGAGACGAGACTGATATGTTTCGATTTTAAAGTGACTGAGACGAAACTTTCAAAATAGATTACATAGCATACATGTATATCTTAACTGTGCGTTAAAGTAAAAGTTCAAAATAAACAAATTTTACAATTTACCGGTAAGTCTTAGAATTTTGTCGGCAACATTAGTAAAAGTCCGAATTGTTTTATTTTATAATTATTCATATCGGATTTTTCGACAGATTTTTCGGACAACAGGGTTGCCCGCTTCGCTCATTCTAAGGACTTTAACTTATTTTTTGCGGGGTCATTCTTCCAGCTTACCCAACTCTGTTGCTCCGTTTAGGGATGCTAAGTCGCCAGGCAGACATCAATGTCAACAGTTTTATTAGACAACAGCAGAGTTACCCTTAGCAAATGCATGGGGGTAAGTGTCTCGAATGAATTATGAAAACAAATTGTTTTGGACTTCTACAAATGTTGGTGAAAAATGAGTTTGACAATGTGGGCATAGGTATTAAATATTTATGTAGTTGCTCCGGTGTTGCTAAATTATTACACTTAAAGACTTATTTAGCTCAATGAATACATCCCGTTTTTACCAACAAATATAATGTAAGTTTAATAAAATTTTTAATCTATTACACTACACGAAAAGTGTTTGACATATTTTGTCAATATTATAAAAAAGCGTTTTATAAGTCACGTCTCAGTCTCGTTAAAATCGAAAATTTTCAGTCTCGTCTCGGTCCCGTGTCGATCTCGTATAATTAAATCTCAACCCGCCTTTTTCGCGAAAAAATTTACATTTGCAATCTTGTCCCAGTCAAGTTGCCATATTTGAAATTACCCCAGAAAAAATTCCCATAGTTACATATAAAAAAAACTTAAAATAGGAAAATAATAATATTATCAATAAATAAATCAAAAGAACAGCAACAATAACAATGTCATGGACAATGCTTTTATTAATTTTTTAGTCCAATACTGAAAACTTGATGAGTTTTCTAGTTTTTTTTAGACAATAAAAGTTACGAAAAATTAATTGTTGCTAGCTTAAAGCTTAAGGCAGAAGACATGGATCGTCTTTACATATATAAGTATATGTCCATTGTTCCTATAGAAACGGTTTTATGCAAGCAAATCGTAGGTGCGTGAAGAAATCCTTAGTTTTCGGAAATACATAGTTAGAGCGATGATTGCCTAGGGCGATGATTGCCTTCCTTCACTAAAGAATATGTAATTCGTAAATGATATTCTTAGGTTGATTTCTGTACCTACAGGCAACATTTTTAACGTATTTCTGAAAATTTCTTCTGAAGTATACTTACTTTACTTTTGATGGCGCTCACAGCTTCGGCCTCAACTAACAAGCCCCTCCAGCCAGCTCTGTCCCTAGCTAGCCGCTTCCAGTTGCCCACACCGAGTGCTTTGATGTCGTCATTCACTTGTTTGCGCCACCTGTTAGGGGTTCTTCCTCTGCTGCGTACCCCATCGGGGTTGGATTCGAAGACTCTTCGGACAGGTGCGTTGCTGTCCATACGCGCCCCAGTCATCTCAGCCGCTGTATTTTCAGCTTTTTGACCAGGTCAACGTCACTGTATAGCCCGTATAACTTGTCGTTGAATCTTCTCCTCCATACTCCTTCGATACACACCGGACTGAAAATCACACGAAGAATCTTCCTCTCAAAGCACCCTAGCAGATATTTATCCGAATCTTTCAGCGTCCATGCTTCTAACCCATAAAGCAGGACTGGGATGATTAGGGTCTTATATAAAGTCTCCTTGGTTCTCTGAGAGAGGGTCTTACTACTTAAATGCCTTCTTAGACCGAAGAAACAGCGGTTGGCAAGAGTTATTCTTCGCTTGATCTCTGCGCTGATGTCATTCTGCGATGTAATAGTGGAGCCCAGGTAGACAAAGTCCTTGACAACTTCGAAGTTATATCTGTCCATCGTGATATTTTGCCCGAGTCGACGATGTTGAGATTCCTCTCTCGATGACAGCATATACTTCGTCTTGTCCTCATTTACCGCCAATCCCATTTTAGCCGCCTCCGATTCAATGCTCGCAAATGCTCCTGCCAAAGCTCGCTTCGTTCTGCCGACAATGTCTATGTCATCCGCATACTCATAGATTGTACCGCTGGTGTTGACATGTGCGTTGCGAACAATGGCTTCAAGAACGATGTTGAATAGGTTGCATGATAACGCGTCGCCTTGCCTCAATCCTTTCTCAACATCAAAGGAATCGGTGGTGTTCTTACCAATTTTGACGGAGCAGCGAGATTTCTCCATCGTCATCCTGCACAGGCGGACGAGTTTGGCAGGGATGCCGAGACTCGACATGGCTCCGTATAATTCGTCCCTATTCATAAATAAATAGGTGGTGTGTATCGATCTGGAATTCCCGGGATTTTTCGAAAATCTGTCGGAGTGTGAACATTTGATCGACGGTTGACTTGCCTGGCCTAAAACCGCACTGATAGGGGCCGATCAGGTCGTTGTCAAAAGGTTTTAAGCGGTCACACAGGATTGCCGACAAGATTTTATAAGCGACGTTTAGGAGACTAATTCCTCTGTAGTTGGTACATTTCAGAACATCGCTTCACCCTCTGATAAAATGTTCGAACATCTACCCTACCGCTACAACCCTCAATAGACTCTACCGCCCGCTTCTCGTGCTGTCTCTTTTTCTTCCTGAGAAGTCGTTGTTCCTCTTTTCGTTTCAGCCCGTAGAGTTCCCGGGCTACTCTCTCAGCAGCTCTTGTTCGAGTCTGCAGCATTGCCTGGTAGGCATCGGCCTTAGCTGCATGCGCTAGCCGGCACTCTTCATCGAACCAGGGGTTTCGTTGTATTCGCCTAGTGAAACCCAGCGCATCAGAGGTGGCACTTCTGATGGCTTGTTGACAGTGTTTCCACTGGTCCTCTGCACTTGATGCTGGTGAGAGATTAAGAGTTACGTGGTCTGCAAAAGTTCTGGCGGTCTCTTGCGATTTAAGCTTCTCGACATCGAATCTTTTCACAGCATCTGCTCTGCGTTGTCGCGTCATGGATATCCGCATACGTAGTCTAGCTACCACCAGGTAGTGATCCGAGTCAATGTTGGCCCCTCGGAACGTTCGGACGTCCAAGATACTGGAAGCATGTCTCGCGTCTATCGCAACGTGGTCGATTTGGTTGACGGTTACTTGATCACGCGACCGCCAAGTCCCCTTGTGAATATTGAGGTGTGGGAAGTAGGTGCTTGAGATGATGACATTTCGCCCCGCCGCAAAGTCTGCCAGCCTGTGTCCGTTGCCGGAAGTTTCATCGTGTAAGCTTTGTCCTCCGACTATCGAACCAAAGATGCCCTCCTTTCCGAATCTTGCGTTAAAGTCACCAATAATGATCTTCACGTCGTACTTCAGGCACATATCATACCTTGTCTCCAGGAGATCGTAGAATGCTTCTTTGGTTGAGTCCTCTCTCCTTTCATGGGGGGCGTGACACAGATCAGCGAAATGTTCTTAAATTTGCCTTTGATGCGGATTGTGACGAGGCGCTCGCTTAAACTTCAGAAGCCTAAGACTTCTTGCCTAAGTTTTCCCCTTATCACAAATCCACAACCAAAGAGCCGCTGACCCTGTTCCTTCAAGCCCCCGCCGTAGTAGATGTCACACGATTTCAGTCTCCGTATGCCCTCTCCATCCCATCGCACTTCCTGGATGGCTGTTACGTCAGCCTTTAGCCTTTCCAGGTTCTCCACTAATAGTTCGGCTGCACGTGTTCTGTATAAGGACAGGACGTTCCACTTGCAGATCCGAAATTCATTGTCCTTGTTTCGTTTGCTGGGGTCGTCAACTTTAAAATCATCCATATCCGAGGCTTTTTGTTGTTTCGGAACAACTTTTTTTTAAGTGGTAGGGAAGTTACCCCGACGCACAACCCCCGACCCGGAGGACCAGACCCTTCGTATAACTCCAAGGGTAGGGAGCCGGATAAACCGCTCCTTATAGGCCCGAGCTACAAATATGTCGTAGTAGCCCATATAAGGTGTTCACTAAGTAATTCAACCTAACTGGAACTGTAGACGCCACCGTTGATTCCATCTGTAGAATTCGTCCGCTGCCGCCTCTATGAAAGGAGAAGTGCCTTAGTGGAAGCACTCCTTCCGAAGTATAAGAACGTTTTAAATTGTCCCGTATTTTAAATTTTTACATATCAGTTTGAAAATAAAAGCTATACCGTGCCCTTGGAGAGTCCTTCACGACGTTGTTTTCTTGTAAGGTTTTGACAATAATTCTTTTTGAAACAAAAAGTAAAACACGGACAGGAGAGCTATAACTCCGCAATTGATTTCTGAAAAGTCGAGGTTGTTGGTGCAACATGGTATGTTTTTTTTTTTGTGAATTATGATCTGCACAATAAAAAAAATTCCATGTAAAATACAGAAACAATTCCGTATAATTCCGTTTTATTGTTATCATTTAAGTTCATAAAGAATAACAGTACAGTTAATTTGTCATAAAGCTTCCTTCGTAAGACACATTTATGTTGATTTTTAAAAATAAATCATAGTCAATTTTTAAGTCCAAATCTTCTGGAAGATTGGATTCTCACAGGAAAACTAAAATAGTTAATCATGAAATTCTTTTTGGATAAGCCATTCCCTTCCACCGTACATGAGAAATATATAAAATATGGTAAATGAGTCTTTATAGCCTTCGGTTCCAGATCGCAACCGATGATAATCTTTTAAACTTTCGGTGCTGCTTTTAATGACTGATGATTATCTCTTCGACCACTAACAGTTTTACTGTATTTTAATGTTCTTTAATGTTCTTAATTTAACATTCCAGTTTTGTTTTTTCTTATCTAACGGATCATCGTGTTTATTATTGCCGAACCACCGTACAATATGTTTAGCCCACCTCATCGCCATATCACCTTTAATCTATAAAATAAAACACTATCGACATAAAATCTAAGCCCACAACAAAAAAAAAACTAAAATTAATTAATTATTTTCCCATTAGAATGCCCCATTACATCCCGTTTTAACCCGCATACAAATACTTTCCGAACAAAAAAAAAGAACCAAAATCATTAGAAAGTCATTTAAAAAAATACAGAACCTCTGTAAAACACAAGAACAAAATTTAAATTAGAACCCGATTTTAGGACCACCATCGGGAATTCAAATTACTGCCTCCAAGCCAAGCTGATGAAGGCCTTTGTGGCGCTAACGTATGTAAAAATCCCTTTTTCTAAGAATCCCGTCGCGGGACAAGCCACCTCATTCAGAATGCAATTACAATTAATTTTTCTTGTAAAAAAACTAATAAAAAACTGAACAAAATATTTTCGAATAAAAAAAATTTTGTATTATAAATATTCATCCCAACAAGTTTGTGTGTGTCACATCGTAAGAGCTGTCATAACTTCGATATCAATTCATTGAGATTCCCATTCTTCTGGCCAATTAGATGGAACCGATGTCATAAATTATTTCATCATCGTTTTCGTTCGAACCGAAATCAAGAAGATGATGGCGCAACAGGTTGCTTGAAACGGAATTTCGTATTCAACAGCAAAGCCATCACAACAGACGAGACCAGACGAAACATCATTCCTCTACTTACAATACAAATTCCCAAAGGGGCAAAGGAGGAGAAGAACGAGGAACACAGTACAAAATTCAGACCCCAAAAGCCATCATAATCAAAATATGATAATGGTATCCCGGAGATATCATCAAGAAAAATAATATTCACCTCATATTTGTGGCGCCACCTGGAGTGGGATCGGTCTCGGGATTCGGATTTGGGTTGGGAAGAACGTGTGGCGTAGAACTTTGTAGAGGTATCTCTACCTAAATACTTGTATTTTCCAAAAATTAGTTTTCCGATGAAAATTTTACCGTCGAACTGGTCGGTCGGGGCCTGGCCAGTGGCAATGGCGACCCATTTCCTTCTGTGTATAATGTCTCTGTGTCTTCTGGGCAGCAGGCGCACGTGGAGGATGATGGTGCAAAGTTCTGGGAAAAATTGACGGAATAAATAAACATAGTGTCGGATCCGCATATGGGCGATGCCGATGCGCCTATATGGAAAACGATGGTACCTATTTAGCATTCCTAATGATCCAAGTGAAGGCATATAGCCAGCCCAGCAAGTCATAAAATCATCTTCAATGCTGAAAAGTAAACAAGGAAGCCAAACTCCTTGGCTTCGATTTCTGGAAAATCATCATCATGCGTATACGAAGAAGGGGTTGTTTATGCTCTTAGTGATGTAAATCATATTTTCTACAACGACCGGCCGACGACGAAGACTTCATTCACCTGTTGCTCGATGAGCAGGCTAAAGGCGATGAGTTATAAATATGAAAATACCGAAAAAGATTGAAAAGACGACGACGTGTGTTTCCAGACGATGCCTATCGAATTGGATTTACATTATTTGTGGATGTTATGGAAGAATCCTTTTGTTTGAAAATTCTAGGGAGAAGGAGGCGGTGGCGTACGATATTTTGTTGATTCATAATTCAAGGATTCTCGAAAGGTTATACAAGGCAGAGATTTAGGTTTTTTTTTTTATTTTTGAAGGAGATGTTAGCAACGATAAGGTACGAACATAAGTCGTGATGGGGTCCATGTAAGATGAGAAGGATGCGGATGATTTAAATTATTTATTGAGGGAAAATGGTTGGGTCGCTACATTAAATATTGAAAACTATTTTTTTTTTTCATTCTCCATCGGATAACAAGGCAATTACATCAGGTTGAAATTGTGTACCTGTATCAGAAAAAATTGAAATGTGATGAAGAGTTTTGTAGGTATGCAGTAATTTTCCTTTGTTGATTAAATATTGCAGATTAGATCTAAGATTTATTATTAAATTGTACAAATTTGAAGACAACTTAAAATTTAATTGATTGACGGCGACCTGATGAGACGCATCATTTTTCTTTGGAGACATATTAGGTCTCTAAAAGGCTTATTCTCGTTTCATGGGCTTCGAATATAATTTGTTTGCTTTTGTGGAACCTTACAATTATTTCGATGCTTTTAAGGTTTTTCAAATCCTGAGGTTGATACCCGTTATGAGGTTAGTACACGCTGATTCCAAACGAAAAATCCCATATGTAAAGGTAGGTACAATGAATAATTTGTTTCCTTTCTTTGCTTCATGTCCTGCAGTACTTTGCTGCAATGTGAAATTTGTAGCAGATTACTTAGAGTAAGTAAGTAAATAAGTAAATAATTCATTTATTTTTCTTTCTTCTAAGTACATTGTTTAACAATAAGATGAATTTTAAAGCTATGACTTTGCCGTCAGCTCGGTTAGCAAATATAATTTACAAAAATTAATGCATTGTAGAATTTAAATATACCTATTATAATTTGTTTATTTTTTTTTTTTTTTATACAAATTCTGTTATCAGTAACAACCTGTATTTATATATTACTTTTAGAAAGTTGTACAGTGATTTCCAGTTTAACCCGTTCAAAATCATGATTGTTTCCTGCATCGTTAAAGTTTTCTTCCCAAAGTAATTAAGTCGCTGTGGAGAAAATACCGAACATGTAGCAACAAAGTGGAAGCAGTCTTCTTTAGATTTAAGATTACACAACGAACAGAATTGGTTGAGACTTCCATTGTAAGGGCTTCCGTAAAGAGCGATCACTTCACATCTTGCTTTAAATATAAGTGATATTTCTCTATAGCTAAGCAGGTCATTAAAGTAGTTATTTGACATTAAGTTGGAATTGAACTGTGCGTATAGTATTCTACTCTCCGATTCGCGAGCTTTCACTATGAAGGTATTACGCACAGAACTTTCATGTTTTTGAATAATACTATGAAGTTGTTTTTTAAATAAGTTAAAGTTTTCTGCGTTCGTCGGATCAACCTCTCCACAAGGATCTCCTATACTCTTCCACTTTGCCATCCACCAATCCTTGTTCCTCAATTCGTACAACGCCATTTTTTTCGATAAGCGATCATCTTGGTAAGATAGCACCTTCACGATGTAATCAGCTTGCAATTTCAGAGCATAAGTAAATACTTTAGGAAGTCCTGTTTCAAGATAAAGTGTATAATTTGGCGATCTGAGCGGTAAGTTAAAAAGTTTTTTTAAGGAGTTCCTTTGGAATCGTTTGATGGCCTCATATTCCTCTATTCCCCACACCTGAGCAGCATAACACAATGTAGACTTTATTTTAGAGAATCCACCACTCCACTCCGCGTCCGCAGAATTATATCCCTCGAAAAAAAAATTAAATTTGTGCTCTTCGAGATTGATTTTGTTGTCTTTTTCACTATATAGCATGTTCTTACGTAAAATTCTCCAGGAGACAATTGCTTGTCAAATTCCACAGACAAATTTCATTTCATTGGATTATACTCAGATTTTTAATAATTTTTTGAAGCCCTCCATTTTGATAAAAAAAAATAAATAAATCGGGTGGCACAACGGCTCATAAAGAACCAGGGCCTAGTGACTAACAACTCGCAACCATTCCTGTGTGCGACTTTCGACAGGAATGGAAGGGACCTACAATTTTATGCCGAATCCGAACGGCTAGACGAGCAGCACTTATTCGTGACAAGTGATACTCTTGGAGGATTTGTCAATTCCTCGCAAGAGGCAGTAGCCCTGAAAAAAAAAAACTTTTTTTTTTAGTTTTTAGGTGGACGAGGCTGGGAAGCGATCCCAGACCTCCAGCGTGACAGTCGAACGCACTAACCATTACGCTACGGGATACTACCACTTTGATAGGAAATCTTATATTTTCAACAAAAAAATGCGACAAAATGTAACACATCATTGGTGATTACTCCAAGATTCTCTTTTTTTTTTAGAAAATTGTCCATTTTGTCAAATTGATGCAAACTTAACGCGCTGCTGTAGCTTTTGTCCCATCCTACGCAAATTACACTATTTATTTTTCCAGAACAATGAAGTTGGCCAAGAAAAATCCATAGTTGACAAAACAAATTTACATTTGGTTTGTGAAGGTAAGTACCTACTTCAAAATTTTGTAGTTGGTACATCGATAAACCATGGGCTATCGAAATGCAACCGAAGAAGTAAACCCGCGCGAAAATCAATCTAGTTTTCGACAAAGCACTAGAGAGTTTTAAATATGTATAATCTGGCAAGGGGCTAGCAAGGGTTAGCAAAGGCTATAACTAGGTCCATGGCGATGATGAACCCTTTTTTCCTCGTATGTGGGACTTGATCTGTGGGACTGACTGGGCTAACTTGCTATACAAAAATTGAATGTCGAAAGTGAATAATTCCGGTCGTCAACTAGTCGATCAACGCACAAATTTCAAGTTCAACACAATTAAACTCTTATGTACGATGTCCTCGATTCTATTCAACTAACGAGTTTGATCCGGTTGGAGATCGTTGCTCAACGAATTGTTTAACAAGTATACGGGTAGTGTACGAGCTTGTGTCGCACGTTGAAGATGCTCGATCAACGCGTTGAGCAACATTTTCGAGATAATGTGTTGCACATTATTTCTTCAACTCGTTGGTCAACTATTTTAATTTTGTCTGGTGTTCCGTTGCGGTAGACGTGAAGAAATTTGTTGTGTGTTGTGTTGCATGCGACGGAATTTTTGTGTTTGCGTGAGTTGAACTCTTGTGTTGAAATGAATTTGCAACTTGGTGCATTTTATCTTTTCGTCCTTTGTATCTCATTTTATATTATTCTTAATATAATAATATTTATTAATATTATTTTTATTATTAATTAATATAATAAATATGGAAGCCATTTTTTTCCTTTGAGAGGAAATCATGCTTTATACAGAACAAATTTAAAAATGTAAATATTTTTCAGCAAAGAAATGAGTGGACAAAAAGTGTCTACCGAGGTCGAGCCAAAATTATTTCATCAATATCTGTGTATGTAGCTACAGGCTATATAGTGCGTGCGTTGATTAAGTTCCTCAACGAATGATTCTTAATTAAGTGTACGAAGGATTCAACTCGTCCATCAACTTGTTGAGCAACCATATCAAAAACGAAGTTGACCAACTTGATAAAAATCGAACAAGTTTATCAAATAGTGAACGAGGTTATTCAACATTTGAGTACGTTTGTCAACTATGTGTACGGAGCTATTCAACAATTGAATACGTTGATCAACTAAGTGTACAGATATCAAACAATTGAACGAGTTGATCAACTAGGTGTACGAGGTTATTCAACATTTGACTAAGTTTATCAACTATGTGTACGGGGCCAACACGTTTTGTTTTGTTCAATTTTACCTCTTGCTTTGTTGCTAAACGTGAACAACGTAAGTACTGCACTAGTGTAAGAGGTTCCAAATTTTTTCATCCAACGATGGAGTTGAATGAAAAGTTGAACGAAGTTGGTTGAACTTCTCTCGCACTAAGTCGACGAAAGGCATAATTTTCATACTCTCATGTTTCATACCATATTGCATAAGAAATACATACAGAATAGAATAGAATTAGCTTTTAAGGTAGAACAACTTAGAACAGGTTTTAACAGATGTCTCACCACCCATAGTAAAAAGTGTGATGAAATAGAAGACAAAGGAATGAGAGAAGAAAGTGTCGTATGATACTATAATTGCATGGTGCTTATAAAATGTTTGTTTTTGGTGTTCAAGAGACATTCCTGATGGGGTACCGAAACATGTTCGACAATTGTTTACTAGGGAGGACCTCACGAGTGATTGAAAAGTTTCGCTAGTCTAAATTTTATTGAAATCAAGCAAGGGCTTGCCGAGTATCTGACAAGTTTTCCTTGTCTAGATTTTCCCTACTGAAAACTTACTAGGGCTTTATCCAAACTAGACGGAAACTTGGCATTTTTCCAGTCGGGAATTTTGAATGGACACAAGGTAATATTATTTTCGAAGTGTTCTGATTCCGTCTCTGAAAATTGTATACAATCTAGAATACTGAATTTTTTAAATATAAATTAAATTTAAATATTTAATGATTTTCTCCTATTAGTCGTGCAATCACTTTCAATTTCTTTCTTTTTTTTTTTTAATTAATTCTTGAAAAATTTAAATGCTTTTATGCTCTAAAAAATAAACATCAACAAAATGGCAAATTGGAAAGAGACTCTCGCACTCATTATGAACATTGGTCGGTTGCAATTCCGAACGTAATTTAACCACTTCGCAGTATAAAATATAGGTCAGGTCCTGTGTGTAATTAAATAACCTGCTCATGTAATTTTTTTGCTCATATTTGACAACGTGCAACGTGCATACAGTGAACGCTGCTCTGTTTTCATTTCCAATCCCAAACCCTCCCCAGTACCCTAAGTGTATAAATATATATATGTAAGTCCAAACCTCATGGCCAACTCACCACACTGCTTGTACCAGTTTCCGGTAATTGACACAGAAATAAAAATTACGCTCCATTCATATATGTACATATTCCTAGGTATACGTTATGAGCCCCTCTTTTCACTTTTCCTCTATAGGAGAAATTATGGCTTGTTCCACTGGATGGAGAGTCGAGTTGTAAGAACTATGTAACTTAACTAATTTTCGCCACCCATTTCACTCTCAGACCACCACCTCTTGGTCGTTTATAAGAAAACCTGTAAAATGCTTCTGCGAAATTGGCAGCCTTCCGCCCTGTGCAGTGCACGCTTATAACCTCGACGTATCCCCCATTATTGCCGCCAGGCAAATGCAAATTTACCTTCATAAACCCCATCATTAGCATCGAGCGCCTCCTGTAGTACCGGTCTGCCACTGTGATGTTGCATTAATGAAAACTGAAAGATGAATATACTTTGTTATTGTTGGTACTTTTTTTTTTGAATAAAAATGCCAAACTTTCTCCATCTACAGTTCTCTCGCATCACCAACAAAAAAAAAGGACTTAAGTGGTCCGAAAACAAAAAAAAAAAAATATATGGAAAACTATAATCCTCTACATTGGGGATGTGAAAGGACTTCTTTTCGTAGGTTTCATTTTTTGTTAATTGACTCAATCTAGATGGTGCAACTCTCTATATAAAAGGGTGAAGGATGGAAAAATTATGATACCACGTCCGGAAAGGATACTTTTTTGTTTTTTTCTTTTTTTTTTTTTTCAAATCGCCTTTTGCTTGCACTTTTTGTTGAAAACTCGGTCTGCTAAAGAGTTTCCATCAGGAGAGAGAAAAAGCACCTAAGTCCTTGTGCATACTTTTAGCCTAATTTAAATTACCAAAGCTATATGATGAAAAGGATGCTGCTAAAAGATGTGCGGATGGCAAAAAGAGAGGAGTTAAAAAATGCTTATGGTTTGATAATTTCTTTTCGGTAGGGGGGAGTGAAGGAGGTGGTAAAGGTTGAGTGGGAGTTTCCTTAGTGAGGGTTTTTTTTTTTTGTATTTTAAATTACCTCGCTAAGCCTCTGCTGACATACTTTTTCTTTGAAAACGAATATTTTGGACTTTTTACGAGGAGGTATTTTTGTGGACCAAATGCGTTTAACTTGAGATGAGTTTGCAAGAATTTTCAGAGGAAATTATAATTTTTTTAAATGTATAGATTTATGTGCACATAATGAAAGCTGCTGTTGTTAATAACAAGAATTCAAACAAAATTTAAGGATTAAAAGCTCAGTGTGCAAAGAGTGTTTTGTTAAAATGCAAACTCTTCCAGAGATGGAGATATTGTTGTAATTATATTTAAAGTATATGCATATAACTTTTGTTTCTAGCTATAGTTTAAAATTCGAATACTTACAACTTTGAAAAGAAATGAAAAGTAGTAGGAACTCTACGTACCTATCTACAAAAAATTTTCAATTTAGATACATAATCAATTGGTCATAAATTTTAGCTTTAAACTATTTCAGTCATAAGTTCTGTTTTAATTATTTAGTGTAACTACTTGTGTAAAAATCGATAAATAAGTTGAAATTGAATTTAAATTGAATTGCAATTGAGTTGAAATAGAATTAAAATAGAATCGAAATTGGATTAAAATAGAATCGAAATTGAATTTAATTTGAATTGAAAGAGAATTGAAGTTCAATTGAAATTAAATTGAAATGGAACGAACTTTAATTGAAATTGAGTTAATATTGAGTTGAAATTAAATTTAAATCTAAATTGAATTGAAATTGAACTGAAATTGAATTAAAATTGAATTGAAAAATAATTGAAATTGAATTGAAATTAAATTAGAGAATTGAAGTTGAATTGAAATTAAATTGAAATGGAACTAATATTGAAACAAACTTTAATTTAAATTGAGTTAAGATTGAATTGAAATTAAATTTAAATCTAAATTGGATTGAAATTGAACTGAAATTGAGTTGAAATTGAATTGAAAACTGATTTAAATTGAATTAAAATTAAATTGAATTGAAATTGAATTGGAATTAAATTGAAATTGAATTGAAATGGAACTGATATTGAAACGAACTTGAATTGAAGTTGAGTTGAAAATGAGTTGAATTTAAATCTAGATTTAAATGAAATTGAATTGAAATTGAAATGAAATTGAATTGAATTGAAATTGAATTGAAATTGAATTTAAATTGGATTGACATGGAATTAAAATGGAATTTAAATTGAAATTGAATTAAAAAAAAATCATGATCATGAAGTCTTTTAAACTTATAGAGATTTCAAGTTTTAAGTTTTGCACAAATTGGTACTATTTATGAAAGTTTTGATAACCCAATTTCAATATTTTGAGTTTAATATACTTAAACTTTCATTAATAATACCTATTTTTCCAAAGCTTGAGACTCAAAACATCTTTTGAACTTACCTAATTTTAAAATTTCCTCAGTAAATTTACCTCAAAGTTGTATTTAAGAGGAAAAATACTTCTTACTGCAATTTTAATCTTCTCAAGTTAAAATCATTCAACCACCAACAACTGTTTTTAATTAAATTTTTCAGAAAAACTCTTTTGGCATTGAGACTTTCCAATTTCATGTCCTTTCAATCAACGTTTACCAAAAAAAAAAAACAACTCGTGAAATGAAAATCCTATGGCAACTAAAAACTAACGATGTCCATGTGACCTTTTGATACAATTTCATTTCTCAAATCTCAATTGCTCAAAGCAAATCCTCTCACCATATACATAACATAGGTACTCATTCAACTGCCCTGACCTAGTGAAAAGTCAATCTCTGTTTGTCCCACAGCTATGAGAATTAAAGTCCTGCATACAGAAGATGACTTGACATTTAAAACAAATCTGAACGTCAGACAACACTTTTGCGCTGTAAACTGACTAAGTCAGGTACAACTCTCCTCCCCTTACCACCACCACCACCCCCCCTGTGTTATTGTCTTTTTTTTACTGCACACAAGGATTGCATTGGTCCTGCTCCTGGTGCTTCTGCTGTTTAAATTGCTTGCTGTGTGCATTCCGAGTCCGGGTGTAACATGTAACTGATGACGTCAAGGAGTGACAGTAAATAGTTACCCGACATCACACACAACACAGAGAAATAGATAAAAACTAAAAACTCAAATGGGAAAGTCCTTTATTCGATTTGTTGGTCCGCACCCACACTACCGCCCACTCCCCTAGAAACGCCAACACAACTCGTGAGTATATCTTGTATAGGAACACCAGAAGTGTGGATGTGGAGTAGATGTCCTTTCGTTTTGTTTTGTTTTTATTTGCTTCCGAAAACCCAGAAGAATGCTGCTTCCTCTTCCTTCTTCATTTCCATTTCCTTTTGCCTTAGTTTTGGTTTTGGTGTTGTTGTTCTGTATTTTTGTTATTTATGTAGGAAGGAATCCTGGTCGTGTTTTTTCTATGTTTAGTCTATTTTTTTGCACCGCTTATCCTTGCAAGGATCTCATCCACATTACACGAGAGAAGATGGATTGCATTACGCGAAATGTACAAATTTTAGTTTTTCTCTGTTCGAGGAGCATTGTTAAAAAAAATGGAATTAAAAAAAAAATATTAAAATGCTAGGTGTAGCGTGCTGCTGCTGCATCACACTGACATGAAGACGAAGGATATGAAACATAACATCCTGCCACAGTTTTTGAATCACAAAAACAAAACAAAAAAACGAAAACGAAAACCTCGATTTGTTTTTCTTTTCCATTGAATTGTGCATGAGAGGAGCAAATACTGACTGTGAGGGGGTGGTGAAGGGCGTGGGGGGGGGCTTTGGAGTAAGACCAGGACGGATGAAGATGATGTTTTGGTATTCATTTTCATTTGCAAAAGCGGCAACAATGTTTCCTTTAAATAATGCAACAAGGATCGCAGTGTGGTATGATGCAGTGGGATTTAAAGTTGGAAAAACACAGCAAACAACAGCACTTTGGTTATACTTTATCTCTCTGTCTCTCTCTTACTATTTGGTATACCCAGATGACTACTGTGGCTGACTGAGGACTAAGGACTGACTATGAGTAGTGTGCCTGTAGATTTCATCCAACAGTAGGTCCCTTTGTAAGGGAAAGTGTAATGCATGAAATTGGGGTTGATTATACAATATGCATTGATATACGCTATTTCTGTGGCAATGGTTATGAATTATTGTTTTACTTTGGCTCGATTGAAATAGGTCAATTTGCTTTTTGGAATACTAAGAAGTTTTAATCCAAATAGATTAGCCGGAGAGGTTTTAGAGTTTAATAGATGCAGAATTTTTGGTTTCTTTGGATTATATGTTTTTTGTAAGAGAGTAGGAAGGTACCTTGCTTACTTAAAAGGTTTTTAAGTCTTGAGCCAGGGGGCAGGGGGATCATAGGGTTCTTATCCCCCCGGCATTTATTAAAAATGTCTATCTTTATAAAGACTAGACCCATGTCATACTAGCGATGAACTTAGAACGACAAGCTAATTGATGACTGGCAATTGTCAAAATTAGCCCAAATGTTTCGGATAAAGGATAAGGTCTACACTGCTTTATTGTCAGAAAGAACTTACTTGTTTTCGAGAAAGTTGTGATGCCTGCCCTAGCATGGCATATTTTAAATCCTACGTGTGGTTTTCAAGATATCATAACAACAAAGTGAAAAAAACGGTCTTTTGCTATTTTTATATTTATTTTCCTTTCTATCCGCTAGTCTGTTTTGGAACAGGCAAAACACGCTATTTGAAAACAGTTTTGTTCTTCCCGGCAACGAATTTAGTAAGATCACGTGCAAAGTTTCAGATGCCGTCACGAGTTTTTTCTTGTTGAGAAAAAGGAGTTCTCGATGTGTTACATAACCTCAAATATAACCAAAAATGGGTTTTTGGATGCTTGGACTTGAATATGTGGAAAACCCTACGTTAAAGTTGTCATTCAAAGTAAATCCATCAAAGACCTTCCGAAAAGTTCAAATTTAGTGTCTCGACACCAACAAGACGCGAAATAAAAAGTACCTGCCTACCTTGGAATCAGTGGCGGATATAGCAAACTAAAAAATCCAGTGCCGTATTTCTTTTTTAGTTCAGAGAAAAGCCTGAGTTGTTGATGAAAAAAGTTTTTATTTCTTTAGCTTAGAGTGCTCAAAGCTCATAATTCGTATTTCTTGTTCATACAGAGAATGATGAAAACATGTTGGGAGCTAGCTCTACGAGCTCAGCAAAAAATCCCCAAACAGACTGAGCAAAAGCCGAGCACGGAAATGTCAAACTAAAAAAGAAAAAAATAAGGAGAAACAGAGTGCAAAAAATCGGAGCGCGGAGCGGTTCAAAGGATTTTTAGTATACCTATGCTTCAGCTCTATTCGTGGTTCTACCTACTCTCAACGAAAACGGAAAAACGACCAAGATTCAAAATTGTTTTGTTATGAGGAAGTTGATTTATTTATTTTTTAATATTTTAAATTAAAATGTATGATTTTTTTTTAAATTAAACGTTTTTTGTTGTATTATTTTTTAAATTTCCACAAATATATAATTAAATGTAAATATATATAATTACAAAAATCATTATGATATGGCCTTGCCGTCTGCCTGATTGACAGAAATAATTAAAAATAACAAAATTAAGATAAAAATTTATTACATTTGTTCATCTTAACTAATATATAGAAGTTTTTTTTTGTTTTCTTGTTAGTTTGGCTGTATGGGTGTCCAAACTAACAACGAAACAATCAAAATACTAACTTTTTTTTATGGCATCAAAAATGTCTATCCCCCTGCTATCCGATAGATAGCTTCTGAAAAAAAAATAAATTTAAATTTTTTTTAGAAATCTTTAACAATAATAAAAAAATGTTGCTTATATGAATTTTTTTTTTTTTTTTTTTTATTAATATCTTTTTAGTAAACAGTCGTAGAGGTTTGCAATCTAGTAATGAATTATAGCTATATGTCCCAGAAACTTGTGTAAAAAAATTATATTCCTATTGTAGCGTTGAGCTGAGACATTGACAATATAATATTGTTCAAACTTATTACTTAATGGGTGTGTGCATGGATTGATTTAGTTTTTTCTTATATTTAATCCCAATAGAATAGCCATTAATCTAATACCTCATTTTTTAATCTAGCTCCTATATTAGCATTACATTTGATTTTTTTAAATTCATAAAAAATCGAATAAAATCCATAGAAATGCTCTGTTATCTCAATTGAATTCCTAATTGGAGTTCTTTTAATATAAAAAATCATAACTTCATTTCTACTCAAACGATTATTAAAGTTTTGATCGCAGAATTTAGCTATGAGATGTGGTTAAATTTGTGTATAAAAATGATTGGGGGGGGGGTGAAAAATTTCATACTAAAAGGGTGTGTAAATGACCCGTCAAATTTATATTACATATATTAAATTCAAAACTTGATGAATTTTTTTTTAATTTCAAAAAACTAATGATGCAATTTTATAGGTGTAACCTTCTTCTACAAACATGTGATAATTTTGTATTTGTAAATCTAACGGGAAAAAGTAGTGGCAATTTAATAAAATAAATCACAAAAAAGCTCCATTTCGCCAAATTTAGAGGCTTCAAACTTGAGTTATACTTAATAGTTCATAGCAAATGATACATGAATTTTAAAGTAAAAATTTATAATTTAAATTTCTGTGTTAAAATTTTTGCTAAATCTTAAAAAAATTCGTACTAAAAATGTGATTTAGTGAAAAATCAATTCGATTTTTGGTACTTTAAACGCAAACGTTAATACAAAATTGATAAATTTTGAAAAACAAAACGAATACATCAATTGCTCTAATCCTCTTCTGAAATATTGATAATAAATATTAAGTGATCATTATTTACCATAAAAAATGCAAAATTGATAATGCTCTTTCAATGAATTTTATTTTTATATTTTCAGCACGGCCATAAAATATTTTTAAACTTAAAAATTATAAATCTTGAAAATCTAATAAAAAATTTGATACATAAAACATAACTGTGCGTTGTTCATAAGCTTCACAAAATAATTTCAAATATTAAAATTTTACATTAGAAGTATTTTTTTACTGATAAAATCCAGAAAAAAATTTAAAATTGTCAATTTATCTGTATAAAATTGGCTATAAATCGGAAAGTACTTATGTCTTTGGAAAGGTCATTGTCTCACTATTTAAATACATTCAAAATGTAACAATTGTATAGACAACTATACAATTGTAAAGACTGATACGATTAAAAAGATGACAGGATTATGAACATGTCCAGAAAAATTCCAATGGAGTCCAAAAAATCTATGTCCATGCAGCGACATGGCGAAAAATATAACTTTTTGAACAAGACATGAGCGTTGTACAAAGCTTAGCTATGAAATTTGACGTTTCAAGTGCGTATGATTTTTTTGCCAGGTTTTTGTTGAATGTGTAAGTGAATGTTAGAATGTTGGAAAATATAATAAGTAGTGATGAAAGGCTAATGAATGGCATGATATAATTCTCAAGTAAGAAAAATGCGCTGGTTGTTGATTGGATTGAGTGGAAGGTAAAACCTTAACCAATCATGTTTGATTTACATGGTCGGTGAAAATTTAGTTATGTTGAAATCAACACGGCGAATACTTTCACAATCTGCCAAATCAGTGAGAAACATTCCCTCAGTAGAGTAAATCATTCAAAATGATAACAAAAATGGTAACAGCAATGCTATAAGAGCAAAAACTGCCGTATTACAGCTCCTCTCTTCTGTGCGTTGCAGGTCGTGTGTCGAAATATCAAAATCTAAGGGCACCAATTGATTAAGGAGGGTGTTATTACTGGCCAGCACCTAAGCACCAACAGAAAATAAGAAATTTCACTTTTCAATTTGACAGGTGTCGAAATGTCAAGAATCACCAATCGATTTAGGAGGTGGATTTTGCACTCTAAGTCCAGTAGAAATAAAAAAAATCGCACTTGACAGTGATGGTGGTGAAGTGTCAAAAATCCGAAAAATCACACCTTTTGCTTTGACAGTTGATAGTTCGGGGCGAGATAGCAAACCATACAAATTTTTCAAATATTTTCTTACAAGTAGGTGTCTTTAGCAAAGATATTAAGAAGTACGTGAATATATAGTTAAGCTTTTATATTAATAATAATTAACACTTGCACAATATTTCTATCCTTTGAAAATTGAGAACATGAACGATGTTGAAAATTTACTGATGTCGGGAATAAGTTTTCCTGGGGAATTGGGCGGTCAATTCATCGAATTTATTTCAGAGATATTCACGATAGCAGAAATATTTTCAAGAAAAACTATTTTCCACGGGAAATTTTTTTTCAAGATTTGTTAACAAACTATCCTTTAACAAAAGGGACCCGGGCAACGCCAGGTGTTTCCGCTAGTATTTTATAAAATAATGATAATTTAATCAATTTATTCATTTTTATATTCAATTCACGCTAAAAGAGTCCAGATACAATTTTTTTCCTGTACGCAAGTGCAATTTTACAAAACTGAAATAATTTTGAAACATTTATTTCATTCAAAAGTTGAATAGTTTTCACATTTGATAGGTAATCATTTCCTAAAAGATTTATTCTTCTCTCCCTCAAAACTGGACATCTCGAAACAAAATGAAAGGTGTCTTCTCGCTCTTTCATATTGCAGATGCTACATATGAGTGGCGAAGATCCTGCCGGTGTGTTATAAAATTCAGCCGTAGAAGTTCTTCTCTCAGACGTTATATGGTGGAAATTTCTTCGATGCTGCATGAGTCTCTGAAGTAGCTGTTATGTCCTAGATTGTGATCAAGTCTACTGTAGATCTCCCTATGTAAGGATCCTGATGCTTCCTCTAGATACCTTATTCTATACCGATCATCCAACCGTCTTATGACATCATACATCGTAGGTTCCCAGCTTTCAATATCATCCACATTCAGGTTAATGCGAACACCGCTTTCCTAAGCCAGATCCATCCATTCCTTAAACCATCCTTTTTTGCTTTGGATTGTTTGCCAGGCTATTTTCCTTGATAAACGATGGTTTGGCATTTTTATAACTTTTATTATATAATCGACATGCATTTTCAATGTTTTCATAATAAGTGGTGACAGCCCGGTTTCTACCATTATAATATAGTAAGGTGCGTTCGGAGGTAGGCAAAAGGATCTTTTTACGTAAGACCTAAGAAGTTTCTCAACAGTTTCATATCTTCTTCCTCCCCACACCTGTGCTGCATAGAATAATACAGACTCTGAGACAGCCTCAAATACCTTTAACTTACTGCTATGAGCGATATACTTGTTACTGGAACAGTTTTTCCAAGCCACGTTTATTGCAGTTTTGGATATCTGCAGTTTTTCTTGAAGATGTGTTTACATGTTCAGGTTCTTGGTTATATATAACCCTAAATATTTGTATTCTTTGACAAATTCTACGGGTTCTTGATTGTTATGCCATTTTTCATTTGAGCAAGGTCTGCCTCTTCCTTTTTTAAACACCATAACTTTTGATTTACTTATGTTGACAGTTATAGACTCCATTGTGAACAGTATTAGAACAGTTTAGTCATAATCAGCTGGAGAGATTCAGGTGAATACGCCATAATGACTATATCATCCGCAAATAATAGGGCTTTAATTTGTACTCCTGCATGCTCTATTCTACCCGGCAAATACTCCGATAAGTCTTCTATAAACAGTGCAAAAAGACTCGGACTAAGACCGCACCCTTGTCTTACTCCTGTTCGAGTTTGGAACCATTCGGAAATAGCAAGGCCACTCCATACTGCTGCCCTTGTATCACTTTAAAGATTTTGGATCTACCTTCCGAATTTAAAAGACATACCTATTCCATATAACTAATACCATAGTAATCCACGATCAACAGTATCAAATGCAGCCTTCTGGTCTACAAAAAAGACATACAGTTTTTTATTACGGGAAAGAAAAGATTAAGCAATGGTTCTCAGCACGAAAATATGGTCTATTGAAGAATATCCTGTCCTGAAAACGAAAGAGATTATTACAACATATCCATTCATTTAAGCGTTTTGGCAGAACCGCTGCGCTGTTCAAATTTGGTATGAAGAATTAAAAAATGAAATGCCTCGATATTTTGCCGGATCTGTTGTAGCACCTTTTTTATGGATTGGGAAAATAAGCGCCTCTTGGAACTGCCGAGGAAGTATACCACTATCGAGAATTTCATTGAAAGCTGAAGTAAGTATTTTGCTCAAATTGAAATTTCCGTATTTGTAGAATTCAGCCGGCCCCGCAGCTTTACCATCCATCTGGCTACTTAAAGCATCTAACTTTTCTCTGTGATTTAATACTTACTTACTTACTTAGGTCCTCGGACCTATTACGTCCGTGATGTTTCCCTTACGGGACATAGGGCCTTCCCTCCTGTGTGAGCGGGCTCCACTGCATTGCTTGTGATGCAATGCACCGATCGCCTTTTCGAAGCGTATGGCCAATCCACTGCCACTTTCTTCTTCGTATAATGGAGTCTATGGGCTCCTGACCAGTTCTCGCATGAAGTTCGGCATTAGAGATACGGTTGGGCCAGAAAATCCTCAAGATGTTTCGTAGACATCTATTAACGAAAGTTTGCAGCTTTCTAGTGACAGTGTCAGTGACTTTCCAAGTGCTGCAGCCGTAAAGCAGAACGGATTCAACATTGAAGCGGAAAAGTCGTAGCTTGGTCTTTAAGCTAAAAGAGTTGTTTCTCCATATTTTGGACAGCATTCCGAACGCAGCCTTTGCTTCTTTGATTCGGCTGATTACGTCCAGTTCAGTTCCGCCACCCGTAGAGACAATACTCCCAAGATATTGGAAATCCTCTACCATTTCTAGCGGTTGTCCAGAAATATTTACTTGGATTGATGAGGAAGTTACAAGGCTGATCCTTTAAGTTTTTGCCGAGTTGATCTTAAGCCCTACGATTTCTGCTTCTCTCTCCACACTTGTTGTCATTTGATGGAGATCCATGATCCTATGAGAGAGTAAGCATACGTCGTCCGCGTAGTCCACATGTTTGAGGTGAGATTGCAGAGTCCACTGAATTCCTCCATTTCCATTTGACAAAGCTGCGTGCAGTACGTCACTAATCACCAACAGGAACAGTATTGGTGACAGTATACAGCCTTGCCTAACTCCACTTTGGATTTCAAACTCCTCTGACAGCCTACCTTTGTGCAAAACATGCAGTAGCTCGTTCGATGTTGTTGGGGCTGCTCTTAAGAGCTCTGCAGGAATACCGTCAAATCCAACCGCTTTGTTGTTCTTCAGTACTTTGATGGCGGTGATAGTTTCTTCTTTACTGGTACGGTGCGTATTCGGGAAATTGTTACTTCGGGTAGCTCAGTGGGAATTATTGGAATATCCATAATATCATTTTCAAACAAAGGTGTTTCATACTGTATTTCAATAGTATTAATTGTTATTGGGTTCAAAAGATTTTGGAAATGTGACTGCAGCACTCTTGGGCTTAGATCATTACTTATAACGTACCTTCCACCGTTGAATTTTCGTGCCAAACTCCAAAAATCTGTAGCATTTCTTGTCCGCGATACCTTATAAGCTTCGGATTCGTAAAAAGTTTTCTTTTTCTCTTTAAATATGTCTTTGAATTTTGCGTTTGCTTCGATATAAAATTGGTTTCGGACATCACTGGTTTTTCCAAATGTTCTAAGCCAAGCATACGATCTTTTTCTCGCCTTCATGCAATCTTCGTCAAACCATGGTTCCTTAGAAATGTGTGTTTTCCTTCGTTGTCTTTGACCAGAATTCATCTGATGTACTATTTGTTCAATTTGTTGTAGGTCCTTTATTTCATTATAGTTCCGAATATAATCCAGTTGGCTCCCATAGACTTCTGTGTTCGAATGTTCCCACACTATTTTTTGGAAGCAGCTTAAAATCTACGATTAAAATGTATGTATTGTTTGATTTAAAATTAAAAGGATTGACTTTAAAGTCCAAAAAAGTATCTACTTAACGACTCTTATAAAACATACAATTTTCAAAAAAAAATTGTTTCAATTATGTTCACTATTTTAAATTTAAAAACTAATTATTTAAAGACTCTACCACTTTAACAACTTGATTTATAAATAATGTAGAAGAATGGATGCTTTAAAAAAAAAGCTTTTGTTCTTATATCAAACCAACATACACCCTCTAGATTTTTGCCGCATCTTTAGAACATATAACAGACACACTTCATTTTTTAGAAAATCAAAAATGGCGATCCAAACTTCACACTAAAAATTGCTACCCTCTTAAGAACAAAACCTACCTTCCATTTTTCCTTAATACGTCATAAATAATACCACAAGTCAGGCATATACAGGGTGTCCGGTAATTCGTGTGCCATACTTTGAGATGTGATGCTTGGTCATATTCTAAGAAAAAAACTAAACAAATTATTGTTTTATTCAAACCCTTTATACCTCTGGGCAAAAAATCATTTTTGTTTTTAATTTTACTTGTTTTAGATTTTCCCAAATATCATAAAATGTATGGGTTTTTGGGTGCACTTACTAATGTGTTTTTTTTATGATTTTTTTGTTCACCAGGTAAAAATAAAGAAACTTTATGTTTGTTACGCATTTTTTGAAAAAAATTTCCCTCAAAGTCAAAAGTTTGCTCGGGCAAGAAAAATTGAACACCATTTAAAATTGAATATCTGGCAACTCTAAAAATATATCAGCTCAATTTAAACGTAGTTTTAAAGGCTAGAATCTACAAAAAAAATCTAAAATGAGGTCCTTTCTATTAGTACTGACAGAGAAATTGACCGTAACATGGGTCAGGGTACACCAAAGTTAGCCTTTTTTAAATCGTCAAAAAGTGATGTCAAAGTTGAAAATCAGACCTTACTGTAAAAAAAAAAATTTTCTTAGAATATGACCAAGAATTTAATCTCAAAGTACCCGAGAAGATTATCGCCGTTATAAAGGCTACCTACGAGGGTGCATCGTGTCAAGTCTTACACAACGGAAATGTATCAGAGGACTTCGATATCCATAGCGGAGTTCGTCAAGGATGTTTGCTATCTCCGCTACTTTTCCTGGTGGTTATAGGGGATGTCCTTCATGCAGCTCTAGCCGAGCAAGCGCGTGGAATTCGATGGACGATGTTTTCGTTCCTGCAACATCTTGATTACGCTGACGATATTTGTTTGCTCTCGCACAACATTATGGATCTTCACCATATGGTGACTAATCTGGAATGCGAGGCAAACAAAGTCGGTTTGAGGATCAACACCGGGAAAACAAAAATCCTCAACATTTCTGAATCTTCTTCTCAAGTTGTCGTTGCGGGACAGCAGGTTGAAGCGGTGGACAACTTCCTGTACCTCGGTAGTGTTGTCTCAAAAGACGGCGGTGGTACGGATGAAGATGTTAACTGCCGAATCGGCAAAGCTAAAGCTGCTTTCGGCATGCTGTCTAAAGTTTGGAGGAGCAACGTCTACAGTACGAAGACCAAGCTGCGACTGTTCCGGTCGAACGTAGAGTCAGTACTACTATATGGGTGTAGTACATGGAAAGTGACCGCCTCTGTCACAAGGAAGCTACAAACTTTCGAAAATAGATGTCTCCGAAACATCCTAAGGATTTTTTGGCCGAACACCATCTCCAACCAAGAACTCCTTCGGAGAACGGGCCAAAGTCCTATTGACATCGTTATTAGGAAAAGAAAGTGGCAGTGGATTGGTCACACCCTACGTCGTGGTGCAGACTCTATTGCAAGACATGCAATGGAGTGGGATCCACTCATCCAAGATGGCAGAAGACCTGGAGGCCAGAGAAAATCTTGGCGCAGAACAGTCGACAAGGAATCACAAAAGCTCGGTAAAAGTTGGGGAGAGCTAAAATACATTTCCAGAAACCGAACGAGATGGCGTGTAGCGGTAGTTGACGCCCTGTGCCCCTTAGAGGGGTCAAGGATCTAAGTAAGTAAGTAATGGAGTGGGATCCACTCATCCAAGATGGCAGAAGACCTGGAGGCCAGAGAAAATCTTGGCGCAGAACAGTCGACAAGGAATCACAAAAGCTCGGTAAAAGTTGGGGAGAGCTAAAATACATTTCCAGAAACCGAACGAGATGGCGTGTAGCGTAGTTTGACGCCCTGTGCCCCTTAGAGGGGTCAAGGATCTAAGTAAGTAAGTAATCACATTTGTTTAAATTGATGCATGCTTTACTTAGATAATGTACATATGTGCATTATAAAATGTTCAGTTATTTAATTACATTTATTTACATATGTAGTTACAAATAATATATTTTTGTTTTGCTTTAACTAAAAATCATGGTCATGCCTCGGAAAGCTATCTCTAAATGATTTTGACTTTTTCTTCAAAAAAACAAAGCTGCTCTTCTTACTGTCAATCAATTCAATTATTGAAATTAGTTGCGCAAATACTTCATATACATACATTTTTAACTTTACCCCCTCAATATTCATAAATCTATTCTATATCAGTCAATTAATGTCGACACACATCATAAATATTTTCCCTAAATTCCCTCTCAGTCACATTACGTTAATATACCAGACAGGAAAAAACAAAAACAGTCACCCAATCAGCCAAATTGATTACGATCTTTCCAAATTAAATATCAATAAACAATTTAAATTTGAAAAACAAATTTCTCCTACTCTCGTTTTTATATGTGCTTTGCTTTTGTTGTGCCTTTAAATGTGATCGGAAAGGGCAATTCGTTATGCTTGATTAAATCTTAAAATGAAACGAAAAGATAAACCCAAAAAGTCACCCTCACTCTTTATTATTATTATTTTTGTTTCATTGCGTTTAACGAATTTGTTTGGGAAAAAATCTGACCCACATTGGGTAATAAAATATAAGAAAACTTTAAAATAGCCCACCCCATGTTAGGAAAATACAAACATTTATCAGCAATGCGGGTCTATTTGCTCTTATTCTTCATTGACAAAATAAACTAAATACTCCTTTTCAATAAAATGTCCAAATCCAATTGAATTAATTTTTTTTTTCTAAGGAAAAAGACTAAAAATTTATCATTTAGTTAATTGGCTGAAATGAACCAACAATGGGATGATAAATAATTTTAAAATTTCAAGAGCATCAAAGTTTTGAAAATAAAAATTTGACTTTTCAAAAGAATTTGTGACATTTGACATGAGGGTGCGTGGTGCGAGATACATAAAGCTAATATAATAAGTTAACACAACTTTACAGAACTTCTTTGAGATGAATTCTTCTTTTTGTTTAAATGAAGAGGATATTGAATTAAGTTTGACAATTTTCCTTCATCATGATAATATTAATTAATGCCATTCTCTCGGTCTAAAGTTCTTCCGATTGTTCAGAAAAAAAAAGTGAAAAAGTCAAACATTTAATACATCTCCCCTTATATTGCATTCACATTTAAATTCACCCTTCATCCTGTCAATAGAAAAAATAATTGTCATCCCCCCTCTTTTCGTCAAGTTGCAATTATTGCAATCAATGATTGGCGATAATTAAAAAAAGTACCCCCTGCATCAGTCCTTTGCTGCTGGTTTGAGTCAGCTTTTGTCCCCCTCTTTGGACTATACTTCTTCTGAATAATGACCATTTAATCCTTTTTGACTTTCTTATTCGACATTCTTATTCGACTTTCCCCTTCGTCATCGTTTTCTGCTAAAGAAAGGTACTACTCCTGTGGCTTCATAACAATAATGTACAGAAAGCCACGACTATTACAAAACTCCAACAAGATGCCACAACGCCGGCCGCAATCCTTGTTCGTCCTTCCTTCGTTTGGTTAGATTAATGTCCTTACAGTTGCAGTTCTTAATAGAATTTCTTATTATTTCTTGCTCCTTTCTCCGCAAAGCTCTTTTATATTCTTGTTCACAATATCGATTATCCTCTATCAGAGGAGGCAAAACGCAAGACTCTTTTGTTTCCCCCCACACAACCCCCTTATTTCAATTGGAAGAATGAAACATGACTGCCGTTTCATCATCGGGGTGAGTTCAATAATATGTTTCTTTTCCTTCATAGACATTTCTCTAAGTAAAATCAATTTCAACCAGTCTTGGTCTCGGATTCTTTTTAAGACGCGCGTCTATAAAGTGTAATTCATGGTCGCTTAAGCTTCCCTTTGACTTTTGTATAGAATGAAATTTATTGCATTTGTATAAAATTGTAGGGAGGTACTTAAGCCCTGGCCAACAATCCCCATTCCCTCTCATCCCAATTCAAGCTAGTATAGTTGGATCATATTTTATTGTCCTTTGGCATTTTATTCAATGTATACACTTCTTTTTATTTATTTTTTTTTTCTAGGTTTTCTGGACAAATCACTTTGTACATTTTGGAAAATTGTTGTTGTGTGTAGCTGGATGACCTGGATGTGAGTGAACTAGACAAATGTGAAATTCCTATTGAAGAATTCACGCGCGACAGACCTTGAAGATTAATGGCGACCACTTTTCGTTCAATTTGCTTAAATTGATTGTCGATTTGTAAACATACTCGTACAAACATAATAATAGAAGAAGATCTAACAAATAGTGAAAGAATTTCTATTCTCGTTTTGCGTAATTTGATACAAATTGAATTGAAATTGTTTGCAATTTGGGGAATAGACTTTTTGAGAATGGATCAGTCTCGTTTGTTAGCTGTATAGTGCTTTATTCAAGACAAACAAAGATTAGTAAGTTTAACGTTATATGAAGAATCAGTAACTTTAATTGTAACGATTTTTGATGCAATTGTCAGCCGTATCAATTATACGGGCGAACCGATATAAGTTTGTAAGAAAACTAAAATATATATGAAAAAAAATTAATAAATAAAAAATGCACCGGGCATATTCCAATAAAGTGCTGAATATCTTCAATTGATCTCAGGTTGCACAAACGGCATTCGGGATTTACATCAATCATATGTGGCAGGTAGTTTGGGGTAAAAGTTCGCCTCTGGCTTTGAATATGGTGGATATCATATCAAGGTTATAATTGTCGTGGAAATAGCTGTCGGTTCCGAGGTCATGGGTTAGTAGCTTGTAAGTTTGCCTGGAATGGCTCTGTTGGCTTTCCATCCGAAACTCGTCTCGATAGCAATCTTCAATTTTCTCGACCAGATCTTGCAGACTTTTCACTGAGACGCAATCGTTTTCATCCAATAAACTAACATTATGATCTCTTCCTAGCCTCGACCATTCTCTGTAAAGTTGTATGTTTCTGATTTGAAGGTATTTGGCAATTTTATATGTGAGACGATTTGTAGGTTGTGTCATGACTTTCCGAATATATGCGAAGTGCATTCTGAGTGTGTAAATGTGTAATGGCGGGAGGCCAGTCTCCAGATGTAACATGTAATTTGAGGTGTTAAATGGCAGTCTAAATATTCTTTTGATGAAGTATCTTAGCAGCTTCTCGGCTTCTTCAAATTGGTATATGCCCCAAACTTGTGCGGCATAGCACATTATTGATCTCATCACTGCTTCGAAAATCCTGTACTTTGCACTTGGAGTGATATCTTTTCTGCTAAGGACTTCTTTCCAGCTACAATTTATCGCACGTTTGGCTTCAGTTAGTTTTTTCTGAAGGTGTTTCCTAAATGAAAGCTGAGGGGTAGTAAGGGCTCCAAGGTAAAGATACTCTTTGACTTACTCTAGTTCTTCATTCTGCCAGGTCTATTTCTCATTTCTAGCGTATCTTCCTGTTCCATTTCGAAAGATCATGATTTTCGATTTTCCAGTATTCAGCTGCAAATTCCACGTAGTGCAATATTTCTGCAGTTGATTCATCATTAGATGCATCCCATTTGGACTTTCCGCCAGTATGACAATATCATCAGCGTAAAGCAAATGTTTTATATTCAGCCCAGCAAATGATATTCCTCCGGTAGAAATAGCGTAAGGTCATCCAAAAATAATGAAAATAATAGAGGGCTGAGAAGGAAACCCTGCTTTACTCCTGTTCCCGTTTAAAAACATTCGGATAAGATATTTCCGTCCCAAATAGCAGTAAGGTTTCCATTGTAGAATGATTGCAGTACTTTTAGCATTTTTATTGACATTCCTAGGTTACTAAGCTTATATAATAAGGCTTTTCTATTTATGGAATCGAATGCTGTCTTAAAATCCGCAAAGAATGCGTACATCTTTTTTCCATTATCCAAGTATGTTCGCGCGATGCTTGTGAGGGAAAAGATGTTATCTACAGTTGAATACTCCTTCAGAAAACCAGCTTGGTATTCACTCAGTAAATTGTTTTCCCGCACCCAATTTGATAGTCTTTCCAACAAAATACCGGTAAATATTTTTGTGACTGTGTTGAGGAAGGATATCCCTCTGTAATTACTTGGCTCCTTGAGGTCACCTTTCTTAAGAATTGGAAATATTGTGTTCTTTTTGAAAATTGAAGGAACTTCTCCAGTATTAAAGATAAAATTAAAACATTTCACGAGTTCTTTAAGAAAACCTTCCGTCGCATTTTTGAAAAATTCATAAGGAATACGGTCTTCACCTGGGGCTTTGTTCAAACTACACTGGTTTATGACTCTTGTTACATCCAATAGAGTAATAGGGTGGTCTAGTGCTTCACATTCAAAAACGGGGACTGCATACTGCATGGAGTCCTCGGTAAGTGCCGTGTTCAGCAGGTTTTTGAAGTATTCCGCTAGCACTGGAGCTTCAACTTGTATGCTTTTTCCAAAAGCTGTGCCATTAAGCGTTTAAGCGATTTTCCGGAATGATCTACTATCCCTTGCCCAGCTCAGCCTCGAAGACAGTTCTGCCATGTGGGCTTTTTGTTTCTGTATACAGATAACTTTGTACATTTTGTTGGCTTCTTGGTATATATGTATGTTTCGCAAAGTTGGTGCCTTCCTTCCTTAGTAGTCGCAGGAATGCAAAAGATTTTGTCCTGGCTTTATCGCTTTTGGAGCGACCGTTAAGTAAGGAAAGCCCAATAGTTTCACACATTTCTGTTAATTTTTTGCCATTCCCATCAATTTTTTTGTCTGTTGCTGCTCTCCGAACTGCTATTGATTCAGGGATGTTTGTGTTTCTCCAACTCTTCCGTTAAAGTCGCCCATAAGCACCACATTTTCTTTATCGTAATCCAACAACAAATTTTGCAAGTTCGTAAAATCCTCCATCCATTTATTGCAGTTGATGTATACTCGAATCACAAACATTTTTCCCCTTTCAGTTATAACTTCGATTAAGATATGGTTCAAAACTTTTACGAAACTGCAGCCGCATTTGTTCTTAAGATCGTTTTCAATTCCATACAAGCATCCTCCACTGGCCCTGCCTTGTGTAAACGTTCTAACCGCTGGTACCCAAAGAAGTTCATAATTTTTAAATAAATGTTCAAAGCGTTCCTCATTCTTGTCTACAAAAGTTTCGTACAACATAAATATATCATAATCATTAATAAATTGGAAAAAATCATTATATAATAATTTATTTGCTAAACCTGCTACATTAAATGATAAAATATTTATAAAGTAAAAGAAAACATTAGATTTTAGCTCTAGCTAAGCTTGAGCCACTGAATTCGCCTCCACTTGTGGTTCCACCATAATTTGACATTTGGTAATTTTCATTGCTGTCAGATAGCAGGTGGTTCATAAACGTCATTGCATCGTCTTCAACACTTGACAGTTTGTTGTTTTCATTTAAGAAATAATTGTGTTTATCATTTATTATTAATCTATCTCCTCTTATTTGTAGTTTTAAGTTCGGGTTTTTTGTTAAAATTTCATGTTTAATTTTCATTATACGTCTTCTCCTTTCACGGGCTGCGTAGGGGTAATCCCTGTGCATAGAAATACCTGTGCCTCGGAGTTTACTAGCAGATTGCAATATGCGGCCCACATGCTCTCTGTATTGGAACTCTAGGTTGACATTTCCAGCATTCGCTCTCGGTTCTTTGAGTTCCTTAGCGGAAGCTATAATTGCGGGATCTTGGGACTCAAGCAAATCTAAACAAAGAGATTTAGCTTTCTCAGCAGCAGTTACACCGTTTTCTACCGGTAGGTGAACAAAAATATTTTTTTCGTTGGCCTTACTCGACAGCCATTCTACTTGCTTTTCAAGAGTTATGCAGCGGGATTCCATTATCTGCAGTTGATTTTGCAAATTGACATTCGTTTGGTGCAGAGAGTATAGTTGTGATCCAATGCCTTCCAAGTCCGATTTAGTAGGCATATCTTTCATTTTTTCGTCCAGAGCTACTGTGATAGATTCGCGAATAAGGGTTTTCATGTCATTTGCAGACATATTGCCAACGGCCTTTTCATCCGTGGCTCTTTTATGCTTTTGTGGAGGGAAAATAGGAGAGGTTTCTGCCAATCCCCGTTTCGTGAGTGAAGTGGTGTTGGTGAAAAGTCCTAAACTGTTGCATTGAGGGGTTCGATCCATTTTGGATTTTGATTTGTATGGTATAATTTACGAGTGAAATTCCAAGTGTTTTGTATTTAATTTAACTCATCCTAGCTGAGATATGGGTTAGGTTTTAATACGATGCACTTTCGGCAACTTATTTTAACGATTTACTGCACTTTTCACAAGAAAATACGGAGCTATCCACAAACTTGATCTACCCTCAAAGCAAGTATTTTACTAAGTAATCTTTTAAAAAGACTTAAGGCAAATTTCTTGACAAAGTTCTAAACCCTAAAACCCGGTTTATTGAAAAATTAGAACTTTATTGAGTTCTAACTCATTTCTTCACCAAGCTCTAACACGTTATAACTCCGATTAAGATCTTAGTTTGAGATAGAATTGTGTTATATTTGGACCCTCAAATTCGAGGGTCTAGCACCTTAGAACTCGACTTAAAAATATTTTCATTTCTTCAAATTATTTGATTTTGATTAGAATTTTAGGTCACAATAAAAAGAAATGCAATTGAAACCAATTTGGTATACATTTAGCAAGGCCACAAGGCCGGTTATGGTGCAATAATTAAAAATTCCAAGGAAATCAATTACCTCGGTGGAATTTCTGTAATTCAGATAATAGGTAGTAACCTAAATACATCCCCTACTTCGAAATAACCGCCGATGCAATCTGAAATTGTACAACGCAAAGTTGGCGGACAACTCTTTTGTATGAAGGAAAACCAAAAGATACCAAATGTTGCAGCAAGACCAAGTTCAGTGCTTGCATAAGCACGCCACCAAATTCTTTATTTTTAGATTTCGGGATACTGTGAGTGTATTTCGACACTCCAAAGTGTTGAGGTACTTGTGTATAGTGGTGCATAAGCCCAACCCACCACAATCTCTATTTGACAGTTTGTTTTCATATCTATAAATTAATTTTTGGTTGGTTTAATTTTTGAGCTTGAAGCTGATATTTGAAGTGAAACAAATGAAAAATTATGACATTGTCCATTAGCAAAGTGCATACAAATCACCAGGGCCCGGATTTCTATGCAAATGCATATTTTTTTAAGAAAGCTTCTAAGGCTTCTTCTTCAACAACGTTGCTAACACTGCAATTCGTCAAGCCCTAGACTCTATCAGCATCGACCCAATACTTATTAACTGGATTGACCTCATGCTTAAATCAAGACTCGTAAATTCAGAAATGGGCGATAGTAAATTATAAGTGAGGACGTGTAGAGGTACTCCACAGGGTGGAGTCTTGTCTTCTATACTTTGGCTTCTCGTCGTTAACCAAATTTTAATTAAATTAAGTCGAGGCGGTGTCAAGGTCGTCGCATATGCCGATGACATTGTGTTAATGGCCTCGGGGAAATTTGTTCCTACACTATGTGACCTCCTGCAAACAGCCCTTGACAAGCTCAGTAATTGGGCCGATAGTTGCGGACTTAACGTCAACCCACTAAAGACAGAAATGGTTTTGTTTACAAGGAAGCGTAATATTCCACACTTAAACCCGCCCACCATTAACGGGGTTCCGCTACAGGTTTCGGGCACAGCTAAATATCTTGGCGTGGTACTTGATCGTAAACTTAACTGGAAAGAAAATATAAAGGAAAGGGAGAAAAAAGCATGTGTAGCTTTCTATACTTGCAGCAGAATTTTTGGTAAAAGATGGGGACCTAGCCCCAAAACCATTCATTGGATGTACACAGCCATAATAAGGCCAACATATGCCTGCTTGGTCTGGTGGCCAGCCCTAGAAAAGGAAACCAATCTAAAAACCATGACCAAAATTCAAAGACTAGCGTGTATTGGTACAACCAGTGCCTTAAGGACCACTCCAACCGCAGCCCTAGAAACTTTCCTTTCACAAGCCCCGCTCGATTTGTTTACAAAAGAGTTGGCGCAAAAAGTGCTATGAGACTTAAACAGTGCAATAATTGGAAAAGGGGCCCCTATGGTCATAGAACTATAACGAATTTTACTGACATGGACATTCAAACGGACTATCTTACACCGCACATAGATTTTAACCCAGTAGCTCTAATAGATATCCCAACAAGGGAACTCTGGAGAGAAAACCGGGTCCTTAATAGAAATCATGTTTCGGTCGTTAGGACAGGCATCTATTCAGATGATCCACCCCTTAACAGATCAATAAAACTTCCAAAGCTCTGCAGTGTCTTCCAAGCAGAAATACTTGCAGTTTGCGAAGCAGAAAAACATCTTGTCACTTGTGAAGTAGCCAATAGGAATATTAATATCTTCATAGACATCCAGGCGGCGATAAAAGCTATCTCCTCAATCATCACAAAGTCCAAACTGGTGGTTCGTTGCCGTAACGAGCTTAAAATGTTCAGCGCAACAAACACAGTAACCCTTTGATGGGTTCCGGGACATAGTGATATTTACGGAAACGAAATAGCAGATGAACTGGCCAAAATCGGGTCTTCTCTAGACCCGAGCCAAACAGACAACTCGGTTTTTATGCCACTAGAGCAAGAAAAAGAGTAGAATTCACCAGAAATTTCTTGTGGCCGCAGATGTCAGATGGTCATCAATCGACACTTGTCGGGTTTCAAGAAATCTTTGGCCAAATATTTCGCGTAAAAAAACAGAATACATACTAAAGATAGGCAGACCTTATTTATCCCTACTTGTTGGAATCCTTACGGGACACAACTCGATGGGTACCCACATGAGCATAATGGGCATTAGCACATCTGACTTATGTAGAGGGTGTCAGGATGAATAGTCGGAAGAGGGCTCTTATCACTTTCTTTGTGAGTGCCCCAGCTTAGCCAGAACCAGAAAAGAAGCCCTCGGAGAATATTTTTTCGATGAACTGGGCGACATCTCAACCTTGCCACTGAAAAATATCTTAAAATTCACTCAGAATTCAGGATGGTTCAGGGAGGCCTCTTATACCTAAAATTCCCTTATTCCTCTCCCCAACCCCTCTTATACCTTTCTTTTCCTTCTGTCGGGGAACGCAATGGATTCATTGAGATCCGAGTGAGATGGTGTGGCTTGCCGCATCATCACCCCACCTAACCTAAACTAACCAAGGCTTCTTCTAAGAAATTTGCTTTAAAATGGCATTCAATCGTTAGTGCATATTTTTTCATATTTTGATATAAATGCATATTTTGGATTATTGAGCATATTTTAACAATAAATGCATATTTTTCCTGCATATTTCAAGAAAATAAACTTTGCCTTTCATTCTCAATGAGACTATAGTAAAATTAGAGGGTTGGAACTCGCTAAAAAAACAAATAAATTTAATGGACGAATCAGTTTCAAAAATGAATGCAGTAGAGTCTTGAATGGGTCAATCTATTTGTAAAAAAATAGAAAATGTTCTTAAAAAAACGAAGGATATATGAAAATGAAAAATATCTGCACATCCTTAAATGGGAATGAAGAATATTCAATAAATGAGATTGTTTCATTAAAAAATGCTCCACTAACGTGGAGAGGTCATTTTCCATGTACGAAAAGTTTTTGAAAACTTCAGAAAAAATTTCATGATTCATGCTATCAAAACCTTCTTACGAAAATAATGCACATATTATCAAAAATACTATTTATTTTTTGCTATACCTACCTGCATTTTATGTTTTATTTTCTTCTATGAATAAAAGACTGTATTTTTTTTTTTTATTTAAATGTTTTTTCATTTACTTTTTTGAATATTTTTATATTCAATATATTTTGAATTTTGTATGGCATATTTAGTAATTTTAAGTGCATATTTCAGGCGCATATTTTGTCTTTTTAGAGCATGAGAATCCGGGCCCTGCAAATCACCATTAAAAAAAATTGCACTCATGTTCATAATCAATTACCATAACTAACTATATTTAATGAAAATTAATGCACTTTTGATGCACTTCACACATACACACCAAATATATATTAATTTTGTTTCTAGTCAAAAGTCAGCTGCAATCGCCAAAAATTTTCTTAAAGCCTTTCAAACAAATTTGCACAAAAAATTATCAAAAAAAAAAAAATAAACATAAACATGACCATGACCACAATACAAAGAAAACTAGCACGAGGGTACAACGAAATTGACAATTTATTTGAAATTTAAGACAGAACGATAGAATTTTAATGCAAAAAAGGTTACCGCCAATACAAAGTTCAAATATATTTTATAGCAATTATTTATAGAATGTCAGAAATTCATGACAAAAATGCTACCGGGTGCTACGAAAATAATAAAATATACGTTAGAACTTCGTTTCATTAAACCGAGATCTAAAGCAAGAAACATACTTACAGGGTGTCCAGTAAATAATGGATAACCATGGAATGCCTCATAGTAGACCTTATGACCGTCCAGAAAACTGATAAAAAAAAGTCTATCCAAACCACAAGGAAAGATATGTGCATTTTTTTGTTCAGTGCATTATTTTTTGCGTTACTTTACGTTTTTGAATACCACGACTACAAGTGAATGAATTCTACCGTTTTTTTTTTCGTAGCAATATTTAACATTGTTTGTGCCAAAACATAAGAAGACAAAAATTATAATAACTGTTGGAATTCTTAGAGAAAAAAATGATTGAACTTTGATTTTTGATGCAAAGTGTGAAAGAAAATAATTTTTGAAAAAGTTAAATCATCTGTGGTATGAAAAAATGCATGAATACCTAAGTGGTCAACTATTTGAAAAATGTGCGCGTTAAATGCGGATTTCAAAATGGTATAATTTATTATTGCATCTTGAACCAAGTTATTGGTAAAAATCAGCAACAAGAGAGTCAATTTAGCAAAAACAAATGTTTTAAAAATTAGCAAATTAAACGTGAAAATAATATTATGCGTCCAACGTTGTAGATTTTTGATTGATTGCCTGTTTTTATGATATTATCCTAATGGTAAATCCAAGCTTTTAACTTCTAGGGCTGATTGCAACATTACCAAAAATGTCAACAAAGTGCACAAAACGGCTACATTTTCAAGCTTGTTTTGAATTATACCTGGTCCATTGGGCCCCAATAAAACCATAAAATATTTTCGCAGTTGCTTTTATTTTATTTATTTGTTACTTTCTTCAAACGAATAGCTAGGCTTTTGAGTTTTGAGCCAACTTTCAATCACTTGATCACTTAGTTAGAAAAGAAAAACAAAAGTAGATATTTTTTTTTTAATTTAAAGCAAATGCTCAAACTGTTTTCCACCCATTCTAATACAGGTTCTGCACCTCCGAATAAATGAAAATCTTATAATTATCTTGTTAATTATTTTCTCAGAATCTTGTAATGCAGCTGACTCCCCAAGATTTCTCATCTACTCTAAGGACCTGATGGGCTTGCTGTACACGATTTTCTTAATGCAGCCCCAATAAAAAAAGTCAAGTTGAATTAGGTCTGGTGAACAGGTTGGCCATAAAATTGGCCCCAGACCTCATGTCCAACTGCCTGTATCTCTGGCGTATTTGTAATGCAGCGGCTTGCACAAGATTGCATACTTCCTCTGAGAAGCTGATCGGCTTGCTGTATTCGATTTATTTAATGCACCTCTTATAAGAAAATTAATTTGGTAATAACCACTACCAAAACATTTGATGGTTTTTTAAAAGGCCAATTGAAGAGGTATAATTCAAAACAAGCTCGAAGATGTAGCCGTCTTTTCGAACTTTGTTAACATTTTTGGTAATGTTGCTTTCGACCCTAGAAGTTAAAAGCTTGGATTTATCATTAGGACAACATTATAAACACACGCAATAAATCAAAAATCTACCATGTTCAACGCATCATGTTCAACGGATCATGTTCAACGCATAGTATTATTTTCACGTTTACTGCGCTAATTTTTAAAACTTTTGTTTTTGCTAAATTGCCTCTAGTATTGCACATTTTTACAAATAACTTGCTATTGGTTCTAGATACAATAATAAACTATACCATTTTGAAATCCGCATTCGACACGCATATTTTAAAAAAAGTTGGCCACGTAGGTATTCATGCATTTTTTCATACCACAGATGATTTAACTTTTTCAAAAATTATTTTCTTTCAAATTTTGCATCGAAAATCTTTTTTCTCTTAGAATTCCAACAGTTATTATAATTTTTGTCTTCTTATGTTTTGGCACAAACAATGTTAAATATTGCTACGAAAAACAAAGCGGTAGAATTCATTCACTCGTAGTCGTGGTATTCAAAAACGTAAAGTAACGCAAAAAATAATGCACTGAACAAAAAAATGCACATATCTTTCCTTGTGGTTTGGATAGACTTTTTTTTATTAGTTTTCAGGACGGTCATAAGGTCTACTATGAGGCATTCCAAGGTTATCCATTATTTACTGGACACCGTGTATATTACAGGTAATCACTAGCGTTTTCAGATTTATTCAGTTCTGCGCATGTTGTCAAAATCAATAGTAAACAAATTGAATTTCAAACAATCACCACAAATTTGTTTTTGTTTACTGTGTATTTACACAAGGGGCAGCCATCTTGAAATTTGACAAGATGTGCCTGATAAAACCTTAGATATGTGTGCTGTGGATCTAAAGTACCTAAAACTCAAAAATGATTTTAGGCTGAGTTCTAAGGAAGTGAAGAAATAACCGGGTTCCAAATATTTTTAAAACTAAGTTCTAACTATAAACCGAGAGTTACTAGATCGAGTTTTAAATTGAATTTAGAACTCTTTAAGAAATTGGCCGTTAGAGAATTAAGAAATCAGAACCCATTCTTAAGTTTGCTTATCGAGTCCAGAGATTTAGGAAAAGAGTGGGGGTAACAACTGTTTTTAAAAATAAAAGAAGGAAAATAACCAAACGCTTTTTTGACGAATTATCAGAAGATGAGAGAATATCAGGTCAGAAAACTTAATTCAAAATCAATGTTTACTATTGCTGCTTAGATATATTGATCTCCAAACTGAACAAAGATTTCAGAACCTATATGATCAAAGTAATTTATTTGAAGTTTTACAACCAGCAAAACTTTTATCCTTTTCAAATGAAAAAAATAAAAAAGGAAGCAGGAAAACTGGAACTACTGAACTGTCAGTTGATCTTTTTGATGATTAATAAATTTGCGGAAACAAAGGCAAGAAAAGTTTTTATTTGAGTTTTGTTTTACTTTTAGTTTAAGATTTATAGCACCCTGATTTATAGCACCGTGACGAATTTTGACGCCACCATCATGCCTGTTACGTAAATTTTACCCAAAATGTGACGTTAAGGACAAGAAGACGCTTCTGATGCAAAACGAAAAATCTCATACAAAAATGACAACGAACGAATAAACGAAAAATCTCGTTCTGCAGTATGCTGTTCGATCAACGAAATTGTTAGTTATTTACTTTTTCGTCACAAAATAAATATCTCAGACCATTAATTGTGTACAGTATAATAGCATTACAGTTTATTCGTTTTTATGTTTATCATTTATTTCACTGCAGCATTGTGTTCTGGTGAATTTTACATTTATAATTGTTTTTTTTTTTATCAATAAGTGAAAATCTCAACGAGTATTTTACGCTTTCACTTCGTAAGGGTTTCGTTGTCTTGGAAGATACCACCGAAAAACATTCTTTCGCATCAGCTGCGAAAAAAATCGCACTTTAGTGATGGTTAAGACAGCTGATTCGCCAAAGTTAGAAAGCTCTTAGGCTAGTAGCGTAGTTGACTGTCACGCTGGAGGTCTGGGTTCTCTTCCCAGCCTCGTCCACCTCTGGCTCTTAGCGAAGAATTGACAAATCCTCCAAGAGTATCACTTGTCAGGAATTAGTGCTTTTCGTTTAGCCGTTTGGATTCGGCACAAAATTGTAGGTCCCTTCCATTCCTGTCGACACTCGCACACAGGAATGGTTGCGAGTTGTAAGTCACTTAGGCCCTGGTTCTTCACGAGCCGTTGCGCTACCCAATTTAATTTTTACTAGGCTAGAAACACACTTGTAGTTTTTTGTCGCTGGTGATTAATAAAGTCGTATGATTTGTTGGCTTTATGTGTGTCAATTCTTTCAAAAATAATATTTCTATTTTCGCAACTGAATATTCGCACGACACAAATCATGGAAACCATGAAAAATGTTTATTTATAACATTTTGGAATTAGGTGACTGTAAGGCGCATAATAGGAATGCACTTGCGATTTCGTAGTAGTAGCCCGTAGCGTAATGGTTAGTGCGTTTGACTGTCACGCTGGAGGTCTGGGATCGCTTCCCAGCCTCGTCCACCTAAAAACTAAAAAGTTTTTTTTCAGGGCTACTGCCTCTTGCGAGGAATTGACAAATCCTCCAAGAGTATCACTTGTCACGAATAACTGCTTCTCATCTAGCCGTTCGGATTCAGCATAAAATTAAAGGTCCCTTCCATTCCTGTCGAAAAGGTGCACACAGGAATGGTTGCGAGTTGTTAGTCACTAGGCCCTGGTTCTTCATGAGCCGTTGTGCCACCCGATTTATTTTTATTTTTGCGATTTCGATCTCGCGATTTATTTAGATGTTAAGTTGCAAGAGATTAAGCACGATGTTTTAGCTGCAAAAAATTAAAAACACAGTTTCAAATGTGAAAACACGCATGCGATTCAAAAATCTTATTGTTTTCTATTATTTAAGCGTCAAATTCAAATAGAATTAAATAAGTCTGCACTAACTAACGACATGTTTTGTTTATTTGTAGTTAAATAATTGCGGAACAGATAACTGGAAGTGAGTGCATAGTCAACATTTCTAACGACGACGAGTTTTTAATCGCAACGACAAATTATCGCAGGTTTGCAAAAAAATGTACAAAAAATAAAAAGAAAAATGCTTAAAACTGTGGCAACCCTTACAATTTTATTATATAACTTTAAAAAAAAAAGAAAACAAAAATCCATTCTTTAACTTTGTTTTTATATCAAGTTGTTTTTAAGCTCCAAATTTGGATTTTTTTTTTAGGAAACTGATTTTTTTCAAAAATGTACGTTGTTAAGAAATATTTTGGATTTAATATTCACTGTTCTTATTAATAATTGTAAGTCAAGTTCAACTATACTTTTACTTTTCAAAATACAAAGGAACCAACCAACTTACTCATAAAAATAATGGCGCAAAATTTTAAACAATTAAAACCAGCTCTAAATCACTTTTAAAATGGGAGTCGGCTCTAAAAACTCTTTTTAAAGCGAGAGTCGACTCTTTGGTAATTTTAAATGACATAAAGTATAGTTTAACGTTCAACTACTCTTCTAACTTTAAAATCAGCAAATCGCCTGTTAAACTTCTTAAAGTATACTTTTACCACTTGAAAACAAGTTTATAACAACAAAAAGTGAAGGTTGGTTAAATGATTTCGGAGTTTTTTTTTTTTATTTTTGAATATTTAGAGCAAAATATTTATTAATCTTTAGAGCTCGGCAGCATTGAAATTTTCTGCGAAAACATGGGCAAAAACATCAATCACACAGACACATGCACCAACAATACACGTATGTACCTACAAAGACGTCTCAGAATTGTCATGGGCTGGAGTTTTTTAGAATCAGGGATAATGCGAGTACACTTCTTTTCCACTAATTAAAGAAAAAAAACCATTCAAGCAAAACACTCTTAATACGCGACACACACATATATTAAAATTATTTGTTCTGAAGTTGTTCGTTTATTTTAACATTTTTTGTTGTTCTATATCTGTGTTTCTTCTCTTCATCTGTCAAATTTGTGCCTTTTCGACCTTTATTTGCTTACGTTATACGTTGTGGAGCCCACTTTAGTTAGAAGAGTTGTTTAACGTGTTTAAAATTTTAAAAAAGTTAGACAAGGGTTCACAACTAAACGACTTCGTTAACTAGAGCCAGTTTTATACCTTAACCCGGGGTTTAGACAAGCGAGTAGAACTAGTAGCATTTGTATCATAGTGTTAGTTTTATTGATGTATGTGTGACTAGTAGCTCTCTGCGCGTTTTGTCAACTAGTATGATTTTTTTAAAATATTTCATACAGGAAAATATACAAATTATGGAAACTATGGAAACAAAACAAATAAATGAAAAAAATACACTACACTAGTAGGACAACTGGCAGGCTACTCTCAGGCAAAACATTATACTATTTGGGCTACTAGTTGGCTCTCTCGTGTTCTGATACACTTACACATAAACGCTACTAGTTCTACTCGCTTGTCTAAACCCCGGGTAACCGAGCAATGTTTAAAATTTTGCGCCAACAAGAATCTGACTGAATGATCTTCAAATTAATAAGACCTTTGAACATTAAAATAATTATTGTGAACAATCGAATAAATAAAATTGGCACCCTTCCGTACGTTTTTTTCTTTTCACGCTCTAGCTTTGTCATAATCACCATAAGAGAATCACCCGGTATGTTTAACCTGTGGAAAATAAGTCGATTATATTTTTATTTTAGGTTAAAAGGTGACAGACATTTTTTCGTCCCAAACTTTTACGAAAGTGTACTTCTGTCTGAAAGAATTTGATACCTACTCATCAAAATTTGGTTGATTGCTAATTTTTGGCCACAAGATTTCAGGAATAAACTTTTTATCATAACAACAAAATCAAACAAAACTCAAATGAACAAATTGCTCTATAAGCTAATTTTCAAATTGAATATCGGTATTGTTCCAATGCACACTAGTGATAGGGTTCATTATATCTCCCCCTGTTGCCAATATCTTGCAAGTGTCAATAAGTCTACAAAAAAATATTAATCCTTTTTCTCATTAGTCAGCAGTTTCACAGTTGCAGAAATACAACAAACAAATCCCAACAGATATCCTCTTATACTGGTATACAAAATTGGAATTGTTTAATCAAAATCTACCCTTTTCTGGGTACAAATACAAACATATAATAAGATATCCATTCGTCAAAACAAAACAAAACAGTGTCTTCTTTATTTTGCTATGCCATCATGGATATCCTTTATCATTTTCTTCAGCAAGTATGATGTGGTGACCTGATTGCGTTTTGATTTTGTGTTGCTGTGAATAACAATGCGGAATTCATTTCATTTCTTCCTTAGTTCGTTTGTGTTGTTTTCTTATTTTTCTTATTTTTTTTTGTCTATAATAAATAAGATATCCTTCTATTTGATTTAGTCCTTTTTATTTTGAAGCCACAGAATGAGATGATTTCTCTGTTGCTGTATTATTTATCCTTTTTGGTTAATTTGACAAACTGATATATATTATAGCAAGATGGCTTGAGGCTAAAATAATAATAATAATAATTCTGGTAGAATTGTACTGGAAGGATATATACGAGCATGTTGTTTATTTTTTTTTTTTTTTGCTTCTTTTCTCTATGTTTTTGCAAAGGATGAGAGTGGGAAATCACAGAACTGAATCATCGTCCTTACAAAACCATAAAACAAGGCGTATGACCTCCGGTTATGATTATTTACGGTTTGCAGAACATTTGATTGAATTTCCGACCGAAGAGTCAATTGAATTTTGCAACCAACCGGCAAAATATCCTACGGCACCTCAAAAAGGGATATCATCATACTTAACTTATGTGTGTGTCACTCTATCTATGGGTTGGGTGTTTGAATGTAGATTGTATAGAATGGGTTGAATATATATATAGGTATATAGGCATTCACATGGGGTGCAAGGTAAATATAAAAATTTAAAGTGAAAAATCTGTGCAAACATTCTCGTATCTAATAAAAAGTGAAAGAGATTTAACCACAGAGAAAAAGGTATTTTGTTGATATATTTACTCCGATTAAGGAAAGGGTTTAAAGATATTATTTGCTTTGAGCTATTTGAAAATGTTTAAAGAACTTTAATAAGTTTTTTGTGAAAGGTACTGGATTATGGAAACAAAATTGAAACGGCTTAACTGATTTGGCTTATTTTAATTTTAAAAAGAATTGGTTCCGACCGATATACCTATACGGAGTTAAGGTAACGAGTAAAATATTAACAATATAAAGTGGTTTATTATTTAAAAAAAAAATAATTAGGAGAAGTGAACGAAAGTCTCTCAAAAAACCACAATATAGACTTTACATATAATAGGTTCTGGGCTGAACATCAGACAAAGAGGCTCGCAACATCAAAAAATGCAATCAACGCAACCTGGTCTAAGTTCTTGAAAAATAAGTTAGTACCTCATTCAGCAAAGTTTAAAATCCATGATTCAGCCGCCAGATCAATTATGTATTACTGTGCTCAAGTATGGGGGTACAAAGAGTACATACAATGTGAAAAGCTTCAAAGGTTTTACGTCAAAAGATGTTTCAACCTACCAGATAATACAGCAAACTACGTTATACATATCGAAACCGGTCTTCCAAAAGCGTTTCTTACTACCCTTAAAATACATTTGAAATATTTGCGAAAAGTTTTCAATCTACTCAGCTCTACCACGCATACTTTCAACCGCAGTACTTCGCAAAAATATTTATTGGGCCCAAGAATGGTCAGGCCTTTTCCGTGCGACTGGCATCGTTGTCAACTATGAAGCAAGTAATTTCGATTGGAAACATGCCCACAACATGCTTTTGATTAAGCTGAGAGAACAACAGTGGAAAGCTTCTACTGAACGTACTTTACAATCGCAATTTCACGACAAATATAGCAATCTATCTACACAGAGGTACCAAACTATTTTAATGACTCAAATTCACGAGAAATGATAAGTATGATCTTAAGAACGAGGTGTGGATTACTTAACTTGAATGCTAGGGCATTTCAGCATGACACTGTTGGCTTATGCACAATGTGTTATCTTGATGCAACTGAGAACACCTACCACTTCGTCAGCATTTGTCCTATTTTTAATTCATAGCGGAGATTATTTCTAGGAGCTGAAACAATTATTCGCACCGAGTTTTTTCAAATATTAAATGGCAAACGTTATTTAAATCTATACAAATTCTTAAAATATACTCTTAATTATCGCAACTTAATTGTAAATGAATATAATATTTAAAGTAAATTCAAGCTAAGCCAAAATATAAATAGTCAAACTTTAACCTGACAGACAACTTTAACAAGTTATTGTCCTAACTAATTTTGAACACCAGCATAATCTTGTTTTTTATAACTACTTTTTATATAACTAGTGGTACACGGGGGCGTATACGCACTTTTTTAATTATATTTAATTTTGAATAAAATTTAAAAATGATTGTTTGTGTACCTACGTTAAGTTGGTTTATAACGTGTAAGCCATACATTTTTTTGGGTAACATATGAGCCAACCGATAAAAAGCGACCTTAACAATTTTCCGACCGAAACTTTTGTATTCTTTTCGATAATTCCTAACCTTTAGCACCTCATATATGGGATATTCGCAAAAAAAGTATGCCATCTAAAAGGTCAGTAAGTGGTCAAAAAAGTTCAACTAGTTTCAGACATTGGTCAGCCATAGAAAATTTTTTATCAAGGGTTACATTTTTTCAAGGTCACCAACTATTTTTGGCACCTCCTTTATGGAATATACGCAGAAAAGGTATACCATTTGAAAGGCCACCGATTCCTGATAAAAAAAAAATAAATCGGGTGGCACAACGGCTCATGAAGAACCAGGGCCTAGTGACTAACAACTCGCAACCATTCCTGTGTGCACCTTTCGACAGGAATGGAAGGGACCTTCAGTTTTATGCCGAATCCGAACGGCTAGACGAGGAGCACTTATTCCTGACAAGTGATACTCTTGGAGGATTTGTCAGTTCCACGCAAGAGGCAGTAGCCCTGAAAAAAAACTTTTTAGTTATTAGGCGGACGAGGCTGGGAAGCGATCCCAGACCTCCAGCGTGACAGTCGAACTCACTAACCATTACGCTACGGGCTACTACGATTCCTGATAAAAGGTCAGCTATTTTCAGTAATTGGTCAGTTATAGGTTATTTTATATGAATTTTTGAAGTTTTTTGATTTTCAAGGCCGTATAAGATTTTTAGCACCTCATTTATGGGATATTCGCAGAAAAGGTATACCATTTGAAAGGCCACCGATTCTGATAAAAGGTCAACTAGTTTCAGCAATTGGTAAACAGCCTATAGCTCCTAAACGGGGTGAGATTGACCCCCATTTCGTAGTAAAAAAATGCTTGTATTAAACCCCTCTACAAAAATCCGTTATTATTTTGCTCAAATTTTGCTGATATGTGCCGTAAAAACAAAGAACGCTTATTTGTAATATCTACACCTGACAATAGATTTATTAAAACCATCATTTTCTATTTTCTGCCTTGTAAAGATAAATTTTTCAGATTCGCAACCCTGCGAAAGAAAAATTTTGTATTTTCCATTTTCCTTTTATAATTCCCAGCTTGCGTGCGCTTGTAAATTTTAAAAACGCAAACTTTGATAAATCTTCGAAGATGTGCCGTTTTGTGTCCAACTTAACCCTTTACATAATAACGTGCGATACATTTTGTAAATGTAAATAGATGAACATATATTTTTAATTATAAATGTTGATTTATATGGAATTAAAAAAGGATATCACCAATTAACGGAAAAAATTGTGAACTCAATAAGGGACTTAATGTTTTCTATTTACATTTTTTTTTTTAATTCAGAATTTAAATCAGGACTTTTTTCTATACTGTCACTTGTTCAAGAAAATGTTTAATATTTGAAACATTATTTAATTCTTTTTTTAAAACCCCAATAAAAATTACAGCCAATTTGTCGACAGTCAGTTAAACCTTAGAAAGTAGGCGCCAACTTTGAGTATATGATTCTCTGACGGCTAAACTAATCATTGATAAATCAACTTAAAGTCGTTTTCGAAATATTTTGAGTTTGCAAAAAAACTTTTTATAAAATATAACAAAAAATACTTTTTTTTTTAATTTAAAACTAATATAAAAGAAAATACTGTTAAAAACATTCTCTATTAAATATATTTTATTCAAAGTTCAACTGTTTTCAAGAAAAGCGAAAATAAAAAAAAAATTCTCTATACGGTTTGAATCCGTTCTTATGGTTCTATATGTAAGTAGAGGTACGGTACCCATTGTTCAAGCTCAATATTTCAATTTCGGGATAGATATGAGGGATGTAATTTCAAAACTCTTCTATTCCACTTTTTATCAAAAATAAGTAAAGTATGAACTTTTGTTCCTTAAAAGTCCCCTCATCTGTGTATTTATCTAAAATTTATAAAAACTTATTACTAACTATACTTATAAGGACTTGAAAAGTTTTTTTTTTTTTTTCAAAACTAAACTTTTCCTTTCAGAGCCGATTTTTCAATCATCAGTTAAACTATAAGTGGAATAAATACTATAGGTTTAACTTACTATTGAAAAATTGGCCCTCAGTCATTTAATTCAAAACTCATCTTTTCCCATACAGACAAATTAGACAAAAATGAGCACCAAAACTCCTCTCTTCCTATGCTAAACAAAGTAGTCGTTTTCAAAACTCATTTTTTCCAATTTACTGCAACTTTTGGAGCTATTTATTTGCTATTTCTTTTTTTTTTTGTTTAAATAATTTAAATAATTTCTGGGACGTTGTTTTCAAGCTTTTTATTGAATTTCATTCAATACAGTCCACTAAAACAAAAACAATATAACTTCTATTGTTTAGCTTTTGCATTTCTTTATGCAATGAAGTGAAAAAAAATTTCTGAATTTTCGAAATTCGATTATATTCCTCGACAGTTACAATCGTATATTTTCAAAACTCTTCTTTTCCTAATCGTAATTTAAAAAACTCTTCTTTTCCAAAGTAAATTGATTTTTTTTTTTTAATTTGTAGTTTCACCTTATAGTATAAACATGATTTCAAACTTATATTTTAGCATTAAAATCGATCGCCAATATTATTTTATTAGCTTTTGAAAGTTTTTTTGTCGTCTTACTCAATATTTTCAAAAGTGGAAAAGATAAGAGTTCTGAAATTATACCTTTCATATAATTTTCTCTAATGCATAACAACAAAAATTTATACAACGATTTTTTAATTTAAATTCAGCCCATGTTGGAAGACGTTCACACAATGATTAGTCACTCATTCCTTAATGAAGCTGTTCCAAACATCGAATCTTCGTTGAGTCAGTGAAAATTTTTCATTAGGCAACGTAAAAGCCCATTACCTAACTAAATTTTTCGTTGACTCAATGAATTTATCTCATTAATTACCTACCGATATATTCCTTTGGATGATTTTTTTTTGTTAACTTACGATTTTTTTCGTTGAGTCAATGAATATTTTTATTGATTAACGTAAAATGCATTAATAAATGCATTTATTAAGTATTTATTCGTTAAGTCAACTAATTTTTTCGTTATGATATTATTATAGTTTAATTTGTTGCATTGGTATTTGGTATAAAGTTACCAAATGTGCTTAGATTTTTGCTAGGTATCGGAGTTCTTAAATGCCTAAAAAAACACAGAAATTACAAATTCTTATAAATGTTGTTCTAAAATCTATGTAGGCATATCTTAATATAAAAAAAAATCCTGGTGCTGCGGTAAATGCCTACACTTTCCATACATGAACGGTGCACTATCTATATATCCTAGTAGATTTATTTCACTCTTTACAATAACTTTTTGTTTCTTTCCAACAATTAGGTAGCTAGCTTTTTTTTCTTTTTATCGCAAATAGAAACCCTATATTCATATACCCAAGGGTAAATCTACTAAGCTTAAGACCATTTCATCACCTATATAAACTAAGCTCATTCTGTGCTTCGAAACTCTCTGATGTAGCCCAGGTCCAACCATTGTTATAACTCTTCATTTAGTATTCATTGGCATAAAACTCCATCCAACAAAACCCTTTTACTCTAACTTACAACATTTCGAAGGATTAAATCCGCATTTGTATAGCATTTGTATGCCAATTGGCACAATATTGATCTAGCTTTTCGTTGCAATTCCACAGACTTGTTTATTGGTGCATGCTGCACACATTTACAAACGAACCATTTATACGATTTGGAACAAGAGTAACTACTAAAATCAATACAAATTTGTACAAAAAATATGACATAATGCAGTATATGTAGGTACTAGTGCGTGTGCGTGTTTATCTGTGTTTATGTTGTTTTTCGTCCTTACCCAAAGCACCACAACTCCAAATTTTATACTGATTTACCTAAATTGCTATAAACACTTTGTCCACCCACCGTTTTAGTTAAATATCTTAGCCTTATCGTTTTTGTTACGGAATCCATTTTCATGCAACCGAAAAGCGTAAGCGTATCCAGGTTGTAAAGACTTATTGATTGCATTTGATCACGTTACCAATTGAATAGTGGCATAGTGGGGGAACATTCGAAAAAGAATTTGCCGGGATTTTGTTGGCGGAAAATTCCAATTCATGAATGACCCAGTTCAATATGGAATTGGTCACGAATCCTTGTTTTTCATTTTTAATCCAAAATAGACGTTAAAAGTTCAACTCGCACCCATCAGCCCCCCCTATTTCAGTGATGGTTTGAATGGAGTTCTGTCCTAAGTCCAAAGCAAACAACGAATAACACAAAAAACCCTAAAGCCCTCCGGATGCTTTTAAGGGTCACCACTCATCATTGCCACGCAGAAATGTTTATTTGTTTATGTAGGCCACCCCAACAGGCGCCCGGGGATATTCACCCTGTTTTCACATCATCCCTCCATCGTTGTTTTTTTTTTTGGTTTTCAGGGACGAGAGGATACGGCACACAAAAAAGGAACTAAATTTAACGGTAATAGAAGAAAGTATCCACGAAATGGCAATTTGAGGGGATAATTTCTAAAGAGTGTTTGATTGGGGGTGAAATTGCTGTGTTGGACTGTTTTCACTGATGGCAATGGCAGCGCCACAATAATGCCTGATCAGATAAGTTCGAGATGGAGGGATATGCGATGTTGTATTGTACTATAGGGAGAAGGCACAACAACAACAACGAAAAACATACACAAAACACGCAAAAAGTCTTCGGAATATTCAATAAAGGATTTTTTCCCTTTGCTGGTGTCGCACTTGTTTTGTGTTGGGTTATTGTTGTTGTTGTTATACTTATTATTAGTCGTTGGAGTAGGCCCCAAGGGTGGAAGTGTAAATATGAAAATTTCGCGGTTATGCTATGGAGTGTGGAAGTTGGTTTGGGGTACTTGAGTATTTCTTAAGAGCGATAAACGCTCCATTTATGTCGATTTAGCATATTTTCGGATGACACTGGGAACTGATGGGAGCTGCTGGGAGCATCAAGCAAGCAATCGGGGAGACTAAAAGCCTATATAGAACGGAAGAATCAGCGGGAATGTCACAGTTATTTCCATAATTTGAGAGAGGATTATTATTTTTTATTGTTGGCTTGGGGTAATTTTTTCATTTTTGTTCAAGAAAGTTGATGGAAATTTTGTTTATGTGGGTGGGTATGTACATTTTAAGTATTGTTTATGCTTTTTCGAAGCAATTTGATAAGAGTTTACTCAGCAATTTTGGTGTTTATGTGAACATTCGATGGATAAGTGCAACCTTTTTGTTTTATAATTTGTAGATTTTAAATGAATTTTGAACAATTTTAAACCAAACAAAAAAGCTATTCGTTGAAAATGCGAATATTAAAGATGAATTATTGACCAATTCGTAGTATACTTAAAGAGTGGATAAGATAAAAATCTTGATTTATCCTTCGGCTTTTTTGGTCACAATGGAATATGGCAAAGAAACAATCAAGTTACATTTGCTTTTCCCGACGTTTCGGCAGGAGATGCTGCCTTTTTCAGGGGAACTTTATTGCACAAAAAAATATGGACAAAATCAGTGTAATAACAATTATATGACAACATTAAAAATTAGACTTACATTTTGTAAAAATATCAAAATTGTAATAAATTTACATTGAATAAAATTTTAAATTTATGCACTTATGAAGTTTAGTCTTGTTCTTTATAAAATTAAAAAGAATAAACAAAAACAAGCAATTGACGTGACAAGTGAGCAATGTACAGCGGATATGTTTTGTGTGTCAAGCTTTCGGTTTATGTTGTTGCGGTTGTTAATGATGTGCAACGTTTCAAGCGAGTGTATGGCTTTGACGCGTGCCGCTCGGTTTGGAGAATTTGGACATCTTCAAAGTTTGGAGAATGGTCGCTTTCAATAATGTGATTCGCTAATGCAGTTTTCCCACGGTTGTTAGATTTTAGGTCAGATTTGTTGTTACGAAGGAACTGTTTTGTGGTGCCAATATAGCATTGATTGCAAGGATCGTCGGGTTTGCCCTTACAGTTGATTTTGTATATCACATACGTGGCTTTGTCTTTATCCGGTTTAACTTTAAGCTTAGTGAAAAGGTGGCTTAGTGTTTTGTTGGATTTATAAGCCAAAATAACGTCTTTTGATTTGTTGACGACAACCTTTTTGAAGTCTTCAGTTAAACCAGGTACATACACAACACTTTTGTAGTATCGCATATGGCAATCCGCTTTCAGGTTCTGTGGAGCTTTGATTTTTTGTTTTTGTATAAGACCATGTATAACTGAGGAGGGAAACCCATTATCTCGCAGTATTTTTGTGATTTTTATATCATTGGCGTTATGAAATTTTTCATCACTCAGCGTGAATACTTTGCCAATAAGGAAAATGAGAATAGAACTCTAGCTCTTAATATTTTTTATTAAAAAAAAAAAAAAAGGAATAGGCATAAAGTTAAAAAAAAGCGTATAAACAAAAAGATGTTTCGAAATAATTTAACTACGCATATCGCATTGGTAAAATAATAGGTAATGGGAAACATTGGGTTTTGGGGTTGTAGTTCTGTATGTCAAAATTCGGTTTTGAAACATCTTTTTTGTTTTATTTATTTATTTATTCATCAATTGATAGTTATATCTGCTGATTACAAAGATTGAAGTTATATATTTAGAACATTTTTTTTTTTTTTGTTATTTACATAAATAATAATTACATGACTATTTTGTAAAGAAAACAAATTTATAAGAAATATTTAATTGTTTGATAAAATAATGGATTTAAATTTATCTCCTTGCATACAAATCTTGACTTCACTTCAAACTAAGTTTAATAATTTCAGAGAACGTGCTATAGGCTCATTAAGCCCATAGTTTGTCCTATGAACGGGAATATAAAATAAATCATTACGATTTCTTAATTGCCTTTCTGGAACATAAAAACAAATAGAAGACAGAAGTTCACTAGAATTCACTCGATTGTCAAAAATATCCTTTACAAACAAAAAACATTGACAAATCCTGCGGGATTCAAGAGTTTTCATATAAATCAGAGCACATCTCGAAAGATTGTCTGATAAACAGTCATTCCAATTAAGATTCCGTAGTGCAAATCGGGTGAATATTTTCTGTATTCTTTCGATTCTAGATATACTATTCTCGTAAAATGGAGACCAAATAACTGAACAATATTCCAGAAAAGGTAGAACTGAACTCATGAACAAAGTTTTAAGAGTCCTTAAAAACTGTCGAATTACGTTTTAAAAAGCCAAACATAAAGTTTCCTTTTGATACTGTAAAATCAAAATGTGTTTTGAAGGTAAATTACGAATCTAAGAATACTCCCAGATCCTTAACTACCTCAAACTTGTAGTTAAAAGTAATCGAGGAGGTTGACCTCATTGCACTAAACATTTTACACTTTGAGAAGTTTAACTCGAGATGGTTTACATCACACCAAACTAAGAAGTTTTGTATATCAGATTGCAAATTAAAACAATCCAATGGGGAAGATATGTCAAGTAAAATCTTAACATCATCCGCATACATTAAGCAGCAAATTTCAGGTAAACCGTTAATGAACAGGATGAAAAGAAGAGGTCCCAAATGACTCCCTTGTGGGAAATCCTGGAAATCCCATATTCTGCATTTCAAAATTCTATAAATTAATGATAAAAGGAAAATCGTTTTGAAAATGAAGAAAAATTGCGACAAAAGTTACCTGTATATAGGTACTTTTTATATTTTTGGATATATTCGTCGAGAAATTGTATTACAGTAAGAGTCCATCAACAATGTTGACATTATTATCGGAGATTTGAGAAAAGTTTATCAAAAATGTTGACATCCTTATCGGGGATTTGTAATGTAGAGGCTTCCTTGGATTTTCTTGCTTTTTACTGTCATGAAACTCAATAACACTTCCTAGATGTAGAATACTCGATTATGATCCAAAAACTAAAAAAACTAAGCCGCTTAGGAAAAAACATATTTTTCATTGCTATTAACAGTCAAATTTTCCTCGATAAAGGTAAAAAAAAAAAAACAAAACTAAGACAGCGTTAATAAATTAACCAGCAAATAAACGGAATTTAATTTGTTTTGTTATTTTTTGACCAAGGTTTAACTGCACTACCCGACTGAAAAAATGCCAAGTTTCTGTCTAGTTTCGGCAAGGCCCTAGTAAGTTTTCAGTACGAAAAATCTAGACGAAGAAAACTTGGCACATACTTTGCAAGCCTTTGCTGGATTTCAATACCAACAATTTATACGAGGGAATCTTTTCAAACACTCTTGGGGCCCTCCCTAATAAGAACTTGTTGGATATGTTTCGGTACCCAATCAGGAATGTCTCTTGTATAACAAAAACAAAAAATTTATAAGCACCATTCAATTTCAGTTTCATATGCGGCACTTTCTTATCTCTTTCTTATGTCTTCTTTTACATATCACACTTTTCACTATGGGTGTGAGAAATCTATAAAAACCAATTCTTAGTTGTTCTACCTAAAAAGCAAGTACACAAAATCCTCTGCTATGATGTTTGTATGTATTTGTAATTATTCATTTTCGAAACTTATTTTTGTACAGCTAGTTAGCCCAGTGAGTAGCGCATTGGACTAACAAGCAGAAGATCACTGGATCAGTGTCACATAAGCCAACTATTATTTTTTGTTTGTCTGACGAAACAAAAGGGTTCATAATCTCCAAGGCCCTTGTTTTCGCCTTGCTAGAACCTTGCCAGAATCTAATATAAAGCTCTCTAGTGCCTTGTCAAAAACTAAATTGTTTTTCTGCGCGAGTAGCTAAAGATTTATATGTCTAATAAAACATGGGTTTAAAAAAGATCACGAAGAAAGAATAATTAATAAACAAACTGCACGACTGGATCGCACAAACCTGCTCTTGTAGCTTACAACTTTAACATAGCTAGACATTTTGTTTTTAATTTTGTTCTCCAAATTTCGAGTTTGAAAATTTATTCTATAAAAAATGATCATTAGAACAACAGTAGCCGTGTTTTCTTAATACTCATTAATTACTCACTTTTTTATTTTAAACGCAAAGCAAAAACAAATCAGACTACTCAGTGTTTGTTTTGTTTTTATTTTGCTTATAAAATTTAAAAGTGAGTAATTAATAAGTATTAAAAAAATTCGGCTATTATTCAAAAATAAAATAAAAACAAGAAGGTACAAATAGTACGGTCAAAGAAGAAGGTCTATTTTGACCGGACTATTTGCACTTGTCTTGTTTTGGTTACTGTATTTTATTTTTTGCATGCATTTCCAAAAATTACATTTTTAAAAGTCCTCAACATGTGTGCAAATGATTTTACTCAAGGTTGACTGGCGAAAATATCAGTTTTTTTTGTACAAAATTTGTAGATGATGTTAACCGCCATAAAAAAGGCAGGACAATTTTTTTCCTAAGACTCACCCTTTAGAAGATATCGACATTTCAAAAAAGAACCTAAAATGTCGAAAACGCCCGCTTTTCACTTATAACTCCTAAGCGGCTTATATTTTTAAAAACATCTGAATACAAAGTTTGTACATTTTTGACCTCTTTCAGGAAAAAATATGTTTGCTCATAAATTGACCATTAAAAATGTTTAAAGAATTTAATCAATGTCAAAAACACAGGTATGTAGTCAAATATTTTAAATACTAGGTCCGATCCTTTACTTTGTGCACAGAAAATCACAAACTGTCAGATCTTGGAGAGCAACTTTGATATATTCTCAAAAATATAACTGTGCCAAAGTACGGGAACGCAAATTCAACCAAATTCCGTATTACCTAATGTGCTGGACAAGTAAGGCACGATGTTTGGCTTTCATTCTTTTGCTCTCAAATTGACATTTTGCTGTGCTGTGATTTTCAGTCCGAAGAAATTTCTCGGACTGAAAATCACAGGTAGGGGAAATTATTTACTCTTTCGTGAGCGTTGTTTTTTGTAAAAAACTGTCAAATTATTGAGTACGGGAACGTCTTGGACTGAAAATCACACAAATGCACAGAAAATCACAGAAATTTAAAGTAAAGGAACGGACCTACTAATGTAAGTAATGTCACTCTTAATTTTTTAAATTTTCTTCTTAAAAAAAAAAAAAATCACCTCCTGTGTAAAAACATCGTCATCCTGTCATAAATTACCGCCTATTAAAACCTTAAAAATCTGTTAGTAATCAGTGAACCGTTTAGTCTTTAAGAACAAAAACGCATAAATAATTATCGAAACAAATGAAACCCTACAATAACAGAATGCACGTCCACCATCTATACTTATGACTTCATTACTCATAAGGAAGCCATTCAAAAAAAATATATATATCCTTTACCCGACCAAGTTGTAAATAAAATCATTGCATTAAAACCTAAACCGCACCATCATCATCCGCTATAGCTAAATAATATGCCACACTCCAAAAACTACTCAAGCAAACTCTCAAGAAGCCATTTAAATATGACACTTTAATACACACCTCCTTAAAGAACTAACAACTCAAACAACACAAAAAAAAAAATCCTTACAAAACTGGAATACCATCAACGCAAAATCGTCCTTCTTATAGCAACCACAACTTTTGTTTAAGACTTTTTCATAATTTCTGAGAGGTCATGTTACACCATCAAAGAGAGAGAAAAACCAGAATAATATTCTAGGGACACCACACCACGCTAAATTCAAACCAAACAGGACACAAAGTGTACAATTTCTGATTTATACAACAGATGTGGGATACATTTATGTGTGTCCTTCGAATGCCCAGTTTTTGAAACAAAGTATAATTAGGATACCAGAGAAATGCTGTAGTACACACTTGTTTTTGTCCTTTCGCACAACATATTGTGTGTGGGTGTGAAGGATATACGAGCACAACAAAGCAAGTACTATAATTCTGTGATTTTAAAATAAATATCCTTGCAAGTTTTGTTTTTCCGAACATATTGCCAGAAAACGGCTAAGCAAATATAGATCAAGGATTACTTTATAATAGCAACAAAAACCAAACCCCTCGCTCTCGCTTTCTCTTCATGTTATATCTTTCTTCATATCACCCACTTCTGGTTTTGTTTGCGTGAGTGTGACGGGTGACTTTTCTTTTGGCTTACACTGTATAAGCAATTAGTGTTAAGGATCAAGCAATTTACTAAGCTTCTCTAAGCGCTGCAGGGTTAGATTATAACATGACCTAGATTTGGACATTATACATCCACATCACACACAGAGTGAGTCTCCTCTTCAAAATGGTTCACCGAAAAAAGTGCCGTAGTTAAGTTAATTGGTAATGTCACTGTTAAGGACATTAAGGAATTGTCAACATGTCATATGAAGGATAATATAATAGCTAGTCCATTTCTACTGCTCGTATAGAAGTGCGTGCGTGCCCACGAAAAATTACGTTTGTTCAAAAATGGAAACAATTCATGGCAGTTGTTCAAAATCAAGTGTACACCATTTCGTTGTCGTTCATATCCTACCTACAACTCCTTCAGCAAGGACATGCGATGTGTCTATATACGATATGAAATTTCAATCGCACAGAATGTCCATGTATGTATTTCGGATAAGGATTAAAAAATATATGTAATTTGTTTTATTTCACAGAATAAATAATTACATTTTTATTTTGCATAAATACTGCAGTGTATCCTGCGTTGGGTAGTCAAAAAGGCTAATTTCATTAGGTATGAGTAGTTGAGTGTGTGTATATGAATATGTGTACTTGGTAATGAAGCACGAAAAGAACAAAAAATAAAAAGTCATGCAAAATTTTTTGAGTTAAAATGTCAACATGCTCTTAACGATGAAAGAGGAGTGAGCATGTTGGCAGGCAGCAAATGTGTATGCCAATTTTTTTTTTTTTTTTTTTCTTGGAAGGCAACAAAAAATGTCTCTTTTCACTTTCGAATGTTTTTTAACATAATTTCAACTTATTTGGTTGTGTGTTTTTTGTGTAGTGAATTTTGTATGAGGAAAAATGGAATATTAGTCGCTGGTGCGAGTTTCAACCAGTAAATATGGACAATTATGGAGTTTTTTTTACATACATATACAAAACAAAAAATACCACACAAAAAAGGAAACACCATCTCTGACGAAATTGAGGTAAACGAGATTGTGTTAAAAGTTTTTTTTTTTTCTGTTTAGTAACTGTGTCGAAAACTTTTTGCAGGGTTTTATTTGATGAGGAAATTGCTATGAGATTGCTGCAATGCGTTTGTCATACTTTTGTGAAAAATTTAACTTTTTCCATAGAACCTTTTGAAGGACTTTTTTTTGAAAAAAATAAAAACAGAAAATGAGGAGAATTTGAATGAATATTGTAGTAGTTGAGCTATTATTTTGAACAAAATTAAAAAACAGCTTATGATTTTCAATTATACTTCAATACCTTCCCTTGAGACCTTTTTCACAGTGAATTGACTGACTGTTTAACTTAAGTCATTTAATTTGATGACACAATTTTAATTTTTAGAAGTCGTTCTAGATTTTAAGAAAATTATATTTTTCGCTTGCTATAGGCCTTATCCACGGTGATGTTTTTTTAACAGAAATAGACCTACAACTTCACATTGAAATTGGCAGGTCAGAGGGTATCTCGAGAATCAAGCATGCTAGCGACTTAAAGTAAGGCTCCAAATTTGCAGTTTATTTTGCATTTCAAGAAATTCTAGTTCCAAATTTTGAAGGTCTTTATTCGAAAAAAAATTCATACTAGCGTATACACATATATAGCAGGGCAGTATGAATCTTTTTTCAAAATATAAAGGGCTTCAAAAGGAGAATGCCCAAAAATATATGGGCGAAAAACCCAGAGTCGATTAAGAAACGTCATATATGGTTTGAAAGGACATTAATTGTCGATGACAAATATGGAATCATTTTCTTAAAAAGTTATCCCCGGGACTGGATATGACAAATTAAAATTTTTAAAAACACAGTGTTTCTTCATGTACAAAAAAGTAAAATGTGGCACATCTTTATATCGTGGTTGATTCATGTTATGAAATAGGTTTACCAAAAGTCACTAAATTCAGCAGCCACAAGATAATTTTTTCTTCATTCCTAAAATGGCGGTTATCACTCATACCGTTACTCAACAGTTTCGAAAAAAAAAAATAGTTACCTATTTAAGCATCATGCCGGACAACAGTTTTAGGAAATAGTATGGTCGTAAGAATTAAGAACAAATTATAAATCATTCGCATACTGTTATACTAATGAATAAAAAAGACCTGTCTTTTCGTTACTACATAAATATGTAACTTTAACACTCCGAAATGAAAACGAAATCGGTAAAACTAAGACTTGGTACACTTCCGAAATTTTTTGTTTTGATAATTTAATCCGGAATTTAGTAATTGATATCATGGATAAGAGTACTTTTGATATATTGACGAGACTAGTAATGTACCAATTTATAACTGTTAACACATTTTCGCATTAAAAGAATGCAACATTCCAGGCACATGTATTTCCTCCTATATATACCTTCCTATACTGTTTCTACGCTAACTCACATTCCGAAACAAAATAAAGCGTCCGCCACGCAATGCCTTATAAAAATCAGTTTTTTTCGAAAAATTGTTTTCGAAGCCTTGTCTTAATAGAAACTTTGTTTTACGAAACTTTTGCGAATTACCATGTGCCGTGTAGATATGTAGGTATGTTTTTTAATCAATACCTGTTCTTTTATTGTACTGCCCTCACCAATGTTGTATACATGGAAAAACACCTTGCTATTAAAAATAAATAGATTGTCATAGCCAGCCCCGGACATAACTTTTAAAGAAAATAATTTCATATTTGATATCTACAGTCAATGCCCTTTCATACCACATATGTTTTTTTCTTATCGACTCTGGGTTTTTTTTGGGCACTCTCCTTTGGACTAGAATTTCTTGAAATGTATAAACTGCAAGTTTGGAGCCTTACTTCAAGTCTCTAGCATGTTTGGTTCTCGAGATACCCTCTGATCTGCTAACTTCACTGTGAAGTTAGTAAGTCACTCGATGACACCCACTATTTGGTGAACTGCAAAATCGGGATTAGAAATGCAAAATGAATGCAAAAACACCGCAAATTACTGCGTTGGTCCCGGTACTCTCGTTTCGAATCACATTTGACTCGATTCTGTTAGCTGTACCAGGGTTGTAAAAATGATGCGGTGGCAAAAAAAAAGTACCGGAGTGGCAAAAAAATGCCAGGGTTGCAAAAAATTTTCCGGGGTGGCAAACAAATTTCTGTGCTGACAAAAAAAAATGGGGAGGTGGCAAACAAATTGCCAGGGTTGGAAAAAAATGCCAGGGTGACAAAAACAGTGCCGGCGGGTGTGTCAAAAAATTCCCAGAGTGGCAAAAAAATTGTCGGAGTGGCAAAAAAATATTACCGGGTGCCAAAAACAGAATTTCAGGTTGGCAAAAAAATGCGGGGTGACAAAAAAGTTCCGCGGTGGCAAAAAAGTTACCAGGGTAGCAAACAAATGAAGGGGTGGCAAAAAAAAATTGCCAGGGTGGCAAAAAAATACCGGAGTGGCAAGAAAATGCCAGGGTGGTAAAAGAATTGCCAGAGTATCAAACAAAATATGTTAAAATTTTATTCGCATGTTCCTTTTGACCTGTAATAATCAACTGGTTGCTGAATGGTCATTTGGCCGGATTCTTCTTAGTTTAATAAGAATGCTTGTTCATTTATTTTGTAATATCTTGAAAAATAAAAAAGTCCTAGAACCATTCGGTTTTTCAGTATTTGACTATAAATTGATAAGACTATTGAATTTTGGAAAAAAATAGTAGGTTCTTAAATACGTGAAATTTAGCAACAAAAAATATGGCAAATATGCAACAAGAACTATTACATCTAAGTTATCAATCAAGTCCAGTGTCCCACTGGGAACATTTTTTGATTTAAAAATTAAGTCCGTCATTCTAAATATTCCATTACTTACATCTTATTGACTGTTATATCCTAGGAAAAGCCAATTTGACATCAATCAATCGATTGCTTGCAGACTCCTGGCGCCAGTAAAAATTTCTTGGCATTGTTTTCATCGTATACAAAGCCCACCCGAGCAGACAACCATTAACTTCTTTTGTTTAGGTCAAAACTTATATAGGTATAGTAATGTCAACAATTGCAATTCAATTAACAAAACAACCACAAAATAAAATAGAAAAGAATTTTCAACAATAGCTAAGAAGAAGGCAAGCAGGGAGAAACAGAGCTGTCATCGTGGGAAAAATAAAACCAAACAGTTTATAGTCTCCATATCCATCGTATATTATTTTTTTAGGTGCCGTCAATTTCACAGGTGGAAAAACTAGCCGTCATCGAATTCAGACATATTTTCTGGATTCGTTCCAAAAATCGGGAAACAATCGTTTTATTCGATTTTTTACGATTCTGTTTCTATTTTAGTAAAACACAATAGAACGTTCGGCGGCCTATTGTTCCATTGCAGGCGCACACTATTATCACGGAATCACAGGGAAACCACCTCTTCGATCTTTCATTTTTCATCTGTTCCAGCCCTCCCCTGTTTTAGGGTAGGCATGCACCATACTCGTACTGTTATTGTTTCCAGTTGACTTGTGTTGTCCACGTTTTTTCTATTTCTATTCCCATTTCTATTTCAAATTGCTTTTGTTTTCTATTTTGAGTTTGAGTTATGTTTTTTTGGTTCTCGTATTCTCGAAAAACATTTTTATATGTGGTTTCCCATTGTTTTCGAAACTCCGGACAATGTACCTGTTATAGAGACGAAAAAAGCATGGCGCAACATACAAATTCCCACACACTGAATTAATAATTGTTATGGTCACCCCATATCATAAACGATGAGACGAACGATGTCGATGGGGGTAGGCCAGTGGCGGATCCAGGGGGGTGGCAATAGGGGCTAAAGCCCCCCCCACAACCGATGCCTAAAATTAGTTGAAATATAGGAAGCATTGTATATTACAACCTTAGAACGTAGAGTTTTATATTTGTATAAAATAATGTTAAGCTGTTAAATTTGATGGGAATTTAGACAAAATAACGAAATCGGGGCTGGACAATTTACATGTTATGTAATTTTTTCTTCTATACCCTAAACGAATTTGGTTGGGGTTAAAGTCCTTAGGCAATTGGAGTAAAGGCCAGTTTGGGGCTACGAATAATGGACATGTTTAATGCAAAGACAATTATTCTCTATAAACAAAGTCCAGAAAACTGGGACGAAAAAAACAACTCGGGACTAAGGCCTGACATTAATTGAACAAAATACGTGGTCTGGGTAAAACAACCAATTCCCTAAGAACTTAACTTATTCCAGAGAGTGAGTTATGGGCTAAAGCTTGAAGAGATTATGGATATGGAGAAAAAGGGGTCGGGGCTGAACAATTAATATGTCAATTGCAACAACAATTTTCCCTAAAAACATAGCTTATTTAACAAAAAAAAATGCAGTTGGGACTAAAACCCGATTAAAAATCGGTCAATTTAAGTGTAATTGTTTAATACAACAGGAATTTTTTCTTACGCCAGCCTAGAGAATCTTGTTTCCAAAGCAATTAAATACGGCAAGAAATTCCACAAGCGTAATTTTTCTCTGTGCACTCAGAAAATCATGCAGAAGCAAAGAAATATTTGCATTCTCTCTCGACTCTAAAACAACGTGAGAATTCATCGACAAGTTTTTTGAGCAGGAATATAAAGTGTGTGCAGTGTTTACACGAAAATTCATTAACGCTTGCAGAATAATGCCGCATATACTTTTTTTGAGAGCACTTTGTCTTCAGTCCAATTAAAAGTGGTGAAGTTTTGACATTTTATTTTTCAATCGGCAAAATATTGTTTTCTGTGCTTTTCAGTGACAGTTTAAACAACATATACCAGCTCTGCTAGTTGATTTGGCTAGTTCACAAAAATGATATCTCCAGAGGGATCATACTGCCAAAACACATGAGATTTTGCCATTGATGCCTCTTAGATACCATTTTCATTTTTGTCTCAAACTGGATTGCCAAGCCCCCTCCACACCCAAATCGTAGATCCGCTACTGGGTCAGGCTAAACATAAATAATACAATTTCCAAGAAAAATTTAGTTCAATGGGGCAGAATTGAGAATTGAGGTAAACTCGCATATAGAAAAGACACAATAAAAGGACACTCGTGGTGATGCGATGCATGTAAACAAAGTTGAAATTATTCTGGAAATCAACAAGGATACGTGAGTAATCTAAGATTATCACGCATGAGAAGTATTTGGGGGATATTATTAAACAGCACTTGTTGCTACAGTGAATAGCTGGTTTTATTTCTTCATATTTAGACGACTTTAGTTTGGTATTCAAGCCGACCAAGGGTCTTATAATCATGAGATATACAAAAGGATAGTTTTGTGAAAAGATTTGTGTGGAATTAGATGGAAGATTTGTAACAAAAGAGGAGAATTATTGATTAGACCGAGGATTTTATTGGGATAAGTTGTAGACTTATTGTAGGGATTAGAATCGTGTGTGTTGTTGAAAATATATAGAGTTTCAAAAAGTTAGTTTTTCTTTTGAATATCCAAATGGGCAATCAATCACAAACTTGTATATGTAGATAACAAGGGTTTTTTTCTAAGAATGATAAAAGGCGTAGGTGGAAGCATCATTTACTTTCAGTTAAACACATTTTCGAGAGAGGAAGCTCTTAGGCTTTAATAATGTCAGTAATGTTCTTGAAATAATCGCCAAATATAGAGCTTAATAGTGGTATGATGGCATCTCACTGATATAAGCCCCCTATCATACCTAAACGAAATGCAAAGAGCAAGTGCAGTAACCCGGTAACATCTCTTCAATGAATAGTTTTTATTAATAAATATTTATAAACATTCCTATTTTACATCTCTACAACCCGTACGAGTTCCAAAACTTTATATACAATTATCTGCACTTTTTTTACTGCTATATTTATCCACACTATTCTTTTCCATATAAAATGTTTGCTGCGCTGCCTATAAAAATGCCCAACTAAAAAAACGCCTTTTATTAATACTCGTATGCAGTCAAATTATGAAAAGAAAAAACCTAAACATTTAAAAACAAAAAAAAGGTAAGGTTATAACTGTATTCTAAATTTTAACGCAATTGACTCAGTCGTTTTCAATAATGCATTGAATTAAAAAAAAAAATTGAATGCATTTTGAAAGAAAATGTTGGTATTCAATACTATTTATAATTTTTAGAAGTTTCTCAATAAAAAAAACTAGATCAAAATTGAACTGTTCTTAAAATATTTTGTATGGCAAGTACCGTTATTTTCTGCCCTAAAACAATCAAAAAAAAAATGTGCGCATACAAGCTTTGAAGAAAATTGAAAGGTACAGCTGTTAAGGCAGCGAGGATGGACAGACAAAATTGCGAAATCCGGGGTTTCTATATTTTCAGGATCATGCACAGAGAAAAAAAAACAACGTAAAATCAAAGAAAAAAACTTTGATTCTACTATTTTTCGGAACGATTTGGCGCCAACGCCGAAAATTCTCAAATCAAAGTGGAGCGACTTTATTTCAAAGTGATTCCATACTTAAAAACGAACTAGATTTGACTACGTTTATATGTTGATTTAAAGTGGAATCATAGTTAAATCAAATTTATCCATCTTTTAAAACAACATTTATCTACTTCGAATCAACGTAGATTGAACTTCGCTTGGTTAGGTATTGACTCAAAATGGCTACCCACGCCACGCTTCTTTGTTTAAATTTATGTAAGATAAAGACAAATGTATATTCATGCTCGATGCATTTCATTTTTGTGGTGAATCATTATTTTGTGACGCCTTAAAGTGAATCGTTTAATGCTATGAGTATTTCATAGTAATAAATATAGGAAAAGTAATTAAATATTGTTTTTCGATTATATGTAAGTTAATTTTAAGAGCGCGTTTAATTTGTTCACAAATGTAAGGGAGCTACTTCGAAAAACAACAACGCGCTCTCGAAATTCTTTATATTAAGCTAAGAAATACAAACAAATTCAGGTTTACTTAACTACTCAACACTTTGAAACTACGTTGATGACACTTTAAATGCCACAAAAGTGGATCGCAATGTAAAATGTGGATTTAAATGTAAAAATGAATACGTTTCACTTTGAAATAAGGTTGAACGCACTTTAAATGTGGATTTCAATGTAAAAATGAATAGGAATACGTTTCACTTTGATACAAGGTTGAGCGCACTTTGAATGTGGATCTCAATGTTAAAATGATAACGTTTCACTTTAAAACAACGTTGAACGGAATGTAAATGTACAAAAGTTGATTTCAATGTATAAATAAAAATGTTTTACTTTAAAACTAGGTTGCATCTCTTAAAATTACGTCGCATATTAAAATTAACATTGTTTCAACGTAAAAATAAAAATGGGCCACTTCATTTAAAATACTTTAGATCAAATACGGTCGTATTTAATTTTAGATCGCAACTTTTCCCTCAGTGATGGGATTTGATCGGCAGACCTCAACTGACGTGACAGTCAATTAATAAATAAATAAATTGGGTGGCGCAACGTCTCATGAAGAACCGGGGCCTAGTGACTAACAACTCACAACCATTGCTGTGTGGAATGGAAGGGACCTACAATTTTATACTGAATCCAGACAAGAAGCACTTATTCACGACAAGTGATACTCTTGGAGGATTTGTCAATTCCTCGCAAGAGGCTGTAGCCCTTAAATTTTTTTTTTTAGTTTTAAGGTGGACGAGCCTGGAAAGTGAACCCAGACCTACAGCGTGACAGTCCATCCCACTAACCATTACGCTACGGGCTACTACCGTGAGTCAACCACACTTAAAAAAAAAAAAACAAATATTCGCGATACTCTTCACCACAAAATGATTTGATCATTAAAATATGAAAGCACAATTCTTCATTGACAAAGTTAAACTCACCCAATTCTACAATTTTACTAGAGTATGTATATCTCCGGAACCCCGATGATCTCGCGCAGAGAAAATGGACCTAAGAAATAGTTATGGACAATTTTCTTTAGACGATTTCATTTGTTTCATGTTTTTTACAACATTACTTTTCCTACATTTCCTCATTTGTTTCTGGCAGATTTTTAAACAGAATCAAAAAATTCTAAAACTTAAACCTTATCGAAAAATGGGCACGACTGGATGGCACAAACTTGCTCTCGTAGCTAACAACTTGAACGTAGCTTAAAATTGTCAATGTGCATAAGTGGTTCTATAATATTATGATTTCATTAAAAAAAGTTTTAAAAACAATTTAAAATAAAAATTATTACTATAATTTACTATAAATTTGTTTTTTTTTTATAGCTTGAACAGATAGAGTTAAAAAAAATTGTGCCATCTGATTTGATTGATAAATGTGAATTTACGAAAAAAAAACTTCAAAAATCGCTAGAGAAATTTCTTAAAAATTAATTTTTTATATATCAAAATTCTTCAATATTTTTAAAAATAAAATTTGGTACACAAAATTTAACAAATATTCATTAACCCGTTTTCAAGATATTGAATTTTCAAAAAAAAAAAATAATATTTTTTTAAAAATCAAAAAATTATTTTTTCAAAAAATTTTATATGCAAAATTGTTAAAATTGTAAGGGACCACTTGCATAAGAAATTTAGTTAAAATCAGTGAAGCCGTTAATGAGAAATTTGAAAAACAAAAAATTGGTTCTATGACAGGTAGCGTTAATAACCGTTACAAAAATTTTTTTTCTACCAAAATATTTATTTTAGTAATTACAGTAGCTCCCTCTTCCCTCTAGGGAATCACATAAGAAGCTTAAGTCCAAAGTTTGAAGAAAATCGCTTCAGTCGTTTAGGCTACAGGTCGAGGTACAGACAGACAGACAGAATTGCGAGACCCACGTTTTTTCGCGTTTTCATCGTAATTAAATTAATTTCTCGAATTTTTCTTTTGCACGAATCCTAAACTTGCCCTATACTACGTATACCGCAAGTAAAAATGCAACCCAGGTGGATTTCTACTACCGAAAAACCTGCCACTAAATCCTAGGGCTGGCCACGAGACGAGAAAAGTCTCGGTCTCGATCTCGGTCTCGCATGACGAGACCGATACGAGACGAGATTGCCTATTAAGCAACCGAGACGAGACCGAGGCGCGACTGTATATTTGGACTGAAATTTACAGAGAGTCTAATAAATTGAATAATCCAATTTCAGTTAAATATTTATTTTCTTCTGCACATATTTATAGACCGAGAGCTGGCAGCAGATTTTAGTCGCGAAAGGAAACCAAAAGATATGAATAGTACACGTAGTCCTGGTGAAGGTGATAACGAATACGTTCGTCTGCCAGCATGAAGTGGCCCCGTTACCACGTAAAAGTGCATCAAAAGAACAACTTTTCTGAAAATTGAAATCGGGTGGGAAACCATTTCAAATGTAATACAACTCGACGCCATGAACTCCCTGATTACAAAACTGGTTTCGACGGACGTGTAGGTGGCCCCAAAACCCAGACAGACGTCCCCGAAAACGCGATTTTTTCGGCGTTTTTAGTCTTTTGGGAAACCACCTGAAATTGATCACAACTTTTAGCCATGGACTTCCTGAGTGTGAATATGTACGTGACAGACGTCTAAGTGACCCCGAAACCACCGACAGACGTCCCTGAAAACGCGTTTTTTGGGGTTTTTTTTCAAAAAGGAAACCACTTGAAATGCATCACAAACGGAAGATCTTGACCCCCTGAGTGCGAATATGTACATGACAGTCATATAAGTCCTTTTTGACAAAAAACGCCAAAAAAACGCGTTTTCAGGGACGTCTGTCGGTGGTTTCACACTCAGTGAGTCCATGGCTAAAAGTTGTGATCAATTTCAAGTGGTTTCCCAAAAGCCTAAAAACGCCGAAAAAATCGCGTTTTCGGGGACGTCTGTCTGGGTTTTGGGGCCACCTACACGTCCGTCGAAACCAGTTTTGTAATCAGGGAGTTCATGGCGTCAAGTTGTATTACATTTGAAATGGTTTCCCACCCGATTTCAATTTTCAGAAAAGTTGTACTTTTGATGCACTTTTACGTGGTAACAGGGCCACAACATGCTGGCAGACGAACGTATTCGTTATCACCTTCACCAGGACTACGTATACTATTCATATCTTTTGGTTTCCTTTCACGACCAAAATCTGCTGCTTGCTCTTAGACTATTAGACTATAATCGAAAATATTTCGTTCCAATAATCAAAAGGTTGTCCGGAAATCGTATTTTTTGGAGACGAAACCGAGGCGAGACTTAATTATACGAGACCGACATGAGACCGAGACGAGCCTGAAAATTCTCGATTTTAACGAGACCGAGACGAGACTTACAAAAGTCTCGCAGAGTCTCGTCGCCAGCCCTACTAAGTCCCTACTGAATGTGACAGTGAAAAATTTACTTTCTTATCTATTGAAATCCAGTCTTATATCAGGGATTTTTATTCATCTTGTAAATGACAGGGATTTTTCAAAAAATTGTTAATCCTGTTTCTGTTTTTGGATGTTTTATCTTAAAATACTTGAAATTTGTATGAAAATTACTTTCCCTTTAGCCTTATGAAAAGAATTCCTACCTTAAACAACAAAAAAAAAACATCCAAAGCACTTAACATCTCCACAAATCTCCCGGACTTTATTACGAAATCCAATCTTCACCGAAAATTGAAAATTATAAACCAACAGAACGCTAATTCCATTAAGCTAAATGTTAACTACTATCCCTATAGGTACTCTCTTCTACGACCATCCATCCGGCCATTCTCATCGTCAAACAAAATGGAGACTTATACACTTTCCAGAAAATGTATATTATTAACTCTGCTCCTCCTCTCGTCATCATCATCATCATCAGTTTAGGCTCCTTGGAATACCGTCTACCGTTTATACCTTTCAAGTTTGTATTTTTTTTTTTTTTTTTTTTTTCTTAAAAATTCCTTCTATTTTTTTTACAGAGGTTACACTTCATAATATACCAAGGCTCTACATTATCATCCTAGTCAAGGACTACACTGATGTGCCTGTGTTGCAAAGAAAATGAGAATCCTTGTAATTAACGACCACAGGAGTTGTGATGCTCAACATAGCCAGCAGTTAGATGGGTAAAAACGGCAGATACCTCGAGTATACATTTTGTGCGCCTCGCCCTCTTAAACTTCCTGTTGTACATTTCAACGGAATTCATTGAGTTTCTGTGAGTCTGTTTCAATTTGCTTTCACTCCTTAATTATTATCCATCCAGGATCCAGGTTTTAGGGATAATAAATTTCCATTTCAAGTGGACTCCCGTAAAAATGGTCAGAGAAAGGACGAAACCAGAAAAAAACACAAACCGAAAAAACAGCTAGGGGCTGTTTATTTTTAGCAAACCAAATTATTCGGTTAGACCCTCGAACTCGAATTGAGACCCAGGCCGTGTCTTTGAATGTCAGTTTTGTTTACTTAGGCACAATGCTTATGACATTTTCGTGATGAATGTAGTTGAACAAGTTGTTTGGATAATATTGTGTAAGGGTATTTATTCAAACACCCGGAATGGTGAGAAATGTCCTGCAGACAGTGATGGTGTACCTATAAGCTTAAGAATTATTTTCCTTTGAAATTGGTCAACAACCCGAGCGAGCCCATCCATCCAGACGATGCGGTAATATAAAACGAAAGGTCCTGACTGCTCCACTTTGGTTAGATAAACAAATAAACAGAATAATTTCAGGACAGCAAAATACAATAAACAACAGACGATGACAATTACGAACAAGGAATCGTTTTGACAGTTCACAGACCAACAGCAGTACTTGGGCTGCGAACAGATTCGGTCGGTTTTAGGTTGCGCTGTATTGTTTTGAGAATCTTCTCGTTCAAGTTGGAAAATTATATAAGTTCGCCATCACTGTGCGCTGTGTGGTGAAAGATTTAACGCAATCGAGACATCTTGTGGTGGTGTCCTTTCAGAAAATATAGAAATTGTATACATTATTATACTCATATATTCATCTGGACATGTTGTGATGGCGGGCCCCCAAGCTGAGAACTGAGTACTTTTGCAGAACTCAAACGACCGACCGACGCGACGCGACGCGACGATGACGACCGACGACAAGTTCAATTCAGTTCGTGGAAATTCAATTAGCAACTCTGGTGATGATGATGAACAATGTAAACAACAGATGAAGAAATGTTGCTGCTTCCAGTATTTATCTGCGGAGAAGTGTTGTTTATTTTGAGAAAAGACAAGAGGCAGTGGCTTTGGTTTAGTGGCAAAAGAAGTTCTATATGAATTACATACTATATTTCAGAGTAAACGGAAATTAGAAACACAGTGTTATGGAATATAACAAATAAACAGACTTTGTTGAAGGATAGATAGGTATACGGAAATTCGGGAAAGTCAAGTTGAATACTAAAAGCGGAAGTTGGGAAATAGTTTTTGTTTAGCTGTCATCGAATCTGGAAAAGTTATTATAGATTTAAGATATTTATTGAAATTTTCAACTAGATTTACATTTCATTTAGGTACTCAAAATTCAGCAATATGAAGATAGAGTGCTGTTGTGTTAAAATAATTGAATACAAATTTGCAGTTCAAATGGGAATGCGTGAGCATAGCACTGTTAAAAATGATGTTCTACGACCAAACTTCCTTCTACAAATTTGGTGTTTTTTATTTTAAATTTGGCGTAATTTCGTTTTAAGTTATTCAATAATTGTTACTCCCAAGCTTTTTAATGTGGATAAAGTTGGAAAATTGTAGAGTATATCTGATAGTGAAATTGTTCCAATTTGACTCTAAGGTCGGTGAGAGAAGTAGCGCCTTAGCAGCTAGCATAGTGCAACCCAGGGCGTGACCGGCAAACTGCGTTACCGACCACAGCGGTATCGCAACTGCGTCCGGCGACACGCCTAGAATTTTTTTTTATAGTTTAATTAGGGACACAATCTAAAAGATGTTTGACAAATTCATATTTGGTTTTATGCTTGAATTAACTTTCCATTTTGTTCAATTTAAAACTCAAATGACCTCAACTCCAGGGCCGTAGCGTCCATTGGGGCAGACGGGGCAATGCCCCGGGGCCCCCGAGCCAGGGAGCCCCTTACGGATATCCCCTTTTGTATCGCTCGAATCGGTATAAGTTAGCTTCGTTAAGCTCAATCCCACTTTTTTAGTCTTTGCAACTAATATCCAATTGACGAATAAAATCTACCCCTAATCAACTCTAGCTGTAGATCATACGTATAAGCTCACTATTTAGTGAAAGAGAAATCAACACAAATAATAGGCCAACTGCCATTCCAAATTCAAAATGAAATGAGATGTCAAATGAAATAAGCAAATTTGATAATGAAAACCCTTTTGCCATATTTCGAAATAACTTAATTTTGGCTCTTATGAAAACGTAGTATAAAACACATTTAGAATTTTTTGTTGAAATAAAGTTAACCATTATTTGACAGTCATTGAGAAATAGGTCATCATATTTGGTTTTGCCTCGGGGCCCCACAAGCATTAGCTACGGCCCTGCTCAACTCCATGCATTTTGCCCAGGTAATGACAGATGGGCTCATCAGTTAGATGTTGTCATACCCTTCTGAGATGCAAATGTTAACCTACCGAGTCTTATAAAAATAACAGAATGAAGATACTGTTTACAAACTCAAACAAAAAAAATAATAATAAAATTAATAGTATTTTCATGTTCTCGAAGGGCACTTCAAGGTCGTGAGTATCCATTTGTTTTTTAAATAAGTAAGTCTTTTTGAACAAGTATAAAAAAAAAATGTTATTTTTGAATTAATTTATTGTATACCGTTTCTGTTCCGATAGGGATAACTGTCAAACTAGCTGTCATACTCATGAAGTATGTTTGACTTTTTTTGCCGTATACCTTGGCAAATCACGATGCAAAAACTTACACCAAATCGTGGTAATTTATTTCCAAAATTCGCGCTCTGTTCTTCAAACTTCAACTAGATTTTTATCGTCAAATCATCTTCAGCGATGAGACTTATTTCTGGCTTAACGGGAGAACAAGCAGAATTGTGGTTTTGGAGTTAGTCCAATCAAATTGTCCAAAAAAAATATCTACAAAAATTCGGGAGGAAAATTTTATTGTTTTATTTTAAAGAGTACTTCTTAAGGATTCCAAAACCACAATTTTCCAATAAAAAAAACCCTCTGAGTCCTCCACCATTTTGAAAAAGGTGTTTAAAATTGTGTACTCAATTTTCACAACCGCTATTAGTCGTAGAGTAGTCATTTGAAGGTTAACATTTCCTCTACAATTTTTGGATAGCTCCTCCTATAAAAAGTAATTGTTGAAAAACCAGCAATTTTTCGATTTCTAAAAATGGGTTTTCAAGTTTATCTCATCCAATATCCATCCAAACCCAAAATCATTTTTATACTTTTTATAGAACATTTAATTTCCTACATTTCTGTTTATTTAGATTCTATGTATGTAAGTCAAATAAATTTCAAGATATAGCACGACAACGTTTCTAATATTATATAATAGTGCCGATTGATTTTATTAAATTGACCCTACTTGTTCCACGTTAGACTAACACATATTAAATTACCAACATATTTGTAGAGAAATGATATACCTATACCTATTTGTGTATAAATTGTTTCTTGAAAATTTAAAATTTGTCATCATGTTTTGAATTTAAAATAGTATATATAAAGTTGACGGGAGATTTACACACCCTTTTAGTACGAAACTTTTTTCCCCTCCCCAAAAAGTTTTAACTAAAAATTTAGCCACGTTTGTAAGCTTAATTTTGAGATCTTAACCATAAAAATATGACTAGTAGAAATGAAGTTAGGATTTTTAAAAGGAAAAAATCCGGAGGACATATGCCAGAAATTATTTTTAATCATTAAATGTCATGAAATGTTTGAGCTAATAAAGCCAATATTTTCGTCATTCCATTGAACTTATTGTGTTTTATTTAAAAAAAAAGTTATATACCTCTAAAGAACACCCGATATAAGAAATAATTACAAAAATGCTATTCTCACAATGTTGTTGTTTTCATTATGACATCCATTTATCACAAATCACCTCAGGTGTTCATTTAAAGCCTTTTTTATATCCGCTAAGACATTTCCTACACATCATAATTCTGCCATCCATCTATAATGTCATTTTTAATTACCGTAATTCATCTCGATATAAAAATTTCTTGTTAGCAATTAAACGGAGAAAATCTTGTTTTCATTTCGTCTCCAAACAGCTTAATTAGGTATCTAATTTCATTATCCCCATCACCATCATTCCCATCTTCCTTGCAGTCCCACAGTCATGAATGCGTCATTTTGTGTCTTCCATAAAACCACTTTATCTTCTAGAAATCAGGAATACAAAAACAATAAACCAAACAAACAAACAAACAAACAAAAGTTGGTATTCAGATTGAAAAATTGTCTATCGTTTATCATATGAGATTTGACATTTTGAAAGAAATAAATCTACAATGGAGACAAAGTGTCAAAAAATGTATAAAACACCATACAATCTCCAACCCAGGTTAAGTGTAAGTTTTTTTTTTAAATTTAGTTTTTTATTAATGTTGAATGATTTCTTATTTCCTTTGACGGTGTGTTTGTATACGTTGTCCCCCAAGAAAATGCGACATAAAAGGATTAAATGACATAAATGACAGTTTAACTGCTTTAAATCTTTGAAAAAGGAATTATGACAACTTTACCCAACTGTCAAATATCTCTCCAAAAACACACATCATAGTTTATCTCAGTATGATTTCTGTTTCTGTGTTTCTGCCTCTGCTCTCCATAATTTTATTACTGTTATCTTCTACAAATTGGCGTAGTCTTTTCAGCACTGGCTTCTTCGCTTCTATCCAGAATAATTATTGTGTGGGTTTTTATTCTCCTTTGATTTATTAAATTGGATACAAAATTTGGATTAAAGTGGCGTGTAAATGCTGTGAAAGGATCACACTTCACACTCTATACACCCGAACCCGACAAAAGGCAGCACTTTGATTTACGCACTTCTTGCAAGCAAATAGGGGGGCAGAGGCATACAGCACATCTCTCATGTTTATATTCTATAGAAGTTTCTCCAAATCCAACCTCACAGATCCAGATGCAAGAAATTATGAATTATTATATGGAAGCCCCTGCCTGATAAGTGGGGAAGAGAGAAAAGACTGAGGGAAAATTTATTTACAAAATTTCCTAAACAGATTTTTGGTGGAGTTTCTATTTTGGGAGAATTAAATTATATTATATTGATGCTGCTTGGGGGCAATGGGGATCGGGATCGAGCATGCAGCATGCTTCTTTCTGCCTACAAGAAATCTGTTGCATATGTGATTTAGGAACATATATCTCCACAAACATACTTAAATTATGAGTCTGGTGCAGTGAGCGTGATTTGGGCATTTCGGAAAAATTGTTTTATTTACAAAATTTGATTTGTGGTATTTTCATGCTGTGTTGGGGTTTTATGATTTTCAGCCTCAAAGGTGGCTATGGACTTTATGGCTATGATAAAGAGGTGGTTTTGTTTATTAGTTTAGCAACGTTTTATGATTTGAAATAAGGTGAGAGGCGATTTCACGCAGATGCAGGTAAACGTTTAACGGACTATGGGAATGGTCCAATTAACAAAATGGTTTCTGGTGATGCAACTATATATAGTTTATAGTTTATGGCAAATAAATGGAAATTGATAAGTTTAATAGGTTTAAGTGCATGTTTTATAGTCCAATTGATAGCATTAGCATAGTTAATTGTTGTTTTATTTCAAGATTTATGTTTAAGTGCCAAGTTGTTGTATATTTACATACAAATGTATGTAAATTCATTTTTGACAACACATTTAATGTTTTTAGACGTGACAGATACTCTAATCCCAACATTGAAACTGTTGGAGGTGGAATTTTGCTTGCTGTAAAGTCCTGCTTCATAGCCACGCTGGTGAATCTTAATGCAAGACATTAAAAAATAGAAATTTATATATCGTCACGCTGTATATTGTTTCTGGAAGCCCGTTTGATGTCAACGCTAAGGCTTTTGAATGTTTAAGCTTCGTAAACGAAGTAATGGACTATCGGGACGAACTTATTTGCTTAAAAATAAATAAATACATCGGGTGGCACAGCGGCTCATGAAGAACCAGGGCCTAGTGACTAACAACTCGCAACCATTCCTGTGTGCGCCTTTCGACAGGAATGGAAGGGACCTACAATTTTACGCCGAATCCGAACGGCTAGACGAGAAGCACTTATTCGTGACAAGTGATACTCTTGGAAGATTTGTCAATTCCCCGCAAGAGGCAGTAGCTCTGAAAAAAAACTTTTTTAGTTTTTAGGTGGACGAGGCTGGGAAGCGATCCCAGACCTCCAGCGTGACAGTCGAACGCACTAACCATTACGCTACGGGCTACTACGAACTTATTTGCTTAGGCGACTTCAATCTTACTCATGTTACATGGTATCGCTGCCCTGATACAAATTTAATGTTGCCAACTGGAAATCTTAAATCCGACGATTCAAAAATAATTGATGACTTAACTTCTCTTGGACTTCATCAATTTAACGACGTTTTAAATACAAATGGAAAGTTGCTTGATCTAGTATTGACTTCCTTTGACGATGGTTTTACAGTTGAAAATCAATTGAGCCTCTAGTAAATGAAGACATCATCCAGCGCTGACTTTTACTCTTCCTCTGAACTCAAATAATTTTGAAAATGAAATCTGGGTAATTCGTTACTTTTAAGTTTAAAAAGGCTGACTTTGTTAAACTAAATAACTTGTTATCACAAGTAGACTGGTCTTGTCTAAATAATTGTTTAAATGTTTAGTCTATGGTCTTTGCTTTTAATAATATTTTGTTTGATTGTTTTCTTAATTCTGTACCTCTTGCTATTGTAAAATCAAGATCTTCAGTTCCAAATTTGTTCGATAGTGAAGTTAAAAGCCTTACAAATCGAAGAAACAAATTATGGGCCACATACAAAAATTCACCAAGTGAAACAAATTTCAATAATTACTGTGAAGCAAGAGATGATTTTAATAGAACCTCAAGTTTAAAGTATTTGAATTATATTCAGAAGGTGCAAAGAGATCTCAAAATGAATCCAAAGCAGTTTTGGAACTTTATAAATAGTAAAAGAAAGTCTTGTCCTTACCCGTCTGTACTCAAGTCAAATGACATTTCAAGCCATGACCCTCGGGTTATAACACAACTATTTTCGGACTTCTTTCAAAGCGCTTTCAACTGTGATACACACAATTGTGATATTTTAAACTGTGATATTTCTAACTGCGATACATTTGACGAAAAGGCTAAAAACTTTGGCCTTTTAAAATATTTTACTTACTTGACTGATATAAACTTAAATACTAATTCTGACGAAATTGAAAAGTTTATATCTAATCTTGACGATAGTTGTATACCAGGACCTGATGGGATACCTTCTACTATTTTGAAAAATTGTGTCAGTCACTTGTCCCTTCCTTTGTCAGTTTTATTTAACTATTCATTGTCTTCTAGTATATTTCCATCAATTTGGAATAACTCTTTTACAATCCTCTTCACAAGAAAGGTAAAAAAGACGAAATCAAAAATTATAGACCTATAGCTAGATTATCGGCCATTCCTAAACTATTCGAGGCAATTGTTTGTAAATCACTGTGTTTTTATGTTAAATCTATTATTGTTTCAAATCAACATGGCTTTACAAGGGGCCGCTCTACAGTTACTTGTTTAATGGAGTTGGTGGAAAGTTGTATTGACTCATTTAAAAACAAAAGCCAAATAGATTGTGTCTTCACCGACTTAAGCAAGGCGTTCGATAGACTCTCACGTCGAGTTTTGCTTCAATCGTATTTACTGGATAGATCTTACTCTGTAATTTTCAGCGGCTTCGATTCAAATAAGTTCACTGTTAATTCTGGAATACCACAGAGTAGCCATTTAGGCCCAGTTCTTTTCATCTTATTTATAAATAATTTACCGTCTGTGTTGAAATTTTCAAACTGCCTTATTTATGCAGAAGATGTTACAATTTTCAAAACGATTTCAAATAATCGTGATCATGAAGAGTTACAGTGTGATCTTAATTCGTTTTTTGACTGGTGTGACCGTAACTGTATAAACCTTAACAATGATAAATGTAAAACTATTAGTTTTACAAGAAAGCTGTCAGTTACTTCTTTTAACTATATGTTAAACGGTGTCCTTTTATCACGCGTAAGCGATATGTCTGTCCTTGGTGTCTTGTGTGATCAAAAACTTGAATTTATATCACACATCAATTCAATAACTAATAAAGCCAATTCAATTCTAGGTTGGATAAAAAGAGAGTCGAAACAATTTTCCGATCCTTTTGTTACAAAGCAGCTTTTTATAACATTTGTTCGTCCCATTATTGAATATGCTTGTCAAGTTTGGTCACCCCACTACGACTGTCATAAAGCTAGAATAGAACTGGTGCAAAAAAGATTCCTTAGGTTTGCGCTCAGAGGCTTAGGTTGGGTAAATCCTTACGATCTCCCACCTTACCATAATAGACTGAAACTTATTGACATGCCTAGTCTTGAGAGCAGACGTTCTTATTTGTGTTTTGCCTTTATTGTAAAATTAATAAACGGGAAAATAATAGACTCTTTGCACCTTCTTTCCCGTGTCCACTTTAATATTTCTCAAAGAAACTTAAGGAATTTGTCCGAATGCATACATATTTCTAACTATCGGACCAATTATGAACGTTTTTCTCCTTTAAACAAAATGTTTTATTTATTAAATGATTTCAATAATATATATATAAATTTGTTTAATCAAAATGTAAATTTGTAAACACATAAATTGTACATAAAACTTTTATAGCTAGTAATTAGTTAACTTGTAAAAAAATAAATATCCAAGAATTTCAATTTTTATAATTTATTTGACTATTGAGATAAGTGGTCGATTGTCACAGTTAACTTATTCAAGGTAGGTATGTAATAGTATCAACGTTTTCTTTTTTTTTTTCATTTGCCTTAGAGAAAATATCAGGTAAAATTAATTAGAAATTAACCAGTTATCAGGTTGATATATTTTTCGACATGGTTAATCATGTTAAAAAATTTAATATGATACCAGATTTTAAAGTCGTGTTGAGTTACCACGAGCTTATTGTAAAGTCTTCATGAAACTTTAAAAGCATCAACCATTCTTAGCTAAAAAAAATCCTGTTAGATCAAGATGAATAATGATTTTTCATTGTGATTTTAACCTGCGATTTGTAAATTTAAAAAAACTGTGCCAACACAAATTCTTTCCTGTTCTTCTATTCCTTCTAAATAGTAGTTTAAAAGACCTTAGGTCTTATAGGCATATAGTTAAAATTATTATTATTATTAGCAATACAATAAGTAATATAATTGTGAAGAGCACGTATCGGAAGCTGGAGGAAATATCTGCACCGGCTGCTGATGTAAACCAAGCTATTCAGGAACTGCGAAATGCCAACACGAACAAGGGCGCAACTATTTTCAAAATCGCCGCACAGAGGAGGAAAAATGCTCAGGAGATTCGTTCACCAAAATTCATTCAAAACGCTCAAGGCCAACTCCTTGTGGATGACGAAAAAATTCTTCGCAGATGGCAAGAGTATTGTGAAGGACTTTTAAATGAACAGTTTCCGAGGATATACTTTCCAATAGCTGCACCTAACAATGAAGAAGTAGCCGACATCACAGTCGAAGAAGTTAGCGATGAGGTGAAAAACTCCAAAAAGGGAAAAGCGATTGGGCCGGACGAGATACCCTCTGAGTTCTGGAAAAAGATAGGAGACATCGGGCCTAGATGATTCTCATCTCCAAACTTATTTGCAGCAACCAAATGCCTAATCAGTGGAGGGAAAGTTACCTTCTTCAACTCTATAAGGGAAAGGGTGATATACGAAATTGCAACAGCTACCGTTCGATCAAGCTGATGTCACACACCATGAAGATCGTTGAGCGGATATTGGAGGGCCGCCTACGAAAAATAATACGTCTGTCTGGCGACCAGTGCGTGTTTGTTTCGGGTAAATCAACCACAGATCCTATTCAGAATATAAGAATCAGAATGGAAAAATATCGGGATTCCTCGAGAGATTTGCATATTGTATTGGTTGATTTTGAAAAAGCATTCGACAGACAACCACGAGATCTTATATGGGTTGCACTTAGGCAATGAGAAGTTCCGGAAGTCTACGTGTGGATGGTCATGGACATGTACGAGCAAGTTAAAACAATTGTAAGATGCCCCGCAGGAATCAGCGAAGAGTTCCCAATTAGAGTAGGTGTGCACCAGGAAAGTGCCTTGAGTCCTTTGCTCTTTATTACTGTCCTTGACTTTTTGCTTGAGGATAAGGTGACGGAACACAAAGTGAATAAGTTATTCTTTGCTGACGATGCAGCCATCATAAGTGAAGACCCGGTGTCCTTGCAACGAGCACTTGATGTAAGGAGGGTAATGGAAACCGTATTAGCGCAAATAATAATGGAACCGTGCTTCCCAAGGGCAAAAAGTTTAAATATCTTGGATCAATGATCAATAGCGAAGGATCGCGTGAGCGTAGGGTGGATGAAGTGGCGGAAAAACTCTGCCATCTTCTGTGATGGAAAAATGCCCCCTAGGCTGAAAGGAAAGCTCTACACGGCAGTTGTTCATCCAGCGCTTAAAAACGGTTCATAGTGTTGAACAATGTACAAGAAGTATGAGAGTAAATTGACAGCAGCTGAAATGAAGATGCTTCGCATGACAGCAGGAGTGACAAAGCGTGATCGAATAAGAAGCAAGAGAATCCGAGGAAGCATACGTCAAAAATACCGTCTTGGACAAAATACAGCATGACCAACTTAGCTGGTACTGTCATATACAAAGAAGATGCCATGAGAACCGAGTTAAAAGGGCATAGCACAAGACGTTCCAAGACTATCGCGGAAGAAAGGCAGGCGCAAAAACTCCTGGATGAAATAAATGCAACAACACCAGCATTTAGTTGGCCTCAGACATGGAACAATCCAAAACCAGGACACCTGTCGACGTTTTCTGAGGCCAACCCGGCGAACCCCACAATTGGAACCTTAGGTGAAGCAGTTGAGTGGGACAGTTATGGTCCCACTCGAGATCATGACAATCACCGCGCGCGGGTAAAATGAAGAAGAAGAAAATAAATGTGATTTTTTCACAGAGTGTGATATAAATACCTACTGGAAACAAATAAAAAAAATTAGTGCACTCACATTTTATTGTTGAATCGTTCACAGGCTTCGATTTCCTATTAACAGGTTAAAACCTGTGTCAAGGTTTTTTGCGTAGGCTGTTAACACAGTGAAGTAGTGGTCTGTTTTTAAGTTTAAGCTGGCTTACTTTTTAAGAAAAGTTTTGTAATAAGGTTTGTTATATATTTTAGTAATTAAACTGTTACTAACGTACGTCCTTCATTTTGTTTCCTTTTTGTAAGAATTTCATATTTTTTAGACATGAAATCTTGTTAAATTTCAACTAAACCTTATTAAAATGGTGACGTGTTGATTTTAAAACCAACATCAAATTATTGAAATTGAGCAAATTTATAAGTTTTGTGCAACTTTATTTGTGTAAGTTCACTTTGTTATTTAAACAAGACAACTGCCAAAATTTAACCTTACATTCTTCTCTATGTTCTCCTGATTTGTCATAATCGAAAGAAAATGACTGATTGGGTGCCCCTTCACTTGTCAATTTTTCTGAGTAATCTGAGCATTTTCAAAATTGAGAGAAAATGGTGGATGAATTTCCCGTTTCTTCTCAATTGTCAGGGATATTCTGTGATATATGTTTTATAACATGTAATTAGTGCAAATCGCCATTTTTAATTTCAGACACTTTCAATTTTGACAGCTTGTGCTGTCTGAATTGAATATAGCTTTCATAGGAAGGAGTCGTTAGTGAAAACAATAGGGCCATAATCAATTATTTGTATATAATGTATAGAAATAATTAAAAACGCCATTCAGCTTTGTAACAAGCCCCCAAAATCTGAGATCCAGGGCTGTAGGCGCCCTTTTTTATGGGGTTTCAGCTAGGGCTAAGTTTTACCGTGTGCATCTTTAATAATAATAATTAATGACACATAAGTTCAGCTATAGAACATCCAACGAAACATCATATAAACTAATTTAAAATAGAAGTGGACCTAACTGACAACCTTGTTTGACACCAGATATATCTTGAAATCAATTATACCATTCCTTTTTCCTCCATTTTAATGTCATATTATTTCCTTAAATATTTTTTTTATAAAGTAAGCAGTTTTGTGCAATTTATTTAAGCTTTGAAAGATTTTCAAGAATGAGTGCTTTCTTATTGATGCCACAGAAAAAAATATTCTAAAAAATAGGGCAACAATTTGCGACAATCTTGATGGAAATTAAGGTTAAGGGCTTCAAAACCAAAAGACTTCTTAAAATGTTGCTCTAATTAATTAGGTACTTTTAGTTTAAATTAGTTCGAGGTCACATAAACTTTTCCCCAAATAAAGTCAAATTTTCATAAGCTCCTACATGACACATTGACAAAATCCTCTCTTCCTCTTATGCCACAAACATAAAGATAGGTTAGGTACTATTCCAAAAACATTCACTAAACCAAAATCTTTTCTCCAAACATCACAAACATTAAGAAAGGACTAAAAAAAAAATTAAGACCGACATGTAAGGAGGACACACACACGAAAAACCTCTTAACAGGGATTCACTTTTCTTGCTCATTCTGTGATGATGTCGTCTTCGTCTCGTAAGGCTTTTATGAGTTTTCTCTGTATTCTTAAAGGTTTTTTTTTGCTCAGCTTTTTAAGGATTTGTTTCAGTTGTTTTTTTTTTTTTCTCTTTTTGTATTATATTCACTTTTCCTTTTGCCACCGGATATAGAGATAGATGGAGACACAAGATGATATCCTTTAAGAATTCAATCTCGCTCATGTGCGCGGTTGAGGTTTAAGTAAATGTTTGCATTTCTCTTTCTAGTTTTTATTCCCTGGCCATGACCAAGACGTTGTGTAGTTTCAATTTAATGTTTCATTCTTAACAGACCGAAAAAAAGGTTGTCGACGACAAAAAAAAAAATAGGAAAAGGATATCGTGACAATATGGCATTAAGCCGATTTTCCAGTGGTTGAAATGGGTGGAGAATAAAAAAAAAAAAGCTGGCTAAACGTTAATTTCATGCAATTTAGAATGGCCCTGGTAAGAGGCAACGGCAAAGGCAACCAACCCATGGAACTTTCAACCCAAGGGAGTCGGTTCCCGATAAGCATCCTGAGGTAGGTGATTTGCGTATATAAAAAAATCCCATTCCCTTAAGGCAAAAGGAGCGTCCACTTAATTGCTTGGTCGGTTTTTGATGGGTTTTCATTTAATGGCTGGAACGCTTTCAAGTCCATTTTTTGGACGGAGGGTGTCGTCTGTGTTATCGTTGGTTGGCCTTGCCTTGGGAAGGTTGATTTGTTTTTGTGGCTTTTTTGGGAGGATTATTATCAAACTCTAAAAATCAGGAGATTTTAGATTCGAGTTGAGGTCAGAGTCCATAAGGTTTTATTAAATTTCATGAGTAGGTTCGCGGTGCCTCTTTTGGGTTTCTTATATTTTTTTCTTTTAATGAATTCGTTGAGAGTGGATTAGGTAAATGTTTTGATTTATGCCGCTTATCCTGTTTGATATGGCAGGGTAATTTGTTTAAATTAAAATAATTTTAGTACGATTAAATGTGAAGTAAGGTTTTTGGTTGATTAAGAAGCTTTCAATTCAATTAAGAAAAATGTTGGGGTTAAGGATTGATACTCAACTCATAAAACGTGGGACGAAGAAAAAATAAAAATTAAAATGTATGCAAAAATGTGTAAGAAGTCAAAAGTGCAAAATAAGAAAGAATAAGAAATAAGAAATAAGAAATAAGAAATAAGAAATAGGAAATAAGAAATAAGAAATAAGAAATAAGAAATAAGAAATAAGAAATAAGAAATAAGAAATAAGAAATAAGAAATAAGAAATAAGAAATAAGAAATAAGAAATAAGAAATAAGAAATAAGAAAGAAGAAAGAAGAAAGAAGAAAGAAGAAATAAGAAATAAGAAATAAGAAATAAGAAATAAGAAATAAGAAATAAGAAATAAGAAATAAGAAATAAGAAATAAGAAATAAGAAATAAGAAATAAGAAATAAGAAATAAGAAATAAGAAATAAGAAATAAGAAATAAGAAATAAGAAATAAGAAATAAGAAATAAGAAATAAGAAATAAGAAATAAGAAATAAGAAATAAGAAATAAGAAATAAGAAATAAGAAATAAGAAATAAGAAATAAGAAATAATAAATAAGAAATAAGAAATAAGAAATAAGAAATAAGAAATAAGAAATAAGAAATAAGAAATAAGAAATAAGAAATAAGAAAGAAGAAAGAAGAAAGAAGAAAGAAGAAAGAAGAAAGAAGAAAGAAGAAAGAAGAAAGAAGAAAGAAGAAAGAAGAAAGAAGAAAGAAGAAAGAAGAAAGAAGAAAGAAGAAAGAAGAAAGAAGAAAAAAGAAAGAAGAAAGAAGAAAGAATAAAGAAGAAAGAAGAAAGAAGAAAGAAGAAAGAAGAAAGAAGAAAGAAGAAAGAAGAAAGAAGAAAGAAGAAAGAAGAAAGAAGAAAGAAGAAAGAAGAAAGAAGAAAGAAGAAATAAGAAAGAAGAAAGAAAAAAGAATATAGAAGAAAGTAGAAAGAAGAAAGAAGAAAAAGAAAGAAGAAAGAAGAAAGAAGATAGAAGAAAGTAGAAAGAAGAAAGAAGAAAAAGAAAGAAGAAAGAAGGAAGAAAAAAGTATAAAGAAGAAATAAGAATTATGAAATGGCAAGGGGCTAGCAAGGGTTAGCAAAGGCTAGAAGAAGGGCCGTGGTGATTACGATCTCTTTTGTCTCGTTGGCTTATGTGGGACTTGATCCCGCTATCTTCTACTTGTCAGTCCAATGCTCTACCCAATCGGCTAATTGGCTATACGAAAATTGAATCTGGAAAGTGAATAAGTATCATACTCCCATGTTTGATACCATTATTGCATAACAAATACATATAATATACAGATGATGGGGTACCGAAACATGTTCAACAAGTTTCCCTCGTCTACGTTTCCGGTAGGTACTGAACTCCAGCAAGGGCTTATTTTCCTCCATTAGACACAAACTTGGCATTTTTCCAGCCGTGTTAAATGGTTTAACGAGTTTGGAAGAACTTTTCTTAGATCCATGAAGTAACACAACGGACCGAATCTTGGTCTAAGTGTGTTTTCGCCTACCAAACCTTAATTTCACACTTCCCTCTTAGACTTTAGCGTTCGAATTGTTATGTTTTTACTTGACTGTAGTCTATAATCAATTTATGAAAATGACAAAATCACAAATGTTTTACAAAAGGTCAAAAATATGAAGATGAAACAAACATTTTGGAAAACATTATAGGTCTAACATCCCCATTATAGTTTTCATCTGATAATAAATAAAGGATCATTTCGGCATCAGCATGACATCTGCCACCCTCTATTAAGAAACCGATCTGCATCCCGCTGTGAGCGGACGTGTGTGCGCGAGTGGTGGAAATACCTTACCAAATACCCATTGCATTCAATTACACAGTGCTCTTCCCTTACTATAAAAATAAAAAAATTAAATACCCACCCTCACCATCTTTTACAATAAAATATAAAAAAAAATAATAATAATCTAATTGCGCCGCGAAATACAAAAAAAAAAAATAACCCACAATCATCATACAACATCATAGTGCAAGTGCCAGTGCCAGTGCAAAAAACAACAACAACAAAAAAGTGCACCCGTGTACGAAGATGATGATGCACAAGCAACAATCACCACAGCACAGCGGTAAATTTTCTATCTCTCCTTCCCACTTCACTCTCAGTGCTTTGACTTCGTCATTATATGCAGTGTATGTATCATCTCATATAATGCTTGTAATTGACTAAGCCAAAGGCCAAAGCATATCAGATAAATTGCTGTTATTGATTTTGTGTATCCAGGGGCGGATCAGTACACTGCTTTTTTAGGCATAACACTAGTAGTATTGTACTGTGAAGTCATTTGGGGCCCAAACTTGATATCAGCATAGATAACTGTCTGATTTGGTTTTTTATGTCTGTTTATTGTAATGGTGGGTGAATTTAGGGTTGACTACAGCAACATTCGGGGACTGAGGCAGAATTTTTGTGCTGCATATGTCCATACTGTGAAAAACAGGCCAGCTGTTTTGGCACTAAGTGAAACCCAGGTAGGGGAAAATACCGATCACTCGGAATTCAGCCTACATGGTTATAGCTTAGTGCCTCTATTTTTTCCACACCATGGTCTCGCCGTGTATGTTCGCAGTGATGTAGCTTATCAGCTTCAACCACAATATGGTTCATGTTTGAATACGAACTTTAATTTCATGTGGTTTAAATTCACCATCCATAAGCGCATCATCCATACTTGTTTTATTTATCGTAGTCCTAGTTTGGATAGTAATTCGACTTCCAACGAATTCGATGCACTATCCGACTCCATCCAGAGAATTATTTCCCATTTTCCGCACAGTGAAATCGTTGTTACGGGCGATTTCAATGTACATAATTCTTCGTGGCTACGCTATTCGGGTCAGACAACACCCGAAGGAAGGTATGTCGAGATTTTTGCTGAGATAAACAACCTAACTCAGCTGGTCGACGAGCCTACTCGGATTCCTGACGTTGCAGGTCAATCCGCCAACACTCTAGATTTGTTTCTTACCTCTGACCCTGATAAATACACTATAAGTGTATTATCGCCTCTAGGCACATCAGACCATTGTGTCATATCTGCGAATTTCTCGTGCCACCAAAACACAGTTAAAGAAAAAACTCCCAAGAGAACCGTTTGGCAGTATGAGAAAGCCAACTGGGACGGTCTCAATGTTTTCTTCAGGAACTTTAACTGGTCACTATGCTTCCTCGATAGTGACGTAGATTCCAGTGCAGATATGATTACAAACTTAATTCTTTGTGGAATGAGAAATTTTATCCCGAATAGGGTGAAACCTATCAAACCCAAAGAAAACTCATGGTTTGATTCGAGCTGTAAAGAGGTTATTAGTGTTAGAGAAGTAAGCTTCCGAAGTTATAAAGCCAACCCTACTGAGGAAAACCGGAAAAAGTTTCAACAAGCTAGAAAGACCTGTAACGTTCATATTCGACGAACCAAATTTTTACATGATCAAAAATTACGGCAAAAAATTCTACAATGTCCCAAAGGTAGTAAAAATTTTTGGTCATTTGTAAAAAACATACGAAACACCACCTCATCCTCGGTTCCAACGCTCGTCTTCAACGATACTCCTTTTGTCAGCTCAATCGATAAAGCCAATTTGCTTGCAGCACAGTTTGCTGTTAATTCGTCGCTGCCTGAAAGTGTTATGACTCCTCCTGTACTTGAGAGCGCAAATGATTCTATGGGACAAATCTTCTTCCGCACTCGTGCAGTTGCCAGAGTTCTGAAAGATCTCGATATACACAAATCCGCTGGCCCGGATAGTATCCCTCCCATTGTTCTGAAGAGGTGTTCTTCAACGCTGGCAAAACCACTGCGTAAGCTTTTCCATCTGTCCTACTCTACTGGTCTCTTTCCGAGTGGATGGAAAACAGCATTTGTCCAGCCTGTCCCTAAAAAAGGCGTGTCTTCTTCCCCCTCCAACTATCGGCCAATTGCGCTTACGTCCCTTCTTTCCAAGGTCATGGAAACGCTGATTAATTTTCAGCTAAAGAAATATCTCGAAGAACGAAAGCTTCTTAATGACCGGCAGTACGGCTTTCGTAGCAATAGGTCCACTGGTGATCTGATGGTATATCTCACCGAACAGTGGCACAAATCTTTACATCGTTTTGGAGAAAGTAAGATTATTGCGCTTGATATTTCTAAAGCATTTGATAGAGTTTGGCATCAAGCTCTCTTATCGAAAATGCGTGCATTTGGTATCGATGAATCTCTTCTTCGTTGGATTAGAAATTACCTTTCGGACCGTTCAATACAAGTTGTATTGGATGGTTTCAAGTCTGAAATTCACAAAATAAATGCTGGTGTGCCCCAGGGCTCCGTTCTGTCTCCGACTCTCTTCCTTATATTCATAAACGATCTTTTATCTGAAACTTCTAATCCATTAAATTGTTTCGCTGACGACAGTACCCTCAGCTTTTCATATTCGTTCTTAGATTCACATCCATGTCCTTCGGATGTGGAACTTGAACGGCAGCGTATGATAAGCTCATTAAATTCTGATCTCGACAGCATTGTCCAATGGGGAATTAAAAATCGTGTAGAATTTAATGCTTCAAAAACTCAATGCTGTCTACTGTCGTTAAAACAAAACCCACCCCCCATGCCACTATCCATGAGTGGCACTTGCATTGAGGAAACCGAAAAGCTTTCAGTCCTCGGTATGTGTGTCACAGACCACCTTTTATGGAACGACCACATATTCGACATCGCCAAAAATGCTGCTAAGTGTTTAGGTTTTCTCCGTCGATGCAAGAAATTTTTCTCCCCTTCTGATCTGGCTGTGATCTACAAAGCCTTTATTCGTCCAAAACTTGAGTATAACTCTCACATTTGGGCAGGTGCTCCAATAACCCACTTGAGTTTATTGGATAGAATCGAAAAGAGAGCTCTTAAAATGATAGGTGAAAGAACTATAACGGAAACATTCTCATCTCTTGAGCACCGTCGAAATGTTTCATGTCTTTCGTTATTTTACCGTTATTTCCATAAACAATGCTCTAGTGAAATAGCCAGTTGCATTCCTCCCCTCAAACAATTCAACCGTAATACTCGCGCTTCTAGGAATGCCCATCAGTTTACCCTTGAGCCCAATTTCGGACGTACTGTTAAGTACAGAGATTCTTTCTTTAGTCGCACTACTCGAATGTGGAATGCTCTACCCAGCTCAATTTTCCCCTCCCATTGTGATCTACAGACGTTCAAAACCAATGTGCATCGGTATCTCCTTTTAAATCCCCTCCAATCTACCTAATCGCTCGTGCTGTGTATATCATCTTAAGGGTAGTCACAACCCCTTTTGCACGCGCTCAATATAAAAAAAAAAAAAAAAAAAAAAAAAAAACCAAATGGTCACTACCTACAATAGCTAACAATTTCCAAAAGATGATAACTCAACTAAAATACACTCCCACCAATAATTTTCACTCGTTTACCTACATCTAATTGCTTTACAAAAGAGGACCTTTCAACGCAGACCTCTCATATGATACATGACAAAAAAGGGTAAAAACGAGATCAAAAGATGCGGAATGAACCTAAATTTTCCAATTCATTTGTCAGAAGAACGAAAAAAAAAATTAAAATAAGAACCATTGTGGTCAATAAATCTCGTTAACAAACGATTGATTTTTACTCCTGATTGACCCACAAAAAAAGGTACACGAACACATACACGAAATTCTGTTGTTTTGCTGTGTGAAAAAAGGACAATAGAATGTCCTTAATCCCGACAGTGACTGTAACAACCATAGAGCTACACGTAGGGATATGGTAACATCAAATCAAAGAGAATCCCATTAAAATTCCACCCGCTGCAGTAGATTTTCTCCTAATTTGAAGGACAAAAACAAATCAAATTGAGGAATTCTAAAGGACGACGCACACAGGACACAAAACAACAGGATAGAAATCCAATTTAATGCGAGACCACGTGTGGAAAGAAAAATAGCACACTTTATATCACCCATCCAGATATAAAAGGAAACATTCAAACAAAAAGCTGATGGGAATAGGACGAAAGGACGAGGAGAACTATAGGTTCTATATAATAATGTATATAGGGAGTTCCTACCTCTACGTAACTAGCAGCGGGATAACTTTAACCATTTATTGCACATGCCAGGCTATAAAAGTTCCACAAAGCAGTACAAACCATCAGGACAATAAAAATGCCGCTGTTGCTACTGATGGTTTTGCGCTCTGAATCATTGCCACCCGCGCGCCCGTTAGCTATATGAAGAACGACCATGTACCGAAACGAACGACGCGACAACGACGCCACCAAACGACGACTATGAATTTAAGTGTATGGCAAAAATTAAATCATAAAAATCATTTAAGGCCGCTCTATAGTAATTGTCGTAATAGTCCTTTATCGCTACAAGTTTGACCCACACCAGAGGCAGATAGAGGGAGGATATGGCGACACTGACATGACCACATCCGCCCTAACGTAGATTTGTGAATTTAATATCCGTCTCCTCCTACTCCTCCCTCGAACCGAACATACATCTGATTCACAGAGCTATATAGTGCTGATGCCCCATCAAATAAAAAGGGAGTCCTGTCGGAAATATTCCAAATGACACACAATGAACGAGGAGAGAGAGAGAGAGATTTGTTCAAAAGGATAAGCGCAGTCGGGTGGATCGAATAAAAGAAACCAAAAACACAAATTCATTTTACACCTCATCGAGGAGGAAGTTAAGGAGAACAATGGAAGACCGACCATGAATCCGGATCCGGTGTAAATGATTGTTGTGCTGTCCTAGAAAAGAGAACTATAGGAGGAGATGATGACAGTTGGTCATTTAATGTCTTACTTTTTGTTACGATCGTTATCATTGTCATTGTCGTTTGGTAGGATATTAACAACTAATTGCGAGAGAGAAGCAGGCGAAGAAAATTTACAACAAAGAATTATTGTTCTTGTTTTGCTTTGAAGGGAAAAACATAAATGACATGACACATGAGTGTTAAAAAGGCCTTGGAAAAGAGAAAGTGTGTGATTCAAAGCATTACAGAGGGTCTTTTTAAGAACTTGTCATAAGAATTAACGACTATACTAAAAGCTTTGATAGCTAAATGGCATTAGGAATTCAGGGCAGACTTAAGATGATTCGGAGGAAACGAAATAGAAGTAATAAGTCAATTTTTAGCTAAACACACCAAGTCACTAGTTCCATTTTTGTTTCAAAAGACCGCAAACGATGCTAAAGGGCGACAAGGCGACCACAACGAGGCTCTTGGTGCGATAAAGACGAAGAGTTCCGGGTGTTGCCTGCAGTTTAAAACATGGCTTACCAGTCAATCCAGCAGACCAGAACCATAGCTGTTAATAGAGTAGCCCAAGAGCTCTACATCTTCTCAGGAAGAAAAAGGGGGACACAGTAAGCGGAAGATCTACCGAAATCGACAAAGTCAGAAAAGAACCCTGCACATATCAGAGATTAGATGAGGTACATTGTTAATATGCCATGGGCGCTAAGGAGGTGGAGAGATCACTTTTAAAAACTGCTAAACTTCGAAGACTACCAACACTATACTGTTAAGCAGAACACAGGAAGGTGGCCAAAATTGAGATCCACCCGAACAACAAAAAGTGCAAATACAATATAAAAACTTATGCACTACAAGCCTGCTCTAGCAGATGACCTGCCCGACGAACTCTTCATTCAAATCATTTGGAAATACCTGCTAAGGAGCATAGAGCATACGCAACTTGTCCTTAAAATTTGATCAGGCAAATCAACTTTCGCGTTGATCAAATTCCACACTACGACAGACTTTGGACGAAAACCAGGAGACTCTTTTCGTAAAATGAAAAAGACCAAAAGATATCGTTTTGATAATACCTGTCTTTATCACATATGTATGTACATATGTCGAGTGAAAGATAGAGACAGAATTAGTCGAACAGATTATCGCTCGATACATTTAATTTTTGGAGTCTCAACATCATCAACTTATAAAACATGGCGATGAACAGATATTTGGTGTTTTCAGGAAAATCAGATCTCGATGGTTTTATTCTTTCAAAAGGTGTGGAAGAATCCCATAATTTATTTCCTTAATATTTTGACCAGCGTTCGGACTTGACTGCGAAAGCTTTTTCCTAAATTTTCTAATCTACTACACCACTGCGCTTTTCCTTCGATCTACTGCGATTATTCTATTCTCGGTTCAATAAATAACATGAATAAAAAAATATTCCAATCGGAAAAAACCGTAGTTCATCTTCATTATGTATTTATTGTTAAGAAACACTTTTTAAAATTGCTTAACAATTTTATAAAGAAAGAGTGTATTAGTAAGAAAGTTGATCTTGTACCTAAACCAAGGCTATCATGTTCCTGTCTTAAGAATTTTTTGTGGTCGTAGTTTTTAAATACATGAGCGTGTTATATCAGACGCGAAACTTTTTGAAGTAGAAACACATATTTTGAATTATTATATTAGATACGCTTTGCAAACAAATTCAATCTAGATTTTCATTAAAAGGTGCATATAAAGATGCTTGAATATCTTCATTCGAAAAAAATTCAAGAAGGTTATCTTCCTTCAGTTTTGAAAATAAGATTTTCATTCAATAAAATAGCAGTTGAAATTATTATTGATAAATGGATTACATTTTTACGATATGATAAAATTTTAAATCCAGAGGACATTGTTAAGTTTTTGTTTTCTTTGAAAGAGCAGAAATACATGCGATCTCTTATCTACGATTTTGCCCCTCAGTTTTTTTGTGTTAAAAAATGCTGAAATTTAATTTAATTAATCATTAAAAATAAAACTTTAATTCTACTGCGAACATTTTGGTTTCACTGCGATTTTTGTTTCAATTTACTGCGATTTGGAAGATACTAACGATAACTTTATCATCATCAATTCCTGTAACCCCGATCGGGGCATAGAGCGCCAACAAATCGTCGCCATCCTTCACGGTCTGCAGCTAGATATTATTACTGGGGCCACGTCTTTTTCTGGGTATTTGCTTCTGGTAAAACTGTAGATTTCCATGTTGTTCTTGGTCTTTCAACTCGCCGTGCACCTTGAGGAATATTGTCGTTTGGTTTCCTCAGTGTGTGAACAATCCATTGCCATTTCCGCTTTCTTATGTCGACGTCCAGCCGATCTTGGCTTGTCCTGCTCCACAAATATTTTGTGGCCAGCGAATATTCAGGATGTGACGTAGACAGCGATTTACAAAAGCCTGCAGTTTCCTCGAGATGGTAGCCGAGACTTTCCAGGTTTCGAAAGCATAAAGGAGCACGGATTTGACATTGGATTCGAAGAACCTCAACTTAGTGCGTAAGGAGATTTGACTAGACTTCCAAATTTGAGACAGGGCACCGAAGGCAGCACGAGCTTTACTAACTCTACGTCCAGATCTGTACCACCGTTTGCTGATACAGTACTTCCAAGGTAATTAAACTATTCGACCTCTTCAACTGGTGTCCCCTGTGAGCATTATTTTTGTCTTTTTTCTATTTATTCTTAGACAGATAGACCCTCCTTTCACCAGCAGTGAAAGGAGCCCACTGATAATGTTTGCCATGAGACATACAATCATCTGCATAGTCTAAATGAGTAAGACTTTCAAAAGGTCTTCATTGAATGCCCTGTCTCTCAGCTGTATCACCGCTGGCCGTCAATACGTCATCTATCGCGAGCAGAAATAGAATTGGCGATAGAACATCACCTTGTCTCTCTAAGTTTGATGATAGTTTCGACAAATGTTGGGATCACTTAAAGCATTTGTATTGAATTTTGGATTCCTTGTTGCATCCTGTGATTGTCGTTGTACAGCTGCGGTTCGTAGCTTGAGACTCAAAAGAACCAAATGGTGGTCGCTTCCCACAGCGGCATTTCAAATATTTCGGACATCGCACATTGACTTCCTCCATCGCTGCTGTATCATGATATGGTCAATTTGGTTTTCAGTTTGACCATCCGGATGTAACCATGTCACTTTGTTGCACGTGTTATGTTTAAATACAGTTCCACCCAGTACAAGACGATTTGCGTTACAAAAGTCGACAAGCAAATCGCGCGTTCCATTCCGTCATTGTCTGTTCCGGCTTGGGTATTGAGGTCTCCCATGACGATTACGATGTCAACCTTCGGAACACTTCTGTAAACCGAGCTTAGATGATTATAGAACGCGAATTTGTCTTCCTCGGTCGCTTCATTTGTGGGGGCGTAGCACTGAATAATTGCGATGTTGCGAATTTTCGAACGAAACCTTGCTGTTATTATTCTTGCAGATATGGGTAAAGAAATAAGACAACGTCTCGCTACTACGATTACTTACTCGGCGAAAAATAGTTACGGATTATTGTAAAGGGGTTGACGTTCGATACAAGTATTTTTTACTAGCAAAGAGAGGGCGAACGGGTATCTCCATTTCAACGGGAGGGGTTAGGTTAGGTCAGTGGGCTGAAAGTTGGTATTGTTACTAGAGAGAGATGGGAGGGACATTCTTTTATATTAATTTTTGTATTCCTATCAAAAGTTTTCGAAAAATGAAAGATTGAATTTAAATTTTGAAATGAAATAATTAACCTTTAATTCAAGATAAACGGCAAACGCTTCCCTTACCTATTTTCCTTACGGTCGCACTGTGTTTAATCTAACATTTTATGGGTATCAAATACCCCTTGCTAGAGTGCTCGGCGATCGAAAACCGTGTCATAGAATTCTATGGAAATTCCAACGAGGAAAAAAAATATCCCTCACAAAATTTTCCTATTTCAGCACTTTTTTGTGTATTCCAACCAGTGCTGTCGGAATGGCTACTATAGTAGCATTTGGCTCCTTTACTGTGGAAAGGACTACTGTGCTACCCATGCCTCAATTTATTAATTATAAATTTAATGAAAAACGTATTTTTCAGTTTACAAATATTTTTAAATCCAGATTTTTACACATCTCTGTTGAACTTCAAAATGTCATATTTTCATTTGTGGTCATATTTATTTTATGAAATTAAGGCTCTCCAAAACCAACGCAAAATCAGCGCGTAACATTCTCCGACGACAGTTTTGTTGTTATTTAGCATTGTTTATTTCTCATTTTTATTATCATTGTGAATGATTCACCCTGCAGAGGGAATGTTCCACGCCGCTTTTGCATCGGTTTGGGAGAGCCTTTAAACAAGGCTACAAAACTTCCCAAAACGCTCCCCAAATTTTATGAAAAGTGCTACTCTCAGAAGTTGTGAAACTACAGCACTGATTCCAACTGGGCTATAATAAAATATACTTAGGTATATTTTTTTTGAGTCAAACTATAAATTATTATCCATACATTTCTTCTTCCTTTGGGATATTTTTTGATCCTTCTGCGATATTTCTGCCAAAGATATCTGACTTTGTTTAAACAAATTAACTTATCCTTAGAGCAAATCTCGGCTAATTCAACTCATACCACAGACAATTAAAGGCCAGTTTTAAAAACTTTTAAGACTTCCTGAGATATATTTGTTAACCTTTCGGTTAAATTAAAAAAAAAAATAAAGAACAGCGGCTGGTCGTTGTAAGCAACGTCGTTATAGGTGGTGTCGACTGAAGTAACGAATAACTCAAAATTTTTAAATAGTCCCATTGAACCATTTTTTCTGGTCTGATTGATCATTGTATTACAAATCAATCGAAAACATTGTTGTTCATAAACATAATGTTAACTTCAACAAAAGATAGTTGGTCGGATTCAAAATTAACGAATTTAATTAAATTGAAATTCCGTTAGGACACGAAAAGCTTGTTGAATAGAAATGCAATTTCTTTAAAACAAATTTTAGCTATTAACGATGAATTCAATTGGTACATGATTGTAAAATAATAAAAAAAAAAATTCAAGTTAATCATGTATGGACACAAGCGAAATTGAAAAAAAAAACAATGATTTTCTAATATTTAATTAAAAAACCCCACGACCAGAACTCTAAATCGTAAGTATTCAACTAAGTCATGAAATTAAACATACCTACTCGTATAATGAATTAAACAAACCGAAATTCGATCTAGCCCCTCATGGTCGCAGCACTTGAAAATCTCCCTCCGGAAAATCTTTTATTCTAATCAATTTAATGCAAACGATAATTTCGATAAAAGAAAACTGGCGCCGCTGCCAGTCACACCGATACCGACAAAGTCACCTCTATAATGTCTCCCTATAGAAATAGATATGGAGGAAACCAATATCACTATATAAGAACACACTCAATACTCATGCAACTTTAATCACACTATCATTTGCTTAATTAATTGATACGAGATATTCGCTAAAGTTTGGTCCTACCGCCACAGCATACAGAGTGATGTACCAAAGACTATTCTCTACGTCCGTCGTTGTCCAGTTCTTCATTAAGGAGATTGGTCAACATGGTGTAATTAACAAACATCCGCACACTTCAATCGCGTGTCCAATTCCCATCGATGATGGTTCAGGATCAGACATCTATATATATAACTGTAACCGTAACGTATATCCTTTAGCTCTCTTCCGTTATATGCGGTCGCCCGCACCCGCACACTAATTGCCGAATCAACTGCCAATCAAACTGACAAAAAGTTATGTGGGCGCCTGGATCTGGATCTGGACTGACTGACTGACCAGACCATCCAGGGTGTGTATCTGTCTGACCACAATAAATTCAAGAGTTTTTCCTTTCCTTTTTCTTTTTCGCCTCCATCACACTTTTAGTAGGAATTGGTGTACGAGGACTAAAATACCAAAATAAATTTTCAATTTGCAGATGGATTTGTTTTTTCCCAAGCGGACAGAGTGGGGTGGTCAATGGTCAGAGAGATAAATCGCCACCAGCCTCAACTTGACATGTGAATAGGTCTATGATAGCTATGACCAATCGACTGGAGAATCTCTCCATTAAGAGCCAAAAACTTCTTCTGGGGAATGCTGTTGATTTTTTTTATCATCTTATTTGAAGTAGGAAGAAATAAAAGGACATTGCTATTAGTCGGCATCATCCTTTTTGCTCGTCTCATAACAATCGATTTGTTGATTCAAGGCCAAGGCAACATGACTTAGAAAAAGGCATCATCTTCATTTTGTTATATAGATACAAGTATAGGTATCTTTACAAGGACTTTGCTAGTACGAGTAGTATATAGTTGTTCCTTGGGGATTAATTTCAAAGTCCATTTATTTAATGAAGTCGATCTTCTTCTGCATCTTCTTTTTCCTCTCGGGTCCTTCCAATTTCCATTTCATGATGAGAATTTCATTTTACAAAATTTTCTTCTTTTTTTTTTTTTTTGTGTCTATTTTTGGACGAAATCCTTGCGTTGTGAAGTGAGTGTGGGAAACTGGAAATTTTGTTGTGTCCCTTCGGGGTTTTACGTTTAAGCAAGGTGGGAACGATCATCATCATCAACAGGGTGAAGATTTTTACACTTTGAGCACGGTCGATAGGTTAGCTAGGTATTGGAGGTATATTTTGCTATTGGAGTTTTGGAGTGTTTATTTTTGGAGATGTGACGAGGAAAAGGGTTTCCGACGAAATTCTCATCCAAGAGGATAACGATGTGTGAACTTCTCACGGTTGATAGATTTTCGGAAGCCTTAAGCGCACATATCCCGATGGGAGGGAATAAATATGCAATGTGTTGGTTATTATTTTGTTTTTTTTTTGAAAATCGATTTCGAGTGCGCCACTTGAGTTGCCTTTTTGGGTGAATGAATTCATAGGACGACTTTTTCGGTCAATTTATTTTTTTTTTCCCCGAATTTCTAATCGACCGTAAATTCTCAATACCAAAATTTTCGGTTTGAAAGAAAATTAATTTTGACTTTTTAAACCATCAGCTGTTAATTTATTTCAGGGATATGTTTTGGAATGTAAAGAAATTCATGAATTTTTGCTATTCAATGTAAGGATCGTGCTCAAAACCATCATCGAGTTATAATTTTCTCAGAAAGTGGTGGTTCAATGGGCAAGAAACGTAAACAAAAAATTTATATATGTGGAGATCCTTCCAAGAGAAGATATTTTTTGATGAGGAGGAATCCTGTGAGGAGAAAATTATGATTATAAACTGATGATGAAAAATTATTAGCCCAGGAACTTTAAGTAAATCCTAAATTTTGGTAATAGGATTGGGATTTTGATGGGCTGTAGAACTTTTTAATAGGAGTATTTGAGGAATTGTCACCGCCTCTAGCTGTTGAGCAATCCGCGTAATCAGCGTTTGAAAAAATTGGTAATGACAAAAAAAAAAAAAAAAACAACAAAAATAACGTGACATTCCACAAACTTCTAAAATATCTCAAATACTAAATAATTAAATTTAGTATCATGGTACATTTTTAGTGTTTATATATAGAACCCAAAAATTAGTCAAAACTTTATTCAAAATTGAAGAATTAAAATTCTTAAATTTTTTTTTGATTCGTTGAAATGCAATTTAAAAAAATATAAATAAAAACTAAAAAACAGTTTTGTTAACCAATTAACTCTGCGTCGTTTGATATATCTTAATACGCTTGTGTTGCGTACCCTTCTGTAAAAAATATATAGGTTTAATTTTAAAAAATATAACGGTACATTTAAGAAAATTCAACAATACCTCCAACGATGCAGAACTGAATTTAGAACAAGATAGTAAACCGTAAAGTCTGTCAAGTTTTTATAAAAACTTGAAAAAAGTGAACATTTTAAAAATTCTTTTACATTATTTACTGTTAAACCAGAATTGTAAACAAAATATAACAAAATCAAAAAACGTAGTTTATTTCACTGTTAAATTCTACATTGCTTGAGATGGTTTTTTCAATTTTTCTTGTAGACACGTCTTGAATAATTTCAATAAAATGCGTAAGGAACCATGAACAAAAATTTTAAAATTTCAAATGATAAAAAAAGAAAAGAAAGCTGAAAAACAATCATATGATGTAAAATTTACTAAAGCATTAAACTGTGTGCATTTTTTTTATATATTACGACTTTAAATTTTAAAAAAATTTAATGCGTTGAAAAAGCAAAAATTGAAGCTTTTAGAAAAACAAAAAAAAAAAAATAACGACTCATCCAAAAGAAACTTGAGAAATACATCAAACTACGCAAAATTATATTTAACATAAGATAAAAGATTTTTTTTTTTGTTAAAAGTGTCTTAAATTAGGAAAAGCATTCATCATACGTTTGCGGGCACGCATACGTTTCAAATAGTTGTACAGTAGACTTAAACTACCCGCTCCCATGTTTATTTGGGGAATATTTCTGCCAAACGGCCTTATTTCGACCTCTTGAGGAATTTGTTCCTAATGCTGCCTCATTTAACTACTTTCACTTTATTTCATGAAATAACTTAACCACAAAGTTCCATTAAAGTGTCCCCACTAACTATGTACGGTACGTATCACGTTGCAATGTTTTGTAAAAGCAAATTGAATTTTTCAAAACCCCTATAGAGCTAGGACTGCTTACAGCTCCATTAGTGTTTTACGGTCTGCCTTATCTGTAAGCTCCACGTACCACACAAAAGAACAACAATAACAATAATCCACACCATCATAAACCAAGCACGAGAAAGATTTGATACATTTTCAATAGCGTGTTCTCTATATACATATACACCTACACCTACCTAATCTAAAATCTCTGCATCAACCTATGACATGGAAACTAACCATATAAACCAGATTGCAGCGGAAGCTATTTGGCCTGCATTAAACCAGAACAAAATATAAAAATAAAAATAAATAAACCCTAAGTGCCCTAAAGTAAGCGGCACCTAGCTTAATCGAGGAAGCGTGTGATTCCCGATAGCAAAATGGAAATTCTTGAAGGGAAAATTCCTTATGGTGTGCAGGTGGTTGTGGCACCTTCAGGTTGGATGTTTTGTGGTGGGCGGGTATGTCACAAAACCTCACATAGCAAATTTATAGGTATACCCATTCCTCCTGATTTCCTCCTCTTTTTTGACGAAAAGTCTCCATGATAAGAGCCGAAGCATATTCGTATGGAAAAAAGGACCTCCCTTTAGCTAGCTGCATGCACAAGTAAGTAAATTTACTGCTTTATGCTTTGACTGAGATGATAAGCAAAAGGACAAAACCCACAACCACATCACCGTTATAAGGTGAAATTTGGGTCAGTAAAGGATTTGCATGTAATTTACGACGGACGGATAGGTCTGGTGGTTGGATCGGGTTGGGTCTATATAGTTTAGTCGATCCAGGGCTTGGTTGAGTTGTCCAAAAAGCGGAAAATAAAGCACGCGTCAGACTTCTGCACGGAAGAAAAAAACATCCGACAGTATCACATTCACATCACAGGAAGAAGGTAAATGTATTCATCATTGTTATGCTGCTTCTCTTTCTTTAGCTAATAAAAGAAAAAAAACAGAAGAGGGAACAAAAGCCAGAATATTGTTTCATTGTTCCTGTGTGCATGGAAAAGGCTAACACCTGTACAAAGTTCGAAAGAAAAAGAGAGGATTTTCTTTTTGAAGGTTTTAAGTTCACAGATTAGGCGGCGGGCAGCGTGGCAGCAAAAGGATTTAAGTTTATTGATGGCGTGTAATGGGGAGATGTGTGGTCACTTAATGCCAGGTGACCCAAGCGGGTGGAAAGTCTTTTGTTTTTCAATTTGTAAGGCGGCTACCTGCCATCAGGGGATTTTTTTGTGTTTTATATTTAAGTCGAAGAAAACCTGTTATTTATGGTTCTCGGTTGCGTTGCATCAAGAAAAATGGATAAATATATTATGTGGGTAATACAATGATAAATGTTAAACCAACGCTTCAAAAGTTTTAAAGTCAGCGAAATATCAGGGGTTGGTGGTCCTTAAAGTAATGTTTATGTATTTTTAGAAAGAACCAAAAATTATCAAGTCCATCGATTAAAATTTGGAAGGAATTTTTTAAAACAAAGTCAACTAAAATTGTAATTTCAACATAAAATGCGTCAATTTTTAAAAATCGAAACTTTAAAGGTTCCAAATAATTGAATTATAATCTTCCTATCTACACTGAAAATAATATTCTTCGTAAAGTTATGAAATTCTTTACGTAGGCTGAGTTTTTGTTGACTCCACGCAAAATTCGTTGGTACAATCAAACATTTATTTTAAAAAATATGTTGGTTGATGATGGCTTCATTGTGTCAATCAAAGTGCTTTCATACACTTTTTACCTCAACTCTAAATCCACTAGTTTATTTTGATGAAAGCTTTCATAATACAACGAAAAACATACGCGAAAATATTATGTTGTTTTACGATGGCTCAACAAAAAATTACGTTCAATAATGTAAAATAAATATACCGTCGAAAAAAATCATATTTTAATGAAAATAGAATTTGAATCTGTTTGGTTATAGTTCACACTTAATTCTTGTCGAAGAATCTATATAAATGAACAAGAAACAAATGAAAAGTGCCTGTTGGTATGGCGCCCGTACAAATTTTATGATTCCTAATGTCTTATTGGGAATCAGTACTAGCACACCTTGTCATCAAGCTATTTTTTTTTTTTTTTGTTCTTCACTAGCAGATTCTTTAACAAGAATCGTGTGTGAACTAATCTATAATGTAAAAAAACCTATACATAATATCATTTATTTAATTAACGAATACTTCACTAACCAACGAAAATATTTTACGTTAGTCAATGAAAGAAATTCATTGACTCAACGAAAATATCGTTAATAAAAAAAATAAATTGACTCAATTTAAAATATCGGTAATTATTGAAATAAATTCGTTGGCTGGACGAAAAATTTCGTTAATAGGCTTTTACGTTGTCTATTAAAAATATTTAATTGACTCAACGAAAATTCGTTGTTTAATGAACGGCTTCATTAAAGAACGATTGACTAATTGTTGAGATAACGAATCCCAACATCGGCTGAATTGTAACTAAAAAATCGTTGAAACAATGACGTTTTCCGTTGTATTTACGTAAGGATTTGGTTCAGTGTATATCACTTGTTTGAGGCCACTATTTTCACAAAAGTTTTTTTACTATAAATAGCTGAAGGAAATATTTTTCCCGGAAATTTTTGATATCTGTAAGTAGGTAAATATATTTTACAATAAAAAAGTATAAATTAAAAGGGGTGACCTGAAAACTCCATAGGAATTTAACAAATTATAAGAATGGTATAAAAAATGCGTCACTTGATTGAGGCCACTTGAAGAATCTTATAAAAAAAGAACAAAACTATAAAAATGCTTACTTTTTTTTTGTTTTTAAACATTAATATATTATGTTTCGTCAATTAATGAGTATGCCCACCATTTTTTTTAAATTAGCTCTATTGGACGGTAAGGAATTTAATCATACAGTTTTTTGGAATAATCCAGTGAAATTTGGCTCCAGGCATCACAGTTAGATTTGACCAAGACGTCCTTATCTCCAAATTGTCTACCAGCATCAGAAACTTTTCGAGATAACCAGGCCCAATAACGTTTTCGATTATGTTTGAATCCGGTGAATAGGGTGGCCATGGTAAAAGTCCAACGTTTTCCGACTGAATCCAGCTTCTAACTATACCCTAGAAGCATGTATAGGGGCTTTGTCGTGTTGGAATATCCAAGGTAGAGGTTCCAGAATATTATTTAGCTTTGGAAATACCCGTTACAGCAGGCATTTGTAACTATTTACGTTCATTGTTGTAGTTATAAATTCCAATTCAATTGTTCCATAATAGGTGGTAGATCCCCACACCATAACACCTGATGTATGACTGTGATTTCTCGACAAAATAAGTTCTTCTTTTCTTTAATCGTGTGAATAAAAGTTAACCATCGGGTCCGTCAAGATTAAACTTTTTTTCATCTGAAAAGACAACCTTTTTCCATCCGTTGCTACAGAAAACATTCTCCCTGGTGAAATTCATCCGTAGTTCCTTATGTAGCTGCCGTAGAACCGGTTTATTTTTGATTTCCATACTCTGGCTGATACCCCACTTTTTGACCTTATTTTAGGCTCTGATAGTGTGGAATTTGAAGCTAGCCGCTGAATGAGTCGAATTTCTCGAATTGTTGTTGCTTGAGCTGTGCGTCCTTTTCGTTTTTTTCCATAGTTTTCAGTGTCTGCTAGACAGTTGTTGACAATAGTCTTACTTCTGTTCGGTCTCCTAGCTATTTCTCGGCCTAAGAATCCCAGTTCCTTTTAAAGCATCTATTGATCCTCTTTCTGCTACTGTCGACGTGTTGCCAGGGCCCATTTTAATTTGAAATTTAATATAAAATGTAGTTTTCTATCCTTTCTTAAATATTTAAAATTTTTTTTTTTTGAAAAAAATCGGCGATGATAACTTTTGCCAAGTAGTTTTTGGAATGGCCTCAATCAAGTGACGCAACTTTTTATATCCATTTTTTGCAGTCCATTCACATAATTTGTGAAATTCTTATGAATTTTCCAAGTTAACTCCTTAACTTTATTCTTTTTTATTGCAAAATATATATACCTTCTCACACGTATCAAAACTTTCAACGAAAAATATTGCTTACAGGTATTTGTCGAGGAAAAACGTTTATGAAAATAGTTGCCTCAAACAAGTGATAGGGAGTGTATATTCACAGTACACATATCTTAGGTATTATCAGGCGCAGCTTTCCAAATTTCTGCCGTTTGTGTAAGTACACAGTAAACAAAAACGAAGTTTTTGTGATTGTTTGAAATTCAATTTTTTTACTATTGATTTTGACAACATGCGCAGAACTGAACAAAAATGAACATGCCAATGATATTACCTGTAATATGTGTATCTTGGTGTATATTAACTTTTATCTGATGTTTATCCCAGTTTTTGAAAAACAACTGACGATTGAGTTTTTTAATAAACTGACGTGATGTACTTTTTGTAAATTGTGATGTCCTTTTCGTCTAATGGCTGAGGATTCACTCGTCGCTGCCGGTGTACCTGGATTCATTCTAAAGAAGTACGCAACTTCAGATTTACATACATAATGTCTTTGCATTTTTTATCCATAAATTAAAATGCTATTTTACTATTTTGTATAAGGCTGGGATTGCTGGAATCGAGTGTTCTGGGTTTGGCTTTTTGAAGAGCTGCTTACGATTTGCTTTATGCTTCTGGTTACTGGAGTCCGGTGTCCAGCTATTTGATGAGTGCTGTATTAAAACATTGTAACCCCTTTAGTACACACAATCAAAAATCTACTAAACCAGCGTTTTTACTCTGGTTTCGAAATTTATAGAGTTCCTAAATTCTTTCTTACCAAACATAGTTTCTAAAAGTTGTGCCAACAAGTTTAAAAATTCTTATAGGGAGGTCCTTAATAGTGCATCAGATTTCTCATACCCTTATAAGTTATAACAATGCAAAGAAAAACATTGATTCAGACCACTTTGTCATCTATCACACATCTATTTATAAGTTTTTTTTTTTTTTTTTTGTTTTTGTCACCGCTCTTTTCATATAAATCTCTTACCCTATTACCTCAACATTACCCCATATTACCGAATATTTATCGCTGTTTACATTTTTAAATTAAATAAAAGTCACACTGAAGAATAACAGCAATCCTTTCTGAAAAAATGTAGATCCTTTGAGATTCTATCGATGAGAGAAATGTAGGTATTCCTTTGGTACATACCACCACCAGTCGACCCTCATCTTCTAAATAATTCATTCCCGCATGACGTCATAAATAAAAAGAGAAAATATACCCCTTCAGCTATTTTTGTTTGTATGAAAAATAAAAATATAATACAACAAATAAAAATATTCATTGTTTATGAATCACTGAATAGTAAAAAAAAAATCCCACTGATTTGTTGTTATAAAAAAAAACGATTCCCCATCAGCAGCGTCGGTAATTAACTTCTTCCAGCCATTACATCGGTGAATGAAACCACGAACGCAATTCTAATGATAAATGATCCCACGGGATAAGGAGGGTAGGAATGTCGGTCCTTTGCGGATCCATACTCGTATAGACAAAACATACGAAAAATACAACAAATCCCTAAATGAAGATGTCTATTTTTACTGACAGCACACGATCCCGCATATTTATCTCTCATTTCTTCAATGGAAATAACTGCTAGAGAAGAGGAATGGGCATAATTCCTGGCAATCTGTCAATCATTTGACCCTCAAGTCAGTGATGTCGTCGTCGTCGGGATGTCTCTCGTTCTGTATAGTGGAAGCTGTTCCTAGCTCAATAATATAATTATTCATCACATCATGAAATACAAAAATGTGGATCACAGTGTTGGAATTACATAAGTGATCTTGAATTTAAAAGACCACATCTGAAGAGAAATAGAGAGAGATGTTGGTTGGTGAATGGATTTCGATCTGTCACTTGAGATTATCGAAATATAATTTCTTGCCTATTTAGCATAATAAATTAATCAAATCTTATTATTTGTTAAGACGATGACAGGAGCAAGAGAAAGGCGGAGATTTATGTTCATATAGGGGTGGAGTAGTATTATTTTTTTTATTCCATAAAAAATGATGATTTAGAGCATCTACGGCTGTGTTCTTTTTATGTCAGGAATTTGTTTTATTGATTTTATGGCACCCAGGAGGGAATTTTGTTATTCAAATTAAGATCCCATTCCGACTTAAATTAACTGGTTTTGAATCAAGAATTAGATCATCGAAGAGTTTTCGTTGGGGTTCAAATAAAATCAAAATATCGAAGAAAAAGAAAACACTTCCAACATCTGAATAAAATAATCGAAAAGGACTAGTTTTTATGTAAAATACATAAATAATATAAAAGACATCCGTATTTGAAATGAAATTTCATTAAAATGATGTATTTAAAAGTTGAAAGTTTTGATTTGAATAAGTTCTCTTGGAAACTGAATTTTTTTTTAAAACCAAAGGAGGAAATTTCAATTTTAACTCAACCACATTATGACCGACATCAACGACCGACAAAAAAAAACGAAGAAATGTGATTTAAAACCTTTATAAACTTATCTACGTTTCCACCTAACCCAAAACAGAGATCATTATCATAAATCACCTTCAAATGGTTTAAAATAAAACTCATTTAAATCTTCTTGTCAAATCAAACATATAGAACAGAACAATTGTGGAGCCGACCGATTTAAATGCAATTTTGTTTGCATTTCTTTCTTTTCTTTTGTTGACAGATGGGAACGTTAGAAATGTCTTATCTCACTTCCACTTCATATCAAACAAATGAAACACCAACACCATTTGAATGTTCTGTCATAATCCTCTTTTCGATCATTTTGTGCAGTGGAAACACCAAATAAAACTCATTACCTAAATCTCGGTTCAGTGGTCGGTGGAAACTTAGTATTAAACTCTTCAGAAAATCTAGAGAAAATGGTAGGAATCTAATTTGATTCCAAATAGCTTTTAACGGCGTTTAGTCTAAATCTAAATTGGTTTGATGTTGTTGTACAAATCTTTTTATTTTAGTTGCGAAAATAAGAGAATTTTCAAAAAATAAATTGTTCGCCACGAATTAAAATTTGATTGGTACGAACTGTCAAACTTTAATCGAGTTTCACGTTCCATCTGCATCTGCAATGAAAGAATATTGACTTTACTTAAAACTTAATAAAGTGCCTTTCGCATGAGCTGCGAACTATGAAAAATTTTGATATTTCATTTAGGTACATGAGTATTTTTTGGTTGCCGATATAATGTACCTATAAATCAAAATAAAGTGACGTCGAAAATGTGTGGAACGCGCCCTGTTGTTGTGGATCGCAAATTTACATTTGACGGTTTGCAAAAGCTTGTTGTTGGTCGCGTAAATTGGGTGTCGCAACAGCTCGTTAAGAACAAGGGCCTAGTGACTAACAAGCTCGCAATCATTCCTGTGTGCGCGTGTTGACAGGAATGGAAGGGACATACAATTTAATGCCGAATCCAAACGGCTAGACGTGAAGCACCCATTCATGACAATCACAAGAGGCAGTAGCCCTGAAAAAAAACTTTTTAGGTTTTAGGTGGACGAGGCTGGGAAGCGAATCCAGACCCTCAGCGTGACAGTCCAACGCACTAACCATTACGTTACGGGCTACTACAAGGAAGAACAAAGTTCAAAAGGAGGAAGTCCAGGTTTAACTAGGGCCACAAGTTCGTGATGGTGAGTTCGTATTTGGTGTTGCTCACATCTATACCAGTTTCAACGACACTTCGTCCATGTAACTGATTTGTCTGGTCGTGAAAGCATTGCCCGTGTCACGGGTGGCATGAAGATAAAGGCTGATCGTAATGAGGCTTCACCCTACGCTGCTATTTTGGCTGCTCAAGAAGTTGCTGAGAAGTGCAAGACTCTTGGAATCACTGCCCTGCACATCAAGCTGAGCGCTACTGGTGGCAACAAGACAAAGACCCCAAGACCAGGTGCCCAATCAGCACTCCGTGCTCTGGCTCGTTCTTCAATGAATATTGGCCGCAACGAATATGTTACTCCAATCCCATCAGATTCCACACGTATGTTTTTGTTGTGATTTCACTACATTTTGCAAAGATTCTTTTTATCAGGAAAAGTGGGTGGATGAAACGCCCCTGCATGAATAATTTCATGATTTTAACTTTTTCTTTGTATACCTACCCACGCGTGAAAACTAACAACTTTACCAAATTTCATAATCCTGCACAAATTGGAAGTGCTCCCAATATATTTAATATTATTTCTGTGAAAATGGGTGGTTGCCACGCCCACTGAATGTAAAATCTCAAAGTTTTAGTTTCCCCTTTGCTTGTATGTCAAGTCCTATCGCTCTACCAAATTTCATCACTCTACGAAAAACAGAATTTCTCTACATAGTTGATATCAGTTCTGAGAATATGTGGGGGTGCCACGCTCCTGAATGAATAATTTAAAATTTTCCAATACCTCCTTTGTATTGACCACATGATCTACCAGTCTACCAAATTTTATAATTCTGCAACAATACAAAGTGCTCCATATAATTAATAACAATTCTGAGAAAATGGATAGAAGCCACGCCCCAGGAATGTTTAATATCAAATTTTAAAGTTTAACCAATGTTTGCAGTTCAATTCTACCGCTCTACCAAAGTTCATCATTCTACGACACCCAGAAGTGCTCCATATAATTAATAAAAATTCTGCGAAAATGGGCGGATGCCACGCCCTCTGAATGTTAAATCTCAAATTTTAAAATTTTGCATTTGCTTGCACTTCTTGCCCTACTTTTTTACCAAATTTGATCATTCTTCGACAATCAGAATTGCTCCTCATAATTGATATAAATTCTTATTCAAATGGGCGGATGCCACGCCCCCTGAATGTAATATCTCAATTTTTTCCTTTGCCTTCACTTTAAGCCCTATCGCTGTACCAAATTTCATCATTCCACGAGAGTCACAAGTGCTCCAAATAATTTATATCATTTCTATGAAAATGGGCGGGTACCAGGCCCCCTGAATGGAAAATCTTAAATTTTCGATTTTTTCCATTGTATACACCACAAGGCCTACCGTTGTGCTACGATGTCGGGAAGTGCTCCAAAAAGTTGATGATCTGTCAGTGAGTCAGTTACGGTTTTTGCTATTTTTGCAGTCTTATATATCGGGAACCACTGATTCTAAGGAATTGAAATTTGGTGAGTTGTCTAAACCTGGTGAGTTAAGCAAATTCTGCGAGTGTGAAGTTTCTGACTTGATTGGTACTGAAGTTAAAGGGGGGTCGAAAATCGCCCTTTGATATGCCGGATATGTTTTGTGCTTCTTTTAGGATTTAATTATTCCATAATTTGACAAAACTGATTTTTTATTAATATAAACAAAAAAACCTTTCACATGAGCTGTGAACTATGACTCGAATTGTGAATGGTAGCACATTTTGACATTTCATTTACATGAGTGGTCGCTGAGAGCTACGAATTCTCATGAAATATAAACAAGTTGAATCGGTAATTGATCTTTAATTCGAGCGAATTATTTATTTGCAGGTTTTTGGATCACGTCCTTATGCTGTGGATTGCGAATTAACATTTGACAGTCTGCAAAAGCTTATTGTTGGTGGTCGCGTAGAAAATATTTAAAATTATATTTTTTGTTATTTAAAAAAATTTGTCGTTGTGTTTTCTTGTTAAATTTCGTAAATAAGATCATTTATTCACTTCATCGAAAAATTAAAACAAAAATAAGTTGATATTTTATTCCCATTCGCATTTTGAAGCTCAAGTGAAGGGACTGTAAGTGCCTTGCACATGAGGCACGAATTGCGAACTGTGAAATCGGTAATTGAGCTTAAATTAAAGCGAATAATTTATTCTCAAGTTTGTGGAACGCGTTCTGTTGTGGATTGCGAATTTACAATTGAAAGTTCGCAGAAGCTTGTTAAAATAAAGTTCGATCGATATTTCGTTTTGAAATCGATTAAGAAAATTTACATATTCGCAGTTCGCAGCTCATGTTAAATGCACTTTACACAAAACCTACACTCAAAATCACTTCTATTTTTTTTCTAGGCCAAATGTCAAAGCTTTATGTCATTTAAGTTCGACAAATACCAAAAAAAAATTGTAAGAAACGTCAAAATGGACAATTGTTCTTTCATTAATTGGTCGCTCCCGCATGTAAACAGTTTTTTGGTACAAATATTCCGCGACTGTCAAAAATTTCTCTACATCTTAGTTAGATATAGGTATTATTGCGGTTAATTAACGAACCGATGTATATTTTTGATATCCTTACATGTTTTCGATAAAATCTTTCCTGCTGTGAAAAACATAAAAATAATGACCCTTAAATATACTTAATTATAGTTTTTCCTTAAAATTTTCAAAAACCTCAAATTATACCTTGTTTTTAAACACTGCTGTTAGAAAAGAAAACAAAGATAATATCCGCCTTTGTTTGGCGGAAATTAGTTTTATAAACATTCCCCTCTTGTTCTACTTACATATAATATTATTTGTATCATCAAATCCAGCATTTTGATGGACGACCTGTTCAAAAAGTTGAATTTTATGTGTTCAAAGAAAAATTACCCATCCAAGGAAACACAATCACCTACACCATCTTTAAAGAACATTCCTCCGCGCGCAAAACTACAAAACCGCAAAAGAAAATCATCATCAGGAAGATGATCATGGACTTGGACATGATGGTTTCGCTTGACATGCCATCTGTGGTTTCCCTATAAAGCCTTCGGGGTATAGTATAAGAACCAAATACTTCTCTCTCTCTCCTCTGTCTCTAAGGCCAAAACCAGATTATGGCCATCTGTTTGGAATCATTTGTAAGATAAGAAACAGAAATGCATTGGAACCTGGAAATCCATGTTGGACTTGGAATTAAGATTCCCCCGAGAGAATTATTACCTTATTACAATCCGGTGAAGTGCACCGCCATCCAGTTGTAGATATATGTATGTACCAGGTAGAAAGGAAGGATGACTGGAGCTGCCTCTAGGAAATACCACAGGAATATTTGTTCAATTAAACGCCAGAGAAAAGATAAAAAGGTATTTTTGCTTGAGAATAAGAAATTTACTCATCCTTCTGTCGCTTTGCATTTTATTTGATGGACGAACGTCTGTTATCCTCAGAAAGAGATTGAACACATTATACAATCATGGCGGGCGGGGACTGACAGTAAAAATATAAGGAAAAGGATTTTTTTCTTCAATCCCCGGACATTTCAAAGAGTCATGATGCGATAGACAAACAAAAAGTATTATTATTCCGGAACCAAGAAACATTTATAAGGATTTACCTGTCATATTTGGAAAATTTATAATTAGCCTTATATATGCATCCGTTTAAGCCAGACGGACGGTTGGTCGATGTTGATGGTTATGATGGTCGGAAGGATGGGCAAACTTTTCTTTGATCCGTTTTTGGGGAGACTGAAAATGAGAAAATGTTTCCCCTTCTATTTTGTTTTGTATGTTTTTATAATCGTATAATCATGATTTCCATTGAAATAATTATAATGACCCAAGCGCACATCCTGTGTCATAAAAGTGTGCTGCCGCCCTTAGTTTAAATGCGTAGCAGCAGGTTATAATGTTTCATTCAAACGTAAATAATTTTTTAATTAACCGAAAGGAAGGCTCTGAAGATATCCCACCAGAAAATTGATAGATCCCCATTAATATATGTAATAGTAGAATAATTTTTTTTTATGTATGGCTCAAAATTGTTTCACAGAAAATCGGTTTAAGCAATTTTCATCGAATTGAATATAAAAAGATAAAAATACCTGAGAACAGAAAAAAGTAAGAGACATTGCGAAATTGCAAATTTAAAATAAGTACCACCCCGATTTTTTTTGAGGCATTTAAGGGAAATTTTATTTTTCTCGAAAAATAATTTAATACAAAATCAGTAAATTATTATAGTCACATATACCTTAGGTTAGGTTAAAAGGGGTGATAAAGCGGCAAGCCGAATCATCTCACTCGGATCTCAGTGGATCCATTGTGCTCCCCGGGAGTTGACTTGGGTAGGAGAAAGGATGGGTGAGGAGAGGACATGGTAGGTATCAGGTAGGGCTTATTGTGGAAGGAGCCTCCCTCAACCATCCTGAAATCTGAATAAATTTCGTGATGTTTGCAGGTGGCAAAATAGAGACGCTATCTAAGTCGTCGAAGAAGTATTCTCCGAGAGTTGCTCTTCTGTTTCTAGCTAGGCTGGGGCATTTGCAAAGGAAGTGGTATGAGCTCTCCACCGCCTCCTCGTCTTGACACCCTCTACATAGGTCAGATGAGCTGATGCCCATTCTGCTCAAGTGGGTTACCATGGAGTTGTGACCCGTGAGTATACCAACTAAAAGGGATAATTCGGGCCTGCTTAGCTTTAGTAAATAGTCTGTCTTGTTCTTAGAGAGCAACGGCCACAAAGTCCTTGAAATTCGACAGGACTCCAGTGTTGACCACCGGTCGTTAGTAGCTTGTAAGAAACTATGGTGAATTCTACATTTTTCTTGTTCAAGAGGTATAAGTACCCAGGGTATGACTTGGCTCGGTTCAAGTGTTGCCCCGTTTTTGGCCAGTTCGTCTGCCCTTTCATTACCAAAAATGTCACGATGTCCTGGGACCCAACACAGGGTAACTGTGTTTGCTGCGCCCAACGATTTTAGTTCGCTGCGACAGCAATCAATCAGTTTGGATTTAGTGACTATTGATGATATGGCTTTGATTGCAGCCTGACTATCTATGAAGAAATCAATGTTCTTTCCCGTCAATTCAAGCGGAGAGAGATGCTTTGCAGCTTCACAAACTGCAAGGACCTCTGCTTGAAAGACGCTACAGAAGTTCGGTAGTTTTATCGATTTGCTTATGGGTGGGTTTTCTGAAAAGATGCCGGACCCTACCCCCTCGTCTGATTTGGACCCGTCAGTAAATACCGAGATATGATCTTCGTTAGTGACCCGGTTTTCCTTCCAGAGTTCTCTTGATGGAAAGTCTGTAAGTAAAACTGGGTTGAAATCAATATGCGGTAAAATGTAATCCGTTTGAATATTAATATCAGTGAAATTAATTATCGTCTTGTGACTATACTGGCCCCCTTTCCAATAATTGCACTCTTTTAATCGAAGAGCGCTCTTGGCCGCCAGCTCTTTTCTAAAAAGATCAAGTGGGGCAAGAGAAACGAAAGCTTCTAGGGCTGCGGTTGGTGTGGTTCTCATGGCACTTGTTATACACGCCTTTACACGCGAGTCTTTGGATTTTTGTCATGGTCTTGAGATTGGTGGCTTTGTCGAGTGCTGGCCACCAAACCAAATATGCATATGTTAGTATTGGCCGTATGATGGCTGTATACATCCAATGTATGGTTTTAGGGCTAGGCCCCCATCTCCTACCAAAAATTCTACTGCAAGTGTAGAATGCTATCGACGCTTTTTTCTCACGTTCTTTAATGTTTTCTTTCCAGTTTAGTTTACGATCAATTATCAGTCCAAGATATTTTGCCGTACCCGTAATATGGAGCGGTGTCCCATTTATAGTGGGAGGGTTAATAGTTGGAATATTATGATTTCTCGTAAACAAAACTAGTTCAGTTTTAAGTGGGTTGACATTAAGTCCACAGCTATTGGCCCAATTACTGAGCTTGTCAAGGGCTGTTTGCAAGAGATCACGAAGTGTGGAAACAAATTTTCCAGAGGTCATTATCAAGATGTCGCCGCATATGCCACGACTTTGACTCCACTTTGGGTAAGATCGACCAAAACCTGATTAACAACCAGGAGCCAGAGTAGCGGTGATAATACCCCACCCTGCGGTGTACCCCTACATGTTCTGACTTTTAGCTTGATATCGCCCAATTCCGCATTTACAAGTCTAGTTTGAAGCATAGAGTCGATCCAGTTTGATAACAAAGGGTCAATACCGGTAGAGTCTATAATTCTTTATAACAGATTGATTTTTCAATTGTGCCGACCACCTCATGAAGAGCTGTCTCAACAGATTTGCCCTTCATATATGCATGCTGGGCCTGTGAGAAATCATCATCACTTAATTTAAGGCGAATATGGGTCTCTATTAGTCTTTCTAATGTCTTGAGAAGAAAAGAAGATAAACTAATTGGTCTAAAATCCTTCGGTTCAGTATGCGTGGGCTTATATATACCTTAAAACCAATAAAAAATTGTTATTATTATGTTTGTATGAAGAATATTCAAAGTCTTTTGATTCGTCCGTCCATCCATCTGTCTATCCGTCCGTCTACCCGTCAATCCATCCACCCATTCGTCTATCCGTCCGTCCCTCTCCTTCCAACTGTCCGTCCACCCGGCCATGCATCCATCCGTCTCGTCTGTTCATCCGTCCGTCCGTCCATCCGCCAATCCGTCCGTCCATTCATCCATACATCCATCCGTCCGACCATCCGTTTGTCCGTCCATCCATCTGTCCATCCACCCGTCCATCCATCCATCCGTCCATCCCTCTGTCCATCCATCCGTCCTTACATCCAATTGTCCGTCCACCCGTCCACCCATACATCAATACATCCGTCCATCCCTCTGTCCATCCGTCCGTCAGTCCATCCGTCCATCCGTCCTATTTTCGGTAAACAAGTACTGTGGGTGCACATCAGTCCACGTATTTCTTCTTGAGTGGTATCGATTCATACAAATAACAAAACCTTCGAAATATCCAGTCATTATGTTGATTGAAACTGTCAAATGAATAACTGTCATTCTCACTCACCAAAGGAATTTCAATTTTCTCATTCTTAACACCTTCAAACTATTCGGTGTACAAACAATTGATTTTATCAAAGTTTTTTTTTCAAAACGATATTTTCAACACAAAAATAACTTTCATCATAAAAGTGTACGTAGCTAACATTATATTAGTTTTCATTTCACTTCAAATTTGAGTTTAGTATAGTTTTGTGAACCAGAAAACTTTTCCAGTATAAGAGTTGTAGCAAAAAGCCTTTTAATTTCCGTTCCATAAAAAAGCAACACAAAACAAAACAAAAAAAAAAAACAGAAACTTTTTGACTCTTGAAAGTTCTTCTGTTTTCTACTTCTTCTTCACTTGCTACTCAAACGCTCAAAAGTTAATGGCTGCCATTTTGACTGAAATTCAAAACTTTCCTCATTCTATCCGAATTTAGGAATCCCCTCCTCACAGCACACTCCACTTTCCCACAAATTTAACATCACATAAGAACAACAAGTTTGTATATTTAAAGGATATAGAAATAGGAAGTGAGAGAGAGAGGCATTCTATGGGAACATTCCTTAATAGAATGAAATAATCAATTGACCCCGTTGAACCTGTCAAGGATATATAAATATTCACACCGAACCGACCCAACCGCCCAACGACGCACGACGACGACACCAACAAAGTCAAAATTAAAATTTACCTCTTTTTTGATCTAAATTGAATTCCTCTTAATATTCCACATACACGAATGTCATAAAATGTATTTAATTATTGAATATATAAAACTTCAGTTCTAATAGTTGCTTTTACGTATGTAAATGAGTTCAACATTTATATAAAAATGAAAATAAAAATAAAAATCAACCTTAATGTGGGAAATTCATCATTGGCTACTCGAGCATTCAGTTTCACAGGTTATAAACTTTCACCCGGGGGTCTCTTATCTGGGACATTTATCTGTCGAAAAACCCCAAGTAAAAACGCACAAAATGTTACCACACTAATAAATCAACTTATATGTGTGTTTTAGCTCCATATTTTTTTTTTTTTGTTAAGGCCTCTGGGTCATAATCACATTAGGTACTGTGTTCACTATATAAAATATTCAGCAGGAAGAAAAATAACCAACGCTTGGCATTATAAAATTGACCTATGGGAAAATTTGAGAGATAATGAAATTATTCCCTAAATTAAGGACTTTTTTTATTTGTCGAAACTCGAACTATGTAGGTGGTAATTTTTAGGGGTCATGATGTTTTAAAAGTCAATTATTTTTGCTCTCAAAGGGATTGATATGGCATGGCAAGAATTACTTTTTTATTTTCTTTAGTTCCGCAACAAAAACAGTCTATAAATTGTGTAATATCAAAATCCAGGAAAAAAGGATATACACACGAGATTGAAGGAAGGCAAAAACTTTTAATTAATTGCCAGAAGTCACGCGAGAAATTTTCACAGAAATGCTGCTTAAAACTTTGAATATAACACTAAAGGAGAACAAAAGATACGAGAACTGGGGGGGAGAGAGGGTGTGGATTTGTATATTTATATTTTGTTTTAAAGACCGAAGGGAAGTTCTTGGAATATTTGTGTTGTTTAGAAACTAGGTAATTGTGAACAATTACAATTTTATTTTGCAACAAACGAAACATGTATAAATTCCAAGTTAGCAGTTTTTTGGTGAGTTTAATGGGGATACATGACAATACCTATTGGAGTTTAAAGTGGAAAAAAATAACATATTTTAGAATGAACTGAATAGATGTCGTTATTGTGCACATCAGTAGTTAAGTGACTAAATTGACAATAGTTGGGAATATTTTCAGTACCTTTTTATGATTGTAGAATTAGAGTTTAAATTATTTATAAATAAATAATATGGGGCGTATTCATAGTCATTTTAGACCTGGGTCTAAGTTAAACAAAGGTTAAGTTGAATTTTCGAACGTTGATTCTATTTTTTTAAGTTTATCATTTCAAAAAAACTACTTGTGTAGTAAACCAAGTTAATTATCTTATAAAAATATAAAACCAACAATTTGTAATTAAAATCGGTCTGTTATCATTGAGCCAAAATTGTCTTAAACTGTAGTTAAGTTAAACCTGGGTCTATCTGCGACTATGAATATGCCCGTATGTGTTTATAATTATTTCAAATTTAAAACAGCCTAATGTTAAGATTTACCCCCAGTTTCACAGTGGAAGTTTAAACTCTACTTTTGGTTTAAACTTCAGTTTAACAATTTATTCAGTTTCAAAGTTTCGTTTAAACCAGATTAATCTGCTGTGAACGCTTTTTCTTTGCGCAATTTGAGCAGTTCAGTTCGATATTGACGTTTGAAAATTTGACTTTGTCTGTTCTGCGTGGTCTGCTTGAGGTGCTTCCGAGGGAAGAGCAGAAATTGACTGCTGCTGTTGTTCGAGCATTAATTTGAGGTGCCTTGACCTGAGTCTCGACAAAGAACACGTCTTCATCTTCTTCTTCAGTTTTTCGTATAGAAAATTCAAAACTGAAACCATTCTCACGAGGACTAGATACTGGTCGTCACTTGGATAAGCAAAAACATACAATGATGCCAATTTTTTTTTTTTTTTTTCATAAAATCTAGGAAGTTCAACTGGTCTGAAGATCAGATTTCACTGTAAAACCGGAAGAGTTAAACCAAAAATGTAAACTCAGTTCAAGGTTAACTCCCACTGTGAAACTGGGGGTTAGTATGATACTTGTTCTAATTAACATTTTTCTAGTTTGAAATCATTTTACTAAGATTTTCTAAATTTAAAATACGTTTTAACTAGTATCGTACTAAACCAATTTCCTTCACAAACTCAGGCTGAACATCACGTCAAAAAAGTAACAGATCAGCCTTCACATTCACAAACATACCTAATTTTGACATTTATAAACGTCAAAGTGTCATATGAATTCAGAACGACACTTAAAAGATAAAATAGCAATGTGGTGATATTAACTTTAGTAAAATGTTAGGAGATAGTACGATTCTAAACTCGTTTAAAATAAGCAAAATACAATTAAGATGATTTAACACCGTACTAAAAAAACTTTTTATTTTTTCTTGATTTCGTTTTTGCCTGTTATTATTAGTGATTTAGATTAAATATTTCTTTTTCTTTGTTTGCGTTATTCGCATAAGATGCTCTTCAAATAAGTTCAAAATATAAGTGCAAAAAAACAATACATGAATGGACATTTATTTTGGACTTTTGGTTTATAAATGCATCATAATGATAAGGAAAATAAAATAAATTAATTTTCCAATGGCTGTCCAAAAGCCTTCGATTCTGAAATGGTTTGGTGGTCCGGCGGAGTTACTCATTTGTTGTTACTGTTCCATTCCTATCGAATATGGAAAATCTGGAGTAAAGGGAGACATAAGACGAAATTCGCCCTTTTACAGAACTGTATTTTTTTCAGGGCTCAGAATGTTCTTTGAAAATCGATGCAAAAACGCCAGTAGACTGCTTTTACAAAAAAAACAATTTAAATCTATGTTTCTTCTTTGGCTTCTAATGTTTCTAAAGGTGCTTTTAAATGGTGCGATTTTTTTATAAATGTTAACTTGATCAAAAGTGTAAAGAAATCATCTCCCCGCACTAGAACTCATTACTCTACTTATTTAAGGTTAAGTGCGCTTAAACAACTGACGTTTTGAAAATAAAACGGGGCGACTTTCCATTAAGGGCGCACGGCTAGAATTTTGTTTTTTTTTTTTACAGTGAGCTAGGGGTCTCTATAGAACAGCTTTAAAATATTACGGTGAGGAAAACCCCCTAAATATGATTAAAAAATGTTTAAATTTTTCGATTTTGGCACTTTTTTCACACTTCTCAAGTTTCCGTTAAGATAGTACACATTTTCACAGGCGAATACTTTTTTTTGGGTAGATTAAATAATTTAATTCAATAATTTTAATATCAATAAACTTTTATTTCAGTTTTTAATAAACATTTAAAGTTAGAAAATTGATGAAATCTGAGGCCACTAAATAAAAAAAATCATACAATTATTTTGACAGTTCTATTATTCAACAACTTTGCTATGATAAGTGTTGAATGGCGTGTGGGATTTTATTTTGGGATTTTTTGTTGGGAAGTTTTTTGCGAATTAGGATACTTTTTTTTTCGATAAAAAGTAGGTTTGGGTGGCCCGCTTCGCGGGTTTAGAGATTTTAACTCCCTTTTCGGGTCCTCAGTCCCGCTCACGCGACTCCGTCGCTCCGCTTAGGGTATGCTCAGTCGTCTGGCAGGCGCCTATGTTGTCAGTCGATCTGTTATCAAAGTTTTTTGTAGTAAATAGTACCTTGGGTGGCCCGCTTCGCGGGTTTAAGGATTTTAACCCCCTTTTCGAGTCCTCAGTCCCGCTCACGCGACTCCGTCGCTCCGCTTAGGGTATGCTCAGTCATCTGGCAGGCGCCTATGTTGTCAGTCGATCTGTTACCAAAGTTTTTTGTAGTAAACAGTATCTTGGGTGGCCCGCTTCGCGGGTTTAAGGATTTTAACCCCCTTTTCGGGTCCTCAGGCCCGCTCACGCGACTCCGTCGCTCCGCTTACGGTATGCTCTGTCGTCTGGCAGGCGCCTATGTTGTCAGTCGATCTTTTATCAAAGTTTTTTGTAGTAAACAGTACCTTGGGTGGCCCGCTTCGCGGGTTTAAGGATTTTAACCCCCTTTTCGAGTCCTCAGTCCCGCTCACGCGACTCCATCGCTCCGGTTAGGGTATGCTCAGTCGTCTGGCAGGCGCCTATGTCGTCAGTCGATCTGTTATCAAAGTTTTTTGTAGTAAACAGTACCTTGGGTGGCCCGCTTCGCGGGTTTAAGGATTTTAACCCCCTTTTCGGGTCCTCAGTCCCGCTCACGCGACTCCGTCGCTCCGCTTAGGGTATGCTCAGTCGTCTGGCAGGCGCCTATGTTGTCAGTCGATCTGTTATCAAAGTTTTTTTGTAGTAAACAGTACCTTGGGTGGCCCGCTTCGCGGGTTTAAGGATTTTAACCCCCTTTTCGAGTCCTCAGTCCCGCTCACGCGACTCCGTCGCTCCGCTTAGGGTATGCTCAGTCATCTGGCAGGCGCCTATGTTGTCAGTCGATCTGTTATCAAAGTTTTTTGTAGTAAACAGTACCTTGGGTGGCCCGCTTCGCGGGTTTAAGGATTTTAACCCCCTTTTCGGGTCCTCAGTCCCGCTCACGCGACTCCGTCGCTCTGCTTAGGGTATGCTCAGTCGTCTGGCAGGTGCCTATGAGCACTAGAAGGACCGCAAACTTCCCAAAAAAGAACAAAGAATTCCTCTTACAAATCAACGACAAAAAAATAAATATTGTCAAAAACTCACAAAAAAAAACCACATATCCCAACACTTACCATAGCACAGTAACATACTCTTACTTGGGTGATGGCAAAGCACAGTACACATACTACACATGTATATACCCTGATGGTAAAGAACTGTCAAAAGAAAAAAAAAACAGTGCTTCGTGCAGTGTTGTCAGAAACACCGATTTGTCGTAATTCTCCCGATTTTTAGACCTATTTCTGATACACCGATTTTTGATCTTAATATGACACTTTTCCCCGATTTTCAATGTTTCATAGTATCTGCAATTTACTTTATTTATAATTTTACTAAAAATTTGAACACTTTTTAATCTGGCTTTGTCTAACTTAAAGTATCAGATCACCCCAGAGCCATTCCAATTTTTAAAACCTCAAATTTTTGAATTTTTTGTGTGCCAATCGTTTGTGACTGTTTGTGACAGCAATAAAAAGTGTTGTGACTCGCTAGTTATTAAGTTATTAACAAATCAAAAAAATGTACCAGTTAGCCATTTTTTTTTTTTTGAAAACTGTAGTAGTATAGACTTTTTTACACTCAATCGATCAGAAATCGTTTGTGACTTCTGAATATATCAATAAAATCGTTTGTGACAACGTAGTTTTCGAGAAAAATTAGAAAAACTGATTTCAGTTCACCACACTTTCATTTTGTTTATTGCTATGGGCGGAGATATGCATAGGTTAGGGCTGGTGTATGTGTACCGTGATTCATGATGCCGAGGTAAGTTATTATGCTTTGAGGTGAGCAACATGCTGCAATGATAACTAAGTATAAAAGATTAATTTTAAAAATAAAACAGTGTTGTTTCCACTTCAAAGATGGGAAATGGATTTTGAATTATCAATTTATTAACAAAAAAAAAGGCTCTAGCCATAGAGCTTGTATAATGTTTTACTTCATTAGATTGAAATTTTTTTTAACAAGTTTTCGATTTTACCAATAAAATCGTTTGTTGCTACCTAGTTTGTTTGTGACAGCCTATTTTCCGAAAACTCGTTTTTCAATGGAGTTAGTATAAATTTAAGCCAGCCATTACGAGTATTTGGAAAACAGTCTGTCACAAACAAACTTGGTTGTCCCAAACGATTTCTTTGCTAAATTCCAATTAAATAAACAATTTTCAAGATAATGATTACAAATTTAAACCAGCCATTATTTTTTTTTTTTTTAATTTCCTTAGATTATAGTGGTTCATATGAAAATATCTGAAAATCCTAGAAACTTCCTCCTTTTGTATTTATGCAAAAGTAAAAAAAATACGAGTATGTAACTGTGTAGGTATGTAAAAAAAAATCTGATGTAAAAATAAAATAGAAACAAAAAGGAGACAAAAAAAAGTACATATTTCAGTAATGACAGAGTGTTCTGTCTGGCAGGCTGGCGCTTTGCAAACTGTTGATTTGCAAACTTATGCTTTCATTTTATTGTATGATGTTGGATCTGGATGATGACTTATATAAAGGTTGAAAAACATTTACGAATACCAACAAGTTTTCAACCTTTATGAAAATATCGTTGTATGGCAGCTACCCGCTATAGATATGGTCCAGTGCTTTTCAAAGCAGTTTGTTACACGATACAATTTATAAAGAAAAATAATCGCAGACCATATCATGGACATGGTCATGGACTGGACATGAACATGCAATATGCACCATGATACATGGATGCAAGAAGCCAGAAGCATTATCAACATGCCAAATGCAACACGCAAAATGCAACATGCAACATGCTATATACAACATGCTCCATGCCACGTACAACATGACACATAAAACATGCAACAATGTTACACAATACAATGTGCACGCAAACGTGTGCGTGCACGCAAACGTATGCTTCCACGCAAAAGTATGCGTGCACGCAAACGTATGCGTGCACGCAAACATATGCGTCCACGCAAACATATGCGTGCTAGCAAACGTATGCGTCCACGCAAACGTGTGCGTGCACGCAAACGTATGCGTGCACGCAAACGTATGCGTGCATGCAAACGTATGCGTGCACGCAAACGTATGCGTGCACGAAAACGTATGCGTGCACGCAAACGAATGCGTGCACGCAAACGTGTGCGTGCACGAAAACGTGTGCGTGCACGAAAACGTGTGCGTGCACGAAAACGTGTGCGTGCTCGCAACATGTGCGTGCACGCAAACGTATGCGTCCACGCAAACATATGCGTGCTCGCAAACGTATGCGTCCACGCATACGTATGCGTCCACGCAAACGTATGCGTGCATGCAAACGTATGCGTCCACGCAAAGGTATGCGTGAACGCAAACGTATGCGTGCACGCAAACGTGTGCGTCCAAGCAAACGTATGAGTGCACGCAAACGTGTGCGTCCACGCAAACGTATGCGTGCATGCAAACGTATGCGTGCACGCAAACGTATGCGTGCACGCAAACGTATGCGTGCATGCAAACGTGTTCATGCACGCAAACGTGTGGGTGCACGCAAACGTGTGCGTCCACGCAAACGTATGCGTCCACGCAAACGTATGCGTGGCACGCAAACGTGAGCGTCCACGCAATCGTATGCGTGCACGCAAACGTTTGCGTGGACGCATACGTTTGCGTGCACGCATACGTTTGCGTGGACGCATACGTTTGCGTGCACGCCCACGTTTGCGTGGACGCATACGTTTGCGTGGACGCACACGTTTGCGTGCACACATACGTTTGCGTGGACGCATACGTTTGCGTGGACGCATACGTTTGCGTGGACGCACACGTTTGCGTGGACGCATACGTTTGCGTGCACGCACACGTTTGCGTGGACGCATACGTTTGCGTGGACGCATACGTTTGCGTGGACGCATACGTTTGCGTGCACGCACACGTTTGCGTGGACGCACACGTTTGCGTGGACGCATACGTTTGCGTGCACGCACACGTTTGCGTGGACGCATACGTTTGCGTGCACGCACACGTTTGCGTGGACGCATACGTTTGCGTGCACGATCCGTTTACAATTTCGTAATTTACGAATTTATTTTATATTTATTCATTTTGCTCTTTTTTAATTAACCAACAAATTTTTTTCAACATTATCTTATACCTAATCGTAGGAGTCCCATATGTAGGTGGTATAGTTTCGTATTTTTGTTGTATGGGAATCTTTTAAGCGCAGACGGAAATGTAGAAAAACACGGGAAAAAATGCAAACAAAAATTAACACAAGTTTCTTCAAACCCCACTCCTCCCCGAAAAATGTTTCGTCGTAGTACGCGCCTGGTTAGCAAAAGAATTTTGAAAATTTCGTTTAAAATATTTTACTAGCTAAGTGTACTTAATTGCAATTTAGTTACACAAACAAAAAAGAATTACTCTTTTGGAATAGCAGCAGGTCAACTTTCTTAAACTTTCTTATGTGTTTCAAACTAATTCATTTATATTCGTTTGCGAATTACATGATGTGTCTGCTAACTTGACGTCCACAACCATGTTTATATTTTAATATGAATTCTTAAAAATGCTCTCCAAATTTTCATCTATGGTATGATAAAAAGATTAGGCGTCTCGGTTAGGCCGAGACAAGAAAAAAATCGTAAGCGAGGGAGGGACTATTCCCACCTTTTAGGCGGGAGGGGCAATTTTCTAAAAAAAAAAATTACCCAATCTACACGTTTAACTTTATTGTTACACCTTAGGTGAATCACCATGTATAGATTAGAAAAAGCATAAAGAAGTAAGAGCGATAACTTTATAACTTCACCAAATTCTTCATTCTTAGATTTTTGACAACAAAAAGTTAAGAAATGCGTCCAGATGTGCTGAGATAATTTTATAATTTTTTCAGGGCTCAGAATGTTCTTTGAAAATCGATGAAAAACGAGATCACAGAATCATCAATGTAACTTATTCACTTACTTGAATTTGTATACCTTAACTATAATTTATTCATTTGAAATCGGTAAATCATTGCGTTGAGGCAAATGGTCGTTTTGAACAAAATCTTTCATTAAGTGTAGCTAAATTACTAGAGAAAAAAAATTTATAAATTTGATTTTGAAAATACCAACGCGTTTTTATTTTGCGTAAATTTTTCCTTGTATCAGTATTTATGACATTCTCTGGATATCAAAAGAAATTATAAAAAAAAAAGAAACGAAAAGTCAAAAATTAAAATGAAAAAAAAACACAGACCTAGAACCAGAAATATCAAAGATTTGCCGACAATTCAATTATCAACTTTAAAAAGAAGCACAAACTCGAAGTAACAAAAAGATCCTGGCATCAAATTGCCAAGTGGAAGTGCCGGCCGGCCTAGGACCAAAAGTGTTGTTAATCGTGTGAATATTCTACCACCCCAAAATGAGCAACGATTGTTGAATTAGGATATCCTTCTACCTATAGGATTCCAATAACTGCCTACCACCCCAGACTTGACACGCTAAATCAAACTAACATACCTAATTCGCAAATTCACATAAATAACACACCACCGGATATACTCAGCCGATAGACATTTTGGCATATTGCCTCCTATCAATCATTTCTAAATAATTCTGACCCGAATAAAATTTTACTGTTCAATCGGAATTATAGCCTTATTCCTTCCTATATTCACAGAGGGATGATACAGAGAGAGAGAGAGAGAGAGTGAGAAAGTTGTTAAGTTCAGTTACAGTTATAGTGAAATATACCAAATAAAAGCCAATTATACACAATCAATTGAACATGTACATTGCCCATTTATATACTGCTATTGTATATTCCGTACGTAATTACATTTTAATAAAAGAGAACAAGAATAAAAATAATTGTGGGAATACACAATCCAAATCCATAACAATGGATAAATAGTACAAATGGAAAGAAACGAGAATACACATCCACACACAGTCCGCCATGCAACCAGCTGTCGCAACTCAAATACATACATACATATAGCTTAACACCTTCTCAATCAAAAATCCATTCAACCGGAAGAAGTATAAATATCCCACCCATGTTTATTGTTTTCGGCTCAGGAATGGAAAATAATAGGGTAAAATTATGAAAAATTTCATATTTTTGAAACAAAAATTATATTGGGATTCTAAGGCAGGGTGAACAAATTTGAAAACAGTTTAGAACTGCATTGAAACGTGTCAATGATCTGCACTCTTGGTGTAGGGGATTTCATTTGGGTGGTTGTGGGAAAAATGTTGCAATGCTTTGTGTTTAGTGATTGGTCACGCTCTTGCTGCGCTGGTACCTTTGTTAGATATGTCTAAAACTTGGCTGGTGCGAAATAATTCTGCAGACATTAATTTTAAAACAAAAATTGAAAACAATTTTAATAGTTATGATGAATAGACCGTGACGGGGATGGATCAGAGCTATGAATTCACCTTTTTGTAGAAGTAAAAGTCAGCTTTAAGTTGGAGATTGTATGTGGGTTGGTCTTTGTCCTGGGTACTGAAATATAGTGACTGTAGGTGAATAGCTTGAGTCAGATTTTTGAAAAACATGTTTTTAACAATAAATTTTTTTTGGGAGTGGGTCGAAATTCTGGTTTCAAAATTCTGCTTTTCAAAATTCTGCCTTTTGGTTCAAAAATTCTGCTTTTCAAAATTCTGCTTTTTTTCGATTCTGTTTTACAAAATTCAGCTTTTCAAAATACTGACAAGTTATAATATAGAAAAATAAAATTAAGCTTATTCTGATTTTTTAAGAAGGATTTATTAACAATGTAACAATAAAAAAAATAACAACAAAAAGTAATATAAATAGTCTAAAAAATTAATGCAAAAACAACATCTAAGCAACACCACAGAGGAGCCCAGTATGGCTTAAGTCTGTTCTCTTTTTTAAAACTATTTTTTTTTCTTTGTTCTTTTAAATATGTCATCGAATTTTTCTGGGCCCTCATCACGCAAAACAAAAACGATAGAACGATATCGTCTTGGAGATAGCTGTCTTTATTTTTTTCTACAGAAGTGATAGAGATAGCAATATTGAAAACGATATCGTCCTATCGTTTTTGTTTTACGTGATGAGGCCCCTGTATTATTCTCTCTCCATTTTTAACCCTTTCCGCTTCACCTTTGGCAGTGATAAGTTCCTTTTTGAGATCATTTATGATTTTGCATAGGCCTGCATGACTGCGACCGACTATCACCTTAAGTCGATTATGCCATGCTTTACCATTGCTATGAACTGCCATAAATAATTTAAAGCACACTTTCAATTCCACTTGTCAAAATACAATGACAATTACATTCAGTTTGTGGTTTAGAAAAATAGAAAGCATTCACATACTCTTATAGGGTAAACTAGGTACTATACTCTCCCTAATTTAGTTTTATTAAATAAAAGTGTCAAAAACGGAAAAAAAAGCGAGCGCTGTTTTACATTTTTGAAACTTTTATTTATTATTTGCAGAATTTTGTAAAACAGAATTTTGAAAAGCAGAGTTTTGAAAGCAGAATTTTGAAAAAAGAATTTTGACCTCGGCAGAATTTCGACCCCAACCCTATTTTTTGTCACCAGAATTTTTTCTTGCTCTATAGGGCACAGACCCGCCATATTTTTCATGTTTATTTAGCTCATCTAGAACGGGTTTTATCAAGTTTTTTTTCCAAAATGGCTTGAACGATTTTGATTAAAATTCGTAAATGTAATTTATAGAACAGTTTCAATAATTAACATACCAGGTTTTTGCCAAAAAAAAATCGGTTAACGGAAATAAAGTTTTGGGTATTTTTTGAGAAAATTGCCGGTTTTGTACTTATTTTGGGATATTTCTGAATATCTCGTTATTGACTTTGTTAATTTTATCATAACTTTGCTTACTTAAATACTTCTGATGGACAATTTTTCAACAGTCAGATAGGCAGTCACTAGGGCTAGCCACGAGACGAGACTGCCTTTTAAGCATCCAAGACGAGACCGAGACGAGACTGTATATTTGGACCGAAATTTACAAAGAGTCCAATAAATTAAAAAATCCAGTTTCAGTTAAATATTTATTTTCTTCTGCACATATTCAAACTATAATCAAAATATTTCATTCCAATAATCTACAGGTTGTCCGGAAATCGTATTTTTTGGAGACGAGACCGGGACGAGACTTAATTATACAAGACCGACGCGAGACCGAGACCAGACTGAAATTTTCGATTTTAACGAGACCGAGACGAGACTTACAAAAGTCTCGCCGAGTCTCGTCTCGTGGTCAGCCCTAGCAGTCAGTTAGTATTTAATCATCCAGATAGGGCAAAAATCTATTTTTCAATGGACAGATATTAGTTTATTCCTGAATAGGAACCAGTAAATTTATCTGCTCATAGAGAATTCAAATAAAGTTATTCAGAGGAATAAATATTTTCAGGGTCAAACATTACTGTTTGTCAACATTGCTTTGAAATAAACGTTAAATAAAATTAAAATTACTTAAGAAATGTTCGATATACAATTCAAAAATATAAATAAACATGATGCACACATAAATGAAAGTGATATTCAATATTAATACTCCATAGATTATTTTTTCTCAATTGAAAAATTCAATTTTGCTATCCGATTGTTAAAGAGCTAAATAACTTTATTCTTCCAGTAAATAACTGACTCTTTAACTGACTATTGGAAAAATCGGCTCTAAGTTAGGCAAAAAATCTTATTAAAGCTTCTTAAGGTTTCCTCTCTTCAGTTCTTGCAAATAAGCTAGGAGATGTTAAGGAGTTGAAATATTGTTTTCACAAATTTTTTTTTTTTTCAAATTAAATACAATATAAAAAAAATAAATCGGGTGGCACAACGGCTCATGAAGAACCAGGGCCAAGTGACTAACAACTCGCAAATTCCTGTGTGCACCTTTCGACAGGAATGGAAGGGACCTACAATTTTATGCCGAATCCGAACGGCTAGACGAGAAGCACTTATTCGTGACAAGTGATACTCTTGGAGAATTTGTCAATTCCTCGCAAGAGGCAGTAGCCCTGAAAAAAAACTTTTTAGTTTTAAGGTGGACGAGGCTGGGAAGCGATCCCTGACCTCCAGCGTGACAGTCGAACGCACTAACCATTACGCTACGGGCTACTACATTAAATACAATAAGTAGGTTAAAATGCGTTTTAAAAAAAATTAAACAAGCATTTGCTCATTTTATGTTCATTAATAGGTATGTTCTCTGAAAAAAAACCTGGTGTTTAAGTTTCCCTTTTCAGAAAGCGCAATATTTTGCTTCTCCCTTGAGTTTCTAATTCAGATTATCTTAGGAAATGGTTTTGAATAAACATTTCACTTGTTCTAAACTTCTTCTGTTCACTGACATGATTTAACCATTTAACCCATATTATATCTGATCAAATTATCAGGATTCTTATACAAGTTTTAACTTTTGTTTTTCAAACAAAACATTGAAACCACCCAAGCGTATTTTCAATAAGGACCCTTATGCATATCCTTCAAGCTCATCTCCAACTATTTTTACGTCGGTACAGTACACTCGCACTCTCTGTCAAAAAATCAACGTGAGAGTCGTGACTGTGTGGGAAAATTGTTGTTTAAGTATTCTAATACTATATACGACCGAGAAAAAAAATTAAAATGATAAACGTTGCTCTAAAAGCGCGTTTCGCATTGCATGTCTGCCTTACTGTCTGTCTTTCCTTTCCTCTATATCTACTCTTGAAGCAACTATAGCCATGAGTTGTGTTTTGTGTAGGAGTTACGTTCTTGTGCATCGTACATTTTACTATCTATTCTATACCTACCTTTCATCTGAAGAATTTGAATTTGTGAAAAATTTGTTCCCCATCAACAAGGACGACAAGAACGAAATCCAGCTTCATTGCACAAAATTGAATTTTATTAATGTTTTTCTATTTTTTTTTTTTCTTATATTCCATGTTGCTTTAGAATATACGTTGGGATAGGAAGGAAGGATACCCATGCATGATGATGTGTGTTGTATTATATCCTGTGAAAACTTATGTTAAGCATGCCACCACACGTAGCAAGGTATCTCTCTTGCTGACACATATTATAATATTGTGTAGACGAAGAGGTAGAAGATATAGTAGACACCACCCGCCGCCGCCGCGCCGTCGTCGAAAGAGGAATCCTTGTGGGGGTAGTTTTTCAATTTTGATTACGTACAATTTCTGTCTGTCTATCCGTCACATGGTTTGCCCCAAACGAGACGTTAAATGAAAAGCAGGTGCCAACAAATAGACGCCACGACGACGACGAGAGGGCATATTAATAAGGAATTGAGTAGGTATAATATACAGAAACACACACATTCATACGTATGTCCTAGTAGGTACTCCATAAAATTATTTTTTTGTTGTTCCTGTTTCGTGTTATGAATTTATGTTTTTTCCCAGGAATTGTCATAAAGTTATGTTTAATTTTTGTTTATTGCCATGTTTATGGCTTTATTATTGTCCTGGCTTTGTTAACATTTTAGTTTGTTTTTTTAATTATAAATTGTAAAACCAAACCCTGCATTTTATTTTAAAAAAAATGTGGAGAAAGATCGATAGGAAAGAGACTTTTATTTACTTCGCTTTCACACAAGTAAACTGAGTTGCCAGAAACTAGCTAGTTTGTAGGCGAAAAGGGTGTGAGGGGAGATTTTTTGTCTTCCTTTTACGCCCTTCTCGCCTACCAACTAAAAATCGCCGGCAACTCAGCTTCCTTGTGTGAAAGGGGTCTTAGAGACTAAGACGACATTTCCTCACATGTGAGTTTAAATTAAAAAATGTTTGAGCTAGGTAAAACTCCTCGTTAAAAATAGTTTTCGTAAGGAACAATAAGCAAATATTTCCGATTATTGTCACAAATAGGTAAGCAAGTGGTCTTTTGCCCGGAAATTTATAAATGAGAATTTTCGGAAAAAAAGAAGACTAGAGCGAATACGAACTTGTCCTTAAAGTATATTAACTAGAAAATTCATTAAACATACAGGAACACTTGTATATCTGGGCGAACCGCATTTCTTCCTGGAGTATATATATTTTTTTTTTTTTCATATTATTGTTCATATTATTCCTGTAGTACCTATATTTTTTTTTTTTTCATATTATTATTCATATTTGAATTTATAATACATTTTTGCAAACTTTTTTTTCAATAACGAGAAAAGTCCAATAGATATGTAAAATGGTTTACTGTTGCTTTGAAGCTGAAGCATTTTGCCTTTGTTCAGTTCACTATTTGACTGTTTGATATAAATCCTCGCAAAACTCAACAAACCAATGTCCAATTTCATACCTCTCGCCAATGTCCTTGTCATCCAAAACGACCTTGAATAAAGTGTCAAAACACAACAGTAGTCCCGACAATGTAAAATTGAAAGACCAATCACTATTCAAATGCTTTTCAAATTTACTCAATTTCCCCAAGAAAAATATGTTCATAAGCATCAATCCGCTTGCTTACCCTTACTGCTTTCCCCAATATGTCATTCACGTATCCGCAGAACACCCAATGAAGTGCAAAATAATGTTCCTCAACATACTCCTGCACTCACTTATGTCCTTTTAGAATTTCTCTTTTTTTTTCTTTTGTCTTTGTCCTAGAATCGATCTAAGGATTGCAATTTGCAACTCCTTGAGTTTAATAACACCCACAGCCCACCCTCTCAAATACACACATCAAAGTGAAATACTTCACATCCATTGCGGTTTGAATTATTATAGTTTGCACTTTGAGTAAGAAACGTCAAGAAAAGAAGGAAAATATTTTTACAGTGGAATTTTAATGAGGATATATTGCAAAAAGGACGATTCGAAGGATATATTTCTAGGTTATGAAAGTGCGGATGGAGAATATAATATGAGTTCTACTCTCGTTGATCAATGTGGAGTGGAGATTGGCGAGGTATGTGAAACCAATTGTGTTTTTTTTTTTTTGTATTCCTGTACAAAGTGTGGGGTCGTTACGATGTGATATGAAGAATGCGTTGCTATATAGGATTCACACACATTCTTGTTTATTTATATTTCCTGAGGTCAAAAAAGGATAATCAATCATTTTGAGTAGACATGGATTATTATTAATTGATGATTGTTGTACTGTGTTGCTTCTTGTGGTTTGAGGTCGGCTTGATGGTCATATAGGATTTGGGTGTGGGTGGGTGCAGTTATATGTGTGATAAGTTATGGAAGGACACGTGTTTTACCATAAGGAAAACAATTGTTAACATATCGCTGGCTCAAAGTGCAATTTATCATCCTTTCGTATATATTGGTAAGGACATTAAGTGAAAGAGTTCTAAGTGTGTAGCCTTAATTGCAGATGCGGCATTGGATATAAGTTCGTAGCTCCAAGACATGTGGCTATCAAAAAAAAAGTTATATAGAGTGAAAGATATCCGTAGGCCACGACTTAAAGGTGCACCTTAACATATTATTATGAGTAGTGTACTTAGGCTTGTTTGAAAGGAAAAGAGGTGCAACCAAAGGTTTCTTTAATTTGGATAAGTGCAAATATGCAAGAAACCTTCAGAAAAAACTTTTCAACGATCTTAATAAAATTCCTAGCTTCATGCTTGGCACATTGTTCATAAAAAAGGTTAATAAGTCAGTCTACGAATAAGTAATTATATGTGTTGCGAATAACCTGGGGTGGAATCGGCTAAGGTGATAGTTGATTATCAATTGTGGTGATCGTCGTTTTGACTATTGCTGTATCTATTTTTGCCTTTAGATGTGATAGAGACAGCTATCTTCAAAACGACGATCACCACAATTGATAATCAACTATCACCTTAGCCGATTCCACCCCTGGATTAAATTAAACTTTCAAACCATTTCAATGTGTGTGATAACAAAATCTAAGACTATGCTTATAAGTCGTTGCGAAATTTTCCGAATACTGGAAAATCTTTAAATTTAAATTTTCCACTACCTAATTTGCGTAATGTTGAGACTATTTACTAATTTGACAAGGAATAGCAAAACGATAACTTATAACAAGGGCGTCGTTTGCGAACAATTTAACAATTCAATTAACAATAACAATTTAAAGTTAAGGGATTTTGATTTAAAATAAGTTCAGTTTCAGTTAAACTAAGTGTTTAGTATTATTTGGTCTGCTATTAATTTCACGTCATAATATCGTCTGACTTCGACTTTGAACTCAGATGAACTACAGAACATTAATGGGTTAAAACCATAAATTGGCAGCAATTAAAGTGCATCTGGGCTGCAATATACATATACATAAAATATTTCAAACAAAATGTTCCCACTTTTCCAATATCGAAAATCTAAAACATGTTCTAAGTGCAGAGTCAAATGCTGAAAATTAAAGATTATAATCGTTCACCCGGGCGTATACGTACTCTTTTATTAATTTAATTTTAAATTTTTCTTCAAATTAATCATTATGTAGTAGGTTGGTACTTACAAAGGGTTTCTATAAGGAATGAAAAGGAAAGGAAAAATAGAGTTGGGTAAAGAATTCCACATTCGAGTAGTGCGGCTAAAGAAGGATAGTCTCTGTACTTGACTTTACGTCCGAAATTGGGCTCTAAGGTGAACTGATGGGGATTCCTGGAAGCGCGGGTATTACGGTTGAATCGTTTAAGGGGATGAACACAACTAGCTATCGCTATTAGGTATTTTTTAATTATGATTGTGACCTTTTATTAATTATAATTTATTATACAAAACAAGAAATTATCTATTAAGCATTGTTTATAAAATAAGCGATATTTACGAGCCTCCCCTAATTTGCTTATAAATTTAAAATAATCCTGTAAAATGTTAAATCTATATATATTAAAACGTTAACCCAGACCACAAGACCACGGGCGGTTTTATATGAGAAAACATGTGTATGTATGTTTTTGTTAAACTTAAATTTCTTACTACTTTTGAAATAATTTAACTATAGCGGACCATTGAAAAAAAAGTGGGCACGACTGGATCGCACAAACTTGCTCTCGTACCTAACAACTTTAACGTACATAGCTCGAAGTTGACAACGTGCATATGTATTGGTATACAAAATTCAAAATTAATTTATTATATATATAAAAAGTCTTGAACATTTTTAAAAATAAAATTTGGTATGCCAACTTCAATGCCTAATTTATTCGCTTTCCATTAAATTTAAATTCGCTATTAAAATTTAGAAATTGATCGGTTTTAAATATTTGAATTTATTCACCCTCCTTTAACGATTTAAAATGAAGTTTCCTCTATTAACTAATTATTTAATTAATTTAAAATTGGTTTTAGCTAAAACGACAAAATCCACTTTTTAAGGGGGTTATTTAGCCAAAATAGAGAGTTAACGAACTGTTTCCTTTTATTCACTCTCAATTATATATATTTTGTTTGCTTTTTTTTGTGATCCAAAATTGTGATGTGGGAAACAAAAGCAAACAAGATTTGAAAAACCTTCTGGTGCAAAAACAATCTACAACTATTTTAATGTTTTTAATGCACTGAATACGAATCAGACCTCAAAATTACCCTATAACGTTTGGTTTTTGAAATTCTCAAATATTAAAGTGGAAAAAACTGTTTTGCAACGATTTTTCATTGAAATATAGCGAAAAACCTAAAGAAATTATTAAGGGGCTGGATTTTTATGTGTACCAAAAATATTCCGAAAAGTAGGTATAGTTTGTATTTCCACCAGAAGGGTTTTTTCAACTTTGCGGGTTTTTGTTATTCAAATCACACTTTCAGATTACAAATAAAAGAAGCAAACACAAAACTGACTGTCAACGTTAATTGAGAGTGAACAAACAGACGCTATTTTAAACTTGATTTAGTGCTTAATTGATAGTTCATTAGTCAAAATAAAATAAAAATCCCAAGGATATTTTTAAAAAGCATATAGATTTAAAGCAACAATTAAAAGCGAGCCAGTTAACTAAATGCGAGTGAATAAATCAAAAAATAATGAAGTGTTCTTAATGACAATAATTGTTAAACGTGATATTAGTTAAAACGAGACAATTCAATTTTTAATGGACTTTGAACAAATTGGCCCTAAGAATTAAATAAAATACAATTTTACACAAAGTTTAAAAAAGTTTTCAAGATATTGAATTTTCAAAAAAAAAATCAATACATTTTTAAAAATCCAAACACTATTTTTTCGAAAAATTTTATATGCAAAATTGGTACCTCTTACATACAAAATTTGGTTGAAATCGGTGTAGCCGTTAACGAGAAATTTAAAAACCAAAAAATCGGTTCTATGACAGGTACCGTTAATAACCGTTATACATTTTTTTTTCTACCAAAATATTAATTTTAGTAACTATGGTACCTCGTATTTTTTTTTTTCAAAATCGTTTGAGCCGTTATTTGAAATAAATCAATTTTCCTATATTGGTTGTGTGGCAGGTACCGTTATTTTTTGAGCTAAAAAATTTCAATTTCACATCTAGGGAATCGCATAAGAACCTTAAGCCCAAAGTTTGAAGAAAATCGCTTCAGCCGTTTAGGCTGTAGGTCGAGGTATAGACAGACAGACGGACAGATGGATAGACGGGCAGACGGATAGACGGACAGACAGAAAGATAGACAGGATTACGAGACCCACTTTTTTGGCGTTTTTTATCATCGTAATGTTAGGGAAAATTATTATCTCGAATTTTTTTTTGCACGAATCCTAAACTTGTCGTAATATACTACGTATATATGTATATCGCAAGTAAAAATCTAGAAGTACAAGCTAATTTCTAAATTTGTATTTTTGAACCCTCTTATACGTCTTATTAAGTCAATAAGTCAATAAGTAATAGACGAATTTCGAGTCGAATTTATCCTAAAGTCGAGTATATTCCATAGAAAAAAATTGAATCTAAGCTAGATTCGACTCGAAATTCGTTTACTACTTAGGGCCAATGCATTTGTGCCAAATACCAACTTGGTTCGTCAATTATTTCCAAAATTAATCTAAGAAAAAATACATGTGTTTTCCCTATAAGACTTATGTTGTTAAAAATTTACAGGATTTTGTATTCTTATTAAGAAAAAATAAGGAGAGTTTGTCAATCAAAATAAAACAATGACCTCTATAAAAATCCTGATACATATACAAAATTTGAAGAAAAGTGTTTAAAATTCAATAAATAAAAAAGTACGTATACGCCCCAGTAAACGATAAAAACATTTATTTGTCAATATGTTTGCATGAATTCTTGCAATTTGTTTTGAGTCATTCTGCACTTTAAACATGTTTACGATATTGTAAAAGAATTGGTCGGGGGAGGGCGTGTTGTAATTGCTTAAAAATTAGATTTTTTTACAATTTTTTATTTCTAAAAAGGCGATTAAAAAGAGATTTTGAAAAAAAACATGGGGGTTCAGGGCAACCCCACATGTGTAAGCTCCCATTCTTTCAATCTGTTATGTTATAAAGCCGGTTTCTCTGGCAGCAAAAAAAAATATATTTAAACTGATTTAAAAAAAAAGACGAAGAAGAAGATAACCTCAAAAATAGCAAGAGATAGAGTTGTTTTTTTTTTTAATTTTTAAACGAAAATAACTCAAATATCTTACCCAATACCATCATGAAGCAATTTCGATTCAATTCAGGACAATACCAAATTTGTTAAAAACATAGCTGACCAGTAGTTAAACTGTTTTTTAACCTTATACCTATGTTTCTCAGCAGTTAAAAGAAAACATATTTTCTTTATTTCCATTTCACTGAAATACACTTCATTCACCTTATCGCCTTAAAACGTATGAAAGTTTTGATGCTTTTGTATTTACTGATCCCGCTTATCACAAGTTAAATGTGGTACTTCTGTAATCTTCCGATAACATTGCAATACCACCATATTTTTGCTTCTCTCCTTTAAACACACATATTTGATAGAATTCTATTATTGAAACACACGTTCCCATAACTTTATATTAACGTCAGACAAAAAGGCAATGTAGGGTGCCGGAAAAAGGATGACGTTGATGCGATGGTGGAGTACTTGCTTTTTAGCACGTGTGCTACCAACACGTAATGAGGAGAACTCTCATAGATGTAGGTATACTGAATAAGAGGTGTTATATATGAAGTGATTCCCAGTTTGACGGAATTTCCACTCGATTGAATCATAAATTCCATACACCGCTCGACAGCCCCATCAGTCGAAGTCGACACACGAGCAACATATCCGCAAGGTAAAGCAGAAGGAAAATCAAAATTGATTTGGATTTGATGGTGCGATGTGTGAGATTCAGAGCTCCTCTAATGGTATTCAATTTCGATTGTAATGAGATGCTGATGGCGGATGAGCGTTCATGCTTCTCTCTTGTTGATTATGATTATGCGATTCCACCAACCCAACAAACACATTTCACGTTCTCTATATGGCACAAAAAGGATTGAATTGACACTTGACGTTCGGGCTGGGTTGGGTTGTTGTGTGTGTGGGGGTAACGGGTAAGGTTGACATTAGCTCAGGGGACCGATGTTGATTGCTCATTTGACAGATGGTTAGGGAATCTGCGTTTGACAGGATATATGGTGCTTAGTTTGCTTTCCGCGGGGTGTTCAGTTCATGCCTCCCGTGATGTATGATTTAATCAAGTGACATTTAATTAAAAACTCTGTTTTGGGTTAAATGTTGGGAAATTAAGCATCGTATTTGATTTTCAGTAAGAAGTTTTGTAGTATTTTAAGGGAAATAAAAGATATGATTCAAGCTGTCTTAAAAGCTCTGACACGCCCAACAATATAGCATACAATTTCCAATTTATATGACAGACAACCCTTCAAATGATAAAATATGTTTCTCGTCCTATAACAATCAACACACCTCCAATACCTTAGCTTAGATAGATTGCAAACCTTTTTGCACGAAGTGATGTAGATGGAGCTTGCCTCAAACTACATCACTTTAATAAAGTCTGCGGTAAAATCTAACCACGTTCCATCGCGTGCCATTGCTGGCTTCGCCTTTGTTTGGCTTTTGTCAGTATCCATCATCGTCGAGCGCAGAAACACTGCCATCTTTTGTGAGGAGCCCTTCCAAACCTCTCTCTCTTTCCCTTTTATTCTACAAAACTCATGATAATCATGTCAATGTTTATGATGACGTGGTTGGAGCAATAAACTATATACGTGCGTTCGTTTCTTTCCTCACGAAGCCCCACCACCTTGAACCATACATCAAGAGAAACATTAATTGGACATAAAAACTTACGAGTTCGCTCGGAGATAGATGATCGAAGCTACCAACGCTAAGTAGCACTCATCATCAGCAAGCGGCAATGCTGTTCCATTGCCACCATTGCGCTGGATGATGATGATGGTGGAATTTATGAAACGTCACTCATCGGGACCGCCGATAAAGTAGATGTTATATTCTGCGTGTGAAAAACAATCCTTTTCTATTTTGATACAATTGCGTTGATGATGGTTTGGTTTTGTCAGTGGCATCATGGGCGGTTTGTGTGTATTTTTTTAAGGAGGATGATGACAGTTGTGACGAAAATGGCAAGCACAAATTGCATAAAGTTGAGAGATGCATATAATGAGTGCCGATGGAATAGTTTCTTCTGTTTGATTTTTATAGAATTTGTGCTTTGTGTATGTAAGAAAAAAGGGGCTGCATTAAATCCCATAACACTTTTATTGGTAGCAAGTGCGGATAAGTGTTGGAAAATATTATTTTATGGTTTTTGAAATATCTGACAAAAAATTCAGTGGTGGAGAATTTTTCTAATTTTTAAAAAACTTATTTTAGTTGGAGCGTAAGTGTATGTAATACCTCGAGTATTGAACAAATTAGCCTGTAGAAGATTACAATAAAACTATTGGAGGAAACTTCTTTCTATTTAAGAACTCTGCACTATAATAATTATCTGTTATATTTTTACTATTCATTATAACGTCAAGTCGCAATTAAAAATTGGAAATTTATACAGTAAGAATAAATTCTCCACTTTTATTGGAAACTTTCAATCTAATGGAACAATGCATAAATTATTCACAAATAACATTAAGTTTCGAAGTTTAAAATTTGTCTCCAAAAGGAAACATTTTAAAAACTCTCCACAAAAGCAATACCTCGAAAACCAAAAAAAAAAGACCAAAAATGTGTAATTTATCCAGAAACAGTTATTTTTATGAACTTGTAACATTTTTAGGTCTGGCTTATACAGTCTTCACTATAACATAAAGTCTTCTTTAAAAATCGGAAGTATACAAAATTTTAAGGAAATTTTATTAATTCTCAAATTTTAGTGAAGACTTTCAATCATATGGAATAGTGAATAATTGGGTTTCATACTATTTTTTTTTTAATAGTAAAACAACTCCAGAAAACGATTTGAGTAACGAATTCTCCACACTAACTCTATACTGTAACACAACCTTAGCCCCAAATTATTCACTATTCCATTAAATTAAAAGTATCCATTAAAAGTAGAAAATGTTTGAAATTTCTTGCAAATTTTATAAATTTCCTATTCATAGTGGAGACTTTAAGTTATTATGGAGAGTGTATACATTTGAGCTAAGCAGATCACAGTACTATCTTTTGGTGGAGAGTTCGATAAAAAAAAACTACTTTTTGGAATAATTTTAATGAAACCAACATATTTTCAAGCTTTATTTTTATGTTATAGGCATTAAAGTCAAACTATATTTATCGTGGAAAATTTACGGAATCCCAATCAGCGATATAATAATTCACTTATTGTCTAACTTGTTAACTTTTGTTCAAGCCCATCATTTGTTTCTCCTCGAATGACTTTGCGGAAACCCTGATTTCAATTTACTTATTTATGGTGCCGAAACCTGGAGCTGCCCATCATTTGTTTCTCCGCGAATGACTTTGCGGAAACCCTAATTTCAATTTACTTATTTATGGTGCCGAAACCTGGAGCTGTCATTAAAATCCAACTTACCGTTATTTCACGTTCTGCAAGTGTTTTTTTTTTTTTTTCTTAAGCACCAACAGCGGACTCAGTTATATTGCTGAAGTACTTACTTACTTACCAAACAAAAAAATAACAATATTAGTCTTCATTGACAGAACTTTAATTTACTCTACGCCACTGGTCCAAGCCATGAAAGCATTCTAAAGTCATCTCTCTCCAGTTCCCATAATCCCCACTCCATGGGTTACACCAAAAAATGATGTGCTGACTGCTGGCAACAACAAATGCTGTAAAGCGCAACACCCACAGACACAGTAAAAACTATTAGGTACCCTCGTTTGCGGTGGAAATGTTGTGGCTAAAAATATCCCATTATTTTCTAGACTGAAAATACAATTTTATGTGCGGTTTTATGCACCTCGTTACGACCAAATCTCTATTATTTCTCCCTTTTTTCCTAGTTGACATCGTTGTCGACTGTCGAGTTGAGAGAGAGACAAGAGTAGGTATAGAGCGTCGACATTGAGGACGGACGGACGGAATGGGATATCCATTCCGTCTTTCATATGGTGGTTTAGCTTAAGCATACCATTACATCGTATATATAATATAGATTTACCGACACTCATAACGAATTCCTTCCCCACAACATTTCTGTATGTATAGCTAGGAGTGACTTAGTGAGTGTTATTGGCTTTTTGGGGTCAAAAAATAAACTTCAACAAACAAACTGTCCCGGATAGGAGGTTGCATTTAATTAAAAAATGTGTCACTCAAGTTAAGTTCTTTTTGTGTTCTGTAGTATACCTTCTTGTACAATGCGGTGATGGATATCTTTTTATAGTTATTTGTGGTGAGTGCTCCTTCGCTTCTTTTTCCACCTTTTTTTTTTGAAATTACACTGACCTACCTCATTTTGACTTGACTTTTTATTGTTGTCTTATGTCATTTTGACATTTATAAATTCAATATGGAGAATTTGACATAAGAGAAATAATTACTTGTCATGAATAAATGCATGCAAATCAATTTAGCTGTCAGTGGTTTTTTATCATTTTTTTGTTTTGTTGTTGTAAGCACACGAGGGATTTTAACTTGCAATGTTTAAACAAACAACAACAACAAAAGTGTGGACAAAATAAAATGTGAAACAAGGTGACAGACACGCGTTAATAATCTGCTAGAGAACCACCACATCACAACAAGCTCTGATTGAGGCAGAGATGTTGACAAAGTGTCTGGCGCTTAATTACAATGTTTTCATGTGCGGACACATCGTTTGGTTTGAACTCTTGTGGTAATTATACTCGTAATGTGGATGGATAAATTTGCATATGGGACATGAAACTGTTGCAAATGAAGCTGAAACGTAAAAGATGCCATTACATTTGGCTGGAATTTATTTTATGCAATGTCATTGTTTGTACATCTTATGAATTTTGTATTTATAGGTACAAAACAGGATTGACATAACACAGAAAAATGGCGTTTAGCAACATTTAACGTGTACCTAAATGGATTTTTGAGTGGTGTCAAAATGACAGTTCTTGCTCTTAAAATAAGTGGAAATTCTTGTAGATTTGATTTTAGAATCGAAACCAGAAACGTTAATTAAACTATTCGTCTAAAGCGGGGTACACATTATCAAACCTGTATGACAAATCTGACGTTTGATAATGTGTAGTCTCTGTTTGATGGTTTGACAAACAAATCTTTTGTTCACAAAATTTTTTGATAATGTTTGACAGTCAGCGGTTTGTTGGTGTGTTTGTTCGATAATGTGTACCCAAGTCATTCATCAAACTTCATTTAAATTCAGTTCACAAATCCTGATTTCTTTAATTAAATTTAAGTGAGTGTTGTGTTTTCTTGTTTTTATCCACTCCTTCACCCACTATTAATTTTCTTTTTTTTTTAGCTAACACAAGCTATTTTATCTTCATCCATTTTTAATGTTTATAATAGGCTCCAGTTATAGTTTTCATTGAAAAACATCATTGAAACACAAATCAGTGAAATGGTGGAATATTTTCTGACAAGTCAGTTATAGCCATCATGAAATTTTCTATTATTGAAAATTCCATTCCCCATACTAAAACCAACTTTGAGGTTAGAGTCGATCATTGAAAGAAAAACTGATAGACGAGAACAGGAAGAGAAAGGAACACATTTCATTGGAACGAATATGTTCCACTTTTGGGAACAAAATATCAGCTGTTCATTGAAAAAGATTTTCATCATTGAAAAACTAAAAGTGATTTTATTAGAAAGTGTTAAAGCAAACTAAACATTTTTTTGACTAAAAAAAATATATAACTAACAGCCATCATTTTGGTACCAAAACGCCATCAGTTTTATTTGTTTAAGTGCATCAAAATTGTAAGACAAAATTTTCAATGATGTTTTCAATGAGAGCTATAACTGAAGCCATAGCCGGTAATCTTTTATTAATTAGCTTTATGTTAATATTTTGTATGTATTTGTATTTTCTTTTGTTTATTTTAATATAAACGCGTATATGGATTTGACATTTAACATTCAGTACTAACTTTTGTTTGTCAGCCAACAAAACTGATAAATGTGTACCCGAAACTTTTTGTGCAAGTTTGACGTCCAACAGGTTTGTCAAACAGGTTTGATAATGTGTACCCCGCTTAATAGAGCTCTTTACGAGTCTGTCACAATCTCAAAAGAGACAACTAGCACTTTGTGGCTATTGTCAATTGCATACAGGAATATCCTCAGACTTGTGAATAAACGAGAGAGCGATACATATTGCTATTTTGTAGAGAGCCCTATTGAAAAGGTCATAAATGTCACTCAATTATGTCACATCTAGTTGTTTAATCCCCCATTTTTTACTTCTTAACAGTAAAGTAATATTATTTAATGGATTGAAAGAATACGAAGGTTTACTTTGAATGGTATCTAGTTAATTTATGTCCAAAAACAATCAGCAAAATCACCACAAAAAGTTGTATGTTGACATATAATAGCATATAAATCTCCCCTGAAAAATACCGCCTTTTTTAATCAATTACCTTAAGCATCATCAAAGTCGGAAAGTTAATTTCATTATCGCTTCTTACACTATCATTATGTAAATTAATTGTTTACTCTTTGCCATGCGTATAAACAATACAAAGAACTAAAAACAATTCACATGTTTAGCTAATCAAAATAAATAAAGAAAAGAAACTTCTTATCATTTGTCATTTATGGTTATCTTTGACAAAGTGGTAGACAAACAAGCCAACAAATCGTGGTAGTCGGGTCCTTTCAACAGTTCAAAAAAAAAAACAGCATCACCCACAAAACAAAACGATAATAATCTCTATAAGGATTTTTCTCTCTCTTCAACTCCTTATCGCTCAAAGTTCTCTATTTACTTTGCTCTTTCACCGGAAAAATTACTTTGTATTTTTTTGTTTTTTGTTATTTTCTTTCGCAAAAGTCACGATATCTGAACCAAAAACTGATACAGAAACAAGGAAATACCATAAACAAAAAAACAACAGCTTTATTCTCATAAGCAAAAGTTTTTTACAGACAAAGATAAAATAAAGGACAAATGTTTGTAAGAAAAAAAAAAGAATAAAAAGAGGAAAGAAAAAGGCTAACATCTAGAAGCACTTTAAAACGATTAGGGATAAAGATCAAGGATTTGTACTGTATTTTCTACTTGCTTATATCAAATCGGTATACAAAGAATCCTTCTGTTACTGTTTTGCGCTATTTGTTTAAAGTTGATTTTAAGCATTAGCGCCATCTGATAGGTGTTTGACGAAATAATGACTTAATAACCTTTTTAGGTTTTTTGCGAGTAAGAACTTATTTGAATTATTAGCTTAACTCGTGGCTCCTTGCTGCAAAAATAAATAAACTACATAGTCAAAATTATCCAGGCAGTTATGTTGAAATGATATTGCGGACTAAAGCTTAAGAAGGTGTTTGGCAAAAATGTTCACATTTAAATAATTAATTACTTACTTGCTACCAAAGATTTTTCCCTTACAAAATGACTTTTGAAGAAGATATTTTTGTAATAAAGTATAGCAAGCCTTTTAATAGATTCTGGCTTTTGGGATCGGACAGACCGTTAAGAGGCATTATTTTGATTTAAAAATTATACATTTTCCAAAATAGATAAAAGACCTGCAGTCTTTTTATGCTCTATTAAGATTAAGATGTGATTATACATAAAAGAAAACCAAAATCTTTATAGACCACAATCCTGAAAACACAAAACTGCAAAAGGTCAAAAGCCCATAATTCAGAAATCCTAAAAACCTCAAATCCAGAAAACCCAAAAACCTAAATACAGGGTTTAAGTTAGATTCTCCAGAACCAATACCCTAGCAACGAAATTCTCGAAATTCAAAATCTAGAAAACTCAAAACACTTAAAACACATTTAAATCCGGAATATTTTCGTATTTGTTTTCGTTGCAGGATTCTGGTTTTTGATATTCTATTATTTGAGTTTGGGTATTATATTTTTGGGGATTTCGGCTATCGGAAAACTGACCCAAACCCTGGCTTTTTTTTGCGACCCCAGTGTTTTTCCTGCCACTCTGGCATTTTTTGCCACCCTGACAATTTTTTTGTAATCTTGGCATTTTTTTGTCACCCTGGTATTTTTTTTTGCCACCTTGGCCTTTTTTGCGAACCCAGCGTTTTTCTTGCCACCCTGGCATTTTTTGTTGCCACCCCGGAATTTTTTTTGCCACCCTGGAAATTGTTTGCCAACCTGCCATTTTTTTGACAACCCAACATTTTTTTTGCCACCCTGGCATTTTTTTCCCACCTCGACATTTTTTTTTGCTAAGCCGGAATATTTCTTGCCATCCCGGAAATAGCCGGTTTATTTTGTATTAACAAGATATTTTAATTCGTGAAAACCAGATACCGACAAAATTATTATAAAGACTTGCCTACAAAAATGGAAATTTCAAAAATGATTCCGAAATGCATCTAATGTGTCAAAGTGACCATTTATTTGACTAACTGACCCACTGAACGAAATTATAATACACTGCTCGTCATAAGGTTAGAAGCAGGCATTTTTTAAAAGAAATAGATCAAAATTTGGTATGACACAAGAGAGAATGTTAAATGTACCATAAAACAACTTATGCTTGACCTCCGAGAAAAAAAGTTACCGGCAGATAAGAGACTAAATGTTAGCCGAGTCCCTATTTTTAAGTAATTTTATCGTTCATAAGGTTTCTTTGTATGTGTATTGCTTCCCTTCTTTGTATATACTTTTTATGTGAGACATTCCCTAACATTTAATGTTATCTTCAAGTTCAGTGCATAGAGGGTTAAGGGAGCAATAGAGCATTTTGGCTTATATTTGATTATTTTAACACTCCAGCTGATTAAATAGGGGCGCTGTTAGTATGAAAATCCGTGAAGTTCGTCAAAAAAGATTTTTGGTTTGCGGAAATAGTACTTCTAGCAACGCTTTGTAGTACCACGATGACTGGAAATCTTTCATCTTGGTACTTTTAAATACGTCGGTAGCCATCGACTAAAAACATGTGTCTAAGAAAGGCAACAACAATTCTTACTGAAGAGCTCAATTGTTGTTGTCAGAGCGAAACACATCTGCACTATAGGTCGCAAAAACCTTTTAAATTAATATTTCATATTTAAAAGTGCACTTAACAAAAAAACAAAAACAATTTTTCTATTGTTATTGTTTATCTTCTTCTTAATATGCCAGACCACGGGCAATTACAACAACTATCTGGGTGCAAGAATTTAACCAAATTCCCCTGGAAATTATATAATTTGCAGCACATCAGTGCAGCTTATTTTATAAATACGTCGGTAGCCATCGACTAATAACATGTGTCTAAGAAAGGCAACAACAATTCTTACTGAAGAGCTCAATTGTTGTTGTCAGAGCGAAACACATCTGCACTATAGGTCGCGATAACATTAAATGTTAGGGGATGTCTCACATGAAAAGTATACGAAGAAGGGAAGCAATACAATGACTGCTTCATGCCATTAAGTTGGCCTTGAGTGCAATTTTACTTGACTATTTGGAATCACTGTATAACTCTCTTAAAGATCGATTTTTTGAATTTATTTTGAAAGCTGCCAACAGCCCACATTACAAGCATACAAATTAGACTAAGAAAATTAAAGAAAATTGTTTGTGCTTCTAACTTTATGAACGATAAAATTACTTAAAAATAGGGACTTGCCTAACATTTAGTCTCTTATCTGCCGTTAACTTTTTTTCCCGGAGGTCAAGCATAAGTTGTTCTACGGTACATATAACAGTCTCTCTTGTGTCATACCAAATTTTCATCTCTTTCGCATACTAAAGGAGATATTTCAGATTAACTTTTCACAAATGCCTGCTTCTAACCTTATGACGAGCAGTGTATGTATCAATTTTGGAATTTTTTTTCGAAATAATGTTTAAAATTATACAATGTACCAGTATAAAAATCATTTAAAATCACCTCAATTTGAATTATAAGTAAATTAATTAAATTAAATTATGACAGTTATATCAGTTTTTCAATAATATGCACAAATAGAACAGAATTTGTGTTTTACTTCTACAATAATTTTGTTTTGGTATTTGTATTCATAGGTTTGTTCTCACGTGTGCTAATTAAGAGTTTGTTTAAAATTGTAAACTAATATAAACATTTTTCACACGTGACACCAGACAAAAACCTAGAGGAAGAACCATACAAAATATTTCCTAACTGCTTGAATGAAACACAAACAACAATATTAGTCTAAGAGCCCACAGCAATTTTTGGGTGTGAACGATAGCAAAAATTCCTTTTGTTTTAAGATAGGTCCATACTATTCATGTGCAAATATGAAAGTCTGGCATTTCGGGGTTGGGGCGTTTGTATGCAATACTGCATTTAAAATGCAATGCATCGAAAATGCAGTGTAGGAACTTCAAAAATCATATTTAATAAAAGGGCTGAGTGCCCAAGACATGGTTGTGGAGTCCAAAATATTTTCTGAAGAGCCAAATGGCTGCAAGACGCACTCAAAGCTTCAATCTTTTAGTGCGTCTTACAGGCATTTGGACCCACAGAAAAGGTCTTGAACCCCATATTCATATTTATGGCGCTCAGCTCTTCAATTAAATACAATTTTTAAGTTCCTACTCTTGGAACCTAGGCTTTAAAAAAAGAATGCATTTTAAATGCCCCAACCCCGACATGCCAGACTTTCATATTTCCATTTGAATAGTATGAACCTATCTTAAAACAAAAGGAATTTTTGCTATCGTTCACACCCAAAAATTGCTGTGGGCTATCGGACTATATGGCAACAGTCAAACAAAATTGTCTCAGTCGTAGGATGGGGACCTTGGGTAACTTAAAAATAATGTTCTTGAAATTGCGCGATTGCAGGTTTGTGAGGAACATATACTAAAAGCGTGAGAAGGATCAGATAGCTAATATGAATGAAAGTTAAAGGTATTCTCACGTCATATTTTCTTTTAATAATTGATAAACAAAAAATTTCAGGTAAAACTGATTTTGTGAAATTTCTAGTTATGCTCTATCCATACCTGGAAAAATTCTCTTAGCCTTTATTGACGGAAAATAATTTTTTTTTCAAGGATTTGCACAGATTTGCTCATCAATCAGTCAAGGCTATAGTACCCTCGATCTTAAAAAATTGGCATATCAGAAATGTCTCAAAAACCTATGAAGTTAAAGATTATCCTCCAGACGGCGGCGCGCGGTGGCGCGGCGGCGAAGTGGCGATCTAAATGAAAGATATCTTCGAAGTTTTGTTGTGTCAATATTGCTGTCCAAGATGTTTGACCCAAGGAAATGAAGTTGTTTATATATAGAGTTTTTAACTTTAATGACAATTTCTTATGACTTAAAAGTTTATCACTTAAAACAAAAAAAGTTCAATAAACTATACTTCGAAAGAAATCTCTTTCCCTGTTTTATTTTCTTGTTGAAAATACTTAAATAAAAAAAAACTTTAACAACATAGCACTAAAATCTGACAAATAAAACTCCAGATTTCCAATCACAAGCCATTAACATCACTCGCAGATAGATAAACGTAATGATATCGGACTTCTTCGCCCATTAAAAATCGATTTTCACCGTGCGATGACGACGTCGTCCTCGCACAGTGGGACAGATTGATTTCGATATTATGTAGAAATAAAACCAATCACTAGCTATTGTGAGCGGAAACCTGTGATACAGCCACACATTTAGTTTCTTGAATATTTGTTTGATTTAATATTTCTCTACATTAAAGGAAACGGTCGGTATTTTAGAATACAAGCCTCCAAGACCTTACAAAATATATTCCTTTTTAAATAATTAATGGAATTTCCTTTTTATAATTAAAGAATAAGACACGACTTAAATGAACGAATGAAAAGTTTTTAATGCGAAAGAAAATAAATTTTCATATAAATCTAAAAACTGAAAAACTGCTTTGATTTATAAAATTAATTTAAACAAAGTGATTTAGAAAACAAGTAAATAAAACTATCTGAGAGTGTATATTTAACAATAATTCTCTGACCAACAATGGCGCAAAATTGCAAATACTCCATTTTAAGGGTCTTAGCGTGGCAGAAGTAGGAACGTAGCCTATTTTTCAATTTTAAGTTATGTATTTAGATACCTAGTTGTCAAACTTCTCCTGGATTATGAACACGTTTTAATGAATCTACTCACATTCAGTGTTTCACATACAATTTTATTAAAAAATTCAAGTTGAACACGCCTAAATCAATGACAATTCGGCCAAAAAATATAACAGTTGTCATGCGTGTTCAACAAAAAAAAAATCCGGATTTGACGATGTGAACTTTATTGCAACTGTTTAAATTTAAAGTGGGTTGAAATTTTCTATAATATACAAACTACGTCAATTTCACCAAGCTGTCAAACTAAAATTGTTTTTGGCTTGTTTATACTCGTGCTATTCAGTAAAGTTCTGACATTCAAAACTAAATTTAAAAAGTACTCACTTATCAGTTGGAGTATTAAAATTGTTTATAGCCACAGTTATGCTCGGCTTCTCCTACCTCGAAACCAGAATCCATGAAATGTTATTAATCGATTTTTCTAGTTTATTTCGACTATGCCCAGTAGACTGTCCCACTGTATATACCCCAATCACGCTAGGAGCCAAAAATGCAATCAAAGCTAAAGTCGTCTAGTGTGTGTTTTTCCTCTTTATCCCAAACCTATGTATTTTACACTCTCCTATATAGAAAACCCTGCAGCAGCAAATCGATGACATACGATGCATCGATATTTTCAAATCACGACGTTCAACTGAGACTGTTTTCCGGACGACACGGACGGTACGGTCGCGATGAGGACTTAAATGTTCTTCTCATCGTCAAGGCAATAAATTTCCCCGGAAACAGAAGCACAAATGTTGTCTAATTTCGATCTTCCTTCGTTCCTACAAACCAAAAGTGTGAGAGAGTATATCGTTTCGGATATTATTCTTCCCAAACACTATAACGGCAGTAGCAGATAGGTAACTTCATAAAATGCAATCAGAATTGCGGTGGAGATGGCATTGAGCCCGACAAAAAAAAAAAAAAAAAACAAACAACACATCTTTGGAATCAAAAAAAAAAAAGTTTCTGTTTACAAGTTCATTCTTTGTCTGCATCAGAGCAATATTTTGTGTGTCGGGACTTTTAATTTTATATTTAAGATAACATACACTACACGTGTGGTTCAATGTTAAAGTTCATCAACACGAAGTCCATTCAAGTGTGCTGTTGCTGTTTAGAACTCGAGCGACTGTGAACCCGAATGTGTGCACTTGACGTGCACCGCTTGCCATTTCGGCTCTTAAAATGCACCTGATAGTTGTGTTTACAGTTTTAATGATAGCGATAATAACAGTATCGTTGACAGAGTGACCTTTGTGTTTATTTTACTCGGAGCATAAACAAGGATATCAAAGGTTTTTTTTTTAATTTCTTAACAGAGAGACAATGAAGTGGAGGAGTGTAACCTTCTGACTTTTTTTTTTTGTATTCTTTTCTCCGAAAGCCACTTAAAAAGTGTTTGGGGAACATTTGTCTGCGCAAACAGATAGTTATGCTGAGATCTTTGTCGGATTGATGATGACAAACATTAAATTTGTATCCAAAGTGGAATAGGAAAAAATTAAACGAGGAAATGTATAATTAAATTGGATCTGGCGTTGGATGCACTGTTTACAGTGCCAGTGGAAGGAAAGTCGAAATGCAGCCTGTGGTGATGAGTTTTTTTGAATTCTATAATATAAACTGCGAAGAGTTTTTATGTTTTGTTTTAGCTTATAATGAAGAGCCAGTAGTCATTGAACTTGATCGTGAATTGTATAGCGTATACCTTCATAGATATACGTAGGTTATAAAGGGTTCACCATTAAAGGCTAGTACGCAGCTGAAGTGAAACGAACATTTTCCAAGGTCTCCATATCGACAACGAAAACGTAAACGTTAACGAAAAGGCTACGCAAAAATATTTATGGAGAGCTCTTTCAGATAAATGTCAAAAATTTAAAAAAATCAAATTCATTCAAAATATTTTTGTTTTTCGTCCGAACGTCGTTTTTCCACACAAGATTAATGTTCCGGATAAATAATTCTGGGCGAAAAGAGAGTGGAGACTTCTTAAAATAATCTGGTATAAACATAAATTTCGCTGGTCGAACAGCGTACTACAAAACAAAAATTTTCGTTTATGATTTCTTCATGTCATTTTTGTATGGGGTTTTTCGTTTTGCTTCAGCTGCGTACTATGCTTAAGGGCGGGTCGAATTCAAAAATGAATAAAACAAGTTGTATATGAGATATCAATAAGGTTTTATCTTTATTATCTATCTATGACATTATGTGTGAAATATAACATCGTTTAAATGGCCGCCGCGGCTTCGCTGGGTGGAGCGGATTCGAAAGGTCCAATTTTCGATGACTTTGGCGCACAAATCAGGCTGAATTTAACCGATGGCATCGATAATGTTGTCTCAGAGCACCATCCTTTTGAAACCATATGTCTTCGGTGTCCATATAATCAAATTCAGGCCACAATAAGTTGGTCAACATCGACTTATAGCGATCGCCGTTGACGGTGATGGCCTGGTCAGCATCATTTTCGAAGAAGTACGGACCGATGACGCCTTCAGCCCAAAATCCGCACCAAACAGTAACTTTATTTGGATGCATTGGCACCTCGTAAATCTCGCGTAGATTGGTGTCGTCCTTAATCCGACAATTTTATTTATTCACGTACCCATTCATCCAAAAATGGGCCTTATCGCTAAAGATGATTTTTCGCTCAAAATTGGGATTAACAGAACACCCATTTTAATAATAAAGTTTTATCATTTGCACGTGTTGCTCAACGCTGTAACTTACCATGATGATTTGTCTTTCGTAAATGATCATAAGACGATATTTTGACAGAAAGTAAAAGAAACAATATGGCCACCACGAGCTGTCAAAATCAAACCGTCCCTCTATTAATTGCAGATATAGCCTTGAACTGTCACCAGCGGCACCACCATCATCAATTTGAAGTTAGGCAATGACGCCCCAGGAAAAAGCGCCCAAATAGAATTGGAAATATCGCCCAAATATTTTTTATCGTAAAAAAATGGCGTTAGGTCTTAACACCCAAAACCATAAAGCCCAAATTTAAAAATGTCATAAAGCCCAAAAACTGTCATATATACTGAACAAAAAATTGACACAAAGCCCAAAAGGAATGTCATTACGCATCTGTCATTAAAAATCTCAAATGCCAAAATGCCCAAATCGAACATTGTCATATCACCCAAAATATTTTCTCATTTTGAGTTTGGGCATTATGACATACAGTTTGGGCGTTTTGACATTTTGTTTTGGGTTCTGCAACAATTTTATTTATTTTCGTTCTTAATTCTTTTCGTCCAACGTCATAAGCCCCAAATCATCAAATGTCATTACGCCCAAAAACTGGAAGATCACCCAAAATCTCACAAAAAATGCGTCGTAAAGCCCAAATAAAATGTCATATCCCCCAAATATAAAAATTTGATAAATGTACTAAGAAAGGCTTTCTTACTTTAAACGTGGCGCGTTGCCAGCCATGCCACCAGTTGTACCAGTAGGCTGTTTTTCACAACTTCTGGTGATTTATATTGAATATTTGTGTGACCAGGTACTTGTTTTGTTAATACTATTTCAACCATGTTTTTCTTATTTTTTTTACTTCTCAGATATTTTCCGTGTTTTTTGTTTTGACAACAAATAAGTTAGAGAAATGCTATTCTTATTTATTAAATTACATAAATTCATGTATTTTTAAATTTGAGCCAAGATCCTTCATGCTGGACTATGAAGCTGGTTTGCGTAAAGCGTTAAAACTTTGTTTTCCAATAGTTAGTTTAAAGGGATGCTGGTTTCATTTCTGTCAGGCTGTTCGACGAAGGAAAGTAACAAAGTGCTTATTAATTTTATATATAGTTATGGCAGCTATTTGGAGAAATAAACATTTTAAAACGTTAATAAAGTTTTTCATTTTTTCAAAATTTCTTGTTTATAAAGCTTATTAATTTTATTTTAATGTTGTCTCCCGAAAACTTGTGGATTTTTTATTTGGGCTTGGTGAGCTCATAAATTTTAAAAACGTCATAGTGCCCAAAAATTAATGTCATAACGCCCAAAATGTATGTCATAATGCCCAAATTCAAAAACACTATGAAGCTTTTGGGCGATATGACATTTTAGGATCTGGGCGTTATGACATTTGAAAATTATTTTGGGCGCTATGACATTCCTTTTGGGCGTTGTGTCATTTTTTTTATGAGATTTTGGGTGATGTGTCGCTTTTTGGGCGCTATGACTTTTTTTTATTTGGGCGTTATTACGTTGGGCGATAAGTCCAACCGCCGCCGCTTTAAAATTAAAACGTCATAATACCCAAAAAAAATGTCATAAGGCCCAAAGCTTATGTCATTGCGCCCAAATTGTACAAAAAGAAATTGTTAACAAATCTTTTTGGGCGTTATGACATTTTCAATTTGGGCTTTATGGTTTTGGGCGTTAAGACCTAACGCCAAAAAAAAATAAGTAAGAAAATGGAAATATATGGCCCAAAATTACTAATCGAGTAGCCAAATCAAAATAGTTTCAGTAAAAATTCACAAGATTTTCGTTTTGGGCGATATTTCTATTTTTTGGGCCTTATTTCCAGTTTGACTACTACAAATTTTGGGCGTTGTTTCATAAATTTTGTACAGTTTTTTTTTGGGTGATATTTTCATATCTCTGTAGGACAAGGCAATTTTTGGAAATCGTGTCAAAAAAATCATGGTTTCAACCAAAACTAATGGTTTTTTTCCATTTGTAAAATAAATCAATTTGTTTTCGATTTTTATCTGTCAAAGTACAGATTTTGACTATAAATAAATTTATTTATTTTTTGATATATAATTTTTTTGGTGGTGTTGGGGGTAACCCTCTGTAAAAAAAAAAATAAATAAATAATTTAATATTATGGTGCAACAACTCGTGGAGAATCAGGGCCTAGTGACTTACAAGTTATAACTCTCAATTGAAATTCTGAAAGTAACGTTACACATTTGAAGGAATATGGCACAGTGGATATAGTGTTTGGCTGGAGGTGTGGGTTCGATCCCCTTTCTAGATTCCATTCTTTTCTATATATTCCCCAGTTTCAACTGGATGCCACCCGTGGAATTTCATGAGATAATTAACATCTACTTCTCAATCCACTCTGCCAACAAAAATTCTTTCACTTCCTTATATTCCTTCAAACTAGTGCCGTGTATTGCATTTAAAAGACCTGAGATCTTACGGGCATATATAGTTAAAATTATTATTATTTCTTATATAATATGGAAGTTGTTTAAAATTAATTGATAAATCTATTTAAATCTGTTTAAATCTCAATTTACCAATGGAAACAATCAAAAACCTCAGAATTTTTGAAATTGTGGAAAAAACAGATCTTATACTGAGCTGGATTTAAGGAAAAAGGAAACTGTCTGTAAAACAAATCGATTGCGGTGACAGTCCAAAGAATGATAATCAGATTTTCTAGCTAAATCAAAGTTCAGGGTAACATTACCTCGCACCTGCAAAACAACTTAACCTTAATTCATTAGTTGTTTAACGTTTTTTGTTTATTATTTATTGACAATGTAGGTACCATGCGAATGAATTCTTTGAACATTTCCCACATTAAACTTCTTCGACTTTGTATTGCATTCTTTACTTCTATAGCCTCCTACACATAAACAAAAATTATATACCTACTCGTAATTAAGAAGCCCTCCCAAAGAAAAGAATATTATTCACAAGAAAGTTCACCCTTTCTTCGCACATTATTCACGCTTGACATGTCACTAACTCCTCCAGTCAACTTCAAAAGACCCAGCGAGCATTTTCTTATTTTTAATCATTGACGTTTGTTGTACTAGGAACTGTGACTGTGACAGTGATAGAAAAAAAAATAAGGAATCACCTTTAAGGTGGTGTCCCCACCAAAGTCGACAAAATTTTTCAAATTTACATATGGCTGCGTTTCTGATTCAAATTTTGTCTGTTTATTTCTTTTGTCGTTGTTATAGAAAACCATTTAAAATTCTACAACAACAAAACAAAAAACAGTTTAAGGAACACAATTTGCATAATATTCAGTTTGACTTTTTTGGGGGTCAGTTCCCACGGGTTAATTTTGTAAATATTTTATGGTATGTTCATTGAATCGAGCAACGGTTGTCACTTTCTTAACTGAATTTTCCGTTTCTCTCGCTAGGGAGGGCCACCAACTTGGCGTGGAAGATGTGTCAATTTTGTCTAATATATAATATAAACTCCCAAGAAAAAAAAAATACTCTCAAATGCACTCAAGTAGAACGTGTTTGGAAGCCTTTGCAATGGCTTTTGGCGTACTCCTTGTACGTGACTAATGGTTCAGTTGATGACTTGAATTAAATTAAGAAGATAACAATATTATATAGAATATAGGTAGGTATTTTATGAAAATAAATTAAATAGAATTGATTGTTTAAATGTTAAATGCATTCTACATCTGGACTTTTTCGGATAAAAGGAAGAAAGGAAGGCAAAGACCGATTTTGTATATAATTGGAAAATGTTTTTGTTTATTCTGCAAAAATAAAATCAAGGTCGTAATCTTAACATACAAAATTTAAGAGCAGATGGAGATTAAGCAATTGAAACGGTCTTTCTTTCACTTCAATTAGAGATATACGAGCTTAGAAATAGTTGATTCATTTAAGGTTTATAAGAAATTGCTTTATAGGTTAAAATTTAGGGTCGGTGAAAACGAAAACGGCACACATTTCTTTTTTTCAAAGGAAGCGTTTTCGAGATTATTATTATCTAGCCCAGCGACTCCATTGGCAATATTTAAGACAATAAATTGCCCCATCACTCATTACCATTGCTTTGACTATTGCCAATGGATACGCTTTCGCAATGGCAATATTGTCCGGTCGATGAGAAGCAATTATTGCTTTCCTTCGTCGGGACAATAGATTTTGCCATTTCAACTTTTTTTAAATAAAATGGTGTGTATCATTTTTTGAATAGCTTTTCCTTCAGATTGAAAATACAAAATTTAGGCCCAATTTTTCAGTGTTGTGTTAAGCCCGAGTAAGTTAACTCTGGAAATAGATCTGTCTACAGTTACGTCAGGAAGCTGGTTTTTAATTGATGATGAATGCTGAATGCCTGCAAAAAAAACGGAAGAATAAATATCATAAACATTTTTTGAGTTAATCCAAAGTTAACTCACTAAATTTGGTGAGTTAACTCGGGTTTAACCTTAACCAAGCACTGAAAACAATTTATGTAAGCAAAAACAGGGAATTTAACTGAAATTGCCTGGCAATAAAATGTCCAATCAATAAATTGCTATTGCCCTTGCAATTGGCATTGCCTTAAATATTGCCAATGAAGCCACAGCATGTGCATGTAAATATTAGTAAATATGTTTCAGGGAAATGTTAGTTTCAGGGGAAAAAAGTGAGGATAAAAGCTGTTCAGCACTAGATTTCAGGCATAACATTATGTAAAATACTTTTTTTGCAAAATTTAGAATATTTAAAATGACATAAGCTGTCAAAAACTTAAATTTTGGAATTCTAAACGAAACTATAAATCTGAAAATGTTTATTTTGCAAAGCCCAAAAAGTTCCCTACATAATTCATAAACTGGTAATTTTTTTTAGCAGTTTTGGTAGATCTATTGAGAGTGCGATTTTTATTCTGAGCAATTTGTTTCCTCAGATTTATACCTATTTTGGACACAAAATCCAAAAATCGTTTGAAGTTCAATTTTTTGAAAGATTAAATCTTTTTTGAATATACTAGATTTCAACAAAAGGTTTCTGCCATAAATTATTGGAGATCTCATGTTGAACAATTTTGGTCTTAACTTTTTTTCTAAAACAAATATTTACCGAGGCAATCAATTTAATACTTCAAATGCAGTATAGTTGTCACCACTTACGCAAAATTAGTGCATTTGTTTGACATTTTATGCACAAAAATGCTTTTCCAACTTAAAACACGAAGAACGTAAATAGTCTAAGCCCTTAACAAAGAGTCTATCAAAATTAAATTCCCTCCTGTCAAAAATATCCACTCTATAAAAATCCCATTCTTAGTTCATATGTCATCATATCGTTTGTTGACCCAGAAAAAAAATAAAATTTCCTTCAAACAATATAACTTGACCTATCGCCTTCATGATGGCTTCAAATCACAGTTCACAGAGTCCCTTATCAACTCAATGCGAACCGATTGACTTAATCCTCCGACAAACAAACTCGCGACTTGTTTCACATTTATAAAATGTATCCCCCACAGTCCATTCCGCATATACCACCATACATACAGTATGGTATTATAACTTAGTATCTTCATTTACCACTATACATTGCCACTACTGTGTCGCATGAATGGCGTGTTTTATCATCAAAATTCAGTACTTCTCACGACATATGTTCTACACGAACTGTTAAGCTGTTTTCCATTCAATCTAGCATGATTGTAGCTATACGCACAACAACAACAATCAACAGCAGCAAAATAAATGAACCAAAAAAGGACATCGCATCGTTTGAAAATCTAAATCCGCTAGGGATATAGAGGGTTCTGTTTTAGCTCACTGTTTGTCCATGACCATGTTGGTTTTGTACTACATATATTGTTCGAATCTTATAAGTCCTGTTGAGCGATGATTGCCACTTTAAATCGCGTGTGTTCTCATTCGCGACTCACATTCACAGCAAGCAAATTGGCAAGTGGCCTCTGTGTTTGGTATTCTCGCATGTAAGTCTCTTATGTCACAGTGTTTTTGGCGGATTTGTCATTATTTCCCACAGGGCAAAACCTCACGCGACCGCTTCACCGCATTCTTGACAGAACAGAGAGACAAACAGTAGTAGAAAACTTGATAATTTTCGCCAAATTTCCAAATACAAGCTCAGTTCGCATCCAATAATGTTCTCGGTTTCGTTTGCGAAATTTCTAATTGGAATACATAGAGGTGTCCTTTAAGGATATGTTCTGTCAAACCGCATTCAGTATTAGAGAGAGAACAAAAGAGAATAAAATTACTAACACACTTAGTAAAGTACTACACTCATGACATTATATAGAAACTAGGGCAAACATCCGATGCACACAGGACCATCGCATCAGCATCATACTTCTAGGACGACGACACGACGCTATAAGTAGACATTTGTATAATGAATAGTAGGATGTAAGGACCCAGGATAGGAGTCATGGGTAAATGCATGTTCTGTGTATACTTTCATTGACTCCTACAAACTATACAAAACCCAGAGTACATTCAGTGTGTATACTATTATGCGACTCTCCCACTGGAGAAAGAAGAAGAACAAGCAGTTCACTTCGTGTTTATAGTAAAAGTCCTTATTTGCCTCCCTGGTGATATACTTTAGAGCGAAGTTCTAAAAATGTATACCAATTCCATCTGTGCTCCCGCAACCCGTGCCCTCTTTTTACCTCAAATGGCACACCACCCGCTCCCGCCCAACTCCCCCCCCGACCCCTCCTTTCCACATGGGAAATTTAAGGAGAATTATGAAATTTTTAATGCCATTAAAAAGTTTTCTCACACTTTTACTTCTGCATAAAAAATACACTCTATGTCACTAGATTGAATATAAATTTGTTTAAATCATTTTCTTTGATAAATTTATTAATTCTGAAAAAATTCCTGACAAAACCAAATTTATATTTGAAAATACAAAATCCTTTTTTTTTTTTTTAATTCTAGAAAAAATATAACTTTTTTTTTTTCAAAAAAATATCAAACAAAAAGTTGGAGATTATAAAATTCTACACAAAAAAGATGGTGATATTTTGTTTCCACAGAGCAGTAGATTTAAGAAAAATCGTTCACAAACGTTACAATAGCAGTTTTTTTTTGTTTGTTTTAAATTAAGTTTAAGTTTCTGTTGATTTAACAAAAAAAGTGCCGTAACATTTTTTATTTTTCGAAAAATGTGCAAAAAACTGATTTACACCTCCTTTCACACCTTTAAAATTTTTTGCCCCAGTCCAAATTTGGGATACGTTTTAGTTTAGAAAATACTTTAGACTTATAAATAGTTCTCTTCACCAAAATTCAGCTTTGTCAGAAGAATTTTTTTCGCAGCTTTGCCATTTTTCGTCAAATTTTATTTGGCTTTAAAGACAAGGAGCAAATCAATTTTTCTACTACGTTTTTTTCGTTTCCTAACCTTTAGCACCTCATGTATGGGATAGTGGCAAGAAAAAGTATGCCATCTAAAAGGTCAGTAGTTGGTCAAAAAAGGTCAAGTAGTTTCAGAAATTGGTCAGCCATAGGAAATTTGTAATCAATGGTTAAAGTTTTTCAAGGACACCATCTTTTTCTGGCACCTCATTTATGGGATATTCGTAAAAAAAGTATACCATTTTAAAGGCCAACGACTCGTGATAAAAGGTCAGCTTGTTTCAGTGAATGGTCAGCCATAGGTTATTTTATATGAATTTTTGAAGTTTTTTGTTTTTCAAGGCCGTATAAGACTCTTAGCACCTCATTTATGGGATATTCGCAAATAAAGTATACCAATTGAAATGCCACTGACTCGTGATCAAAGGTCAGCTAGTTTCAGTAATTGGTCAGCCATAGGTTTTTTTAATGAAGACTCTTATACTGTAACCTTGAAACAATCTTTTAAAATTCATTGAAAAAAACCTATGGCTGACCAATTTCTGAAACATGTTGACCTTTTATGAGGACTTAATAACTTTTCAAATAATATCTTTTTTTTTTGGAAAATTCGGTAAGTAAGGTGCTAAAAGTCTTATTCGTCCTTGAAAAACAAAAAAATGTCAAAAATTCATATAAAATAACCTATGGCTGACCAATAACTGAAACTAGCTGACCTTTTATCACAAAACAGTGGCCTTTGGAAAAGTACACATTTTTTTGCGAATATCCCATAAATGAGGTGCCAAAAATAGTTGGTGACCTTGAAAAACTTTAACCATTGATTACAAATTTCCTATGGCTGACCAATTTCTGAAACTAGTTGACCTTTTTTGACAAATGACTGACCTTTTAGATGGCAGTTTACTTCTTTTGCGAATATCCCATATATGAGTTGCTAAAGGTTAGGAGCCCGTTTTTCACATATTTTTAAACTCGGCTTTTTTATTTTTATCAATCAATTAAGGTAGAAATCGAGTGACGTGGAGTGTATACCATTATCTATATAGATGAAATTCATAGGAAGAAAAATTAGTGTCATTCTAGGAAATGATAGGATAGATGAAGATGAGCGAGGGCGAAAAACGAAAGACGAAACACCAAAACCAAAACGTCGACTTCGTCGTCGTTGTCGCTTTCATCGTTGGTCGTCGCCGTCATCACCAACAACAGCGAAGGAAATAGAGGACGTGACCAACTAGAGTGGATGCAATTTTTAAATTGAAGCGGTTTTTGTGTCACTTCTGTTTTAATGCTGTTTATTTGAGAAAAGTAATCCTTTTAATAGTTTTTTTCTCTTCCTCCATATTAACGTGTATACCTTCCTACATATCCTTGCTTTTGACAGTTGAGTGGGTGATGATAGCTGTATGGTGTAGTGGTGTGGGTAAGGTGGTTAGGGTATAGATTTTGTTGAACAGTATTTGAATGGTGCGGATGCACGTGTGAATGCATATGAAACGTGATACTTAACGCACTCAAAGGATTACACATGGCACAAATTATTTTATCACTCACAGAACAGGGAATATTGCAGGATCCTTGCAAATGCATTCAAAACTTTTTCTCTCTCTCTCTCTCCATCCCTTGCTGTTTTTATATCTTTTTAAACAAACTTCCACACTCATCTCTTGCTCCAAACACCATTCAGTAAAACCAACTTGAAAAGGGTTATAATGTTATATAGAAGAGTTTGTCATTAAAACAGATGTTAGCAAACAGGATTAATTATCCTGGCGTTTATTTTTGCTCTTTCTCTTCGGCGCGCGGCGCGTTCCACTCCTTCGTTTGAATGCAATGTTTAAATGGATGTTTTTTTTTGTGGGATGGTGTTGAACGATGGTTTTTGTTTGTGAGTTTTTTTTTTTAATATTTTTTTTTTTTTTTTTTTGTTTTTCATTTCAAAATAGATAACGGCAGCGTGGACTAATTATTCACAAAAACGGCATTAATTACTTGTATTATGTACATTTTGTGTTGTTTTTTGTTTGTGTAGCGCTTTAGTGGCTGAAGTTGATAAAAAGGTATATAAACACACCAGTGACAATGAAGTGCGGGACATTATCGTTTCGTTTTTTGTTGTTTTTAATTTCGGAAGAGTTAGAGACAAGTGATTAATGGTGATGGAACAGAGAGATAGTAGAGAGAGAACTGTTCTTAATTACTTTGAAATGAGGAGATGGTATAGAATTATGAATAATTAGAAAATAGTTTTTGAATTGTTTTAGAAATATAGATTAATTTGATTGGAATAAAATATAGTAATTTTTAAGCCTTTAGGACTTTTGCTGGAGGCAACGGAAATAAAAACATAAGAAACAAAAGAGCTGAGATGAAAACTTGATAAACGTGATAACTGATAACTTATAATTTGACAAGGTAGTTAAACGCAGTACCATGTTAAAGATAGACTGAACCAAGATACAAATAGCAAGATCTTTAAAAGATGGCTGATTTATAAATGCTTTGAACCAAATAAAGTAAAATAAATAATATTTAGGACTTTATAGTGGCTAAGTATTAAATATTTGAAGTGGATATTGGTTCATTAATACGACGGACCGTGGCGGTTTGATGTGGCGGCGGCAGTGGTTTATTTTGTGTTATTGAGCTGTGATTTAAATTGCTCAATTTATTTATGGCACAAGTTTTAAACCTATTTTTACTTCCTCTAATAGGCCAAGTATTGGTTTTGTGTAAAAGTGAAGTCCAAAAAACTAATTTTCAACAAGACGTCTGCAGTTCTGTTTGTCTTTGTGCCCTGATATCCTTCGAGCTGGAGCCTTAACGAATAGACGGATTTTCTTCAAGATTAGTGTGAAACTTTTGTATGTGATTGCCTAGGAGAAATTCAATTATTTGTTTGCTCATTTAGAACGCATAGCTGACATAAAAGGATTTCGGTTTTATCACGTTTTCTCAAAAATGGCTCCAACGATTTTGATTAAAAAGTTCGTACATGTAATGCTCATTTTTACATTTTTTGAAGTTTTTTGAGCAATGTTCCATCTTTTTTTTTGTATATTCCCGAATATCTTGTGAATAGATTCATTAATTTTGTGATAATTTTGTATCCCAGTGCTTACCTTATAAGTTCAAAATTCACTATTTTTATCATTTTTTTTAAAGAACAAATAAAATCAAAGAAAAAATAAACTTTTTTCCATATATTCTTGTTTTTTTTTTTTTTTTCTGTATTCAATCAAAATTGATATTTTAACTTTTTTATTAATAATTTATCGATATAATAATATTATCGAAGCTTTAGTATAAGCCGTCAATGTCTAGTCCCATTCTAGTCAACGGCGTATACTAACGGGGGTCAAGAGATATATATACAAGAATAAAGTCTAAAATAATGTTAATTAAAAAGTACAAGTGACCTCAACTCCAGAAATAATTTTGTTTAGCCCACTGTTATACCTTGGGCGAAACACAATTATTTCTGGAGTTGAGGTCACTTGTACTTTTTAATTGAATTTTATTCATTCACTCCACTTAAAACAGAAGTAATTTCAATATTTTAATATTTAAATTTCTTCATCTTCTTATTAAAATAATGATATGCTGGGTTTCCACTTGTCATTGAAAAGACGCGAATTGACACACTTTCCAGGACAGGGTGGCTTTTACCAACACAAAAAGCAAAGAAAGTAGTAGGAGCGAGCAAGCATAACTCACCCTGTCTTGGAAAGTTTGTCAATTTGCGTCTTTTCAATGACAAGTGGAAACGTAGCATTAAGCTTTATTTCTGTAAGACAGACTGACTGAATAAAATAAATTGGGTGGCACAACGGCTCGTGAAGAACCAGGACTTAGTGACTAACAACTCGCAACCATTCCTGTGTGCGCCTGTCGACAGGAATGGAAGGGACCTACAATTTTATGCCGAATCTGAACGGCTAGACGAGAAGCACTTATTCGTGACAAGTGATACTGGAGGATTTCTCAATTCCTCGCAAGAGGCAGTAGCCCTGAAAAAAAAACTTTTTAGTTTTTTGGTGAACGAGGCTGGGAAGCGAACCCAGACCTCCAGCGTGACAGTCGAACGCACTAACTATTACGCTACGGGCTACTACAAAATTTTTATGGTTGTTTTTAATTTCTTTAAAATTTTTCAAATAATAAATTATAAAATAACCTTTCTTAAATGTTGAAACATTAACGTCATTATTCCATTATTCCTGTCATATCGTTTAGTTCAATTTTCTTATCAGTCAAGAAGGTTTTTGTAAGAGAAATGAACGTAATTTTTTCTTTTTTTTTTTGATTAGGTCAAAGTTTTTTGTTTGATATTTCTGAAATTGAATATCACGGAAACCTGATCACGCTAAGCACGAAAACCTTGGAATAAGTATAGTCTGGTACCTGTTTTCCAAAAGAATGTCCTATTTTGACGAGAGTTTTCATTATTAACATAAATGAAATTCATTATTTTCCATTTTTAGGGTCTTATGTTTTCTTATTTTGTCCTGATTTAAACTAGTATTCTAGTTTTATTTAGTTTTTCATTAAAATCATCATCGTTTCGAGTTAAATATGAGATTCTTTTGACAGATAATGCAATTTCCAAAGTCTCTTATAATTATTTTACTTACGATTCAAGAAGCTCGAAAAACTCGAGCAAAATTCTTTCGATTTTCGCTTAAATTCACACAAATATTACACCAGGAACAAATAAATTTTCAGCTGCTGCATGGTCAGCCAAGTCTAGTAAGACTTACCATTTTTGCTTCCTTTCTCTGAGATCGCTGTTCATGGTAGAAGCCGAACTCTTCAATGAGTTTGATTGAAAATGGTCTGGGTTTCAAAAGGCACCTTGTTTTAAGTGTTACGAAATTACTCAATTTTATACATCGCAAAAAATCTCCCAGGGAAATATATATACACTACAGGCTATTAATATATATATATTAATAGGCTATTAAATATAACTTTTCAGTCCATTCTTAAAATATTTAGGCTTATGAGTAGCTCACCAGAATTACTTTCTTTAAAGTAATTTTTGTCTAAAAACATTTTTGGTAAATTTAAATCGACCTAATCTGAATCTTTGGTGGGCATCCTATGCATTTTCTTATTAAGTTGAGGTGTTTAGTGAATGTATTCTAAAGACAAGTTATAACACTCTATAATTAAACAACTAAAACGACCCTCAACATTCTTTCTTTTCAGCGTAGCTCTCTCTTTATTCCCACTGAAATTGCATCTCACGAAAAAGAGTAACTTAATCTTTTTCAGGAAATTTTCTATTTTTTGTTAAATCTTAACTTTATGGTAAAATTAAAATTCTTCTCGAAACTATTATTTTTCTTTGTAAACCTAATTTCAAACAAAAGAATGCAGGCTTACAAATCGTGTTTTCATAATAAGATTAATAATTTTCTATCGGAATATAGCACAATGTATAGTAGGATTGCCTGAATTTTCCATTTCACATCCAATTAATTAACTGCCAGCTTCTGTAAACCCAATTTTTCTAGAATCTGACAACTTTAAATTAACTATCAAACAACAACAACAAAAAGAAGAAGAAATCGCCCTTCATTCAAATATTTTTTGTGATCGTGCGTGTGCCTCGCAGCTTTACTATTATTAATTCCCGGAGGCAAAGACTCATGAAAAATATCATTTTCATTAAAAATGCACTAAAGAAAATAAAAATATGAAACTCGCAGCTTAGAGAGATGATTTTGAGAAGATGAAGCTATTCGAGTAATCATCGCACTTAATTTTCATTTGATATGCCCATCAGCTTTTTTTACCTTCCACAGGTAGGTACATATATCTTACATATATGATACAAGTTCACCATATTCCTTTAGTCCTTTCGAAGACTATGCATTCTGCTAACAAATCATTTTCAATTTAAAATCTACTAGAAAACCTATCTACGATAGATCATAATTTTTTTTTCTATTTTCTCAATACTTACCTACATATTTTTAAACGTTGGATTTTAGAATTGAGAAGTTAAATGATTTGGAAAAAGGTCGATTGGACTTTAAGAATGGGCGGTCGTGTCGTTGCATGGAGGAGCCTGAATTGATATTATATTCTATGCATAATGGATATGGTAGCGTTGTTTACTCTTGTGGCTGGAGACCGAGAAATAGAGCCTTCTTAAGTTACCATCTACATTCCAGATGAAATATGCGCAACTTTTCTGTGTGCAACAGCTCCGATTTCCAGGATATATTTAACCATGGATGAGTAAACCCTGACCTGACCAAGTGCAATGTTATATGAGATTGCTGCAGCTTGAGAGGAATCGAATTGTTGTTTTTTTTTCTTCTTTTTTGCTAAAGAGTCCTTGAAAGATTTTCATATTGAATTAAGTTGAGCAGAAAATTTGTAGATTACAATTGAAGAAATTGATACTTTATGGGAAATGTTTTGAAATAGCGATATACCTACTAGTAGTAGAATGTAAGTTATATTGTAATCTCTAAAGGAAACTAGGTACATACGTGAATTACATTCCTGCCAGCACTATAGTAAAGGTACATAACTTTAAAAAGTTATAACTAGATCTTCTCAGTTGTTATTAGACGTAGAGTTGTTATTTTATTTACTTTTGTACGAAAAAACGTTGTTTAAAATGTTTGTCTTACATATTTTTTAGAAAGCTCCTTCTAACATTTAGACTTTGGACCAAAAACTGAAAAAAAAAAATAATCGTTATTTTTGTATGGTAATACATATTTCAACCAATTTTTTTTTCGATCTCTCATATTGAAGTCTTTGGTGCTTTTATTTCCTTTAAATTTGTCTTACGTCAATCTTTGCACAAACTTAATTTATGAGTAGTTTAGTTAAAATAATCAAAACCATTTATAGGTTAGTTTTTGTTAAATGTTTGTTTATACATTTTTTTAAACAATCCTATTTGATAGAAAATCTTATGTCCAGTAAAAAGGATTTTACGTTCAATTCTCAAATTTGGCTTAGCTTCCAAGTTATACCAAAAATATTGAAAAATTACCATTGTACACCCTTGACCGCAATTGTTCCTTACTGAAAGTTTTATTCAATAAGTTATATCTTGGTTTTCTTAGTTTTCTGACATACACATGAAATCTAAATATACAAATTTAACGCTTTATAAAAGTATCATGAGTGATTTTTTGGTTCGAATAGAGATTTAGGAGATACATTTAAAAATCAATTTAATAATAAGAACATTTGATAGTTTTTCGATAATAACTTTTTATTGGAAGGAGCTGTCAAAAAAATTTAAGATAAATTACGACTAATAACGACCGAGAACATCGAGTTCTCGCTTTTTTTAAGCTTTTATATCCAAGCGATACAGAGGGATTTTGTTCCTTCTTTGTGGTTTTATAATCCACAAGAACTACTCCCTTTACCTGTTTTGTAGATATTTTTTATTTGTATGCAGGTGTCGTTGCATTTGTTTCACCCAGGAGTTTTATCGCCGTTCCGCGATAGTGTTGGAACGTCTTGTGCTATTGCCTTTTGAACTGGGTTCTCATGGCATCTTCTTTGTACATGACAGTACCAGCTAAGTTGGTCATGCTGTATTTTGTCCAAGATGGTATTTTTGACGTGTAGGCTTCCTCGGATGAATTCTCTTGCTTCTTATTCGATCGCGCTTTGTCATTCCTGCTGTCATGCGAAGCATCTTCAATTCAGCTGTCGTCAATTTACTTCTTCTTGTACATTGTTTTATTTTTTTGTACATAGTCCAACACTGTGAACCGTATGTAAGCGCTGGACGAACAATTACCGTGTAGAGCTTTCCTTTCAGCTTAGGGGGCATTTTTCTATCAGAGAAGATGACAGAGTTTTCCCGCCACTTCATCCACCCTACGCTTACGCGATGTTTGATGTCGTCATCACAAGATCCTTCGATATTGATCATTGATCCAAGATATTTAAACTTTTCACCCTTAGGAATCACTGTTCCATTCAAATAGATGTCCGGAATAGGCCTGTGTGGATCAGAAAATGGACAGCATAGGTATTCGGTCTTTTTTGTGCTAATGCGGTATCCATTTCCCTTCAGAACATCCACCCATACATCAAGTGCTCGTTGCAAGGACACAGGATCTTCCCTTATGATGGCTCCATCGTCAGCAAAGAATAACTGATTCACTTTGGGGTCCGTCACCTTATCCTCAAGCAGAAAGTCAAGGACGTTAATAAAGAGCAAAGGACTCAACACGCTTCCCTGGTGCACACCTACTCTAATTGGCAACTCTTCGGTGATTCCTACGGGGCATCTTACCTTTGTTTTAACTTGCTCGTTCATGTCCATGACCATCCGCACGTAGACTTCCGGGACTCCTCGTTGGCTAAGTGCAACCCAGATCTCGTGGTTGTCTGTCGAATGCTTTTTCAAAATCAACCAATACAATATGCAAATCTCTTGAGGAATCCCAATATTTTTACATTCTGATTCTTATACGCTGAATAGCATCTGTGGTTGATTTATCCGAAACAAACCCGCACTGGTCGTCAGATAACCGAATTATTTTCCGTAGGCGGCCATCCAATATCCGTTCAACGATCTTCATGATGTGTGAGATCAGCTTGATCGAACGGTAGCTGTCGCAATTTCGCAATTAATATTTACATTGATGTTTTAATTTGTTTTGGCACATAAGGTGCCTAATTGTATTTGTACATTGTTTCTTATTTTTATAAAAATTATTTAAAAAATTGTATTTGATTGTCTTATACTATTAACATTATTATGGTTTATGGATGGTTAATCTCGGGTTATTCATATCCGGTTGTCTTTTGCTAATTTGATCGGACAATAGGTATACAATTTTGGAGAGCCCCACATCTAACCTACATACATACTTCCCAAGCTCCATAGACGATCAATTATCTTCTGAGTAGGGGCTTGAACCTTCCGCCTTCCTGGATCTTGGGAGCCTTTGAGAATCTAAAACTCTCCAAAATACCTTATTATCGATAAAATGAATTACTTAAAAATTGTATTAGATGCACTTGCACGTATTTTCTTAATGACACGGTAGTGTTGATTGGCTCATTGATTTTATTTTAGAAAACGTCTAAAGGCTCTTTCATTTTATTTTGCTTCGCATCTGAAGCCAACTAAAAATGATGGCGTTTTTGTCAGTTTGTGTTGTTCTCAGAAAACAAAATAGATACAAGGTTAAATGTGCCGACTATGAAGATTTTACTGTGCACATTTTGTCTTTATTAAGTCTTAGATGTTGGTGAGCAGCTTCATGCTGTTTCCTAAATAGGTCATCATTTGCGATTCCTTGACAAAGTCATTATTGAGATCATTCTTTAACAACAAATGCATCAGCATGGCTATGAAATGGTCTGCCCGTTTATCATTATAAGAAAAAGAACAACAAAAGAAATTATTTGTTTTAAATTCGGTACTTTAATGTCTCACTTTATGGTTCTACAAATTATAGAAGGCAAAATCACAAATTGTATCTTCCTTCTATAAATAGCACACATTGCGAGGGTGTATACGGACTATAATTGAGATTTCACGGAGCATCATTGATTTAATTTTTTTTTATTTTGTTCACAATCTACTTCCAAAGAACCACATTGTCATGTGTAAAGAAAATATATTTCCAAAAAAAGGAGCAGTACAAAAAATAAAGATGTAAAATATTTCACTTAAAAGGATCAATTCAAGACAATAGCATTGCAAATCATTGCCATGAAAAGGACAATTATCGCATCCACAAAAGCAACCATGATGAGACTGTGTATCATAGGTAGGGCGTAGGATTATGAACAACCTAAAAAGAAAAAAAAAGAATGAAAAGGAAGGATCAGGACTTCTTATAACATCCTGCAGAGCAAGATATAGCAGATGTCTCCATTCTTGCACTGATCTATCCGATCGGTATTGTTTTGCAGTCTTGTTATCCTGTAACTATTATTGGTCTTATCCCTCGTCGCACATTGTGGCCAAGGGATCTTTAACTTGGATTTCTATGATAACAAGAAGCAATTGCGCTTTTCTTCCTACTTTCTATCTTCTTCAGTTATTTTTTTTTTTTCTTTAAGTCTTTTGGCAAACAATTACTGCACTGTACATCCTTAAAATAAAAAAAAATGAAATCTTATTTATGGTAGATTTTATTTTGTACGAGTATATTTCACCCAGGTAAAGAGATTTACTGGATATTTTCGATTCACTCCTCTTTCAACATGTTTCCCCAGCAGGAGTCTTTTTTTTCTTATTCGGTTCGAGCAAATTCCAAACAAAAGAAACGAAAATGCGAGCCACTGGTCAAGGGAGGCACTCGTGTGTACCATGGGGTCGGTCGTTTTGACAATCTTTTGTGTAAGAAATTTTGCTTTGTTTTTCTCTGACACAATGACGGTAGCCGAAATGCAGACGCAATCTGTGGTAGCACAATAGATCGACCGTGGCTTTGATGAATTTCGGAAGGATTTATAAAGATTTTGGATTTGAAAAGAACTTCGCTTTTTTTAAGAATTCTTTATTTGTCGCTTATGGTATGCAGCCATGAATTGTCCTTTAAGGAGCACGATGTGATGTCTTGTTTGACTAACTGAAGGCGCAACAGGATATAAGTGTCAAGGGGAGTTTCGTATTTTTAACTTTTGTTTATGATGAACACACTTTTTAGCTATATGTATGTACAAAAACAAACAACCTATAGTTAGACTGAGATGTACGTTATTTTATCATATCCAAGAATTGTTATATGAACATAAACTACCCGGAACTCACACTTTTTGTATGTTGTCAGTTTAAGAATAATAAGTTCATAAACTTAACCAAATGGAACTAGTTCAAACTTTTTAAGGTTAGTGTATTTGATCATTATACAAATATAAAATATATAGTAGTATCATGAGCTCAAATTTTGTTGTACTAATCTTGTTCACAATTTGGCAGAAATCAGGGCTGAAATTGCCAAAACCTAAGTGTAGAGATAGGAAAAGAATATTGTATTGTATCTTAAATGCTAATTATTTTTTAGCGAGTGGTACAAAAAAATAGGTTTTTTACATGGTGATTTACTTAAGGTGTGACAAAAAGCTTGAGCTTTTGACGCCCGGGCGTCAAAAAAATGTTCACGCCCGGGCATAAAAAATAAATTGACGCCCGGGCGCTAAAATAATATTAACGCCCGAGCGTCAAAAATAAATTGACGCCCGTGCGTCATAAATAAATTGACGCCCGAGCGTCAAAAATAAATTGACGGCCGGGCGTCAAAAATAAGTTGACGCCCGGGCTTCATAAATAAATTAACGCCCGGGCGTCAAAAATAAATTGACGGCCGGGCGTTAAAAAAATTGACGCCCAGGCAACAAAAATAAATTGACGCCCGGGCGTTAAAAAAAAACTGACGCCCGAGCGTCAAAAATAAATTGACACCCGTGCGTCATAAGTAAATTGACGCCCGGGCGTCAAAATAAATTGACACCCGGGCGTCAAAAATAAATTGACGCCCGTGCGTCATAAATAAATTGACGCCCGAGCGTCATAAATAAATTGACGCCTGGGCGTCAAAAAAAACTGACGCCCAGACGTCAAAAAAATATTGACGCCCGGGCGTCAAAAATAAATTGACGCCCAGGCGTCAAAAAAATATTGACACTCGGGCGACATAAATAAATTGACGCCCGGGCATTAAAAAAATTGACGCCCGGGCGTCAAAAATAAATTGACGGCTGGGCGTTAAAAAAATTGACGCCCAGGCGTCAACAAAATATTAACGCCCGGGCGTTAAAAAAAATTGAAGCCCAGGCAACAAAAATAAATTGACGCCCGGGCGTTAAAAAAAACTGACGCCCGTGAGTCAAAAATAAATTGACACCCGGGCGTCAAAAATAAATTGACGCCCGGGCATTAAAAAAATTGACGCCCGGGCGTCAAAAATAAATTGACGCACGTGCGTCATAAATAAATTGACGCCCGAGCGTCATAAATAAATTGACGACTGGGCGTCAAAAAAAACTGACGCCCAGACGTCAAAAAAATATATACGCCCGGGCGTCAAAAATAAATTGACGCCCAGGCGTCAAAAAAATATTGACAACCGGGCGTCATAAATAAATTGACGCCCGGGCGTTAAAAAATTGACGCCCGGGCGTCAAAAATAAGTTGACGCCCGGGCTTCATAAATAAATTAACGCCCGTGCGTCATAAATAAATTGACGCCCGAGCGTCATAAATAAATTGACGCATGGGCGTCAAAAAAAACTGACGCCCAGACGTCAAAAAAATATTGACGCCCAGGCGTCATAAATAAATTGACGCCCAGGCGTCAAAAAAATATTAACGCCCGGGCGTTAGAAAAAAATTGAAACGCAGGCGTCAAAAATAAATTGACGCCCGGGCGTTAAGAAAAACTGACGCCCGAGCGTCAAAAATAAATTGACACCCGTGCGTCATAAGTAAATTGACGCCCGGGCGTCAAAAATAAATTGACGCCCGGGCATTAAAAAAATTGACGCCCGCGCGTCATAAATAAATTGACGCCCGAGCGTCATAAATAAATTGACGCATGGGCGTCAAAAAAAACTGACGCCCAGACGTCAAAAAAATATTGACGCCCAGGCGTCATAAATAAATTGACGTCCGGGCGTCAAAAAAATATTAACGCCCGGGCGTTAGAAAAAAATTGAAACGCAGGCGTCAAAAATAAATTGACGCCCGGGCGTTAAAAAAAACTGACGCCCGAGCGTCAAAAATAAATTGACGCCCGGGCATTAAAAAAACTGACGCCCGTGCGTCATAAATAAATTGACGCCCGAGCGTCATAAATAAATTGACGCCTGGGCGTCAAAAAAAACTGACGCCCAGACGTCAAAAAAATATTGAAAAAATTGACACCCGGGTGTCAAAAATAAATTGACGCCCCAGCGTCAAAAAAAAATTGACGCCCGGGCGTCAAAAAAAAATTGCGGGCGTCAATTTTGGTTGCATGTTACATTTATTTATTTATTTATTTATTTCGTTAATTACTAACGTGAAAACAAACTTATACTACTTACATAATACTTAATCTAAGTTCACTGTTCTAAACTGTTAAAGATCACAGTTTTGATTTGTATACATTTTATGCTTTCATTTAAAGTCTAAACAAAAGTAAAATTTATTAAATATTTCAATCAATTGATTGAGGGGACTATTGGCACCATAGTTTGATCTGCTAAATATAATGCACAATGGTTGTTGTAGTCTTATACTTGTATGACTAAAACTGAAATTTAACCGACCAAGGACGGAGTGAGATGATATTGAACCGTTAATAATTCCAACAATAAAACAAAATTGTAAGTACTTCCTATGATTAGTGAGTGAAGGAAGGCTTATTAAAGCGAGTCTTTGAGAATAGGGTGGAAGAGTATTTTGATGTGACCATGGAAGAAAACATGTTGCTAGTTGCATGGTACATATTGCACGTTGCATGTTGCAAAAAAATTGACGCCCGGGCGTCAAAATAAGTTCATGTTTGTATATAAAAAAAAAAATTCCATTATGCATGGTTAAGGCAAGGTATTTTACAAGTTTCTAAAATGTTTGTCAACAGATAGAAGCGGGGATAGTTCCTCAAATACTCCTATTAAATTACTCTACAAATTCCAAACCTATTACCAACATTTAGGATTTTTGCACAGAGCTCCTGGGCTATTCTATTCTATTAAATTAGAAATTGTTTTCTTATCAGGAAATGTGTGATTGGGTTTATTTTTGTTGCATATTCTTGGGCATATGAAGTCGGTACAGTAGTCAGCATGTTTAAATCTAATATTTTTCTTCTGTAGATAAGATATTCCGAATCAACGGATTTTCGTGGTCGAATCTAACAAACTGACACAACTCGTCAATAACACAGCTTCGTCTAGAATTGCAAAACCGTTTTGTGATGTTCTTAAGCCAAGATTTAACTGTGATACATCATAGGAAAGCTCGGAGACTTATGGACGACTATAATCGAATTATAAAATGCAAGTAGGTACTTTCCTTATCATTAGAACCAATCGGATTTGTTGTCATCTTGCAGTTTAAATATTTGTTACAAAATACAATGCTGACATTGACATGGTTGGATTGATTGACTGGCAAGCAAGTTGCTATACAAACACATTTTTTTACTAATACCTAGTACTATTAAAACACCAAAACGACGGTGGCGGTGCCACTGGCCTGGCAGGGCATTTGCTCTGTAGATAATGTAAAGTTAAAAACACATTGAAAATCTCATTAAATCTCTCTAGCGATAATCACTCCACCTATAGGCCTAGACTATCGTCCCGAAATTCGACTCATTAATAGTACTATATGTTTTATATCAATAAGTCATGATTTAATGAATTAAAAATGAGAAAAAAATGTAGTATCATACCGGCTTTACTCAATTACACCATTTATTAAATCCAAACTTTGTAATTTACGACAAGATTTTTATTTAAATAAATGGCAGAATATGTATTTTAATTATGACGTAGATGAATTTTTGCTTGCACCATTTACACAGTAAAACAAATGAAATAAACAATAATTTAAGGAAGACAAAGTAAACAATTCCAGTTGACGGCACTTGATTATAAATTAAAATTGAATATAAAAAAAGACTGAGCACCACTAAGGGGCCAGTTATAGCTATCATTGGCCTCTAAGGTGCCAGTTATGGCTATCATTGGAAACCATCATTGAAGAAGTTAGCTGTTGATTTTGAGAGCCTTAGAAAGTTTAATCATTGAATATTTTAATGCAGAAATATAACTTTCGACTTCAAAAATATTTCTGCTCCAAAAAAAATTCATTTAATGATGAACTACCTACTGGCGGTGCCAGTTATAGCTATCATTGAAAACCATCATTGAAAAAGTTGATTGTTGATGTGTTCCTTTCTCTTCCTGTTATCGTCTGTCAGTTTTTCGTTCAATGATCGATTCTAACCTCAAAGTTGTTTTTTGTATGGGGAATGGAATTTTCAATGAAATTAAATTTCATGATAGCTATAACCGACTTGTCAGAAAATATTCCACCATTTCACTGATTTGTGTTTCAATGATGGATTTCAATGAAAGCTATAACTGGCGCCTTATGAATCTGATGATTGGTGTTGCAGCCTTGAAATTGCAACTAACAACTAGAACGTAGCAAGACAATGACAGTTTAGATATAGTGATGGTTTATTGGTTTACAAATATTCTTATATCGTTAACGAAAAAATAATAAAAACATGTTAAAATAGCAATTTTGATTTTTTGTAATAAAAAAAAATGTCCAAAAACCCAGGCAAATCCAACGGTGGTAACCCACCCAAGTGGTTGTTGAACACTCAAGCATTCATAAACCGACAAAAACTCTAAGTAGGTACAGCCAATTTTTTGTTTTGTGTTAAGGTAATACCAATTGAAACAATATATAATTTTATTTTCTTATTATTTATCAGTATCGTTCTTTATTTGATATAATGTATTATCCTTAAAATTAAGATATGGACAATATAATAATATTTTTTGTTTTGAGTTTTAAATATATATTTTTTTAATACAATAAAAAAAGAAGTAGATACATGTTTTTATTTAATTTAATTTGTAATATATATATAAGTAAAGTATGCAAAAATCATTTTATGAGAAAACAAAATATTCAAAAATTATTATAATAAGGAAACAAATTTTAAAGCTGTCTTTTATTTTAAATATATTAATTAACATTTGTTTCACTTCAAAAAATTTAATAACAATGTAAAAAAGGAATAAAAAAAACAAACATTGGACAAAATGTTATGTAACAAAGAAAAAGGAAAAACAAATAAAAGACTCGAAAAGTGGAATATATCAGTTTCATTCGTGATTTTTTGTTTTTTAATCACATTTGAGCTACGCGTTTCCTAAAAATATGTTCTCAACGAAAAGCGTTCGTTATTTTTAACAACAAAAAAAAAATATTTGCAAAAAATCAAATAAGAACGATTTGCTAGATCCAAGGTGTGGAAGGAAACCAAAATTATTCGATTAAATTGGAAATATTTTGTCAACACTTTTATAACTACAACTTTTGTATAAGAGCGTTGTTCTAGGAAATCTTAGCTGTTAGTGTTTTTTATGTTAAATTTAATAATGTTAAGTATTTTTTGTTTGTTTAATGTTTTACACTTAAAAATATATTTTTTTTGTTTTAAATTTGTTTTTGTTTAACTTTTGATAGAATAATGCAGGAATATTTTTGTTTTATGCGAACATTTACATCAATCGATTTTATTGTTTTTTTTTTTTTGTTTTGTTTAATTTTATATAATAATTACAATTAAATAACTAGTTACTAAATATTGTTTTATTTGCATTCAAATCGTTTCTATATAAGGTTCTTTTTTAATAATTTGATTCTTTTTTTTATAAACGTGATGGTGTTTTTTTTTGCCGATGGTAGCAAAGGAGTAGTTGATTTTTGAAAACTAAGTAGTAGTTGAATTGGAAAACTAATCTCCCTTATAAGCCAACCAAGCCAGCCTAATCGAAAATTATAATTCATAGTTCCTTGTTTGATAGTAATAATATTAATAATATAAGTATTATGAAGATATCTATTTGTTTTTCTTTTTTGCAAAATAAATATCTAAATTATTTAAAGTTCATAATAATAATTTTTATATATATATATATATATATATTTATATTATATTACGTACCTATATCATTTTATATATATTCAAATTTCTTTTTCTTATGTTTTTTTTTTTTTCCTATTTTCAAAATGACATTTAATTTAACAGTTTCCTTTTTTTTTTGCTATGTAACACTTTTAATGCAAATAAAATTTACATACAACGTTTGCTTTAAATTTACTAAATTTAATTATTAAATTTTATATTTATATAAATAATTTCATATAAATTTATATATATTATCTTCCAATTTGTATTATCTATTGCTTTAGTGTCAGGTTTAGTGTATTTCTTGTTTTTGTTAATATTTATGCCATAAGGGTCACTTTGCAAAATGTTTTATTAAAATGTTTTCTTTGAAATTGTGTGTTTGTGTTTTTTTTTAATTTTATTCATGGAAGTCCTCAATTTTGAGCGTTTTGCCATTTTGTCTGGTTTAATATTTGGCTTTTCAATCAGTGGTGTGTTTGGTGGAGTTATAAAAATAGGAAAAATGTATGTATATATATGCATTCATTGAAAAAGGAAGATTTAAGGTTGAACACGAATATGAACAAAACAAAAAAAAAAAGAACAGTGAATCGTTTTTCAAGTGGCACTTTTATTTAAGAAAGAAAGTCTTTTGTCTTTCGATTTTGGTTTAATTTATATGAAATTTTAACAAGAACCAAAAAATAGTAGTTAAAATCTATTTAATTTTTTAAATACCCATAGGAAAAAAGAATACAATACAAATGGAATTGTTTAAAAATAAATTAAAAAATTTTAACATTTCTACATCAAATGTATGTATATAATATATCAACGCGCACAAACCTGGGGTGTTATGATTATTTTTTTTTAACTAGAAAGTTCTTAGTTTAACATTTATAGTACAAAAAAAACATTACTACATAATTATTTAAATAAAAAAAGGTAAGATTTTTTTTATATTAAAAAAAAAAAACAAAAGGAAGTTGTAATGTCTTTCTCTCATTGTTATCTGTTAGTTGTTATTGTTTATGTTTTGTTATCACACATTGCTATCCGTACCTACGGCACCGGTGAATGAGAATGGTTGTGCATTTTTCAAAATGCCGGCACGATCGTTTGATGATGGTGTTGTTGCTGTTACACCGGTAAAGCCAGAATTCATTGCTGCATTACGCATTTCTTCCGCTGATGCTCTGTTTTTTTTATCGAAGATAGGAGAACAAATACAAATATTTATTATTAGTACAAAATTTGACATCAAATCAAACTATATAAATAAAAAAATCACTACATAATAAACCACATTACAAAAAATAAACACAACTGCGACAACTTATATCATATATAATTTGAACAAAAGGGATCACTGTGAATATTATAATAATTATATTGTTGCCACATCTAGCGGTTTTCTAAGTGCAAATTAAACAGAAGTTACATACAAATTTAGAAATTTTAAAATAAAACCTTCTACAATTAATTTAAAAACAAAAAAATTTCCACAAATTGACAACAAAAAAAAAACTTGCCATGCAAATATTTTTAAAAACCATGATATTTTGAAGGAAATTTCTTTTTGGTTGACTACGGTTACGGAGTCAGTGGCTGTATGATTGATTGTGAACGTATAGCTCGTTGTGTTGCCAAACGCTACTTGTTCCAACGATGTAAACCTACAATTAGCACACATTGGACACCGTAAAGATAATATTTTTTTAAAGATTTTAAACTTCGGACAGGAAGCAGGATGCATCAGAGAATATGGCTACGATGCAGATGATAGCTACGATGACATTTAAATATAATAAAGTGAATGTTTATGTTTTTGTAATGGTTGTATCGTATTTTAAATTATTATTTTCGTGTCATGAAATTATAAAATTTGTTTTGTATATTTGTATATCTCAGCAAAACCTCAGAATTTGATTTAAATACTGTAAATAAATATATATAAAAATAAATAAAACTAAAAATATTTGAATCTGCAGCGGTTTGTGTATTGGAATGTATGATTTTTTTTCATATGTACGTTGGACATTTTTATCCAGATTTTGAATTTATATAATATTTATCATTTGAAGGCAGATATTTATTGATGAAAATTGAATTTGTATTTTGGTTTATGATGAGTTTGTACCGTTATCCGAAACATTGTTCTTTTTAAAACCTTTTCCTTTTCTTTTCAATCTTAATAACAAATAATAGAACAAATTATTCCTGATCCTGAAAAAACTGTATAGTTCAAAGGACAAAAAAAGTAGAAATGAAGAAAATAATTGGGCAGTGATGGTTTGTTGATTTAATACAAAAATCTTAAAACGATTTGAAAGAGTGAGTGGAATCATATACGTATCTAGTAAAGATCTGCATGAATATATTTAATTATGGCACTACTTTAGTGCACTTAATTTACAACATATATTTGATCAAGTGCACTCAAAACATGAAAATCACAAAAAAGAAACATAAACCGAATCAATATTCATTCTCCGCTAACAGAACGGTAACAATGCTTGTTTCTTTTCGCTTTCGCGAGTGCTTGAAGAAAATGAAACTGAGGCACTTATTTTGTCCCATATTACAGTGAATGTTCAAACTCATTATACGAGTATGAATATATTCATTGCAAGTTCAATTACGAATATTCATTGCAATGCTGAGTGAATGACTCATTTCAAAAGTAACAAGCTCTAAATACAATCGCACCCATTCTGTTATCAGATAATGAGTAAAGCTTGTTTTGTGCGAAATTATTTACGAGTAAGCTGGGCACTTTCTCAAAGATTTGCTGCGAATCGAGAGCACCCAATGGCTACATTGATATAGACGAAGTATCGTTGCCATTGTGACATAATAGCACCGAAACTTCTTCGTGGCACGAAAAAATTAGATATAGAACGCTTTTATAAGCGTCATAACTTTACTTAAACTCCAACTCGTAATTTAAAATTTAAAAATCTTGCGAATTTTGTGAACATTTTATGAAAATTGCTCCAAACAACGACGCACAAATTGTTAGACATTTCTATTTTTGGACGGTAAACGAAAATATAAAGTGCTATCTTTTTTTTTTTTTTGTATTACAACCCGCTATAGTATTAAGTTGTTGATTACGTTCAGATGATTAAAGATACTTCCAAATAAGGCAAGTTTCTAGTCTGTGATTGGACAGCTGTAAAAATAATGCCTTCAAATGAAGGGAATTTTTTTTGGAAAGTGACTGGAAAGTTAGGCAAGAAATAACTACCTTAATTTCAAAAAAAAAATGTATCAAGAATCTTCGAGCTTACCTTCAAAAAAGTACCTAACCCTTCAATAAGGTACTTTTTTGGATCCATTTCATCTTCAAAGAAGAAATTATGTTTTTGTATGTCATGAAAATGGCATTTTTTTTGAAAATGACAGGTTTTTTTTTTCCAAAGGAGAGTGCCCAAAAAAAAAACCAGAGTCGATAAGAAAAAAACATATATGGTTTGAAAGAGCATTGACTATAGATATCAAATATGAAATTATTTTCCTTAAACGTTATCCCCGGGACTGGCTATGATAATTTATTTACTTTTAATAGCTAGATGTTTTTTCATGTATAGAAAATTGGTGAGGGCAGTACAGAAAAGAACAGGTATTGATTAAAAAACATACCTACATATCTACATGAAAACCCGCAAAAGTTTCGTAAAACATGGTTTCGAAAAAACTGATTTTCATAAGGCAATGCGCAAAAATACAAGGTTTCGAAAAAAAATGTTTATAAGCGTGTCGGACGCTATATATATATATATTTTTTTTTTTATTTGACGTAGCAACAGTATAGTAAGGTATAGGAGGAAATACATGTGCCTTTAATGTTGCATTCTTTTAATGCGAACATGTGTTAGCTGTCATAAATTGGTACATTACTAGTCTCGTCAATATCTTTTATACAAGAAATCAATTAACAAATTCCGGAAAAAATTATGAAAACAAAACTTTTCGGGATTTTACCACTGCCGTTGAAAAATTCTTAGTTTTCCCGTTTTTTTTTTTTTTTTTTTTTTTTTTTTAATTTCGGAGTTTAAAAAATTACATAGTAAGGAAAAGGCAAGTCTTAATTATTCATTTGTATACAGTTGGTCTTAACTCTCACGCACATACTATTTCCTCAAACTGTTGTCCGGTATGCTTAGGTAGGTAACTATTTTTATTCGAAACTGTTGAGTAACGGTATGGATGATAACCGCCATTTTATGAATGAAGACCGAATAATCTTGTGGCTGCTGGTTTTAGTGACTTGTGGTGAACCTATTTAATAACATGATTAAACCATGATGTGCCACTTTTTACTTTTTTTTACATGAAGAAACACTGTTTTTAATAATTTTAAATTGTCATATCCAGTCCCGGGGATAACATTTTAAGAAAATGATTCCATATTTGTTATCTAAAACTAATGACATTCAAACCATGTATGACTTTTCTTAATTGACTCTGGGTTTTTCGTCCATAAATTTTTGGGCATTCTACTTTCAAGCATCAAAATATTTTTTCCAGTGGAACGCTGAGACGAAGACTATTACACACTATATTGTCCCAAGTACACCCAAACTAAATTAAATATGTATTAAAAAATTGGGAGACTAAACAGTGGAAACATCTAAAGGAGCTTTAATCAGTCGTACAATATGAAATTAAAAATATCACTTTTTGTGTTTTGAATTGGTAACACTTAATTTAACGGTATAGAACACCCAGTAAAAAAAATAAATAAATTGGGTGGCGCAACAGCTCGTGAAGAACCAGGGCCTAGTGACTAACAACTCGCAACCATCGCTGTGTGCGCGTGTCGACAGGAATGGAATGGAAGGGACCTACAATTTTATGCCGACTCCGAACGGCTAGACGAGAAGCACTTATTCATCACAATTGATACTTTTGGAGGATTTGTCAATTCCTCGCAGTAGCCTTGAAAAAAACTTTTTTGTTTTTAGGTGGACGAGGCTGGGAAGCAAACCACCTTCAGCTCGACGTTCCAACGCAATAACCATTACGCTACAGGCTACTATACTACACACCCAGTTAAAACATATTTAATTTAATGACAAAGACAATCCCAATTTGTATTTTTAACAAAAAAAAAAACTTATTTTTGATAATCTAAAACAAAGCAAGGGTTAAAGAATATAAATTTTTTTTTAATGCACACTACCATCCAGCCGTTAGACTCAGAATATGGAATTTGGGAATCAAGCATCTAATCTAGGTGATTTGTTGTGGAATTTTTAATAATTTTCTACGAGTTTTTTTTTTTTAACAAAAACAACTTTCAACAAAATAATTTATATTTTAATTAGTTCTACTTCAAAAGTGCAACCAAAGAAAACTAAGCTTAAATAAACAAAAAAAAAAAGTTATTTGCCTTTTCCACACACGCAAGTTATGTCTTTCATTTAAAGCGAGATGTTTTTTTGTTTGTTTGTCAAAACGCACTTTGGAGTTATTACAATATTTATAATTTTTGGCAGATATTATATGATGGAGCCACTGGCGCATAACTACTATGATGATGACAAGGCTAAGGCTGGGTGATGCAAAGTGGCGGTGGTGTTGTTTAGTCGTTTTTTGTTTTTTTTTACATTTTTTATCCGATTTAAGTTTTATTTTTATTGATTTGTAGGCGCTAAACATTAAGGACACCAAACTGAAGAAAAGAAACTCAAAAAAGGATTTTGGCAGGAATATGGGGCTGAAGAGAAGGAACATGGGCAAGGAATTATTTGAGGACTCTTAAAACTTTCTGTGTGTCGTTTGTTTGGTTCTTTTGAGCAAAATTATCAATCGCATGATCTCTGGTCATGTTTTTGCATTGATTTTGCTTTTTTGTTTGTTTTTGTTGTTGTTGGATGCAAATTTTTTGCTAGATTTTAATGACAACATTGAAAATGAATTTTTCTACAATTTGATTTGATTTTGGTGGGGATGTTTTTGTTTTACTTTGTTTTGTGTCTGTTTGAATGGTTTTTGTGTGTTTTTATTATAAAGAAGAACTTTTATTGTTTTAAATTTGAATGAATTTGTCTATGATTATTTAAATGATTTATGTTGGACGCCATACATCGGGATCTTCCATTAATGTTACATGTTGATCGGTACTCATTTGCATTTGTCCTCCACCAGGTGTCATTGTTGTAGGTGAAGTTGCTGCTGCAGCCATTTCTTCACGTGTTGCTCTATTTTATTTTGTTTTGTTTTGTTTTTATTTCATTTGTGTTGATAGATTTGTTGTGTTAGTCAATCAAACATTATTGTTTAGTAAGAAAATCATTTTGTGTATATTAAGTTCGGGGTAGCATGATAGAGAGAGAGAGGAAAAGAGAAAAATAGGACAAAGAAAAATGAAGTAGTAAGAGAAGAGACAAAAAAAAACGAAAAAAAACACATGTATTAGCGATAAGATTCTTCTCCATTATTATTGTTTAATTTCAAATTCCAAACAAAATATTTTAAGCAGTTATTTGACTCAAGTATATTTGAGGGTTTGTATTATTTTTTTTTTGCGTGTCAACACACTGTGATTTTTAACAAATTATTAAAATAAACAAAAACGTTTACTTACTTTTTACCAAGCGACATCATTCCATAAATTGTTCCTGTCCCGAAAATTAATAAACCTGGAAATAAACTTCCTAAACCAAAACATAGGACCAATGGAATAACAGCAAGTCTAGATTTATACAAAGAAAAATATACGAATTGTTTAGTTAGCTAAAAAAAAATAATGCTTTTATGTTTAATTTGTTTACTTACGCGCAATAACAGGCCGCCCGATTCCACAAAGGCCGATTATCAGCTGTCGTTGCAAAGATTTTTGCATGTTCTATGAAAAAACAACAACACGGCGCTTCCACGGCTAATATAAAGAAACCTATAATTATCTGTATAGCTCCAGCGATCAAGCAAGAAATATTTAATGTTAAAAGTCCCAGGGTGTTGTAGAAACCAAACAATATGGAAACTGAAAAAAAAACAGTTAGAAAACGAAAGGGTTAAATTGAATTATATTAATATAGCTCACGTTAAGACTAATAACAACTTCAAAGCTCAAAAACCGTCATTTTTGAGTTAGAACAATTCAATCAGTTCCGATCTGCAATCCACTGTGAGTGGACGTGTGCGAGAGTGGTGATTTACATAATTAAATATCCCCAGTTTTTGATAATTGACTACACTAATCATTACAATAGTCCCATATAAGTAACAAAAAAAACGTCAGGAATCTGATTAGGCTCATCAACAAGCTGAGTTAAGTTGTTTAATTCAGCAAAAATCTCAGCGTACCTTCCTTCGGGTGTTGTCTGACCCGAATAGCGTAGCCACGAAGAATTATGTAACAACGATTTCACTGTGCGGAAAATGGGAAATAATTCTCTGGATGGAGTCAGATAGTGCATCGAGTTCATTGGAAGTCGAATTACCATCCAAACTAGGACTACGATAAACAAAACAAGTATGGATGATGCGCTTATGGATGGTGAATTTAAACCACATGAAATTAAAGTTTGTATTCAAACAAGAACCATATTGTGGTTGAAGCTGATAAGCAACATCGTTTCGAACATACACGGCGAGACCATGATGAGAAAAAAATAAAGGCACTAAGCTATAACCATGTAGGCTGAATTCCGAGTGATAGGTATTTTCCCCTACCTGTTTTTCACGAAGTGCCAAAATAGCTGGCCTGTTTTTCACAGTATGGACATATGCAGCACAAAAATTCTGCCTAAGTCCCCGAAAGTTGCTGTAGTCAACCCTAAATTCACCCCCCATTACGAAAAAACAGACACAAGAAACCAAATCAGACAGTTAACTATGCTGTTATCAATTTTGGGCCCCAAAAAACTTCCCAGTACAAATACTGCTAGTGTTATGCCTAAATAGCAAATGCACTGATCCGCCCCTGTATACCCAAAATCAATAACAACAATTTATCTGATATGCTTTGGCTCAACCAATTATAAGCATTGTATGGTTTGGTACATACACACACTGCATATAATGACTAAACCAAAGCACTGTGAGTGATGTGGGAAGGAGAGATAGGAATTTACCGCTGTGTTATGGATAGTTGTAGTTGAGCATCATCTTCTTTGATGCATGGGTGCACTTTTTGTTGTTTCTTTTATGCACTGGCACTGGCACTTGAACTTTGATTTGGGTATTTTTTTTAGGGAATATGGGCTATTGATTTTTGTTTTGTTTCACGCGGCGCTACTTGAGGGTGCACTTTTTGTTTTGCAATAGTACTGTGGCACTTGCACTTTTTTTTTGTTACTTATATGGGACTATTGTAATGATTAGTGTAGTCAATTATCAAAAACTGGGGATATTTAATTATGTAAATCACCACTCCCGCACACGTCCACTCACAGTGGATTGCAGATCGGAACTGATCGGCACATCAGACCATTGTGTCATATCTGCAAATTTCTCATGCCAACAAAATCCAGTTAGAGAAAAAACTCCCAAGAGAACCGTTTGGCAATATGAGAAGGCCAACTGGGACGGTCTCAATGATTTTTTCAGGAGCTTTAACTGGTCACTATGCTTCCTCGATAGTGACGTAGATGCCAGTACAGATATGATCACAAATTTAATTCATTGTGGAATGAGAAATTTTATCCCGAATAGGGTAACATCTATCAAACCCAAAGAAAACTCATGGTTTGATTCGAGCTGTAAAGAGGTTATCAGGATCAGAGAAGTAAGCTTCCGTTGTTAAAAAACCAACCCTACTGAGGAAAACCGGAAAAAGTTTCAACAAGCTAGAAAGACCTGTAACGTTCATATTCGACGAACCAAATTTTTACATGATCAAAAGTTACGGCAAAAAATACTACAATGTCCCAAAGGTAGTACAAATTTTTGGTCATTTGTAAAAAATATACGAAAGACCACCTCGTCCTCGGTTCCAACGCTCGTCTTCAATGATACTCCTTATGTCAACTCGCAAGATAAAGCCAATTTGCTTGCAGCACAGTTTGCTGTTAATTCGACGCTGCCAGAAAGTGTTATGACTCCTCCTGTACTTGAGAGCGTAAATGATTTTATGGGACAAATCTTCTTTCGCACTCGTGCAGTTGCTAGAGTTCTAAAAGATCTCGACGTTCACAAATCCGCTGGCCCGGATAGTATCCCTCCCATCGTTCTGGAGAGGTGTTCTTCAACGCTGGCAAAACCACTGCGTAAGCTTTTCCATCTGTCCTACTCTACTGGTCTCTTTCCGAGTGGATGGAAAACAGCATTTGTCCAGTTTGTCCCTAAAAAAGGCGTGTCTTCTTCCCCCTCCAACTATCGACCAATTGCGCTTACGTCCCTTCTTTCCAAGGTCATGGAAACGCTGATTAATTTCCAGCTAAAGAAATATCTCGAGGAACGAAAGCTTCTTAATGACCGGCAGTACGGCTTTCGTAGCAATAGGTCCACTGGTGATCTGATGGTATATCTCACCGAACAGTGGCACAAATCTTTACATCGTTTTGGAGAAAGTAAGATTATTGCGCTTGATATTTCAAAAGCATTTGATAGAGTTTGGCATCAAGCTCTCTTATCGAAAATGCGTGCATTTGGTATCGATGAATCTCTTCTTCGTTGGATTAGAAATTACTTTTCGGACCGCTCAATACAAGTTGTATTGGACGGTTTCAAATCTGAAATCCACAAAATAAATGCTGGTGTGCCCCAGGGCTCCGTTTTGTCTCCGACCCTCTTCCTTATATTCATAAACGATTTCTTATCTGAAACGTCTAATCCATTAAACTGTTTTGCTGACGACAGTACCCTCAGCTTTTCATATTCGTTTCTTGATTCACATCCATGTCCTACGGATGTGGAACTTGAACGGCAGCGTATGATAAGCTCATTAAATTCTGATCTTGACAGGATTGTCCACTGGGGAATAAAAAACCGTGTAGAATTTAATGCTTCTAAAACTCAATGCTGTCTCCTGTCGTTAAAGCGGAACCCACCCCCAATGCTGCTATCCATGAGCGGCACTTGCATAGAGGAAACTGAACAGCTTTCAGTCCTCGGTATGTGTGTCACAGACCACCTTTTGTGGAACGACCACATATTTGACATCGCCAAAAATGCTGCTAGGTGTTTAGGTTTTCTCCGTCGATGCAAGAAATTTTTCTCCCCCTCCGATCTGGCTGTGATCTACAAAGCCTTTATTCGTCCAAAACTTGAGTACAACTCCCATATTTGGGGAGGTGCTCCAATAACCCACTTGAGTCTATTGGATAGAATTCAAAAGAGAGCTCTTAAAATGATAGGTGAAAGAACTATAACGGAAACGTTTACATCTCTGGAGCACCGTCGAAATGTTTCATGCCTTTCGTTATTTTACAGTTATTTTAACAAACATTGCTCTAGCGAAATAGCCAGTTGCATTCCTCCCCTTAAACAATTCAACCGTAATACTCGCGCTTCTAGGAATGCCCATCAGTTTACCCTTGAGCCCAACTTCGGACGTAAAGTTAAGTACAGAGATTCTTTCTTTAGTCGCACTACACGAATGTGGAATGCTCTACCCAGCTCTATCTTCCCCTCCCATTGTGATCTACAGACATTCAAAACCAATGTACATCGGTTTCTCCTTTCAAATCCCCTCCAACCTACCTAATCGCTCGTGCTGTGTTTATCACTTTAAGGGTATTCATAACCCCTTTAGCGCGCGCTAAATATAAAAAAAAAAATCGAGTTCGAAAGGTTTAGATTTATTTAATTAAAAAGCTTAAAGGGTTTAGGTTTATGTTCCCCTCTCCAGCTCCCCTCTCCAGCTAGCTAAGCAAATGATCTGCCAAATTCGTATTTGGAAAACATATTTTAAAAAATCTCTTAAAAACGGAATATTCTAGACATTTGGGTAGAGTGATTTCAATTTTCATAATTTAGCAACTTCCGATACATGTATGTATGTAGGTACTATAGCTATAGGGCAAGTTTTGGGTTCGTAAAACAAATCGAACTCGAGATAATAATTTTCGCTTAAATTACGATGATAAACAACGCCAAAAAAGTGGCTAACGAAATTCTGTCTACCAGTCTGTTTGTCAGATCCTCGACCTGCAACCTTAGTCTTTGGACCTAAGATTTTCAGTAATTCCCTATTTAAAACCAATATACCAATAACGGTTTTTTACAGTACCTGCCAATTTCTTGATTTAACATTTTTTTCGTTAACGTCTAAACCAAATTCGACCAAATTTGTTATACAGGAGGTCCATCCTTGTTTATACAATTTATTTTTAACGATATCATATTATTAAATCAATAAGATTCATTGTCTATTTCTAGCTACGTTAAAGTAGTAACCTACCAGAGCAAGTTACTGCGATCCAGTTCTGCATTTATTCAATATCTAGCGTAAATCCCTAAAAACAACTATCAATTCAGCTTTTTAACTAATAACACAAAAGCTTCTGAAACTTTAATGCAAACGTTATGATTGCTTACAATTTTATCTTTAAATTTCACTCAAAAGTGACAAGCGCACTTAGTTAAATTGAATCCAATTTAATAATTGATATGAGTACAAGAATAGTGGGTACATGTACATAAACACACAACTAGTATTTGACCTACCCTCACATTTTCCGCTCATCTATAAATCAATAGCCTCTCGACAAAAGCAAGCATTAAAATCATTATCAAGCTACCTAACAAATCTATTAACACGATAAAGCTATTAAACCAATCTGTATAGAATACACTCACACACACACAAACTATCATAAACATACATCATCGTCACTCAGTATACATAATATATTACTAAGCCTAGTGGTGGTGCTTGCGCCTAAGATAAGATTAATCAGCAACAAACCAGAACTAAATAAGCATTAAGTAGAGATAGTGAATCATTTATTTTGATTTCACAAGGTGAACATACTGTTGAAGAGGAATGGGATGAGTTGAGATTGAGTTTGCTTTAGATGTCAAGCAGATAGATACCGTATCATTAGGCTATCTACATACGTGTCTCTTCTCTCCTCGAAGAAATGTTATTGGAGAAGCAAATCGAATTAGTAAATTAATTCCATTTGATAGAGTTTCACGTTTGATCTAGCTTATTTTCAGTTTGTGTGTTGTGTTGTTTATCTTTTGCTTATATCTTTGCGAGTTTTTTGTATTCTTCTGTGTGTACACAGTAACAGAGTTTACAAGAAATCGGAGAACTTGTTTCATATGTAATTACTCAAGCCATTGAAGCCAAGTAAGGTACTAAGTTACTTTTTTTAAATTCTCGATGCGGTTACAGTTGTGGACAACACTATTGACATAAACAAGAACTCATCAAGATACTGTACGGAAACGTAACAGTTATAATACATTGCTTTATTTTTGTATTTGTTTTTTTTTTTTAATTATTATTTTTGATAAGAAGAAATTAATGACTTAATATAAACGCTTAGAAGATAATGTCGTTTTGTCACATTTTTTTGGAAATTATTTTATTTTCTGATGAAAATAAAGTTTGCGTGTACAATGTTTTATATTTTTTCTTTGAAATTGTCAATTTTAACTCTCAAACGTTTCAATTGATTTTTTCTTTTGTCTCTAAGTTCTTATCATTTATTCTTATCAATTTTGGGTAGGGTGACTATTTTTATAAAATAAAATTGAATAAAAATAGTTTGTTAAGATCAGAAGCATACTTATTTAAGATTCATTTAGTGGAATCACGTATTGATAAAAAATATATCATAAATTTAGGTCAATGATCCCATATAGTCAGCTGTTTGCATTCTTAAACAGTTATATCGTCGGACGGGAAAATAAAAGCGGTCGAGCTCAAGAACTTAATTTTTTCGGCAGAGGCTAGACATATAAAATATTGATACATGAGTTTTGTATTAATCTGTTGAAATAACAAAATCACGCATGAACTACGTAGGTTAGGTTGTGTTTTGATTGAAGCTGCGATAAAAGATTCATGCTGTGACGTGAGCACAAATAAAAAAAAAATATTTTATTTTGTTGGTCTGTACTTGCTGGATACATATTTTAATGAAAATATAAAAACAAAATATTTGTGGATATTAAAACAAATATTTTGTTTTTATATTTTCATTAAAAAAAATTAACATCAATTATTTGTTGTTGTTAAAAACGCTGCTCACATCGCTGCTCTAAAGCTGATCTCTAGCATAAACGCCTACAATTTAATGCCGAATCCGAACGGCTAGACGAGAAGCACTTATTCGTGGCAAGTGATACTCTTGGAGGATTTGTCAATTCCTCGCAAGAGGCAGTAGCCCTGAAAAAAAAATATTTTAGTTTTTAGGTGGACGAGGCTGGGAAGCGTTCCCAGACCTCCAGCGTGACAGTCGAACGCACTAACCATTACGCTACGGGCTACTACTATTGCATGAGCTTGGTCTTTTTAATATTTAACATTTCTTGAACGTTAAAGAATTCTCAAAAAGAAATTTTTGTTATCCAAAAATATTTTTTTTTCAAAAATTTGTATATGCAAAATTGTTTAAATTGTTAAGGAGCTCGTGCATACAAAATTTGGTCTAAGCCGTGAACGAGAATAAAGATAATCAAAACAACGGTTCTGTGACAGATGCCGTTAATAACCGTTATGTGTTTTTTATTTAAATTACCATTTCATTAGCAGAAAACCGTTATTTTTTTTTTATTGAAATTAATTTATGAGGAAAATATTTTTCTTTGAATATTGATTGTATGGTAGATACCGTTATTTTTGTCTGCTTGTCGACGTACAGACAGATAGACAGGACAGACAGAATTGTGAGACCCACTTTTTTCGCGTTCTCAATCGTCGCAATTTTTGGTAAAATTATTATCTGGAGTTCGTTTTTATTTACGAATTTAAAACTTCTCCTATAGTACCTATAAGCAAGTAAAAAACGGTTAAGGTATAAAAGCAGATACTAAGGCCTAGGTTTTCAGTGCGAGATCCTCCGAGACTCGGGGTTAAACTCGAGTTAACCCTTTAAATTTGGTAAAATAACTCGAGAACTTTAAACTCGTCACTGAAAAACTAGTCTCAAGGAATATTGTTATTGAAATTCACATTTGTGAAGTACGCTTAAGAAAAGATTTTTTGTAATTGGCTGTTACTCCAAAATTAGGCTGAAGGGTAAACATGGATGTAGATTCAATACCATCCAAAACACTCCGAAGGACCACCAGCCGAGATATGAGAATAAGACTCAATTGATAACAGACAGCTCAGGAAGGGAGAACAATTTCTTGAAGCATTGCCGAAGGAAACCTAAGGACTTTGTAACTTCTCAAGCGAAGTTGAATTATGATCGTCCTACCAATTAATATGTCTTCTGCACATTAGCTGCCCCCTATATAAGTTTAATTTTTGGTTACCATGATGCCAGATTTTTTTTATAATTAGTTTTAGTTAAATAAAAGCGCGTAAAATAGTGTTTTTTTTTTAAATAAAAATAATATGAATTTGACAAGAATTAATTTAACATTTTCCAAACTGGGAATAATATAAAATATTTAAGGGTAGCTTTGTAACTTCTCGGTGGTAGACATCGAGTCCATTATTATTAGTAATTATTTATGCAGTATTCCTGACACATGATTTATGATGTTTAAGCATTTAAATTGTAATTTTATGGCAGGGTATTTTAGTTCCAATAGTCTTGTAAGATTTAACTGACCATACAAATGGCATGATGGGCCTTACCAATAACCAAATTTAGAGATGACCAAAATATTTAACCCAAAATGAACCACGATCTATGGAATTGGCTCAAAACAATAAACCATACATGGTATTTGAGTTAAATATTTATTTGGGTTTTAAATACCTAACAATACATGTTATTTTATATTTTTTGAAGACTTTGCCAAGGGTGCTAGATTTTAATTACAAATTTAATTCATCTCTAAATTCGATTTATTGTTAATGTCCAATATGTATTTAAATTTAAGCTTGTTCAGAAATGTTTTTCATGTCAAAGCTAACAATGTTCTTCTCATCAAACAATCAGAACAACTATATTACTAGAATGAATACAAATCATTCATAACAATATGTGTCAACTCCGCGTATCAGAGGGTTGCAACATTAAAAACAGGAAAACGCTGATGTTAACCATCCAAGTTCTGGATTAAAAAATGTGAAACGCTAGTCACATCTATAATGTGAACACAAGTTTACTCATCGCACAGCATCCCCCATCAGAGTAGTTCTCCGCCCATTTTTATCGATAAAGAGTTCAATGGGATCTCGACAGTAAGTTATTTAATCACATTATATTCCATTCAAAACATGGGTCTCTTCCGAACCCCACTACCCCACAACACCCCATCACTGAAATCGTGGAAGAGGAAAGACATTGACATTGTGAGCGCAGCAGCAAAAAAACACTAAGTACACAGAAACAACAACATAGTTTTTTTTATGAAGAAGATATTAGAAGGCCTGTACGAAAAAATAACTGGAGCACTTGACCAAATTAAGATGATGAGGCAGTTAAATCTTGTCAAACAAGTGCACAAGACACACATCTAATTCCACTTTTTTATTTGCCCAGCGAGAACAAAAAAAAAAACAAAAACAAAAAAAACTTTGTTTTCTTGTTTTCCATTTCCAGAGAAGAATCCAACAACTTTATGTATATAGAAAATAGCCTTCAAGAACACCATGATATATACAGAAAAATAGATAATAACCGAACAAAAAAAAATTGTATGGAAAAATCGATAGTGAATGAAAAATCCCAACTGGACAGAAATTTTTTCGGATCAATTTTGCTTCTGCATATGGAAGACAAAGGGATAGAGTTCTTAGGAATTATACTTACAGAATGCTCCGATTGTTCCAAGCAGGGGTGCTCCGTACCGCATGAACCAAGGAACATCAGCATTTTGGTTCTGCTGTTGTTCTGTTTGACCTGGTCGGGCCATAAGAGTAGCCATTTTCTCAGCGAAAGACTGTGGAATATTTAGCAATTATTATTTTAAAAACGCTTCTTCGCTGTTGCCATTGATTAAATTTACCATTTTTCTGGTGGTTTTAAAGAGGAGTTAAGTGAATAAATAAATTATTTTAATTTTCGGAGGAATTGTTCTTATATTTTTTTTTTTTTGGTTTTCTTTTCAAACGACGAAACAAGAACACGAAGGCGAAAAACCTTTTTTGCTGTCAACGAACGACACGAACAACGATCGAAAATTTTTTGACACATCAAATGCGCGTACGCATACAAAAATTTGTTTGTGTAGCTGTAGTTTGAAAATTTCGTGCGGTTGTGTGGGGGTATCTTCGGAAAAAAAGTGACATTTCTGCTTTGAGCGCTTTTGGGCTCAATTTTGATGGATGATGTTAGTAGTAGCTCAGTTTTGCAGTTGTTAAGGTGTAAGCGCATGGAAGAGAAATACCCCTTTCACACAAGGAAACTGAGTTGCCGGCAATTTTAAGTTTATAGGTGGGAAGGGCGTAAAAGGAAGACAAAAAATCTCCCCGCACACGCTTCTTGCTTACAAAGTAGATAGTTTCCAGCAACTCAGTTTCCTTGTGTGAAAGCGGTCAACATTAAAAATGCTCACAGAGTTGTTGTAGGAATGTGTTTTTTTATTTTTAATAAAGGTTAGACCGCACTAGGCGGAACTGCACTGCAGCGGAACTGCGATTCAGAATAATTTGTATGAAATTTTATGAAGTTCAGTTGCCGCTTAGTGCGATATAGCTCATACAATTTCATACAAATAATATTTTGCCGCGTCGTGAAGTGTAGTTCCGCTGCAGTTGTGTGCGGTCTAACCTTTATCGAAAACTTCATCAAACAATAAGAATCAATCCCAAACAACTCGACGAAACTGCACTGATGCAGTGGAACTACACTTCACACGAATTCGTATGAAATTATATGATGTTTAATTGCCGCTTAAGGTTAGACCGCACACAACTGCAGCGGAACTACACTTCACGACGCGGCAAAACATTATCTGTATGAGCTATATCGCACTAAGCGGCAACTGAACTTCATACAATTTCATACAAATTATTTTGAATCGCAGTCCTGCTGCAGTGCAGTTCCGCCTAGTGCGGTCTAACCTTTAGTGCGATATATGTAGCTCATACAATTTCGTACAAATAACTATTTGCCGCGTCGTGAAGTGAGTTCCACTTCCTTAACACCCTGAATCAGGCCATGGACGATGTCCATAATCCAATTTAAAATCCAATTCACAATTTGATTTGTATGGATATGTCACGGCTTGGACATGGATTTTTGCGACTTCATTGGGTTTTTTTAGACATGTTATATAGTCCGGCCATCGTTCATGGCCTGTGGAGTCAGGGTGTTATGGTCCAAATTTAATTTCATTAAGTTTATGATGCAAAACATGATAATCGGTTATACAAATATGTACAGGATAAAAATGTGGCAATTTCATACAAAATGTTTTGCCACGTCGTGAAAGGCTCTCCCAAACCAATGCGAAACATTCGGTGCGGCGATGAAACATTCGTCAGTCAAAATTAATTTACATGGTGATAAATGAGAGTGGCCACACCAACGCGGCAAAGAAAACATTCGCCTTTCAAAATTTATTTACAGGATGATAATGAGAGTGCGCTCACCAACTGCGAATGTTTCTTCACCGCACCGAATGTTTCGCATTGGTTTAGGAGAAGCTGAAGTTGAGTGCGGTCTTGCCTTAATTTTTCCAGTCACACTGCGTTACATGCGACTTATCCATAATCCAAATTACAATCCAATACACAATCTGATTTGTATGGATATGTCACCATTGTATATAAAACCTATATAGTACTATTAATGAGTCGATTTTTGAGACGATACTCTACGCGTATAGGTGGTGTATTATCGCTAGAGAGATTTATTAAGATTTTTAACTCTACTCCCAGGCCAGTGGCACCGCCACTGTCGTTTTGGTTTTTTGATAGTACTATAGATATTTTTATACAATGATGTCACTGGATTTCGATTTTTTCTAGACATGTTCATAGTCCTGCCATCGCTTATGACTAGTGGAGGCGCCATGTTAGTGTGGGTCCTCTTGTTTATCGCCATGTCAATTTATTTTTGATAGACTCGTTATTGACCCGTTGTTGGTTAGGTAGACTCTTAAGCCATGATTTGAATATATATAGTATAATCAAATTCTTGAACATTAGATAATTCACTAAATGAGTACGTTAAAATCTATTTTGATTCACCTTTTGTACAACATGCTGACCAACTTCTCTTACTGCCTAGCCTGTAAACCAGCGCGCATTCTGTGTGCCCGCTCCGATTGTGTTTTCACCATAAAATAAATCCCAATGTAGCCAAGGCCTAAAACTGTCAAAAAATTTCAAAACAAATCCTCAAGAAATAATCAGATGTGCTCTAGGTGGTTTGTGAAAAATGAACAATTTCTGGAATTTTCAAGAGAATCTACCTAATAATAAATCAAACATTTGTCGTATTTGTGCTAAAGAAAGTGAATACGGTCAAAAGCTATTTAATTCCAACAGTGAAATACAAAGAATTGCAGTGCAAATATGTGCTTTCATTTCAATCAAGGTGAATTTCTAGGGTTTCCCTCCCATTTCAATAAGATCGAAAATGAATTACCCTTCCCACCACCCATTCGCCAAAGAAACCATACGCATACATACATAACATCCATTAACCGGAACTTAGTTTTTTTTTCAGTTAGAAAAAATTCAAATTTATCCAAATTGGATATGCTCCGGATGTCAGCTTCAATTCCATGCAACATACCATTTTTTTCAAATCATAAGAAATAGTCAAAATAAATTAGCTGAACAATTAGCACTTTCTCAAAAACCTCAACGAAAACCCAAATCAAAAAGAATTCATATATACACTGTAGATGCTGATCAGGTTGATGGTACCTCTTGTGATAATAATTTCAAAGTAGGCGATAAACGTATTCCAAAAACACCCAAAAGATTTAAAGACTCAATGCAGGGCAATGAACTAGAAGATCTCTATAGCCAAATTGGTATCACTAAACGAAAAACAAGACAATCCAAAATAGAGAAAACGGAGACTATCGCTCACATAGAAGACCAGGACGGATTCAGACTCGGTGAGATGATTTCTATTGTTCAGGAATCTAATAGAACCAACACTCGATACCAATGTGACTTCTGTAAGAAGTACTTCGTAAGAGAAATCGCTTTTTACAATCACCTCTCTTTCCATACGAACATTCTTTACGAATGCAATGAATGCAAAGCAGTTTTCCAATCCAAGGCAATTTTTAATGGGCACGTAAAAAAAACTAATCACATTGGATTGTGCATAATAGAAACACCCCGCTTAAAAACTCAATCCAGGGACATTCAAGATAATACCATTGCCGAGTTGCCACAAGAAGAAGAAACAAATAAAAAAGAAGAGATAGAAATAGAGAAGTACGAAACTCCATCCGAGGGCAATCAAGTTGATATCATTACCGAACTGCCGGAAGAAGATGATATCATTGCCGAATTGCCACAAGAAAATGATATCATTGCCGAGCTGCCACAAGAAGGTGATATCGTTGCCGAATTGCCACAAGAAGAAGAAGCTAATAAAAGAGAAATCATACAAATGAAAAAGTTCGTCTGTTTAAAGTGTCCCAAGAAATTTTACACAAAGATGTCTGTGCTACGCCATCAAAACACACATTCCGACAGTCGACCGTTTCAATGCGATATCTGTTTGGCCAAATTCAAACGAAAATTTAGTCTGCACATTCACAAAACCACTCATACTAAAGATCGTCCTTTTAAATGCCACAAATGCCCAAAAAGGTTTACCATTGGTCGATCTCTACAGTTGCATTTGCGGATTCACGATGGACTCAAGCCATATTTATGCCCGGTAAGTTTGTTTTGAAAGCCATTTGAATTGAATGTAAACTTTAAAAATAATTTGGGGTCAACGATGTACTAGAACTAGATTTCGATCTAAGTCATTTTTCAGGCAGATTTTTAGTATTTTTCTTCTTTGAATGATTACCTTCTCTCTCAATTCATAGATCTGCAAAAAGTCCTTCATCCAGGAATCAAATCTAAAAATACACAAACGCATTCACACCGGAGATCGTCCATACGTTTGTCTTAGATGTGGATCTTCCTTCAAAACCTCATCTCAATGTCATCTACATCAAAAAACTCACACCACCGAAGAAAATTTAGTAATTAAAAAAAAGGTTACGGGTAAAAAAAATATTGAATGTAAAATATGTGGAAGACTATTTGCCCAAAGAAGCAACTTGAGAAAGCATATTCGAATACACACTGGAGACAAACCATATGCTTGTAATTTATGCCCACAAAGATTCTCAGATTCATCTAATTTCCAAAAACACAAACAAAATCATTTAAAAGAAAAAAAAACAAAATCTAAATTTAAATCTAATCCGAATTCATTGCTTAAATCGAATTCGACTGAAGTTTCATCGACGAATCCAGATCCAGGCCCTGATGGACTAATAGCGGCGACGGCACCGGCATCGAATTCGTTCACGATTTTAGAAGACATAGCTCTACCAAATGTGAACAACTCTTTATTGGGTATGATGGATGAAGATGATGATGGTAAAAATTTAAATAAATGGAATTCAGACGTCATTGTAACTGATATTCCGAATGATGAAAATGCAATTGTCCAACAACAAAAGCAACAAGAAATGCTAATGAATCAATTGGTTTGTATTTCTTATCAGGATCCAATGAATCCTGTTGGTAATAAAACGACTTTCTATGTCGTAAATCAAGGAAACTAGTTTTGAGGAAATATAACATTTTAAGTCATTTGGTGCCTTCGCTCAAGACGAGATTTTAATTTATTTGAACGTTACGTTATAACTGTTTATAAAATTATTTCGATTGGTCATTCTTCTTTCTTGGATTTCGAAGAGTTTTTTTTTTGATTACCAATCGAAAACACGCCATTAGTTTTTACTAGTCAGAATCAAATATGTACCCCTGTTTTGTTATAAGCATATTTATAATATCATAATTTTTATACCATCGTACTCATATTCTGAAACTTCCGATAGATTGTTTTTAATATTGTTTATTAACATGTAATTAAAATTACATGGTAACATACAAACGAATACGGTCTAGTTAAGGACACTATTAATTATATTGTTATTAACTACTTGATTACTACTCGTATCCATCCCTTGCAATAAGTGCAGTCAAAATAAAAAATAGCATTATTGAAATTTAAAAAATAAAATTGAATATAATTCAATAAAAAAGATCAAGTGACACCAACCTTATGTCACTTGAGCTTTTTGATCACAAATATAGTAATTTTTAATGTGCTATCATTTTGATAATGTGCCGCTACGTATTTGCAGAGCTTATTTTTTTTAGTTTAACGGTATATTCTTGGATCGGATGATAGATACTCTTCGGTAACAGTTGGCCAACGAGGAAAATTTCTGGGGAAGTGCCGTCATGTTGTAGGCTGGAATTAACAACATTCTGGAGGAATATGTGAACCATTTATTGAAGAAAACTTCTTGTTGATGCAGGGCAATGATAGGCCACACGTTCTTATGTGCGTTACCGACTATTTGCAAAAAATGGATATCGACGTAATGGCTTGGCTTGCGATAAGCCTGGATATAAATCCTAACGAACACGTTCGAGAGCTGCTGGAAAAATGAAAAGAAGGTGACCAGCCCTTCCAGAGAGACTCAGTGAGCTATGATCTGCTGGGATCGTGGAATGGAATAATTTGAATGACACCATTGTTACAATCCTTATTCAAGGTAAACCAAGATAAATTCGGGGAACATCGAGCACTCGTTAAACAAAAAAAAATAATAGGAATGCAAATTATTAATTTATTAGTCTAAGAGCCGACAACAAATTTTGGGAGTGGATTATCATTACATCTTCAATGATCACTTCAATGATTTTTTTTATTTAAATAGTAGTTGAAGTGATAATTCTCTTGATAATAAAAGTAAAAAATCTCTACTTCCAACACCCCGCCCCGCCAAAGGCTGAGAAAAAAACCTGCCAGACTTTTGATTTCGATATTACAAAATATGCCCCTTTAAACCCTCATACTCAGATTAAGGTTATACATCCACTCTCAAAATCTGCTGCCTAGTTTTAAATCTGTCTACAGAAGGTCGTAAACACGATCGAAACGTCATATTTATAAAAAAAAAAATATATAAAATATATATAACAAACAAAAAAGTATTTAAAAAATGTTTTTTTTTTAAACTTGAAAATGTTGCAGAATTTCAAGGTGCCTTTTTGTAACTCAGTGTATTAAATTGAAAGCCTTATAATTTAATTAAAATAATTTAACCAAATTTGTATTTATGGTCGATTGAGACGCATCTCATAAAAAATCACAATCATTTTGCTAACATAAAAATATCTCAAAATAAAACATGGCTTAGTGTCACAGTATGAATCTGTATTCTTGAAGAAATCAAAATTATAAACTTAAACCGGTTTAATTAACAAAAAAAAATATTTAGTTATACATATATATTTTTTAAATTTTAATTCTAATTCGACATAAAAGAGATATAAACTACGTCATGAAAAAGATGAAAAATTCTTAAACAATTCTAAAACAATTCTTTAATATGGTTCTATTTCTAGGGTACACTATTTATTTATGGTGTTTGTCCAACTATTAAGTATTACTACGTTAAGTTAATCTTTTTTTTTTTTGTCTTACGTTGGCTTTTTTGGCCAAGTTTTTTTTGTATTCAAATAAAAAATATTATTCCATTAATTCTTTTTAGTATCTTTTAAATTTATGAAATAAATATTAAACAAAATCAAATACTTCTTCTTGTTTTCTTTGATCTAAAAGATCAGTATTTTACCAACGAGCATAGTTAAACCTTTAAATGGGTTTTAAAAATAACTTTCTGTTAAAATGTTAAACCTCCAAAACGGTTTAAGGTGTACAAATATAGCGTGAGGTCAAAAAAAAAATTGAATCCATTATGAAAATACGTAAATACATATATCCTTTATATAAGACAAAATATCTTAAAACAACGTCAAAAACCTATTTTGATTATTATTTTGCACTGCTTTTGACAACAATTATAAGAGACTGACAACTCAGCAAAAATTTTTAACACAGAACAATGACAAAATCAATTATTTTAAAGAATTTTGTTTCTGTTTTCCGTGTAAAAATGTTGCTGAGTTGCTATACACTCTCTCAAAAAACAGGGCCACTTTTGGAACAGAAAAAAAAAAACAAAAAAAAATATCGTTATATACCACGCTTACTAAGAGACCATTTTTGAATCATCACTTAACATATAAGAGCAACAAAAAAAGAAGTTTGGTTTAAAATAATTTATTAAAAATAAGTCGTATCTGAAATTTTAACTTTTTATCGAAAAATTTAGATGTTTGTTGGTACGAAACTTAAATATTTAAGATGAACATAAAAAAGCATAAGAGCCGATTTTTAAATAATCAGTTAGGGTATCAGAAGAATAAGTATTTGATATTTTGAACGTTTCTTCAGTGTCGTATTTCTTATAAAAGAAAAAACATTTCCATTATATTTTTTAAAAAATATCAAACCACTAAACTACTTTTTAATGCAGAAGTTTTATTTACTTAAGTGTATGCAAAGGTGTTAAAATGAATTATATGGTTCGCGAGGCTTTTATTGGTAGATTTTTTTTTAAATATAAAAAGCGCAGACATTTTTGTAATGAATGCATTTTGAATACAAGAGGCTTAATAAAGATTTGAGTGCACAAGAGAAGATGTGAATTTCAACTAAGAAATCTTGATCAAGTCTCGTTTCCTTCATGCTGCTACCTCAAATTATCGGAAGAGAAATTCTCAAATCAAATAAATTAATTGTTGATATTTTCCCACAAGGTGGAAATAATTTAACCTCCCCACAATACAACAACCGAACGTTAAAATGAGACTGATAAGTCAAACAATAATAATTTTCATTTTATATATATATATATTTATATTTTTGCTCTAATAAAATCGTGTTCCACATATTTTTTCTCTTAAAATCTACAATCATAATGTAATATAAACACATCTTCTTCAAAAACCAAGTTACAGTCATTATAACATTTTCTTTGTTTGAGATGAAAACAAAAAGCAAAAGATTGTATTTTCTCTCACAAACGGTATACATACATATATATATTTTGTATTGCAATTTATCAATTTGTAGCTTAATAAATTACATAGTTCTTTCATAAAATGCCGCATTAATTTTTAAATTTCTATTTGGAAAACATCTTTTTTTCATATTTAATGAAATTTTGTAGTTGTATTTAAATATTATAATACCTACTTAAAAAATATTTTGACTTCTCATAAATATCGGTTTTTTTTTCGTTTATTTAAATTACTTTTTTTGCAAAATTCCAAAAGCGTGTTTTTTGTTTTTTCTTACTTTGTATTTTTAATGAAAGCAGTTCATTTTGATAGTTGTTCTTTTTACTATTTTAAATATTCGCATGTATAGTTTATTTTTTTTTCTTTTAATTTGTATCAAAAATTAATATTCGGAACTTATTTTACGAACATAAAAAACTAATGAACTGGCAGCTTCGTATTTATTGTTTCCAATTCATTCTGGAGACGGAATTCAATGTTTTTTTTAATATTTTAATTTCTTGAATTGTCAGTAAATACGTATTTCTTCAATGATATTAGGCATTCACTTGAAAATTCAAAATTCCTAACATTTTTTAAATACACTTTGCTGAATCTTTTTGCCTTTGGATACAAAAATGATTTACGTTAAAATATTCAATAGTAAATAAATTCTAATATCACTTATACAAAAAATACTTTAAATTTATTTTGTTTTATAAAAAAATCCAATATCAAATTACATTACAAAATTTAACAGATATTATTATTAGCACACAAATAATATTTAAAATGATAATCATGTTGAACACGATAATAATCTTTGATTCAAGATAACAAAAATTAAATATTACATGAATAATGATGAAGGGCAAGAATAACTGTTGCGTTATATAACTGCCATACAAAATGATAAATGAATAATACCGAATAGGTAAATCAATATATTATAAACGACTTCTTACAAAATAATAGTTTTAGTAGTGTGTATAATCAATCAGAGTATACTCAACTGAATAGTTATTCTCACTTTAGTAAAAGTTGAAGCAGTTTCTTGCAGGATCACTTCTCTAACTGCACGTACTCATTCTTTTTCTTTATTTTTTATAAGTTCTCTCTCCGATTTGTCGTGTCTACCTTCATTAGAAATGCTTTTACAAGGAGAAAAATTTGAGAAACTGAGATGGCAATACTGGTTGTGAGACTTCTAATTGGCCACCAGCTTCTTCAAGGCGTTGCTTAAATTCTGGACACTGATCGACAATACATGGATGGCCATCTGATGGCCAAAAAAGGCAACAACAGTAGCGGCACAATGAGAGAACTTCAGCAAATTGATAATCATCGTTGACGCCATAAGTTCGACGCAACTGATGGTAGATTTTTTTCCAGTCTTTTTTGCCAGGCTGTAACTTAAATTTGTTCATATCTAGGACAGTGTTTATTTGATTTTGATTGAAATGGAAGCGAGTTAGCTCTCGCCATACACGTTGCTCGGAAACTAAAGCTGCCATTAGGGTCCATGCACTGGAAGTGGCCTAGATAATATTTTGAATTGGGGACATTTACTTATAGAATATTTGAAAATAATAACCTCCAAGTCCTTATGGTCAGCAATTCTTAAAATAATTTCTCTAACACATTCTTCAGGTAAATCGTTTAGTTTTGGACGTATATCTGGACCAGGCTGCAATTAATGGAAGAATTATTATGAAGTAGATATTTAAATTATCAAATACCATTTTTTCGAATTCGAAACGAATTGTTTTCAATTCGAAATGTCATTTTCGCTTTTAAAAGCTCTTTAAGACCGAAGAAAAATATTCGCTGACGACAGTTTTTTGTTGTTGCTTAGTCGTTGCAAATGTTTCGCTCCGATTTAACATTGGTTTGGGAGAGCTCTAATATGCGAATTCGGATCGTAGCACTCAAAACAACTTAAAAAATACTCAATGCTAAATAACAACAAAAAACTAATGTCAGAGAATGTTTTGCGTTAGCTAGTACAGTAAAGTGACAGAAATATAACAAATACCCCTCTAAATGTCAAATTCGATATCATTTTTTCAAATTCACCTCTTTAATTTCAATTTGACTAGTTAACGATTCAATTCGTTTTATTGTCTCCACATGCTCCTGCCATAAATTCATACTTCCGAGAGGTTTGCCCCAGCATTTCTGATTTTCCTGATTCACAATTTGTTGCAATTGAGTGGTTAAACCACGGAGGACGTTAAAATGTTGTTGACTATCATTTACTAAAATTTTAGAAAATTATATTAGTCAAAAATTAGCTAAATATTTATAAAAGTTAATAAACTCACCATGTGATGCAACTTCTTCAACCATTTGTAAAAGTAACTTCTGGGCACTACCTGACAAATTAGCAATACCCTTATGAGCAACAAGCAGTCTTAGTAAAGCACAAATATAATGGAAACGTCTACGATCACGCACTGAACTTCGGAAGTCCAAACGTCGGACCACCTCACCAAGTCCATTAAATCCGGCTATTTCACGTGTGCATCGTATTGTGATGTGGCAGTGTGGCGGTATTGTTTCGTTATCTTCGTCATCAGAAGTTGAAGCATGTCTGGGGAAAAATTGAAAAAAAAACTATTTGAATCAAATGTTTTTATTATGCTTTTTAGTTGTTCGTCTTCAATGATAGTAGATCATCTTAAAAATTTCTATTTTTTTTAGGGGTCCTAGACCCCTTTCACACAAGGCAATTGAGTTGCCGGCGGTTTTTAGTTTGTTCGCATCGTTAAAACTGGTCCAAAAACTATGAAAAATGGAACAAACCCACATATTTTGTTTCAATTACAGTTACAGAAAGTAGAGACTGTACTGAAATATTAAAGCCTATAATCTTTCTTGATTTTTTTTTTGAGAGATCCTTATTAAATTTTAAGACTGGTGGTCATAAATATATGTTGTTTTTCATTGGTAAAATAAATCAATTTATTTTTGATTTGAATCTTAAAAAAAATCAGATTTTGACAATTTCCATTGGGGCAAACAAATAGATTTTTTTTTTAATAAAATCTATGTTGCAGACCTTATACCAATACAATTTAAGCTGTCAGTTTGCAATGGTGATTTTTTTTTATTCATATCTTGTTTATTATTAAATATTAAATAGCCTTTTTGCATTCGCCCAGCAATACGCATATCATGCTTAGCTATCATAATGTTTTTAAATATTCAAAGTCACCAATTTTTCCTGACCTATATAATTTAATAAATCAATCAGTCTGTCCGGCACCCCACGCGGTAAGAGTGAAAAATTAAAAAAAAAAAAATCGAATCGAAAACTAATTCCAATTACACACACTTTCGCATTATCCAATTTGCTTTTCAGTCCAGTCCTTGAGGCAAAAGTATTTGAATTCAATAATTTTTTTTTAAATTGTTTCCTTCGCCCTTGGTAAATTCATCTAACGTTTGGTACATACCTACAATATTTACGCTCCCTTTCCTTTTTGACACATACTTGATAGTCAATAGGAAAAAAAATACATACATACATACAAAGTCTTGTGTATAGGTTTTAACGGAAAAGGATAAAACGCAACGCAACAATCCTGCCAACGGCAACAACAACTACAACAACAATGTGATTGAAACTACAAAATATTGAAAGTAGAAAATATACCAACAGAAGGGCAAAAAGCTATATTTACTACTCGTATACGATACGGACATAACATACATACATATACACACATAGGTATTGCAAAAGTTCAAAAAAAAAAAGGAAAACCATCTCACTAACCAGCAAAAATATGGAAACTGGGTCACCATCACCACACAACCAACATTTTATAAACTTGACCGAATTATCCTGGAAAATAGTTGGCCTTATTGTGGTGACATATTTCAATGAAACTAAAAGAAGTCGGTTATCTTATGATGGGTTAGAAGAGTGGTTAGTAAATGTCCGGCCAGATGAATACTTAGATTGAAAATTAAAAAGAAAATATAAATCCAGCTTTAAGATTAAGTAGGTATACCTACATATAGTTTAAACAACATTACATATACATACATACATAGTTTTATTCTGTATAAAAATAGTAGTTTTTGAAAACTTACATAAGTCATAATGAGACAAAGAATGTAAGATAGGAGTTTAACTCAAAGGCTTTAAATGCTGATGGTACGCTGTTGGTTAAATACCAAAAGGGTACCATCAGCAAATGACCTTAATTATTTATTTAATTCTGTGTGACAGATTGAGATACTGCCTATACAAACGTACACACATATCTGACCTTTTAAATATCTTTTAGAAGAAATATTTAATTTATACAATTTTTTGTCAAGGCGAAATCCTTTACAGTTTTCCACATGGACTTGAATAATTATTTTTTCTTCTTCGAAGATTAATTTATCCGGAGAGGTAAGTTATTTAACTTGAATTTCAGAGATGTTTCCATAAACCACGTGGAAAAGTAAAAAACACTTTATATTCCCTTCCCTAAGTGTAATTTAGTTGGTGTGTTGACTGTTACACTAAAGTATTCAAATCAACCATATTTGACCTTTAATATTTGTTCACGGTGTACCTACTTCTTCCAAAGAATTACAAAATCTTCCAAGAAATTGTAGGGAACTACATAATGCATATGTATATTTAAGAACTTTATTATACGATTAAATGTAACCATAGAAAGGTACTATAAAAGACTAATCCTCGATTTCATAAAGCCCTTTTAAAAATTTAACAGGCTTTGAAGTTTTAAGTCTTAAAATGACGTTTATTCCATACAAAATACGTCATTTAAAAATTTTAAAGCCAGTTAAATGTTTATGAAATTGGCCATAAGGCTTACTTGTACACCGAATTGAAATAAAAATTGAATTGAATTGATTTTAGGAAGTTAGAAAAACACCTTTATTATAAAAAAATATATTTGCTTCAAAACGATTCCACTATTTTGATCGAATAATGGGTGTGTTCTTTAATTAATGCGTCATGAATAAAAACTTATTAATTAAACAATTCAAAAAATGTATGTCATTCTTTTGAAAATGATTTTAATATCCATTTTTGTAGATAATATAGAAACTTGACATATACATATATGTACATATGTCACCTTAAACATACATATATAAGAACTAATACGTGTGACCTATTCCTGCATTTGATTTCTATTAAATTAAAAAAAAAAGTCATTTTAACATGTATTTAATATTCTCGGGCGTTTTTCTTTTTTAGTTATGTTTCATTTACACGAATGGTAAAATGCCATTATATCTGTCAAATTATAGCCATTTTTCTTTTAAACGTGTAAATGCTGGCAATATGTTTGCCAACAAAAATGACGAATGAGGAAGACAGCTAATGCTCAAGTGTGTTTCAAAAATAAATCAGGGTGATCTGAACATGCTTTGTTCAGAGGATATACTCATGGTGTTTTCGATTGGTAAAATAAATCAATTTATTTTTGATTTAGATCTGTCAAAACGCAGATTTTTCATTCCAATGGGCAAATAAATCGATTATTTTTTTTATTTAATATCAATTTTGCAGATCTAATTTTTTCGGCAGATTTACCCCTTCATGAACTTACACCAATGCAATTTAAGTTCTCACTTTAGAATTCTTTTTTATTGTTTGAATTTATTTCGATTTAATGAAAATTGTGTTCCAAACATAAAGAAAAGAATTTCTGATATAAAATGGGAGCAGTTAAAACTTTATTGGTAAATTCATGAAGCTCATTTTGCTCTTCTGAAATTGCACCAAGTGATGACGAGTTTTTTGAAGTTATGAAATTGCCTTAAAATTACACGAATACAATTCGACACGAAATAAATCCATTTTTAGATTGAAATCTGAATTTACCAATCGAACACACACATTAGAGAATGTCCCATGCTCGGGCTCTGTTAAGAGGTCCATTCTGAGAAAAAAGAAAATAACACTTCGTTAACGACATTAAACCAATTTCTTTCAAAAACTTCAGCTGAACACCTACAAACTATTGGCACAAATAATATAATTAAAATTTGGGATTGAAGAACAGATTTCTGGATCTCAAAACCGGTATATTACTTTATTTTAATTGTTGCCGTTTTTTTTTTAAATATTTGTTTCCATTTTAGGTCATTATTTTCTAAACAGGTTACAAACTGTTACAGGATACAAACTGTTATCAATTTTTGGCGCCAAAGTGATCGTAATTTCCCCCTAAACTCGTTTATATTAAGAAAAATACAATTTTTAACGTAGCATCATTCTAAAAAAATAAAAATGCTTGAACAACGTACTAAATCGACTAAAACTTTGCGCCAATTTGTGTACCTATATGACCCTGTTAAGTGCCATCGTGTTAACATTACAAACTGTCAGGCGCCTCAAAATACATTGAAACAATAACACTTAAAGTTTCTTAAAAAAAAAGATCGTGCAAATAAGATTTCTTTATATGGACAAAGAAACAAAATCGAATTTGATAATAAACTTATGGCTTCAAGTAAAAATCCAAATAATTGCGTCAATTCGGCATTAGAAAGGAAAAATATCATTACATCAATATTTTGTCTTCGAACGCAATAATGTTTGGACTTCATTTTGAAATACATTCCAACACCATCATAAATTACCATCATTATAGCAATTCACACCTCAATTCAAACTTCAACTTCAAACGGACTTCCTTATATGTGTTTATGCTCTTGCTTATGCTAACCGTTAATCGTGCATAATCATAAAACCATGACGTTTAAAAATTCACCTCTCACTAAACACTAACATGGCTTATCTAACAAAAAGCTAATTAACGGAACGAATTGTTCAGATTATAATTGGGTTCATTCCACTTGCTTCACCTAATTAATCTGTAGTAATAAAAGAGTTTACTACTTGCAAGTCGCAACCAATTTTCTTGCATAATTTTCTCAGATAATAGTTTTTTTTTTAATTTGAATTCAGATTCATGAATAATTTAAATTTCACTAAAAAAAATAAAATTGCGTAAAATTGGCGTTGTTATCAGTTACAGTTATGAAATATTTTTTATCGTGACTTTGAAAGACACGTTCCTGCTGAGGTTTGAATTTCAAAATTCCGAAAATTTGCCGCTGAACACGAACAAAGGCACAATTCCGGATTGTGGTATTGTTTATGTTCATCTCATTTTTGATTTTCCATTATAAATCTGCTTTGGCGTGTGTGCGTGCTCTTATAAAATGTTGAATTCAATTTAATTAATTTTCATAGAGTTGAATTTCCAATGCGCCCATCAGACAACGTCGTGTCTCATGGTGTTGTGTCTATTTTTGGTTTAATTCGAACCAGATTCCCTTTTTTATTTTTGTTATTTTTTTTTTCAAGATTTACGAGTGCGCTTTTGGTTATAAGTGTGTTTGGTTGGATGGCTAAAGCAATCGAACTAAATTTAGATTGCCTGGAGGTGAACCTATACGAGGTGTGTTGACATCTTTTCACATTGCAGAAGCTGTTAAAATGTTTCTATAAATTGTGTATGTTTTTTTTTCTATTTTCAAACAGCATTCATTATGGTTTTAATAGATAAGTCAACGACGCGACGCACGGCGGCGGCGATGATGAACGTCGACAACAGGATTTGGAAATATAAAATCTTATAATAATATTTTATAAAAGTGAAAACGAAAAGGAGGAAGTTAAAATGCAGCATTGCAATGCGGTCTTGTTTCTGTATCTCTCTATAAATAGGCGAATACGGAAGGCTGTTTAGGAAAAAGTTTTGCGTCTGGTTGGGAAGTATTTTTTTTTCTATTTTTTAATTTCTATGGAAAATAAAATGTTAAACCAAAAGTTTAACGAACTGATTAATCGAGATGAAAACGAATATCAATGCTTAAACGAACATAAATGCTTAAATTTGTATAGGCATAGTTAAAGCAAAGATAATTGCAATTTACAATTTTTATTCAGTAACAAAATAAAAAAATGCTTTTTTGAAGTCTGGGAATATAATTGAGTATTTTATAAATAAGTTGAGGATAATGAGGGTTCAGAAATCTGAGTTGCTTGAATAAGATTTCTCTGCTTAATGTCTCCATTGTGTGGATGTCAAAATACCAAGGAGTTTTCGCTAAAAATATGATTTTTGTCAGCAATTTTCGAAATATTAATTTTTATTTTTATTTAAAATATTAATTTTTAAACTCAAAATTTTGAAAAAGAATAAAAATAAATGTTCATAATACAGAACAGTTATGATTTGGTGTTTGAAAAACAAGTGGGGGACACGTCAGGGGACTGAGAATTAGGCACTTTGAAGAATTTTTTGAGTAACGAAAATGTCTCAGATCTTTATAATTTTTTTTGTCATAGTGGGTATCGACTTGGTTGACTGCTGTCCAAAAATCAGATTGATTGGTTTGACCATTTTCAAAATATCAGCGTGGCCATAGAAAATTTCATCATTTTTTGTAGAATCACCCATAAACATATATGTAGGTATTTTTGGTTTAAAGAATAATCTTTGTTAAAAATCTACTAGATAGTGGCATAAAAATGCATCATGCCATATTAGACAAAAAAAATCGTTTTCGAGATAATAAGAAATTTTCAAAAAAAAATATTTCATTATTCTTTTAATACAAAAATAGTGTCTTTTAAAATTCTATTAAAACTCATGAAACAGTAGAATGTTCTGCTTACAAAATTTGATCAAAATCAGAGAAAAAAAGTTTTCGAAGAAATAAATAACTATAACGGAAACATTTAGGTACATCTAGAGCACCGCGCTGCTCTAGAGATGTACTTAAACGTGCACCGTCGAAATGTTTCATGGCTTTCGTTATTTTACCGATGTTTCAATAAATAGAGTGTTATAGTGAAATAGCCAGTTGCATTTCTCCCCTTAAACAATTCAACCGTAATACTTGCGTTCCTAGGAATGCCCATCAGTTTGCTATTGAGTCCAACTTAGGACATACTGTTAAGTACAGAGATTTTTTCTTTAGTCGCACTACTCGAATGTGGAATGCTCTAGGTACCACGCCAAATTTTCACGTCCCATTGTGATTTCCAGACATTTAAAACCAATGTCGGTATCTCCTTTTAAATTCCCTCCAACCTACCTAAATCGCTAGTTCAATGGGAGGTATTATTAAAAGTTAACCCCAACCCATACCAAAAGATTTTTTTTAAAGAAAAATGTGATGATTTTGATAAAAAAAACCAATGTAAAAATTCAATGTAACAAATTTTAAGACCATCAGGCTGTTAAGACCAAAACTGACATACGTATAATTGCGGGTCCTATTATTCCATCTTCCCTTTTATCGTTATATGAAGTTTCTGATCAAAATCTCAAATTAGATTTTACTTACAAATGCACAACTTGCTAAAAAATATTTTCTTAGAGCTATATTTCCAATTAATTGTTTTGCGGAAATTCCAAATAACGTTGTGATTTTTTTTTTTAATCTGATACATACCTTTAAGGATGGTTTTATAATTGGTTAGTTAACATGCCAAAAAGTTTGGTCTGATCCAAAAATTATTATAGATGAATTACATGCGGTCACTATGGCGTATACGCACTTTTTTATTTAATGCTTTTATTCTGGTGGTTTATAAGGCAGTCCAAGTTAAATAGATTACTTTATGCGTGAATTGTTACAAATGCACTCATAATCCTATCCAACTTAACCTTTTGCGTATAATCGATATTATTTAAGCACACCTACCTGCACCCACCTACTCCCTTAGGTTTTCTCGGTTGAGCCTTGGTGCAAAAAAAAAAAGTCATGGTTAAATTGAATTTAACAATAAAAATAGATTAAATACAACAACAACAAATAGTTCAATGTCACCCTATGCTATAAAGTTTTGCAGCTAAAAAAGCTTTGAAATTTATTTTACATTCAACTTCCGTGAATTCTCTTTTAAAATATTGTACGTAGTTTTTGTATGTACGAGTACTATACTCCCTCACCTCTTCATCTTCATCTACGTAATCTTAACACTCAATTATTTGATTAAAGCTCATGAGAATGCATTGCATATTGCACTGACAAAGTGCACACACCACCATCATTTCTTTTCCTGTGTGTTGCTTCGATTGCGCCTTGCCGTCTGTCAAGCAGGTTTTGCGATGGACAGTTGAATAGCTGTGAGCAAGCTGCTGAGAGTTGCAGTAGCAGACGAAGCCAAAATAGCAACAAAGTAAAACAAAAAAAAAATAAAAACGGAGAAAGAAAGCACGCGAAACACTTTGCCAATTTTGTATAGATAAAGCAATAGGTAGGGATGTTTTTTCGTATGTTATTAATTCTTCTGGGACTATCAAGAGGGTGGCAAGGGAGTTAAGAGAGCATAATCGTTTTTCGGTTGAATCTTATTGTCAGACCTAGGGTTCAGAAAAGATATATGTACAAATTTGGTTATAAAGGTACATTTTATATACATAGAACGAGTTAAAATTTAAAAATAAAAAACTATACCAAATGCAGTCTCAATGGTGCTTATAGTGAAATTCGCGTTTATAATTTAAAAAAAATACATAGCGTGAAGCTGAAATTAAGATACTTTACCATGAATTCAATAAAGAAAAATCATTATGCCTATGAGCAGATAATGACAGATTGAAAAAAACCTTTGCCCCCATATTAATAAACGAAGCTATCTTTAACTCGTGGATTAGGAGTAAGATTTCTGCCACTTACGAGCTAGCAGAACAGAAACAATTACATCTCTCGAACACCGCCGTAATGTTTCGTGTATTTCTCTATTTTATCGCTATTATTATAATCAGTGTTCTAGTGAAATAGCCAGTTGCATTCCCCCCTTAAAAAATTCAACCGTAATACTCGCGCTTCTAGGAATGCCCATCAGTTCACCCTCGAGCCCAACTTCGGACGTACTATAATGTACAGAGATTCTTTCTTCAGTCGCACCACACGAATGTGGAATGCTTTACCTGACTCGACTTTCCCCTCCCATTTCGATGTGCAAACGTTCAAAACCAATGTGCATCGGTATCTCCTTCTAAATCCTCTCCTACTTACCTAATCGCTCGTGCTGTGTTAAAAACATTTGAAGGGTAGCCATAACCCCTTTTGCGCGCGTGGAATATAAAAAAAAAAAAGCTAAATCACCAAGGTAGGTCTATTTATTTGTCATAGTTAATCCTTCGCTAAACTACCTTCCTTGGTGGTTTAGCTAGCTTGTAAGTGGCAGAAATCTTACTCCTAATCTGCGAGTTAAAGATAACTCGCCGCTGGCTTCATTTATTAATATGGGGGTAAAAGATTAAAACTGATTTAATTTTAAACGAATATATTCATTAAGAAGTATACGAACAATAGTTGTTTTTAATCTAACATTTTAAAATGGATTATAGCCTCAACTTTTGTATTAACTAATAAACTTAAAATAAGTAACTTTATATTTTCCCCAAAAAAAATTAAAAATTCAGAGCTTATAAATGTATGTACATATTTTCAAATTAGCAAAATTATTTTGGCTGATAAACTATTATTTAAGCTGTAATTGAACAACTTCTAGTTCTTTCTGTTTCAATAAATATTGATAGTGAAGGCAATTTGCTGCTCTAAATCGCTCCATAACCTTCGTTCTTGAAATATTTGTTTTTTTAGGTACAGAAAGGAAATTGATTGGTTTACCTCCAACAGCAGATATATCTGCCATTACAACCGTTATTTAAAAATTTATTTATCTCGAAATCGGCTCTAGAGATTTTGATAAAAGAACACGGTTCACTAGTAAGAGTATGGCTAATGTTTTGGTAAAAATAATAGGGTTGTTTACTGTATGTAACGTTAACGGATTCACTGATTTCCTTAAAAGTTTAAACAATTTTACATAGGTAGGGGAGCATCGCCAACAGTGAGAAACGTCCAACAGTGAGACATTCCAAATAACTCCGAAGAAATATGTTCAGTTTGTATTTACATTCAATGAAGTCGCGCCGTGATAGGAGAGTTGAAAAAAACACTAAAAAGTAAATTTTAAGTGAATTAATAAAAAAGAAATAGCTTTTAATCCAGGTGAGTTTTGCCATCAATGTTTTATAATATTGTGTAGATTAAACTGTAGAGAAAACATTGCAAAAAAAAAACAAAGAGCCGATTTTTTGCCGCCACATCAGTCGGGAACAAGCCAGTATCCATTTTGGAATCACATTTGACCAAATTGAAGTCCGCTAATTTTTTTATTTTTATTTCATGATAATGAAACCGATTTTTTTTATTAGCTATTTATGTATCTGTCACTGAAAACATTTTTTGTGACTTCAATTTTGTTTTTTTTTTATTTTTATTTAGTTATTTTTATTCATAAGACTTTGTTGCATAATAAAATATAAATGTTTCTCAAACTAAATTTTTTTATTAAAATATTTGTTTGGAGGTGTTTCACTGTTGGGGAAGGACTGTCTCACTGTTAGAGTAGGTTTACCAACAGTGAGACAAAGGAGGTAGTCGCCCATTTTGATTTAAATTATTTTATCGGTAGAGGTCAATTTAAATTTAAGTATGCAATTAACAGCAAAAATAATAAACCTATCTTAACGCAATTAAAATCAAATAATTACTCGGAATACTTTTTAAGATATAGTCATTTAAAAAAAAAAAAGTGTTTCACTGTTAGCGATGCTCCCCTATACAATATTCCAAAAAATAATGTTTGCTTTTAAAAACCAATGCGTCGAACTCCAAATCAACGCGAAAGCGTTGTTGTTCTTATAAAGCATTGTTTATTTATCATTTTTGTTATAATTGTGAATGATTCGCCTGCAGAGTGAATGTTTCGCGTTGGTTTTGGGAAAGCCTTTATTCATTTTCTAAGTTTTGTTTCTTAAGTTATTGGCGGCAACTTTTAGACAATACTATATCGACTTTTGCATTTTTTGAGTATAAAACTGAGGATTTTATTAATTTTGGAAGAGCTTAGCATTACTAAGTGGGGGGTGAAACTTTTGCCGATGGCAGTTTTTGTTGTTATTTAGCATTGTTTATTTGTCATCAATTGTGAATGATTTGCCCTGCAGAGAAAATATTTGGCATTGCGTTGGTTTGGGATATTTTATTAAAGTTAAAATCGGCAAAAGGCTATTTTTTGTCTTAAAGCGTACCGTCGTACTTAATCCATTAAGAACACTTTTGGACTTTATTAATGTCAAAATAAGGTTTTTGTGAGTTTGTTTGCATGAACTTTGGACGTGTTCAGTGGATTTTATTAAAAAAAATATTTAAGTTTGATATGTAGGTACCTGCTAGTTAAAAACAGTTTAAAATCTACGCAATTGGTTTAACTTTATGTGAAAACTTCTTTGAGTTAAAATAAATAGTTGATAATAGTCGAAAATTTCTTGAAAATTCAAGATATTTTGCAACTGTTAAGTTATAGTTTTATTAGTCAATGTATCGATGAATCATACGCGATTTTTGTTTGGTCACTGTGGCGTATACGCAATATTACTGAAAATTAGTATTTTCAGGAGTAGCTGCAAGTTTCGTTGAAAAAAATTACCTTGGCCTGCAAACTAAATTCCAAACGAAATAAGGAATGCAAAGAAAATCAATTCTACGGTTCTAGGAAATAAAAGATTTTAGAGTTGAACCGAGCTTAAATTTTTGATAGCGTTTATTATACAGAAAACCCCCCTTAAACTGACCGTTTAACTGGCGATTGAAAGACCGGCTTTATGGCTTTTGTTTTTTAAACCAAATCTACGATTAGACCCAAGTCCGAACCCTGGCTCTTGCTTTTTTTTTTGTACATATTTTCACTGTCTATCCCCTTCAAATTACAATTTACGCAACAAACAAAAACAAAAGAAAAATAGCTACTGGAACTAAGCCTAAACACACGACTGTCGTGTGCAGCTCCTATGTCTAGGTAATCCCCCCATTGTCATTGTTTCTCATAATGTTGTTTTTGGTGCTTTTTATAGTTAGTTTTGGTCTCCAATTTTATTTCGCTTTCGTTTTAAAAGATGCAAATGGAAACACTGGAGCAATATCATTAAAGGTGATAGAGGTCCGATTCAGTTTTCATATTTTGATGGAATTATGAAACAAAGAAAGCTAAATAATTAATTAAAAAAAAGTATACAGATGCATGTATGTACAGATGTACTGAAGATATTATGTAGGTATAGGTACGTGAAAGGTGAGACAAACTTTGTACGTACAAATTAATAATGACATTTAGCTACATATGTTATTTTCTGTAGATAAATCGTTGCTTCGTATTTGTACGTACCTTGTACGTTTTCCACATTCGAGCACTTTCAACTTTTCCCATCCTTCGTCCGTTTTAACCCATGCTTCGCCAGGCGAACGCCAGTCTTTCGAAATGAATGGCATTTTCCTTCACTTGAAAGTTTTCCGCGACGCAAATTTGACTAGTCTTACAAGGAAAAACCAAGTAAAAAACTAATTCGAAATTAAAAACTTATACTTAGATAATTTTAATATCCAAATTGATTAACGGTAATGGATATTCGTATTTTTAAGTGGCAAACACAAAGAAGAAGACTTGATTTACAAAAGGCCAATCGTTTTTTATTTTATTTTTCTTTTTTTAATATGCAAACACTCTTTGTTGGGGTACACAGCTGATTGAGCAAAACAAATACAAAAAATAAAAACACGAATCTACTATACAACAATGACTTGCGAAGTAAAACAAAAACAAAAAAAAAACAACAATTAGAGAGGTATAGTAAAATAAAATAGACGAACGAGCCGAACTACGCGGCAGTAAAATTTGTTCTGGGCTTGAAATTCCAATTTAGATTAAGCATTTAGATTTTTTTATTTCATAGACGAAAAAACAGCAAACCCAACTGAACGATGATGAAAAAGGCAAAACCACGATACGATACGACTAACGTCGACGAAAACGTCGAATCCGTAAGAGGTGACAAAGAGAACTGGGGCTATGGTGAGCTGGTGGAAAATGTCTGAGCAATGCATTTTGTGAAAATTGGGGAAAAATTATACATGGTGGATGGTGGAGGAAAATCTAAGCAGTAAAAGTTGTTTTGAAGGGTGGTGCACTGATGCAGCACATTTTAAAAATGACGTTAAAAAAAGTGTTCGCATTAAGACTGGGCTTATTCAAATTTTTTTTTAGTAGGATGATCACTGAATTATATTTAAATAAAATGCATTTCCTAATTAATCACACGTTCTGGCGGCTTAGAATTTTAAAAATCTTATATCATTTATTTAAAAATATGGAAACTAAAGATATTTAACTGTTCTTTTTTAGATATTTTATTATCTGTATAAAACTTTTCAAACATTAAAAAAAAAAATTTGGTGCACAAATTATAAATATTTATTATTGTGAAATTGAACAAAAAAATACCAACAAAAAACACTACCCGTTTTTTTGAAATATAAAATTTTCAAAAAATATTTTATTAAAAATTTTTATTTTAATATTAGCAATCAGAAATTAAAAAAAAAAAGAAAGTTCTTCTTAAAAAGATATTTAATAATGACATTTTTTTGTGAGGTACCATACGTTATTTTTTTTTTTTTTGGTACTAAAAACAATGGCGCAAAATTTTGAACAGCCTTATATTAAGGTCTAAGTACGAAAATACTTAACATTTTACTTATTTTATCACAGTTTTTTTTAAATTCAAATAATTTTTATGAAAAATCAATCGTCGTTTCGAGTCGTTTTCGAAGTATGAGTTTCGACAAAAAGTTAGATTATTTAAATTAAAAAACCTACCCGATTTCTTTTCAATTTTTAGATACTTTGTGTTTTCTCAATAACCCCCTAGTCTGTGCTTGCATAAAAGTATCTCCCCAATCAAGATAAACTAAAAAGTTTTCTTTGTTTTTATCTGTTACTGGTAAAATAAGCTTTTTTGCTCCAATTGGATTTTGCTACACACTGCCTCCAAAACAAAGCTTTTTCTGTTAAAGAAATTGTCACAAAATAAATCTCTATATTTATTTTACCTACTCCCATTGGTAAATGATTCTCTAGCATTGAAAGACAATCAGTTTCAACTTGTAAGTTGCATTTTGCAAAAGTATTATATTGTCCATGAATTGAGAGATTTAAAATAATTCATATGACAACGGGGTTGACGATGATTAATTTTATTGATAAGATGTTATGAAAAAAAAATGTTGGTTATATTTATAAAAGGGTAATCAGTTTATTACTAATCATCTTGATAAAAGTTCATTATAATCAATCAACAATCATAAAGTTAATTGCGTTTTGGTTCGTGCTACAACTATTTGTTTACTTTCTGAGACTTGCGCTATTCACCTGTTCTCTGATGCGTATAATAAGCTTTTCATTGTGGAGTTTCAAAATTTGTTTGTGGGTTATCAATTTTTAATAAAAGCTTCACAACGGCTGACTTTTGGTCCGTTCGCGTACTAGTCCGAAACTGACAGATTCTTGCATTTTTAGTCCGAATTTATGTAAACAGTTCACAGGTATATTATAAATAGTAAAAATGATAGAATCTGACATGTTCGGACTATAACGCGAATAGATCTTTTATTCAATTAAAGTAATAAGGTATAAAACAGAAATATATCTCTTGCTGAGATAAGAAGGCAAACATAAATAAACGGTGAGTTAGTTAAATTATTTTTGTTTCAATTGGGATTACAAGGTGCTTGTTTTATTGATTTTGAAAGTTTATTTAGTTGCAAGTAAATAAGAAATACAAAATATTAATCTTGACGAAGACCTTCATATGTATATCCCACAAGTATGACTTATTAAAGAAAAACAGATCACGAAAATATAAACAGTTAAATTAAATTCAAGCAATCATATACACCGTAGTGTTGAAAAAGCTTGTTTCAATGAAGAAAATATCCAGTGAAATTTCTCAAAGAAAAAATGGGTCTGCAACGATATCTAGAAACCAATAATCCAGAAAGCAAAAGTTACGAAAGTAAAAACCTCAAAAAAAATGAGACAATGGTTACAATTTGCGCGCGCGAACTGTAACCATTGTCACAAAAATTAATAAAAATTTTAAATTAGGAAACTCTTCTTGAGAGAATCACGATTCATCAGTACACTGCACATGCACCAATCCAACTATACAAGTAGGTTCCTAAATTTAGTATTGCTAGGGACGTTAGATTTCTTATTTAAACAAAAGTCTGTAAACGGAATCGTAACAAATAAAGGTTCTATTAAAATTTAAATTAGTGGGTTTATTTATCACTTTGATAAGTCTATAACAATTAAGTTTTACTGGCTGTGTGAATTGAATGAATATAATGTCAGATGGTAACTAGAGTCAAGTAAGGGTGCGTGCAGTGAAAATCACAAGACGGAGAACAGATCAAATTCGTCCACCGGAATAAATTTCTTTTACTGATATGAACTTCATACATTTTTCCACTGAAAAATTTGGTCTATGGAAATTCGGACCTATTACTGCCAATTTTTTTTTTACCGGAAACCTAACGGAAAATATTCAGCCTTATCGGCAGATCCTGGAGATTGTTCCCCCCCCCCCCGGATTTAATCCGGTAGTCGAATACTCCTATCGCCAATCTCCCCCGGAAATTACTTGGAACCAGTTTTGAAATGCTCTGAGAGAATTAATTATGTGAAATACTTTATCTGTCAAACTTTGTAAATTGTTTTCTGAAATCTAATTAAATATTTGAATCATTTGCAACTATACAAGTAGATTCCTAAATTTAGTGTTGCTAGGGACGTTAGATTTCTTATTTAAACAAAAGTCTGGAAACGGAATCGTAACAAATAAAGGTTCTACTAAAATTTAAATTAGTGGGTTTATTTATCACTTTAATAAGTCTATAACAATTAAGTTTTACTGGCTGTGTGAATTGAATAAATATAATGTCAGAGGGTAACTAGAGTCAAGTAAGGGTGCGTGCAGTGAAAATCACAAGACGGAGAACAGATCAAATTCGTCCAACCGAATAAATTTCTTTTACTGATATGAACTTCATACATTTTTCCACTGAAAAATTTGGTCTATGGAAATTCGGACCTATTACTGCCAATTTTTTTTTTACCGGAAACCTAACGGAAAATATTCAGCCTTATCGGCAGATCCTGGAGATTGTTCCCCCCCCCCCCCCCGGATTTAATCCGGTAGTCGAATACTCCTATCGCCAATCTCCCCCGAAAATTACTTGGAACCAGTTTTGAAATACTCTGAGAGAATTAATTATGTGAAATAATTTATCTGTCAAACTTTGTAAAATGTTTTCTGAAATCTAATTAAATATTTGAATCATTTGCAGTGATTAATGCGTATTTTGCATTATAAATGCAATTCTCGTGTAATAAGAAAGCGTACATTTTTTTTTTAATCTTTTTTTTTAAATCTTTTTGTTCTCTCTCTCTCTCTCTTTGTGCAATACTGTGTTACTTTATAAGTTGAAATAACCGTTAAGTGTTGAATAAATTTGTTCCAAAATTTGTTAAAAAAATAAAAAGAAATTCGAAGCAAATCGATCTAGTACAGGAAAATTAGCAACAAAATAATCGTCTAAATAGTACAGGAAAAAATGATTTTTTTTGTGGAACGAAATATTATGACGGCTGAATTTTTTTATACGTGAAAGAAGGCTATTAGAAAAGCTTATTCCCAGTTTTTCGGGACGCCATATCCCCCTGGGGAAACGCGAATTGATCTATATCTCCGAAACTATAGAATGGAAGTAAAAAGTTGTCATAACCAAATTTGTTGGAAATAAAATTATCTTTTATTTGTCATTAAAACTTTTTTCCGCGTGGACAATATTTTTGAGGTCATGTCGTTTTATTTTTATTTTTTTTTTAACTTTTTTTACTTTTTCACATTTTTCTCATTTCGTAAGAAACATATGTAAATTGTTCTCGTGATAAAATGAAGACCACAAAGTTTAACAAATGTTCATATATTTTTGAAGATGGTGCGACATCCCAGTCCTAAGTTAGAACTTTTGGAAAATAAGCTGCTAAATCAATTGAGCCGATAAAGTACAAAAAAGATAGACTTTTTCGTGGAATGAAATATTGGTAAGCTGATTTCTTTATAAATGAAAGAGGGCTATTAGAAAAGCTTATGTCCAGGTATTTGGGACGCTATGACCGTGGTGAAATCCACCATTTTGGAAAATCTGAATGGACCTATGTCTCCGAAACTATGGATCTTAGAGGAAAAACTGTAATGCCAAGGTTGTAGGCAATTAAACCATCTTTCGTTTACACGTACATTTTTGCGGTGCGGGCAATATTTTCAAGTTTATGTCGTTTTATTTTTATTTTGTTTGCAATTACAAATTTTTTTACGTTCCCGAGGCAACTTACGTGAATCACTTTCCAAATAAGAATTTTAGAACATTAAATTTCCATCATTTTGATATATTTTTGAAGATCATGCGATACCGCAGTCAAAAAGTTACAGCCATTTTGGTGTTTGTATTAATTTTAATAACAATTTAATATTTTATTTACTCCGGAGTTTTCATATTCATATGGCTCTAATTTTTGACTGTGGTATCGCATCATCTTCAAAAGTATATTAAAATGCGTTGGAAATTTAGTGTTCCAAAATTCTAATATACAAAGTAATTCACGTTAGCTTATTCGAGTCGAAAATGGCAAAAATGTGCTAATGTGAAAAAACAAATAATAAGACGACATAACCTTGAAAATAACATCGCCCGCACCGAAAAAAAATGTAGTAGTGAACGAAAGATAATTTATTTGCCTACAAGCTTGTCTTACAATTTTTCATCTAAAATCAATAGTTGCTGACGAATGTTTCGCATTGGTTTGGAAGAGCCTTTAAGGCTCTCCCAAACCAATGCAAAACATTCGGTGCGGCGAAGAAACATTCGTCTGTAAAAAATTAATTTACATGGTGATAAATGAGAGTGCCCACACCAACGCGGCGGAGAAACATTCGCATTTTAAAATTTATTTACAGGATGATAAATGAGAGTGCCCACACCAACTGCGAATGTTTCTTCGCCGCACCGAATGTTTCGCATTGGTTTGGGAGAGCATTTTAATTTCTGTGGAGACAAATTATTGGTTTCTAGTTTACCATACAAATTTTAATCTCCTCAAATGAAGATTTCAAATAAAACTCATTCAAATCTACTTGGAATCATTAGTTTGTCAAATCAAACAAACTTTGTTTTCGGAGAATAATTGGGGAACCGACCCATTTTCGTTTATTGATAGATGGAAATGTAAACAAAAACTATCTATCTCACTTCCACTTCATATCAAAAAAATGAAACACCATTTAAATGTTTTGCGATAATCCTCTTTTTGTGCAGTGGAAACACCAAACAAATCTCATTACCTTAATCTCGGTTTAGTGGTTGGTGTAAACGTAGTATTACGCCTTTTATACCGGATAAATTATTGTCTATGGGGCCAGTTAGGCGACAGTTATAGCGATAATTAAAAACCATCAGTAAAAATTTTCTTTTGGATAATTTGCTGTGTTAAAAAATAATTGAAACATTAAAATGGTACGAATCGATGGCAAATCAATAAAAATATTTCTGTCTGCCAAAAAATAATCCCAAGGATGAATAATTTTTGTAAAAAAAGCATTTATTTATTTTACTGATGGAAATTCGTTTTACTGAACAGCTGATTGTCAAAACCCAAAAAATGGAACATTTCGTTTCAGTTTTCTATGTTCCATTTTTTTACTGTTCCACTCATCAGTAAAAAATTACTGAAGCATTTTGCATCATTAAGGGGCCAGTTATAGCGATAATTAAAAACCATCAGTAAAAGTGTAAACAGGTGAAAACTGGAATTTTTTACTTACGGGCGGTTATAGCAATCAGTAAAATTATATCAGTGAATTAATGTCAAACCCACAGCCGCAATCTTGTATTTATTTTTAATGATGCAAAATGCTTCAGTAATTTTTTTACTGATGAATGGAACAGAAAAAAAATGAAACATAGAAAACTGAAACGAAATGTTCCATTTTTTGTAAATTGGCAATCAGCTGTTCAGTAAGGCGCCAGTTATAGCTTTCATTGAAAACCATCATTGAAAATTTTGTCTTTTAATTTTGATGCACTTAAACAAATAAAACTGATGGCGTTTTGGTACCAAAATGATGGTTGTCAGTTATATAATTTTTTTAGTGAAAAAAATGTTTAGTTTTCTTTACAACTTTCATATAAAATCATTTTTTGTTTTTCAATGATGAAAATCGTTTTCAATGAACAGCTGATATTTTGTTCCCAAAAGTGGAACACATTCGTTCCAATGAAATGTATTCCTTTCTCTTCCTGTTCTAGTCTGTCAGTTTTTCGTTCAATGACCGACTCTAAGGCGCCAGTTATAGCTTTCATTGAAAACCATCATTGAAACACAAATCAGTGAAACAGTGGAATATTTTCTGACAAGTCGGTTATAGCTATCATGAAATTTTATTTCATTGAAAATTCCATTCCCAAACAACTTTGAGGTTAAAGTCGATCATTGAACGAAAAACTGACAGACGAGAACAGGAAGAGAAAGGAATACATTTCATTGGAACGTATGTGTTCCACTTTTGGGAACAAAATATCAGCTGTTCATTGAAAACGATTTTCATCATTGAAAAACAAAAAATGATTTTATATGAAAGTTGTAAAGAAAACTAAACATTTTTTTCACTAAAAAAATTATATAACTGACAACCATCATTTTGGTACCAAAACTCCATCAGTTTTATTTGTTTAAGTGCTTCAAAATTGAAAGACAAAATTTTCAATGATGGTTTTCAATGAAAGCTATAACTGGCGCCTAAAACGAATTTCCATCAGTAAAATAAATAAATGCTGTTTTTACAAAAATTATTCATCATTTCAATTCTTTTTTAACACAGCAAATTAACCAAAAGAAAATTTTTACTGATGGTTTTTAATTATCGCTATAACTGGCGCCTAAAAATAAATAAAAGATTGCGGCTGTCGGTTTGACATTAATTTACTGATATAATTTTCTGATTGCTATAACCGCCCGTACGTAAAAAATTCCAGTTTTCACTTGTTTCAACTTTTACTGATGGTTTTTAATTATCGCTATAACTGGCGCCTAAGGGGCCAGTTATAGCGATCAGTAAAAATTTTCTTTTGCATAATTTCATGTGTTATAAAAAGATTTGAAACATAAAAATGGTACGAATCGATGGCAAATCAATTAAAATATTTTTTTATGGCAAAAAATAATCCCAAGGAAGAATAATTTTTATAAAAAAAGCATTTATTTATTTTACTGATGGAAATTCGTTTTACTGAACAGCTGATTGCCAATTCACAAAAGTTGGAACATTTCGTTTCAGTTTTCGGTGTTCTATTTTTTTACTGTTCCATTCCATCAGTAAAAAAATTACTGAAGCAATTTACATCATTAAAAATAATAAAAGGTTGTTGCTGGAGGTTGGACATTTAATTACTGATAGAATTTTAATGATTGCTATAACCGGCCGTACGTAAAAAATTCCAGTTTTCAACTGTTTCAACTTTTGCTGATCGCTATAACTGGCCCCTATTTCTTAACTTATTTTTTCTTAAACCTAGTGTTGAAACCACCCTGTATTGTATCCCACATTCCATCACGTTTCGTTCGCATTTATGAAATGTCAAAAATTTCAAACCATCCATTCCCGGTTCATAAATTTTTTGCCGTTCAAAATCCATCCGCCATCACAAATGAAGACTTGAGTGGAAAAAAATAGAAAAAGATAAATTTCTCCATCGAAGATTACAAAACATCTTTAATTTATTTGAATAGCAAAAACTATGTCGTCAGGACAAGAAAATCAACCAAAAGTCAAATACGCCGAAGGTAAAATCGATCGTGCTCAGCTAGAGTTCATGAAAATCATCGAACAACAGAATCTACAACGCGTTCAAAAACTCCAAAAGGTTCGTCGTAATAATTTAATCACGGCGGGGATCCTAGGAGTATCGGTACTCGGAATCTACGCCTATTCTATGCTGAGTGTTCAGCAAGAGAAATTCCTTGACGATTTCGAAGAACCAAAGAAAGTGCAAAACTAAATTTTTAAAAATAAAACTTATTGTCAAGAAAAACTAGGTTAGTTTATATATTATTTTAAAGTTTCAGTCCTAGTTCTTATATAAAAATTAAAATGCCGTACGGATCTACTGCTGTTGCTGCTCGTGGATTGCGCCTTCCTCCTCTACCCACTATTCGAGATCTTGTCAAGCTCTACAAGCTCCAGGCCATTAAACAGATGTCCCAGAATTTTCTTATGGATGAGCGATTGACCGACAAAATTGTGAAATCCGTCGGAAAAATTTCAAACACCGATATCGTTCTGGAAATAGGCCCAGGACCGGGAGGCATTACTAGATCGATTCTGAGACGAAAACCTGCGAAAGTAATACTCGTCGAAAAAGATCGAAGGTTCCTACCGACTCTGGAGCTTCTTCAGGAATGTTCCCAACCTCTGGGAGTACACATGGACATCCATCAAGCTGATATACTGAAATTTCCTATGGAGCAAGCTGTTCCTGATGTTTCTCAAAGGCTTCATCTGGTTGGGAACCTTCCTTTTGCTATTTCCACTCGTCTACTGGTGAACTGGTTTAAAGATTTGTCCCTCCGACAAGGTGCTTTTCGCCGAAATGACACAACAATGACGCTGACCTTCCAAAAAGAAGTAGCTGAAAGGATCTGTGCCCCACTGGGTAGTAACCAAAGGTGTCGTTTGTCGATCATGTCCCAAATCTGGACCGAACCAACGCTCAAATTTATTATTCCTGGCAAAGCGTTTGTCCCCAAGCCCGATGTCGATGTAGGCGTTGTAAAATTGACTCCACTGGAGGAACCCAAGACAGACATCCCCTTCGATGTGGTCGAACGAGTCAATCGGCACATTTTTTCAATGCGCCAGAAGTATTGCAGACGGGGGTATAGTACACTCTTTCCAGAAGAACAACGAGACGAGACGACCTATGAAATGTTTGAAGAAGCTGAAGTTGAGTCGACGTTAAGGCCGTTCCAACTGTCTGTGGACGAGTGTTTACGCCTGGCGCAAGTCTATTGGCAGTTCATCCAGAAGAATCCAGAAATAGCTGCTTATAACCATCGAGGACCAAAGGCAGCCCAGCGGGAGGAGTTTGTTGATTGTTAGAGTTTGAATGCAAAATAAAGTATATATAATTATATAAAAAAAAATTAAATGTACTTTTTTCAACAGCATCTTCAGTCAAATGAGTTTCATTACCAATGATGTTTCATTAAAATGGTGAATCTGTTTAGACAGGCTGAAGCACTGGTCTCTTTATAGAGATCAGTGATCTGGAACCTTACAAACACAAGAGAATTCCGGGATGCATTTTTTTGTTTTCTCTATCAGTTGTTTAGTATTTCTTAAAAGCTCTCAACTTCTATACAAGGCTCAAAAACAAAAATAAATTAACCTTGATTTTTTTTCAGACTTGTTTGCGACTTTTTGTGTACTATCAACAAAAATAAGTTAGAGATAGAATTTCATTAAATTTTTAATAAATCATTTTTTAATTAGAATGTTTATTTTATTTGTTTCTATAAAAATTGTAAAAACTTTACACAAGGCACAGAATAAGTTGAGTTGTAAAAAAATACGGTTTACAAATTAGATTTTGTACACATTATTGGACGGAAAATGTTTCGAGCTAAAAATTAATATAAGTAGATTCGATCTTATCTTAGCGCTAGTGCTATAGAACCAATCAAAGCTAAGGCCATCACTGCTACATTTGTGCCCATAGTTGTGGCTCCATTGCATCGATGGTCAAGGAAGCAAAAGCAGTATTGCACATCATTGAAATAGTCCCTACGCACGTCGTGCTCTTTTACTGTGTGATTCACGTAGTGTGCTAGTCGGACGTCGACTGCTGCTTTGCGACATCCTTCATATTTGTCAGCAGGAATGTCTGTTCGGAAATTAAGGGCGCTCAAGCAGTCTCTTATTATTGTTTCCTTAGCTGCAAAATAAAACATTTAAAAATATTTAATGGAAAATTGTTGTTGTTGAAAAATAATTATACCTCCTCGTCGTTCGGTTACTTTCACGCATATATCCTCATCTTCGGGACAGTGTTCTCCCAAAAATCCAATCCCACGCCAGTTGAACTTGTCACCACATCCAGGTGTGGCCGAAGTGCAACGATAGCACCAAATAGCGAAGCCTATAAAAGTGAAAACAAGAAATCATTACTGAATTCTTGTGTAAATGTTTACATACTTTGTTCAATGGTAATTGATAATATTAGAAGACAAAATACAGCAAAAGACGTCATTTTGTTTGCTGGGAATATTTTAATTTATATTTGATTTATAAAATGGACAAATAATAAACAAAAACTCAGAATTATTTTCAAATTAAAAAGAATTAACAAAACAACGCCCAAACCCAAATGTTTTTTGCAGAAATGACATTAGTTTGAAGTATTTTTGACAGATGACGCATAAAGTGTCTTTCTACCCATGCAAGCGCTGCTAGGCGGACAGTAGGTATTGTCATTTATTATGGTACAGGGTGACTCGAAATTTTAAAAAGATTATTCGCATTTAGCAGTAGCCCCTAGCGTAATGGTTAGTTCTTTGGACTGTGACGCTGGAGGTCTCGGTATTGACAAATCCTCCAAGAGTATCAGTTGCCTAGAATAAGTGCTTCCCGTCTAGCCGTTCGGATACGGCATAAAATTGTAGGTCTCTTCCATTCATGTCGACACGCGCACACAGAATGGTTGCGAGTTGTTTTTTCACTAGGCCCTGGTTCTTCACGAGCCGTTGCGCCACCCAATTTATATTTATTCGCTTTTTGTACACCTCTTCTCAAGGTTGTACAGGCCATGAACGATGGCAGGATTATGAACATGCCTAGAAAAATCCAATGGAGCCGAAAAAATCCATATCTGTACAGCGACATGTCTAAAGCCTGATCCACATCTGTGTTGTGTGTTGTGTTGTGTTGTGGAGTCGTGTATGGCTGTCATTCCATATATTTTATGCGCCACACTGCAACACAACATACGAGACAAATATGGTTCTACGCATATGAAATATATTGTAGCGATAGCGACACACGACTCCACAACACAACACACAGATATGGATCAGGCTTTAGAAAATCACTTTTTGAACAAGATATGAGCGCTGTTCAAAGTTTGGTCATGATATGAAGTTTCAAGCGCGTGCGAGTTTTTTTTTCTAGTTTTTGTTGAATGTGTAAGGGAATTTTGATGGAAAAGATAGAAGAAGTTGTAAAAGGCTAATGAACGACATTTGACATATCTAATTTGCCCAGGGAGTACAAATGCACTGTTTATTAATTGGATTGTGGTTGTGATGTCGCACATCTGTATGGCCGTGGAGTCGGTGTGTAAAATTAGCATGTCAAATTGAAAGTGGGAAAGAAATCCACGCAACTGCCAAATTTGTGGGAAAGAAATGACTTCTCATATTTTGCTTCCACACTTCCTTGTATTAATACATTACCTTAACCTAAAAAAAAGTGTGATAGAATTTGGGATAGAATTAGAACCATTATTAAAATTCTTCATGTATTAACACATGTCAAATCGTGTGGGATAGAATGTCAGTTTGTGTAGGCTTGGCCGTCATATTTGTTTCCACACTATTCTACAGGATTTGTTTCCGACTTTTTTGACATGTATTAATACACAGTGTGCTAGTGTGGAAGGCCTTTAAAAGCTTATCCAAATCGAAGCAAAATATACTTCCACCTTCCCCTCCCCCCATTTTGAAAGCGATTATACAAAAAACTAATACATGGATAAAAATGGACTTCGGATATGCTATAGAGTATGAAATTCTACGTCGACACTCATCTTAAAATTGTATGAGTATTCATTTTATTACCATTATTTTCTGACTAATAAGAACCCTTATCCGCCGAGGGTATTTTGCTTCCCCAGCGTACAAGGGTGGGGAAGGGGCCAAATGGTTTTAAGTTTTCTAAATACAACAAGACATTCCACGACATCAATCGATGTCTGGTTCCCGATTTATAGGCTTTCATTGTATGAAATTTCGTGTTAAAACATAGTCAGAAGGCAACCCTTATATCTCCGGTTTGCCAGTGTTGCCACCATGGAAACACTTCTTTAAAGTAAACTTATGATGTGGACTATTAGTGCACCCAAGCTCATCCCGTCAGAATGAAGTGCAATGTTTGACCTAAAATATGGCCTTAACGTGCTAACTAAAACCTCAAGTATTTAAAAAAAATGTATGCATAATGTGGGGCTAACATTTATATAGATATATACAATTTTTGTAGCAATCACAAACATTGCGCATACCTCGCACGTAACGGTTAAATGGTGCTACTGAACTTCAAAGTGAATCATTCAGTTTTCTTATTTTGCTTCAAAATTATCACATTATATTTTTTTTATTCGACTGTGGTTTCCAAAAATTTACGAAATGATGAACTTTTTATTGATATGTAAACAAAAATATTCTAGCCTATTTCAAACATAACTGAGTAAAAAATTGTCATTTTTAAGAAAACTGGTTCAATAAATTATCGCAAAACTTGTTTGTGTAACCGTCATTATTTCGATGTCAGAAATTTATAACTACCTAATTGCATTTAATATATCAAGAGGGTGCTCTTGATATTGCACTTGATATTGCTAATTCTAACAAACACAACAAAATTATAAATTGTATTAATATAATCATTGTTTGCACTTAACAATGATGCGATCACGACCATCGACAAAGCATCGATGAAATTTATTCAAAAATGATCTTTAAACCTTGATACAAATAAAAAACAATCTGATAGAATTATTACAACCAAACCAACTCAATCTTAATAACTTTGGTGGTTAATTATTATAATGATCTTTATTGCTCATACAAAAACAATTATATCAGCAGTAGTTTGGCGAGTTTGATTTGAGATAAACAAACTGCGCATAAGAAGTCCAACAACGACACGTTCTTAATTTTGTATGTCATAATTCATCATTAATCCTCAAATAATTTATTATTAAGCATACGTGTATTATGACAGATTTTTGACAAGAACGAAAATGATAAGTATGCAAAATTCTATTTAATTAGAGCTTTATCTAGTATGAATAACATGTTTATTGTTATTTTTTGTATGTATCCATGAAATTTGGGTGTTGAATTTTTGAATTAAATTTGATATTTCAATAGAAGGAATACAAACATTATCTTTACTTACACTTAATTAAGTTTATTATGGACACATAATGTAGGTAGATGTTTGGTGGAATTTTATGACCCCTGAAATTTTAATTATTATCAAGTTGTTTTAATGAGGCAAAACACAGTATCCAGATTAGTTAAAATACGAAATTGGAAAATTTAAAAATTCACTCGTTTGTTATAAAAGGTTATTTTCAAAGTCGTTCGGATTAAGTTAAAAGATCAATTTTCTCTGAAAAATTATATGACACTGTTTGGTAAGTCTTATTTATTTTGTCAGGCTTGTTTAATTAGGCGTGTACCGCGCTCTGAGCCCTCAAGGATTTTTTAAGTGAGACAAAAAATCTCAACTGAGCACTGAGATTTTTTGCGGAGATTTCTGAATTCTGATCCAAAAATTTCTTGGATTCACTGCTCAATTTTTTTTTTCTCAATAGAAACAGCTGTTTGTTTGACAACCAAGTTATAATTTTTTGCGGGTGTGCAAATAATAAAGTGGTAACTAAATACAAAATAAAGACGGAATGTTGGTGAAAACTCAAACTTATTGAATAAGCTATAAGCATTTTCATTGATTTCAATAAGATTTTTAAATATTTAAAGAAAAGTTGAAATTTTATTTCCGAACTTGTATGAGAATAATAACACATGTTTTTTTCTGAAAGAGAGCGGAGAATGTTGTCCCACCGAATGATTCCGCCTCCGTTAATCTGACATTGAGCGCTCAATGAGCGCTCAGTTTGTGGTACACGCCTATTGAAATACTATAATATGGTACCACATAAAGTAACCAAAAGTATAGGTATAAAAAAAGCCAAATTAAATATGCCAGTCAATCCTTTTCCTTTTTTTTAAGATTCCACAGGTTTCATTTGAATATCAAATAGATTCTTTTCAAACTCGTTTAAGTGACGAGTATAAACATCACAAACATGTAAATTGATTCAAAACTGCATTAACATAAACATTTAAAACTTTTTATCTAAGAACTAGAACAGGATCTATTCTGTGCGATTGTTCTAAATATTCAATACGCAGCAGATACTGCACGTACGTCAGTAGTATCAAATAACATTATGTTTGACATTTTCGATCTCTTATAACTGTCAAATTGACGTGTGGTTGTATATTTTAATGCCAACATTTTAAATATCTTATAATACATAATAATATTTTTATTTTTGTTTTGCTTATTTTCTTGGGAATTCCTCAAAATGTATTTATTAACATATATTTGACAAATTTTATTATTTATCTTGAAAATATATTCACATATGGGCTTATAGAATATATTTAATTGATAAATTAAACAAATTTCCCTTGTTTATGAAATTGTGGAATTTTTGAAGTCATTTTTTGTGGGGGTCAATAACAAACACAGATCTACTATGTGAAAGTTGAAAAGCCACTAGGTATAATTTCCAAAAAAAACAACAAACATTTTTGCATTTTAAGTGTCAATAATCAAAATATCTTATTTGAACTGACGATGACGTAACACAAATAAAAAAGAAGGCAAATATCTAAAAAGTGTAAGCAACCATTCGAAGAAAGACAACGGGTGCAAAAAGGTGTTGTCTTTGAAAAACTAAACCTACCGACATACGTATTTTTACTTTAACAAAGAACTTGTTATTGTGATATTTAATAGTAAAATTTATATAGTTTTTGCATGTGTTTGTTTACATTTTTGTGATGGTTCTATAAAAATGCATTTTTTCCGTATTAATTTTGTCAATTTGAACTGGTTTTCAAACAACGTGCAAAAGTTAAAATATTCCTACTAGAAATATTTGCTAATTTAAATTTTGTTTACAAATCTTGATTGTTCGAATTTTTATTTTTTTAATATGCGAAACTACTTAAGTTTGGTGATTTTTGTATTTATATAGGTATTACGCATTCACACACACAAAGTGACCAATGAGAATAACAAAAAATGTATGTACTTGTTAAAGGTAAGTACTTTACCTATTAAAGAGAGTTTTTAATCATCGGTTCAGGTACATAACATATGAAGGTATTAGAGGTAATATCATTAGCGTCCTGTGCGGTACAATTATCGCATATTTTTATTTGTTTCCTTCAAAATCACAGGAAAAGCCATTTTTAATTTCTGACAACATGCGCAGTTTAATACCTTACTGTAACTGTGTATAGTATATTGCGGCCATAATGAAATATTATACCTTTTTTTCGTCAATTTATCGCTTTTGGTTAATATTTCATCTATTTAATCTATGTCATCTATTTAAAGACGTGTGAAATGAATTAAAATTACGTTGAAATTTTATTTTATATTGGTATTAACAATTAAACTTCGGATTCAATTTAACATGATTGTGTGCAATTTGCACACGACATCGTTCTACAAAAATGCAGTTCAGCATATCAACTGCGGATCAAATATTTTTAATTCAAGGAATAACACTTTCGACCTTTACCAGCCGTATTAATAAAAACAGCGTTTAACTCACCAGTAACTTTTGAGATCTCGTGTAGGCATGGATTAAGAGATAAGTAGTGAATTAAAACGTATATTTATTTTTTTCTTATTTAACCCTTCACTAAACCAGCTTTCTTGTTGGCTTAGCTAGCTCAGAAATGTAAGAAATCTACATAAGTCCTAATCCACGAGTAAATGATAACTCGCCGCTAGCTCCATTAATTAATATGGGGGCTAAAGATTATTCCCCTTTCACACAAGGAAACTGAGTTGCCAGCAACTACTAGGAGTTTGTAGGCGAGAACGGCAAGAAGTAAGGGGATAAAAAAAAAAATGTTGATCAAATATTTGTAACTCACTGAACAGCATTTCGACCTTTTAAGATTATTTTGAAAATCGTTGTATAGATATGTATGTATTTACAGTAATAAAAATTATCATTTGATAAAAATTATGGAGTGAGCTACGAAAGACCAAACTAACCAAAAAATAATAAAACCTATAGGTACATAAACTTAATCAATGTACTTATGTCCGGGTACCTATAAATAAAATGCTTTTTAAAAAGGAGTTAGCTAAAATACACTGGGGCATATGCATATAGTCGCCCAGGGTTTTACTAAACTACAATTTAGATAATTTTAGCTCAATGAATACCAATTTTACTAACATATTATTGGTTTTATATTTTTATAAGATTATTAACTTTATTATACTACACAGCTTATAATATTTTGAAATGTTTAACTTAAAAAAATAGAATCAACGTCTAAAAATTTAACTAAACCTAGGTTTAAGTTACACACAGTTTAAAAATGACTATGAATACGCCCCAGTGTATGTATATAAATGGTTTTATAAAAACTTACAAAAAAACATTTTTTGTGGTTGCAAATGATCAGTTAAAAAAGCATTACTAACGACAAGACATAAAAAACAGACTAGCCGCCATAATTCGCAAATAATTGCTTTAGCGATCTTACAATAAGACAGGCTGAATTTATTCATTGAATCTAACATTGTTGCATTTACATATAAGTATACACATGTATAAATATAAGTACACATTTACCATAAAAATGAATACAAATGTATATTTATAATTGTTAAGTTCAAGTGGTAAATAATATAATAGTCGTTACGAAGTCAAGCTTCAAAGAGTGTTTGTAAAACTGAGTGAGGTTCTTCAATGGCATGCATGAGACTTGCCGGTGAGAACTTCTGAAAAGTTTAATGGGTCATTGAAATTTAAAGCAGCGCCGACGACAACGACAACCGACAATAATGTCGATTGTCGACGAACAGTGACTTAGCTTGAGAATGCGATAGTGGTAGGTGTAATCGTTACACACAGCATTATGGAGAGACTTCATTGTAGCGTGTATTTATAAAATTTATATTGAACGTAAGGTAATCAACTTTTTTGATAAAATGAATTAAATTATTTCTTTAAAATAATAATACATTTTGTATTCGCTGAGGTGTAACAAGTCGTTTGCAAAATCATTGTTATAAATAGGAATAAGCTTTATGTATGAAATTGATTATCGTATACAAAATAAGATCTAACAGTAAAGACTTTTTTAAATAATATATTTTAAAATTATGAGAAAGTTGAATTTTAATGCAATTTTGCAAGTGGGGAAATTTGTGTTAAATTTGTTCAACTGTGAAGCCTTACGGGGCAACCTGATAATGGTTGCTGTAAAATAAAATACAAATTAAGTCCTTTACACATTGTTTCAAAATAGATCCTATCAAAACTACCATATAATTTTTTTTTTTTATTTCAAAATGTGAAATTTTACACACGTAACTAATAAAATTTTTTTAATGTGTAAACATCTTAACGTTCGGTATTCAAATAAAAATTGTCAGTACTCAAGTTCTGTTAGACCCCTTTCACACAAGGAAACTGAGTTGCCGGCGATTTTTAGTTTGTAGGCGAGAAGGGCGTAAAAGGAATACAAAAAATTTCCCCTCACACCCTTCTCGCCTACAAACTAGCCAGTTTCTGGCAACTCAGTTTCCTTGTGTAAAATCCGTCTTACAAACCATTTCGTTCGTGGGAAATTTTGAAATCTTAGGAAAAAGGAAGATATGGAACCCGATTACACGATTCGTTATTTGGTTGTTACGTCCTTCGTTTTTTTTTGACAGGCACGAACGTTCGTGATTACATGGTTCGCGAAAAAACGTATGAACGTACTTCCTTTCGTTATTTTTTGACGTTTATGGCCAGTGGACGAAGCGAAAAGACCACTGTTTTCTCTGTAAGGTGCAATCACAACAATGTATGTCTGTTTTGAGATTCCTACCATCATCGTGCAACCAAATATTTTAAATAATCCTGCGTATCATAAAGAGAGATTATATAAACATTCGTCCCGGTTCTCGGAACTCACATTTTTTTTAGTAAATACAATATATTTAAAGTACCTAATGGTTTTGATATTTAATAAAAAATGCCTCACATTTTATTTAGCTAGTTCAGGAAAATGAGATCTCAGAGGTCTTACTGTCAAAATACATGGCCGAAAAAAATTTGGATGCGATGGCTTATGCTCATGTATTTTGACAGTCAGTCCTCCTCCTCCTCCTCCTCCTTTATTCACAAGCCTAAAACTCCTAACTTTGTGGGAACATGTGTACCTGAAAGTACCCACAAAATGGTAACTGTGACTTTTGAGTTTGACATATTCTAAAGAGCTCTGTTCAAAGGCTGACAACCCTTTTAAAATGATCAACCAAATCAGACGTAATAAAACAAATATAAAAATCCCGTGCCATCCTGCCAAATTCTTGACAACAATTTTTTGTAGGGCTATGGTGTACCTTACCTCGACTTCACACATTTAATAAATCCTTTGATTTTGCACTTTTTTTATGTTTAGCGCAAAACTTTTACTTATTTAAAATGTAAATTGATAAAACAAGATCAAAACAAACAACATACCTAGTACATATACACATCGAAGATATTTGGCGCCAGTTAGTCGCGATCAAATAACTCAACTGATGTCTCTTATGTATATACCTACGTATACTAAATTTAAATCATATATAATATTCAACACCTCTCTTCGAACTGGTTTTAGTTAAACTTCTATATTCCTTGCTATTTTCTTTTTGGATCTCGTTTCACATTCCAATCTTTAAAAATTGGCGTCACTCAGACGATCTTATCAAAAAATTAACTTTATTATTTAAATTTATTCTATTTTAGTGGAATTTGGTGTAAGAATTAACTAGTATTTGAATAAATTTTTATTTGCCAAAATTGTTTACATTATCACATTTTTTTTGTATAGCTAATGAGGATTGGTTTTTCCAAGCAAAAATACCTAACATAATTGCATGTCAGATAATTTATTTGTTTTGAAAGGTCTTTGTGGGTTTTTGCGTCAATGGTAATTTTTATGAATTCTCAAATTTGGACTTTGACCGCATTTAAACTCTGTTTTAAACTTTTTCGGAATTTATTCAATACAGAAGAAAAAGGCGTGTGATGTTTACATCGATTGACAATAAAGTTCAAAGTAAACTTAACTGATGCAAAAAAAAAAAAAACCTTGACCTTGATTTGTTTGTTTTAATAACAGATTTGTGGTTGCATCTTAACTGATGCAAAAAAAAACCTTGACCTTGATTTGTTTGTTTTAGTAACAGATTTGTGGTTGCATCTTATCAAGGCCAAGTTTTTGATTGTGTTATCATCTGAGCTTCAGATTTAAACTGAAGTTAACGCTTCAAATTTGTTGAGTTAACTCGAGTTACACATTAATCTGTAGGTACACAATATTTCAATGGGTGTAGTTTGTTAAAAAAAAGCTCTTGGTAGGTATAAATCCTTAAGAAAAGAATTTCAAAAAGGCTTTGACGGATGACATTAAATTTCTTAAAAATGTGTTCTCTTTATTTACTTAAGAACAGAGATAAATACATAACGAAGATGCAGAAATTAAGAAATTCAAATTACTACTGTTCTTGTTCTGGCTTATCTCTTAAGCGGAGATGATTATCGCTACGTACTTAGCGGAATTCTTTTCAAGTTAATTTCGGTTTTTTTTATTTTAGTTCGTTTCATCTTTTCGACAGGCACTTACGTACGTGATTACACCGTTCGCGAAAAAAGAACGTATCTAGATACCTCCTTTCCTTATTTTCATGGATTTTCATGGAATTTGAGGTTGTTTTATAGGAAAGTAATAATTAGTAGTTATAATTGAAAATGTTTTGAGACCATTTTTTTTCAAATATACACGTGTATTCTACGTATAGCCCGAGAGCTGGTGAACATTTACTCAAAGTGTTTTATACCGCTTCAAATTTTGTGGCCATGTCGCTTGTCAGTGCAAGCTACATGTCATCGGTCTGGCAGCGATATCGCGGCCCCAACACCACTAAAATGCACTTTCATGGTTGATTTACATGTATCTTCATCTGCAAAAAGAAAAGTAGAGCAGGACAGATGTATACAAAAAATCCGAGCGAGTGAAAGAGAACCATCAAGAAGATGAACATGTTCGTGTTCATTTCTGCATTATGGCACTATCCTATAATGCAGAACATGCAAAGTTCTTCTCCATTTTGATCTTTTCTCTCTATCTAACAAATATACATTTTCTATTTGGCATCCCTTTTTTTGTGCAGAAACCAAATGCAATCCAAATGATAATCCACCATCAGAGAGCAACAAACAACAAAAATAATACCTCTAAAAGAGCTTTATATGGTTCCAAATTTTCATCACTAAAGCCTTGTGCCTATACTAACTAGAATCCATCGGTCAAGCAGATATTCCGTGGACCTAACACCAGTAAAATATCATTTCAAAATTCACTTTCAAAATGCATTTTCGTGGTCATTGGTCTGATGTGGTATTGTTGCCAGACCGATAGGTATAGGTAAGTATCGTCACAAACAAAAACTCAACATTAAGAACATTCGTACACATTCCAAGGTCAAAAAATCAGAAATAAAACATTTTGTTTGTCCCATAGAATCTCATTAGTTAAATCAGAGCTCATCAAGAAATTTTAATACATTAAGCCAGAATTTAATTTAAAAAATTAACAAACAAAAAAATCATCGGCTATGATATAATTTATAGGAATTTTGTTGAAAGTTTGGGTTTCCTTTTAAAATATTTCTAAAAATGATAAAAGATCTCTTAAAATTTATTACTCTTTCACATAGTTTTGAAAAACAAGTTAGCTATGGAAGGTTAAGCTATTTTATTAGATTTATAGATAGCACAAGTTTTTTTTTTAGAATAACTAATTGTAGGGACAAAAACAACAACAAACATCAAAAACACAATAAACATCGGGTTTCCAGTATTAATAAATAAAAAACATTCAAAACTCTAAAAAAAGGGACATACATATTAAGATTTGCACAAACCAATAACATGATACATTTTGTAGAATTTGTATTTTTTTTTTTCATTAAATGCGAAAATAATGTCAACAAACAGAATACATCATACATACATTTATGTATGTACATTAGGGTGTCCGTTATTTTAAAAACTCATTTTTTTTTTTGGATAGCACACCCCGTCAATCGAATGTTTATGCCGAAATAATGTTCCCATATAAATTTGTATTGGAATTTTACACTCTTCACATTTTATTTTTTCTCTGGAACTTAAATTTTGGGAATTCTGACTGATTTATTGGTCCTTTAAAAAACTGCATTTAAAAAGTATTACAAATTAGAGATAATATTTTTTTCTTATCAAATAAACTCTTATTACTTAATAAACAATAAAAACTGCTGAAGATCGAGAGAGAAAAAATATGAGAGAAATATATAATATTAAAATATTTATAAATTTAAAAAAATCGAAATAAATTATAATTTAATATTTGTAATACATTTTTAAATGCAGTTTTTTAAAGAACCAATAAATCAATCAGAAGAGAAAAAAAAAATAAAACGTGTGTAAAATTCCCATACAAATTTGTATGGGAAAAGTATGAACTTAGAGGTACGGGTTAATGACCTCGGAAAAAAATTTTGGTGGCCAATAATATTTACTTTCGGTATAAACTTTCGATTGACGGGGTGTGCTATCCAAAAAAATTAGTTTGAAAATAACAGACACACTAATGTACATGCACACAAATACAAGATCCTGGTAGTCTACATTTCAAACAGCTTGCAATTTAAATGACAAACAAGGCGTCTCGTTTAATTTATTATAGTAACCTATTGAGCATTGGAATTAAAGTTAAACAAATTATTGCGAGTTAACTTTAAACCAGTTTGGTTCGCAAGTGGTTTAAAAAACAATACGTAGGTATAAAATAAAACATTAAAACCCGCTGGTATATCTTCTCCGCCTTAAATTGTATCTTAAAAACACGTACATTTTATAAACATATAAATATATTTAGCATTATTTCTTTCTTTTTTATTTAGGTAGGTATGGAACAATTTATTTATTTTGTGTTATAATTTTGATACTTTTGGTATGTTACCTATCTTATTTTTTAAAAGAGAATGTCCACGAATGAGATAAATATCGTTGAAAAGCTAAGCCCTTGTACATCATTTTTTTGTATGGTTACAAAGCTGTAAACCATGGAGTTAAGGCAGTAGGTATATGGCAACAAAGATTGCAATTAGAGCAAAAATTAATTGCAATACTTTTCCATTGAAATGACAGTATTGGTTACTTTCGATGAACTGAATAGACCCCAAAATAAAGGAGCTTTTATACTAAAGGCCAAGGCTACTTATACCATTGTTGGCGAATAATTCGCTTAACAGTTTAACATCTTTCCTTTTTTTTATTCGATTTAGCGAATTTAATGAACAGTTTAAAAACTCGCTTAGCAGTATAAAAACTCCCCTTTTTTATTCGATTTAGCGAATTTAATGAATGGGAATACTTGTGCCGTGCGTCTAGCGTCCACAATTAAGATATACAACGTTGGAAAGCTTAGTTCAAGAGCATCATTTTTGAATACGGACACAGAACTGTAAACCATGGGGCTTAGGCAGTGTATTACAAAATATAAAACAATTCGTCTAAGTTTATTCGGATTTGCAAAGTATGTGTTTTTCGTATTTTTTTGGTCGCTTATTTTAGCGGTAGTGTAGGTACCTAATCATTTTCATAGGTCTCGTTTCTAGATACTAAGTAGACCAAGTGCCATATATTTTTGCCCATTCTCCTTTATTTGTTTATTTCGTTTACCCCGTTAACTGTTCATAAATATCAACATTTAACATGTTATAAAAATAGTTTGTTTGGGTCTTGAATAGGTGTCAGCTGTTTAAATCAACCGACATTTAAAACAATGTTAAGAAAACCATAGTATCATAATTAAGTTTATTTGTTGTATTATTGCTTGGCCAACAAACCCAAGGAAAAAATGCAGATGCCTATGTACAGCACATACATATACATACATATGTATATAAATAAATCAGAACCCAAAGAACCATCAGTGCAACGAAATGTCCTTGATTTGCACTTCTCAGTTCTCACCCAGGCCAGATTCCCTGCGACCAATCATTCGAAATCATTATTTAATTGTGAGCTTGTTGTGTGGTTTATCTGTTTATCTTTTGGATTGCCTTTTATCAAATTGAGGAAATACTAAAGCAAGGCTCGTGCCAGAATAAAGATTGTTGATTTATGTCATCGTCAATTAGCTTTAACATCTCTGACTTCCGCAATCGTAATGCTAAACCTCGAATTATTTTCATTATTTTGTGTCTTATATAAAAACCAGCGGAACTCGACGAACGTTGGGTTTTTTACCTTAACATACACTTTTGTTATATTTTTGTTGTTTTTTTTTTTTTATTTAATTGCAAAGCATTTCCAATTATTAAGTTGGTACCTCGTTCTGTAATAAGTACCAAGGCAAAACCTGATGTATTTTTTTCTGTGGGAAAGGATTTACAATATTTACGGGCCTACTGTTAATGGATTTTTTTATAAATAAACATATTTTTTAACTCGCTAGAAAGTTGAGAATGGCTGCAAGAAAAATAATTGCGAAATTCCAAATTCTTCCGATAACAAAAGGTAGAAACATTAAAAATTGATCTCTGATTTTAATTTGAAACAATATAACAGGTTTGCCGCAAAACTTTCATATGGATGTCTAAAATTTGTTTTACAATTGATTTGGCGATCGAATGGTATGATGGCTTCTAGGTGGCGCTATAGACAGGTGTGGACTTGTGATTCAACCAAGAAGCATATCTCCAGCCAGCTCGGTCCTTAGCCCGATCTCTACCTTCTGGTCTCCTTCCACTTGACCACTTGCATGTGATGCCACGTAAGTTGTGGTCTTCCCCTAATGAACAATCAGTTGGGAGTGGTTTCGAAGACTTTTCCGTCCTGGGTTCTTGAAGTCCATCAAGCATTCTTCATGACTCAAACACATCTTCTCCATGGTCATTATGCATAGATTTGTATGCCTCCTGAGTAGATGCATGTGCTTCTGCAACCCTTCACCAAACCGAAGATCTTGTTGTGATGTCCATGTAAAGTCAGAGTTGAAATCTCATAAGGCTTTTTGAAAATATTGCGCCAGGATTGATGCTGAAAGCCTAGGGCTTCTTATTACTAGAAATTAGATCGGCAAAGCATCGGCAAACTTCCTCACAGTATAACCTTGCCTTGGCAGTTTTTTTCGGTCAACCACCGAGTCAAGTGATGGCTGCCAATTGGCAGAATTTATTGCAGAATTTCGTTTGTAAAATTCGTCATCACTAAATGCATTTCTCTCCATCTATCGTCTGGAGCAGTGAAACTGTTCCATTATTTTCTTAAAGATTTGGTGGTATTTTTTTCTAAGAACATGTTTTTGTGTTCTAACTTTTCTGACGTTTGACAAGAATCTGTGCTGGTTTGTTCTGATATGACTATTTCCTAGCTGAACAATCATGATGGCTCTTCCAGCCGCTTCTAAAGTGCATGTGAGTTGCATGGATTCACCAATTGCACAAACTACAGCTTATAACGTTTCCATTTTCTATTTCTAACTATTCATTAAATTAAATATATGTATTCTTTCGATTTCTTTATTCAAAATAAATAATTCCGTACAGTACGTGAGTCCACAACAAAACAAATGCTTTACAACAAATTCAGTTTGAGAGTTTATAATACCAATACCTCAACTTGCCCCAGCAAAATACTCGATTTCAGGGCGACCCTTAGTTTAAAAGCACAGAATTTGGTCGAGAGGGTCAGTTCAGGTTTGTCAAAAATCGCATTGGGGTCGACTTCAGGGTTGTTTCAGAGTTAACAAACTTAATATTTTAGCAGTTCTATGCTAAAATACAACTTAAAATGAAACATAACTTTTTTCTGGGTTATTGTAGCGCCTGATTTCTTATTCTTTTTATTGTTTTCAATAGATTAAGCGTCAAAATGGCCTTCACGCCAAATGTCATATTTAGCATGTAAAAAAAAATTGCAATCATGACAAAGATTCCCTAATTAAACGAACTAGTTTTTTTTACCAGACTATATAGTCCGGTCAGGAAACCGAAAACCGTGCGATTTTTGGGGGAAAGTTTTTTTTATGATTGAAATTTGGGAGTCATTTAGTCTTTCTAAAGTGATGTGCTAAAATTCCAAAGTTTTTAAAATTATCATCGCCTATCAATAATTATTAAATGTAACCAAATTTTTTTTCATATTTAATAAACAACCCCTGATGAAGTCGAGAAATTACGACGAAACGTAGGGAAAGAGTATGAAATAAAATATTTTTATTTGCATATAGAAGGAAGTGACCAAAAAAGCCTGATTAAACATAAAAATTTATAAAGAAAGAAAAAACCTAAACAATAGAAGTTATATTGTTTTTGTTTTTATTTTAGTGAACTGTATTGAATGAAATTCAATAAAAAGTATTTAAGCGACCTTTAGTCCAATGCGTTTCGGTCCTGATAACAATTACAGTGGACCTCATCAGTTAGAGCTGTAATTGTTACCTTTCTAAGACGCAACATTTTAGTCGATGGCTACCGACGTTTATAAAATTTACATAAACATTTATATTTTAAATAATTGGTCAAATAATTATTATTAATTCAGCCTGGGAGTCTTTTTTGAAATTTTGGAGTTTAGCCGCAATTTTGAGAATTGCGCCCAACGTTCCTAATATGAGAAAACTGTCAAATTACTTAGACAATTTAGTTTGTGTTTAAGGTGTCGTTGTTGGTCTGACAAAAAGACCATGAACCGCACCCCCCATTAAATAATTATTTTAATAAAGCATTTTTCATACAATTTTTGCTCTTTTAAAATCGCTACCAAAGTTACAAAAAAAAATAAAATAAATACTATAACGATACTTTACGATAGTTATGGGTTCCAAGTATGTGTACAAAAATTTGCGCCAGCTTAAATGTCTAACTTTGACCACAGCATTGATGCAAACATTCCGCGGTGTACTTATTTAACATTATCTCTCATGCCGAATCTATCAGACGGATTTGAATAGGGTTTTAATATTTCATTTTGTAATTCCCTAGAGTATCTGTGTCACCATTTACAGTAGAATTGTACCATTTTTTATCTGTCAGTTAAGCGCTTCAAAACTACTCTGTTTTTTACAGTTTTTTTCTGACGTAAACGCTGTATAGCACCAAAAATATAACACCAGAAAGTTTTAAATAAATGTCTTCTTGTGGAGACTTTTATAACAAACAAATTTAGTTTCAATGTTTTTTTTCCTAAGTATTTATTTTATTTTTTTAAGTCACTTTTGTAGCGATTTTAAAAGAGCAAAAATTGTATGCTTTATTAAAATAATGATTTAATGGGGGATGCGGGTCATAGTCTTTTTGTCAGACCAACACAACGACACCTTAAACACAAACTAAATTGTCTAAGTAGTTTGACAGTTATATCATATTAGGAACGTTGGGTGCAATTTTCAAAATTGCGGCTAAGCGCCAAAATTTCAGAAAATACTCCCAGGCTAAATTTCACCTAAATCATATCATAAATAAATTTCAATAATAAAAAAAACTTCCCCCCAAAAACACACGGGTTTTGGTTTCCTGACCGGACTATATAGGATTTATATCAATTTTAGAGCTTATAGAAAATTTACCGCAAAAATCTTTTGTTCACACCGATAACTTTCCTGTTTATTTTATTGGTGTAATTTCTTTAAATAAAATTAAAGATACCAACAAACCACTTAATCATTAAATGACCTTAAAGAAAAATGCATGACTTTCAATTTTTTTAAATTCGATACCTATATATACATACAAAAAAAAAACATAAAACAAACATTTAAGGATGTTCAATGCCAACAACAACAAGTGCCGGTAACCGGTTAGTCCAATGAACTTGATACACTTACGCCAGCAGCATTAATATTATGTATACAAAACAAATATACGAAAAAAAACTTCGCTACCTGCATTAATTTAATATGTCAGATGTAAAAGCAAAATACTTGTGTTTTAAATATGAGAAATTATGGTATGCATAGAAGAATTTATAATACAAAAATAACAACAAGCTGGTTATAAGTCGAAAAAACCCGCCTCCCCAACGGTTTTTGATATATAACTTTCAAACGGATGTTATAACCCATATGGGCGCCTCGCTGCTCTCACTTATCGTGGATAAACCCACCGCCCGTCGTTCTTATAAGTCTGTTGTTTGTTTTAATTTTATTAATTTATTCCTCTGTTTTTTTTTGTTTGCTTAATAAAATTCAAAGGTATTTAGACTGGTTCCACTTTTAAGTTCTTAATTCATACCTGCCTACGCGCGTCCTTCTTCTAAGATCTTCACAGAATGTTGCTTTCGTCATTATTTTTGCCAATTAAATAATTTCAAATCATGTTGACTATCTTTGTCATAATCACAAGATACAAATAGTAATTAATTACATACGAAAATAAGATGAAAGAAGACTTAAAAAAAAAAATAAAAAAAAAACACCGCCAGAAGAATTTGTGTTTTTTAGTGATTTTCTTATTTATATTGAACCCGCCTTCAGAAAGTATCTTTAGTCTCAAACAAGATCTCAAACTGAACACAACTTCTAAGAATCTACAAAATAATAAAAGAGCTAACAAAAAGACACAATCCCAAGAATGTTATAAAAGCTCAGGAATACAAAAAAAAGGAAAATATACACACAAAAGTGCTTAAAAAAAAGAAGAAAAAAAACTTTTAAGTGATTTTAATTTACAATAACAAAAACGAAAGCAATATCTCAAAATGTCGTGCTTGAAAATCAGTGCAATCCTCAGTCTGGTAATCATCGTTTGCGCAATAAGCTATACAAATGCTGCTGTTTTCGTTCAACCTGCTCACTACAATCCTGGTTAGTATCTTTACTTTTTATATGAAAATAAGTTTGAATTATATAGGGTTCAATAGACAATTCATTAACCGTTATTTGCACAAGTTGTCACTTTTGATTGAGTGATTTTTTGTATAATTTTTTGTTGGATGGACATTATACATTTAAAGACTTAAGTTTATACGAAGTAATAATAAAATAAATTTTGAATTCAATGCATGAGTGTTTTGTCATTATTATTGAATTGAACGTCTAATAAAACACCGACTTAAAATACAATATTTGCATTTTTGGAGATTTAATTATAATTTATTGCAACTCAAATAGTGTGGGTAGCCTTATAATTTTAATAAAATCAATCGTTTATGGACTGGTTCAATGAATATTTAGGTCTTAGGTCTTAAGTCTTTCAATACTAAGTTAGGTTTACTATTTACAATTTGTTTTGATTAACATTTTGTTTCCATTTACATTTTGTTTTGATTTACATTTTGTTTTGATTTACATTTTATTTTGATTTACATTCTGTTTGATTTACATTTTGTTTTGTTTTACATTCTATTTTGGTTTACATTTTGTTTTGATTTTTATTTTTTTTTTTATCATAGAAAAATATGAAGCACTTCGAAACAATTCGTTTGCTAAAGTTATCTTTTTGCAATTTTAACGATTATATTAAATCTGGTCAGTTTTTTTTCGAGAAATGCCTAATAAGAAAAGCTCGACAAATATGCCAATCTTCATTTTTGTATTTAATCTTTTAACGACGTAAACAAACACAATCATTGACATTATAATATGACATTTGTGTGGTTCTGTTTCAATTGTCATTTGCATAAAATAACAATTTGTATTTCAAAAATCACGCCCTCTAGATTTTAAATTTCGTCGGCGAACTAATATAACAACAAAAACGACGCACGATAAATGTGAAATCATTTTAAACTGCGTCAGATATCACATTTTCTGTAAAAAAAACAAATCCGGTTATAAAGAGTAGGAAATTGACCAAAGACATTCCTGTCATAAACATAACAGAGCTAGTATTTCAAGTTTTAATTTTTGTTTTCAGCAATAAATTCCAGCCCGTTTTTTTGTTTTTGTTGCAAATTAGACAGATAAGGTATTTCGTCTGACGTCAATTGAACCGATAAAATAAAAATAAATACAAAAATTATACACAAAAATTATAATAACAGTTTTATTAATGAAGATTTTATTTTTTTTTACTTATAGCATATCCTGGTAGATGTTTTGACAAATTTACCCATCGCTCAATGCTGCCAAACAAAGAATATAAACCAAAAGGAATTTGTGCAGCGATGACATGTGATATTGACACATTGACAATCAATATCGAAACATGCCCCAGCATGGATATGCCAGAATGTCATGAACTCAAAACCGATCCCTCATGGTCATTCCCCAAGTGTTGCCCTCAATACGTTTGTAAAGATTTTAAAACTGGCAAAGATGTTATATTCTCAGCATAATTCTGACAGAATGGCATTGTTAAAAAAAAACCAAACTAACTAAAACGTGACTGTAGACAGTAGGATGTAAAAACCAAACACTTCATAATCTCATTGAATTGGCCTTTTTATGAATTGATGTTCAACAAATCGATATTACTAATTGATTTTGCGATATTATCAAATCAATTTCCCATTTTGGCCAGTTTTGAACTCATTAGATGTTATAAGTATTTATTTAAAAAAAATCACAAATATTTAAAAACATTTATGCTATAAAAAACAAAATTACTATGATATGAATTAACTATAAAAAAAAATGTATGATGTATTAATTATTAATAATTTTATAATATTTATTTATTATATAAAAAAAAGAAAAAAATAATATGTACATATGTAAGTGACATAATTGCTATAATGCAATGATTTTCTTTATCGATGGAATTTGTCAAAAAATAACTAATTATGCGATATTTGCAGGCTGTACCAAAATTGTTTAGCATTGTAAGTTTTGTAAGTTATAAAAGAAAAAAATGAAAATGAAAAAAGAAAAAAGAAAACAAAATAATCCTAATGGTAATGCAAGTCATTACTAAACAAAATAATTTATTAAACAAAATATTAAATCAATGGTTTTTTTAATTATTATGTATATGTAGTTACTCTGCTAGCAGAAATCATTTAAAGAAAAATCGACTTATTTACTATCTAGTCACTCCATTCGGTTTGCCTCAATCTTTATATCCGATGGGGAATGTATATTTACCCAGTACCTATTTCAACATTCAAGTAATGATAGTCAATGAACTTTTCCTGTTTATTGGATGCTTTACAAAACTGACCTTCAAGTAGTAAACATAAACAAGATTTATTTGCATATACCTAACCAGTTACAGCACCTTTTAACATGTCTGTTTTGTGTCTAGCTAAACTGAAAAAAAAAATAAAACTAATATAGAAATAAGGCTAGCCCTTTGGACCTGGAACACTCTTTTACCAAAACAAACTTGAAATTTAAATTTCCATAAAAAACGTGTCTTAAACTTTTTACATAGTTCTAATTGAAAAAAAAGAAAAATTATACTTAGATATATTGGACTTACATGACTCATCAGAATTTCTGTGATATTACACAGGTCGTCTCTTAAATCGTCAATAGTATTTTGGTACATGATTCTTGAGTATGTTCTAAGAAAAAATTTGTTTCACAGTAAGGGCCTACCTCCAATTTTAATATCATTTATCGGGGATTCAAGAAAAGTCTTACTATGGTGTAACCTGACCCATGTTAACGGTAATTAAGCTGTTAGTACTAATGATAGAAACTTCGTTTAGGCCTTTATATTTAGAAAAAATACGAGTTTGGCGAAAAACCCATAGATTTAATGATATGATGATGATGGCAGGTGAAATTAAAAAAAAAAAGTGTTTTTTTTTTGATTTAGGTAAGATCGAAATGCTATATAAATAAAAATTATTATAACGAAGTTTCTATCATTAGTACTAACAGCACTATTACCGTTAACATGGGTGAGGGTACACCAAAGTAAGACTTTTCTTAAATGCCCGATAAATGATATCAAAATTGGAGATAGGCTCTTTGCCCTTACTGTAGAACGGTTTTTTTTTTCTTAGAATGTACCCAAGAATCATGCCCTAAAATACTATTGACAAATTAAGGGACACCCTGTGTTATAGCCATTCACTGCCTTAAACGTATTTTATCAAGACAAAAATGAGTGCCTACATAATGGCAGAAATAAAAAGGAAGGCGAATTTGGCTGTTCTTTTATTGAATTTAGCTCAGGGGTTTAGTGTTTGACTGCTAACCCTGGACGTGTGGGTTCGAGCCCCAGTGTAGGTTGCATTCTTTTCTATATTCCCCAGTTTCAACTCGATGCCACCCGTGGAATTTCATGAGATAATTAACATCTGATTCTCAATCCACTGTGCCCACAAAAATCTTTCCTTTCCTTCTATTCCTTCTAACTAGGGCCGTGCATTGCACTTAAAAGACCTGAGCCCTTACAGTCATATAGTTAAAATTATTATTAAAAAAAATATTATTATTAAAGATTCAAGGGCCCAAAATATTTAATTGTGCAGGATTAATGGATTTTATACCTTTACAAGATCATATATTGATTTAAGAGCCGTCACTAATTTTCCGTCAAATCTGAGCATTGAGCAAGCATTTCTGTTCATTAGTAGCTATGTTAATTAACAGATTATCTGAAAAATAATGGCTGAGGAACCTGAAGCCAAAGTAGAAAACAGTAAAATGTTTTATGAGAATCAAAAATGCATAACGCTAAAGTGTGAGATTTTTACTTCATCAAAAAACCACCTCACCCTCACAATTGTATCACAAATTTAAGCTCAAACATATCTTGCAATTTATTTTCAGTAAATCTTACTGTCGTTTCACCACTGCAAGTAAGTGGGGAAACGTGTCGTGTAAATAAAAGGAACGCGATTGGACCTAGCGTTTTCTTTTAATAACAGTTTTTATTGAAAGACGGCTTTCACACAAGGAAACTGAGTTACCAGAAACTGGCTAGTTTGTTGGCGAGAAGGGTGTGAGGGGAAATTTTTTGTCTTCCTTTTACGCCGTTCTCGCCTAGAAACTAAAATCACCGGCAACTCAGTTTCCTTGTGTGAAACAACAATTTTGCTACAGTGAAAAAGGTTGACATAAAGCATCGTCCACATTATGTCGATCAATATTTTTGATTTAAGGCTCTCCCAAACCAATGCGGAACATTCGTTGCGGCGAAAAAACATTCGCATGTCAAACTTTATTTACATGGTGATATATGAGAGTGCCCACACCAACGCGGCGGAGAAACATATGAAATAATTTTGAGTGACGAATGTTTTTTCGCCGCAACGAATGTTTGCATTGGTTTGGGAGAGCCTTTACATTGTCCATCAATACGCTAGTGTGTACGTGTTGAAGTGTATATTGTCATGTGTCCGTGGAAATACTCGATTTTTCAAGTACATTTCATTTTAAATAACAATAAAAAAAAGACCACAAACGAAAACAAATCAGTATCAAATTACAGACATTAAAATATATCTAATATAAAATATACCAAACATTTTGTGAAATATCAAATTATGGAAAATATTTATAGGTAAGGCAGATTAAAAATACTAAGTTATTAAAAACATGGGCAAAACACTATTTATTCCATGATAAATTATCATCTGATGTAAATAACCAAAGCTTAAATATTTGAGTTTTAAAGAGAATAACTCGTTTTAATGAGTGTGCATTAACCTTACCCTGGTCCTGGCTACAGTCAAATTACATCACTTAGCATTTCAACTCACGTATTATGTACATACATATTAGGGTGGTGCATATTTTGGCAAAGTTGGAATTTCTTTCAAGTCCCCCTAAAAGTGATCAAGGTAGAAAAATAAAAATCTGTGCAATTGGATGAAATTAACACGTGCCACCGAGCAGTTGAAAGTTCCCATACAAAACACTTGCAGATTTTTAGCCTTTTACTAAAAAAATCAGCAAAAGTTGCTGAATATTAATAAAGCTAAACATTATATGGACTAAAAACAAAAAATATTTCCAGAATTTTAAACATTTTTCTAACTAGTTAAAAATCGAAATGAAAATGAGTAAATTTTTGTTTTTTTGCTAAATTTGCTTTTTATCCTACTAATTTGGGAAATTAATAATCCTATCGGTATATTTAAGGATCTTTTAAATTTTTGTATAAGGTTAAAAACATTTCATCATTTTATTTAAGTAAAAACTTAATATAGGTAATTGCGTCTTCATATGAACTAAAAACCTTCATTTTCCATAAAAACTGACGACATAATTTTTATTTTATTCAATAACCTAAAAGAAAACTGGACCATTTTCAATTTTTGTCAGTTTTTAGGGAAAATGAAGGTTCATATAAAGACGCAATTTTATATAAAGTTTTAACATCCCACCACAAAAACAACCGGATATGAACCACTTCAGATGAACCATCTGGTATTCACGCAAGAGCGTGAAATGTTTAACTTTTTTTTAACCAAAACTGATCAGTTATAATAAAAGTTAAAATTTGTATTTTTCGATTCATCAATTCAATTTGTTTAGTTAAAATTTGGCATATGTACCTATCAATAACGAAGTGCTTAGTCTGATAGGATGCCGAAAACGTCCAACAAGTTCTTACTAGGGAGAACGAGAGTGTAAAACATTTTCCTCATCTAAATTGTACTTACTGAAAACTTGCAAGAGCTTGACGTATATTTAACAAGTTTTCCTCGTCTAGATTTTTCTTAAAGAAAACTGACTAGTGCCATGTCAAAACTAGACAGAAACTGAGCATTTTTCCAGCCGGGCCGTATGATACTACGTTTTTTTCTCATTTTTAATTCATTGAATCATGACTTATTGTCAGCAAAGAGGAAAAGAGAAATTAGTATTTTTTATGAAAAGAACGACATTATGTTTTGACAATTACAATGTCCACAAAAGTAAATATACACAAAAAACCTAGTGTTCTCATGAGCCAAGTGTATACTTTTTTGTACTCACAGTGTACTTTGAAATAATTTTTAATTTTCAATTTCTGAAAAGTCAAAAAAAAAGCTGCCAGAATCTGAAATATGTTTATTTTTAATAAATTTTTTGTGACTTTTTTACATTAATGTGGTTATTGTGTAAGCGCTCACTTATATCGGCATTTTCAATTATAAATTGTTTGAACTACTCTAGTTTCATTTTTAATGCATTAAACACGAAGAAAAAATGTAGTGTCATACGGCTTTAGAAAAATGTTTAAAATTCTGGAAATATTTTTTGTTTTTAGTCCATTTAATAATTAAGATAAATGCTAAGTTTTATTAGTATGCATCAACTTTTTAGTAAAAGGCTAAAAATCTCGATGTATTTTGTATGGTGGCACGTGCATACGTCAACTGATTTCAACAAAATTTTGCACAGATTTTTATTTTTCTACCTTGATCACTTTTAAGGGAGGAACCGAAAGAACTTCCAACTTTGTCGAAATAAGCGCCACCATAATACATTATGTATGTATTGTATATATTTCTTTTGCAAAAGGTATTTAATATACCCTCCTTGGACTCGACACTTGACTCATCACAAATCTGATAAATTTTTCTTAACAAGTACTAATAATACAAGTACGTACATATGTATGCATATAATGGAAGTTTCATCAAAATATACCATGTTTAAAAAGTTACAACTCGATAAATTGGTTTTACTTCCGGTGTACCTACACCAGCTGCGCGCCGTGTTTATATACTTTGTAGCCCCAGAAGGAACACAGCACGGCTACTTTTGCCGTCTATGCAACTTTAAGGTCACAACCTATTTATTTCAAACATAATATTTCACATTTAATATTAAAATCGATTTATTTATGCCACGTTATTATTGATTGGCACAAACGATGTTGTAAGGAAACGAACAAAAAAAAATCTAAAATAAAAACAAAACTTTACAATAACAGAAAATAAAAAAAAAGTTACACAAAATTATATAGAGGTAAGCCTTGAGTAGTCAAGTCATGAGTCAGGAAACTATGTTTAGTTATAGTTTGTAAGATATTTTTGAAAACAATCGTGGCTTAGCAAAGACGACATGCGACAAAACAGAACTATTATTATCAGTGTGAGAATCGAATTCTCAAAATAGAAATCATTAACTATTAAATTAAAATTTGTAATTAACTTACTCATGCTGCTCATGACGCATTCAAATATCTTTGTCTTAACGATTGGCTCTTTAAAATACATAAATAACAAAAATTAAAAATTCTAATCAGGATATTAACTTTTTTGGCAATCGAAAGGTGTAGTTCGGTAGCATTCTTGTGCCAGATAAACGTCTTTCATAGTATAATCATTTCAAAAGAGAATGATTCATTGTATTGGCTTGAACAAAAGATATGATTATATAATTTATTAAAAACTAAGTTTAACCGCAAAATAACAGATTGACTGAGTAGAGGTTGGATTTAAAGTCAGATTGTCTGGTCTCTGACTGGCTATATGTCTAAAAAAGATATTATTCATATTATGACCTTTTTCAATTTCCGTCAGAATGACATTTCTTTTCTTTGATATTGACGGTGTTCACATTCGAATGACTCCTCCAACCTTTTTGTACTTCACAAAAGAAAATTTCAACAAATTTTTGGATTTTTGTTGACGTTTTATTTTGAAGTCAAAAAAAGTCGGAGGGTTCAGACGAATGTGAATATACCGTCTTAAATTAAAGGGCGTAAAAGTGATGTCTTCACATTGAAGGGAAGAAGGATCTAGAAATCTTGAAGTTCGTTAGACATAATTTATGGGGGTGCCTATCATCAGGGGCAAGAAAGTTATAGACGGTGTTCAAATTGGACAGACTCTTCCGACTATTTTTGACTTCTCTGAAATTTATCTCACGCCCACTTCATAGTTAGAAAAAGAGAAAAGTAGTGAATTATTAAAAAAATTTAAAATTTGTGGATTTTTTTTTGACGTTGTCTTTTGTAAATTCGGAGGAGTCAGTCCAATGTGAACACCATCATAGGATCAATCATTATAACTTTGACATAGATATGTAACTCTTTAGACAGCGCGGCGCACTATGGGCCCAAATGGGTTTTTACGTCTCAAAAATCTGTATTTTTTTTCCTGTTGATATAATTCGCTGAAATTTTGCACACATAATCTTGAAAATACTAGCAATAAACTAGATTAAGTTTTGTAAGGCTTAACTTATTTGATTGATACTTAAAATATAATCAAAAATGTTCTTATGTTAAAATTAGGTATACAACAATTACTTCTGTTTTAATTTTTATTAAATTATTTTTTTTTTTTAATATGCATGTCTCTAATAAATTCAAGTAAGAATGAAAATATACATATTTGCATGTTTAAAAAATTTCATCAATTTAATAACATATTAAAACAAATGAACTCCTTGTCAAAATATAATAACAGAAACTTATTAGCTATACTTTTCCGAAGGTTTTGATGGCTATTCTGAATTCTAATCCAGCTTCAAAACTCTTCCTCGGGTAACATTCTAACTAATTTGTAAGACCATACGTCTCTCGAATTTTACAAATTGAATCGATCTACCAATCCGGGTCCCTTAATGAGAAATTTAAGTAAGAAAGAAAAACTTTTGAATTAATTGTCAAAAGACACAAAATACCACCAATATTTATTTGACTGAAGAAGCTATCAGAATATTTACTGATTATGAACCTATCAAAAAAACATTAAAGGTAATGATTAAAAGAAAAAAAATTATGAAATATTCCCATCTTATAAGATGTTAACACACATGAAAGAACTGTGCTACCCGCACCTTATTCAAGCATTAACACTAATTTTAGTTTGTTTATTTTTTGTAATATGTGTTTGTATAATATATGTTATATAATGCACATAATATTAAAATTGGATACTAACTACTGATGAAAATGTTGTGCCAAATTAATTTGCACAACAAAAAATAAAATTCAAGATTTTTGATGAAATCTTTTTGATTTTATAATAGACTTATCATTCTTGCTCAAAGAAAAGCAAGTAAAAGCATGAAGACTTTTTTTTTGTTTTTAAGTTTAGGAACTGAGGAATCAATTGTATTATAAATCTAAACAGCGAAGAGTGGCGGAAGTTTTTAAAACTCCGATTAAAATTTAAAAAAAGAAGTTGAAAAAAAAATTAAATATATATAAAAAAAAAAAAAAAAATAAAGATTTCTCAAAATTTATTTTCATTAATTAAGAGTACTAAACATTAGCTTTTTAAAAATACATATGTATATAATACTTGCGGTATTACTATAGCCCTTCCACACTACCCCACTGTGTATTAATACATGTCAAATTGAAAGTAGGAAAGAATTCCGAGCGACTGCCAAATTTGTGTGAAAGAAATGACTTTTCATATTTTGCTTCCACACTTGCTTGTATTAATACATTACCTTAACCTAAAAAAAAGTGTGATAGAATGTGGGATAGAATTAGAACCATTCCTAAAATTATTCATGTATTAACACATGTCAAATCGTGTGGGATAGAATGTCGGGTTGTGTAGGCTGGACTTTCATATTTTGTTTCCACACTATTATACATGATTTGTTCCCACTTTTTTTGGCATGATTTAATACACAGTGGGCTAGTGTGGAAGGCCTTTAAACAAACAGATTAAAGGCTCTCCCAAACCAATGCGGAACATTCGTTGCGGCGAACAAACATTCGCATGTCAAAATTTATTTACATGGTAATATATGAGAGTCCCCACACCAAAGCGGCGGAGAAACATATGAATTAATTTTGACTGACGAATGTTTCTTCGCCGCAACGAATGTTCCGCATTGGTTTGGGAGAGCCTTAAGTGTTTGTTTCACAATGTCTGAGTAAAGTTATAATTAGTTACTCGACAATTAAATTATCCGTAAAGTAAATCCTCCCAGTAATAAACCTTGTGTTTCACAATTATCAGAATTATAAATTTATGTGTCGATTAGCTACTCGTAAATTATTCCAGTTTTCCAGACAATATTATTGTTTTGACAGATTGAAAACGAAATTATTCAAAAATAATCTATAATAGTTGTCGGAGTGTTGATATTTTAGTGTTGTGGTGCTTTGTTAAAGTGTTTTGTATATAGTATCTTTTCTAATAAATATACATATATGCGCGTGGGTTCAAAAAAAAAAAATGTCTGTAATAAGCGTTTCGGCGCGAAAGTATGTTATTTCAACCGTTTATCGAAGGTTTGGTGTATGTGTAAATTTTGTTTTGTCAACTCGTTGGCCATCCGCGTTGCCTACAAATTAATATTAGCTTGTACCAAAAGTGTAATCGATCGTAAACCATACCACCTATGTATTTGTGCATGTTTAATCTGGGTACCTCCCTACTTTAGTGGTTTAGTAAAATGCAGCAAATTTTATTTTGGATTGTGATATGATATAATATGTTATGAATCTGAGATAATGTCAAGTCAAGAGCTCAAAATGTTAAGCGGCACTATTGAGATACGTTTATTTGAATATAAAATAAAAACATATGTAGATATACACAACACAACTTCATTCAAAAATTGCATTACAACTTTTAAAAATTTATGAAATCTGTCCTCAACACAACTTTCAAGCCCAGAACATTATATTTATTTGTTTTATTGGTCGCAATAACAGCTGAAAGTATTTTAATTGCCAGTTTAGTTTTTTAATCAGTACTTCATCTGCCCAGTAAAATACTCAGAACTTTAATTATTAATTAAGACTTTTCGGATATTGTGAAACGTAAATAAGGATATTACTTGACGAGTAAGTTCAAAGTAGCTTAATTGAAACTTTACTCAGATATTGTGAAACAAGCCCTAAAACAAATTACTTAAATATGAGCTTGACTATAGATATTTTTGTTTTCTGTACCAACTTTATAACAGTTTTAGCGTTCTAGATCAAAGAAAGGCAATTAAATTAAGGAACTAAGGAATCAATTGCAGTACAACACTAAACAGCGGAACGTGGCGCACGATTTCAAAACTCCATTTGAAATTTAATAAAACAGAAAAAAAAACATGTTTTACAAAAAAAAAAAAATATCAGATACATAACTGTTTTTAATTTTTTGTTTTAAATTTGAATAATACTTAAAACAAGCTTTTCGAAAACATATAATACGTTGTGTTAATACATCACCAATTACTTTAAACGAATCACTTAAACATTAGCTTCAAAATTTTTAATATGGACAGTTGTTAAAAAGTCCATATTTTAGAGAGAGGTAATCTATGGAAGGACTCATTTTAAAAATCCAATTTTTATGAAAATATATGATTTGAATATCCCTCTATTAATTTTGAGAAAGAATTGTGCTCTAAACCCAATTTTTAAAAACACATTTTTGACATTTGGGCCCATAGTGCGGCGCGGCGGTGCTTGCACTCGACAAACTCCTTCGACTTTTTTGCCTTCACAAAACAAAACTTTTTTTCAACTTTTTTTTAAGTTTGTGGATTTTTGTTGACATTTTCTTTTGTAAAGTCAAACAAAATGGAAGAATCGGTCGAATGTCAACACCGTTTTATAACAACAGTGTTATTAAGCGAAATAAAAACATATTGGGGGTTAATTTCAATTTTTTTCTTCCAGTTTCCCTCCTTCGAAAATTGGTAAGGTTAGGTTTTCTTGGTATCGGATATTATTATTATTTTAAATAATAATCTGAAGTTATGAAATCATCGAACAAATTTATTTTTGTATTTATTTCTAAATGACGCATCATTAAAAATTGATATTCAAACGGTGAATATTTCCTGTCAAAGATTGCTCTAAATTCGTAGTGTCAGTATGAATGTTTCATGATTAAGAAACGTGCTTGAATTTAAGCTGCCTATGTGATTTGAATCCGTTCCTTATTACTAGAAAATTTTAAAAGTATGCATATGTACCTACATAGATATGTATGTACATGTACAGTACATACCAACATAATTTGTGCCTGATAGATTTAAATGGTGTTTATTTATAGTGATCAAAAAGCACGCCAAGTAGGAACATCTTTTGAATACAAAATTATTCAACATCCCAATTATCGTTTCATTTGCTATTCTAGCATTTTAATGATTCGCAAATTACCTAATATTTACTAATCGATTAAAGTGTGATCATGATCACCTACTGAAGTAATAAATAATAATGTATACATATATGCATATAATAATAAAAAATAAGTACATAGGTACATATGTATTAAATTAGAAATTCAAATAAACAAAGGAAAAATTAGGTTCTTGTACTTTCACTTATACCTACATTTTTCTCTAAAATCAAAATCAACAACTTTTGGGAATTCCAAGACAAACAGTACTGACTCATCGTTCAATGTTTTTTTAAACAAAAACCAGCTTACCTTAACCTCTTTAATATAATAATTTGCCAATACAAACTAAAAATAAAGATCAACAAAAAAAAAAAAAAAAAACAAAAATGAAATGTCTGAGTATAAAATCTAGAGAAACTAATTAACATTTAACTTTATTTTGTATAGACAAAAAATCAACAAGAGAATAAAACTCTTTAAGTTGATCATTATGTCATAACTCATAAGGCCTTTGAAGCAACTACTCATGTGTATTTGCTTCATTTAATGATTTAGGTATACCGAAAGTCTTAACATAAAAAAGCATTAACAAAAATGGTTAATTACTTTCGAAATGTGCACAAAAAAAGTTCCACATACGTCGTAGTGTACATTAGACGTGGTGTCAGTACTTTGTTAAAAAAAAAATATTCTTCATTAAAAAAAACCTAAAATGTATGATGTACAATATACATATGTATGTACATATTTGTAGAGGCATAGGCACACATACACATGTGAAAAATTTTGCAAATAAGTGTCCGAAAACTGTTATTTAAACACCGATATAAATTAAAAAAAAAACATTACCGGCATTAGGGGCCATCAGTTTTAGCTTTCATTGGAAACGATCATAATTGAATAGGTATTTTGATTTGAAATTTCGACACAAAAATAATTTGACCAGCCCGCCTCGTATAGACAAAGGTTCTTATTTTATCCAATTCGCATTCTTCACCGTGAAATCCAAAACTTAACTTGCCACAATATTTTTAACTTCATTAAAAGTTTAAGTTGTATACTTAGCATGTCGTCATGTTGGTGTACGGATCTTTTCTTTATGTGTAATACATATATAATGTATGTATGTATAGTATAGGTACCTATATATATACAATGTTTCAAATACTGTTTCTTTTCCGTTATGAACCCCATCTGCAAATCAGCATATACAACCTTGAAATGATTGTGGAATGTGTATTTTCCCGTAAAGGGAAATTACTACCTACGTCTTCAAAATTAATTCTTTATATTAAAAGATTTGAAAAATTAACAAGTTTCTCAATGTGTACCACACATTCAATAAATAAAATCTTAAAGCAAATTAGAAACGCTTATCTTGAACTTGAATATTTAGATACTTTATAGAGATTGAAAAATGTATTGGCATAGAGATTGCAAAATTCAATAAATATTACAAAATCTTAAAAGTCGATGATGGGATATAAATAGTTTTAACCATTTATTGTTTATGAATAAATATTATTTCAGAAATAGTTCTGAGTGAGTTGGTGATGGGGTGATGGCACGTTAATATCAATACCATACAAAAATGGCTCGTTTTTGCAGATTCCTGTATCTACAAAGTTTTAATACACTCTCAGAAAAAAACACTTGATCTTATAAACGATAAATATCATCATCAGGTGAAACTTTTTATGACTTTCTAAATGAAAACCATTAGTACTTCGTGTTATTATAAAAGTCACAAGATACACACAATGTAATGTAACTCAATGGGATAGGTATACCTTTCGAAGAATGATAAACAATGACGAGCCCATGGTTTCCCTTGATATTGAACAAAAAATGCTTATCATGGTTCGTGCTTTTTAAGTCGTGTGTAATTTATATTATATTTAAATAATGTAAGTTCACATAAATAAGCAAACAACCAAAGTAAAGGAGACAGAAGATGATGAGATGACACATCTCTCAACTGTATTGCTAGTGGAAACAAGCCTTGTAACTGTAGCCTGAAGTTATTAAAACGAAAAGATTATTTTTTTAATATTGACGATCTTGACAAAATTTAAAATACCACTACATATTTACATTTGGATTCAACGAAATCAATACTTTGGACATGCAATGTATGTCAGTGTCATTAAATGAAAATTCGTTATTGATATGTGTTTTGTTTCAATTCATTTGTTTTTGTTATTTGTGAATTTCTGTCTTTTAAATTATTCAAATAGGGGATTCCAAAAGGCTTGTTTTCGTACAAATGAATAGTCTACTTTGAGGATTTGTTGCTACTATTTTAAATTTCCCCTTTTTATCAGCAATGGATGGTTGTACAAATTTTTCGATGTAAATTAATAAAAGTATATTTTCAGATTATTTATCCCATGAGTGCTGTATCGACCGTTATACGAGATCATCGAGACCTTAGTACAACTTTTTCTATTGTAGAAAACAAAAAGTTCATATATTTCAGGTTTATAAAAAAAAGATATTTCTATTAAAAACATTCGCGTTTGGTTAGTGATGAAATTTACTTTGCATGTTGCATTTCAACCTGATGTGCACCGCTGTTAGAGCGAGTAGGCGGGGTTGCCTACTTACCAGGGGCAAACTCCGAAGTTCTTCAGCTGTTCCCCTGTGAATGGTAAGGTTATGTTGTGTTCTTGTCACTTGTAAATGTGTAGTAACAAAATTTAATATATCGCTGATCTTATTTAGTCTTTTTTCAGTTTTCTCTTGAGATCAAATGAAGGAAAGCCTCATATCTATGTATTTGTTTATATCAGAATAAAACAAAAACTAATTATAGATTTTTTGTTATATTTTCTATTTTCGTATTTGTATCTACAATATTTTAGCAAAATTCACATATTATTTAAAATAATGCAAATTAGCCATTACACAATACATCTCGATGTTAATTGTTTTTTTATTTGGGTTTGTTTTCTAAAATATACTATAACTTTGTTGATATTTTGATTTATGTTTTTTTATCGCAGTTTTTCTTATTTAATAAGAGACTTAATGCTTTTTGAAATTAAATGTTTGATTTACCATTTATACTCCCTAATTTTTCCCGTAGAGAAAAATATTTTTTTTTTGTTTCTATAAATTTAATATTTTATCTTACAATTGTTTTTTTTTTTTTTTTTTTCTTTGATAATTTTAGTAAGCAAATCTCTGATCTGGATGATATCCCAGTTTATCCAATGCTGGATTGCAAGCAAAATTAATCATTGGAGGTGGTCCACACATAAGCACTATTGTGCTTTCATCAGCTGGGAAGAGATGTGCTTTAATCATATCTTCACTGATAAAGCCTACGTCGAAGTTCCAGCCTATAAGATTAAAATTAAAATTTTAAAATATGTATGTCGTGTTCGATAAGTGCAATATCTTAAGCTAAAATATTCAATATAAGAACAAAAATTCTAAACTAATAATAATTTAACTTTAATAATTTAGGTACCTTTATATAAAGTCCTCTCAGGAACATTAGCAGACATGGAATAAAACTTATTTCTTCAATAATAACATTTACTCTAAAAAGCCTTTTAAATTATTTTTTTAAATTACGAAAATTGTCCTAAATAAGACACAACACATAGTTTAACAAGACATCGATTTAAGGTACAGTTTTACAAGTTATCATTCATTTTTAATAGCTAAAACGCATATTAGCATCATATCCTAATCGTTCTAAGCCCGGTATACATGTGTAGTTAACCATTGGTGGTGGACCGCAGAGGAGAACAAGTGTCTCATCGTCGGGTGGGAAAATATGTTCTTTCATCATATCATCGGTCACATAGCCTTCACTAAATGACCAACCTAGAATTTAAGTGGTGAAATCAGATATTTGAACAGAAAAACATTAACAAAAACCAAAGAAAACAACATGAAATTCTAAAAATTGCTTGCAATTACACTACAAATCAAAATAAAAAACGGACGAACATTTACGAAATTAACTTTCAAGGAAGTTAAGTTCACAATACAAAAGAAAAAGGTTATGACTTAACATGCCAGGTTTTCAGTTATTAAAAGTACGCGTATAACAACCGCCTCCCATACTAGCAAACGTTATAATTTTCTCAGTTCCGACTCCCGAATCTACCTTCGTTAAATTTTGCGATTTATTGGAACAGTTCCTGGAAATTCTAACACAGTCACCAATCGATGATGCAAAGATTATAAAAGTTGGTTTACTGAGCAAAATAAACTAACAAACTATGAATGAAAAAAAATCAAATTTTGTTTGCGTGTGTTGTTTCTATTCAAGTGGCGCACAAGAAAAATGTTTTCTATCAAATCAAGGAATGCGAAAAAAAAACTGAGCAAAACCTAAATATACATTCTGCATTTCTTTTTATTACATTTTTTATATGGATTCCTCGTCAAATAAAACAGAAACCTACATGCTTTTCAAATTATATGAACGGTAATCCAATACAATCATCCGTAAAACAAAATAATGCTATTTAAAAAAAAGAATGGAGAAGATTTTTGCTAGATGATATCCTCACAGTGAATACTGCAAATTTTGCATACATACCCAGAACTATTAACAATCTGTCAATAATTACAATCGAAAAGTACAAAAACTCATTTAATAAATCGTTTTATTGCATTTTAAAACATATTCTACGTTTCCAATGACAAACCTAAGCCGTGTTTTTTGAGAGAGTGACTAGCTACTCAGCAAAATTTTGTTTGTGTTTTCCGTGTAAAACTTTTACTGAGTTGCTAGTCACTCTCTCAAAAATCACGGCTCTAGACGAATTGTGTTTTTTTTTTTTTTTTGAAACAAGATCATTTATCAATAAGTAATTTTTGAACATCTATTTTATATCTTCTCTTTGAAAATTCTTAATACGTCGCGTCGCAAGTAGCTATTTCATTTCTTATTCACGGGAACAAATATTTCTTTTCAATAAGATCTTTTACATTAACAAATTTTTGAAAACAGTTGTATGAATATTTTTACATTTCAAAAACTCATTCTCAGACAGTCTGGAGGCCCTACGATCTCTACCATCTATGATTTTTATTTTATATTTTAATTGAATGCTTAAAATTGATTTACAAAAGGATCCCTTACCTATCCCAATAATTGAATTCATCACTGTATGTATTTAAAAAACCCAACAAACAATTTATTCATATATTCGAACGAAACGTGAGTCGGACAAAGTGTTTTAACAAATCGCTTACAAATTTCAACAGGTCGAACAAAAAAAGTAGAACAGATGGACAATTTGTAAATAAAATAATTCATGAATCATGAAACAGAATCTGACATGTTTATAATATAAGAAACAAGGGGTTGTTGAATTTAAAAATTACGTAAAACAATAAAACTGGGGAGAATTTAAAATATAAATAAAAATTATTTGGACTAAAGCCAAAAGTGTGCGTTAGAATTAGGAAATTAAAAAAAAAAACATAAATTATCTATTTCTTAATTCGACAGGGTACGTATTTAATTAGTAACAAATCACTTACCTTCAGCAGCTCGGTCCACGGTGTACCACACTTTAAATTGATCTGGATGATCCTGGGCCAATTTATCTAATTCAGCACGGCAGAGAATATCTTTTTCGGTCTAGAAAAACGATTTTTACTAAGAACTTTGAAAATTTAAGAGAAGTTGAAAGTGACTACCTGATTTGCAAACAATAGTGATAACTCTGTGGAGTCTTTGTCTTTGTTCTTCAGTACATCTCTTACTAGCTGCAACATTGGTGTGATTCCAGTGCCACCAGCAATCATATTAACTTTTTTGGCTCGGACAGTCTTTGGTGGGTCTTTTCGGAGTTTTTTGATGGAGAATTCTCCACAGCCTAAATACTGCAATCGACCAGATGGTCCCCTGAAAGCGATTTTATCGCCTATCTTCATTGATTCCAAGTGCTGTGTCATCTTACCACCATCGGGAAACTTTGGATGGATATCCTTAAAGTAAACCTTAACAACTAAATCCACGTAGCCCTGATCATCATCGCACGAAATTGGTGTATAGGGCCGAATGACCAGTTCATCGTTGATAGTTGATATCAAATGAATATGTTGTCCCACAGGTAGCCCAAGGATATGTTGATTAGATGGCAGGCCAAAACGGAATCGGCGTGTATCATGACTAAGATTTTCTATTTCAATCAATGGCAGGAGATATTTGTCATTGGGATCCTGTAGGGTCTTTAAGCGAGCCGATTTATTAGGTTTTGATTTGCCAGACTTTTTCGATTGTTTATTTAGAAAATAGTGTACTAAGGCAGCTCCAGCAATAACTGCAGCAATGCCAACGGCAATTGGGATGATCTAAAAGTAAGATAACATTATTTTTGGCAATCATTTGTAATTTGTTTTTATTGTATCTTTATATAATCGAATTAATAAAAGTCCCACGCGTTTATGTGTTGCTAAGGCTAAAAACCAATATTCGCAAACTCACAGACATTGTGTAAGACTCGGGGTAATTTTTTTAATTAAATAACTTAATTAGACCAATATACATTGCTATGTTTAAATTGAACAGACACTATTGCTTTAATAAAGATAAGATAATAAGTGATTTTGGCTAAAAGTAATTAGAGAAGGGGGTTTTTGGGTGGAAAAAATTTGAATTCCCTGAAAATCCTGAAGTATCTTTTTTATTATTTTTATATTTAGTTACAAACATACGCCAAATCACGAAACTCGGAAAAGAGCTTAAAAAGGTCATTTCAAGACTTGAAAGGGTGTTATAGTTTACAGTTGAGGTATATAGCCAAAACTAGCGGACTTATCCCAATACATGGTTTTTCTAGGAGAGGTAAGGCACTTACGAGATACATATGTGCATATTAGGGTAGTCTAAAATAACTTTTGTAATGTGTTGGCCATACCAATTTGTTGTGCAATTTGTTTAAGAAATTGACAAAAGAAATTGAAAAATAGTCGTGTTCAGAAAAAGGAGATTTCAGAGGCTCTCAGCAATCTCAGTGGCCTGAACAGGATTCCTCAACAAAACAGGGTTTCTATACAGGGCGCCCCAACTTCAAGGGCCAAGCGAAAACCATGGGATTCTGATGTGATTTTAAGTCGAATAACTTAATAGGTAATTTTTTCGATTTCGCTCCCTTTTCGACTTATAACCGTAGTTCGTAGCGTAATGGTTAGTGCGATCATTGTATATAAAACCTACAGTACTATTAATGAGTTGATTTTCGGGACGATATTCTACGCCTATAGGTGGTGTATTATCGCTAGAGAGATCTAATGAGATTTCAATGTATTTTTAACTCTACATTATCTACAGAGCAAGTGCCCTCCCAGGCCAGTGGCACTGCCACTGTCGTTTTTGTTTTTTGATTGTACAATAGATATTTATATACAATGGTGCGATGGACTGTTATGCTGGAGGTCTGCGTTTACTTCCCAGCCTCATCCACCTAAAAACTAAAAAAAAATTTTTTCAGGGCTACTGCCTCTTGCGAGGAATTAACAAATCCTCCAAGAGTATCACTTGTCATGAATAAGTCCTTCTCGTGTAGCCGTTCGTATTCGGCATAAAATTGTAGGTCCCTTCCATTCCTGTTGACACGCGCACACAGGAATGGTTGCGAGTTGTTAGTCATTAGGCTCTGGTTCTTCATGAGCCGTTGTACCACACAATTTATTTTTTTTTATCCGACTTATAACAGTTTTTATGATTTTTGCTCTCGTTCCCTTAAATGCATTTAACTTCCCCAAAATACTTCCGAATCTTGATTTTTGTGTATTAACACAAGAGAACCTAGCAGTTTTTAAACCTCCAACAAATTTTTTCTATCCAGATAATGGTTTTTCCGTAATTTATTATCAAACCTATTTTATTGCATTTTTATTCCGTTTTTTTTTTTCTTTGGTATCATTTTGTTTTACAAAAAAACACGTTAAAAAGTATCATTTTTTTGATTTTTCACCCCTTCATGCAGTTTCACCAATACAATTTTAAGTTGTCACTTTACAAATCCTGTTTTTTTTATTTATTTCGATTAAATGAAAATTTTGTTCCAAATATGAAGAAAATCATTTCTGATAGGTATAAATTGGAAGCAGTAACAAATTAATTGGTAAATTCATGAAGCTCATTTTTCTCATCTGAAAGAATAGGTACAACGACAAAAATTAATCAATTTGAAATAGTGTTCCGAAAATTTTGGCAAAGTTAAAACCATTTAAAGAAACGAGACCAAAAATCATAAAAACCGTTATGAATCAAAAAGGAAGCGAAAACGAGAAAATTACCTCTTAAGTTTTCGACTTAAAATCACCTTAAGAACCCATGGTTTTCGTCTGGGCCGGTGGCGTTGGGACACCTTGTATATCCATGATTTAGCGGCAAGCGGGTACCTGATAGGGTCGGTAGGTTATACCATTGTGTTCAATAAAGAAAAACTAATCCGAACAGAATAGTGCATGACGTTTTGTACTCCTAAGGCAATTTAAGTTTATCATATTGTGGAACTTAAGAACAATATAAAAGACTTAAGATTAACTTAATAAAAAAGTTGTGTGGGCACTTTGGATCATGATCTTATCCTCCCATTCTGATCACTCAAGTACCACATCAAATCTAACCCTGAAACAAATCTAACCCAAAAAAAGACAAACTCAAACAAATTAACCAAAGGGTTTTTACATTTAATTAATGAATTTCAAAGTGCTTCTGATGATTTGCATTCTAAAATCTAATCGAGATCTCTTGCATTTCTAAATGTCACTAAGAGCACTCCAAACGCTTTTGGGTTTGCCAATCGGTTTTTATGGACTGTCCTCTGATTTAAATTTAAATTCCATATTTATTCTGAAAAGAAAGATTTAACAAGTATGGATTACTTGCTACTCAAATAACTTTATCTCTAGCTAAAGAAAGATAATCTTAATAGTGTGAACAACGTATTGCCGTCCTATTACATCTTATACAGTTCAACTATAAATCTGAACCACCCTAACCTTAACCTTAAAAATGATTTTCATAATTTTTTCTGCCACAGTATACGCAACTGCAACAAAAAAACATGACTAAAAAACTGCCGGCTAGCAAAATACTTACATACATACATATATAAATGTATAGAAAAAAAAAACTACAGCAAATAAATAATTGCAAACAATGACGAGGAATAAGCTTTACTAACAACAACACTCGAACTTGAAACTGATTTGTTGATTCTAAATTTATTTTTCACACATCATGGCATGATCATGCGTTGAATTTTAAGTTGGTACCTATGTACATAGGTTTGTATGGTATTGGGATAGCCGGTTTTTTATTTTTGTGTGATTTCCTCATCATACTCGTTTGATCGATATCAACAATATTCTATCAGCATACAAAATTTTAAACTGTCACTCTTGGAAGCTTTATCAATTAATTAAGCAATTTAAAAGGAAAACATTTTTATCTTAAAACTTCTTATCTGCTGCCTCTCTGAATCGAAAAAAAAAAACGAAAAATAAAATAGAAACCTACTCGCATTAATAACCCCAACGGCCATGACCTTGCTCGACTACCTCATTCTTAAAGTTTTTAACTTTATCTCTATTATTATATATTATAGACACAGAGGTGTGTAAGAAGGAAGTTCTCACTCCTTCTCCCTCATATCGATTTTCGTTCCCAAAAAGAGTTTTATAGAAATATAGGTACTTACATCAAAGGATGTCATAATGTTTTTTTTTTTCTAATGAATATTGAATTTGGAAACAGAAAACCGACCAGCGCTCGTGTACTCAAGGCAAAATGCTTTAAGTTAGACGTTTATGTGAACCAATTAAGTTCGATCACGTAGCAAAGCCACAACAAAACAACTCTTCACGACTGGAAACGCGAATATGAACTGAAAAACTCTCATAACTCTAACCCCGTCATTCATTATAAATGCATGAGAAGTTAGATTTTTCTCCGCGATGATGTCGTAGTCGTACAATCACAAAGCACATTTAATCAAAATGATAAGCAGAAGCGAAGCACAAAACAGTTTCAAGGGTGGGGGATGGTGATAGTGCTAATCGTTCATCTATGATGGCTGATAGCTCACAATCAAAAATAAGCAGGTAGTACAAACAAAAGTATAGAGAGTGAACACCTTGAACAACTCACATGCGATTGATTTATCATGGTTGTAGATTATGGAATTATTTCGCCAAGATAATTTCCACTTCTTCCACAGCTGGCTGGATTAAAACTGATAGGACACAAAAAAAACTAATCCTTTGACTTGTTCAGTCTTCTTGGATAAAAACAATCGACCGCGCGCAGTCACGAAAATCGAATTTCAATAAAAATTATGTAATTTTAGTTTGTTCTTGTTTTTGTTGCTCCTACACCATTCAAGGAACACCAACCGACGACAACCACTCGAGATAGAAATGATTTTATATTTGAAATTATACAAATCTAGAAATGTATTCTTTTCTGACAGAGCGGTGACGTAATTTTAAATATTTTTGTAGATTCTCACCCACTGGGTGGTTTCTATTGGGCATATACAAAGACACCGTTTATGCAATAAAATTAAGATATCTGTTTTGTATATGGAATATTTCAATTTTTAGAGAAATACATTTTTGTTGTTATTGACTGTTAGGGAGAGGGACAAGGGAAAAAGGTTTCGTTTAAAGCACCTGCCGATGTGGTAAAAGGCGGCGAATCGGAAACTGAAATCAGCTGTTTTTGTTATTGAATATGAATACTGATACTGGAAATAAAGGATATTAAGGGAAAACAGATAATTATAGTGGAAATTCGAGTTAATTACAACATTAAATAATAATAAATTGTTAAAATATCTTATTTTCAGAATTTCATGAAATCAAATGTTTTTTCGTTAAGTTTGAAAAAATTCATTTTTGACGGGAAAATATTGATAGCATGAAATGGTAGGTGGCTCATTGTTTGCAGAAAGAAGATTAGTTGTTTGAAAGTGATGCCAATACTACTTCTGATTGCCATTCATTGTACAAATTTCTATGGTGAAACTTGCTTGAATTTTAATTTTGCCACTGAAAAACTAGGCCTATGTAAAATACAACAATTATTCCGTAATTGTCAAAATTGTTATTGCACTTTAAGACTAATACGCAGCTCGACTTAAAATTCCGCTCCAATACAAAATTCTCTCCAAAATTTAGGCAAGCTAAAGTTTAGGCAAGCATTTTAGCCGAGAGGTACGTAGCTCCAGCTAAAAAAACAAATAATTGGTTCGTACTGTACATCCACTATCTGTCAAAATTTAGCGGGCGAAATAAATACACGGCACATTATTTTCGAACTAAGTTTTGACAGATTGTTTTTTTATTTAACTTTCTTTTAAAGGCTCTCCCAAACCAATGCGAAGCATTCGTTGCGGCGAAGAAACTTTCGTCAGTCAAAATTAATACATATGTTTCTCCGCCGCCTTGGTGTGGGCACTCTCATATATCACCATGTAAATAAATTTTGACATGCGAATGTTTCTTCGCCGCAACGAATGTTCCGCATTGGTTTGGGAGAGCCTTAATTTTGCAAGTACGCGGGAGTACGTGTCTAAACAAATTGTGTTTCTTTTGTGTCAATATCGTGATAGTAAATTCCAGATAGGCGTCAATAGTTCATTATGTGGATTGATGTGCGATTACAGAAAAAAAATTCTATAAGTGAAGTGCTGGGACGGGCGGAGGAAAAAGTGACAAGCTGTGAATTTTTTCAACCAGTGAAAAGATATGCCGTGTGAGGCTCACAGGTCACAATTTTGTGTGAGCTTGTTTTGGTATAACGCGGTTACACTTTTGTATTCTGTGGAAGCCCTCATAAGAAACCTCACAAGAACAGCGTGAATTGTGCTCTGCCAAGAAGCAGATCATAATTTTTAAGATTTTATGAGGTGAGTTCACCACGACTTATGAGGTTATTGTGAAGGCTTATCTACATAGGCCTACTTTTGTACAAAAGTACAAAAGTGAGAAATAAATATCTGTTCTGAAGACACTTGCTTGCAAAAAATCAATGGAAAATTGTGCATGGTGGTTTAATTTATGTTTCAGAACAATTTTCGTTGGTTTTTTGCAAGTATGTTTCTTCAGCGATCATTTTAATTTCGCACTTTTGTACTTTTGAGAAATTAAAGTGCTCGCTAAAGAAACATACTTGCATAAAAACATACGAAAATTGTTCTGACACATAAATTAAACCACCATTGTTTTTTTTGTAACTACATAGGACTACTTTTGTACAAAAGTACAAAAGTGAGAAATAAATATCTATTCTGAAGACACCTACTTGCAAATAAACAATGGAAAATTGTGCATGGCGGTACCGCCATATACTTAGCAGGTGAAAGTCACGAATTTCATTTTTTTTGGTTCCCAGAATTCAGTCCTCATTTGGTCCAATTTGCGCAACCACTTTTAGAATTTACGTCAGCGTAGTTAATTAGTTATTAACAATTTAAGTTTTGGCGTATACTTAGCAGACATAGAAACAAAAGCGAGCTTTTTTGGTGTCAATCGATCGGGAATGGTGTTGTCGAATTTGCGCAACCTATTTTAGAATTTGGAGCATCATAGTTTAGTTAATAATTAATAAAATGTAAAAAAAATGACAGCTCTATAAACAATTACAATTTACAAACAAATATACGTTTCGTAACGTAACGTATTTAAAGCTGTCAAATAAAACAGGACTAGCACATGTAAACCCACTTTTCTGTCCCAATTTAATATTTTTTTGTATGTATGTATGTATGTATTTATTTGAGATTTTCTTTTTAACACAAATTATATATTCTTAACTCTATGGTAACATAGTCACTTATTTTCTATTGTAATTGCCGACTTGGAATTGGTCTGGCTAAACAAATTATTACTGTAACGATATTTTTATTTTAAAAGAAACAAATTAAAGTTATAAAGACATTGTCTTTCACAGTTTTTTTTAAATTAAATACGTCCACTCAACAAGACGATATCTTTAAAAATTAACCTAAAAAAAAATACTTAAACCTAGGGGAGAAGAAATGAGAAAAAAAAAAGAAGGAAACAAACGAAAAATGGAACTGAGATAGATACGCATATAGGCGTCTCTATCTGAACACTAGAAGAGCGTGCAGATACTTTTAATTCAGATGAATACAAATTTCATGTCATTTTTATTGACAGCAAGTTGTCTGATTGTTTGTGATTTTTAATATTCTCTTGTTTTGTTTTTTTTTTTTTATTATGAAAGTTTAGTTTAATATTTAATTCTTAATTGTAATGATTCTTATAAATAAACTATGTTATGTTCACAGCCGAGTTACTAAATATCATAGGAACTTAAGGCAGTTTAATCACAGTCAAGTTGGACGCAAATTTATGCTTGGTTATTATTATTTTTTTTTTTTTTTTTTGTTCAGTCTATATATTTGCAGGTGTGTAAGAGGTTATAGTCAGGAATATGCTGAGCCACCTAGCCTCTATACGTATTTGGATATTGTTTTTTGTAAAATGGAGAGGTAAATAAGTTGTCCTCATCAAGGACAGTAAAGGCAGAGCTGGACCCCTCGTTGAGGATACTTATAGGTGACATATAATATCTATCATTAATGGACCAGTTGATGTTGCCCTCGTAAATGTTCTGAAGGACAGGGTTTTCATGATTTCTTAAGGCAGAAATTCTTTTCTTAGAGAGAAAAATAAGATGGTCAAGCAAGGGTGTAATATGCGAATCTTGATATATTGTTTTATTGCAGTGCCATTTACCACCTGGTCGACGGCCTTTATTAATACATTTTCGGATGATGTAACGTTCAAATCTATGGAGTTCCAATGCAACATTGGGAGAGATTTGAAACCAGATGAGGAATCCATAGCACATTAAGGGTCGAATCAAGGTTTTATACATTAATAGTTTGGTTTTTGTTTCCACATTTTTAGAGTTGAGCAAAAGCTTTAGTTTTGCCGCAGCAGCCTTGCTATTGTTCAGAGCCTTTCTCGCGTGAGGGTTCATTTTTAGTCTTTCGTGTAGATTAACACCGAGGTATTTGATAGATTGCTTCAGGGGAATAGAGTTTCCTGCAATACAGAGATTTAGGTAACGACTTTCTCGAACAGCTAGGTGGTGTCCCTTGCCAGATGCGTTGCGAAAGCAAATAAGCTCGCATTTATTAAAATTTAATTCAATTCCCCATTTTTTATAATATGGGATGACTAAGTTAAGATGGGATTTTACTGAGTTAAGGGCATCGTGTGGCCTCTCATTGGGACTGAACAGGATGGTGTCATCAGCGTACAAAATTGCTTCTGAAAAACGATGGTGAGTTGGAAAATCGTGTAAGTATAGGTTAAAAAGGAGGGGTCCAAGGATGGATCCTTGGGGAACACCAGACTGGATGGGGATAAGTGAGGATGATTCACCTTCGAAGTTAATTGAGAGACTTCGGTTTGAGAGGAAACTTTTCACAATGTTTATTAATATTGGAGGAAGATTTAACTGGTTGAGTTTGTATAATAGGCCCGCATGCCAAACCGAGTCAAATGCTTTTTTTAAATCAAGTGCACAGGCAACTGTGCATTTCCTAGACCTTAGATTATTTAAGATTTTATCTTGGAAGTAAAGAAGCGCGTGTTCAGTAGAGTGACCTCTTTTGAAACCAAATTGAACCGTTTGTGTTAGGTCCGAGTCGTCAAAGAAGTTAAGTAACTTTGACTGAATTATTTTTTCTAGAATTTTTCCTAGATTTGATAGAAGGGAAATGGGTCTAAAGTTTTCTATAATGTAGGGGGAATTACTTTTTTTGATTGGAATTAGTTTAGCTATTTTCCATGCCGATGGAAAGTAGCAGTTGTTGAGGCAGTTATTAAAAATGGGGGTTAAAAATGGGGCTATTGTGTTTTTGACTTTGCGGAGAATGAAATTTGGAATTTTATCAGGACCTGAAGATTTTTTATTTTTAAATGAGGAGATAATGTTCTCAACGGAGTTGGAGGAGATAAGAAACTCGTTATGAATATCAACTGATGTATTTGAGGGAGAAAAATTAGTTATGTTTAGATTTTCATTCCAGATCGAAAAAGAAGAGTTGAAAGTTAGAACTTCTAACGTGGTGACTGGGTCAGCTGAGGGAGTTTTTAAGGCAAAAAGTTCAGAATAAAAGGTTTCAAATGCTTCTATTTTTTCAGAGGGGGAGGTAAGATAATTGTTGCGAAAAGATAACACTTGGTTATTTGCATTATTATTTCTCTTTCTACCAGTAATTTGATCAATTACTTTGAAAACATTCGAGTTTGGTTTCAAGTTACTTAACTTCTTTCTAAATTGTTCGTTTAACTCTAATCGAACTTTGTCTTTAATAATTTTGGATAGGCAGTTTATGCGAGCAGACAGTTCAGTATATGGTTGGTTATTGCGATCTCCAAAGCGGTGATAAATTCGTTTAAGTTTTCGTTTCCAGACTTTACGGGTTTTGAATAGCTTTAATGTGGCTGTAGAAATATTGAACCAATTATTGTGTAGACTGATTTTTTTACTATGGATGTTGATGCAATCAGTGACAATTTCACTGATTGTATCAATGAAAATGTCAATTTCTGAATTGGAAAGGTTTCTATTGGTTGGAATGTTTAGATTTGAAAGGCCAGATTCAAGCGAGCGATTAAAATCCGACCAATTGGTGTTTTTGAAACTGACAAAGGTCTTGGGTAAGTCTTGGAGGGTCGAGTCTTGCCTCATTTGGATACTCATGAACACCGAATAGTGGTCTGAGATGGCATCAAGAGTGAGACAAGCAATGTTGTTGTCTGATCTGAGGTTGGAAGATATTAAGAAGAAATCGACATGAGAGCCTGATGAAGGGCGGGTAGGGCCGGGAGCCGCAATTATGTCTAGATCAAGAAAATGGTAGTCCTGAAACCAGTTAGACAGGAGCGAGCCATTCTGGTTTGTAATCGGGTCCCCCCAAAGAGGGTGACGAGAATTAAAATCACCACCTATAATGATGTGATCAAATTGGTTTATAAAGTTGAGAAGATTGTCAAGAGCAGTGGGAAGGGAAGAGCCAGAGTTACAAGGAACGTAAATTGAAACAAGTGCTAAAGTTTTTGGAGTGTCTGGGGAGTTTAAGGGAATTAAAGCAATGGTTGCTGAAATCAAACTATTGGTGAAAAATGTTTGGGAGAAACGAATTGAATTCTTGAGTAGAATTCCTGTTCCTCGACCATCGTTATTTCTTATTAGATTATAATTGTTATTAAACGGACACTTACTATTATATTTTTTAAGACAAGTTTCTTGAAGTAAAATCGCTGTTGGAGAAGTATCTTGTAGCAAAAGATCTATTTCAATTACCTTTTCTTTGGATAGGGAGTTGATATTGGTGGTGATGAGGTTGAAAATCATGGAGAAGCGGGGGAGAGCGAGGCAATGAAACACAGGTATGCGCCTGGTTTCTTAGATTCATCCATTTTTTTATAATTAGGCCAGAAGCCTCTAATTTTGGAAATTAAGTTAGATATTGGTAAACCAAAAAGTCTAACTGACTCATCAATGAAGTCTGAAACATCATTGTTGGAAAGATCCGTAGGCAATGGGATCGACTGTTTTTGAGTTTTTTCAACCCTTTTAAAACCTCTTGCAGCATCTGAGTAGAGGGGCATGTTACTCGGGAGAGTGTTAATATTGTCAACTACAAAGTTATTTTTTTTTACTTCGGCTAACCAAGCGTTTTCTTTCTTCTTTCTTTCTTCTTCTTCTTTTTTGTTTTGAAGTGCGATTCGAAAGGGGCATCCCCTAAAGTTCGCCGGGTGACTTGTCGATTTACAATTAACGCATGATGCGGTTGATGTTTCTGATTTTGGACCGAGTCCGCACTCACCGGGCTTGTGATCGTTTAGACATTTGACACATCTGGTCGGAAAGCTGCAGTAGGCTGCCACATGACCAAACCTTTGACAACGGTAGCATTGTTTCGTCTCAGAGTTTTTTACTGAATCCCATTTGACTCTGTGTCTAAGTACAGAGTTTATTTTTTTGATTTTCATTAAACTTTCCCTATCCTCCAGAGTACAGAGGAAAAGATCAAGTGGGATATCGTTTTGTTTAGACCATTTGGTCTCAAATTTCTTAACGGTTACCTTCAACGAAGGGTCCAGCTTAATAAATTCTTTCTGAATTTCTTCAGACGAAAAATCATTGGAGATGCCTTTCAGAATGGCATTATATTTCTTTAATTGTTTAGGGGTGAATGAAAAGGCTTCAATACCCACCTTTTTACATTGTTCTAAGACGAGACTATGCAACTCAACACTCCTAACTATAATTTTAAGTTTACCAAAACCATTTGCGATAAATTTAACGTCATCATGACTGTAATTAAACTTACCCATAAAATCAGAGATTGTTTTGGAAGAGACTCCCTTCGTAAAAATGGGTGGGCACCATGCTTCTGGTCTGTCTGGAGTTGTGATGGAGTCAACATTAATTAGGATGCTGCTGCTGCTGCGCTTTTCGCTGGTGTTGATATTGTTGCTGTTGATGTTAGAGCTGGTTTTGTTACTGTTGATATTAGAGCTGTTATTGTTGCTGCTACTTGGGCCCGCAGTATTATTGGTTTCGTTCCGAGAATCTTCCTCGTCTTCATGCACGGATAAAGGTGCCCAACGATTGTGGTTGTTTACTTCTTGAATTGCAATTCTTTTTGTGGCAACAAGAGGAGTTTGTTGTCGTCTTTTTCTTGCCATTACCATAGTAAACTTTTCTTTATCGTCAGCAAGAAGATTTTTCAGTACCTCTGCACTGGCTAGCTCAGCATTTTTTTGGTTAGAAACTGTTTGATTGTCTCTTTCACTTCCAATTATGACGCAGTTATTTATTCGCGTCGTTTGAATGGCGCCAGAAAATTTTGTCACGTCTTCATTAAGAGCTAATTCTATGTCCATTTCACTCTCACTTGAAGGAAGAGCAAGGGTGTCTGTTGCAGCTAGCCATTCCTGGGTAGCTTCGTCGATGATTTTTTGTTTGTCGGCTTCGGTCATCATTTGGGACGGCAATTTGATTTTTTCAGCAAACGAAAGTTTGTCCGGAGGTACCTTAGGTACATCGGGAGGATAGTGGTCGCTTTCCTCCATCGTGAGTAAATCACGTTAAAAAAAAAAAAAAAGTTAATTAAATTTTGTTTTTGCAGATAATTTGCACACGTCTTCACTGTTCGGAGAACGGAACGAGAATG